>CM042406.1:20655079-22054860 GCA_023634145.1 Thymallus thymallus
AGATAGTCTGTTCGAAGTTGTTAAAAAACATTAATGAATAAGGTTTCCTATTTGAAAGATAGTCTTTTCGAAGTTGTTAAAAAACATTAGCTTCCTGCTTGTGGTAATGGATAAAGTTGTTAAAAAACATGAATGAATAAGGTTTCTCATTGATAGATAGTCTGTTCGAAGTTATTAAAAAACATTAGCTTCCTGCTGGTGGTAATGGATAAGGTTTCTGATTGATAGATAGAGTCTGTTCGTAGTTTTCCTCACTCTGACAGGTTCCCAATTTCGCTACGTTTATATATTGTTACAGAGCAAAGGCTGTACAATGTCATTTATCAGCTGTTGGAGGAGACCGCGTGGCCAAATGGATAAGGCGTCTGACTTCGAATCAGAAAATTGAGGGTTTTAGTCCCTTCGTGGTCGTTTAATATGATTAGACCAATACATTTGGACATGTTTCTCATTTCACTAAAATGAGACATAGCTCTTGTTGATTTGAAAAGCTAGGATATTGTTATATAGCTTTAATAATCTCATACTGCGTTTGCTAATGGATAAGGTTTCTGATTTATATAGTCTCTTCGTAGTTGTTAAAAAACACTAGCTTCCTGCTTGTGGTAATGGAAAAGTTTTCTGATTGATAGATAGTCTCTTCGTAGTTACGTAGTTTGTACATAAGACTTGTCTCTTGTTACTGGGAAAAGATAGGACATTGTAATATAGATTTATTAATCTCAGACTGTGTGTCCTAATGGTTACCTGTATGATTCTTCATCACAAGATTGAGGGATAGAGTCCCTTTTGTAGTTGTTGAATATCACTAGCTTTCCTCATTTAGAAATGTTCCCAATTTCACAAAATAAGACATGGCTCTTTTTGCTTTGAAAAGCTAGGATATTGTTACATCGTTTTAATAATCACAGACTGCAGGGCCTAATGAATAACGTTTGTCATTGATAGATAGTCTGTTCGAAGTTGTTAAAAAACATTACTTTCCTGCTTGTGGTAATGGATAAGGTTGTTAAAAACATTAATGAATAAGGTTTCTCATTGATAGATAGTCTGTTCGAAGTTGTTAAAAAACATTAATGACTAAGGTTTCTCATTGAAAGATAGTCTTTTCGAAGTTGTTAAAAAACATTAGCTTCCTGCTTGTGGTAATGGATAAGGTTGTTAAAAAACATGAATGAATAAGGTTTCTCATTGATAGATAGTCTGTTCGAAGTTATTAAAAAACATTAGCTTCCTGCTGGTGGTAATGGATAAGGTTTCTGATTGATAGATAGAGTCTGTTCGTAGTTTTCCTCATTCTGACAGGTTCCCAGTTTCGCTACGTTTATATATTGTTACAGAGCAAAGGCTGTACAATGTCATTTATCAGCTGTTGGAGGAGACCGCGTGGCCTAATGGATAAGGCGTCTGACTTCGAATCAGAAGATTGAGGGTTCGAGTCCCTTCGTGGTCGTTTAATATGATTTGACCAATACATTTGGACATATTTCACTAAGTAAGACATAGCTCTTGTTTATTTGAAAACCTAGGAAATTGTTATATAGCTTTAATAATCTCATACTGCGTTTGCTAATGGATAAGGTTTCTGATTTATATAGTCTCTTCGTAGTTGTTAAAAAACACTAGCTTCCTGCTTGTGGTAATGGAAAAGGTTTCTGATTGATAGATAGAGTCTGTTTATAGTTAAGTAGTTTGTACATAAGACCTGTCTCTTGTTACTGGGAAAAGATAGGACATTGTAATATAGCTTTAATAATCTCAGACTGTGTGTCCTAATGGTTAACCTGTATGATTCTTCATCACAAGATTGAGGGATAGAGTCCCTTTTGTAGTTGTTGAATATCACTAGCTTTCCTCATTTAGAAATGTTCCCAATTTCACTAAATAAGACATGGCTCTTTTTGCTTTGAAAAGCTAGGATATTGTTAAATTGTTTTAATAATCACAGACTGCAGGGCCTAATGAATAAGGTTTCTCATTGATAGATAGTCTCTTCGTAGTTGTTAAAAAACACTAGCTTCCTGCTTGTGGTAATGGAAAAGGTTTCTGATTGATAGATAGAGTCTGTTTATAGTTAAGTAGTTTGTACATAAGACCTGTCTCTTGTTACTGGGAAAAGATAGGACATTGTAATATAGCTTTAATAATCTCAGACTGTGTGTCCTAATGGTTAACCTGTATGATTCTTCATCACAAGATTGAGGGATAGAGTCCCTTTTGTAGTTGTTGAATATCACTAGCTTTCCTCATTTAGAAATGTTCCCAATTTCACTAAATAAGACATGGCTCTTTTTGCTTTGAAAAGCTAGGATATTGTTAAATTGTTTTAATAATCACAGACTGCAGGGCCTAATGAATAAGGTTTCTCATTGATAGATAGTCTGTTCGAAGTTGTTAAAAAACATTAATGAATAAGGTTTCTCATTGAAAGATAGTCTTTTCGAAGTTGTTAAAAAACATTAGCTTCCTGCTTGTGGTAATGGATAAGGTTGTTAAAAAACATGAATGAATAAGGTTTCTCATTGATAGATAGTCTGTTCGAAGTTATTAAAAAACATTAGCTTCCTGCTGGTGGTAATGGATAAGGTTTCTGATTGATAGATAGAGTCTGTTCGTAGTTTTCCTCACTCTTGACAGGTTCCCAATTTCGCTACGTTTATATATTGTTACAGAGCAAAGGCTGTACAATGTCATTTATCAGCTGTTGGAGGAGACCGCGTGGCCAAATGGAAAAGGCGTCTGACTTCGAATCAGAAAATTGAGGGTTTTAGTCCCTTCGTGGTCGTTTAATATGATTAGACCAATACATTTGGACATGTTTCTCATTTCACTAAAATGAGACATAGCTCTTGTTGATTTGAAAAGCTAGGATATTGTTATATAGCTTTAATAATCTCATACTGCGTTTGCTAATGGATAAGGTTTCTGATTTATATAGTCTCTTCGTAGTTGTTAAAAAACACTAGCTTCCTGCTTGTGGTAATGGAAAAGGTTTCTGATTGATAGATAGAGTCTGTTTATAGTTAAGTAGTTTGTACATAAGACCTGTCTCTTGTTACTGGGAAAAGATAGGACATTGTAATATAGCTTTAATAATCTCAGACTGTGTGTCCTAATGGTTAACCTGTATGATTCTTCATCACAAGATTGAGGGATAGAGTCCCTTTTGTAGTTGTTGAATATCACTAGCTTTCCTCATTTAGAAATGTTCCCAATTTCACTAAATAAGACATGGCTCTTTTTGCTTTGAAAAGCTAGGATATTGTTACATTGTTTTAATAATCACAGACTGCAGGGCCTAATGAATAAGGTTTCTCATTGATAGATAGTCTGTTCGAAGTTGTTAAAAAACATTAATGAATAAGGTTTCTCACTGAAAGATAGTCTTTTCGAAGTTGTTAAAAAACATTAGCTTCCTGCTTGTGGTAATGGATAAGGTTGTTAAAAAACATGAATGAATAAGGTTTCTCATTGATAGATAGTCTGTTCGAAGTTATTAAAAAACATTAGCTTCCTGCTGGTGGTAATGGATAAGGTTTCTGATTGATAGATAGAGTCTGTTCGTAGTTTTCCTCACTCTGACAGGTTCCCAATTTCGCTACGTTTATATATTGTTACAGAGCAAAGGCTGTACAATGTCATTTATCAGCTGTTGGAGGAGACCGCGTGGCATAATGGATAAGGCGTCTGACTTCGAATCAGATGATTGAGGGTTCGAGTCCCTTCGTGGTCGTTTAATATGATTAGACCAATACATTTGGACATATTTCACTAAGTAAGACATAGCTCTTGTTTATTTGAAAAGCTAGGAAATTGTTATATAGCTTTAATAATCTCATACTGCGTTTGCTAATGGATAAGGTTTCTGATTTGTATAGTCTCTTCATAGTTGTTAAAAAACACTAGCTTCCTGCTTGTGGTAATGGAAAAGGTTTCTGATTGATAGATAGAGTCTGTTTATAGTTAAGTAGTTTGTACATAAGACCTGTCTCTTGTTACTGGGAAAAGATAGGACATTGTAATATAGCTTTAATAATCTCAGACTGTGTGTCCTAATGGTTAACCTGTATGATTCTTCATCACAAGATTGAGTTCCTTTTGTAGTTGTTGAATATCACTAGCTTTCCTCATTTAGAAATGTTCCCAATTTCACTAAATAAGACATGGCTCTTTTTGCTTTGAAAAGCTAGGATATTGTTACATTGTTTTAATAATCACAGACTGCAGGGCCTAATGAATAAGGTTTCTCATTGATAGATAGTCTGTTCGAAGTTGTTAAAAAACATTAATGAATAAGGTTTCTCATTGAAAGATAGTCTTTTCGAAGTTGTTAAAAAACATTAGCTTCCTGCTTGTGGTAATGGATAAGGTTGTTAAAAAACATGAATGAATAAGGTTTCTCATTGATAGATAGTCTGTTCGAAGTTATTAAAAAACATTAGCTTCCTGCTGGTGGTAATGGATAAGGTTTCTGATTGATAGATAGAGTCTGTTCGTAGTTTTCCTCATTCTGACAGGTTCCCAGTTTCGCTACGTTTAGATATTGTTACAGAGCAAAGGCTGTAAAATGTAATTTATCAGCTGTTGGAGGAGACCGCGTGGCCTAATGGATAAGGCGTCTGACTTCGAATCAGAAGATTGAGGGCTAGGGTCCCTTCGTGGACATTTAATATGATTAGACCAACACATTTGGACATATTTCACTAAGTAAGACATAGCTCTTGTTGATTTGAAATGCTAGGATATTGTTATATAGCTTTAATAATCTCATACTGCGTTAGCTAATGGATAAGGTTTCTGATTTATATAGTCTCTTCGTAGTTGTTAAAAAACACTAGCTTCCTGCTTGTGGTAATGGAAAAGGTTTCTGATTGATAGATAGAGTCTGTTTGTAGTTAAGTAGTTTGTACATAAGACCTGTCTCTTGTTACTGGGAAAAGATAGGACATTGTAATATAGCTTTAATAATCTCAGACTGTGTGTCCTAATGGTTAACCTGTATGATTCTTCATCACAAGATTGAGGGATAGAGTCCCTTTTGTAGTTGTTGAATATCACTAGCTTTCCTCATTTAGAAATGTTCCCAATTTCACTAAATAAGACATGGCTCTTTTTGCTTTGAAAAGCTAGGATATTGTTACATTGTTTTAATAATCACAGACTGCAGGGCCTAATGAATAAGGTTTCTCATTGATAGATAGTCTGTTCGAAGTTGTTAAAAAACATTAATGAATAAGGTTTCTCATTGAAAGATAGTCTTTTCGAAGTTGTTAAAAAACATTAGCTTCCTGCTTGTGGTAATGGATAAGGTTGTTAAAAAACATGAATGAATAAGGTTTCTCATTGATAGATAGTCTGTTCGAAGTTATTAAAAAACATTATCTTCCTGCTGGTGGTAATGGATAAGGTTTCTGATTGATAGATAGAGTCTGTTCGTAGTTTTCCTCACTCTGACAGGTTCCCAATTTCGCTACGTTTAGATATTGTTACAGAGCAAAGGCTGTACAATGTCATTTTTCAGCTGTTGGAGGAGACCGCGTGGCCTAATGGATAAGGTGTCTGACTTCGAATCAGAAGATTGAGGGTTCGAGTCCCTTTGTGGTCGTTTAATACGATTAGACTAATACATTTGGACATATTTCACTAAGTAAGACATAGCTCTTGTTTATTTGAAAAGCTAGGAAGTTGTTATATAGCTTTAATAATCTCATACTGCGTTTGCTAATGGATAAGGTTTCTGATTTATATAGTCTCTGCGTAGTTGTTAAAAAACACTAGCTTCCTGCTTGTGGTAATGGAAAAGGTTTCTGATTGATAGATAGAGTCTGTTTATAGTTAAGTAGTTTGTACATAAGACCTGTCTCTTGTTACTGGGAAAAGATAGGACATTGTAATATAGCTTTAATAATCTCAGACTGTGTGTCCTAATGGTTAACCTGTATGATTCTTCATCACAAGATTGAGGGATAGAGTCCCTTTTGTAGTTGTTGAATATCACTAGCTTTCCTCATTTAGAAATGTTCCCAATTTCACTAAATAAGACATGGCTCTTTTTGCTTAGAAAATCTAGGATATTGTTAAATTGTTTTAATAATCACAGACTGCAGGGCCTAATGAATAAGGTTTCTCATTGATAGATAGTCTGTTCGAAGTTGTTAAAAAACATTAATGAATAAGGTTTCTCATTGAAAGATAGTCTTTTCGAAGTTGTTAAAAAACATTAGCTTCCTGCTTGTGGTAATGGATAAGGTTGTTAAAAAACATGAATGAATAAGGTTTCTCATTGATAGATAGTCTGTTCGAAGTTATTAAAAAACATTAGCTTCCTGCTGGTGGTAATGGATAAGGTTTCTGATTGATAGATAGAGTCTGTTCGTAGTTTTCCTCACTCTGACAGGTTCCCAATTTCGCTACGTTTAGATATTGTTACAGAGCAAAGGCTGTACAATGTCATTTATCAGCTATTGGAGGAGACCGCGTGGCCAAATGGATAAGGCGTCTGACTTCGAATCAGAAAATTGAGGGTTTTAGTCCCTTCGTGGTCATTTAATATGATTAGACCAATACATTTGGACATGTTTCTCATTTCACTAAAATGAGACATAGCTCTTGTTGATTTGAAAAGCTAGGATATTGTTATATAGCTTTAATAATCTCATACTGCGTTTGCTAATGGATAAGGTTTCTGATTTATATAGTTTCTGCGTAGTTGTTAAAAAACACTAGCTTCCTTTTTGTGGTAATGGAAAAGGTTTCTGATTGATAGATATAGTCTGTTTATAGTTAAGTAGTTTGTACATAAGACCTGTCTCTTGTTACTGGGAAAAGATAGGACATTGTAATATAGCTTTAATAATCTCAGACTGTGTGTCCTAATGGTTAACCTGTATGATTCTTCATCACAAGATTGAGGGATAGAGTCCCTTTTGTAGTTGTTGAATATCACTAGCTTTCCTCATTTAGAAATGTTCCCAATTTCACTAAATAAGACATGGCTCTTTTTGCTTTGAAAAGCTCGGATATTGTTACATTGTTTTAATAATCACAGACTGCAGGGCCTAATGAATAAGGTTTCTCATTGATAGATAGTCTGTTCGAAGTTGTTAAAAAACATTAATGAATAAGGTTTCTCATTGAAAGATAGTCTTTTCGAAGTTGTTAAAAAACATTAGCTTCCTGCTTGTGGTAGTGGATAAGGTTGTTAAAAAACATGAATGAATAAGGTTTCTCATTGATAGATAGTATGTTCGAAGTTATTAAAAAACATTAGCTTCCTGCTGGTGGTAATGGATAAGGTTTCTGATTGATAGATAGAGTCTGTTCGTAGTTTTCCTCACTCTGACAGGTTCCCAATTTCGCTACGTTTATATATTGTTACAGAGCAAAGGCTGTACAATGTCATTTGTCAGCTGTTGGAGGAGACCGTGTGGCCTAATGGATAAGGCGTCTGACTTCGAATCAGAAGATTGAGGGTTCGAGACCCTTCGTGGTCATTTAATATGATTAGCCCAACACATTTGGACAAATTTCACTAAGTAAGACATAGCTCTTGTTGATTTGAAAAGCTAGGATATTGTTATATAGCTTTAATAATCTCATACTGTGTTTGCTAATGGATAAGGTTTCTGATTTATATAGTCTCTTCGTAGTTGTTAAAAAACACTAGCTTCCTGCTTGTGGTAATGGAAAAGGTTTCTGATTGATAGATAGAGTCTGTTTATAGTTAAGTAGTTTGTACATAAGACCTGTCTCTTGTTACTGGGAAAAGATAGGACATTGTAATATAGCTTTAATAATCTCAGACTGTGTGTCCTAATGGTTAACCTGTATGATTCTTCATCACAAGATTGAGGGATAGAGTCCCTTTTGTAGTTGTTGAATATCACTAGCTTTCCTCATTTAGAAATGTTCCCAATTTCACTAAATAAGACATGGCTCTTTTTGCTTTGAAAAGCTAGGATATTGTTACATTGTTTTAATAATCACAGACTGCAGGGCCTAATGAATAAGGTTTCTCATTGATAGATAGTCTGTTCGAAGTTGTTAAAAAACATTAATGAATAAGGTTTCTTATTGAAAGATAGTCTGTTCGAAGTTATTAAAAAACATTAGCTTCCTGCTTGTGGTAATGGATAAGGTTGTTAAAAAACATGAATGAATAAGGTTTCTCATTGATAGATAGTCTGTTCGAAGTTATTAAAAAACATTAGCTTCCTGCTGGTGGTAATGGATAAGGTTTCTGATTGATAGATAGAGTCTGTTCGTAGTTTTCCTCACTCTGACAGGTTCCCAATTTCGCTACGTTTATATATTGTTACAGAGCAAAGGCTGTACAATGTCATTTGTCAGCTGTTGGAGGAGACCGCGTGGCCTAATGGATAAGGCGTCTGACTTCGAATCAGAAGATTGAGGGTTCGAGACCCTTCGTGGTCATTTAATATGATTAGCCCAACACATTTGGACAAATTTCACTAAGTAAGACATAGCTCTTGTTGATTTGAAAAGCTAGGATATTGTTATATAGCTTTAATAATCTCATACTGCGTTTGCTAATGGATAAGGTTTCTGATTTATATAGTCTCTTCGTAGTTGTTAAAAAACACTAGCTTCCTGCTTGTGGTAATGGAAAAGGTTTCTGATTGATAGATAGAGTCTGTTTATAGTTAAGTAGTTTGTACATAAGACCTGTCTCTTGTTACTGGGAAAAGATAGGACATTGTAATATAGCTTTAATAATCTCAGACTGTGTGTCCTAATGGTTAACCTGTATGATTCTTCATCACAAGATTGAGGGATAGAGTCCCTTTTGTAGTTGTTGAATATCACTAGCTTTCCTCATTTAGAAATGTTCCCAATTTCACTAAATAAGACATGGCTCTTTTTGCTTTGAAAAGCTAGGATATTGTTACATTGTTTTAATAATCACAGACTGCAGGGCCTAATGAATAAGGTTTCTCATTGATAGATAGTCTGTTCGAAGTTGTTAAAAAACATTAATGAATAAGGTTTCTTATTGAAAGATAGTCTGTTCGAAGTTATTAAAAAACATTAGCTTCCTGCTTGTGGTAATGGATAAGGTTGTTAAAAAACATGAATGAATAAGGTTTCTCATTGATAGATAGTCTGTTCGAAGTTATTAAAAAACATTAGCTTCCTGCTGGTGGTAATGGATAAGGTTTCTGATTGATAGATAGAGTCTGTTCGTAGTTTTCCTCACTCTGACAGGTTCCCAATTTCGCTACGTTTATATATTGTTACAGAGCAAAGGCTGTACAATGTCATTTGTCAGCTGTTGGAGGAGACCGCGTGGCCTAATGGATAAGGCGTCTGACTTCGAATCAGAAGATTGAGGGTTCGAGACCCTTCGTGGTCATTTAATATGATTAGCCCAACACATTTGGACAAATTTCACTAAGTAAGACATAGCTCTTGTTGATTTGAAAAGCTAGGATATTGTTATATAGCTTTAATAATCTCATACTGCGTTTGCTAATGGATAAGGTTTCTGATTTATATAGTCTCTTCGTAGTTGTTAAAAAACACTAGCTTCCTGCTTGTGGTAATGGAAAAGGTTTCTGATTGATAGATAGAGTCTGTTTATAGTTAAGTAGTTTGTACATAAGACCTGTCTCTTGTTACTGGGAAAAGATAGGACATTGTAATATAGCTTTAATAATCTCAGACTGTGTGTCCTAATGGTTAACCTGTATGATTCTTCATCACAAGATTGAGGGATAGAGTCCCTTTTGTAGTTGTTGAATATCACTAGCTTTCCTCATTTAGAAATGTTCCCAATTTCACTAAATAAGACATGGCTCTTTTTGCTTTGAAAAGCTAGGATATTGTTACATTGTTTTAATAATCACAGACTGCAGGGCCTAATGAATAAGGTTTCTCATTGATAGATAGTCTGTTCGAAGTTGTTAAAAAACATTAATGAATAAGGTTTCTTATTGAAAGATAGTCTGTTCGAAGTTATTAAAAAACATTAGCTTCCTGCTTGTGGTAATGGATAAGGTTGTTAAAAAACATGAATGAATAAGGTTTCTCATTGATAGATAGTCTGTTCGAAGTTATTAAAAAACATTAGCTTCCTGCTGGTGGTAATGGATAAGGTTTCTGATTGATAGATAGAGTCTGTTCGTAGTTTTCCTCACTCTGACAGGTTCCCAATTTCGCTACGTTTATATATTGTTACAGAGCAAAGGCTGTACAATGTCATTTGTCAGCTGTTGGAGGAGACCGCGTGGCCTAATGGATAAGGCGTCTGACTTCGAATCAGAAGATTGAGGGTTCGAGACCCTTCGTGGTCATTTAATATGATTAGCCCAACACATTTGGACAAATTTCACTAAGTAAGACATAGCTCTTGTTGATTTGAAAAGCTAGGATATTGTTATATAGCTTTAATAATCTCATACTGCGTTTGCTAATGGATAAGGTTTCTGATTTATATAGTCTCTTCGTAGTTGTTAAAAAACACTAGCTTCCTGCTTGTGGTAATGGAAAAGGTTTCTGATTGATAGATAGAGTCTGTTCATAGTTAAGTAGTTTGTACATAAGACCTGTCTCTTGTTACTGGGAAAAGATAGGACATTGTAATATAGCTTTAATAATCTCAGACTGTGTGTCCTAATGGTTAACCTGTATAATTCTTCATCACAAGATTGAGGGATAGAGTCCCTTTTGTAGTTGTTGAATATCACTAGCTTTCCTCATTTAGAAATGTTCCCAATTTCACTAAATAAGACATGGCTCTTTTTGCTTTGAAAAGCTAGGATATTGTTACATTGTTTTAATAATCACAGACTGCAGGGCCTAATGAATAAGGTTTCTCATTGATAGATAGTCTGTTCGAAGTTGTTAAAAAACATTAATGAATAAGGTTTCTTATTGAAAGATAGTCTGTTCGAAGTTATTAAAAAACATTAGCTTCCTGCTTGTGGTAATGGATAAGGTTGTTAAAAAACATGAATGAATAAGGTTTCTCATTGATAGATAGTCTGTTCGAAGTTATTAAAAACATTAGCTTCCTGCTGGTGGTAATGGATAAGGTTTCTGATTGATAGATAGAGTCTGTTCGTAGTTTTCCTCACTCTGACAGGTTCCCAATTTCGCTACGTTTATATATTGTTACAGAGCAAAGGCTGTACAATGTCATTTATCAGCTGTTGGAGGAGACCGCGTGGCCTAATGGATAAGGCGTCTGACTTCGAATCTGAATATTGAGGGTTCGAGTCCCTTCGGGGTTGTTTAATATGATTAGACCAATACATTTGGACATATTTCACTAAGTAAGACATAGCTCTTGTTTATTTGAAAAGCTAGGAAATTGTTATATAGCTTTAATAATCTCATACTACGTTTGCTAATGGATAAGGTTTCTGATTTATATAGTCTCTTCGTAGTTGTTAAAAAACACTAGCTTCCTGCTTGTGGTAATGGAAAAGGTTTCTGATTGATAGATAGAGTCTGTTTGTAGTTAAGTAGTTTGTACATAAGACCTGTCTCTTGTTACTGGGAAAAGATAGGACATTGTAATATAGCTTTAATAATCTCAGACTGTGTGTCCTAATGGTTAACCTGTATGATTCTTCATCACAAGATTGAGGGATAGAGTCCCTTTTGTAGTTGTTGAATATCACTAGCTTTCCTCATTTAGAAATGTTCCCAATTTCACTAAATAAAACATGGCTCTTTTTGCTTTGAAAAGCTAGGATATTGTTACATCGTTTTAATAATCACAGACTGCAGGGCCTAATGAATAAGGTTTCTCATTGATAGATAGTCTGTTCGAAGTTGTTAAAAAACATTAATGAATAAGGTTTCTCATTGAAAGATAGTCTTTTCGAAGTTGTTAAAAAACATTAGCTTCCTGCTTGTGGTAATGGATAAGGTTGTTAAAAAACATGAATGAATAAGGTTTCTCATTGATAGATAGTCTGTTCGAAGTTATTAAAAAACATTAGCTTCCTGCTGGTGGTAATGGATAAGGTTTCTGATTGATAGATAGAGTCTGTTCGTAGTTTTCCTCACTCTGACAGGTTCCCAATTTCGCTACCTTTAGATGTTGTTACAGAGCAAAGGCTGTACAATGTCATTTATCAGCTGTTGGAGGAGACCGCGTGGTCATTTACTATGATTAGACCAACACATTTGGACATATTTCACTAAGTTAGACATAGCTCTTGTTGATTTGAAAAGCTAGGATATTGTTATATAGCTTTAATAATCTCATACTGCGTTTGCTAATGGATAAGGTTTCTGATTTATATAGTCTCTTCGTAGTTGTTAAAAAACACTAGCTTCCTGCTTGTGGTAATGGAAAAGGTTTCTGATTGATAGATAGAGTCTGTTTGTAGTTAAGTAGTTTGTACATAAGACCTGTCTCTTGTTACTGGGAAAAGATAGGACATTGTAATATAGCTTTAATAATCTCAGACTGTGTGTCCTAATGGTTAACCTGTATGATTCTTCATCACAAGATTGAGGGATAGAGTCCCTTTTGTAGTTGTTGAATATCACTAGCTTTCCTCATTTAGAAATGTTCCCAATTTCACTAAATACGACATGGCTCTTTTTGCTTTGAAAAGCTAGGATATTGTTACATCGTTTTAATAATCACAGACTGCAGGGCCTAATGAATAAGGTTTCTCATTGATAGATAGTCTGTTCGAAGTTGTTAAAAAACATTAATGAATAAGGTTTCTCATTGAAAGATAGTCTGTTCGAAGTTGTTAAAAAAGATTACTTTCCTGCTTGTGGTAATGGATAAGGTTGTTAAAAACATTAATGAATAAGGTTTCTCATTGATAGATAGTATGTTCGAAGTTGTTAAAAAACATTAGCTTCCTGCTGGTGGTAATGGATAAGGTTTCTGATTGATAGATAGAGTCTGTTCGTAGTTTTCCTCATTCTGACAGGTTCCCAGTTTAGCTACGTTTATATATTGTTACAGAGCAAAGGCTGTACAATGTCATTTATCACCTTTTGGAGGAGACCGCGTGGCCTAATGGATAAGGCGTCTGACTTTGAATTTGAGGGTTCGAGTCCCTTTGTGGTTGTTTAATATGATTAGACCAATACATTTGGACATATTTCACTAAGTAAGACATAGCTTTTGTTTATTTGAAAAGCTAGGAAATTGTTATATAGCTTTAATAATCTCATACTGCGTTTGCTAATGGATAAGGTTTCTGATTTATATAGTCTCTTCGTAGTTATTAAAAAACACTAGCTTCCTGCTTGTGGTAATGGAAAAGGTTTCTGATTGATAGATAGAGTCTGTTTGTAGTTAAGTAGTTTGTACATAAGACCTGTCTCTTGTTACTGGGAAAAGATAGGACATTGTAATATAGCTTTAATAATCTCAGACTGTGTGTCCTAATGGTTAACCTGTATGATTCTTCATCACAAGATTGAGGGATAGAGTCCCTTTTGTAGTTGTTGAATATCACTAGCTTTCCTCATTTAGAAATGTTCCCAATTTCACTAAATAAGACATGGCTCTTTTTGCTTTGAAAAGCTAGGATATTGTTACATTGTTTTAATAATCACAGACTGCAGGGCCTAATGAATAAGGTTTCTCATTGATAGATAGTCTGTTCGAAGTTGTTAAAAAACATTAATGAATAAGGTTTCTTATTGAAAGATAGTCTGTTCGAAGTTATTAAAAAACATTAGCTTCCTGCTTGTGGTAATGGATAAGGTTGTTAAAAAACATGAATGAATAAGGTTTCTCATTGATAGATAGTCTGTTCGAAGTTATTAAAAAACATTAGCTTCCTGCTGGTGGTAATGGATAAGGTTTCTGATTGATAGATAGAGTCTGTTCGTAGTTTTCCTCACTCTGACAGGTTCCCAATTTCGCTACGTTTAGATATTGTTACAGAGCAAAGGCTGTACAATGTCATTTATCAGCTGTTGTAGGAGACCGCGTGGCCTAATGGATAAGGCGTCTGACTTCGAATCAGAAGATTGAGGGTTCGAGTCCCTTCGTGGTCATTTAATATGATTAGACTGACATATTTCACTAAGTAAGACATAGCTCTTGTTGATTTAGCTTTAATAATCTCATACTGCGTTTGCTAATGGATAAGGTTTCTGATTTATATAGTCTCTTCGTAGTTGTTAAAAAACACTAGCTTCCTGCTTGTGGTAATGGAAAAGGTTTCTGATTGATAGATAGAGTCTGTTTGTAGTTAAGTAGTTTGTACATAAGACCTGTCTCTTGTTACTGGGAAAAGATAGGACATTGTAATATAGCTTTAATAATCTCAGACTGTGTGTCCTAATGGTTAACCTGTATGATTCTTCATCACAAGATTGAGGGATAGAGTCCCTTTTGTAGTTGTTGAATATCACTAGCTTTCCTCATTTAGAAATGTTCCCAATTTCACTAAATAAGACATGGCTCTTTTTGCTTTGAAAAGCTAGGATATTGTTACATTGTTTTAATAATCACAGACTGCAGGGCCTAATGAATAAGGTTTCTCATTGATAGATAGTCTGTTCGAAGTTGTTAAAAAACATTAATGAATAAGGTTTCTCATTGATAGATAGTCTGTTCGAAGTTATTAAAAAACATTAGCTTCCTGCTTGTGGTAATGGATAAGGTTGTTAAAAAACATGAATGAATAAGGTTTCTCATTGATAGATAGTCTGTTCGAAGTTATTAAAAACATTAGCTTCCTGCTGGTGGTAATGGATAAGGTTTCTGATTGATAGATAGAGTCTGTTCGTAGTTTTCCTCACTCTGACAGGTTCCCAATTTCGCTACGTTTATATATTGTTACAGAGCAAAGGCTGTACAATGTCATTTATCAGCTGTTGGAGGAGACCGCGTGGCCTAATGGATAAGGCGTCTGACTTCGAATCTGAAGATTGAGGGTTCGAGTCCCTTCGGGGTTGTTTAATATGATTAGACCAATACATTTGGACATATTTCACTAAGTAAGACATAGCTCTTGTTTATTTGAAAAGCTAGGAAATTGTTATATAGCTTTAATAATCTCATACTACGTTTGCTAATGGATAAGGTTTCTGATTTATATAGTCTCTTCGTAGTTGTTAAAAAACACTAGCTTCCTGCTTGTGGTAATGGAAAAGGTTTCTGATTGATAGATAGAGTCTGTTTGTAGTTAAGTAGTTTGTACATAAGACCTGTCTCTTGTTACTGGGAAAAGATAGGACATTGTAATATAGCTTTAATAATCTCAGACTGTGTGTCCTAATGGTTAACCTGTATGATTCTTCATCACAAGATTGAGGGATAGAGTCCCTTTTGTAGTTGTTGAATATCACTAGCTTTCCTCATTTAGAAATGTTCCCAATTTCACTAAATACGACATGGCTCTTTTTGCTTTGAAAAGCTAGGATATTGTTACATCGTTTTAATAATCACAGACTGCAGGGCCTAATGAATAAGGTTTCTCATTGATAGATAGTCTGTTCGAAGTTGTTAAAAAACATTAATGAATAAGGTTTCTCATTGAAAGATAGTCTGTTCGAAGTTGTTAAAAAAGATTACTTTCCTGCTTGTGGTAATGGATAAGGTTGTTAAAAACATTAATGAATAAGGTTTCTCATTGATAGATAGTATGTTCGAAGTTGTTAAAAAACATTAGCTTCCTGCTGGTGGTAATGGATAAGGTTTCTGATTGATAGATAGAGTCTGTTCGTAGTTTTCCTCATTCTGACAGGTTCCCAGTTTAGCTACGTTTATATATTGTTACAGAGCAAAGGCTGTACAATGTCATTTATCAGCTGTTGGAGGAGACCGCGTGGTCATTTACTATGATTAGACCAACACATTTGGACATATTTCACTAAGTTAGACATAGCTCTTGTTGATTTGAAAAGCTAGGATATTGTTATATAGCTTTAATAATCTCATACTGCGTTTGCTAATGGATAAGGTTTCTGATTTATATAGTCTCTTCGTAGTTGTTAAAAAACACTAGCTTCCTGCTTGTGGTAATGGAAAAGGTTTCTGATTGATAGATAGAGTCTGTTTGTAGTTAAGTAGTTTGTACATAAGACCTGTCTCTTGTTACTGGGAAAAGATAGGACATTGTAATATAGCTTTAATAATCTCAGACTGTGTGTCCTAATGGTTAACCTGTATGATTCTTCATCACAAGATTGAGGGATAGAGTCCCTTTTGTAGTTGTTGAATATCACTAGCTTTCCTCATTTAGAAATGTTCCCAATTTCACTAAATAAAACATGGCGCTTTTTGCTTTGAAAAGCTAGGATATTGTTACATCGTTTTAATAATCACAGACTGCAGGGCCTAATGAATAAGGTTTCTCATTGATAGATAGTCTGTTCGAAGTTGTTAAAAAACATTAATGAATAAGGTTTCTTATTGAAAGATAGTCTGTTCGAAGTTATTAAAAAACATTAGCTTCCTGCTTGTGGTAATGGATAAGGTTGTTAAAAAACATGAATGAATAAGGTTTCTCATTGATAGATAGTCTGTTCGAAGTTATTAAAAAACATTAGCTTCCTGCTGGTGGTAATGGATAAGGTTTCTGATTGATAGATAGAGTCTGTTCGTAGTTTTCCTCACTCTGACAGGTTCCCAATTTCGCTACGTTTAGATATTGTTACAGAGCAAAGGCTGTACAATGTCATTTATCAGCTGTTGGAGGAGACCGCGTGGCCTAATGGATAAGGCGTCTGACTTCGAATCAGAAGATTGAGGGTTCGAGTCCCTTCGTGGTCATTTAATATGATTAGACTGACATATTTCACTAAGTAAGACATAGCTCTTGTTGATTTGAAAAGCTAGGATATTGTTATATAGCTTTAATAATCTCATACTGCGTTTGCTAATGGATAAGGTTTCTGATTTATATAGTCTCTTCGTAGTTGTTAAAAAACACTAGCTTCCTGCTTGTGGTAATGGAAAAGGTTTCTGATTGATAGATAGAGTCTGTTTGTAGTTAAGTAGTTTGTACATAAGACCTGTCTCTTGTTACTGGGAAAAGATAGGACATTGTAATATATCTTTAATAATCTCAGACTGTGTGTCCTAATGGTTAACCTGTATGATTCTTCATCACAAGATTGAGGGATAGAGTCCCTTTTGTAGTTGTTGAATATCACTAGCTTTCCTCATTTAGAAATGTTCCCAATTTCACTAAATAAAACATGGCTCTTTTTGCTTTGAAAAGCTAGGATATTGTTACATCGTTTTAATAATCACAGACTGCAGGGCCTAATGAATAAGGTTTCTCATTGATAGATAGTCTGTTCGAAGTTGTTAAAAAACATTAATGAATAAGGTTTCTCATTGAAAGATAGTCTGTTCGAAGTTGTTAAAAAAGATTACTTTCCTGCTTGTGGTAATGGATAAGGTTGTTAAAAACATTAATGAATAAGGTTTCTCATTGATAGATAGTATGTTCGAAGTTGTTAAAAAACATTAGCTTCCTGCTGGTGGTAATGGATAAGGTTTCTGATTGATAGATAGAGTCTGTTCGTAGTTTTCCTCATTCTGACAGGTTCCCAGTTTAGCTACGTTTATATATTGTTACAGAGCAAAGGCTGTACAATGTCATTTATCACCTTTTGGAGGAGACCGCGTGGCCTAATGGATAAGGCGTCTGACTTTGAATTTGAGGGTTCGAGTCCCTTTGTGGTTGTTTAATATGATTAGACCAATACATTTGGACATATTTCACTAAGTAAGACATAGCTTTTGTTTATTTGAAAAGCTAGGAAATTGTTATATAGCTTTAATAATCTCATACTGCGTTTGCTAATGGATAAGGTTTCTGATTTATATAGTCTCTTCGTAGTTATTAAAAAACACTAGCTTCCTGCTTGTGGTAATGGAAAAGGTTTCTGATTGATAGATAGAGTCTGTTTGTAGTTAAGTAGTTTGTACATAAGACCTGTCTCTTGTTACTGGGAAAAGATAGGACATTGTAATATAGCTTTAATAATCTCAGACTGTGTGTCCTAATGGTTAACCTGTATGATTCTTCATCACAAGATTGAGGGATAGAGTCCCTTTTGTAGTTGTTGAATATCACTAGCTTTCCTCATTTAGAAATGTTCCCAATTTCACTAAATAAGACATGGCTCTTTTTGCTTTGAAAAGCTAGGATATTGTTACATTGTTTTAATAATCACAGACTGCAGGGCCTAATGAATAAGGTTTCTCATTGATAGATAGTCTGTTCGAAGTTGTTAAAAAACATTAATGAATAAGGTTTCTTATTGAAAGATAGTCTGTTCGAAGTTATTAAAAAACATTAGCTTCCTGCTTGTGGTAATGGATAAGGTTGTTAAAAAACATGAATGAATAAGGTTTCTCATTGATAGATAGTCTGTTCGAAGTTATTAAAAAACATTAGCTTCCTGCTGGTGGTAATGGATAAGGTTTCTGATTGATAGATAGAGTCTGTTCGTAGTTTTCCTCACTCTGACAGGTTCCCAATTTCGCTACGTTTAGATATTGTTACAGAGCAAAGGCTGTACAATGTCATTTATCAGCTGTTGTAGGAGACCGCGTGGCCTAATGGATAAGGCGTCTGACTTCGAATCAGAAGATTGAGGGTTCGAGTCCCTTCGTGGTCATTTAATATGATTAGACTGACATATTTCACTAAGTAAGACATAGCTCTTGTTGATTTAGCTTTAATAATCTCATACTGCGTTTGCTAATGGATAAGGTTTCTGATTTATATAGTCTCTTCGTAGTTGTTAAAAAACACTAGCTTCCTGCTTGTGGTAATGGAAAAGGTTTCTGATTGATAGATAGAGTCTGTTTGTAGTTAAGTAGTTTGTACATAAGACCTGTCTCTTGTTACTGGGAAAAGATAGGACATTGTAATATAGCTTTAATAATCTCAGACTGTGTGTCCTAATGGTTAACCTGTATGATTCTTCATCACAAGATTGAGGGATAGAGTCCCTTTTGTAGTTGTTGAATATCACTAGCTTTCCTCATTTAGAAATGTTCCCAATTTCACTAAATAAGACATGGCTCTTTTTGCTTTGAAAAGCTAGGATATTGTTACATTGTTTTAATAATCACAGACTGCAGGGCCTAATGAATAAGGTTTCTCATTGATAGATAGTCTGTTCGAAGTTGTTAAAAAACATTAATGAATAAGGTTTCTCATTGATAGATAGTCTGTTCGAAGTTATTAAAAAACATTAGCTTCCTGCTTGTGGTAATGGATAAGGTTGTTAAAAAACATGAATGAATAAGGTTTCTCATTGATAGATAGTCTGTTCGAAGTTATTAAAAAACATTAGCTTCCTGCTGGTGGTAATGGATAAGGTTTCTGATTGATAGATAGAGTCTGTTCGTAGTTTTCCTCACTCTGACAGGTTCCCAATTTCGCTACGTTTAGATATTGTTACAGAGCAAAGGCTGTACAATGTCATTTATCAGCTGTTGGAGGAGACCGCGTGGTCATTTACTATGATTAGACCAACACATTTGGACAAATTTCACTAAGTAAGACATAGCTCTTGTTGATTTGAAAAGCTAGGATATTGTTATATAGCTTTAATAATCTCATACTGCGTTTGCTAATGGATAAGGTTTCTGATTTATATAGTCTCTTCGTAGTTGTTAAAAAACACTAGCTTCCTGCTTGTGGTAATGGAAAAGGTTTCTGATTGATAGATAGAGTCTGTTTATAGTTAAGTAGTTTGTACATAAGACCTGTCTCTTGTTACTGGGAAAAGATAGGACATTGTAATATATCTTTAATAATCTCAGACTGTGTGTCCTAATGGTTAACCTGTATGATTCTTCATCACAAGATTGAGGGATAGAGTCCCTTTTGTAGTTGTTGAATATCACTAGCTTTCCTCATTTAGAAATGTTCCCAATTTCACTAAATAAGACATGGCTCTTTTTGCTTTGAAAAGCTAGGATATTGTTACATTGTTTTAATAATCACAGACTGCAGGGCCTAATGAATAAGGTTTCTCATTGATAGATAGTCTGTTCGAAGTTGTTAAAAAACATTAATGAATAAGGTTTCTCATTGAAAGATAGTCTGTTCGAAGTTGTTAAAAAAGATTACTTTCCTGCTTGTGGTAATGGATAAGGTTGTTAAAAACATTAATGAATAAGGTTTCTCATTGATAGATAGTATGTTCGAAGTTGTTAAAAAACATTAGCTTCCTGCTGGTGGTAATGGATAAGGTTTCTGATTGATAGATAGAGTCTGTTCGTAGTATTCCTCATTCTGACAGGTTCCCAGTTTAGCTACGTTTATATATTGTTACAGAGCAAAGGCTGTACAATGTCATTTATCAACTGTTGGAGGAGACCGCGTGGCCTAATGGATAAGGCGTCTGACTTCGAATCAGAAGATTGAGGGTTCGAGTCCCTTCGTGGTCGTTTAATATGATTAGACCAATACATTTGGACATATTTCACTAAGTAAGACATAGCTCTTGTTGATTTGAAAAGCTAGGAAATTGTTATATAGCTTTAATAATCTCATACTGCGTTTGCTAATGGATAAGGTTTCTGATTTATATAGTCTCTTCGTAGTTGTTAAAAAACACTAGCTTCCTGCTTGTGGTAATGGAAAAGGTTTCTGATTGATAGATAGAGTCTGTTTGTAGTTAAGTAGTTTGTACATAAGACCTGTCTCTTGTTACTGGGAAAAGATAGGACATTGTAATATAGCTTTAATAATCTCAGACTGTGTGTCCTAATGGTTAACCTGTATGATTCTTCATCACAAGATTGAGGGATAGAGTCCCTTTTGTAGTTGTTGAATATCACTAGCTTTCCTCATTTAGAAATGTTCCCAATTTCACTAAATAAAACATGGCTCTTTTTGCTTTGAAAAGCTAGGATATTGTTACATCGTTTTAATAATCACAGACTGCAGGGCCTAATGAATAAGGTTTCTCATTGATAGATAGTCTGTTCGAAGTTGTTAAAAAACATTAATGAATAAGGTTTCTCATTGATAGATAGTCTGTTCGAAGTTGTTAAAAAACATTAGCTTCCCGCTGGTAGTAATGGATAAGGTTTCTGATTGATAGATAGAGTCTGTTCGTAGTATTCCTCATTCTGACAGGTTCCCAGTTTAGCTACGTTTATATATTGTTACAGAGCAAAGGCTGTACAATGTCATTTATCAACTGTTGGAGGAGACCGCGTGGCCTAATGGATAAGGCGTCTGACTTCGAATCAGAAGATTGAGGGTTCCAGTCCCTTCGTGGTTGTTTAATATGATTAGACCAATACATTTGGATATATTTCACTAAGTAAGACATAGCTCTTGTTGATTTGAAAAGCTAGGAAATTGTTATATAGCTTTAATAATCTCATACTGCGTTTGCTAATGGATAAGGTTTCTGATTTATATAGTCTCTTCGTAGTTGTTAAAAAACACTAGCTTCCTGCTTGTGGTAATGGAAAAGGTTTCTGATTGATAGATAGAGTCTGTTTATAGTTAAGTAGTTTGTACATAAGACCTGTCTCTTGTTACTGGGAAAAGATAGGACATTGTAATATAGCTTTAATAATCTCAGACTGTGTGTCCTAATGGTTAACCTGTATGATTCTTCATCACAGGATTGAGGGATAGAGTCCCTTTTGTAGTTGTTGAATATCACTAGCTTTCCTCATTTAGAAATGTTCCCAATTTCACTAAATAAGACATGGCTCTTTTTGCTTTGAAAAGCTAGGATATTGTTACATTGTTTTAATAATCACAGACTGCAGGGCCTAATGAATAAGGTTTCTCATTGATAGATAGTCTGTTCGAAGTTGTTAAAAAACATTAATGAAAAAGGTTTCTCATTGAAAGATAGTCTTTTCGAAGTTGTTAAAAAACATTAGCTTCCTGCTTGTGGTAATGGATAAGGTTGTTAAAAAACATGAATGAATAAGGTTTCTCATTGATAGATAGTCTGTTCGAAGTTATTAAAAAACATTAGCTTCCTGCTGGTGGTAATGGATAAGGTTTCTGATTGATAGATAGAGTCTGTTCGTAGTTTTCCTCACTCTGACAGGTTCCCAATTTCGCTACGTTTAGATATTGTTACAGAGCAAAGGCTGTACAATGTCATTTATCAGCTGTTGGAGGAGACCGCGTGGTCATTTACTATGATTAGACCAACACATTTGGACATATTTCACTAAGTTAGACATAGCTCTTGTTGATTTGAAAAGCTAGGATATTGTTATATAGCTTTAATAATCTCATACTGCGTTTGCTAATGGATAAGGTTTCTGATTTATATAGTCTCTTCGTAGTTGTTAAAAAACACTAGCTTCCTGCTTGTGGTAATGGAAAAGGTTTCTGATTGATAGATAGAGTCTGTTTGTAGTTAAGTAGTTTGTACATAAGACCTGTCTCTTGTTACTGGGAAAAGATAGGACATTGTAATATAGCTTTAATAATCTCAGACTGTGTGTCCTAATGGTTAACCTGTATGATTCTTCATCACAAGATTGAGGGATAGAGTCCCTTTTGTAGTTGTTGAATATCACTAGCTTTCCTCATTTAGAAATGTTCCCAATTTCACTAAATAAAACATGGCTCTTTTTGCTTTGAAAAGCTAGGATATTGTTACATCGTTTTAATAATCACAGACTGCAGGGCCTAATGAATAAGGTTTCTCATTGATAGATAGTCTGTTCGAAGTTGTTAAAAAACATTAATGAATAAAGTTTCTCATTGAAAGATAGTCTGTTCGAAGTTGTTAAAAAACATTACTTTCCTGCTTGTGGTAATGGATAAGGTTGTTAAAAACATTAATGAATAAGGTTTCTCATTGATAGATAGTCTGTTCGAAGTTGTTAAAAAACATTAATGAATAAGGTTTCTCATTGAAAGATAGTCTTTTCGAAGTTGTTAAAAAACATTAGCTTCCTGCTTGTGGTAATGGATAAGGTTGTTAAAAAACATGAATGAATAAGGTTTCTCATTGATAGATAGTCTGTTCGAAGTTATTAAAAAACATTAGCTTCCTGCTGGTGGTAATGGATAAGGTTTCTGATTGATAGATAGAGTCTGTTCGTAGTTTTCCTCACTCTGACAAGTTCCCAATTTCGCTACGTTTAGATATTGTTACAGAGCAAAGGCTGTACAATGTCATTTATCAGCTGTTGGAGGAGACAGCGTGGCCTAATGGATAAGGCGTCTGACTTCGAATCAGAAGATTGAGGGTTCGAGTCCCTTCGTGGTCATTTAATATGATTAGACTGACATATTTCACTAAGTAAGACATAGCTCTTGTTGATTTGAAAAGCTAGGATATTGTTATATAGCTTTAATAATCTCATACTGCGTTTGCTAATGGATAAGGTTTCTGATTTATATAGTCTCTTCGTAGTTGTTAAAAAACACTAGCTTCCTGCTTGTGGTAATGGAAAAGGTTTCTGATTGATAGATAGAGTCTGTTTGTAGTTAAGTAGTTTGTACATAAGACCTGTCTCTTGTTACTGGGAAAAGATAGGACATTGTAATATAGCTTTAATAATCTCAGACTGTGTGTCCTAATGGTTAACCTGTATGATTCTTCATCACAAGATTGAGGGATAGAGTCCCTTTTGTAGTTGTTGAATATCACTAGCTTTCCTCATTTAGAAATGTTCCCAATTTCACTAAATAAAACATGGCTCTTTTTGCTTTGAAAAGCTAGGATATTGTTACATCGTTTTAATAATCACAGACTGCAGGGCCTAATGAATAAGGTTTCTCATTGATAGATAGTCTGTTCGAAGTTGTTAAAAAACATTAATGAATAAGGTTTCTCATTGAAAGATAGTCTGTTCGAAGTTGTTAAAAAAGATTACTTTCCTGCTTGTGGTAATGGATAAGGTTGTTAAAAACATTAATGAATAAGGTTTCTCATTGATAGATAGTATGTTCGAAGTTGTTAAAAAACATTAGCTTCCTGCTGGTGGTAATGGATAAGGTTTCTGATTGATAGATAGAGTCTGTTCGTAGTATTCCTCATTCTGACAGGTTCCCAGTTTAGCTACGTTTATATATTGTTACAGAGCAAAGGCTGTACAATGTCATTTATCAACTGTTGGAGGAGACCGCGTGGCCTAATGGATAAGGCGTCTGACTTCGAATCAGAAGATTGAGGGTTCGAGTCCCTTCGTGGTCATTTAATATGATTAGACCAACACATTTGGACAAATTTCACTAAGTAAGACATAGCTCTTGTTGATTTGAAAAGCTAGGATATTGTTATATAGCTTTAATAATCTCATACTGCGTTTGCTAATGGATAAGGTTTCTGATTTATATAGTCTCTTCGTAGTTGTTAAAAAACACTAGCTTCCTGCTTGTGGTAATGGAAAAGGTTTCTGATTGATAGATAGAGTCTGTTTGTAGTTAAGTAGTTTGTACATAAGACCTGTCTCTTGTTACTGGGAAAAGATAGGACATTGTAATATAGCTTTAATAATCTCAGACTGTGTGTCCTAATGGTTAACCTGTATGATTCTTCATCACAAGATTGAGGGATAGAGTCCCTTTTGTAGTTGTTGAATATCACTAGCTTTCCTCATTTAGAAATGTTCCCAATTTCACTAAATAAAACATGGCTCTTTTTGCTTTGAAAAGCTAGGATATTGTTACATCGTTTTAATAATCACAGACTGCAGGGCCTAATGAATAAGGTTTCTCATTGATAGATAGTCTGTTCGAAGTTGTTAAAAAACATTAATGAATAAGGTTTCTCATTGAAAGATAGTCTGTTCGAAGTTGTTAAAAAAGATTACTTTCCTGCTTGTGGTAATGGATAAGGTTGTTAAAAACATTAATGAATAAGGTTTCTCATTGATAGATAGTATGTTCGAAGTTGTTAAAAAACATTAGCTTCCTGCTGGTGGTAATGGATAAGGTTTCTGATTGATAGATAGAGTCTGTTCGTAGTATTCCTCATTCTGACAGGTTCCCAGTTTAGCTACGTTTATATATTGTTACAGAGCAAAGGCTGTACAATGTCATTTATCAACTGTTGGAGGAGACCGCGTGGCCTAATGGATAAGGCGTCTGACTTCGAATCAGAAGATTGAGGGTTCGAGTCCCTTCGTGGTCATTTAATATGATTAGACCAACACATTTGGACAAATTTCACTAAGTAAGACATAGCTCTTGTTGATTTGAAAAGCTAGGAAATTGTTATATAGCTTTAATAATCTCATACTGCGTTTGCTAATGGATAAGGTTTCTGATTTATATAGTCTCTTCGTAGTTGTTAAAAAACACTAGCTTCCTGCTTGTGGTAATGGAAAAGGTTTCTGATTGATAGATAGAGTCTGTTTGTAGTTAAGTAGTTTGTACATAAGACCTGTCTCTTGTTACTGGGAAAAGATAGGACATTGTAATATAGCTTTAATAATCTCAGACTGTGTGTCCTAATGGTTAACCTGTATGATTCTTCATCACAAGATTGAGGGATAGAGTCCCTTTTGTAGTTGTTGAATATCACTAGCTTTCCTCATTTAGAAATGTTCCCAATTTCACTAAATAAAACATGGCTCTTTTTGCTTTGAAAAGCTAGGATATTGTTACATCGTTTTAATAATCACAGACTGCAGGGCCTAATGAATAAGGTTTCTCATTGATAGATAGTCTGTTCGAAGTTGTTAAAAAACATTAATGAATAAGGTTTCTCATTGATAGATAGTCTGTTCGAAGTTGTTAAAAAACATTAGCTTCCCGCTGGTAGTAATGGATAAGGTTTCTGATTGATAGATAGAGTCTGTTCGTAGTATTCCTCATTCTGACAGGTTCCCAGTTTAGCTACGTTTATATATTGTTACAGAGCAAAGGCTGTACAATGTCATTTATCAACTGTTGGAGGAGACCGCGTGGCCTAATGGATAAGGCGTCTGACTTCGAATCAGAAGATTGAGGGTTCGAGTCCCTTCGTGGTTGTTTAATATGATTAGACCAATACATTTGGATATATTTCACTAAGTAAGACATAGCTCTTGTTGATTTGAAAAGCTAGGAAATTGTTATATAGCTTTAATAATCTCATACTGCGTTTGCTAATGGATAAGGTTTCTGATTTATATAGTCTCTTCGTAGTTGTTAAAAAACACTAGCTTCCTGCTTGTGGTAATGGAAAAGGTTTCTGATTGATAGATAGAGTCTGTTTATAGTTAAGTAGTTTGTACATAAGACCTGTCTCTTGTTACTGGGAAAAGATAGGACATTGTAATATAGCTTTAATAATCTCAGACTGTGTGTCCTAATGGTTAACCTGTATGATTCTTCATCACAGGATTGAGGGATAGAGTCCCTTTTGTAGTTGTTGAATATCACTAGCTTTCCTCATTTAGAAATGTTCCCAATTTCACTAAATAAGACATGGCTCTTTTTGCTTTGAAAAGCTAGGATATTGTTACATTGTTTTAATAATCACAGACTGCAGGGCCTAATGAATAAGGTTTCTCATTGATAGATAGTCTGTTCGAAGTTGTTAAAAAACATTAATGAAAAAGGTTTCTCATTGAAAGATAGTCTTTTCGAAGTTGTTAAAAAACATTAGCTTCCTGCTTGTGGTAATGGATAAGGTTGTTAAAAAACATGAATGAATAAGGTTTCTCATTGATAGATAGTCTGTTCGAAGTTATTAAAAAACATTAGCTTCCTGCTGGTGGTAATGGATAAGGTTTCTGATTGATAGATAGAGTCTGTTCGTAGTTTTCCTCACTCTGACAGGTTCCCAATTTCGCTACGTTTAGATATTGTTACAGAGCAAAGGCTGTACAATGTCATTTATCAGCTGTTGGAGGAGACCGCGTGGTCATTTACTATGATTAGACCAACACATTTGGACATATTTCACTAAGTTAGACATAGCTCTTGTTGATTTGAAAAGCTAGGATATTGTTATATAGCTTTAATAATCTCATACTGCGTTTGCTAATGGATAAGGTTTCTGATTTATATAGTCTCTTCGTAGTTGTTAAAAAACACTAGCTTCCTGCTTGTGGTAATGGAAAAGGTTTCTGATTGATAGATAGAGTCTGTTTGTAGTTAAGTAGTTTGTACATAAGACCTGTCTCTTGTTACTGGGAAAAGATAGGACATTGTAATATAGCTTTAATAATCTCAGACTGTGTGTCCTAATGGTTAACCTGTATGATTCTTCATCACAAGATTGAGGGATAGAGTCCCTTTTGTAGTTGTTGAATATCACTAGCTTTCCTCATTTAGAAATGTTCCCAATTTCACTAAATAAAACATGGCTCTTTTTGCTTTGAAAAGCTAGGATATTGTTACATCGTTTTAATAATCACAGACTGCAGGGCCTAATGAATAAGGTTTCTCATTGATAGATAGTCTGTTCGAAGTTGTTAAAAAACATTAATGAATAAAGTTTCTCATTGAAAGATAGTCTGTTCGAAGTTGTTAAAAAACATTACTTTCCTGCTTGTGGTAATGGATAAGGTTGTTAAAAACATTAATGAATAAGGTTTCTCATTGATAGATAGTCTGTTCGAAGTTGTTAAAAAACATTAATGAATAAGGTTTCTCATTGAAAGATAGTCTTTTCGAAGTTGTTAAAAAACATTAGCTTCCTGCTTGTGGTAATGGATAAGGTTGTTAAAAAACATGAATGAATAAGGTTTCTCATTGATAGATAGTCTGTTCGAAGTTATTAAAAAACATTAGCTTCCTGCTGGTGGTAATGGATAAGGTTTCTGATTGATAGATAGAGTCTGTTCGTAGTTTTCCTCACTCTGACAAGTTCCCAATTTCGCTACGTTTAGATATTGTTACAGAGCAAAGGCTGTACAATGTCATTTATCAGCTGTTGGAGGAGACAGCGTGGCCTAATGGATAAGGCGTCTGACTTCGAATCAGAAGATTGAGGGTTCGAGTCCCTTCGTGGTCATTTAATATGATTAGACTGACATATTTCACTAAGTAAGACATAGCTCTTGTTGATTTGAAAAGCTAGGATATTGTTATATAGCTTTAATAATCTCATACTGCGTTTGCTAATGGATAAGGTTTCTGATTTATATAGTCTCTTCGTAGTTGTTAAAAAACACTAGCTTCCTGCTTGTGGTAATGGAAAAGGTTTCTGATTGATAGATAGAGTCTGTTTGTAGTTAAGTAGTTTGTACATAAGACCTGTCTCTTGTTACTGGGAAAAGATAGGACATTGTAATATAGCTTTAATAATCTCAGACTGTGTGTCCTAATGGTTAACCTGTATGATTCTTCATCACAAGATTGAGGGATAGAGTCCCTTTTGTAGTTGTTGAATATCACTAGCTTTCCTCATTTAGAAATGTTCCCAATTTCACTAAATAAAACATGGCTCTTTTTGCTTTGAAAAGCTAGGATATTGTTACATCGTTTTAATAATCACAGACTGCAGGGCCTAATGAATAAGGTTTCTCATTGATAGATAGTCTGTTCGAAGTTGTTAAAAAACATTAATGAATAAGGTTTCTCATTGAAAGATAGTCTGTTCGAAGTTGTTAAAAAAGATTACTTTCCTGCTTGTGGTAATGGATAAGGTTGTTAAAAACATTAATGAATAAGGTTTCTCATTGATAGATAGTATGTTCGAAGTTGTTAAAAAACATTAGCTTCCTGCTGGTGGTAATGGATAAGGTTTCTGATTGATAGATAGAGTCTGTTCGTAGTATTCCTCATTCTGACAGGTTCCCAGTTTAGCTACGTTTATATATTGTTACAGAGCAAAGGCTGTACAATGTCATTTATCAACTGTTGGAGGAGACCGCGTGGCCTAATGGATAAGGCGTCTGACTTCGAATCAGAAGATTGAGGGTTCGAGTCCCTTCGTGGTCATTTAATATGATTAGACCAACACATTTGGACAAATTTCACTAAGTAAGACATAGCTCTTGTTGATTTGAAAAGCTAGGATATTGTTATATAGCTTTAATAATCTCATACTGCGTTTGCTAATGGATAAGGTTTCTGATTTATATAGTCTCTTCGTAGTTGTTAAAAAACACTAGCTTCCTGCTTGTGGTAATGGAAAAGGTTTCTGATTGATAGATAGAGTCTGTTTGTAGTTAAGTAGTTTGTACATAAGACCTGTCTCTTGTTACTGGGAAAAGATAGGACATTGTAATATAGCTTTAATAATCTCAGACTGTGTGTCCTAATGGTTAACCTGTATGATTCTTCATCACAAGATTGAGGGATAGAGTCCCTTTTGTAGTTGTTGAATATCACTAGCTTTCCTCATTTAGAAATGTTCCCAATTTCACTAAATAAAACATGGCTCTTTTTGCTTTGAAAAGCTAGGATATTGTTACATCGTTTTAATAATCACAGACTGCAGGGCCTAATGAATAAGGTTTCTCATTGATAGATAGTCTGTTCGAAGTTGTTAAAAAACATTAATGAATAAGGTTTCTCATTGAAAGATAGTCTGTTCGAAGTTGTTAAAAAAGATTACTTTCCTGCTTGTGGTAATGGATAAGGTTGTTAAAAACATTAATGAATAAGGTTTCTCATTGATAGATAGTATGTTCGAAGTTGTTAAAAAACATTAGCTTCCTGCTGGTGGTAATGGATAAGGTTTCTGATTGATAGATAGAGTCTGTTCGTAGTATTCCTCATTCTGACAGGTTCCCAGTTTAGCTACGTTTATATATTGTTACAGAGCAAAGGCTGTACAATGTCATTTATCAACTGTTGGAGGAGACCGCGTGGCCTAATGGATAAGGCGTCTGACTTCGAATCAGAAGATTGAGGGTTCGAGTCCCTTCGTGGTCATTTAATATGATTAGACCAACACATTTGGACAAATTTCACTAAGTAAGACATAGCTCTTGTTGATTTGAAAAGCTAGGATATTGTTATATAGCTTTAATAATCTCATACTGCGTTTGCTAATGGATAAGGTTTCTGATTTATATAGTCTCTTCGTAGTTGTTAAAAAACACTAGCTTCCTGCTTGTGGTAATGGAAAAGGTTTCTGATTGATAGATAGAGTCTGTTTATAGTTAAGTAGTTTGTACATAAGACCTGTCTCTTGTTACTGGGAAAAGATAGGACATTGTAATATAGCTTTAATAATCTCAGACTGTGTGTCCTAATGGTTAACCTGTATGATTCTTCATCACAAGATTGAGGGATAGAGTCCCTTTTGTAGTTGTTGAATATCACTAGCTTTCCTCATTTAGAAATGTTCCCAATTTCACTAAATAAGACATGGCTCTTTTTGCTTTGAAAAGCTAGGATATTGTTACATTGTTTTAATAATCACAGACTGCAGGGCCTAATGAATAAGGTTTCTCATTGATAGATAGTCTGTTCGAAGTTGTTAAAAAACATTAATGAATAAGGTTTCTCATTGATAGATAGTCTGTTCGAAGTTATTAAAAAACATTAGCTTCCTGCTGGTGGTAATGGATAAGGTTTCTGATTGATAGATAGAGTCTGTTCGTAGTTTTCCTCACTCTGACAGGTTCCCAATTTCGCTACGTTTAGATATTGTTACAGAGCAAAGGCTGTACAATGTCATTTATCAGCCGTTGGAGGAGACCGCGTGGCCTAACGGATAAGGCGTCTGACTTCGAATCAGAAGATTGAGGGTTCGAGTTCCTTTGTGGTCATTTACTATGATTAGACCAACACATTTGGACATATTTCACTAAGTAAGACATAGCTCTTGTTGATTTGAAAAGCTAGGATATTGTTATATAGCTTTAATAATCTCATACTGCGTTTGCTAATGGATAAGGTTTCTGATTTATATAGTCTCTTCGTAGTTGTTAAAAAACACTAGCTTCCTGCTTGTGGTAATGGAAAAGGTTTCTGATTGATAGATAGAGTCTGTTTGTAGTTAAGTAGTTTGTACATAAGACCTGTCTCTTGTTACTGGGAAAAGATAGGACATTGTAATATAGCTTTAATAATCTCAGACTGTGTGTCCTAATGGTTAACCTGTATGATTCTTCATCACAAGATTGAGGGATAGAGTCCCTTTTGTAGTTGTTGAATATCACTAGCTTTCCTCATTTAGAAATGTTCCCAATTTCACTAAATAAGACATGGCTCTTTTTGCTTTGAAAAGCTAGGATATTGTTACATTGTTTTAATAATCACAGACTGCAGGGCCTAATGAATAAGGTTTCTCATTGATAGATAGTCTGTTCGAAGTTGTTAAAAAAGATTACTTTCCTGCTTGTGGTAATGGATAAGGTTGTTAAAAACATTAATGAATAAGGTTTCTCATTGATAGATAGTATGTTCGAAGTTGTTAAAAAACATTAGCTTCCTGCTGGTGGTAATGGATAAGGTTTCTGATTGATAGATAGAGTCTGTTCGTAGTATTCCTCATTCTGACAGGTTCCCAGTTTAGCTACGTTTATATATTGTTACAGAGCAAAGGCTGTACAATGTCATTTATCAACTGTTGGAGGAGACCGCGTGGCCTAATGGATAAGGCGTCTGACTTCGAATCAGAAGATTGAGGGTTCGAGTCCCTTCGTGGTCATTTAATATGATTAGACCAACCCATTTGGACAAATTTCACTAAGTAAGACATAGCTCTTGTTGATTTGAAAAGCTAGGATATTGTTATATAGCTTTAATAATCTCATACTGCGTTTGCTAATGGATAAGGTTTCTGATTTATATAGTCTCTTCGTAGTTGTTAAAAAACACTAGCTTCCTGCTTGTGGTAATGGAAAAGGTTTCTGATTGATAGATAGAGTCTGTTTATAGTTAAGTAGTTTGTACATAAGACCTGTCTCTTGTTACTGGGAAAAGATAGGACATGTAATATAGCTTTAATAATCTCAGACTGTGTGTCCTAATGGTTAACCTGTATGATTCTTCATCACAAGATTGAGGGATAGAGTCCCTTTTGTAGTTGTTGAATATCACTAGCTTTCCTCATTTAGAAATGTTCCCAATTTCACTAAATAAGACATGGCTCTTTTTGCTTTGAAAAGCTAGGATATTGTTACATTGTTTTAATAATCACAGACTGCAGGGCCTAATGAATAAGGTTTCTCATTGATAGATAGTCAGTTCGAAGTTGTTAAAAACATTAATGAATAAGGTTTCTCATTGATAGATAGTCTGTTCGAAGTTATTAAAAAACATTAGCTTCCTGCTGGTGGTAATGGATAAGGTTTCTGATTGATAGATAGAGTCTGTTCGTAGTTTTCCTCACTCTGACAGGTTCCCAATTTCGCTACGTTTAGATATTGTTACAGAGCAAAGGCTGTACAATGTCATTTATCAGCCGTTGGAGGAGACAGCGTGGCCTAACGGATAAGGCGTCTGACTTCGAATCAGAAGATTGAGGGTTCGAGTCCCTTTGTGGTCATTTACTATGACTAGACCAACACATTTGGACATATTTCACTAAGTAAGACATAGCTCTTGTTGATTTGAAAAGCTAGGATATTGTTATATAGCTTTAATAATCTCATACTGCGTTTGCTAATGGATAAGGTTTCTGATTTATATAGTCTCTTCGTAGTTGTTAAAAAACACTAGCTTCCTGCTTGTGGTAATGGAAAAGGTTTCTGATTGATAGATAGAGTCTGTTTGTAGTTAAGTAGTTTGTACATAAGACCTGTCTCTTGTTACTGGGAAAAGATAGGACATTGTAATATAGCTTTAATAATCTCAGACTGTGTGTCCTAATGGTTAACCTGTATGATTCTTCATCACAAGATTGAGGGATAGAGTCCCTTTTGTAGTTGTTGAATATCACTAGCTTTCCTCATTTAGAAATGTTCCCAATTTCACTAAATAAGACATGGCTCTTTTTGCTTTGAAAAGCTAGGATATTGTTACATTGTTTTAATAATCACAGACTGCAGGGCCTAATGAATAAGGTTTCTCATTGATAGATAGTCTGTTCGAAGTTGTTAAAAAACAATAATGAATAAGGTTTCTCATTGAAAGATAGTCTGTTCGAAGTTATTAAAAAACATTAGCTTCCTGCTGGTGGTAATGGATAAGGTTTCTGATTGATAGATAGAGTCTGTTCGTAGTTTTCCTCACTCTGACAGGTTCCCAATTTCGCTACGTTTAGATATTGTTACAGAGCAAAGGCTGTACAATGTCATTTATCAGCCGTTGGAGGAGACCGCGTGGCCTAACGGATAAGGCGTCTGACTTCGAATCAGAAGATTGAGGGTTCGAGTCCCTTTGTGGTCATTTACTATGATTAGACCAACACATTTGGACATATTTCACTAAGTAAGACATAGCTCTTGTTGATTTGAAAAGCTAGGATATTGTTATATAGCTTTAATAATCTCATACTGCGTTTGCTAATGGATAAGGTTTCTGATTTATATAGTCTCTTCGTAGTTGTTAAAAAACACTAGCTTCCTGCTTGTGGTAATGGAAAAGGTTTCTGATTGATAGATAGAGTCTGTTTGTAGTTAAGTAGTTTGTACATAAGACCTGTCTCTTGTTACTGGGAAAAGATAGGACATTGTAATATAGCTTTAATAATCTCAGACTGTGTGTCCTAATGGTTAACCTGTATGATTCTTCATCACAAGATTGAGGGATAGAGTCCCTTTTGTAGTTGTTGAATATCACTAGCTTTCCTCATTTAGAAATGTTCCCAATTTCACTAAATAAAACATGGCTCTTTTTGCTTTGAAAAGCTAGGATATTGTTACATCGTTTTAATAATCACAGACTGCAGGGCCTAATGAATAAGGTTTCTCATTGATAGATAGTCTGTTCGAAGTTGTTAAAAAAGATTACTTTCCTGCTTGTGGTAATGGATAAGGTTGTTAAAAACATTAATGAATAAGGTTTCTCATTGATAGATAGTATGTTCGAAGTTGTTAAAAAACATTAGCTTCCTGCTGGTGGTAATGGATAAGGTTTCTGATTGATAGATAGAGTCTGTTCGTAGTATTCCTCATTCTGACAGGTTCCCAGTTTAGCTACGTTTATATATTGTTACAGAGCAAAGGCTGTACAATGTCATTTATCAACTGTTGGAGGAGACCGCGTGGCCTAATGGATAAGGCGTCTGACTTCGAATCAGAAGATTGAGGGTTCGAGTCCCTTCGTGGTCATTTAATATGATTAGACCAACACATTTGGACAAATTTCACTAAGTAAGACATAGCTCTTGTTGATTTGAAAAGCTAGGATATTGTTATATAGCTTTAATAATCTCATACTGCGTTTGCTAATGGATAAGGTTTCTGATTTATATAGTCTCTTCGTAGTTGTTAAAAAACACTAGCTTCCTGCTTGTGGTAATGGAAAAGGTTTCTGATTGATAGATAGAGTCTGTTTATAGTTAAGTAGTTTGTACATAAGACCTGTCTCTTGTTACTGGGAAAAGATAGGACATGTAATATAGCTTTAATAATCTCAGACTGTGTGTCCTAATGGTTAACCTGTATGATTCTTCATCACAAGATTGAGGGATAGAGTCCCTTTTGTAGTTGTTGAATATCACTAGCTTTCCTCATTTAGAAATGTTCCCAATTTCACTAAATAAGACATGGCTCTTTTTGCTTTGAAAAGCTAGGATATTGTTACATTGTTTTAATAATCACAGACTGCAGGGCCTAATGAATAAGGTTTCTCATTGATAGATAGTCAGTTCGAAGTTGTTAAAAAACATTAATGAATAAGGTTTCTCATTGATAGATAGTCTGTTCGAAGTTATTAAAAAACATTAGCTTCCTGCTGGTGGTAATGGATAAGGTTTCTGATTGATAGATAGAGTCTGTTCGTAGTTTTCCTCACTCTGACAGGTTCCCAATTTCGCTACGTTTAGATATTGTTACAGAGCAAAGGCTGTACAATGTCATTTATCAGCCGTTGGAGGAGACAGCGTGGCCTAACGGATAAGGCGTCTGACTTCGAATCAGAAGATTGAGGGTTCGAGTCCCTTTGTGGTCATTTACTATGACTAGACCAACACATTTGGACATATTTCACTAAGTAAGACATAGCTCTTGTTGATTTGAAAAGCTAGGATATTGTTATATAGCTTTAATAATCTCATACTGCGTTTGCTAATGGATAAGGTTTCTGATTTATATAGTCTCTTTTATATAGTCTCTTCGCAGACTATCTATCTCATTGATAGATAGTCTGTTCGAAGTTGTTAAAAAACATTAATGAATAAGGTTTCTCATTGAAAGATAGTCTTTTCGAAGTTGTTAAAAAACATTAGCTTCCTGCTTGTGGTAATGGATAAGGTTGTTAAAAAACATGAATGAATAAGGTTTCTCATTGATAGATAGTCTGTTCGAAGTTATTAAAAAACATTAGCTTCCTGCTTGTGGTAATGGAAAAGGTTTCTGATTGATAGATAGAGTTTGTTTATTTTTAAGTAGTTTGTACATAAGACCTGTCTCTTGTTACTGGGAAAAGATAGGACATTGTAATATAGCTTTAATAATCTCAGACTGTGTGTCCTAATGGTTAACCTGTATGATTCTTCATCACAAGATTGAGGGATAGAGTCCCTTTTGTAGTTGTTGAATATCACTAGCTTTCCTCATTTAGAAATGTTCCCAATTTTCACTAAATAAGACATGGCTCTTTTTGCTTTGAAAAGCTAGGATATTGTTACATTGTTTTAATAATCACAGACTGCAGGGCCTAATGAATAAGGTTTCTCATTGATAGATAGTCTGTTCGAAGTTGTTAAAAAACATTAATGAATAAGGTTTCTCATTGAAAGATAGTCTTTTCGAAGTTGTTAAAAAACATTAGCTTCCTGCTTGTGGTAATGGATAAGGTTGTTAAAAAACATGAATGAATAAGGTTTCTCATTGATAGATAGTCTGTTCGAAGTTATTAAAAAACATTAGCTTCCTGCTGGTGGTAATGGATAAGGTTTCTGATTGATAGATAGAGTCTGTTCGTAGTTTTCCTCATTCTGACAGGTTCCCAGTTTCGCTACGTTTATATATTGTTACAGAGCAAAGGCTGTACAATGTCATTTATCAACTGTTGGAGGAGACCGCGTGGCCTAATGGATAAGGCGTCTGACTTCGAATCAGAAGATTGAGGGTCCGAGTCCCTTCGTGGTCGTTTAATATGATTAGACCAATACATTTGGACATATTTCACTAAGTAAGACATAGCTCTTGTTTATTTGAAAAGCTAGGAAATTGTTATATAGCTTTAATAATCTCATACTGCGTTTGCTAATGGATAAGGTTTCTGATTTATATAGTCTCTTCGTAGTTGTTAAAAAACACTAGCTTCCTGCTTGTGGTAATGGAAAAGGTTTCTGATTGATAGATAGAGTCTGTTTATAGTTAAGTAGTTTGTACATAAGACCTGTCTCTTGTTACTGGGAAAAGATAGGACATTGTAATATAGCTTTAATAATCTCAGACTGTGTGTCCTAATGGTTAACCTGTATGATTCTTCATCACAAGATTGAGGGATAGAGTCCCTTTTGTAGTTGTTGAATATCACTAGCTTTCCTCATTTAGAAATGTTCCCAATTTCACTAAATAAGACATGGCTCTTTTTGCTTTGAAAAGCTAGGATATTGTTACATTGTTTTAATAATCACAGACTGCAGGGCCTAATGAATAAGGTTTCTCATTGATAGATAGTCTGTTCGAAGTTGTTAAAAAACATTAATGAATAAGGTTTCTCATTGAAAGATAGTCTTTTCGAAGTTGTTAAAAAACATTAGCTTCCTGCTTGTGGTAATGGATAAGGTTGTTAAAAAACATGAATGAACAAGGTTTCTCATTGATAGATAGTCTGTTCGAAGTTATTAAAAAACATTAGCTTCCTGCTGGTGGTAATGGATAAGGTTTCTGATTGATAGATAGAGTCTGTTCGTAGTTTTCCTCACTCTGACAGGTTCCCAATTTCGCTACGTTTAGATATTGTTACAGAGCAAAGGCTGTACAATGTCATTTATCAGCCGTTGGAGGAGACCGCGTGGCCTAACGGATAAGGCGTCTGACTTCGAATCAGAAGATTGAGGGTTCGAGTCCCTTTGTGGTCATTTACTATGATTAGACCAACACATTTGGACATATTTCACTAAGTAAGACATAGCTCTTGTTGATTTGAAAAGCTAGGATATTGTTATATAGCTTTAATAATCTCATACTGCGTTTGCTAATGGATAAGGTTTCTGATTTATATAGTCTCTTCGTAGTTGTTAAAAAACACTAGCTTCCTGCTTGTGGTAATGGAAAAGGTTTCTGATTGATAGATAGAGTCTGTTTGTAGTTAAGTAGTTTGTACATAAGACCTGTCTCTTGTTACTGGGAAAAGATAGGACATTGTAATATAGCTTTAATAATCTCAGACTGTGTGTCCTAATGGTTAACCTGTATGATTCTTCATCACAAGATTGAGGGATAGAGTCCCTTTTGTAGTTGTTGAATATCACTAGCTTTCCTCATTTAGAAATGTTCCCAATTTCACTAAATAAAACATGGCTCTTTTTGCTTTGAAAAGCTAGGATATTGTTACATCGTTTTAATAATCACAGACTGCAGGGCCTAATGAATAAGGTTTCTCATTGATAGATAGTCTGTTCGAAGTTGTTAAAAAACATTAATGAATAAGGTTTCTCATTGAAAGATAGTCTGTTCGAAGTTGTTAAAAAAGATTACTTTCCTGCTTGTGGTAATGGATAAGGTTGTTAAAAACATTAATGAATAAGGTTTCTCATTGATAGATAGTATGTTCGAAGTTGTTAAAAAACATTAGCTTCCTGCTGGTGGTAATGGATAAGGTTTCTGATTGATAGATAGAGTCTGTTCGTAGTATTCCTCATTCTGACAGGTTCCCAGTTTAGCTACGTTTATATATTGTTACAGAGCAAAGGCTGTACAATGTCATTTATCAACTGTTGGAGGAGACCGCGTGGCCTAATGGATAAGGCGTCTGACTTCGAATCAGAAGATTGAGGGTTCGAGTCCCTTCGTGGTCGTTTAATATGATTAGACCAATACAGTTGGACATATTTCACTAAGTAAGACATAGCTCTTGTTGATTTGAAAAGCTAGGAAATTGTTATATAGCTTTAATAATCTCATACTGCGTTTGCTAATGGATAAGGTTTCTGATTTATATAGTCTCTTCGTAGTTGTTAAAAAACACTAGCTTCCTGCTTGTGGTAATGGAAAAGGTTTCTGATTGATAGATAGAGTCTGTTTATAGTTAAGTAGTTTGTACATAAGACCTGTCTCTTGTTACTGGGAAAAGATAGGACATTGTAATATAGCTTTAATAATCTCAGACTGTGTGTCCTAATGGTTAACCTGTATGATTCTTCATCACAGGATTGAGGGATAGAGTCCCTTTTGTAGTTGTTGAATATCACTAGCTTTCCTCATTTAGAAATGTTCCCAATTTCACTAAATAAGACATGGCTCTTTTTGCTTTGAAAAGCTAGGATATTGTTACATTGTTTTAATAATCACAGACTGCAGGGCCTAATGAATAAGGTTTCTCATTGATAGATAGTCTGTTCGAAGTTGTTAAAAAACATTAATGAATAAGGTTTCTCATTGAAAGATAGTCTTTTCGAAGTTGTTAAAAAACATTAGCTTCCTGCTTGTGGTAATGGATAAGGTTGTTAAAAAACATGAATGAATAAGGTTTCTCATTGATAGATAGTCTGTTCGAAGTTATTAAAAAACATTAGCTTCCTGCTTGTGGTAATGGAAAAGGTTTCTGATTGATAGATAGAGTCTGTTCGTAGTATTCCTCATTCTGACAGGTTCCCAGTTTAGCTACGTTTATATATTGTTACAGAGCAAAGGCTGTACAATGTCATTTATCAACTGTTGGAGGAGACCGCGTGGCCTAATGGATAAGGCGTCTGACTTCGAATCAGAAGATTGAGGGTTCGAGTCCCTTCGTGGTCGTTTAATATGATTAGACCAATACATTTGGACATATTTCACTAAGTAAGACATAGCTCTTGTTGATTTGAAAAGCTAGGAAATTGTTATATAGCTTTAATAATCTCATACTGCGTTTGCTAATGGATAAGGTTTCTGATTTATATAGTCTCTTCGTAGTTGTTAAAAAACACTAGCTTCCTGCTTGTGGTAATGGAAAAGGTTTCTGATTGATAGATAGAGTCTGTTTATAGTTAAGTAGTTTGTACATAAGACCTGTCTCTTGTTACTGGGAAAAGATAGGACATTGTAATATAGCTTTAATAATCTCAGACTGTGTGTCCTAATGGTTAACCTGTATGATTCTTCATCACAGGATTGAGGGATAGAGTCCCTTTTGTAGTTGTTGAATATCACTAGCTTTCCTCATTTAGAAATGTTCCCAATTTCACTAAATAAGACATGGCTCTTTTTGCTTTGAAAAGCTAGGATATTGTTACATTGTTTTAATAATCACAGACTGCAGGGCCTAATGAATAAGGTTTCTCATTGATAGATAGTCTGTTCGAAGTTGTTAAAAAACATTAATGAAAAAGGTTTCTCATTGAAAGATAGTCTTTTCGAAGTTGTTAAAAAACATTAGCTTCCTGCTTGTGGTAATGGATAAGGTTGTTAAAAAACATGAATGAATAAGGTTTCTCATTGATAGATAGTCTGTTCGAAGTTATTAAAAAACATTAGCTTCCTGCTTGTGGTAATGGAAAAGGTTTCTGATTGATAGATAGAGTTTGTTTATTTTTAAGTAGTTTGTACATAAGACCTGTCTCTTGTTACTGGGAAAAGATAGGACATTGTAATATAGCTTTAATAATCTCAGACTGTGTGTCCTAATGGTTAACCTGTATGATTCTTCATCACAAGATTGAGGGATAGAGTCCCTTTTGTAGTTGTTGAATATCACTAGCTTTCCTCATTTAGAAATGTTCCCAATTTTCACTAAATAAGACATGGCTCTTTTTGCTTTGAAAAGCTAGGATATTGTTACATTGTTTTAATAATCACAGACTGCAGGGCCTAATGAATAAGGTTTCTCATTGATAGATAGTCTGTTCGAAGTTGTTAAAAAACATTAATGAATAAGGTTTCTCATTGAAAGATAGTCTTTTCGAAGTTGTTAAAAAACATTAGCTTCCTGCTTGTGGTAATGGATAAGGTTGTTAAAAAACATGAATGAATAAGGTTTCTCATTGATAGATAGTCTGTTCGAAGTTATTAAAAAACATTAGCTTCCTGCTGGTGGTAATGGATAAGGTTTCTGATTGATAGATAGAGTCTGTTCGTAGTTTTCCTCATTCTGACAGGTTCCCAGTTTCGCTACGTTTATATATTGTTACAGAGCAAAGGCTGTACAATGTCATTTATCAACTGTTGGAGGAGACCGCGTGGCCTAATGGATAAGGCGTCTGACTTCGAATCAGAAGATTGAGGGTCCGAGTCCCTTCGTGGTCGTTTAATATGATTAGACCAATACATTTGGACATATTTCACTAAGTAAGACATAGCTCTTGTTTATTTGAAAAGCTAGGAAATTGTTATATAGCTTTAATAATCTCATACTGCGTTTGCTAATGGATAAGGTTTCTGATTTATATAGTCTCTTCGTAGTTGTTAAAAAACACTAGCTTCCTGCTTGTGGTAATGGAAAAGGTTTCTGATTGATAGATAGAGTCTGTTTATAGTTAAGTAGTTTGTACATAAGACCTGTCTCTTGTTACTGGGAAAAGATAGGACATTGTAATATAGCTTTAATAATCTCAGACTGTGTGTCCTAATGGTTAACCTGTATGATTCTTCATCACAAGATTGAGGGATAGAGTCCCTTTTGTAGTTGTTGAATATCACTAGCTTTCCTCATTTAGAAATGTTCCCAATTTCACTAAATAAGACATGGCTCTTTTTGCTTTGAAAAGCTAGGATATTGTTACATTGTTTTAATAATCACAGACTGCAGGGCCTAATGAATAAGGTTTCTCATTGATAGATAGTCTGTTCGAAGTTGTTAAAAAACATTAATGAATAAGGTTTCTCATTGAAAGATAGTCTTTTCGAAGTTGTTAAAAAACATTAGCTTCCTGCTTGTGGTAATGGATAAGGTTGTTAAAAAACATGAATGAACAAGGTTTCTCATTGATAGATAGTCTGTTCGAAGTTATTAAAAAACATTAGCTTCCTGCTGGTGGTAATGGATAAGGTTTCTGATTGATAGATAGAGTCTGTTTGTAGTTTTCCTCACTCTGACAGGTTCCCAATTTCGCTACGTTTAGATATTGTTACAGAGCAAAGGCTGTACAATGTCATTTATCAGCTGTTCGAGGAGACCGCGTGGCCTAATGGATAAGGCGTCTGATTTCGAATCAGAAGATTGAGGGTTCGAGTCCCTTCGTGGTCATTTAATATGATTAGACCAACACATTTGGACAAATTTCACTAAGTAAGACATAGCTCTTGTTGATTTGAAAAGCTAGGATATTGTTATATAGCTTTAATAATCTCATACTGCGTTTGCTAATGGATAAGGTTTCTGATTTATATAGTCTCTTCGTAGTTGTTAAAAAACACTAGCTTCCTGCTTGTGGTAATGGAAAAGGTTTCTGATTGATAGATAGAGTCTGTTTGTAGTTAAGTAGTTTGTACATAAGACCTGTCTCTTGTTACTGGGAAAAGATAGGACATTGTAATATAGCTTTAATAATCTCAGACTGTGTGTCCTAATGGTTAACCTGTATGATTCTTCATCACAAGATTGAGGAATAGAGTCCCTTTTGTAGTTGTTGAATATCACTAGCTTTCCTCATTTAGAAATGTTCCCAATTTCACTAAATAAAACATGGCTCTTTTTGCTTTGAAAAGCTAGGATATTGTTACATCGTTTTAATAATCACAGACTGCAGGGCCTAATGAATAAGGTTTCTCATTGATAGATAGTCTGTTCGAAGTTGTTAAAAAACATTAATGAATAAGGTTTCTCATTGAAAGATAGTCTTTTCGATGTTGTTAAAAAACATTAGCTTCCTGCTTGTGGTAATGGATAAGGTTGTTAAAAAACATGAATGAATAAGGTTTCTCATTGATAGATAGTCTGTTCGAAGTTATTAAAAAACATTAGCTTCCTGCTGGTGGTAATGGATAAGGTTTCTGATTGATAGATAGAGTCTGTTTGTAGTTTTCCTCACTCTGACAGGTTCCCAATTTCGCTACGTTTAGATATTGTTACAGAGCAAAAGCTGTACAATGTCATTTATCAGCTGTTGGAGGAGACCGCGTGGCCTAATGGATAAGGCGTCTGATTTAGAATCAGAAGATTGAGGGTTCGAGTCCCTTCGTGGTCATTTAATATGATTAGACCAACACATTTGGACAAATTTCACTAAGTAAGACATAGCTCTTGTTGATTTGAAAAGCTAGGATATTGTTATATAGCTTTAATAATCTCATACTGCGTTTGCTAATGGATAAGGTTTCTGATTTATATAGTCTCTTCGTGGTTGTTAAAAAACACTAGCTTCCTGCTTGTGGTAATGGAAAAGGTTTCTGATTGATAGATAGAGTCTGTTTATAGTTAAGTAGTTTGTACATAAGACCTGTCTCTTGTTACTGGGAAAAGATAGGACATTGTAATATAGCTTTAATAATCTCAGACTGTGTGTCCTAATGCTTAACCTGTATGATTCTTCATCACAAGATTGAGGGATAGAGTCCCTTTTGTAGTTGTTGAATATCACTAGCTTTCCTCATTTAGAAATGTTCCCAATTTCACTAAATAAGACATGGCTCTTTTTGCTTTGAAAAGCTAGGATATTGTTACATTGTTTTAATAATCACAGACTGCAGGGCCTAATGAATAAGGTTTCTCATTGATAGATAGTCTGTTCGAAGTTGTTAAAAAACATTAATGAATAAGGTTTCTCATTGAAAGATAGTCTTTTCGAAGTTGTTAAAAAACATTAGCTTCCTGCTTGTGGTAATGGATAAGGTTGTTAAAAAACATGAATGAATAAGGTTTCTCATTGATAGATAGTCTGTTCGAAGTTATTAAAAAACATTAGCTTCCTGCTGGTGGTAATGGATAAGGTTTCTGATTGATAGATAGAGTCTGTTTGTAGTTTTCCTCACTCTGACAGGTTCCCAATTTCGCTACGTTTAGATATTGTTACAGAGCAAAGGCTGTACAATGTCATTTATCAGCTGTTCGAGGAGACCGCGTGGCCTAATGGATAAGGCGTCTGATTTCGAATCAGAAGATTGAGGGTTCGAGTCCCTTCGTGGTCATTTAATATGATTAGACCAACACATTTGGACAAATTTCACTAAGTAAGACATAGCTCTTGTTGATTTGAAAAGCTAGGATATTGTTATATAGCTTTAATAATCTCATACTGCGTTTGCTAATGGATAAGGTTTCTGATTTATATAGTCTCTTCGTGGTTGTTAAAAAACACTAGCTTCCTGCTTGTGGTAATGGAAAAGGTTTCTGATTGATAGATAGAGTCTGTTTATAGTTAAGTAGTTTGTACATAAGACCTGTCTCTTGTTACTGGGAAAAGATAGGACATTGTAATATAGCTTTAATAATCTCAGACTGTGTGTCCTAATGCTTAACCTGTATGATTCTTCATCACAAGATTGAGGGATAGAGTCCCTTTTGTAGTTGTTGAATATCACTAGCTTTCCTCATTTAGAAATGTTCCCAATTTCACTAAATAAGACATGGCTCTTTTTGCTTTGAAAAGCTAGGATATTGTTACATTGTTTTAATAATCACAGACTGCAGGGCCTAATGAATAAGGTTTCTCATTGATAGATAGTCTGTTCGAAGTTGTTAAAAAACATTAATGAATAAGGTTTCTCATTGAAAGATAGTCTTTTCGAAGTTGTTAAAAAACATTAGCTTCCTGCTTGTGGTAATGGATAAGGTTGTTAAAAAACATGAATGAATAAGGTTTCTCATTGATAGATAGTCTGTTCGAAGTTATTAAAAAACATTAGCTTCCTGCTGGTGGTAATGGATAAGGTTTCTGATTGATAGATAGAGTCTGTTCGTAGTTTTCCTGACTCTGACAGGTTCCCAATTTCGCTACGTTTAGATATTGTTACAGAGCAAAGGCTGTACAATGTCATTTATCAGCTGTTGGAGGAGACCGCGTGGCCTAATGGGCAAGGCGTCTGACTTTGAATCATAAGATTGAGGGTTCGAGTCCCTTCGTGGTCATTTAATATGATTAGACCGACATATTTCACTAAGTAAGACATAGCTCTTGTTGATTTGAAAAGCTAGGATATTGTTATATAGCTTTAATAATCTCATACTGCGTTTGCTAATGGATAAGGTTTCTGATTTATATAGTCTCTTCGTAGTTGTTAAAAAACACTAGCTTGCTGCTTGTGGTAATGGAAAAGGTTTCTGATTGATAGATAGAGTCTGTTTGTAGTTAAGTAGTTTGTACATAAGACCTGTCTCTTGTTACTGGGAAAAGATAGGACATTGTAATATAGCTTTAATAATCTCAGACTGTGTGTCCTAATGGTTAACCTGTATGATTCTTCATCACAAGATTGAGGGATAGAGTCCCTTTTGTAGTTGTTGAATATCACTAGCTTTCCTCATTTAGAAATGTTCCCAATTTCACTAAATAAAACATGGCTCTTTTTGCTTTGAAAAGCTAGGATATTGTTACATCGTTTTAATAATCACAGACTGCAGGGCCTAATGAATAAGGTTTCTCATTGATAGATAGTCTGTTCGAAGTTGTTAAAAAACATTAATGAATAAGGTTTCTCATTGAAAGATAGTCTTTTCGAAGTTGTTAAAAAACATTAGCTTCCTGCTTGTGGTAATGGATAAGGTTGTTAAAAAACATGAATGAATAAGGTTTCTCATTGATAGATAGTCTGTTCGAAGTTATTAAAAAACATTAGCTTCCTGCTGGTGGTAATGGATAAGGTTTCTGATTGATAGATAGAGTCTGTTCGTAGTTTTCCTGACTCTGACAGGTTCCCAATTTCGCTACGTTTAGATATTGTTACAGAGCAAAGGCTGTACAATGTCATTTATCAGCTGTTGGAGGAGAACGCGTGGCCTAATGGATAAGGCGTCTGACTTCGAATCAGAAGATTGAGGGTTCGAGTCCCTTCGTGGTCATTTAATATGATTAGACCAACACATTTGGACATATTTCACTAAGTAAGACATAGCTCTTGTTGATTTGAAAAGCTAGGATATTGTTATATAGCTTTAATAATCTCATACTGCGTTTGCTAATGGATAAGGTTTCTGATTTATATAGTCTCTTCGTAGTTGTTAAAAAACACTAGCTTCCTGCTTGTGGTAATGGAAAAGGTTTCTGATTGATAGATAGAGTCTGTTTGTAGTTAAGTAGTTTGTACATAAGACCTGTCTCTTGTTACTGGGAAAAGATAGGACATTGTAATATAGCTTTAATAATCTCAGACTGTGTGTCCTAATGGTTAACCTGTATGATTCTTCATCACAAGATTGAGGGATAGAGTCTCTTTTGTAGTTGTTGAATATCACTAGCTTTCCTCATTTAGAAATGTTCCCAATTTCACTAAATAAAACATGGCTCTTTTTGCTTTGAAAAGCTAGGATATTGTTACATCGTTTTAATAATCACAGACTGCAGGGCCTAATGAATAAGGTTTGTCATTGATAGATAGTCTGTTCAAAGGTGTTAAAAAAACATTAATGAATAAGGTTTCTCATTGAAAGATAGTCTGTTCGAAGTTGTTAAAAAACATTTGTTTCCTGCTTGTGGTAATGGATAAGGTTGTTAAAAACATTAATGAATAAGGTTTCTCATTGATAGATAGTCTGTTCGAAGTTGTTAAAAAACATTAATGAATAAGGTTTCTCATTGAAAGATAGTCTTTTCGAAGTTGTTAAAAAACATTAGCTTCCTGCTTGTGGTAATGGATAAGGTTGTTAAAAAACATGAATGAATAAGGTTTCTCATTGATAGATAGTCTGTTCGAAGTTATTAAAAAACATTAGCTTCCTGCTGGTGGTAATGGATAAGGTTTCTGATTGATAGATAGAGTCTGTTCGTAGTTTTCCTCATTCTGACAGGTTCCCAGTTTCGCTACGTTTATATATTGTTACAGAGCAAAGGCTGTACAATGTCATTTATCAACTGTTGGAGGAGACCGCGTGGCCTAATGGATAAGGCGTCTGACTTCGAATCAGAAGATTGAGGTTTCGAGTCCCTTCGTGGTCATTTAATATGATTAGACCAATACATTTGGACATATTTCACTAAGTAAGACATAGCTCTTGTTTATTTGAAAAGCTAGGATATTGTTATATAGCTTTAATAATCTCATACTGCGTTTGCTAATGGATAAGGTTTCTGATTTATATAGTCTCTTCGTAGTTGTTAAAAAACACTAGCTTCCTGCTTGTGGTAATGGAAAAGGTTTCTGATTGATAGATAGAGTCTGTTTGTAGTTAAGTAGTTTGTACATAAGACCTGTCTCTTGTTACTGGGAAAAGATAGGACATTGTAATATAGCTTTAATAATCTCAGACTGTGTGTCCTAATGGTTAACCTGTATGATTCTTCATCACAAGATTGAGGGATAGAGTCCCTTTTGTAGTTGTTGAATATCACTAGCTTTCCTCATTTAGAAATGTTCCCAATTTCACTAAATAAGACATGGCTCTTTTTGCTTTGAAAAGCTAGGATATTGTTACATCGTTTTAATAATCACAGACTGCAGGGCCTAATGAATAAGGTTTGTCATTGATAGATAGTCTGTTCAAAGTTGTTAAAAAAACATTAATGAATAAGGTTTCTCATTGAAAGATAGTCTGTTCGAAGTTGTTAAAAAACATTTGTTTCCTGCTTGTGGTAATGGATAAGGTTGTTAAAAAAATTAATGAATAAGGTTTCTCATTGATAGATAGTCTGTTCGAAGTTGTTAAAAAACATTAATGAATAAGGTTTCTCATTGAAAGATAGTCTTTTCGAAGTTGTTAAAAAACATTAGCTTCCTGCTTGTGGTAATGGATAAGGTTGTTAAAAAACATGAATGAATAAGGTTTCTCATTGATAGATAGTCTGTTCGAAGTTATTAAAAAACATTAGCTTCCTGCTGGTGGTAATGGATAAGGTTTCTGATTGATAGATAGAGTCTGTTCGTAGTTTTCCTCATTCTGACAGGTTCCCAGTTTCGCTACGTTTATATATTGTTACAGAGCAAAGGCTGTACAATGTCATTTATCAACTGTTGGAGGAGACCGCGTGGCCTAATGGATAAGGCGTCTGACTTTCAATCAGAAGATTGAGGGTTCGAGTCCCTTCGTGGTCGTTTAATATGATTAGACCAATACATTTGGACATATTTCACTAAGTAAGACATAGCTCTTGTTTATTTGAAAAGCTAGGATATTGTTATATAGCTTTAATAATCTCATACTGCGTTTGCTAATGGATAAGGTTTCTGATTTATATAGTCTCTTCGTGGTTGTTAAAAAACACTAGCTTCCTGCTTGTGGTAATGGAAAAGGTTTCTGATTGATAGATAGAGTCTGTTTATAGTTAAGTTGTTTGTACATAAGACCTGTCTCTTGTTACTGGGAAAAGATAGGACATTGTAATATAGCTTTAATAATCTCAGACTGTGTGTCCTAATGCTTAACCTGTATGATTCTTCATCACAAGATTGAGGGATAGAGTCCCTTTTGTAGTTGTTGAATATCACTAGCTTTCCTCATTTAGAAATGTTCCCAATTTCACTAAATAAGACATGGCTCTTTTTGCTTTGAAAAGCTAGGATATTGTTACATTGTTTTAATAATCACAGACTGCAGGGCCTAATGAATAAGGTTTCTCATTGATAGATAGTCTGTTCGAAGTTGTTAAAAAACATTAATGAATAAGGTTTCTCATTGAAAGATAGTCTTTTCGAAGTTGTTAAAAAACATTAGCTTCCTGCTTGTGTTAATGTATAAGGTTGTTAAAAAACATGAATGAATAAGGTTTCTCATTGATAGATAGTCTGTTCGAAGTTATTAAAAAACATTAGCTTCCTGCTGGTGGTAATGGATAAGGTTTCTGATTGATAGATAGAGTCTGTTCGTAGTTTTCCTCACTCTGACAGGTTCCCAATTTCGCTACGTTTAGATATTGTTACAGAGCAAAGGCTGTACAATGTCATTTATCAGCTGTTGGAGGAGACCGCGTGGCCTAATGGATAAGGCGTCTGACTTCGAATCAGAAGATTGAGGGTTCGAGTCCCTTCGTGGTCGTTTAATATGATTAGACCAATACATTTGGACATATTTCACTAAGTAAGACATAGCTCTTGTTTATTTGAAAAGCTAGGATATTGTTATATAGCTTTAATAATCTCATACTGCGTTTGCTAATGGATAAGGTTTCTGATTTATATAGTCTCTTCGTGGTTGTTAAAAAACACTAGCTTCCTGCTTGTGGTAATGGAAAAGGTTTCTGATTGATAGATAGAGTCTGTTTATAGTTAAGTTGTTTGTACATAAGACCTGTCTCTTGTTACTGGGAAAAGATAGGACATTGTAATATAGCTTTAATAATCTCAGACTGTGTGTCCTAATGCTTAACCTGTTTGATTCTTCATCACAAGATTGAGGGATAGAGTCCCTTTTGTAGTTGTTGAATATCACTAGCTTTCCTCATTTAGAAATGTTCCCAATTTCACTAAATAAGACATGGCTCTTTTTGCTTTGAAAAGCTAGGATATTGTTACATTGTTTTAATAATCACAGACTGCAGGGCCTAATGAATAAGGTTTCTCATTGATAGATAGTCTGTTCGAAGTTGTTAAAAAACATTAATGAATAAGGTTTCTCATTGAAAGATAGTCTTTTCGAAGATGTTAAAAAACATTAGCTTCCTGCTTGTGTTAATGTATAAGGTTGTTAAAAAACATGAATGAATAAGGTTTCTCATTGATAGATAGTCTGTTCGAAGTTATTAAAAAACATTAGCTTCCTGCTGGTGGTAATGGATAAGGTTTCTGATTGATAGATAGAGTCTGTTCGTAGTTTTCCTCACTCTGACAGGTTCCCAATTTCGCTACGTTTAGATATTGTTACAGAGCAAAGGCTGTACAATGTCATTTATCAGCTGTTGGAGGAGACCGCGTGGCCTAATGGATAAGGCGTCTGACTTCGAATCAGAAGATTGAGGGTTCGAGTCCCTTCGTGGTCTTTTAATATGATTAGACCAACACATTTGGACATATTTCACTAAGTAAGACATAGCTCTTGTTGATTTGAAAAGCTAGGATATTGTTATATAGCGTTAATAATCTCATACTGCGTTTGCTAATGGATAAGGTTTCTGATTTATATAGTCTCTTCGTAGTTGTTAAAAAACACTAGCTTCCTGCTTGTGGTAATGGAAAAGGTTTCTGATTGATAGATAGAGTCTGTTTGTAGTTAAGTAGTTTGTACATAAGACCTGTCTCTTGTTACTGGGAAAATATAGGACATTGTAATATAGCTTTAATAATCTCAGACTGTGTGTCCTAATGGTTAACCTGTATGATTCTTCATCACAAGATTGAGGGATAGAGTCCCTTTTGTAGTTGTTGAATATCACTAGCTTTCCTCATTTAGAAATGTTCCCAATTTCACTAAATAAGACATGGCTCTTTTTGCTTTGAAAAGCTAGGATATTGTTACATCGTTTTAATAATCACAGACTGCAGGGCCTAATGAATAAGGTTTGTCATTGATAGATAGTCTGTTCAAAGTTGTTAAAAAAACATTAATGAATAAGGTTTCTCATTGAAAGATAGTCTGTTCGAAGTTGTTAAAAAACATTTGTTTCCTGCTTGTGGTAATGGATAAGGTTGTTAAAAACATTAATGAATAAGTTTTCTCATTGATAGATAGTCTGTTCGAAGTTGTTAAAAAACATTAATGAATAAGGTTTCTCATTGAAAGATAGTCTTTTCGAAGTTGTTAAAAAACATTAGCTTCCTGCTTGTGGTAATGGATAAGGTTGTTAAAAAACATGAATGAATACGGTTTCTCATTGATAGATAGTCTGTTCGAAGTTATTAAAAAACATTAGCTTCCTGCTGGTGGTAATGGATAAGGTTTCTGATTGATAGATAGAGTCTGTTCGTAGTTTTCCTCATTCTGACAGGTTCCCAGTTTCGCTACGTTTATATATTGTTACAGAGCAAAGGCTGTACAATGTCATTTATCAACTGTTGGAGGAGACCGCGTGGCCTAATGGATAAGGCGTCTGACTTCGAATCAGAAGATTGAGGGTTCGAGTCCCTTCGTGGTCGTTTAATATGATTAGACCAATACATTTGGACATATTTCACTAAGTAAGACATAGCTCTTGTTTATTTGAAAAGCTAGGATATTGTTATATAGCTTTAATAATCTCATACTGCGTTTGCTAATGGATAAGGTTTCTGATTTATATAGTCTCTTCGTGGTTGTTAAAAAACACTAGCTTCCTGCTTGTGGTAATGGAAAAGGTTTCTGATTGATAGATAGAGTCTGTTTATAGTTAAGTTGTTTGTACATAAGACCTGTCTCTTGTTACTGGGAAAAGATAGGACATTGTAATATAGCTTTAATAATCTCAGACTGTGTGTCCTAATGCTTAACCTGTATGATTCTTCATCACAAGATTGAGGGATAGAGTCCCTTTTGTAGTTGTTGAATATCACTAGCTTTCCTCATTTAGAAATGTTCCCAATTTCACTAAATAAGACATGGCTCTTTTTGCTTTGAAAAGCTAGGATATTGTTACATTGTTTTAATAATCACAGACTGCAGGGCCTAATGAATAAGGTTTCTCATTGATAGATAGTCTGTTCGAAGTTGTTAAAAAACATTAATGAATAAGGTTTCTCATTGAAAGATAGTCTTTTCGAAGTTGTTAAAAAACATTAGCTTCCTGCTTGTGTTAATGTATAAGGTTGTTAAAAAACATGAATGAATAAGGTTTCTCATTGATAGATAGTCTGTTCGAAGTTATTAAAAAACATTAGCTTCCTGCTGGTGGTAATGGATAAGGTTTCTGATTGATAGATAGAGTCTGTTCGTAGTTTTCCTCACTCTGACAGGTTCCCAATTTCGCTACGTTTAGATATTGTTACAGAGCAAAGGCTGTACAATGTCATTTATCAGCTGTTGGAGGAGACCGCGTGGCCTAATGGATAAGGCGTCTGACTTCGAATCAGAAGATTGAGGGTTCGAGTCCCTTCGTGGTCGTTTAATATGATTAGACCAATACATTTGGACATATTTCACTAAGTAAGACATAGCTCTTGTTTATTTGAAAAGCTAGGATATTGTTATATAGCTTTAATAATCTCATACTGCGTTTGCTAATGGATAAGGTTTCTGATTTATATAGTCTCTTCGTGGTTGTTAAAAAACACTAGCTTCCTGCTTGTGGTAATGGAAAAGGTTTCTGATTGATAGATAGAGTCTGTTTATAGTTAAGTTGTTTGTACATAAGACCTGTCTCTTGTTACTGGGAAAAGATAGGACATTGTAATATAGCTTTAATAATCTCAGACTGTGTGTCCTAATGCTTAACCTGTTTGATTCTTCATCACAAGATTGAGGGATAGAGTCCCTTTTGTAGTTGTTGAATATCACTAGCTTTCCTCATTTAGAAATGTTCCCAATTTCACTAAATAAGACATGGCTCTTTTTGCTTTGAAAAGCTAGGATATTGTTACATTGTTTTAATAATCACAGACTGCAGGGCCTAATGAATAAGGTTTCTCATTGATAGATAGTCTGTTCGAAGTTGTTAAAAAACATTAATGAATAAGGTTTCTCATTGAAAGATAGTCTTTTCGAAGATGTTAAAAAACATTAGCTTCCTGCTTGTGTTAATGTATAAGGTTGTTAAAAAACATGAATGAATAAGGTTTCTCATTGATAGATAGTCTGTTCGAAGTTATTAAAAAACATTAGCTTCCTGCTGGTGGTAATGGATAAGGTTTCTGATTGATAGATAGAGTCTGTTCGTAGTTTTCCTCACTCTGACAGGTTCCCAATTTCGCTACGTTTAGATATTGTTACAGAGCAAAGGCTGTACAATGTCATTTATCAGCTGTTGGAGGAGACCGCGTGGCCTAATGGATAAGGCGTCTGACTTCGAATCAGAAGATTGAGGGTTCGAGTCCCTTCGTGGTCTTTTAATATGATTAGACCAACACATTTGGACATATTTCACTAAGTAAGACATAGCTCTTGTTGATTTGAAAAGCTAGGATATTGTTATATAGCGTTAATAATCTCATACTGCGTTTGCTAATGGATAAGGTTTCTGATTTATATAGTCTCTTCGTAGTTGTTAAAAAACACTAGCTTCCTGCTTGTGGTAATGGAAAAGGTTTCTGATTGATAGATAGAGTCTGTTTGTAGTTAAGTAGTTTGTACATAAGACCTGTCTCTTGTTACTGGGAAAAGATAGGACATTGTAATATAGCTTTAATAATCTCAGACTGTGTGTCCTAATGGTTAACCTGTATGATTCTTCATCACAAGATTGAGGGATAGAGTCCCTTTTGTAGTTGTTGAATATCACTAGCTTTCCTCATTTAGAAATGTTCCCAATTTCACTAAATAAGACATGGCTCTTTTTGCTTTGAAAAGCTAGGATATTGTTACATCGTTTTAATAATCACAGACTGCAGGGCCTAATGAATAAGGTTTGTCATTGATAGATAGTCTGTTCAAAGTTGTTAAAAAAACATTAATGAATAAGGTTTCTCATTGAAAGATAGTCTGTTCGAAGTTGTTAAAAAACATTTGTTTCCTGCTTGTGGTAATGGATAAGGTTGTTAAAAACATTAATGAATAAGTTTTCTCATTGATAGATAGTCTGTTCGAAGTTGTTAAAAAACATTAATGAATAAGGTTTCTCATTGAAAGATAGTCTTTTCGAAGTTGTTAAAAAACATTAGCTTCCTGCTTGTGGTAATGGATAAGGTTGTTAAAAAACATGAATGAATACGGTTTCTCATTGATAGATAGTCTGTTCGAAGTTATTAAAAAACATTAGCTTCCTGCTGGTGGTAATGGATAAGGTTTCTGATTGATAGATAGAGTCTGTTCGTAGTTTTCCTCATTCTGACAGGTTCCCAGTTTCGCTACGTTTATATATTGTTACAGAGCAAAGGCTGTACAATGTCATTTATCAACTGTTGGAGGAGACCGCGTGGCCTAATGGATAAGGCGTCTGACTTCAAATCAGAAGATTGAGGTTTCGAGTCCCTTCGTGGTCGTTTAATATGATTAGACCAATACATTTGGACATATTTCACTAAGTAAGACATAGCTCTTGTTTATTTGAAAAGCTAGGATATTGTTATATAGCTTTAATAATCTCATACTGCGTTTGCTAATGGATAAGGTTTCTGATTTATATAGTCTCTTCGTGGTTGTTAAAAAACACTAGCTTCCTGCTTGTGGTAATGGAAAAGGTTTCTGATTGATAGATAGAGTCTGTTTATAGTTAAGTTGTTTGTACATAAGACCTGTCTCTTGTTACTGGGAAAAGATAGGACATTGTAATATAGCTTTAATAATCTCAGACTGTGTGTCCTAATGCTTAACCTGTATGATTCTTCATCACAAGATTGAGGGATAGAGTCCCTTTTGTAGTTGTTGAATATCACTAGCTTTCCTCATTTAGAAATGTTCCCAATTTCACTAAATAAGACATGGCTCTTTTTGCTTTGAAAAGCTAGGATATTGTTACATTGTTTTAATAATCACAGACTGCAGGGCCTAATGAATAAGGTTTCTCATTGATAGATAGTCTGTTCGAAGTTGTTAAAAAACATTAATGAATAAGGTTTCTCATTGAAAGATAGTCTTTTCGAAGTTGTTAAAAAACATTAGCTTCCTGCTTGTGGTAATGGATAAGGTTGTTAAAAAACATGAATGAATAAGGTTTCTCATTGATAGATAGTCTGTTCGAAGTTGTTAAAAAACATTAATGAATAAGGTTTCTCATTGAAATATAGTCTTTTCGAAGTTGTTAAAAAACATTAGCTTCCTGCTGGTGGTAATGGATAAGGTTTCTGATTGATAGATAGAGTCTGTTCGTAGTTTTCCTCACTCTGACAGGTTCCCAATTTCGCTACGTTTAGATATTGTTACAGAGCAAAGGCTGTACAATGTCATTTATCAGCTGTTGGAGGAGACCGCGTGGCCTAATGGATAAGGCGTCTGACTTCGAATCAGAAGATTGAGTGTTCGACTCCCTTCGTGGTCATTTAATATGATTAGACCAACACATTTGGACATATTTCACTAAGTAAGACATAGCTCTTGTTGATTTGAAAAGCTAGGATATTGTTATATAGCTTTAATAATCTCATACTGCGTTTGCTAATGGATAAGGTTTCTGATTTATATAGTCTCTTCGTAGTTGTTAAAAAACACTAGCTTCCTGCTTGTGGTAATGGAAAAGGTTTCTGATTGATAGATAGAGTCTGTTTGTAGTTAAGTAGTTTGTACATAAGACCTGTCTCTTGTTACTGGGAAAAGATAGGACATTGTAATATAGCTTTAATAATCTCAGACTGTGTGTCCTAATGGTTAACCTGTATGATTCTTCATCACAAGATTGAGGGATAGAGTCCCTTTTGTAGTTGTTGAATATCACTAGCTTTCCTCATTTAGAAATGTTCCCAATTTCACTAAATAAGACATGGCTCTTTTTGCTTTGAAAAGCTAGGATATTGTTACATCGTTTTAATAATCACAGACTGCAGGGCCTAATGAATAAGGTTTGTCATTGATAGATAGTCTGTTCAAAGTTGTTAAAAAAACATTAATGAATAAGGTTTCTCATTGAAAGATAGTCTGTTCGAAGTTGTTAAAAAACATTTGTTTCCTGCTTGTGGTAATGGATAAGGTTGTTAAAAACATTAATGAATAAGTTTTCTCATTGATAGATAGTCTGTTCGAAGTTGTTAAAAAACATTAATGAATAAGGTTTCTCATTGAAAGATAGTCTTTTCGAAGTTGTTAAAAAACATTAGCTTCCTGCTTGTGGTAATGGATAAGGTTGTTAAAAAGCATGAATGAATAAGGTTTCTCATTGATAGATAGTCTGTTCGAAGTTATTAAAAAACATTAGCTTCCTGCTGGTGGTAATGGATAAGGTTTCTGATTGATAGATAGAGTCTGTTCGTAGTTTTCCTCATTCTGACAGGTTCCCAGTTTCGCTACGTTTATATATTGTTACAGAGCAAAGGCTGTAGAATGTCATTTATCAACTGTTGGAGGAGACCGCGTGGCCTAATGGATAAGGCGTCTGACTTCGAATCAGAAGATTGAGGGTTCGAGTCCCTTCGTGGTCATTTAATATGATTAGACCAACACATTTGGACATATTTCACTAAGTAAGACATAGCTCTTGTTGATTTGAAAAGCTAGGATATTGTTATATAGCTTTAATAATCTCATACTGCGTTTGCTAATGGATAAGGTTTCTGATTTATATAGTCTCTTCGTAGTTGTTAAAAAACACTAGCTTCCTGCTTGTGGTAATGGAAAAGGTTTCTGATTGATAGATAGAGTCTGTTTGTAGTTAAGTAGTTTGTACATAAGACCTGTCTCTTGTTACTGGGAAAAGATAGGACATTGTAATATAGCTTTAATAATCTCAGACTGTGTGTCCTAATGCTTAACCTGTATGATTCTTCATCACAAGATTGAGGGATAGAGTCCCTTTTGTAGTTGTTGAATATCACTAGCTTTCCTCATTTAGAAATGTTCCCAATTTCACTAAATAAGACATGGCTCTTTTTGCTTTGAAAAGCTAGGATATTGTTACATTGTTTTAATAATCACAGACTGCAGGGCCTAATGAATAAGGTTTCTCATTGATAGATAGTCTGTTCGAAGTTGTTAAAAAACATTAATGAATAAGGTTTCTCATTGAAAGATAGTCTTTTCGAAGTTGTTAAAAAACATTAGCTTCCTGCTTGTGGTAATGGATAAGGTTGTTAAAAAACATGAATGAATAAGGTTTCTCATTGATAGATAGTCTGTTCGAAGTTATTAAAAAACATTAGCTTCCTGCTGGTGGTAATGGATAAGGTTTCTGATTGATAGATAGAGTCTGTTCGTAGTTTTCCTCACTCTGACAGGTTCCCAATTTCGCTACGTTTAGATATTGTTACAGAGCAAAGGCTGTACAATGTCATTTATCAGCTGTTGGAGGAGACCGCGTGGCCTAATGGATAAAGCGTCTGACTTCGAATCAGAAGATTGAGGGTTCAAGTCCCTTCGTGGTCTTTTAATATGATTAGACCAATACATTTGGACATATTTCACTAAGTAAGACATAGCTCTTGTTTATTTGAAAAGCTAGGATATTGTTATATAGCTTTAATAATCTCATACTGCGTTTGCTAATGGATAAGGTTTCTGATTTATATAGTCTCTTCGTGGTTGTTAAAAAACACTAGCTTCCTGCTTGTGGTAATGGAAAAGGTTTCTGATTGATAGATAGAGTCTGTTTATAGTTAAGTTGTTTGTACATAAGACCTGTCTCTTGTTACTGGGAAAAGATAGGACATTGTAATATAGCTTTAATAATCTCAGACTGTGTGTCCTAATGCTTAACCTGTATGATTCTTCATCACAAGATTGAGGGATAGAGTCCCTTTTGTAGTTGTTGAATATCACTAGCTTTCCTCATTTAGAAATGTTCCCAATTTCACTAAATAAGACATGGCTCTTTTTGCTTTGAAAAGCTAGGATATTGTTACATTGTTTTAATAATCACAGACTGCAGGGCCTAATGAATAAGGTTTCTCATTGATAGATAGTCTGTTCGAAGTTGTTAAAAAACATTAATGAATAAGGTTTCTCATTGAAAGATAGTCTTTTCGAAGTTGTTAAAAAACATTAGCTTCCTGCTTGTGTTAATGTATAAGGTTGTTAAAAAACATGAATGAATAAGGTTTCTCATTGATAGATAGTCTGTTCGAAGTTATTAAAAAACATTAGCTTCCTGCTGGTGGTAATGGATAAGGTTTCTGATTAATAGATAGAGTCTGTTCGTAGTTTTCCTCACTCTGACAGGTTCCCAATTTCGCTACGTTTAGATATTGTTACAGAGCAAAGGCTGTACAATGTCATTTATCAGCTGTTGGAGGAGACCGCGTGGCCTAATGGATAAGGCGTCTGACTTCGAATCAGAAGATTGAGGGTTCGAGTCCCTTCGTGGTCTTTTAATATGATTAGACCAACACATTTGGACATATTTCACTAAGTAAGACATAGCTCTTGTTGATTTGAAAAGCTAGGATATTGTTATATAGCGTTAATAATCTCATACTGCGTTTGCTAATGGATAAGGTTTCTGATTTATATAGTCTCTTCGTAGTTGTTAAAAAACACTAGCTTCCTGCTTGTGGTAATGGAAAAGGTTTCTGATTGATAGATAGAGTCTGTTTGTAGTTAAGTAGTTTGTACATAAGACCTGTCTCTTGTTACTGGGAAAAGATAGGACATTGTAATATAGCTTTAATAATCTCAGACTGTGTGTCCTAATGCTTAACCTGTATGATTCTTCATCACAAGATTGAGGGATAGAGTCCCTTTTGTAGTTGTTGAATATCACTAGCTTTCCTCATTTAGAAATGTTCCCAATTTCACTAAATAAGACATGGCTCTTTTTGCTTTGAAAAGCTAGGATATTGTTACATTGTTTTAATAATCACAGACTGCAGGGCCTAATGAATAAGGTTTCTCATTGATAGATAGTCTGTTCGAAGTTGTTAAAAAACATTAATGAATAAGGTTTCTCATTGAAAGATAGTCTTTTCGAAGTTGTTAAAAAACATTAGCTTCCTGCTTGTGGTAATGGATAAGGTTGTTAAAAAACATGAATGAATAAGGTTTCTCATTGATAGATAGTCTGTTCGAAGTTATTAAAAAACATTAATGAATAAGGTTTCTCATTGAAATATAGTCTTTTCGAAGTTGTTAAAAAACATTAGCTTCCTGCTGGTGGTAATGGATAAGGTTTCTGATTGATAGATAGAGTCTGTTCGTAGTTTTCCTCACTCTGACAGGTTCCCAATTTCGCTACGTTTAGATATTGTTACAGAGCAAAGGCTGTACAATGTCATTTATCAGCTGTTGGAGGAGACCGCGTGGCCTAATGGATAAGGCGTCTGACTTCGAATCAGAAGATTGAGGGTTCAAGTCCCTTCGTGGTCATTTAATATGATTAGACCAACACATTTGGACATATTTCACTAAGTAAGACATAGCTCTTGTTGATTTGAAAAGCTAGGATATTGTTATATAGCTTTAATAATCTCATACTGCGTTTGCTAATGGATAAGGTTTCTGATTTATATAGTCTCTTCGTAGTTGTTAAAAAACACTAGCTTCCTGCTTGTGGTAATGGAAAAGGTTTCTGATTGATAGATAGAGTCTGTTTGTAGTTAAGTAGTTTGTACATAAGACCTGTCTCTTGTTACTGGGAAAAGATAGGACATTGTAATATAGCTTTAATAATCTCAGACTGTGTGTCCTAATGCTTAACCTGTATGATTCTTCATCACAAGATTGAGGGATAGAGTCCCTTTTGTAGTTGTTGAATATCACTAGCTTTCCTCATTTAGAAATGTTCCCAATTTCACTAAATAAGACATGGCTCTTTTTGCTTTGAAAAGCTAGGATATTGTTACATTGTTTTAATAATCACAGACTGCAGGGCCTAATGAATAAGGTTTCTCATTGATAGATAGTCTGTTCGAAGTTGTTAAAAAACATTAATGAATAAGGTTTCTCATTGAAAGATAGTCTTTTCGAAGTTGTTAAAAAACATTAGCTTCCTGCTTGTGGTAATGGATAAGGTTGTTAAAAAACATGAATGAATAAGGTTTCTCATTGATAGATAGTCTGTTCGAAGTTATTAAAAAACATTAGCTTCCTGCTGGTGGTAATGGACAAGGTTTCTGATTGATAGATAGAGTCTGTTCGTAGTTTTCCTCACTCTGACAGGTTCCCAATTTCGCTACGTTTAGATATTGTTACAGAGCAAAGGCTGTACAATGTCATTTATCAGCTGTTGGAGGAGACCGCGTGGCCTAATGGATAAGGCGTCTGACTTCGAATCAGAAGATTGAGGGTTCAAATCCCTTCGTGGTCTTTTAATATGATTAGACCAACACATTTGGACATATTTCACTAAGTAAGACATAGCTCTTGTTGATTTGAAAAGCTAGGATATTGTTATATAGCGTTAATAATCTCATACTGCGTTTGCTAATGGATAAGGTTTCTGATTTATATAGTCTCTTCGTAGTTGTTAAAAAACACTAGCTTCTTGCTTGTGGTAATGGAAAAGGTTTCTGATTGATAGATAGAGTCTGTTTGTAGTTAAGTAGTTTGTACATAAGACCTGTCTCTTGTTACTGGGAAAAGATAGGACATTGTAATATAGCTTTAATAATCTCAGACTGTGTGTCCTAATGGTTAACCTGTATGATTCTTCATCACAAGATTGAGGGATAGAGTCCCTTTTGTAGTTGTTGAATATCACTAGCTTTCCTCATTTAGAAATGTTCCCAATTTCACTAAATAAGACATGGCTCTTTTTGCTTTGAAAAGCTAGGATATTGTTACATCGTTTTAATAATCACAGACTGCAGGGCCTAATGAATAAGGTTTGTCATTGATAGATAGTCTGTTCAAAGTTGTTAAAAAAACATTAATGAATAAGGTTTCTCATTGAAAGATAGTCTGTTCGAAGTTGTTAAAAAACATTTGTTTCCTGCTTGTGGTAATGGATAAGGTTGTTAAAAACATTAATGAATAAGTTTTCTCATTGATAGATAGTCTGTTCGAAGTTGTTAAAAAACATTAATGAATAAGGTTTCTCATTGAAAGATAGTCTTTTCGAAGTTGTTAAAAAACATTAGCTTCCTGCTTGTGGTAATGGATAAGGTTGTTAAAAAACATGAATGAATAAGGTTTCTCATTGATAGATAGTCTGTTCGAAGTTATTAAAAAACATTAGCTTCCTGCTGGTGGTAATGGATAAGGTTTCTGATTGATAGATAGAGTCTGTTCGTAGTTTTCCTCATTCTGACAGGTTCCCAGTTTCGCTACGTTTATATATTGTTACAGAGCAAAGGCTGTACAATGTCATTTATCAACTGTTGGAGGAGACCGCGTGGCCTAATGGATAAGGCGTCTGACTTCGAATCAGAAGATTGAGGGTTTGAGTCCCTTCGTGGTCGTTTAATATGATTAGACCAATACATTTGGACATATTTCACTAAGTAAGACATAGCTCTTGTTAATTTGAAAAGCTAGGTTATTGTTATATAGCTTTAATAATCTCATACTGCGTTTGCTAATGGATAAGGTTTCTGATTTATATAGTCTCTTCGTGGTTGTTAAAAAACACTAGCTTCCTGCTTGTGGTAATGGAAAAGGTTTCTGATTGATAGATAGAGTCTGTTTATAGTTAAGTTGTTTGTACATAAGACCTGTCTCTTGTTACTGGGAAAAGATAGGACATTGTAATATAGCTTTAATAATCTCAGACTGTGTGTCCTAATGCTTAACCTGTATGATTCTTCATCACAAGATTGAGGGATAGAGTCCCTTTTGTAGTTGTTGAATATCACTAGCTTTCCTCATTTAGAAATGTTCCCAATTTCACTAAATAAGACATGGCTCTTTTTGCTTTGAAAAGCTAGGATATTGTTACATCGTTTTAATAATCACAGACTGCAGGGCCTAATGAATAAGGTTTGTCATTGATAGATAGTCTGTTCGAAGTTGTTAAAAAACATTTGTTTCCTGCTTGTGGTAATGGATAAGGTTGTTAAAAACATTAATGAATAAGTTTTCTCATTGATAGATAGTCTGTTCGAAGTTGTTAAAAAACATTAATGAATAAGGTTTCTCATTGAAAGATAGTCTTTTCGAAGTTGTTAAAAAACATTAGCTTCCTGCTTGTGGTAATGGATAAGGTTGTTAAAAAACATGAATGAATAAGGTTTCTCATTGATAGATAGTCTGTTCGAAGTTATTAAAAAACATTAGCTTCCTGCTGGTGGTAATGGATAAGGTTTCTGATTGATAGATAGAGTCTGTTCGTAGTTTTCCTCATTCTGACAGGTTCCCAGTTTCGCTACGTTTATATATTGTTACAGAGCAAAGGCTGTACAATGTCATTTATCAACTGTTGGAGGAGACCGCGTGGCCTAATGGATAAGGCGTCTGACTTCGAATCAGAAGATTGAGGGTTCGAGTCCCTTCGTGGTCGTTTAATATGATTAGACCAACACATTTGGACATATTTCACTAAGTAAGACATAGCTCTTGTTGATTTGAAAAGCTAGGATATTGTTATATAGCTTTAATAATCTCATACTGCGTTTGCTAATGGATAAGGTTTCTGATTTATATAGTCTCTTCGTAGTTGTTAAAAAACACTAGCTTCCTGCTTGTGGTAATGGAAAAGGTTTCTGATTGATAGATAGAGTCTGTTTGTAGTTAAGTAGTTTGTACATAAGACCTGTCTCTTGTTACTGGGAAAAGATAGGACATTGTAATATAGCTTTAATAATCTCAGACTGTGTGTCCTAATGGTTAACCTGTATGATTCTTCATCACAAGATTGAGGGATAGAGTCCCTTTTGTAGTTGTTGAATATCACTAGCTTTCCTCATTTAGAAATGTTCCCAATTTCACTAAATAAGACATGGCTCTTTTTGCTTTGAAAAGCTAGGATATTGTTACATCGTTTTAATAATCACAGACTGCAGGGCCTAATGAATAAGGTTTGTCATTGATAGATAGTCTGTTCAAAGTTGTTAAAAAAACATTAATGAATAAGGTTTCTCATTGAAAGATAGTCTGTTCGAAGTTGTTAAAAAACATTTGTTTCCTGCTTGTGGTAATGGATAAGGTTGTTAAAAACATTAATGAATAAGTTTTCTCATTGATAGATAGTCTGTTCGAAGTTGTTAAAAAACATTAATGAATAAGGTTTCTCATTGAAAGATAGTCTTTTCGAAGTTGTTAAAAAACATTAGCTTCCTGCTTGTGGTAATGGATAAGGTTGTTAAAAAACATGAATGAATAAGGTTTCTCATTGATAGATAGTCTGTTCGAAGTTATTAAAAAACATTAGCTTCCTGCTGGTGGTAATGGATAAGGTTTCTGATTGATAGATAGAGTCTGTTCGTAGTTTTCCTCATTCTGACAGGTTCCCAGTTTCGCTACGTTTATATATTGTTACAGAGCAAAGGCTGTACAATGTCATTTATCAACTGTTGGAGGAGACCGCGTGGCCTAATGGATAAGGCGTCTGACTTCGAATCAGAAGATTGAGGGTTCGAGTCCCTTCGTGGTCATTTAATATGATTAACCAACACATTTGGACATATTTCACAAAGTAAGACATAGCTCTTGTTGATTTGAAAAGCTAGGATATTGTTATATAGCTTTAATAATCTCATACTGCGTTTGCTAATGGATAAGGTTTCTGATTTATATAGTCTCTTCGTAGTTGTTAAAAAACACTAGCTTCCTGCTTGTGGTAATGGAAAAGGTTTCTGATTGATAGATAGAGTCTGTTTGTAGTTAAGTAGTTTGTACATAAGACCTGTCTCTTGTTACTGGGAAAAGATAGGACATTGTAATATAGCTTTAATAATCTCAGACTGTGTGTCCTAATGGTTAACCTGTATGATTCTTCATCACAAGATTGAGGGATAGAGTCCCTTTTGTAGTTGTTGAATATCACTAGCTTTCCTCATTTAGAAATGTTCCCAATTTCACTAAATAAGACATGGCTCTTTTTGCTTTGAAAAGCTAGGATATTGTTACATCGTTTTAATAATCACAGACTGCAGGGCCTAATGAATAAGGTCTGTCATTGATAGATAGTCTGTTCAAAGTTGTTAAAAAAACATTAATGAATAAGGTTTCTCATTGAAAGATAGTCTGTTCGAAGTTGTTAAAAAACATTTGTTTCCTGCTTGTGGTAATGGATAAGGTTGTTAAAAACATTAATGAATAAGGTTTCTCATTGATAGATAGTCTGTTCGAAGTTGTTAAAAAACATTAATGAATAAGGTTTCTCATTGAAAGATAGTCTTTTCGAAGTTGTTAAAAAACATTAGCTTCCTGCTTGTGGTAATGGATAAGGTTGTTAAAAAACATGAATGAATAAGGTTTCTCATTGATAGATAGTCTGTTCGAAGTTATTAAAAAACATTAGCTTCCTGCTGGTGGTAATGGATAAGGTTTCTGATTGATAGATAGAGTCTGTTCGTAGTTTTCCTCATTCTGACAGGTTCCCAGTTTCGCTACGTTTATATATTGTTACAGAGCAAAGGCTGTACAATGTCATTTATCAACTGTTGGAGGAGACCGCGTGGCCTAATGGATAAGGCGTCTGACTTCGAATCAGAAGATTGAGGGTTCGAGTCCCTTCGTGGTCGTTTAATATGATTAGACCAACACATTTGGACATATTTCACTAAGTAAGACATAGCTCTTGTTGATTTGAAAAGCTAGGATATTGTTATATAGCTTTAATAATCTCATACTGCGTTTGCTAATGGATAAGGTTTCTGATTTATATAGTCTCTTCGTAGTTGTTAAAAAACACTAGCTTCCTGCTTGTGGTAATGGAAAAGGTTTCTGATTGATAGATAGAGTCTGTTTGTAGTTAAGTAGTTTGTACATAAGACCTGTCTCTTGTTACTGGGAAAAGATAGGACATTGTAATATAGCTTTAATAATCTCAGACTGTGTGTCCTAATGGTTAACCTGTATGATTCTTCATCACAAGATTGAGGGATAGAGTCCCTTTTGTAGTTGTTGAATATCACTAGCTTTCCTCATTTAGAAATGTTCCCAATTTCACTAAATAAGACATGGCTCTTTTTGCTTTGAAAAGCTAGGATATTGTTACATCGTTTTAATAATCACAGACTGCAGGGCCTAATGAATAAGGTTTGTCATTGATAGATAGTCTGTTCAAAGTTGTTAAAAAAACATTAATGAATAAGGTTTCTCATTGAAAGATAGTCTGTTCGAAGTTGTTAAAAAACATTTGTTTCCTGCTTGTGGTAATGGATAAGGTTGTTAAAAACATTAATGAATAAGTTTTCTCATTGATAGATAGTCTGTTCGAAGTTGTTAAAAAACATTAATGAATAAGGTTTCTCATTGAAAGATAGTCTTTTCGAAGTTGTTAAAAAACATTAGCTTCCTGCTTGTGGTAATGGATAAGGTTGTTAAAAAACATGAATGAATAAGGTTTCTCATTGATAGATAGTCTGTTCGAAGTTATTAAAAAACATTAGCTTCCTGCTGGTGGTAATGGATAAGGTTTCTGATTGATAGATAGAGTCTGTTCGTAGTTTTCCTCATTCTGACAGGTTCCCAGTTTCGCTACGTTTATATATTGTTACAGAGCAAAGGCTGTACAATGTCATTTATCAACTGTTGGAGGAGACCGCGTGGCCTAATGGATAAGGCGTCTGACTTCGAATCAGAAGATTGAGGGTTCGAGTCCCTTCGTGGTCATTTAATATGATTAACCAACACATTTGGACATATTTCACAAAGTAAGACATAGCTCTTGTTGATTTGAAAAGCTAGGATATTGTTATATAGCTTTAATAATCTCATACTGCGTTTGCTAATGGATAAGGTTTCTGATTTATATAGTCTCTTCGTAGTTGTTAAAAAACACTAGCTTCCTGCTTGTGGTAATGGAAAAGGTTTCTGATTGATAGATAGAGTCTGTTTGTAGTTAAGTAGTTTGTACATAAGACCTGTCTCTTGTTACTGGGAAAAGATAGGACATTGTAATATAGCTTTAATAATCTCAGACTGTGTGTCCTAATGGTTAACCTGTATGATTCTTCATCACAAGATTGAGGGATAGAGTCCCTTTTGTAGTTGTTGAATATCACTAGCTTTCCTCATTTAGAAATGTTCCCAATTTCACTAAATAAGACATGGCTCTTTTTGCTTTGAAAAGCTAGGATATTGTTACATCGTTTTAATAATCACAGACTGCAGGGCCTAATGAATAAGGTCTGTCATTGATAGATAGTCTGTTCAAAGTTGTTAAAAAAACATTAATGAATAAGGTTTCTCATTGAAAGATAGTCTGTTCGAAGTTGTTAAAAAACATTTGTTTCCTGCTTGTGGTAATGGATAAGGTTGTTAAAAACATTAATGAATAAGGTTTCTCATTGATAGATAGTCTGTTCGAAGTTGTTAAAAAACATTAATGAATAAGGTTTCTCATTGAAAGATAGTCTTTTCGAAGTTGTTAAAAAACATTAGCTTCCTGCTTGTGGTAATGGATAAGGTTGTTAAAAAACATGAATGAATAAGGTTTCTCATTGATAGATAGTCTGTTCGAAGTTATTAAAAAACATTAGCTTCCTGCTGGTGGTAATGGATAAGGTTTCTGATTGATAGATAGAGTCTGTTCGTAGTTTTCCTCATTCTGACAGGTTCCCAGTTTCGCTACGTTTATATATTGTTACAGAGCAAAGGCTGTACAATGTCATTTATCAACTGTTGGAGGAGACCGCGTGGCCTAATGGATAAGGCGTCTGACTTCGAATCAGAAGATTGAGGGTTCGAGTCCCTTCGTGGTCATTTAATATGATTAGACCAACACATTTGGACATATTTCACTAAGTAAGACATAGCTCTTGTTGATTTGAAAAGCTAGGATATTGTTATATAGCTTTAATAATCTCATACTGCGTTTGCTAATGGATAAGGTTTCTGATTTATATAGTCTCTTCGTAGTTGTTAAAAAACACTAGCTTCCTGCTTGTGGTAATGGAAAAGGTTTCTGATTGATAGATAGAGTCTGTTTATAGTTAAGTAGTTTGTACATAAGACCTGTCTCTTGTTACTGGGAAAAGATAGGACATTGTAATATAGCTTTAATAATCTCAGACTGTGTGTCCTAATGCTTAACCTGTATGATTCTTCATCACAAGATTGAGGGATAGAGTCCCTTTTGTAGTTGTTGAATATCACTAGCTTTCCTCATTTAGAAATGTTCCCAATTTCACTAAATAAGACATGGCTCTTTTTGCTTTGAAAAGCTAGGATATTGTTACATTGTTTTAATAATCACAGACTGCAGGGCCTAATGAATAAGGTTTCTCATTGATAGATAGTCTGTTCGAAGTTGTTAAAAAACATTAATGAATAAGGTTTCTCATTGAAAGATAGTCTTTTCGAAGTTGTTAAAAAACATTAGCTTCCTGCTTGTGGTAATGGATAAGGTTGTTAAAAAACATGAATGAATAAGGTTTCTCATTGATAGATAGTCTGTTCGAAGTTATTAAAAAACATTAGCTTCCTGCTGGTGGTAATGGATAAGGTTTCTGATTGATAGATAGAGTCTGTTCGTAGTTTTCCTCATTCTGACAGGTTCCCAGTTTCGCTACGTTTATATATTGTTACAGAGCAAAGGCTGTACAATGTCATTTATCAACTGTTGGAGGAGACCGCGTGGCCTAATGGATAAGGCGTCTGACTTCAAATCAGAAGATTGAGGGTTCGAGTCCCTTCGTGGTCATTTAATATGATTAGACCAACACATTTGGACATATTTCACTAAGTAAGACATAGCTCTTGTTGATTTGAAAAGCTAGGATATTGTTATATAGCTTTAATAATCTCATACTGCGTTTGCTAATGGATAAGGTTTCTGATTTATATAGTCTCTTCGTAGTTGTTAAAAAACACTAGCTTCCTGCTTGTGGTAATGGAAAAGGTTTCTGATTGATAGATAGAGTCTGTTTGTAGTTAAGTAGTTTGTACATAAGACCTGTCTCTTGTTACTGGGAAAAGATAGGACATTGTAATATAGCTTTAATAATCTCAGACTGTGTGTCCTAATGGTTAACCTGTATGATTCTTCATCACAAGATTGAGGGATAGAGTCCCTTTTGTAGTTGTTGAATATCACTAGCTTTCCTCATTTAGAAATGTTCCCAATTTCACTAAATAAGACATGGCTCTTTTTGCTTTGAAAAGCTAGGATATTGTTACATCGTTTTAATAATCACAGACTGCAGGGCCTAATGAATAAGGTTTGTCATTGATAGATAGTCTGTTCAAAGTTGTTAAAAAAACATTAATGAATAAGGTTTCTCATTGAAAGATAGTCTGTTCGAAGTTGTTAAAAAACATTTGTTTCCTGCTTGTGGTAATGGATAAGGTTGTTAAAAACATTAATGAATAAGGTTTCTCATTGATAGATAGTCTGTTCGAAGTTGTTAAAAAACATTAATGAATAAGGTTTCTCATTGAAAGATAGTCTTTTCGAAGTTGTTAAAAAACATTAGCTTCCTGCTTGTGGTAATGGATAAGGTTGTTAAAAAACATGAATGAATAAGGTTTCTCATTGATAGATAGTCTGTTCGAAGTTATTAAAAAACATTAGCTTCCTGCTGGTGGTAATGGATAAGGTTTCTGATTGATAGATAGAGTCTGTTCGTAGTTTTCCTCATTCTGACAGGTTCCCAGTTTCGCTACGTTTATATATTGTTACAGAGCAAAGGCTGTACAATGTCATTTATCAACTGTTGGAGGAGACCGCGTGGCCTAATGGATAAGGCGTCTGACTTCGAATCAGAAGATTGAGGGTTCGAGTCCCTTCGTGGTTATTTAATATGATTAGACCAACACATTTGGACATATTTCACTAAGTAAGACATAGCTCTTGTTGATTTGAAAAGCTAGGATATTGTTATATAGCTTTAATAATCTCATACTGCGTTTGCTAATGGATAAGGTTTCTGATTTATATAGTCTCTTCGTAGTTGTTAAAAAACACTAGCTTCCTGCTTGTGGTAATGGAAAAGGTTTCTGATTGATAGATAGAGTCTGTTTATAGTTAAGTAGTTTGTACATAAGACCTGTCTCTTGTTACTGGGAAAAGATAGGACATTGTAATATAGCTTTAATAATCTCAGACTGTGTGTCCTAATGCTTAACCTGTATGATTCTTCATCACAAGATTGAGGGATAGAGTCCCTTTTGTAGTTGTTGAATATCACTAGCTTTCCTCATTTAGAAATGTTCCCAATTTCACTAAATAAGACATGGCTCTTTTTGCTTTGAAAAGATAGGATATTGTTACATTGTTTTAATAATCACAGACTGCAGGGCCTAATGAATAAGGTTTCTCATTGATAGATAGTCTGTTCGAAGTTGTTAAAAAACATTAATGAATAAGGTTTCTCATTGAAAGATAGTCTTTTCGAAGTTGTTAAAAAACATTAGCTTCCTGCTTGTGGTAATGGATAAGGTTGTTAAAAAACATGAATGAATAAGGTTTCTCATTGATAGATAGTCTGTTCGAAGTTATTAAAAAACATTAGCTTCCTGCTGGTGGTAATGGATAAGGTTTCTGATTGATAGATAGAGTCTGTTCGTATTTTTCCTCACTCTGACAGGTTCCCAATTTCGCTACGTTTAGATATTGTTACAGAGCAAAGGCTGTACAATGTCATTTATCAACTGTTGGAGGAGACCGCGTGGCCTAATGGATAAGGCGTCTGACTTCGAATCAGAAGATTGAGGGTTCGAGTCCCTTCGTGGTCGTTTAATATGATTAGAACAATACATTTTGACATATTTCACTAAGTAAGACATTGCTCTTGTTGATTTGAAAAGCTAGGATATTGTTATATAGCTTTAATAATCTCATACTGCGTTTGCTAATGGATAAGGTTTCTGATTTATATAGTCTCTTCGTGGTTGTTAAAAAACACTAGCTTCCTGCTTGTGGTAATGGAAAAGGTTTCTGATTGATAGATAGAGTCTGTTTGTAGTTAAGTAGTTTGTACATAAGACCTGTCTCTTGTTACTGGGAAAAGATAGGACATTGTAATATAGCTTTAATAATCTCAGACTGTGTGTCCTAATGGTTAACCTGTATGATTCTTCATCACAAGATTGAGGGATAGAGTCCCTTTTGTAGTTGTTGAATATCACTAGCTTTCCTCATTTAGAAATGTTCCCAATTTCACTAAATAAAACATGGCTCTTTTTGCTTTGAAAAGCTAGGATATTGTTACATCGTTTTAATAATCACAGACTGCAGGGCCTAATGAATAAGGTTTCTCATTGATAGATAGTCTGTTCGAAGTTGTTAAAAAACATTAATGAATAAGGTTTCTCATTGAAAGATAGTCTTTTCGAAGTTGTTAAAAAACATTAGCTTCCTGCTTGTGGTAATGGATAAGGTTGTTAAAAAACATGAATGAATAAGGTTTCTCATTGATAGATAGTCTGTTCGAAGTTATTAAAAAACATTAGCTTCCTGCTGGTGGTAATGGATAAGGTTTCTGATTGATAGATAGAGTCTGTTCGTAGTTTTCCTCACTCTGACAGGTTCCCAATTTCGCTACGTTTAGATATTGTTACAGAGCAAAGGCTGTACAATGTCATTTATCAGCTGTTGGAGGAGACCGCGTGGCCTAATGGATAAGGCGTCTGATTTCGAATCAGAATATTGAGGGTTCGAGTCCCTTCGTGGTCATTTAATATGATTAGACCAACACATTTGGACAAATTTCACTAAGTAAGACATAGCTCTTGTTGATTTGAAAAGCTAGGATATTGTTATATAGCTTTAATAATCTCATACTGCGTTTGCTAATGGATAAGGTTTCTGATTTATATAGTCTCTTCGTGGTTGTTAAAAAACACTAGCTTCCTGCTTGTGGTAATGGAAAAGGTTTCTGATTGATAGATAGAGTCTGTTTATAGTTAAGTAGTTTGTACATAAGACCTGTCTCTTGTTACTGGGAAAAGATAGGACATTGTAATATAGCTTTAATAATCTCAGACTGTGTGTCCTAATGCTTAACCTGTATGATTCTTCATCACAAGATTGAGGGATAGAGTCCCTTTTGTAGTTGTTGAATATCACTAGCTTTCCTCATTTAGAAATGTTCCCAATTTCACTAAATAAGACATGGCTCTTTTTGCTTTGAAAAGCTAGGATATTGTTACATTGTTTTAATAATCACAGACTGCAGGGCCTAATGAATAAGGTTTCTCATTGATAGATAGTCTGTTCGAAGTTGTTAAAAAACATTAATGAATAAGGTTTCTCATTGAAAGATAGTCTTTTCGAAGTTGTTAAAAAACATTAGCTTCCTGCTTGTGGTAATGGATAAGGTTGTTAAAAAACATGAATGAATAAGGTTTCTCATTGATAGATAGTCTGTTCGAAGTTATTAAAAAACATTAGCTTCCTGCTGGTGGTAATGGATAAGGTTTCTGATTGATAGATAGAGTCTGTTCGTAGTTTTCCTCACTCTGACAGGTTCCCAATTTCGCTACGTTTAGATATTGTTACAGAGCAAAGGCTGTACAATGTCATTTATCAGCTGTTGGAGGAGACCGCGTGGCCTAATGGATAAGGCGTCTGACTTTGAATCAGAAGATTGAGGGTTCGAGTCCATTTGTGGTCATTTAATATGATTAGACCAACACATTTGGACATATTTCACTAAGTAAGACATAGCTCTTGTTGATTTGAAAAGCTAGGATATTGTTATATAGCTTTAATAATCTCATACTGCGTTTGCTAATGGATAAGGTTTCTGATTTATATAGTCTCTTCGTAGTTGTTAAAAAACACTAGCTTCCTGCTTGTGGTAATGGAAAAGCTTTCTGATTGATAGATAGAGTCTGTTTGTAGTTAAGTAGTTTGTACATAAGACCTGTCTCTTGTTACTGGGAAAAGATAGGACATTGTAATATAGCTTTAATAATCTCAGACTGTGTGTCCTAATGGTTAACCTGTATGATTCTTCATCACAAGATTGAGGGATAGAGTCCCTTTTGTAGTTGTTGAATATCACTAGCTTTCCTCATTTAGAAATGTTCCCAATTTCACTAAATAAAACATGGCTCTTTTTGCTTTGAAAAGCTAGGATATTGTTACATCGTTTTAATAATCACAGACTGCAGGGCCTAATGAATAAGGTTTCTCATTGATAGATAGTCTGTTCGAAGTTGTTAAAAAACATTAATGAATAAGGTTTCTCATTGAAAGATAGTCTTTTCGAAGTTGTTAAAAAACATTAGCTTCCTGCTTGTGGTAATGGATAAGGTTGTTAAAAAACATGAATGAATAAGGTTTCTCATTGATAGATAGTCTGTTCGAAGTTATTAAAAAACATTAGCTTCCTGCTGGTGGTAATGGATAAGGTTTCTGATTGATAGATAGAGTCTGTTCGTAGTTTTCCTCACTCTGACAGGTTCCCAATTTCGCTACGTTTAGATATTGTTACAGAGCAAAGGCTGTACAATGTCATTTATCAGCTGTTGGAGGAGACCGCGTGGCCTAATGGATAAGGCGTCTGACTTCGAATCAGAAGATTGAGGGTTCGAGTCCATTTGTGGACATTTAATATGATTAGACCAACACATTTGGACATATTTCACTAAGTTAGACATAGCTCTTGTTGATTTGAAAAGCTAGGATATTGTTATATAGCTTTAATAATCTCATACTGCGTTTGCTAATGGATAAGGTTTCTGATTTATATAGTCTCTTCGTAGTTGTTAAAAAACACTAGCTTCCTGCTTGTGGTAATGGAAAAGGTTTCTGATTGATAGATAGAGTCTGTTTATAGTTAAGTAGTTTGTACATAAGACCTGTCTCTTGTTACTGGGAAAAGATAGGACATTGTAATATAGCTTTAATAATCTCAGACTGTGTGTCCTAATGGTTAACCTGTATGATTCTTCATCACAAGATTGAGGGATAGAGTCCCTTTTGTAGTTGTTGAATATCACTAGCTTTCCTCATTTAGAAATGTTCCCAATTTCACTAAATAAAACATGGCTCTTTTTGCTTTGAAAAGCTAGGATATTGTTACATCGTTTTAATAATCACAGACTGCAGGGCCTAATGAATAAGGTTTGTCATTGATAGATAGTCTGTTCAAAGTTGTTAAAAAAACATTAATGAATAAGGTTTCTCATTGAAAGATAGTCTTTTCGAAGTTGTTAAAAAACATTAGCTTCCTGCTTGTGGTAATGGATAAGGTTGTTAAAAAACATGAATGAATAAGGTTTCTCATTGATAGATAGTCTGTTCGAAGTTATTAAAAAACATTAGCTTCCTGCTGGTGGTAATGGATAAGGTTTCTGATTGATAGATAGAGTCTGTTCGTAGTTTTCCTCACTCTGACAGGTTCCCAATTTCGCTACGTTTAGATATTGTTACAGAGCAAAGGCTGTACAATGTCATTTATCAGCTGTTGGAGGAGACCGCGTGGCCTAATGGATAAGGCGTCTGACTTCGAATCAGAAGATTGAGGGTTCGAGTCCATTTGTGGTCATTTAATATGATTAGACCAACACATTTGGACATATTTCACTAAGTAAGACATAGCTCTTGTTGATTTGAAAAGCTAGGATATTGTTATATAGCTTTAATAATCTCATACTGCGTTTGCTAATGGATAAGGTTTCTGATTTATATAGTCTCTTCGTAGTTGTTAAAAAACACTAGCTTCCTGCTTGTGGTAATGGAAAAGGTTTCTGATTGATAGATAGAGTCTGTTTGTAGTTAAGTAGTTTGTACATAAGACCTGTCTCTTGTTACTGGGAAAAGATAGGACATTGTAATATAGCTTTAATAATCTCAGACTGTGTGTCCTAATGGTTAACCTGTATGATTCTTCATCACAAGATTGAGGGATAGAGTCCCTTTTGTAGTTGTTGAATATCACTAGCTTTCCTCATTTAGAAATGTTCCCAATTTCACTAAATAAAACATGGCTCTTTTTGCTTTGAAAAGCTAGGATATTGTTACATCGTTTTAATAATCACAGACTGCAGGGCCTAATGAATAAGGTTTCTCATTGATAGATAGTCTGTTCGAAGTTGTTAAAAAACATTAATGAATAAGGTTTCTCATTGAAAGATAGTCTTTTCGAAGTTGTTAAAAAACATTAGCTTCCTGCTTGTGGTAATGGATAAGGTTGTTAAAAAACATGAATGAATAAGGTTTCTCATTGATAGATAGTCTGTTCGAAGTTATTAAAAAACATTAGCTTCCTGCTGGTGGTAATGGATAAGGTTTCTGATTGATAGATAGAGTCTGTTCGTAGTTTTCCTCATTCTGACAGGTTCCCAGTTTCGCTACGTTTATATATTGTTACAGAGCAAAGGCTGTACAATGTCATTTATCAACTGTTGGAGGAGACCGCGTGGCCTAATGGATAAGGCGTCTGACTTCGAATCAGAAGATTGAGGGTTCGAGTCCCTTCGTGGTTATTTAATATGATTAGACCAACACATTTGGACATATTTCACTAAGTAAGACATAGCTCTTGTTGATTTGAAAAGCTAGGATATTGTTATATAGCTTTAATAATCTCATACTGCGTTTGCTAATGGATAAGGTTTCTGATTTATATAGTCTCTTCGTAGTTGTTAAAAAACACTAGCTTCCTGCTTGTGGTAATGGAAAAGGTTTCTTATTGATAGATAGAGTCTGTTTATAGTTAAGTAGTTTGTACATAAGACCTGTCTCTTGTTACTGGGAAAAGATAGGACATTGTAATATAGCTTTAATAATCTCAGACTGTGTGTCCTAATGCTTAACCTGTATGATTCTTCATCACAAGATTGAGGGATAGAGTCCCTTTTGTAGTTGTTGAATATCACTAGCTTTCCTCATTTAGAAATGTTCCCAATTTCACTAAATAAGACATGGCTCTTTTTGCTTTGAAAAGATAGGATATTGTTACATTGTTTTAATAATCACAGACTGCAGGGCCTAATGAATAAGGTTTCTCATTGATAGATAGTCTGTTCGAAGTTGTTAAAAAACATTAATGAATAAGGTTTCTCATTGAAAGATAGTCTTTTCGAAGTTGTTAAAAAACATTAGCTTCCTGCTTGTGGTAATGGATAAGGTTGTTAAAAAACATGAATGAATAAGGTTTCTCATTGATAGATAGTCTGTTCGAAGTTATTAAAAAACATTAGCTTCCTGCTGGTGGTAATGGATAAGGTTTCTGATTGATAGATAGAGTCTGTTCGTAGTTTTCCTCACTCTGACAGGTTCCCAATTTCGCTACGTTTAGATATTGTTACAGAGCAAAGGCTGTACAATGTCATTTATCAACTGTTGGAGGAGACCGCGTGGCCTAATGGATAAGGCGTCTGACTTCGAATCAGAAGATTGAGGGTTCGAGTCCCTTCGTGGTCGTTTAATATGATTAGACCAATACATTTTGACATATTTCACTAAGTAAGACATTGCTCTTGTTGATTTGAAAAGCTAGGATATTGTTATATAGCTTTAATAATCTCATACTGCGTTTGCTAATGGATAAGGTTTCTGATTTATATAGTCTCTTCGTGGTTGTTAAAAAACACTAGCTTCCTGCTTGTGGTAATGGAAAAGGTTTCTGATTGATAGATAGAGTCTGTTTATAGTTAAGTAGTTTGTACATAAGACCTGTCTCTTGTTACTGGGAAAAGATAGGACATTGTAATATAGCTTTAATAATCTCAGACTGTGTGTCCTAATGCTTAACCTGTATGATTCTTCATCACAAGATTGAGGGATAGAGTCCCTTTTGTAGTTGTTGAATATCACTAGCTTTCCTCATTTAGAAATGTTCCCAATTTCACTAAATAAGACATGGCTCTTTTTGCTTTGAAAAGCTAGGATATTGTTACATTGTTTTAATAATCACAGACTGCAGGGCCTAATGAATAAGGTTTCTCATTGATAGATAGTCTGTTCGAAGTTGTTAAAAAAACATTAATGAATAAGGTTTCTCATTGAAAGATAGTCTTTTCGAAGTTGTTAAAAAACATTAGCTTCCTGCTTGTGGTAATGGATAAGGTTGTTAAAAAACATGAATGAATAAGGTTTCTCATTGATAGATAGTCTGTTCGAAGTTATTAAAAAACATTAGCTTCCTGCTGGTGGTAATGGATAAGGTTTCTGATTGATAGATAGAGTCTGTTCGTAGTTTTCCTCACTCTGACAGGTTCCCAATTTCGCTACGTTTAGATATTGTTACAGAGCAAAGGCTGTACAATGTCATTTATCAGCTGTTGGAGGAGACCGCGTGGCCTAATGGATAAGGCGTCTGACTTCGAATCAGAAGATTGAGGGTTCGAGTCCCTTCGTGGTCATTTAATATGATTAGACCAACACATTTGGACATATTTCACTAAGTAAGACATAGCTCTTGTTGATTTGAAAAGCTAGGATATTGTTATATAGCTTTAATAATCTCATACTGCGTTTGCTAATGGATAAGGTTTCTGATTTATATAGTCTCTTCGTAGTTGTTAAAAAACACTAGCTTCCTGCTTGTGGTAATGGAAAAGGTTTCTGATTGATAGATAGAGTCTGTTTGTAGTTAAGTAGTTTGTACATAAGACCTGTCTCTTGTTACTGGGAAAAGATAGGACATTGTAATATAGCTTTAATAATCTCAGACTGTGTGTCCTAATGGTTAACCTGTATGATTCTTCATCACAAGATTGAGGGATAGAGTCCCTTTTGTAGTTGTTGAATATCACTAGCTTTCCTCATTTAGAAATGTTCCCAATTTCACTAAATAAAACATGGCTCTTTTTGCTTTGAAAAGCTAGGATATTGTTACATCGTTTTAATAATCACAGACTGCAGGGCCTAATGAATAAGGTTTCTCATTGATAGATAGTCTGTTCGAAGTTGTTAAAAAACATTAATGAATAAGGTTTCTCATTGAAAGATAGTCTTTTCGAAGTTGTTAAAAAACATTAGCTTCCTGCTTGTGGTAATGGATAAGGTTGTTAAAAAACATGAATGAATAAGGTTTCTCATTGATAGATAGTCTGTTCGAAGTTATTAAAAAACATTAGCTTCCTGCTGGTGGTAATGGATAAGGTTTCTGATTGATAGATAGAGTCTGTTCGTAGTTTTCCTCACTCTGACAGGTTCCCAATTTCGCTACGTTTAGATATTGTTACAGAGCAAAGGCTGTACAATGTCATTTATCAGCTGTTGGAGGAGACCGCGTGGCCTAATGGATAAGGCGTCTGATTTCGAATCAGAATATTGAGGGTTCGAGTCCCTTCGTGGTCATTTAATATGATTAGACCAACACATTTGGACAAATTTCACTAAGTAAGACATAGCTCTTGTTGATTTGAAAAGCTAGGATATTGTTATATAGCTTTAATAATCTCATACTGCGTTTGCTAATGGATAAGGTTTCTGATTTATATAGTCTCTTCGTGGTTGTTAAAAAACACTAGCTTCCTGCTTGTGGTAATGGAAAAGGTTTCTGATTGATAGATAGAGTCTGTTTATAGTTAAGTAGTTTGTACATAAGACCTGTCTCTTGTTACTGGGAAAAGATAGGACATTGTAATATAGCTTTAATAATCTCAGACTGTGTGTCCTAATGCTTAACCTGTATGATTCTTCATCACAAGATTGAGGGATAGAGTCCCTTTTGTAGTTGTTGAATATCACTAGCTTTCCTCATTTAGAAATGTTCCCAATTTCACTAAATAAGACATGGCTCTTTTTGCTTTGAAAAGCTAGGATATTGTTACATTGTTTTAATAATCACAGACTGCAGGGCCTAATGAATAAGGTTTCTCATTGATAGATAGTCTGTTCGAAGTTGTTAAAAAACATTCATGAATAAGGTTTCTCATTGAAAGATAGTCTTTTCGAAGTTGTTAAAAAACATTAGCTTCCTGCTTGTGGTAATGGATAAGGTTGTTAAAAAACATGAATGAATAAGGTTTCTCATTGATAGATAGTCTGTTCGAAGTTATTAAAAAACATTAGCTTCCTGCTGGTGGTAATGGATAAGGTTTCTGATTGATAGATAGAGTCTGTTCGTAGTTTTCCTCACTCTGACAGGTTCCCAATTTCGCTACGTTTAGATATTGTTACAGAGCAAAGGCTGTACAATGTCATTTATCAGCTGTTGGAGGAGACCGCGTGGCCTAATGGATAAGGCGTCTGACTTCGAATCAGAAGATTGAGGGTTCGAGTCCATTTGTGGTCATTTAATATGATTAGACCAACACATTTGGACATATTTCACTAAGTAAGACATAGCTCTTGTTGATTTGAAAAGCTAGGATATTGTTATATAGCTTTAATAATCTCATACTGCGTTTGCTAATGGATAAGGTTTCTGATTTATATAGTCTCTTCGTAGTTGTTAAAAAACACTAGCTTCCTGCTTGTGGTAATGGAAAAGGTTTCTGATTGATAGATAGAGTCTGTTTGTAGTTAAGTAGTTTGTACATAAGACCTGTCTCTTGTTACTGGGAAAAGATAGGACATTGTAATATAGCTTTAATAATCTCAGACTGTGTGTCCTAATGGTTAACCTGTATGATTCTTCATCACAAGATTGAGGGATAGAGTCCCTTTTGTAGTTGTTGAATATCACTAGCTTTCCTCATTTAGAAATGTTCCCAATTTCACTAAATAAAACATGGCTCTTTTTGCTTTGAAAAGCTAGGATATTGTTACATCGTTTTAATAATCACAGACTGCAGGGCCTAATGAATAAGGTTTCTCATTGATAGATAGTCTGTTCGAAGTTGTTAAAAAACATTAATGAATAAGGTTTCTCATTGAAAGATAGTCTTTTCGAAGTTGTTAAAAAACATTAGCTTCCTGCTTGTGGTAATGGATAAGGTTGTTAAAAAACATGAATGAATAAGGTTTCTCATTGATAGATAGTCTGTTCGAAGTTATTAAAAAACATTAGCTTCCTGCTGGTGGTAATGGATAAGGTTTCTGATTGATAGATAGAGTCTGTTCGTAGTTTTCCTCACTCTGACAGGTTCCCAATTTCGCTACGTTTAGATATTGTTACAGAGCAAAGGCTGTACAATGTCATTTATCAGCTGTTGGAGGAGACCGCGTGGCCTAATGGATAAGGCGTCTGATTTCGAATCAGAATATTGAGGGTTCGAGTCCCTTCGTGGTCATTTAATATGATTAGACCAACACATTTGGACAAATTTCACTAAGTAAGACATAGCTCTTGTTGATTTGAAAAGCTAGGATATTGTTATATAGCTTTAATAATCTCATACTGCGTTTGCTAATGGATAAGGTTTCTGATTTATATAGTCTCTTCGTGGTTGTTAAAAAACACTAGCTTCCTGCTTGTGGTAATGGAAAAGGTTTCTGATTGATAGATAGAGTCTGTTTATAGTTAAGTAGTTTGTACATAAGACCTGTCTCTTGTTACTGGGAAAAGATAGGACATTGTAATATAGCTTTAATAATCTCAGACTGTGTGTCCTAATGCTTAACCTGTATGATTCTTCATCACAAGATTGAGGGATAGAGTCCCTTTTGTAGTTGTTGAATATCACTAGCTTTCCTCATTTAGAAATGTTCCCAATTTCACTAAATAAGACATGGCTCTTTTTGCTTTGAAAAGCTAGGATATTGTTACATTGTTTTAATAATCACAGACTGCAGGGCCTAATGAATAAGGTTTCTCATTGATAGATAGTCTGTTCGAAGTTGTTAAAAAACATTAATGAATAAGGTTTCTCATTGAAAGATAGTCTTTTCGAAGTTGTTAAAAAACATTAGCTTCCTGCTTGTGGTAATGGATAAGGTTGTTAAAAAACATGAATGAATAAGGTTTCTCATTGATAGATAGTCTGTTCGAAGTTATTAAAAAACATTAGCTTCCTGCTGGTGGTAATGGAAAAGGTTTCTGATTGATAGATAGAGTCTGTTTATAGTTAAGTAGTTTGTACATAAGACCTGTCTCTTGTTACTGGGAAAAGATAGGACATTGTAATATAGCTTTAATAATCTCAGACTGTGTGTCCTAATGCTTAACCTGTATGATTCTTCATCACAAGATTGAGGGATAGAGTCCCTTTTGTAGTTGTTGAATATCACTAGCTTTCCTCATTTAGAAATGTTCCCAATTTCACTAAATAAGACATGGCTCTTTTTGCTTTGAAAAGCTAGGATATTGTTACATTGTTTTAATAATCACAGACTGCAGGGCCTAATGAATAAGGTTTCTCATTGATAGATAGTCTGTTCGAAGTTGTTAAAAAAACATTAATGAATAAGGTTTCTCATTGAAAGATAGTCTTTTCGAAGTTGTTAAAAAACATTAGCTTCCTGCTTGTGGTAATGGATAAGGTTGTTAAAAAACATGAATGAATAAGGTTTCTCATTGATAGATAGTCTGTTCGAAGTTATTAAAAAACATTAGCTTCCTGCTGGTGGTAATGGATAAGGTTTCTGATTGATAGATAGAGTCTGTTCGTAGTTTTCCTCACTCTGACAGGTTCCCAATTTCGCTACGTTTAGATATTGTTACAGAGCAAAGGCTGTACAATGTCATTTATCAGCTGTTGGAGGAGACCGCGTGGCCTAATGGATAAGGCGTCTGACTTTGAATCAGAAGATTGAGGGTTCGAGTCCCTTCGTGGTCATTTAATATGATTAGACCAACACATTTGGACATATTTCACTAAGTAAGACATAGCTCTTGTTGATTTGAAAAGCTAGGATATTGTTATATAGCTTTAATAATCTCATACTGCGTTTGCTAATGGATAAGGTTTCTGATTTATATAGTCTCTTCGTAGTTGTTAAAAAACACTAGCTTCCTGCTTGTGGTAATGGAAAAGGTTTCTGATTGATAGATAGAGTCTGTTTGTAGTTAAGTAGTTTGTACATAAGACCTGTCTCTTGTTACTGGGAAAAGATAGGACATTGTAATATAGCTTTAATAATCTCAGACTGTGTGTCCTAATGGTTAACCTGTATGATTCTTCATCACAAGATTGAGGGATAGAGTCCCTTTTGTAGTTGTTGAATATCACTAGCTTTCCTCATTTAGAAATGTTCCCAATTTCACTAAATAAAACATGGCTCTTTTTGCTTTGAAAAGCTAGGATATTGTTACATCGTTTTAATAATCACAGACTGCAGGGCCTAATGAATAAGGTTTCTCATTGATAGATAGTCTGTTCGAAGTTGTTAAAAAACATTAATGAATAAGGTTTCTCATTGAAAGATAGTCTTTTCGAAGTTGTTAAAAAACATTAGCTTCCTGCTTGTGGTAATGGATAAGGTTGTTAAAAAACATGAATGAATAAGGTTTCTCATTGATAGATAGTCTGTTCGAAGTTATTAAAAAACATTAGCTTCCTGCTGGTGGTAATGGATAAGGTTTCTGATTGATAGATAGAGTCTGTTCGTAGTTTTCCTCACTCTGACAGGTTCCCAATTTCGCTACGTTTAGATATTGTTACAGAGCAAAGGCTGTACAATGTCATTTATCAGCTGTTGGAGGAGACCGCGTGGCCTAATGGATAAGGCGTCTGATTTCGAATCAGAATATTGAGGGTTCGAGTCCCTTCGTGGTCATTTAATATGATTAGACCAACACATTTGGACAAATTTCACTAAGTAAGACATAGCTCTTGTTGATTTGAAAAGCTAGGATATTGTTATATAGCTTTAATAATCTCATACTGCGTTTGCTAATGGATAAGGTTTCTGATTTATATAGTCTCTTCGTGGTTGTTAAAAAACACTAGCTTCCTGCTTGTGGTAATGGAAAAGGTTTCTGATTGATAGATAGAGTCTGTTTATAGTTAAGTAGTTTGTACATAAGACCTGTCTCTTGTTACTGGGAAAAGATAGGACATTGTAATATAGCTTTAATAATCTCAGACTGTGTGTCCTAATGCTTAACCTGTATGATTCTTCATCACAAGATTGAGGGATAGAGTCCCTTTTGTAGTTGTTGAATATCACTAGCTTTCCTCATTTAGAAATGTTCCCAATTTCACTAAATAAGACATGGCTCTTTTTGCTTTGAAAAGCTAGGATATTGTTACATTGTTTTAATAATCACAGACTGCAGGGCCTAATGAATAAGGTTTCTCATTGATAGATAGTCTGTTCGAAGTTGTTAAAAAACATTCATGAATAAGGTTTCTCATTGAAAGATAGTCTTTTCGAAGTTGTTAAAAAACATTAGCTTCCTGCTTGTGGTAATGGATAAGGTTGTTAAAAAACATGAATGAATAAGGTTTCTCATTGATAGATAGTCTGTTCGAAGTTATTAAAAAACATTAGCTTCCTGCTGGTGGTAATGGATAAGGTTTCTGATTGATAGATAGAGTCTGTTCGTAGTTTTCCTCACTCTGACAGGTTCCCAATTTCGCTACGTTTAGATATTGTTACAGAGCAAAGGCTGTACAATGTCATTTATCAGCTGTTGGAGGAGACCGCGTGGCCTAATGGATAAGGCGTCTGACTTCGAATCAGAAGATTGAGGGTTCGAGTCCATTTGTGGTCATTTAATATGATTAGACCAACACATTTGGACATATTTCACTAAGTAAGACATAGCTCTTGTTGATTTGAAAAGCTAGGATATTGTTATATAGCTTTAATAATCTCATACTGCGTTTGCTAATGGATAAGGTTTCTGATTTATATAGTCTCTTCGTAGTTGTTAAAAAACACTAGCTTCCTGCTTGTGGTAATGGAAAAGGTTTCTGATTGATAGATAGAGTCTGTTTGTAGTTAAGTAGTTTGTACATAAGACCTGTCTCTTGTTACTGGGAAAAGATAGGACATTGTAATATAGCTTTAATAATCTCAGACTGTGTGTCCTAATGGTTAACCTGTATGATTCTTCATCACAAGATTGAGGGATAGAGTCCCTTTTGTAGTTGTTGAATATCACTAGCTTTCCTCATTTAGAAATGTTCCCAATTTCACTAAATAAAACATGGCTCTTTTTGCTTTGAAAAGCTAGGATATTGTTACATCGTTTTAATAATCACAGACTGCAGGGCCTAATGAATAAGGTTTCTCATTGATAGATAGTCTGTTCGAAGTTGTTAAAAAACATTAATGAATAAGGTTTCTCATTGAAAGATAGTCTTTTCGAAGTTGTTAAAAAACATTAGCTTCCTGCTTGTGGTAATGGATAAGGTTGTTAAAAAACATGAATGAATAAGGTTTCTCATTGATAGATAGTCTGTTCGAAGTTATTAAAAAACATTAGCTTCCTGCTGGTGGTAATGGATAAGGTTTCTGATTGATAGATAGAGTCTGTTCGTAGTTTTCCTCACTCTGACTGGTTCCCAATTTCGCTACGTTTAGATATTGTTACAGAGCAAAGGCTGTACAATGTCATTTATCAGCTGTTGGAGGAGACCGCGTGGCCTAATGGATAAGGCGTCTGACTTCGAATCAGAAGATTGAGGGTTCGAGTCCATTTGTGGTCATTTAATATGATTAGACCAACACATTTGGACATATTTCACTAAGTAAGACATAGCTCTTGTTGATTTGAAAAGCTAGGATATTGTTATATAGCTTTAATAATCTCATACTGCGTTTGCTAATGGATAAGGTTTCTGATTTATATAGTCTCTTCGTAGTTGTTAAAAAACACTAGCTTCCTGCTTGTGGTAATGGAAAAGGTTTCTGATTGATAGATAGAGTCTGTTTGTAGTTAAGTAGTTTGTACATAAGACCTGTCTCTTGTTACTGGGAAAAGATAGGACATTGTAATATAGCTTTAATAATCTCAGACTGTGTGTCCTAATGGTTAACCTGTATGATTCTTCATCACAAGATTGAGGGATAGAGTCCCTTTTGTAGTTGTTGAATATCACTAGCTTTCCTCATTTAGAAATGTTCCCAATTTCACTAAATAAAACATGGCTCTTTTTGCTTTGAAAAGCTAGGATATTGTTACATCGTTTTAATAATCACAGACTGCAGGGCCTAATGAATAAGGTTTCTCATTGATAGATAGTCTGTTCGAAGTTGTTAAAAAACATTAATGAATAAGGTTTCTCATTGAAAGATCGTCTTTTCGAAGTTGTTAAAAAACATTAGCTTCCTGCTTGTGGTAATGGATAAGGTTGTTAAAAAACATGAATGAATAAGGTTTCTCATTGATAGATAGTCTGTTCGAAGTTATTAAAAAACATTAGCTTCCTGCTGGTGGTAATGGATAAGGTTTCTGATTGATAGATAGAGTCTGTTCGTAGTTTTCCTCACTCTGACAGGTTCCCAATTTCGCTACGTTTAGATATTGTTACAGAGCAAAGGCTGTACAATGTCATTTATCAGCTGTTGGAGGAGACCGCGTGGCCTAATGGATAAGGCGTCTGACTTCGAATCAGAAGATTGAGGGTTCGAGTCCATTTGTGGTCATTTAATATGATTAGACCAACACATTTGGACATATTTCACTAAGTAAGACATAGCTCTTGTTGATTTGAAAAGCTAGGATATTGTTATATAGCTTTAATAATCTCATACTGCGTTTGCTAATGGATAAGGTTTCTGATTTATATAGTCTCTTCGTAGTTGTTAAAAAACACTAGCTTCCTGCTTGTGGTAATGGAAAAGGTTTCTGATTGATAGATAGAGTCTGTTTGTAGTTAAGTAGTTTGTACATAAGACCTGTCTCTTGTTACTGGGAAAAGATAGGACATTGTAATATAGCTTTAATAATCTCAGACTGTGTGTCCTAATGGTTAACCTGTATGATTCTTCATCACAAGATTGAGGGATAGAGTCCCTTTTGTAGTTGTTGAATATCACTAGCTTTCCTCATTTAGAAATGTTCCCAATTTCACTAAATAAAACATGGCTCTTTTTGCTTTGAAAAGCTAGGATATTGTTACATCGTTTTAATAATCACAGACTGCAGGGCCTAATGAATAAGGTTTCTCATTGATAGATAGTCTGTTCGAAGTTGTTAAAAAACATTAATGAATAAGGTTTCTCATTGAAAGATAGTCTTTTCGAAGTTGTTAAAAAACATTAGCTTCCTGCTTGTGGTAATGGATAAGGTTGTTAAAAAACATGAATGAATAAGGTTTCTCATTGATAGATAGTCTGTTCGAAGTTATTAAAAAACATTAGCTTCCTGCTGGTGGTAATGGATAAGGTTTCTGATTGATAGATAGAGTCTGTTCGTAGTTTTCCTCACTCTGACTGGTTCCCAATTTCGCTACGTTTAGATATTGTTACAGAGCAAAGGCTGTACAATGTCATTTATCAGCTGTTGGAGGAGACCGCGTGGCCTAATGGATAAGGCGTCTGACTTCGAATCAGAAGATTGAGGGTTCGAGTCCATTTGTGGTCATTTAATATGATTAGACCAACACATTTGGACATATTTCACTAAGTAAGACATAGCTCTTGTTGATTTGAAAAGCTAGAATATTGTTATATAGCTTTAATAATCTCATACTGCGTTTGCTAATGGATAAGGTTTCTGATTTATATAGTCTCTTCGTAGTTGTTAAAAAACACTAGCTTCCTGCTTGTGGTAATGGAAAAGGTTTCTGATTGATAGATAGAGTCTGTTTGTAGTTAAGTAGTTTGTACATAAGACCTGTCTCTTGTTACTGGGAAAAGATAGGACATTGTAATATAGCTTTAATAATCTCAGACTGTGTGTCCTAATGGTTAACCTGTATGATTCTTCATCACAAGATTGAGGGATAGAGTCCCTTTTGTAGTTGTTGAATATCACTAGCTTTCCTCATTTAGAAATGTTCCCAATTTCACTAAATAAAACATGGCTCTTTTTGCTTTGAAAAGCTAGGATATTGTTACATCGTTTTAATAATCACAGACTGCAGGGCCTAATGAATAAGGTTTGTCATTGATAGATAGTCTGTTCAAAGTTGTTAAAAAAACATTAATGAATAAGGTTTCTCATTGAAATATAGTCTTTTCGAAGTTGTTAAAAAACATTAGCTTCCTGCTTGTGGTAATGGATAAGGTTGTTAAAAAACATGAATGAATAAGGTTTCTCATTGATAGATAGTCTGTTCGAAGTTATTAAAAAACATTAGCTTCCTGCTGGTGGTAATGGATAAGGTTTCTGATTGATAGATAGAGTCTGTTCGTAGTTTTCCTCACTCTGACAGGTTCCCAATTTCGCTACGTTTAGATATTGTTACAGAGCAAAGGCTGTACAATGTCATTTATCAGCTGTTGGAGGAGACCGCGTGGCCTAATGGATAAGGCGTCTGACTTCGAATCAGAAGATTGAGGGTTCGAGTCCATTTGTGGTCATTTAATATGATTAGACCAACACATTTGGACATATTTCACTAAGTAAGACATAGCTCTTGTTGATTTGAAAAGCTAGGATATTGTTATATAGCTTTAATAATCTCATACTGCGTTTGCTAATGGATAAGGTTTCTGATTTATATAGTCTCTTCGTAGTTGTTAAAAAACACTAGCTTCCTGCTTGTGGTAATGGAAAAGGTTTCTGATTGATAGATAGAGTCTGTTTATAGTTAAGTAGTTTGTACATAAGACCTGTCTCTTGTTACTGGGAAAAGATAGGACATTGTAATATAGCTTTAATAATCTCAGACTGTGTGTCCTAATGGTTAACCTGTATGATTCTTCATCACAAGATTGAGGGATAGAGTCCCTTTTGTAGTTGTTGAATATCACTAGCTTTCCTCATTTAGAAATGTTCCCAATTTCACTAAATAAAACATGGCTCTTTTTGCTTTGAAAAGCTAGGATATTGTTACATCGTTTTAATAATCACAGACTGCAGGGCCTAATGAATAAGGTTTGTCATTGATAGATAGTCTGTTCAAAGTTGTTAAAAAAACATTAATGAATAAGGTTTCTCATTGAAAGATAGTCTGTTCGAAGTTGTTAAAAAACATTTGTTTCCTGCTTGTGGTAATGGATAAGGTTGTTAAAAACATTAATGAATAAGGTTTCTCATTGATAGATAGTATGTTCGAAGTTGTTAAAAAACATTAGCTTCCTGCTGGTGGTAATGGATAAGGTTTCTGATTGATAGATAGAGTCTGTTCGTAGTTTTCCTCATTCTGACAGGTTCCCAGTTTCGCTACGTTTATATATTGTTACAGAGCAAAGGCTGTACAATGTCATTTATCAACTGTTTGAGGAGACCGCGTGGCCTAATGGATAAGGCGTCTGACTTCGAATCAGAAGATTAAGGGTTCGAGTTCCTTTGTGGTCGTTTAATATGATTAGACCAATACATTTGGACATATTTCACTAAGTAAGACATAGCTCTTGTTTATTTGAAAAGCTAGGAAATTGTTATATAGCTTTAATAATCTCATACTGCGTTTGCTAATGGATAAGGTTTCTGATTTATATAGTCTCTTTGTAGTTGTTAAAAAACACTAGCTTCCTGCTTGTGGTAATGGAAAAGGTTTCTGATTGATAGATAGAGTCTGTTTATAGTTAAGTAGTTTGTACATAAGACCTGTCTCTTGTTACTCGGAAAAGATAGGACATTGTAATATAGCTTTAATAATCTCAGACTGTGTGTCCTAATGGTTAACCTGTATGATTCTTCATCACAAGATTGAGGGATAGAGTCCCTTTTGTAGTTGTTGAATATCACTAGCTTTCCTCATTTAGAAATGTTCCCAATTTCACTAAATAAGACATGGCTCTTTTTGCTTTGAAAAGCTAGGATATTGTTACATTGTTTTAATAATCACAGACTGCAGGGCCTAATGAATAAGGTTTCTCATTGATAGATAGTCTGTTCGAAGTTGTTAAAAAACATTAATGAATAAGGTTTCTCATTGAAAGATAGTCTTTTCGAAGTTGTTAAAAAACATTAGCTTCCTGCTTGTGGTAATGGATAAGGTTGTTAAAAAACATGAATGAATAAGGTTTCTCATTGATAGATAGTCTGTTCGAAGTTATTAAAAAACATTAGCTTCCTGCTGGTGGTAATGGATAAGGTTTCTGATTGATATATAGAGTCTGTTCGTAGTTTTCCTCATTCTGACAGGTTCCCAGTTTCGCTACGTTTATATATTGTTACAGAGCAAAGGCTGTACAATGTCATTTATCAACTGTTGGAGGAGACCGCGTGGCCTAATGGATAAGGCGTCTGACTTCGAATCAGAAGATTGAGGGTTCGAGTCCCTTTGTGGTCATTTAATATGATTAGACCAACACATTTGGACAACTTTCACTAAGTAAGACATAGCTCTTGTTGATTTGAAAAGCTAGGATATTGTTATATAGCTTTAATAATCTCATACTGCGTTTGCTAATGGATAAGGTTTCTGATTTATATAGTCTCTTCGTGGTTGTTAAAAAACACTAGCTTCCTGCTTGTGGTAATGGAAAAGGTTTCTGATTGATAGATAGAGTCTGTTTATAGTTAAGTAGTTTGTACATAAGACCTGTCTCTTGTTACTGGGAAAAGATAGGACATTGTAATATAGCTTTAATAATCTCAGACTGTGTGTCCTAATGGTTAACCTGTATGATTCTTCATCACAAGATTGAGGGATAGAGTCCCTTTTGTAGTTGTTGAATATCACTAGCTTTCCTCATTTAGAAATGTTCCCAATTTCACTAAATAAAACATGGCTCTTTTTGCTTTGAAAAGCTAGGATATTGTTACATCGTTTTAATAATCACAGACTGCAGGGCCTAATGAATAAGGTTTGTCATTGATAGATAGTCTGTTCAAAGTTGTTAAAAAAACATTAATGAATAAGGTTTCTCATTGAAAGATAGTCTGTTCGAAGTTGTTAAAAAACATTTGTTTCCTGCTTGTGGTAATGGATAAGGTTGTTAAAAACATTAATGAATAAGGTTTCTCATTGATAGATAGTATGTTCGAAGTTGTTAAAAAACATTAGCTTCCTGCTGGTGGTAATGGATAAGGTTTCTGATTGATAGATAGAGTCTGTTCGTAGTTTTCCTCATTCTGACAGGTTCCCAGTTTCGCTACGTTTATATATTGTTACAGAGCAAAGGCTGTACAATGTCATTTATCAACTGTTGGAGGAGACCGCGTGGCCTAATGGATAAGGCGTCTGACTTCGAATCAGAAAATTGAGGGTTCGAGTCCCTTCGTGGTCGTTTAATATGATTAGACCAATACATTTGGACATATTTCACTAAGTAAGACATAGCTCTTGTTTATTTGAAAAGCTAGGAAATTGTTATATAGCTTTAATAATCTCATACTGCGTTTGCTAATGGATAAGGTTTCTGATTTATATAGTCTCTTCGTAGTTGTTAAAAAACACTAGCTTCCTGCTTGTGGTAATTGAAAAGGTTTCTGATTGATAGATAGAGTCTGTTTATAGTTAAGTAGTTTGTACATAAGACCTGTCTCTTGTTACTGGGAAAAGATAGGACATTGTAATATAGCTTTAATAATCTCAGACTGTGTGTCCTAATGGTTAGCCTGTATGATTCTTCATCACAAGATTGAGGGATAGAGTCCCTTTTGTAGTTGTTGAATATCACTAGCTTTCCTCATTTAGAAATGTTCCCAATTTCACTAAATAAGACATGGCTCTTTTTGCTTTGAAAAGCTAGGATATTGTTACATCATTTTAATAATCACAGACTGCAGTGCCTAATGAATAAGGTTTCTCATTGATAGATAGTCTGTTCGAAGTTGTTAAAAAACATTAATGAATAAGGTTTCTCATTGAAAGATAGTCTTTTCGAAGTTGTTAAAAAACATTAGCTTCCTGCTTGTGGTAATGGATAAGGTTGTTAAAAAACATGAATGAATAAGGTTTCTCATTGATAGATAGTCTGTTCGAAGTTATTAAAAAACATTAGCTTCCTGCTGGTGGTAATGGATAAGGTTTCTGATTGATAGATAGAGTCTGTTCGTAGTTTTCCTCATTCTGACAGGTTCCCAGTTTCGCTATGTTTATATATTGTTACAGAGCAAAGGCTGTACAATGTCATTTATCAACTGTTGGAGGAGACCGAGTGGCCTAATGGATAAGGCGTCTGACTTCGAATCAGAAGATTGAGGGTTCGAGTCCCTTCGTGGTCGTTTAATATGATTAGACCAATACATTTGGACATATTTCACTAAGTAAGACATAGCTCTTGTTTATTTGAAAAGCTAGGAAATTGTTATATAGCTTTAATAATCTCATACTGCGTTTGCTAATGGATAAGGTTTCTGATTTATATAGTCTCTTCGTAGTTGTTAAAAAACACTAGCTTCCTGCTTGTGGTAATGGAAAAGGTTTCTGATTGATAGATAGAGTCTGTTTATAGTTAAGTAGTTTGTACATAAGACCTGTCTCTTGTTACTGGGAAAAGATAGGCCATTGTAATATAGCTTTAATAATCTCAGACTGTGTGTCCTAATGGTTAACCTGTATGATTCTTCATCACAAGATTTAGGGATAGAGTCCCTTTTGTAGTTGTTGAATATCACTAGCTTTCCTCATTTAGAAATGTTCCCAATTTCACTAAGTAAGACATAGCTCTAGTTGATTTGAAAAGCTAGGATATTGTTATATAGCTTTAATAATCTCATACTGCGTTTGCTAATGGATAAGGTTTCTGATTTATATAGTCTCTTCGTGGTTGTTAAAAAACACTAGCTTCCTGCTTGTGGTAATGGAAAAGGTTTCTGATTGATAGATAGAGTCTGTTTATAGTTAAGTAGTTTGTACATAAGACCTGTCTGTTGTTACTGGGGAAAGATAGGACATTGTAATATAGCTTTAATAATCTCAGACTGTGTGTCCTAATGCTTAACCTGTATGATTCTTCATCACAAGATTGAGGGATAGAGTCCCTTTTGTAGTTGTTGAATATCACTAGCTTTCCTCATTTAGAAATGTTCCCAATTTCACTAAATAAAACATGGCTCTTTTTGCTTTGAAAAGCTAGGATATTGTTACATTGTTTTAATAATCACAGACTGCAGGGCCTAATGAATAAGGTTTCTCATTGATAGATAGTCTGTTCGAAGTTGTTAAAAAACATTAATGAATAAGGTTTCTCATTGAAAGATAGTCTTTTCGAAGTTGTTAAAAAACATTAGCTTCCTGCTTGTGGTAATGGATAAGGTTGTTAAAAAACATGAATGAATAAGGTTTCTCATTGATAGATAGTCTGTTCGAAGTTATTAAAAAACATTAGCTTCCTGCTGGTGGTAATGGATAAGGTTTCTGATTGATAGATAGAGTCTGTTCGTAGTTTTCCTCACTCTGACAGGTTCCCAATTTCGCTACGTTTAGATATTGTTACAGAGCAAAGGCTGTACAATGTCATTTATCAGCTGTTGGAGGAGACCGCGTGGCCTAATGGATAAGGTGTCTGACTTCGAATCAGAAGATTGAGGGTTCGAGTCCCTTCGTGGTCATTTAATATGATTAGACCAACACATTTGGACATATTTCACTAAGTAAGACATAGCTCTTGTTGATTTGAAAAGCTAGGATATTGTTATATAGCTTTAATAATCTCATACTGCGTTTGCTAATGGATAAGGTTTCTGATTTATATAGTCTCTTCGTGGTTGTTAAAAAACACTAGCTTCCTGCTTGTGGTAATGGAAAAGGTTTCTGATTGATAGATAGAGTCTGTTTATAGTTAAGTAGTTTGTACATAAGACCTGTCTCTTGTTACTGGGAAAAGATAGGACATTGTAATATAGCTTTAATAATCTCAGACTGTGTGTCCTAATGCTTAACCTGTATGATTCTTCATCACAAGATTGAGGGATAGAGTCCCTTTTGTAGTTGTTGAATATCACTAGCTTTCCTCATTTAGAAATGTTCCCAATTTCACTAAATAAGACATGGCTCTTTTTGCTTTGAAAAGCTAGGATATTGTTACATTGTTTTAATAATCACAGACTGCAGGGCCTAATGAATAAGGTTTCTCATTGATAGATAGTCTGTTCGAAGTTGTTAAAAAACATTAATGAATAAGGTTTCTCATTGAAAGATAGTCTTTTCGAAGTTGTTAAAAAACATTAGCTTCCTGCTTGTGGTAATGGATAAGGTTGTTAAAAAACATGAATGAATAAGGTTTCTCATTGATAGATAGTCTGTTCGAAGTTATTAAAAAACATTAGCTTCCTGCTGGTGGTAATGGATAAGGTTTCTGATTGATAGATAGAGTCTGTTCGTAGTTTTCCTCATTCTGACAGGTTCCCAGTTTCGCTATGTTTATATATTGTTACAGAGCAAAGGCTGTACAATGTCATTTATCAACTGTTGGAGGAGACCGAGTGGCCTAATGGATAAGGCGTCTGACTTCGAATCAGAAGATTGAGGGTTCGAGTCCCTTCGTGGTCGTTTAATATGATTAGACCAATACATTTGGACATATTTCACTAAGTAAGACATAGCTCTTGTTTATTTGAAAAGCTAGGAAATTGTTATATAGCTTTAATAATCTCATACTGCGTTTGCTAATGGATAAGGTTTCTGATTTATATAGTCTCTTCGTAGTTGTTAAAAAACACTAGCTTCCTGCTTGTGGTAATGGAAAAGGTTTCTGATTGATAGATAGAGTCTGTTTATAGTTAAGTAGTTTGTACATAAGACCTGTCTCTTGTTACTGGGAAAAGATAGGCCATTGTAATATAGCTTTAATAATCTCAGACTGTGTGTCCTAATGGTTAACCTGTATGATTCTTCATCACAAGATTTAGGGATAGAGTCCCTTTTGTAGTTGTTGAATATCACTAGCTTTCCTCATTTAGAAATGTTCCCAATTTCACTAAGTAAGACATAGCTCTAGTTGATTTGAAAAGCTAGGATATTGTTATATAGCTTTAATAATCTCATACTGCGTTTGCTAATGGATAAGGTTTCTGATTTATATAGTCTCTTCGTGGTTGTTAAAAAACACTAGCTTCCTGCTTGTGGTAATGGAAAAGGTTTCTGATTGATAGATAGAGTCTGTTTATAGTTAAGTAGTTTGTACATAAGACCTGTCTGTTGTTACTGGGGAAAGATAGGACATTGTAATATAGCTTTAATAATCTCAGACTGTGTGTCCTAATGCTTAACCTGTATGATTCTTCATCACAAGATTGAGGGATAGAGTCCCTTTTGTAGTTGTTGAATATCACTAGCTTTCCTCATTTAGAAATGTTCCCAATTTCACTAAATAAAACATGGCTCTTTTTGCTTTGAAAAGCTAGGATATTGTTACATTGTTTTAATAATCACAGACTGCAGGGCCTAATGAATAAGGTTTCTCATTGATAGATAGTCTGTTCGAAGTTGTTAAAAAACATTAATGAATAAGGTTTCTCATTGAAAGATAGTCTTTTCGAAGTTGTTAAAAAACATTAGCTTCCTGCTTGTGGTAATGGATAAGGTTGTTAAAAAACATGAATGAATAAGGTTTCTCATTGATAGATAGTCTGTTCGAAGTTATTAAAAAACATTAGCTTCCTGCTGGTGGTAATGGATAAGGTTTCTGATTGATAGATAGAGTCTGTTCGTAGTTTTCCTCACTCTGACAGGTTCCCAATTTCGCTACGTTTAGATATTGTTACAGAGCAAAGGCTGTACAATGTCATTTATCAGCTGTTGGAGGAGACCGCGTGGCCTAATGGATAAGGTGTCTGACTTCGAATCAGAAGATTGAGGGTTCGAGTCCCTTCGTGGTCATTTAATATGATTAGACCAACACATTTGGACATATTTCACTAAGTAAGACATAGCTCTTGTTGATTTGAAAAGCTAGGATATTGTTATATAGCTTTAATAATCTCATACTGCGTTTGCTAATGGATAAGGTTTCTGATTTATATAGTCTCTTCGTGGTTGTTAAAAAACACTAGCTTCCTGCTTGTGGTAATGGAAAAGGTTTCTGATTGATAGATAGAGTCTGTTTATAGTTAAGTAGTTTGTACATAAGACCTGTCTCTTGTTACTGGGAAAAGATAGGACATTGTAATATAGCTTTAATAATCTCAGACTGTGTGTCCTAATGCTTAACCTGTATGATTCTTCATCACAAGATTGAGGGATAGAGTCCCTTTTGTAGTTGTTGAATATCACTAGCTTTCCTCATTTAGAAATGTTCCCAATTTCACTAAATAAGACATGGCTCTTTTTGCTTTGAAAAGCTAGGATATTGTTACATTGTTTTAATAATCACAGACTGCAGGGCCTAATGAATAAGGTTTCTCATTGATAGATAGTCTGTTCGAAGTTGTTAAAAAACATTAATGAATAAGGTTTCTCATTGAAAGATAGTCTTTTCGAAGTTGTTAAAAAACATTAGCTTCCTGCTTGTGGTAATGGATAAGGTTGTTAAAAAACATGAATGAATAAGGTTTCTCATTGATAGATAGTCTGTTCGAAGTTATTAAAAAACATTAGCTTCCTGCTGGTGGTAATGGATAAGGTTTCTGATTGATAGATAGAGTCTGTTCGTAGTTTACCTCACTCTGACAGGTTCCCAATTTCGCTACGTTTAGATATTGTTACAGAGCAAAGGCTGTATAATGTCATTTATCAGCTGTTGGAGGAGACCGCGTGGCCTAATGGATAAGGCGTCTGACTTCGAATCAGAAGATTGAGGGTTCGAGTCCCTTCGTGGTCATTTAATATGATTAGACCAACACATTTGGACATATTTCACTAAGTAAGACATAGCTCTTGTTGTTTTGAAAAGCTAGGATATTGTTATATAGCTTTAATAATCTCATACTGCGTTTGCTAATGGATAAGGTTTCTGATTTATATAGTCTCTTCGTAGTTGTTAAAAAACACTAGCTTCCTGCTTGTGGTAATGGAAAAGGTTTCTGATTGATAGATAGAGTCTGTTTGTAGTTAAGTAGTTTGTACATAAGACCTGTCTCTTGTTACTGGGAAAAGATAGGACATTGTAATATAGCTTTAATAATCTCAGACTGTGTGTCCTAATGGTTAACCTGTATGATTCTTCATCACAAGATTGAGGGATAGAGTCCCTTTTGTAGTTGTTGAATATCACTAGCTTTCCTCATTTAGAAATGTTCCCAATTTCACTAAATAAAACATGGCTCTTTTTGCTTTGAAAAGCTAGGATATTGTTACATTGTTTTAATAATCACAGACTGCAGGGCCTAATGAATAAGGTTTGTCATTGATAGATAGTCTGTTCAAAGTTGTTAAAAAAACATTAATGAATAAGGTTTCTCATTGAAAGATAGTCTGTTCGAAGTTGTTAAAAAACATTTGTTTCCTGCTTGTGGTAATGGATAAGGTTGTTAAAAACATTAATGAATAAGGTTTCTCATTGATAGATAGTATGTTCGAAGTTGTTAAAAAACATTAGCTTCCTGCTGGTGGTAATGGATAAGGTTTCTGATTGATAGATAGAGTCTGTTCGTAGTTTTCCTCATTCTGACAGGTTCCCAGTTTCGCTACTTTTATATATTGTTACAGAGCAAAGGCTGTACAATGTCATTTATCTACTGTTGGAGGAGACTGCGTGGCCTAATGGATAAGGCGTCTGACTTCGAATCAGAAGATTGAGGGTTCGAGTCCCTTCGTGGTCGTTTAATATGATTAGACCAATACATTTGGACATATTTCACTAAGTAAGACATAGCTCTTGTTTATTTGAAAAGCTAGGATATTGTTATATAGCTTTAATAATCTCATACTGCGTTTGCTAATGGATAAGGTTTCTGATTTATATAGTCTCTTCGTGGTTGTTAAAAAACACTAGCTTCCTGCTTGTGGTAATGGAAAAGGTTTCTGATTGATAGATAGAGTCTGTTTATAGTTAAGTAGTTTGTACATAAGACCTGTCTCTTGTTACTGGGAAAAGATAGGACATTGTAATATAGCTTTAATAATCTCAGACTGTGTGTCCTAATGGTTAACCTGTATGATTCTTCATCACAAGATTGAGGGATAGAGTCCCTTTTGTAGTTGTTGAATATCACTAGCTTTCCTCATTTAGAAATGTTCCCAATTTCACTAAATAAAACATGGCTCTTTTTGCTTTGAAAAGCTAGGATATTGTTACATTGTTTTAATAATCACAGACTGCAGGGCCTAATGAATAAGGTTTGTCATTGATAGATAGTCTGTTCAAAGTTGTTAAAAAAACATTAATGAATAAGGTTTCTCATTGAAAGATAGTCTTTTCGAAGTTGTTAAAAAACATTAGCTTCCTGCTTGTGGTAATGGATAAGGTTGTTAAAAAACATGAATGAATAAGGTTTCTCATTGATAGATAGTCTGTTCGAAGTTGTTAAAAAACATTAGCTTCCTGCTGGTGGTAATGGATAAGGTTTCTGATTGATAGATAGAGTCTGTTCGTAGTTTTCCTCACTCTGACAGGTTCCCAATTTCGCTACGTTTATATATTGTTACAGAGCAAAGGCTGTACAATGTAATTTATCAGCTGTTGGAGGAGACCGCGTGGCCTAATGGATAAGGCGTCTGACTTCAAATCAGAAGATTGAGGTTTCGAGTCCCTTCGTGGTCGTTTAATATGATTAGACCAATACATTTGGACATATTTCACTAAGTAAGACATAGCTCTTGTTTATTTGAAAAGCTAGGAAATTGTTATATAGGTTTAATAATCTCATACTGCGTTTGCTAATGGATAAGGTTTCTGATTTATATAGTCTCTTCGTAGTTGTTTAAAAAAACTAGCTTCCTGCTTGTGGTAATGGAAAAGGTTTCTGATTGATAGATAGAGTCTGTTTATAGTTAAGTAGTTTGTACATAAGACCTGTCTCTTGTTACTGGGAAAAGATAGGACATTGTCATATAGCTTTAATAATCTCAGACTGTGTGTCCTAATGGTTAACCTGTATGATTCTTCATCACAAGATTGAGGGATAGAGTCCCTTTTGTAGTTGTTGAATATCACTAGCTTTCCTCATTTAGAAATGTTCCCAATTTCATTAAATAAGACATGGCTCTTTTTGCTTTGAAAAGCTAGGATATTGTTACATTGTTTTAATAATCACACACTGCAGGGCCTAATGAATAAGGTTTCTCATTGATAGATAGTCTTTTCGAAGTTGTTAAAAAACATTAGCTTCCTGCTTGTGGTAATGGATAAGGTTGTTAAAAAACATGAATGAATAAGGTTTCTCATTGATAGATAGTCTGTTCGAAGTTGTTAAAAAACATTAGCTTCCTGCTGGTGGTAATGGATAAGGTTTCTGATTGATAGATAGAGTCTGTTCGTAGTTTTCCTCAATCTGACAGGTTCCCAATTTCGCTACGTTTAGATATTGTTACAGAGCAAAGGCTGTACAATGTAATTTATCAGCTGTTGGAGGAGACCGCGTGGCCTAATGGATAAGGCGTCTGACTTCAAATCAGAAGATTGAAGTTTCGAGTCCTTTCGTGGTCGTTTAATATGATTAGACCAATACATTTGGACTTATTTCACTAAGTAAGAGATAGCTCTTGTTTATTTGAAAAGCTAGGAAATTGTTATATAGCTTTAATAATCTCATACTGCGTTTGCTAATGGATAAGGTTTCTGATTTATATAGTCTCTTCGTAGTTGTTAAAAAACACTAGCTTCCTGCTTGTGGTAATGGAAAAGGTTTCTGATTGATAGATAGAGTCTGTTTATAGTTAAGTAGTTTGTACATAAGACCTGTCTCTTGTTACTGGGAAAAGATAGGACATTGTAATATAGCTTTAATAATCTCAGACTGTGTGTCCTAATGGTTAACCTGTATGATTCTTCATCACAAGATTGAGGGATAGAGTCCCTTTTGTAGTTGTTGAATATCACTAGCTTTCCTCATTTTGAAATGTTCCCAATTTCATTAAATAAGACATGGCTCTTTTTGCTTTGAAAAGCTAGGATATTGTTACATTGTTTTAATAATCACACACTGCAGGGCCTAATGAATAAGGTTTCTCATTGATAGATAGTCTGTTCGAAGTTGTTAAAAAACATTAATGAATAAGGTTTCTCATTGAAAGATAGTCTTTTCGAAGTTGTTAAAAAACATTAGCTTCCTGCTTGTGGTAATGGATAAGGTTGTTAAAAAACATGAATGAATAAGGTTTCTCATTGAAAGATAGTCTGTTCGAAGTTGTTAAAAAACATTAGCTTCCTGCTGGTGGTAATGGATAACGTTTCTGATTGATAGATAGAGTCTGTTCGTAGTTTTCCTCACTCTGACAGGTTCCCAATTTCGCTACGTTTATATATTGTTACAGAGCAAAGGCTGTACAATGTAATTTATCAGCTGTTGGAGGAGACCGCGTGGCCTAATGGATAAGGCGTCTGACTTCAAATCAGAAGATTGAGGGTTCGAGTCCCTTCGTGGTCGTTTAATATGATTAGACCAATACATTTGGACATATTTCACTAAGTAAGACATAGCTCTTGTTGATTTGAAAAGCTAGGAAATTGTTATATAGCTTTAATAATCTCATACTGCGTTTGCTAATGGATAAGGTTTCTGATTTATATAGTCTCTTCGTAGTTGTTAAAAAACACTAGCTTCCTGCTTGTGGTAATGGAAAAGGTTTCTGATTGATAGATAGAGTCTGTTTATAGTTAAGTAGTTTGTACATAAGACCTGTCTCTTGTTACTGGGAAAAGATAGGACATTGTAATATAGCTTTAATAATCTCAGACTGTGTGTCCTAATGGTTAACCTGTATGATTCTTCATCACAAGATTGAGGGATAGAGTCCCTTTTGTAGTTGTTGAATATCACTAGCTTTCCTCATTTAGAAATGTTCCCAATTTCATTAAATAAGACATGGCTCTTTTTGCTTTGAAAAGCTAGGATATTGTTACATTGTTTTAATAATCACACACTGCAGGGCCTAATGAATAAGGTTTCTCATTGATAGATAGTCTGTTCGAAGTTGTTAAAAAACATTAATGAATAAGGTTTCTCATTGAAAGATAGTCTTTTCGAAGTTGTTAAAAAACATTAGCTTCCTGCTTGTGGTAATGGATAAGGTTGTTAAAAAACATGAATGAATAAGGTTTCTCATTGATAGATAGTCTGTTCGAAGTTGTTAAAAAACATTAGCTTCCTGCTGGTGGTAATGGATAAGATTTCTGATTGATAGATAGAGTCTGTTCGTAGTTTTCCTCAATCTGACAGGTTCCCAATTTCGCTACGTTTATATATTGTTACAGAGCAAAGGCTGTACAATGTAATTTATCAGCTGGTGGAGGAGACCGCGTGGCCTAATGGATAAGGCGTCTGACTTCGAATCAGAAGATTGAGGTTTCAAGTCCCTTCGTGGTTGTTTAATATGATTAGACCAATACATTTGGACATATTTCACTAAGTAAGACATAGCTCTTGTTGATTTGAAAAGCTAGGAAATTGTTATATAGCTTTAATAATCTCATACTGCGTTTGCTAATGGATAAGGTTTCTGATTTATATAGTCTCTTCGTAGTTGTTAAAAAACACTAGCTTCCTGCTTGTGGTAATGGAAAAGGTTTCTGATTGATAGATAGAGTCTGTTTGTAGTTAAGTAGTTTGTACATAAGACCTGTCTCTTGTTACTGGGAAAAGATAGGACATTGTAATATAGCTTTAATAATCTCAGACTGTGTGTCCTAATGGTTAACCTGTATGATTCTTCATCACAAGATTGAGGGATAGAGTCCCTTTTGTAGTTGTTGAATATCACTAGCTTTCCTCATTTAGAAATGTTCCCAATTTCATTAAATAAGACATGGCTCTTTTTGCTTTGAAAAGCTAGGATATTGTTACATTGTTTTAATAATCACACACTGCAGGGCCTAATGAATAAGGTTTCTCATTGATAGATAGTCTGTTCGAAGTTGTTAAAAAACATTAATGAATAAGGTTTCTCATTGAAAGATAGTCTTTTCGAAGTTGTTAAAAAACATTAGCTTCCTGCTTGTGGTAATGGATAAGGTTGTTAAAAAACATGAATGAATAAGGTTTCTCATTGATAGATAGTCTGTTCGAATTTGTTAAAAAACATTAGCTTCCTGCTGGTGGTAATGGATAAGGTTTCTGATTGATAGATAGAGTCTGTTCGTAGTTTTCCTCATTCTGACAGGTTCCCAGTTTCGCTACTTTTATATATTGTTACAGAGCAAAGGCTGTACAATGTCATTTATCTACTGTTGGAGGAGACCGCGTGGCCTAATGGATAAGGCGTCTGACTTCGAATCAGAAGATTGAGGGTTTGAGTCCCTTCGTGGTCGTTTAATATGATTAGACCAATACATTTGGACATATTTCACTAAGTAAGACATAGCTCTTGTTTATTTGAAAAGCTAGGATATTGTTATATAGCTTTAATAATCTCATACTGCGTTTGCTAATGGATAAGGTTTCTGATTTATATAGTCTCTTCGTGGTTGTTAAAAAACACTAGCTTCCTGCTTGTGGTAATGGAAAAGGTTTCTGATTGATAGATAGAGTCTGTTTATAGTTAAGTAGTTTGTACATAAGACCTGTCTCTTGTTACTGGGAAAAGATAGGACATTGTAATATAGCTTTAATAATCTCAGACTGTGTGTCCTAATGGTTAACCTGTATGATTCTTCATCACAAGATTGAGGGATAGAGTCCCTTTTGTAGTTGTTGAATATCACTAGCTTTCCTCATTTAGAAATGTTCCCAATTTCACTAAATAAAACATGGCTCTTTTTGCTTTGAAAAGCTAGGATATTGTTACATTGTTTTAATAATCACAGACTGCAGGGCCTAATGAATAAGGTTTGTCATTGATAGATAGTCTGTTCAAAGTTGTTAAAAAAACATTAATGAATAAGGTTTCTCATTGAAAGATAGTCTGTTCGAAGTTATTAAAAAACATTAGCTTCCTGCTGGTGGTAATGGATAAGGTTTCTGATTGATAGATAGAGTCTGTTCGTAGTTTTCCTCACTCTGACAGGTTCCCAATTACGCTACGTTTAGATATTGTTACAGAGCAAAGGCTGTACAATGTCATTTATCAACTGTTGGAGGAGACCGCGTGGCCTAATGGATAAGGCGTCTGACTTTGAATCCGAAGATTGAGGGTTCGAGTCCCTTCGTGGTCATTTAATATGATTAGACCAACACATTTGGACATATTTCACTAAGTAAGACATAGCTCTTGTTGTTTTGAAAAGCTAGGATATTGTTATATAGCTTTAATAATCTCATACTGCGTTTGCTAATGGATAAGGTTTCTGATTTATATAGTCTCTTCGTAGTTGTTAAAAAACACTAGCTTCCTGCTTGTGGTAATGGAAAAGGTTTCTGATTGATAGATAGAGTCTGTTTATAGTTAAGTAGTTTGTACATAAGACCTGTCTCTTGTTACTGGGAAAAGATAGGACATTGTAATATAGCTTTAATAATCTCAGACTGTGTGTCCTAATGGTTAACCTGTATGATTCTTCATCACAAGATTGAGGGATAGAGTCCCTTTTGTAGTTGTTGAATATCACTAGCTTTCCTCATTTTGAAATGTTCCCAATTTCATTAAATAAGACATGGCTCTTTTTGCTTTGAAAAGCTAGGATATTGTTACATTGTTTCAATAATCACACACTGCAGGGCCTAATGAATAAGGTTTCTCATTGATAGATAGTCTGTTCGAAGTTGTTAAAAAACATTAATGAATAAGGTTTCTCATTGAAAGATAGTCTTTTCGAAGTTGTTAAAAAACATTAGCTTCCTGCTTGTGGTAATGGATAAGGTTGTTAAAAAACATGAATGAATAAGGTTTCTCATTGATAGATAGTCTGTTCGAAGTTGTTAAAAAACATTAGCTTCCTGCTGGTGGTAATGGATAAGGTTTCTGATTGATAGATAGAGTCTGTTCGTAGTTTTCCTCACTCTGACAGGTTCCCAATTTCGCTACGTTTATATATTGTTACAGAGCAAAGGCTGTACAATGTAATTTATCAGCTGTTGGAGGAGACCGCGTGGCCTAATGGATAAGGCGTCTGACTTCAAATCAGAAGATTGAGGTTTCGAGTCCCTTCGTGGTCGTTTAATATGATTAGACCAATACATTTGGACATATTTCACTAAGTAAGACATAGCTCTTGTTTATTTGAAAAGCTAGGAAATTGTTATATAGGTTTAATAATCTCATACTGCGTTTGCTAATGGATAAGGTTTCTGATTTATATAGTCTCTTCGTAGTTGTTTAAAAAAACTAGCTTCCTGCTTGTGGTAATGGAAAAGGTTTCTGATTGATAGATAGAGTCTGTTTATAGTTAAGTAGTTTGTACATAAGACCTGTCTCTTGTTACTGGGAAAAGATAGGACATTGTCATATAGCTTTAATAATCTCAGACTGTGTGTCCTAATGGTTAACCTGTATGATTCTTCATCACAAGATTGAGGGATAGAGTCCCTTTTGTAGTTGTTGAATATCACTAGCTTTCCTCATTTAGAAATGTTCCCAATTTCATTAAATAAGACATGGCTCTTTTTGCTTTGAAAAGCTAGGATATTGTTACATTGTTTTAATAATCACACACTGCAGGGCCTAATGAATAAGGTTTCTCATTGATAGATAGTCTTTTCGAAGTTGTTAAAAAACATTAGCTTCCTGCTTGTGGTAATGGATAAGGTTGTTAAAAAACATGAATGAATAAGGTTTCTCATTGATAGATAGTCTGTTCGAAGTTGTTAAAAAACATTAGCTTCCTGCTGGTGGTAATGGATAAGGTTTCTGATTGATAGATAGAGTCTGTTCGTAGTTTTCCTCAATCTGACAGGTTCCCAATTTCGCTACGTTTAGATATTGTTACAGAGCAAAGGCTGTACAATGTAATTTATCAGCTGTTGGAGGAGACCGCGTGGCCTAATGGATAAGGCGTCTGACTTCAAATCAGAAGATTGAAGTTTCGAGTCCTTTCGTGGTCGTTTAATATGATTAGACCAATACATTTGGACTTATTTCACTAAGTAAGAGATAGCTCTTGTTTATTTGAAAAGCTAGGAAATTGTTATATAGCTTTAATAATCTCATACTGCGTTTGCTAATGGATAAGGTTTCTGATTTATATAGTCTCTTCGTAGTTGTTAAAAAACACTAGCTTCCTGCTTGTGGTAATGGAAAAGGTTTCTGATTGATAGATAGAGTCTGTTTATAGTTAAGTAGTTTGTACATAAGACCTGTCTCTTGTTACTGGGAAAAGATAGGACATTGTAATATAGCTTTAATAATCTCAGACTGTGTGTCCTAATGGTTAACCTGTATGATTCTTCATCACAAGATTGAGGGATAGAGTCCCTTTTGTAGTTGTTGAATATCACTAGCTTTCCTCATTTTGAAATGTTCCCAATTTCATTAAATAAGACATGGCTCTTTTTGCTTTGAAAAGCTAGGATATTGTTACATTGTTTTAATAATCACACACTGCAGGGCCTAATGAATAAGGTTTCTCATTGATAGATAGTCTGTTCGAAGTTGTTAAAAAACATTAATGAATAAGGTTTCTCATCGAAAGATAGTCTTTTCGAAGTTGTTAAAAAACATTAGCTTCCTGCTTGTGGTAATGGATAAGGTTGTTAAAAAACATGAATGAATAAGGTTTCTCATTGAAAGATAGTCTGTTCGAAGTTGTTAAAAAACATTAGCTTCCTGCTGGTGGTAATGGATAAGGTTTCTGATTGATAGATAGAGTCTGTTCGTAGTTTTCCTCACTCTGACAGGTTCCCAATTTCGCTACGTTTATATATTGTTACAGAGCAAAGGCTGTACAATGTAATTTATCAGCTGTTGGAGGAGACCGCGTGGCCTAATGGATAAGGCGTCTGACTTCAAATCAGAAGATTGAGGGTTCGAGTCCCTTCGTGGTCGTTTAATATGATTAGACCAATACATTTGGACATATTTCACTAAGTAAGACATAGCTCTTGTTGATTTGAAAAGCTAGGAAATTGTTATATAGCTTTAATAATCTCATACTGCGTTTGCTAATGGATAAGGTTTCTGATTTATATAGTCTCTTCGTAGTTGTTAAAAAACACTAGCTTCCTGCTTGTGGTAATGGAAAAGGTTTCTGATTGATAGATAGAGTCTGTTTGTAGTTAAGTAGTTTGTACATAAGACCTGTCTCTTGTTACTGGGAAAAGATAGGACATTGTAATATAGCTTTAATAATCTCAGACTGTGTGTCCTAATGGTTAACCTGTATGATTCTTCATCACAAGATTGAGGGATAGAGTCCCTTTTGTAGTTGTTGAATATCACTAGCTTTCCTCATTTAGAAATGTTCCCAATTTCATTAAATAAGACATGGCTCTTTTTGCTTTGAAAAGCTAGGATATTGTTACATTGTTTTAATAATCACACACTGCAGGGCCTAATGAATAAGGTTTCTCATTGATAGATAGTCTGTTCGAAGTTGTTAAAAAACATTAATGAATAAGGTTTCTCATTGAAAGATAGTCTTTTCGAAGTTGTTAAAAAACATTAGCTTCCTGCTTGTGGTAATGGATAAGGTTGTTAAAAAACATGAATGAATAAGGTTTCTCATTGATAGATAGTCTGTTCGAAGTTGTTAAAAAACATTAGCTTCCTGCTGGTGGTAATGGATAAGATTTCTGATTGATAGATAGAGTCTGTTCGTAGTTTTCCTCAATCTGACAGGTTCCCAATTTCGCTACGTTTATATATTGTTACAGAGCAAAGGCTGTACAATGTAATTTATCAGCTGTTGGAGGAGACCGCGTGGCCTAATGGATAAGGCGTCTGACTTCGAATCAGAAGATTGAGGTTTCGAGTCCCTTCGTGGTCGTTTAATATGATTAGACCAATACATTTGGACATATTTCACTAAGTAAGACATAGCTCTTGTTTATTTGAAAAGCTAGGAAATTGTTATATAGCTTTAATAATCTCATACTGCGTTTGCTAATGGATAAGGTTTCTGATTTATATAGTCTCTTCGTAGTTGTTAAAAAACACTAGCTTCCTGCTTGTGGTAATGGAAAAGGTTTCTGATTGATAGATAGAGTCTGTTTGTAGTTAAGTAGTTTGTACATAAGACCTGTCTCTTGTTACTGGGAAAAGATAGGACATTGTGATATAGCTTTAATAATCTCAGACTGTGTGTCCTAATGGTTAACCTGTATGATTCTTCATCACAAGATTGAGGGATAGAGTCCCTTTTGTAGTTGTTGAATATCACTAGCTTTCCTCATTTAGAAATGTTCCCAATTTCACTAAATAAGACATGGCTCTTTTTGCTTTGAAAAGCTAGGATATTGTTACATTGTTTTAATAATCACAGACTGCAGGGCCTAATGAATAAGGTTTCTCATTGATAGATAGTCTGTTCGAAGTTGTTAAAAAACATTAATGAATAAGGTTTCTCATTGAAAGATAGTCTTTTCGAAGTTGTTAAAAAACATTAGCTTCCTGCTTGTGGTAATGGATAAGGTTGTTAAAAAACATGAATGAATAAGGTTTCTCATTGATAGATAGTCTGTTCGAAGTTATTAAAAAACATTAGCTTCCTGCTGGTGGTAATGGATAAGGTTTCTGATTGATAGATAGAGTCTGTTCGTAGTTTTCCTCACTCTGACAGGTTCCCAATTTCGCTACGTTTATATATTGTTACAGAGCAAAGGCTGTACAATGTCATTTATCAGCTGTTGGAGGAGACCGCGTGGCCTAATGGATAAGGCGTCTGACTTCGAATCAGAAGATTGAGGGTTCGAGTCCCTTCGTGGTCGTTTAATATGATTAGACCAATACATTTGGACATATTTCACTAAGTAAGACATAGCTCTTGTTGATTTGAAAAGCTAGGAAATTGTTATATAGCTTTAATAATCTCATACTGCGTTTGCTAATGGATAAGGTTTCTGATTTATATAGTCTCTTCGTAGTTGTTAAAAAACACTAGCTTCCTGCTTGTGGTAATGGAAAAGGTTTCTGATTGATAGATAGAGTCTGTTTGTAGTTAAGTAGTTTGTACATAAGACCTGTCTCTTGTTACTGGGAAAAGATAGGACATTGTAATATAGCTTTAATAATCTCAGACTGTGTGTCCTAATGGTTAACCTGTATGATTCTTCATCACAAGATTGAGGGATAGAGTCCCTTTTGTAGTTGTTGAATATCACTAGCTTTCCTCATTTAGAAATGTTCCCAATTTCACTAAATAAGACATGGCTCTTTTTGCTTTGAAAAGCTACGATATTGTTACATCGTTTTAATAATCACAGACTGCAGGGCCTAATGAATAAGGTTTCTCATTGATAGATAGTCTGTTCGAAGTTGTTAAAAAACATTAATGAATAAGGTTTCTCATTGAAAGATAGTCTGTTCGAAGTTGTTAAAAAACATTACTTTCCTGCTTGTGGTAATGGATAAGGTTGTTAAAAACATTAATGAATAAGGTTTCTCATTGATAGATAGTATGTTCGAAGTTGTTAAAAAACATTAGCTTCCTGCTGGTGGTAATGGATAAGGTTTCTGATTGATAGATAGAGTCTGTTCGTAGTTTTCCTCATTCTGACAGGTTCCCAGTTAAGCTACGTTTATATATTGTTACAGAGCAAAGGCTGTACAATGTCATTTATCAGCTGTTGGAGGAGACCGCGTGGCCTAATGGATAAGGCGTCTGACTTCGAATCAGAAGATTGAGGGTTTGAGTCCCTTCGTGGTCTTTTAATATGATTAGACCAATACATTTGGACATATTTCACTAAGTAAGACATAGCTCTTGTTTATTTGAAAAGCTAGGAAATTGTTATATAGCTTTAATAATCTCATACTGCGTTTGCTAATGGATAAGGTTTCTGATTTATATAGTCTCTTCGTAGTTGTTAAAAAACACTAGCTTCCTGCTTGTGGTAATGGAAAAGGTTTCTGATTGATAGATAGAGTCTGTTTGTAGTTAAGTAGTTTGTACATAAGACCTGTCTCTTGTTACTGGGAAAAGATAGGACATTGTGATATAGCTTTAATAATCTCAGACTGTGTGTCCTAATGGTTAACCTGTATGATTCTTCATCACAAGATTGAGGGATAGAGTCCCTTTTGTAGTTGTTGAATATCACTAGCTTTCCTCATTTAGAAATGTTCCCAATTTCACTAAATAAGACATGGCTCTTTTTGCTTTGAAAAGCTAGGATATTGTTACATTGTTTTAATAATCACAGACTGCAGGGCCTAATGAATAAGGTTTCTCATTGATAGATAGTCTGTTCGAAGTTGTTAAAAAACATTAATGAATAAGGTTTCTCATTGAAAGATAGTCTTTTCGAAGTTGTTAAAAAACATTAGCTTCCTGCTTGTGGTAATGGATAAGGTTGTTAAAAAACATGAATGAATAAGGTTTCTCATTGATAGATAGTCTGTTCGAAGTTATTAAAAAACATTAGCTTCCTGCTGGTGGTAATGGATAAGGTTTCTGATTGATAGATAGAGTCTGTTCGTAGTTTTCCTCACTCTGACAGGTTCCCAATTTCGCTACGTTTATATATTGTTACAGAGCAAAGGCTGTACAATGTCATTTATCAGCTGTTGGAGGAGACCGCGTGGCCTAATGGATAAGGCGTCTGACTTCGAATCAGAAGATTGAGGGTTCGAGTCCCTTCGTGGTCGTTTAATATGATTAGACCAATACATTTGGACATATTTCACTAAGTAAGACATAGCTCTTGTTGATTTGAAAAGCTAGGAAATTGTTATATAGCTTTAATAATCTCATACTGCGTTTGCTAATGGATAAGGTTTCTGATTTATATAGTCTCTTCGTAGTTGTTAAAAAACACTAGCTTCCTGCTTGTGGTAATGGAAAAGGTTTCTGATTGATAGATAGAGTCTGTTTGTAGTTAAGTAGTTTGTACATAAGACCTGTCTCTTGTTACTGGGAAAAGATAGGACATTGTAATATAGCTTTAATAATCTCAGACTGTGTGTCCTAATGGTTAACCTGTATGATTCTTCATCACAAGATTGAGGGATAGAGTCCCTTTTGTAGTTGTTGAATATCACTAGCTTTCCTCATTTAGAAATGTTCCCAATTTCACTAAATAAGACATGGCTCTTTTTGCTTTGAAAAGCTACGATATTGTTACATCGTTTTAATAATCACAGACTGCAGGGCCTAATGAATAAGGTTTCTCATTGATAGATAGTCTGTTCGAAGTTGTTAAAAAACATTAATGAATAAGGTTTCTCATTGAAAGATAGTCTGTTCGAAGTTGTTAAAAAACATTACTTTCCTGCTTGTGGTAATGGATAAGGTTGTTAAAAACATTAATGAATAAGGTTTCTCATTGATAGATAGTATGTTCGAAGTTGTTAAAAAACATTAGCTTCCTGCTGGTGGTAATGGATAAGGTTTCTGATTGATAGATAGAGTCTGTTCGTAGTTTTCCTCATTCTGACAGGTTCCCAGTTAAGCTACGTTTATATATTGTTACAGAGCAAAGGCTGTACAATGTCATTTATCAGCTGTTGGAGGAGACCGCGTGGCCTAATGGATAAGGCGTCTGACTTCGAATCAGAAGATTGAGGGTTTGAGTCCCTTCGTGGTCTTTTAATATGATTAGACCAATACATTTGGACATATTTCACTAAGTAAGACATAGCTCTTGTTTATTTGAAAGCTAGGAAATTGTTATATAGCTTTAATAATCTCATACTGCGTTTGCTAATGGATAAGGTTTCTGATTTATATAGTCTCTTCGTAGTTGTTAAAAAACACTAGCTTCCTGCTTGTGGTAATGGAAAAGGTTTCTGATTGATAGATAGAGTCTGTTTATAGTTAAGTAGTTTGTACATAAGACCTGTCTCTTGTTACTGGGAAAAGATAGGACATTGTAATATAGCTTTAATCATCTCAGACTGTGTGTCCTAATGGTTAACCTGTATGATTCTTCATCACAAGATTGAGGGATAGAGTCCCTTTTGTAGTTGTTGAATATCACTAGCTTTCCTCATTTAGAAATGTTCCCAATTTCACTAAATAAGACATGGCTCTTTTTGCTTTGAAAAGCTAGGATATTGTTACATCGTTTTAATAATCACAGACTGCAGGGCCTAATGAATAAGGTTTGTCATTGATAGATAGTCTGTTCAAAGTTGTTAAAAAAACATTAATGAATAAGGTTTCTCATTGAAAGATAGTCTGTTCGAAGTTGTTAAAAAACATTTGTTTCCTGCTTGTGGTAATGGATAAGGTTGTTAAAAACATTAATGAATAAGGTTTCTCATTGATAGATAGTATGTTCGAAGTTGTTAAAAAACATTAGCTTCCTGCTGGTGGTAATGGATAAGGTTTCTGATTGATAGATAGAGTCTGTTCGTAGTTTTCCTCATTCTGACAGGTTCCCAGTTTCGCTACGTTTATATATTGTTACAGAGCAAAGGCTGTACAATGTCATTTATCAACTGTTGGAGGAGACCGCGTGGCCTAATGGATAAGGCGTCTGACTTTGAATCAGAAGATTGAGGGTTCGAGTCCCTTCGTGGTCGTTTAATATGATTAGACCAATACATTTGGACATATTTCACTAAGTAAGACATAGCTCTTGTTGATTTGAAAAGCTAGGATATTGTTATATAGCTTTAATAATCTCATACTGCGTTTGCTAATGGATAAGGTTTCTGATTTATATAGTCTCTTCGTAGTTGTTAAAAAACACTAGCTTCCTGCTTGTGGTAATGGAAAAGGTTTCTGATTGATAGATAGAGTCTGTTTGTAGTTAAGTAGTTTGTACATAAGACCTGTCTCTTGTTACTGGGAAAAGATAGGACATTGTAATATAGCTTTAATAATCTCAGACTGTGTGTCCTAATGGTTAACCTGTATGATTCTTCATCACAAGATTGAGGGATAGAGTCCCTTTTGTAGTTGTTGAATATCACTAGCTTTCCTCATTTAGAAATGTTCCCAATTTCACTAAATAAAACATGGCTCTTTTTGCTTTGAAAAGCTAGGATATTGTTACATCGTTTTAATAATCACAGACTGCAGGGCCTAATGAATAAGGTTTCTCATTGATAGATAGTCTGTTCGAAGTTGTTAAAAAACATTAATGAATAAGGTTTCTCATTGAAAGATAGTCTTTTCGAAGTTGTTAAAAAACATTAGCTTCCTGCTTGTGGTAATGGATAAGGTTGTTAAAAAACATGAATGAATAAGGTTTCTCATTGATAGATAGTCTGTTCGAAGTTATTAAAAAAACATTAGCTTCCTGCTGGTGGTAATGGATAAGGTTTCTGATTGATAGATAGAGTCTTCGTAGTTTTCCTCATTCTGACAGGTTCCCAGTTTCGCTACGTTTATATATTGTTACAGAGCAAAGGCTGTACAATGTCATTTATCAACTGTTGGAGGAGACCGCGTGGCCTAACGGATAAGGCGTCTGACTTCGAATCAGAAGATTGAGTGTTCGAGTCCCTTTGTGGTCGTTTAATATGATTAGACCAATACATTTGGACATATTTCACTAAGTAAGACATAGCTCTTGTTTATTTGAAAAGCTAGGAAATTGTTATATAGCTTTAATAATCTCATACTGCGTTTGCTAATGGATAAGGTTTCTGATTTATATAGTCTCTTCGTAGTTGTTAAAAAACACTAGCTTCCTGCTTGTGGTAACGGAAAAGGTTTCTGATTGATAGATAGAGTCTGTTTATAGTTAAGTAGTTTGTACATAAGACCTGTCTCTTGTTACTGGGAAAAGATAGGACATTGTAATATAGCTTTAATAATCTCAGACTGTGTGTCCTAATGGTTAACCTGTATGATTCTTCATCACAAGATTGAGGGATAGAGTCCCTTTTGTAGTTGTTGAATATCACTAGCTTTCCTCATTTAGAAATGTTCCCAATTTCACTAAATAAAACATGGCTCTTTTTGCTTTGAAAAGCTAGGATATTGTTACATCGTTTTAATAATCACAGACTGCAGGGCCTAATGAATAAGGTTTGTCATTGATAGATAGTCTGTTCAAAGTTGTTAAAAAAACATTAATGAATAAGGTTTCTCATTGAAAGATAGTCTGTTCGAAGTTGTTAAAAAACATTTGTTTCCTGCTTGTGTTAATGGATAAGGTTGTTAAAAACATTAATGAATAAGGTTTCTCTTTGATAGATAGTATGTTCGAAGTTGTTAAAAAACATTAGCTTCCTGCTGGTGGTAATGGATAAGGTTTCTGATTGATAGATAGAGTCTGTTCGTAGTTTTCCTCATTCTGACAGGTTCCCAGTTTCGCTACGTTTATATATTGTTACAGAGCAAAGGCTGTACAATGTCATTTATCAACTGTTGGAGGAGACCGCGTGGCCTAATGGATAAGGCGTCTGACTTCGAATCAGAAGATTGAGGGTTCGAGTCCCTTCGTGGTCGTTTAATATGATTAGACCAATACATTTGGACATATTTCACTAAGTAAGACATAGCTCTTGTTTATTTGAAAAGCTAGGAAATTGTTATATAGCTTTAATAATCTCATACTGCGTTTGCTAATGGATAAGGTTTCTGATTTATATAGTCTCTTCGTAGTTGTTAAAAAACACTAGCTTCCTGCTTGTGGTAATGGAAAAGGTTTCTGATTGATAGATAGAGTCTGTTTATAGTTAAGTAGTTTGTACATAAGACCTGTCTCTTGTTACTGGGAAAAGATAGGACATTGTAATATAGCTTTAATAATCTCAGACTGTGTGTCCTAATGGTTAACCTGTATGATTCTTCATCACAAGATTGAGGGATAGAGTCCCTTTTGTAGTTGTTGAATATCACTAGCTTTCCTCATTTAGAAATGTTCCCAATTTCACTAAATAAAACATGGCTCTTTTTGCTTTGAAAAGCTAGGATATTGTTACATCGTTTTAATAATCACAGACTGCAGGGCCTAATGAATAAGGTTTGTCATTGATAGATAGTCTGTTCAAAGTTGTTAAAAAAACATTAATGAATAAGGTTTCTCATTGAAAGATAGTCTGTTCGAAGTTGTTAAAAAACATTAGCTTCCTGCTGGTGGTAATGGATAAGGTTTCAGATTGATAGATAGAGTCTGTTCGTAGTTTTCCTCATTCTGACAGGTTCCCAGTTTCGCTACGTTTATATATTGTTACAGAGCAAAGGCTGTACAATGTCATTTATCAACTGTTGGAGGAGACTGCGTGGCCTAAGGGATAAGGCGTCTGACTTCGAATCAGAAGATTGAGGGTTCGAGTTCCTTTGTGGTCGTTTAATATGATTAGACCAATACATTTGGACATATTTCTCTAAGTAAGACATAGCTCTTGTTTATTTGAAAAGCTAGGAAATTGTTATATAGCTTTAATAATCTCATACTGCGTTTGCTAATGGATAAGGTTTCTGATTTATATAGTCTCTTCGTAGTTGTTAAAAAACACTAGCTTCCTGCTTGTGGTAATGGAAAAGGTTTCTGATTGATAGATAGAGTCTGTTTATAGTTAAGTAGTTTGTACATAAGACCTGTCTCTTGTTACTCGGAAAAGATAGGACATTGTAATATAGCTTTAATAATCTCAGACTGTGTGTCCTAATGGTTAACCTGTATGATTCTTCATCACAAGATTGAGGGATAGAGTCCCTTTTGTAGTTGTTGAATATCACTAGCTTTCCTCATTTAGAAATGTTCCCAATTTCACTAAATAAGACATGGCTCTTTTTGCTTTGAAAAGCTAGGATATTGTTACATTGTTTTAATAATCACAGACTGCAGGGCCTAATGAATAAGGTTTCTCATTGATAGATAGTCTGTTCGAAGTTGTTAAAAAATATTAATGAATAAGGTTTCTCATTGAAAGATAGTCTTTTCGAAGTTGTTAAAAAACATTAGCTTCCTGCTTGTGGTAATGGATAAGGTTGTTAAAAAACATGAATGAATAAGGTTTCTCATTGATAGATAGTCTGTTCGAAGTTATTAAAAAACATTAGCTTCCTGCTGGTGGTAATGGATAAGGTTTCTGATTGATATATAGAGTCTGTTCGTAGTTTTCCTCATTCTGACAGGTTCCCAGTTTCGCTACGTTTATATATTGTTACAGAGCAAAGGCTGTACAATGTCATTTATCAACTGTTGGAGGAGACCGCGTGGCCTAATGGATAAGGCGTCTGACTTCGAATCAGAAGATTGAGGGTTCGAGTCCCTTTGTGGTCATTTAATATGATTAGACCAACACATTTGGACAACTTTCACTAAGTAAGACATAGCTCTTGTTGATTTGAAAAGCTAGGATATTGTTATATAGCTTTAATAATCTCATACTGCGTTTGCTAATGGATAAGGTTTCTGATTTATATAGTCTCTTCGTGGTTGTTAAAAAACACTAGCTTCCTGCTTGTGGTAATGGAAAAGGTTTCTGATTGATAGATAGAGTCTGTTTATAGTTAAGTAGTTTGTACATAAGACCTGTCTCTTGTTACTGGGAAAAGATAGGACATTGTAATATAGCTTTAATAATCTCAGACTGTGTGTCCTAATGGTTAACCTGTATGATTCTTCATCACAAGATTGAGGGATAGAGTCCCTTTTGTAGTTGTTGAATATCACTAGCTTTCCTCATTTAGAAATGTTCCCAATTTCACTAAATAAAACATGGCTCTTTTTGCTTTGAAAAGCTAGGATATTGTTACATCGTTTTAATAATCACAGACTGCAGGGCCTAATGAATAAGGTTTGTCATTGATAGATAGTCTGTTCAAAGTTGTTAAAAAAACATTAATGAATGAGGTTTCTCATTGAAAGATAGTCTGTTCGAAGTTGTTAAAAAACATTTGTTTCCTGCTTGTGGTAATGGATAAGGTTGTTAAAAACATTAATGAATAAGGTTTCTCATTGATAGATAGTATGTTCGAAGTTGTTAAAAAACATTAGCTTCCTGCTGGTGGTAATGGATAAGGTTTCTGATTGATAGATAGAGTCTGTTCGTAGTTTTCCTCATTCTGACAGGTTCCCAGTTTCGCTACGTTTATATATTGTTACAGAGCAAAGGCTGTACAATGTCATTTATCAACTGTTGGAGGAGACCGCGTGGCCTAATGGATAAGGCGTCTGACTTCGAATCAGAAAATTGAGGGTTCGAGTCCCTTCGTGGTCGTTTAATATGATTAGACCAATACATTTGGACATATTTCACTAAGTAAGACATAGCTCTTGTTTATTTGAAAAGCTAGGAAATTGTTATATAGCTTTAATAATCTCATACTGCGTTTGCTAATGGATAAGGTTTCTGATTTATATAGTCTCTTCGTAGTTGTTAAAAAACACTAGCTTCCTGCTTGTGGTAATTGAAAAGGTTTCTGATTGATAGATAGAGTCTGTTTATAGTTAAGTAGTTTGTACATAAGACCTGTCTCTTGTTACTGGGAAAAGATAGGACATTGTAATATAGCTTTAATAATCTCAGACTGTGTGTCCTAATGGTTAGCCTGTATGATTCTTCATCACAAGATTGAGGGATAGAGTCCCTTTTGTAGTTGTTGAATATCACTAGCTTTCCTCATTTAGAAATGTTCCCAATTTCACTAAATAAGACATGGCTCTTTTTGCTTTGAAAAGCTAGGATATTGTTACATCATTTTAATAATCACAGACTGCAGGGCCTAATGAATAAGGTTTCTCATTGATAGATAGTCTGTTCGAAGTTGTTAAAAAACATTAATGAATAAGGTTTCTCATTGAAAGATAGTCTTTTCGAAGTTGTTAAAAAACATTAGCTTCCTGCTTGTGGTAATGGATAAGGTTGTTAAAAAACATGAATGAATAAGGTTTCTCATTGATAGATAGTCTGTTCGAAGTTATTAAAAAACATTAGCTTCCTGCTGGTGGTAATGGATAAGGTTTCTGATTGATAGATAGAGTCTGTTCGTAGTTTTCCTCATTCTGACAGGTTCCCAGTTTCGCTATGTTTATATATTGTTACAGAGCAAAGGCTGTACAATGTCATTTATCAACTGTTGGAGGAGACCGAGTGGCCTAATGGATAAGGCGTCTGACTTCGAATCAGAAGATTGAGGGTTCGAGTCCCTTCGTGGTCGTTTAATATGATTAGACCAATACATTTGGACATATTTCACTAAGTAAGACATAGCTCTTGTTTATTTGAAAAGCTAGGAAATTGTTATATAGCTTTAATAATCTCATACTGCGTTTGCTAATGGATAAGGTTTCTGATTTATATAGTCTCTTCGTAGTTGTTAAAAAACACTAGCTTCCTGCTTGTGGTAATGGAAAAGGTTTCTGATTGATAGATAGAGTCTGTTTATAGTTAAGTAGTTTGTACATAAGACCTGTCTCTTGTTACTGGGAAAAGATAGGCCATTGTAATATAGCTTTAATAATCTCAGACTGTGTGTCCTAATGGTTAACCTGTATGATTCTTCATCACAAGATTTAGGGATAGAGTCCCTTTTGTAGTTGTTGAATATCACTAGCTTTCCTCATTTAGAAATGTTCCCAATTTCACTAAGTAAGACATAGCTCTAGTTGATTTGAAAAGCTAGGATATTGTTATATAGCTTTAATAATCTCATACTGCGTTTGCTAATGGATAAGGTTTCTGATTTATATAGTCTCTTCGTGGTTGTTAAAAAACACTAGCTTCCTGCTTGTGGTAATGGAAAAGGTTTCTGATTGATAGATAGAGTCTGTTTATAGTTAAGTAGTTTGTACATAAGACCTGTCTGTTGTTACTGGGGAAAGATAGGACATTGTAATATAGCTTTAATAATCTCAGACTGTGTGTCCTAATGGTTAACCTGTATGATTCTTCATCACAAGATTGAGGGATAGAGTCCCTTTTGTAGTTGTTGAATATCACTAGCTTTCCTCATTTAGAAATGTTCCCAATTTCACTAAATAAAACATGGCTCTTTTTGCTTTGAAAAGCTAGGATATTGTTACATCGTTTTAATAATCACAGACTGCAGGGCCTAATGAATAAGGTTTGTCATTGATAGATAGTCTGTTCAAAGTTGTTAAAAAAACATTAATGAATAAGGTTTCTCATTGAAAGATAGTCTGTTCGAAGTTGTTAAAAAACATTTGTTTCCTGCTTGTGGTAATGGATAAGGTTGTTAAAAACATTAATGAATAAGGTTTCTCATTGATAGATAGTATGTTCGAAGTTGTTAAAAAACATTAGCTTCCTGCTGGTGGTAATGGATAAGGTTTCTGATTGATAGATAGAGTCTGTTCGTAGTTTTCCTCATTCTGACAGGTTCCCAGTTTCGCTACGTTTATATATTGTTACAGAGCAAAGGCTGTACAATGTCATTTATCAACTGTTGGAGGAGACCGCGTGGCCTAATGGATAAGGCGTCTGACTTCGAATCAGAAAATTGAGGGTTCGAGTCCCTTCGTGGTCGTTTAATATGATTAGACCAATACATTTGGACATATTTCACTAAGTAAGACATAGCTCTTGTTTATTTGAAAAGCTAGGAAATTGTTATATAGCTTTAATAATCTCATACTGCGTTTGCTAATGGATAAGGTTTCTGATTTATATAGTCTCTTCGTAGTTGTTAAAAAACACTAGCTTCCTGCTTGTGGTAATTGAAAAGGTTTCTGATTGATAGATAGAGTCTGTTTATAGTTAAGTAGTTTGTACATAAGACCTGTCTCTTGTTACTGGGAAAAGATAGGACATTGTAATATAGCTTTAATAATCTCAGACTGTGTGTCCTAATGGTTAGCCTGTATGATTCTTCATCACAAGATTGAGGGATAGAGTCCCTTTTGTAGTTGTTGAATATCACTAGCTTTCCTCATTTAGAAATGTTCCCAATTTCACTAAATAAGACATGGCTCTTTTTGCTTTGAAAAGCTAGGATATTGTTACATCATTTTAATAATCACAGACTGCAGGGCCTAATGAATAAGGTTTCTCATTGATAGATAGTCTGTTCGAAGTTGTTAAAAAACATTAATGAATAAGGTTTCTCATTGAAAGATAGTCTTTTCGAAGTTGTTAAAAAACATTAGCTTCCTGCTTGTGGTAATGGATAAGGTTGTTAAAAAACATGAATGAATAAGGTTTCTCATTGATAGATAGTCTGTTCGAAGTTATTAAAAAACATTAGCTTCCTGCTGGTGGTAATGGATAAGGTTTCTGATTGATAGATAGAGTCTGTTCGTAGTTTTCCTCATTCTGACAGGTTCCCAGTTTCGCTATGTTTATATATTGTTACAGAGCAAAGGCTGTACAATGTCATTTATCAACTGTTGGAGGAGACCGAGTGGCCTAATGGATAAGGCGTCTGACTTCGAATCAGAAGATTGAGGGTTCGAGTCCCTTCGTGGTCGTTTAATATGATTAGACCAATACATTTGGACATATTTCACTAAGTAAGACATAGCTCTTGTTTATTTGAAAAGCTAGGAAATTGTTATATAGCTTTAATAATCTCATACTGCGTTTGCTAATGGATAAGGTTTCTGATTTATATAGTCTCTTCGTAGTTGTTAAAAAACACTAGCTTCCTGCTTGTGGTAATGGAAAAGGTTTCTGATTGATAGATAGAGTCTGTTTATAGTTAAGTAGTTTGTACATAAGACCTGTCTCTTGTTACTGGGAAAAGATAGGCCATTGTAATATAGCTTTAATAATCTCAGACTGTGTGTCCTAATGGTTAACCTGTATGATTCTTCATCACAAGATTTAGGGATAGAGTCCCTTTTGTAGTTGTTGAATATCACTAGCTTTCCTCATTTAGAAATGTTCCCAATTTCACTAAATAAAACATGGCTCTTTTTGCTTTGAAAAGCTAGGATATTGTTACATCGTTTTAATAATCACAGACTGCAGGGCCTAATGAATAAGGTTTGTCATTGATAGATAGTCTGTTCAAAGTTGTTAAAAAAACATTAATGAATGAGGTTTCTCATTGAAAGATAGTCTGTTCGAAGTTGTTAAAAAACATTTGTTTCCTGCTTGTGGTAATGGATAAGGTTGTTAAAAACATTAATGAATAAGGTTTCTCATTGATAGATAGTATGTTCGAAGTTGTTAAAAAACATTAGCTTCCTGCTGGTGGTAATGGATAAGGTTTCTGATTGATAGATAGAGTCTGTTCGTAGTTTTCCTCATTCTGACAGGTTCCCAGTTTCGCTACGTTTATATATTGTTACAGAGCAAAGGCTGTACAATGTCATTTATCAACTGTTGGAGGAGACCGCGTGGCCTAATGGATAAGGCGTCTGACTTCGAATCAGAAAATTGAGGGTTCGAGTCCCTTCGTGGTCGTTTAATATGATTAGACCAATACATTTGGACATATTTCACTAAGTAAGACATAGCTCTTGTTTATTTGAAAAGCTAGGAAATTGTTATATAGCTTTAATAATCTCATACTGCGTTTGCTAATGGATAAGGTTTCTGATTTATATAGTCTCTTCGTAGTTGTTAAAAAACACTAGCTTCCTGCTTGTGGTAATTGAAAAGGTTTCTGATTGATAGATAGAGTCTGTTTATAGTTAAGTAGTTTGTACATAAGACCTGTCTCTTGTTACTGGGAAAAGATAGGACATTGTAATATAGCTTTAATAATCTCAGACTGTGTGTCCTAATGGTTAGCCTGTATGATTCTTCATCACAAGATTGAGGGATAGAGTCCCTTTTGTAGTTGTTGAATATCACTAGCTTTCCTCATTTAGAAATGTTCCCAATTTCACTAAATAAGACATGGCTCTTTTTGCTTTGAAAAGCTAGGATATTGTTACATCATTTTAATAATCACAGACTGCAGGGCCTAATGAATAAGGTTTCTCATTGATAGATAGTCTGTTCGAAGTTGTTAAAAAACATTAATGAATAAGGTTTCTCATTGAAAGATAGTCTTTTCGAAGTTGTTAAAAAACATTAGCTTCCTGCTTGTGGTAATGGATAAGGTTGTTAAAAAACATGAATGAATAAGGTTTCTCATTGATAGATAGTCTGTTCGAAGTTATTAAAAAACATTAGCTTCCTGCTGGTGGTAATGGATAAGGTTTCTGATTGATAGATAGAGTCTGTTCGTAGTTTTCCTCATTCTGACAGGTTCCCAGTTTCGCTATGTTTATATATTGTTACAGAGCAAAGGCTGTACAATGTCATTTATCAACTGTTGGAGGAGACCGAGTGGCCTAATGGATAAGGCGTCTGACTTCGAATCAGAAGATTGAGGGTTCGAGTCCCTTCGTGGTCGTTTAATATGATTAGACCAATACATTTGGACATATTTCACTAAGTAAGACATAGCTGTTGTTTATTTGAAAAGCTAGGAAATTGTTATATAGCTTTAATAATCTCATACTGCGTTTGCTAATGGATAAGGTTTCTGATTTATATAGTCTCTTCGTAGTTGTTAAAAAACACTAGCTTCCTGCTTGTGGTAATGGAAAAGGTTTCTGATTGATAGATAGAGTCTGTTTATAGTTAAGTAGTTTGTACATAAGACCTGTCTCTTGTTACTGGGAAAAGATAGGCCATTGTAATATAGCTTTAATAATCTCAGACTGTGTGTCCTAATGGTTAACCTGTATGATTCTTCATCACAAGATTTAGGGATAGAGTCCCTTTTGTAGTTGTTGAATATCACTAGCTTTCCTCATTTAGAAATGTTCCCAATTTCACTAAGTAAGACATAGCTCTAGTTGATTTGAAAAGCTAGGATATTGTTATATAGCTTTAATAATCTCATACTGCGTTTGCTAATGGATAAGGTTTCTGATTTATATAGTCTCTTCGTGGTTGTTAAAAAACACTAGCTTCCTGCTTGTGGTAATGGAAAAGGTTTCTGATTGATAGATAGAGTCTGTTTATAGTTAAGTAGTTTGTACATAAGACCTGTCTGTTGTTACTGGGGAAAGATAGGACATTGTAATATAGCTTTAATAATCTCAGACTGTGTGTCCTAATGCTTAACCTGTATGATTCTTCATCACAAGATTGAGGGATAGAGTCCCTTTTGTAGTTGTTGAATATCACTAGCTTTCCTCATTTAGAAATGTTCCCAATTTCACTAAATAAAACATGGCTCTTTTTGCTTTGAAAAGCTAGGATATTGTTACATTGTTTTAATAATCACAGACTGCAGGGCCTAATGAATAAGGTTTCTCATTGATAGATAGTCTGTTCGAAGTTGTTAAAAAACATTAATGAATAAGGTTTCTCATTGAAAGATAGTCTTTTCGAAGTTGTTAAAAAACATTAGCTTCCTGCTTGTGGTAATGGATAAGGTTTCTGATTGATAGATAGAGTCTGTTCGTAGTTTTCCTCACTCTGACAGGTTCCCAATTACGCTACGTTTAGATATTGTTACAGAGCAAAGGCTGTACAATGTCATTTATCAGCTGTTGGAGGAGACCGCGTGGCCTAATGTATAAGGCGTCTGACTTCAAATCAGAAGATTGAGGGTTCGAGTCCCTTCGTGGTCGTTTAATATGATTAGACCAATACATTTGGACATATTTCACTAAGTAAGACATAGCTCTTGTTGATTTGAAAAGCTAGGAAATTGTTATATAGCTTTAATAATCTCATACTGCGTTTGCTAATGGATAAGGTTTCTGATTTAAATAGTCTCTTCGTAGTTGTTAAAAAACACTAGCTTCCTGCTTGTGGTAATGGAAAAGGTTTCTGATTGATAGATAGAGTCTGTTTATAGTTAAGTAGTTTGTACATAAGACCTGTCTCTTGTTACTGGGAAAAGATAGGACATTGTAATATAGCTTTAATAATCTCAGACTGTGTGTCCTAATGGTTAACCTGTATGATTCTTCATCACAAGATTGAGGGATAGAGTCCCTTTTGTAGTTGTTGAATATCACTAGCTTTCCTCATTTAGAAATGTTCCCAATTTCATTAAATAAGACATGGCTCTTTTTGCTTTGAAAAGCTAGGATATTGTTACATTGTTTTAATAATCACACACTGCAGGGCCTAATGAATAAGGTTTGTCATTGATAGATAGTCTGTTCGAAGTTGTTAAAAAACATTAATGAATAAGGTTTCTCATTGAAAGATAGTCTTTTCGAAGTTGTTAAAAAACATTAGCTTCCTGCTTGTGGTAATGGATAAGGTTGTTAAAAAACATGAATGAATAAGGTTTCTCATTGATAGATAGTCTGTTCGAAGTTGTTAAAAAACATTAGCTTCCTGCTGGTGGTAATGGATAAGATTTCTGATTGATAGATAGAGTCTGTTCGTAGTTTTCCTCAATCTGACAGGTTCCCAATTTCGCTACGTTTATATATTGTTACAGAGCAAAGGCTGTACAATGTAATTTATCAGCTGTTGGAGGAGACCTCGTGGCCTAATGGATAAGGCGTCTGACTTCGAATCAGAAGATTGAGGTTTCGAGTCCCTTCGTGGTCGTTTAATATGATTAGACCAATACATTTGGACATATTTCACTAAGTAAGACATAGCTCTTGTTTATTTGAAAAGCTAGGAAATTGTTATATAGCTTTAATAATCTCATACTGCGTTTGCTAATGGATAAGGTTTCTGATTTATATAGTCTCTTCGTAGTTGTTAAAAAACACTAGCTTCCTGCTTGTGGTAATGGAAAAGGTTTCTGATTGATAGATAGAGTCTGTTTGTAGTTAAGTAGTTTGTACATAAGACCTGTCTCTTGTTACTGGGAAAAGATAGGACATTGTAATATAGCTTTAATAATCTCAGACTGTGTGTCCTAATGGTTAACCTGTATGATTCTTCATCACAAGATTGAGGGATAGAGTCCCTTTTGTAGTTGTTGAATATCACTAGCTTTCCTCATTTAGAAATGTTCCCAATTTCACTAAATAAGACATGGCTCTTTTTGCTTTGAAAAGCTAGGATATTGTTACATTGTTTTAATAATCACAGACTGCAGGGCCTAATGAATAAGGTTTCTCATTGATAGATAGTCTGTTCGAAGTTGTTAAAAAACATTAATGAATAAGGTTTCTCATTGAAAGATAGTCTTTTCGAAGTTGTTAAAAAACATTAGCTTCCTGCTTGTGGTAATGGATAAGGTTGTTAAAAAACATGAATGAATAAGGTTTCTCATTGATAGATAGTCTGTTCGAAGTTGTTAAAAAACATTAGCTTCCTGCTGGTGGTAATGGATAAGGTTTCTGATTGATAGATAGAGTCTGTTCGTAGTTTTCCTCACTCTGACAGGTTCCCAATTTCGCTACGTTTAGATATTGTTACAGAGCAAAGGCTGTACAATGTCATTTATCAGCTGTTGGAGGAGACCGCGTGGCCTAATGGATAAGGCGTCTGACTTCGAATCAGAAGATTGAGGGTTTGAGTCCCTTCGTGGTCTTTTAATATGATTAGACCAATACATTTGGACATATTTCACTAAGTAAGACATAGCTCTTGTTTATTTGAAAAGCTAGGAAATTGTTATATAGCTTTAATAATCTCATACTGCGTTTGCTAATGGATAAGGTTTCTGATTTATATAGTCTCTTCGTAGTTGTTAAAAAACACTAGCTTCCTGCTTGTGGTAATGGAAAAGGTTTCTGATTGATAGATAGAGTCTGTTTATAGTTAAGTAGTTTGTACATAAGACCTGTCTCTTGTTACTGGGAAAAGATAGGACATTGTAATATAGCTTTAATCATCTCAGACTGTGTGTCCTAATGGTTAACCTGTATGATTCTTCATCACAAGATTGAGGGATAGAGTCCCTTTTGTAGTTGTTGAATATCACTAGCTTTCCTCATTTAGAAATGTTCCCAATTTCACTAAATAAGACATGGCTCTTTTTGCTTTGAAAAGCTAGGATATTGTTACATCGTTTTAATAATCACAGACTGCAGGGCCTAATGAATAAGGTTTCTCATTGATAGATAGTCTGTTCAAAGTTGTTAAAAAACATTAATGAATAAGGTTTCTCATTGAAAGATAGTCTGTTCGAAGTTGTTAAAAAACATTACTTTCCTGCTTGTGGTAATGGATAAGGTTGTTAAAAACATTAATGAATAAGGTTTCTCATTGATAGATAGTATGTTCGAAGTTGTTAAAAAACATTAGCTTCCTGCTGGTGGTAATGGATAAGGTTTCTGATTGATAGATAGAGTCTGTTCGTAGTTTTCCTCATTCTGACAGGTTCCCAGTTAAGCTACGTTTATATATTGTTACAGAGCAAAGGCTGTACAATGTCATTTATCAGCTGTTGGAGGAGACCGCGTGGCCTAATGGATAAGGCGTCTGACTTCGAATCAGAAGATTGAGGGTTTGAGTCCCTTCGTGGTCTTTTAATATGATTAGACCAATACATTTGGACATATTTCACTAAGTAAGACATAGCTCTTGTTTATTTGAAAAGCTAGGAAATTGTTATATAGCTTTAATAATCTCATACTGCGTTTGCTAATGGATAAGGTTTCTGATTTATATAGTCTCTTCGTAGTTGTTAAAAAACACTAGCTTCCTGCTTGTGGTAATGGAAAAGGTTTCTGATTGATAGATAGAGTCTGTTTATAGTTAAGTAGTTTGTACATAAGACCTGTCTCTTGTTACTGGGAAAAGATAGGACATTGTAATATAGCTTTAATCATCTCAGACTGTGTGTCCTAATGGTTAACCTGTATGATTCTTCATCACAAGATTGAGGGATAGAGTCCCTTTTGTAGTTGTTGAATATCACTAGCTTTCCTCATTTAGAAATGTTCCCAATTTCACTAAATAAGACATGGCTCTTTTTGCTTTGAAAAGCTAGGATATTGTTACATCGTTTTAATAATCACAGACTGCAGGGCCTAATGAATAAGGTTTCTCATTGATAGATAGTCTGTTCGAAGTTGTTAAAAAACATTAATGAATAAGGTTTCTCATTGAAAGATAGTCTGTTCGAAGTTGTTAAAAAACATTACTTTCCTGCTTGTGGTAATGGATAAGGTTGTTAAAAACATTAATGAATAAGGTTTCTCATTGATAGATAGTATGTTCGAAGTTGTTAAAAAACATTAGCTTCCTGCTGGTGGTAATGGATAAGGTTTCTGATTGATAGATAGAGTCTGTTCGTAGTTTTCCTCATTCTGACAGGTTCCCAGTTTAGCTACGTTTATATATTGTTACAGAGCAAAGGCTGTACAATGTCATTTATCAGCTGTTGGAGGAGACCGCGTGGCCTAATGGATAAGGCGTCTGACTTCGAATCAGAAGATTGAGGGTTTGAGTCCCTTCGTGGTCTTTTAATATGATTAGACCAATACATTTGGACATATTTCACTAAGTAAGACATAGCTCTTGTTTATTTGAAAAGCTAGGAAATTGTTATATAGCTTTAATAATCTCATACTGCGTTTGCTAATGGATAAGGTTTCTGATTTATATAGTCTCTTCGTAGTTGTTAAAAAACACTAGCTTCCTGCTTGTGGTAATGGAAAAGGTTTCTGATTGATAGATAGAGTCTGTTTATAGTTAAGTAGTTTGTACATAAGACCTGTCTCTTGTTACTGGGAAAAGATAGGACATTGTAATATAGCTTTAATCATCTCAGACTGTGTGTCCTAATGGTTAACCTGTATGATTCTTCATCACAAGATTGAGGGATAGAGTCCCTTTTGTAGTTGTTGAATATCACTAGCTTTCCTCATTTAGAAATGTTCCCAATTTCACTAAATAAGACATGGCTCTTTTTGCTTTGAAAAGCTAGGATATTGTTACATCGTTTTAATAATCACAGACTGCAGGGCCTAATGAATAAGGTTTCTCATTGATAGATAGTCTGTTCGAAGTTGTTAAAAAACATTAATGAATAAGGTTTCTCATTGAAAGATAGTCTGTTCGAAGTTGTTAAAAAACATTACTTTCCTGCTTGTGGTAATGGATAAGGTTGTTAAAAACATTAATGAATAAGGTTTCTCATTGATAGATAGTATGTTCGAAGTTGTTAAAAAACATTAGCTTCCTGCTGGTGGTAATGGATAAGGTTTCTGATTGATAGATAGAGTCTGTTCGTAGTTTTCCTCATTCTGACAGGTTCCCAGTTTAGCTACGTTTATATATTGTTACAGAGCAAAGGCTGTACAATGTCATTTATCAGCTGTTGGAGGAGACCGCGTGGCCTAATGGATAAGGCGTCTGACTTCGAATCAGAACATTGAGGGTTTGAGTCCCTTCGTGGTCTTTTAATATGATTAGACCAATACATTTGGACATATTTCACTAAGTAAGACATAGCTCTTGTTTATTTGAAAAGCTAGGAAATTGTTATATAGCTTTAATCATCTCATACTGCGTGGCCTAATGGATAAGGCGTGGCCTAACGGAAAAGGCGTGGCCTAACGGAAAAGGCGTGGCCTAACGGAAAAGGCGTGGCCTAACGGAAAAGGCGTCTGACTTCGAATCAGAAGATTGAGGGTTCAAGTCCCTTCGTGGTCGTTTAATATGATTAGACCAATACATTTGGACATGTTTCTCATTTCAGTAAGTAAGACATAGCTCTTGTTAATTTGAAAAGCTAGGATATTGTTAAATAGCTTTAATAATCTCATACTGTGTTTACTAATGGATAAGGTTTCTGATTTATATAGTCTCTTCGTAGTTGTTAAAAAACACTAGCTTCCTGCTTGTGGTAATGGAAAAGGTTTCTGATTGATAGATAGAGTCTGTTTATAGTTAAGTAGTTTGTACATAAGACCTGTCTCTTGTTACTGGGAAAAGATAGGACATTGTAATATAGCTTTAATCATCTCAGACTGTGTGTCCTAATGGTTAACCTGTATGATTCTTCATCACAAGATTGAGGGATAGAGTCCCTTTTGTAGTTGTTGAATATCACTAGCTTTCCTCATTTAGAAATGTTCCCAATTTCACTAAATAAGACATGGCTCTTTTTGCTTTGAAAAGCTAGGATATTGTTACATCGTTTTAATAATCACAGACTGCAGGGCCTAATGAATAAGGTTTCTCATTGATAGATAGTCTGTTCGAAGTTGTTAAAAAACATTAATGAATAAGGTTTCTCATTGAAAGATAGTCTGTTCGAAGTTGTTAAAAAACATTACTTTCCTGCTTGTGGTAATGGATAAGGTTGTTAAAAACATTAATGAATAAGGTTTCTCATTGATAGATAGTATGTTCGAAGTTGTTAAAAAACATTAGCTTCCTGCTGGTGGTAATGGATAAGGTTTCTGATTGATAGATAGAGTCTGTTCGTAGTTTTCCTCATTCTGACAGGTTCCCAGTTTAGCTACGTTTATATATTGTTACAGAGCAAAGGCTGTACAATGTCATTTATCAGCTGTTGGAGGAGACCGCGTGGCCTAATGGATAAGGCGTCTGACTTCGAATCAGAACATTGAGGGTTTGAGTCCCTTCGTGGTCTTTTAATATGATTAGACCAATACATTTGGACATATTTCACTAAGTAAGACATAGCTCTTGTTTATTTGAAAAGCTAGGAAATTGTTATATAGCTTTAATCATCTCATACTGCGTGGCCTAATGGATAAGGCGTGGCCTAACGGAAAAGGCGTGGCCTAACGGAAAAGGCGTCTGACTTCGAATCAGAAGATTGAGGGTTCAAGTCCCTTCGTGGTCGTTTAATATGATTAGACCAATACATTTGGACATGTTTCTCATTTCACTAAGTAAGACATAGCTCTTGTTAATTTGAAAAGCTAGGATATTGTTAAATAGCTTTAATAATCTCATACTGTGTTTACTAATGGATAAGGTTTCTGATTTATATAGTCTCTTCGTAGTTATAAAAAAACACTAGCTTCCTGCTTGTGGTAATGGAAAAGGTTTCTGATTCATAGATAGAGTCTGTTTGTAGTTAAGTAGTTTGTACATAAAACCTGTCTCTTGTTACTGGGAAAAGATAGGACATTGTAATATAGCTTTAATAATCTCAGAGTGTGTGTACTAATGGTTAACCTGTATGATTCTTCATCACAAGATTGAGGGATAGAGTCCCTTTTGTAGTTGTTGAATATTACTAGCTTTCCTCATTTAGAAATGTTCCCAATTTCACTAAATAAGACATGGCTCTTTTTGCTTTGAAAAGATAGGATATTGTTATATGCCTTTAATAATCTCATACTGCGTTTGCTAATGGATAAGGTTTCTGATTGATAGATTCGTAGTTGTTAATTATCACTAGCTTTCCTCATTTAGATAAATTCCCATGTTCCCTACATAAGACATGTCCAGGGATGCAAACTCGTGCGGCCCAAAAAGGTGACACTTTTCTTTGCACCAAAATATGCAAAAAATCCCTGATAGGGGAAATGCAGGTTTTAACTAATTAAACAACAAATAATATGATCTACATGATCAGTGTCTGTAAAATAAAATGTTTTGTTATTTTTTTTTATCCTTTATTTAACTAGGCAAGTCAGTTAAAAACAAATTCTTATTTACAATGACGGCCTACACCGGCCCAACTCGGACAGCGCTGGGCCAATTGTGCGCCGCCCTATGGGACTCCCAATCATGGCCCGGATTGTAATACAATGTGAACCTAACTCACACTAAAAAATGTAAAGAAAGCAATCCAATGTTATTTGTTTCCAAGACTTTACTGCAAATGACACTTAAGTCTTGAGAAATAACAATACACTAATATTGCACCACACACATATTGTGACCACACACATCTAAATATTGCACTTGGGGGAAAAAAGAAATAGAATGAAACAAACAGGCATTCTATTTTTGCTCAATTATATTGGCCACTATAGTAGATATTGATCAAGTGCACAAGGCTACATGTAAATGTAGATAATAATGTTCACTGAGTAAAAAATGTAATATTCCCCCTCACTCACACACAAGTGTTACTGTCAAGTTCAACACAACAAAAGCAATATATTTGGGATACACTGCACATTATTACATTGTACCCTTTCTGCCTGTGGACATCTGTTCTACAATGTGCCAGCAGAGCATGATACCCTTTGTTGGCATAATTGATCTCTTTCAGGCAGAGAGTACTCCTGGCATACCCCTTTTTATCCACTGTATTGAAAAAGTGAGAAAGAGGGAAAGTGTGTGGTGTTCCTTTCACCTCTATAGTGGCATCCAGCTTAAGCCAGGCCCAGCTCCAGCTACAATTAAACCCTGAATCCACTTGTTTAACAAGCAACGCCTAATTTTCACCTAATTCTCTCAAAAAAAAATTAACCCCATACTGTAGAGGGAAAACATTAGTTCACAGATAGTAGTTAGTTCGTTAGCTAGTTAAGTAGTTAACATTTCACACAGATTGCCAGGATCCAGTAAGCAACTAAAGCGTTATCACTTAAGGAACGGCAAGGAGTCGTATAACGTTACCAGTTAATACTACTATAGCAAATTGGTTAGGTTAGCTCATCTGATGTCGTAACATTTGCTGTCAGACTTTATTAGCCAGCAAATTCTTTGATCTGTTAAGTTGGCTAATGTTGCTCAACATTTAACGTTATCTGGCTAGGTAACAGAGAATTTGATCCAGCTAGCAAGATACTTAACAATGTTAATAATACTTGCTCCACCACACTTTCTCCCTCACCTCAAACTTTCTAAATGCCAGTTGTTTTACGGTTACAGCTAGTTAAGTACGCTTCATCACCTTCTCACCCCCGTCTCCGTGGTCAGGCTTCTCACCTACCTCTTCGTTGTCGTTCAGGGAACGCTGTGCTGTAACTGCCTTTCTACTCTCTGCTGTCCAGAGCATACACTCTCTTCTTCTTCTTCTTCTTCTTCTTCTTCTTCTTCTTCTTCTTCTTCTTCTTCTTCTTCTGTGGATTTTATATGGCGGTTGGCAACCAACTGGACTGGAGTGTGGACCTACCCAATAATCTTGTCTCCCTAAAGAAACAAAATACATAATTAAATACTACATCCCCTGAAGATTTCCCCAAAAGGTAACCCTGGCTCTTCAACCCCATTACTCCTCAAATCTATTAACATTCGCTCCATTTCTCTCACATATTTCTGGCACTGAAATAGAACATTTTCCACTGTCTCCATCTCCTCCTGACAATGATCACACTTCCCAGTCGGATGTTTTCCCACCACTTTCAATTTACTAGAGCTGCGGGACCTCCACCTCTCCGGCGCTCCTCCTCGCCGGTGTTCTAACCGGTGGTCGTGGGACGATGGCAGCAACACCCTTATCATAGCTCGTTATGTTCTCCTTAATTTCGGTGTGTTTTGTCTTACCCCTCACGGGTTATTGCTTTCGCTTGGTTTACTGTCCGTGTGATGCTGTTATTTGTAATTAAAGAGCTTTTTGTTTTCGTTATGTAGCAATTTTTTGCCATCACCACTCGCAACATCACAGAATAACCCGTCCAACCCTAGGCACCTTTTCTTTTTCCAACAGTTCTTTTATCTACAATTCTATTTTTTTATTTTTCCTCTCGTCTTCCCTAGTGTGATCATGGACGGGTGCGGAGAGGAGCTGGTCCACCCAGTCTGGCACCTGCGCTAGAGGAGAGACTCCGAGCCATGGAGGAGCAAGTCGCCGGGTTGGTGACCGTGACATTATGTCACTCATGGCACCACGGTATGCACGATGATCACTCTCCTCACGGGGCGTGCTCTTGAATGGGCAACGGCACTGTGGGGGAGCGGTGCTGAGGAATTGAGGTCGGTTCCCCAGTTCATCGCTCAGTTTCGAGCAGTGTTCGATCATCCCGTGGAGGGGCGAGATGGGGGCGAGCGGCTTATGCGCCTAACTCAGCTGGGGATCACTAGACTCTCCGCAGAGGAGAGAGAATGGCGGAGTCGTCAGGGCCTGTGTATGTACTGCGGAGAGAGGGGGCACTCCCGGAAGAGGTGTCCCTCGGCCCAGGTGAGACACGGGAAAGGGGTAAGTGGCCGGGGGGCGCAGGTGGGCACATTAGGTGCTTTGCGTGCCGATAGCATTGCCAGCCCTTTCTTTTGTCCAGTTGTGCTGTCTGGTGACTTCCCCAATCATGTGTCCACAGCCCTGATTGACTACGGAGCTGCGGGAAGTTTTATTGACCGGTCCTTGGTAGACGCTCTCCGACTGCCGTTGCGCCGTTTGAGGTCCTCTATACCCATCCAAGCCCTGGATGGCCGACCTGTGGGGTCCGGGTCGATTACTCACGTGACCCGTCCGATTACTCTCACCTGCCATCGAGAGAGACCGGAACTGTTGGTGATCTCATCCTCCATACATCCGGTGATCCTGGGGCGGTCCTCTCCCAGCTACAGGGGAACCTGCCGCGGCTGTACCCCTGTGCCTACTACTCGTAAGAAGCTGAGAGCTGCGGAGAGGAACTACAACGTGGGTGACCGAGAGCTACTGGCGGTAAAGTTGGCATTGGAGGAGTGGAGACATTGGCTGGAGGGTGCTGAGCCGTTCACTGTCCTGACGGCTCATCAGAACCTTGAGTACGTCAGGGCAGCCCGCCGCCTTAACCCCCGTCAGGCCAGATGGATGAACAAAAAATGGCAGGGCTGCCACCATCCTGTATCGTGGGACATTGATGTGGAGATTCAACAGGCAGAGACGGGACCCTACCCCAGCTACATGCCCCCCGGGGAAGACACATGTACCCCGGAGAGTGCGGGGAAGGTTGTAGACCTGGGCCCACACTACACCTGCCACTGGCCACCCAGGCACCCGGACCCTGGAGGCGCTCCGAGATCAATATTGGTGGCCTGGGATGGGGAGGACTGTGCAACACTATGTACTGTCCTGTGTTGTGTGCGCACAGTCCAAAGCGCCGAGAACGGCTCCTAAGGGCAAACTCTACCCACTTCCAGTACCTCAGCGGCCTTGGTCCTACATCGTGGTGGACTTGTAACGGACCAAGCAGAGGGGAAAACGACCATCGCAGTAGTAGTGGACAGGTTCTCTAAGATGGTGCGATTCCTGCCACTACCCAGCCTCGGGTTCGAGTGAAGTACAGACAGTGGAGGAATGGTTTAGGAAAGCTGAGGGGGTCTGGTCGAGGCTCCGGTTTTCCGTCCAGGGGACAAATTCTGGCTGTCCACGAGGGACCTCCAGCTCTGCCTGCCCTGTCGTAAGTTAGAGCCCCGGTATGTGGGGCCGTTCACTGTCCTTCGGAGAGTTAATGAGGTCACCTACAGATTGAGATTAACTCCAAGACTCCAAGACTCTGGGGGGATCCGGCCCTGCAGTGGCGCCTCCACCCCCAACGGAGGTAGCTGGGGGTCTGGCTTATCGGGTGGAGAAAGTGCTGGACTCTCGGCTACGGTGGGGTCAGATCCAGTACCTAGTGGACTGGGCGGGTTATTGCTGTTGCTGTTATTTGTCATTAAAGAGCCTTTTGTTTTCGTTATTTTGCTATTTTTCGCCTCTTTCGCCATTACCATTTAAGCTCATCAGTGCTGCACAGGGGTCAGAGCAGATGACTACCCTGTCTGGCCTCACCTCCTCCACCCACTCTGCAGCCAATAGGATGGCCAACAACTCCATTGTGTAAACAGATAAATGACCTGTTGCTCTTTTTGTCACTTCCACCTTAATCTCAGGAACACTAAAAGCTGGTCCTGTCCTCCCTGTTTTAGGGTCCTTAGATCCATCTGTGAATATATTAAAGAACGCATAATATTGTGTACTTAAATGTTCACTTCCAACTGAAACTACTCCTTCCTCAACATCTCTTACCCTCTCAAGCAACCCTAGATCTATCACTGATTGAGGGAGAAACCAAGGTGGGATAGCAGGAAGAACCACTGAGGGGCTAAACTCCCTCCCAAACAACCCCATCTCTCTCGCCATGCAATTGCCTATCCATCCAAAGCTTGTGTTCAGATTTTGATCATGTTCCCAACACTCTAGGAGAACCTTTTTTGTAGGATATGTAAGCTTATGTCCTAATTTACCCAATATGTCATGGCTAGCTGTTGTCTTCTTAACTTTAACGGCACCTCTCCCAACTCTACCAGCATCGCTGCCACCGGAGAGGTCCTAAGTGCTCCACAACATATTCTTAGGGCTTGGGCCTGGATAACATCTAGCTTTTTTAAAGATGTCTGAGCTGCTGATCCATATGCTATACTTCCATAATCCATTGATGACTTTAACAGCGCTATATACTATATATCATTTTCAACGCCATTCTATCTGCCCCCAACTCCATTCCTGACAAGCAACGCATCAAAATCAATATTTCCTTGCCTTTTACAACTACTCTGTTAATATGCTCCGCCCATGTCATTCAAGTGTCAAACCAGAACCCCAGGAATCTGAACACTCCCACCCAGATTTCTTCCATAAAACTTCAAGTGTATTTCCTCCCCAACCTTCCTTCGAGAAAAAAACACAGTCTGTGTTTTCTCAACTGAAAACTTGAAGCCCCACCTGAAGGACCACTGCACTACTTCACTAATCGCTTCTTGTACTCTTCTGGCTGTATGGGTAATATTTCTTCCTCTCTTCCACAACGCTCCATCATCCGCAAACAATGACCTCCCAAATATCAGGTCTCACCTGAGAGAATACATCGTCAATCATAATAGAGAACAACAAAGGACTAATGACACTTCCCTGGGGGGTAACATTATCCACCTCATAACATTCTGATATAGAGCTCCCCACCCTCACTTTTCAGCACAGGGAGATCCCAATCTTTTCTGTCCCCATTCATCCTCTTAATCATCCCCCATACCTCTCCCACAGGAGTGGTTTTGCCTGTGTTTCCCCAAAACCGGCACCAATACTCCCTCTTAGCTGTCCTAATGCTCCTCCTTACTACTGCTTGTGCTTGTTTATACTGCATCAGATGCTGGTAATTATGGGACCTTTTCAACATTCTGAAAGCCCTATTCCTTCTCTTCACTGCTTCTCTACACTCTTCACTCCACCAGGGGACTGCTTTACTCTTTCTCCCTCCTGTACCCATAGGAATCACCTGCCTTGCGGCCCCTACTATTGCTCCGATAACTGTTTCTATATCTGAACTGAGATCTACCTGAGACAGCTCCTGTTCACTCAACTCCTGAAACTGACCCCACTCTGTTTTCCCAAATATACATCTCCACAATCCATTTCCTACTGCTTCTTCCACCCTCAGTCCTACAGTACACACGATAGGATAGTGATCACTACCCACTGTAGATTCCTCCAAAACCTCCCACCTACGTCTACTTGTACTTGAGATCAAAGTAAGATCCAGAGCAGATTCCTTTCCAGTTACTGGTCCAATCCTGGTTCCCCGACCGTCATTAAGATTCACAAGCCCTTTCTCATCAAGTAGTTCCTCCAACGCTTGTCTGTTTACATCAGTCAGTAACCCTCCCCAGAGCGTGCTATGTGCATTAAAATCCCCCCACCACATTACCCTTCTCCTATTTTGATCTTCTACATTCCCAAGGGCCAGCAACTCGTCTCTTACACGGGTTGTAAAAGTTCACTATTACCAATTTTCCCTCACCCAACCACACCTCTACCGCTACATACTCCTGTTCAACTCCCTCTCCCACACACCTACAGTGGGGAGAACAAGTATTTGATACACTGCCGATTTTGCAGGTTTTCCCACTTACAAAGCATGTAGAAGTCTGTAATTTTTATCATAGGTACTCTTCAACTGTGAGTGACGGAATCTAAAACAAAAATCCAGAAAATCACATTGTATGATTTTTAAGTAATTCATTTGCATTTTATTGCATGACATAAGTATTTGATACATCAGAAAAGCAGAACTTAATATTTGGTACAGAAACCTTTGTTTGCAATTACAGAGATCATACGTTTCCTGTAGTTCTTGACCAGGTTTGCACACACTGCAGCAGGGATTTTGGCCCACTCCTCCATACAGACCTTCTCCAGATCCTTCAGGTTTCGGGGCTGTCGCTGGGCAATACGGACTTTCAGCTCCCTCCAAAGATTTTCTATTGGGTTCAGGTCTGGAGACTGGCTAGGCCACTCCAGGACCTTGAGGTGCTTCTTACGGAGCCACTCCTTAGTTGCCCTGGCTGTGTGTTTCAGGTCATTGTCATGCTGGAAGACCCAGCCACGACCCATCTTCAATGCTCTTACTGAGGGAAGGAGGTTGTTGGCCAAGATCTCGCGATACATGGCCCCATCCATCCTCCCATCAATACGGTGCAGTCGTCCTGTCCCCTTTGCAGAAAAGCATCCCCAAAGAATGATGTTTCCACCTCCATGCTTCACGGTTGGGATGGTGTTCTTGGGGTGGTACTCGTTCTTCTTCTTCCTCCAAACATGGCGAGTGGAGTTTAGTCCAAAAAGCTCTATTTTTGTCTCATCAGACCACATGACCTTCTCCCATTCCTCTTTTGGATCATGCAGATGGTCATTGGCAAACTTCAGACGGGCCTGGACATGCGCTGGCTTGAGCAGGGGGACCTTGCGTGCGCTGCAGGATTTAATCCATGATGGCGTAGTGTGTTACTAATGGTTTTCTTTGAGACTGTGGTCCCAGCTCTCTTCAGGTCATTGACCAGGTCCTGCCGTGTAGTTCTGGGCTGATCCCTCACCTTCCTCATGATCATTGATGCCCCACGAGGTGAGATCTTGCATGGTGCCCCAGACCGAGGGAGATTGACCGTCATCTTGAACTTCTTCCATTTTCTAATAATTGCGCCAACAGTTGTTGCCTTCTCACCAAGTAGGAAAACCTGCAAAATCGGCAGTGTATCAAATACTTGTTCTCCCCACTGTATATGGGATCCCCCGCATTATAAAGGTAGCACACTCTCCTCCTCCCCCTTCCTCCCTATCTCTACGGACTGCAACATAACCTTGTAATACAACATCTAGATGAGGTTTTAGCCATGTCTCCTGGAGACATATCACATCAGGTTTGGCTGGTAACTCCTCTAGAAACTGTTTGAACTCTTGCCCATTAGCCATCAAACTTCTGGCATTCCATTGAAGGATTAACACCATAGTGCAAATGAACCAATACATGATTCCTGGCTGGACTGATTCTCAATCTCTTGTACATTTTCTCATGTCAGTCCTGTGATCCCAAGATACCTCACTGCCTGCTATACTATGATCTTTATCTTTTTAGTCCTCGATTGTAATTTTTCTGTGCAATTGATTGCTACTATTACAAATGTAACAACCTTCCTCGTCTCATTCCAGTCTTGTGTTCTCCCCCATTCCTCCTTCACGTTCAACTTGCATCTCAATCTGCCCTGGAATACCTGCTCTTCTAGGTGCCCCGATTGTTTCTGCGTGAACTACCTTCACTGCTTCTGCATGCGAGATGTTACGCTCACTTCTTACCTGCTGTACATCTACCTGTCTTTTCATCACATAACAACCCACGTACGCTACACTATGGGCGCCACCACACAGTTACAGCACTAACTGGACCCCATCTCCACATTCCCCATATGCATGTTCTTCCCCTTTACACACCGCCGCCACATGCCCAAACCTGTGACAGTTATAGCAATACAATGGTTTCGGAACATATGCTTGCACATCGTAACTCATATACCCAATACTAACTTTTCCTGGCAATACCAGATACTGTAGTAGCACTGACAAGCTATCCATCTTCTTCCCATCTCGTGTCATCTGGAGGCGCTTTGCTTCAATAAGAGAGTCTCCCTTTAAGTAGTCCTTTATTTCTTGCATGTTAACAATTTCTGGTACTCCTGTAATAACTCCCTTCACCCACTTCCGTCCAGTTTGATCCGGCATGCTACTTTCAACCACTCGTTTACATACCTGCTTGAGTTTGAGCGCCTTCTGATACTGTTTAACATTGAAACACACTACCACCAAACTTCCATCACGAAGAATTTTAGCAGACACAACCTCTCCTACTTTACTCTTCTCTGTACAACAGTGCGACCCGAACCTCCCTCGTCACTACTCTCCTCTGACAAGACCTGCAAAGGCTCCTCAGGCTTCCTCTTCTTCTTAACCTTTACTCTTACTATACCTCCACCTGATCCAGTCACAGTCCAGTGTTGCTCAACCACCTCCACCTAAACTTCCGGCCAAAAACGAACTCTTCTCTGGGTAATTTTCTCTCTCCCAAAACCACACTTCTCAAAAGGTACAATATTGGTATGTAGGTTGAATAGGTGGTTTTCCTTTAAGACGTCCCTTTTTGCAATGAAAATGTAGTACATTGTACTGTAGAATCTGTCCGGACAGACTGCGTGGCCTAATTGATAAGATGTCTGATTCTGCATCAGAAGATTGAGGGATTAAGTCCCTTCGTAGTTGTTAAATGTCATTAGCTTTACTTTTTTATTCAGGTTTTATATAAGTCATGTCTCTGTTCAAATCAAATCAAACTTTATTTGTCACATTCGCCTAATACAACAGGTGTAGACCTTACAGGGAAATACTAACTTATAAGCCCTTAACCAACATTGCAGTTAAGAAAAATAAGTTAAGTACAAAATACAAATAATTACAGAACAGCATGCTATATATGACAAAGAAGTCTGATGTAAAATTGGATGGCAATGATTTTATTATGTTAAGAAATCAACACATTTAAGAAATTCATTAATTTTATATACACTGGTTTATTGCACATATATATAAAAAAAACAGGCTTGACACACCCAGCTCACATAGGTTATAGACTATACATTTTAGATACCCATTAAATTAAGTTAAAAAAAATAAACCATTGTTTATCATTACAATACATCTATATATAACATGTTTTAGATTGACCTAAGTGGATCTGAACCATCCAATGTTTTTTTGTTAATAGGAATCATCTTCTTAAAAAAATGTTGTCATTGGGATGAATTTAGAAAAACTGATGATATTCCTCTTTTCAACTTTACCATGTGTTTGTTCCATTGGAAACAAAGCACAGGCAATGATTTAGAAGTACCCCCTCAGAAAGAGTTAATGAACCTCAAAAGAAGGATAATAAATTATGACTTAAATTTGTTCTGATAACACCATATAAAGCATTTATAGCATATAATCCATGTTGGGTTTTTTCAGGGTTATCATTTTAAGCATCCAAGTAAGACTTCACTTACTACTTTGTTCAAAATATACAATTTTTCAGTCAAAACCCATAGTGGCATGCACCACAGTAAACATCTATGCTTAAATTCACACGGCTTAGCGGTAAATGTGCCTATGACAAATGCACAGTAGTCAAGGAAATGTCCTGTGTTTCCAGTTATCCAGTGTTTTGTTCGTTGACGATTTACTTTCTGACCTCCAGCTTTTAAAGTGTTGTGTTAGAACATATGGGTGTTGGAGTTAGTGCTCTTCTCTGTCTCGTCCCATCTTCTCTTTCTTTTCCTTCTTCTCCTTCTCGTCCTGCAGGGCCGTGCCCAGTTTCTTGATGAGGACAGAGAGGACCTTGTCCAGGGGGTCCATCACCCCCCTCTGGAGCCATTTGGGAATTGTAGTCCTTGCGTGGTGGAAGCCTAGCTTCTGCAGAATGTAGTCCACGCCGACAGGATCGATTTTCCGTCCAGTCCAGGAGATGAGCCTATGGAAATTGATCATTAAGACTTAGTCAGGAAACCTCAGATGTATGGACAAAAGGGTTTACCTTTAGGGTATAGGCCTAAAAGGGTTTACCTTTAAGGTATAGGCCTAAAAGTAGTTAAAGTAGAGTAGTTGAAGTAGTGCTGAAATGCTCAGGTAAGGGGTTAAGGAGTCACAAAACACAGGGATCGCATACACATACTACAAATGTACTGTATTTTTAGTTTGGATAAAGGTGTCTGCACAGTGGCATATATTATTCTTGTAAGGGTCTGAGGTCTTGGGTCTGGTTTACCTGAGCGTGGGCTCCAGGTGCCAGGTGTTGCACATGAATTCTCTCCAGTCCACTGTGGTGTAGTTGATGCCTTCCTCCTTGTCCTTATCTGTGGAGTTGTCATCATGCAGGGCTGTTGGGCTCTTCTGGCCAGGCCGAGTGGCAAAAACCCGGGGGTTGAAAAGGGCTGCAGACCAGGGAAGGGGGGGGGGGGGGAGAAAGAGAGAGTTTTGTGAAACTATAAAGAGTTCTCCTTGTTCTTCTATGACTACTAGTTCCTAAAACAAAGAGCACCTTCAATCAAGCTTCAATTCTATTTCCTACATTGCTCTTATTTTCTATATAAAGTTATCAGTGAAAGTACATATCTGCACTGGACAACATTTTTAACGCAACATGTAAAGGTGTGTCATATCAAGAAGCTGATTAAACAGCATGATCATTACATTTTGTACATTTTGTCACACAACACATTGCCACGGATGTACCAAGTTTTGAGGGAGCGTTCAATTGGCATGCCGACTGCTGGAATGTCCACCAGAGATGTTGCCAGAGAAATTTCCTCCGATGTTGTTTTAGAGAATTTGTCAGTATGTCCAACCGGCATCACAACCGCAGACCACGTGTATGGCAATGCGTGGCCGAGCGGTTTGCTGACGTTGCAGAGCCCCATGGTGGCGGTGAGGTTATGGTGTGGGAAGGTATAAGCTACAGACAACGAACACAATGGCATTTTATATATGGCAATTCGAAAGCACAGCGATACCGTGACGAGATCCTGAGGCCCATTGTCGTGCCATTCATCCGGCGCCATAATGATAATGCACGGCCCCAATGTCGCAAGGCTCACCAGATATGTCACCCATTGAGCCTGTTTGGGATCCTCTCGATCTACGTGTACGACTGCGTGATCCAGTTTCCACCAACATCCAGCAACTTCACACAGCCATTAAAGAGGAGTGGGACAACATTCCACAGGCCACAATCAACAGCCTGATCAACTCTATGCAAAGGAGATGTGGCACGCTGCATGATGCTAATGGTGGTCACACCAGATACTGACTGGTTTTCTGATCCACACCCCTACTTTTAAAGGTATCTTTGACCAACAGATGCATATCTGTATTACCAGTCTTGTGAAATCCATAAATTAGGGCTTAATGAATGTATTTCAACTGACTGATTTCCTTATATGAACTGTAACTCAGTAAAACCTTTGAAATTGTTTCAAGTTGTGTTAATATTTTTTGTTCAGTATATACAGTTGAAGTCAGAAGTTTACATACACCTTAGCCAAATACATTTTTTACAATTCCTGACATTTAATCCTAGTAAAACGTCCCTGTTTTAGGTCAGTTAGGATCACCACTTTATTTTAAGAATATGAAATGTCAGAATAATAGTAAAGATAATTATTTATTTCAGCTTTTATTTCTTTCATCACATTCCCAGTGGGTCAGAATTTTACAAACACTAAATTAGTATTTGGTAGCATTGCCTTTAAATTGTTTAACTTGGGTCAACCGATTTGGGTATCCTTCCACAAGCTTCCCACAATAAGTTGGGAAAAGTTTGGCCCATTCCTCCTGACAGAACTGGTGTAACTGAGTCAGGTTTGTAGGCCTCCTTGCTCTCAAATGCTTTTTCAGTTCTGCCCACATTTTCTATAGGATTGAGGTCAGGGCTTTGTGATGGCCACTCCAATACCTTGACTTTGTTGTCCTTAAGTCATTTTGCCACAACTTTGGAAGTATGCTTGGGGTCATTGTCCATTTGGAAGACCCATTTTGCAACCAAGCTTTAACTTCCTGACTGATGTCTTGAGATGTTGCTTCAATATATCCACATACCTTTCCTTCCTCATGATGCCATCTATTTTGTGCACCAGTCCCTCCTGCAGCAAAGCACCCCCACAACATGATGCTGCCACCCCCGTGCTTCACGGTTGGAATGGTGTTCTTTGGCTTGCAAGCCTCCCCCTTTTTCCTCCAAACATAACGATGGTCATTATGGCCAAACATTTCTATTTTAGTTTCATCAGACCAGAGGACATTTCTCCAAAAAGTACAATCTTTGTCCCCATGTGCAGTTGCTTTTTTATGGTGGTTTTGGAGCAGTGGCTTCTTCCTTGCTGAGCGGCCTTTCAGGTTATGTCGATATAGGACTCGTTTTACTGATATAGATACTTTGTACCTGTTTCCTCCAGCATCTTCACAAGGTCCTTTGCTGTTGTTCTGGGATTGATTTGCCCTTTTCCCACCAAAGTATGTTCATCTCTAGGAGACAGAATGCTTCTCCTTCCTGAGCGGCATGACGGCTTTGTGGTCCCATGGTGTTTATACTTTCGCACTATTGTTTGTAGATGAACGTAGTACCTTCAGGCGTTTGGAAATTGCTCCCAAGGATGAACCAGACTTGTGGAGATCTACAATTTTTTTTCTGAGTTTGAAGGTAGGCCTTGAAAACCATCCACAGGTACACCTCCAATTGACTCAAATGATTTTCTGGAATTTTCCAAGATGTTTAAAGGCGCAGTCAATTTAGTGTATGTAAACTTCTGACCCACTGGAATTGTGATATAGTGAATTATAAGTGAAATAATCTGTCTGTAAACAATTGTTGGAAGAACAAAGTAGATGTCCTAACTGACTTGTAGTCATGTTAACAAAACTATATTTTGTTAACATGAAATCTGTGGAGTGGTTGAAAAAATGAGTTTTAATGACTTCAACCTAAGTGTATGTAAACTTATATAGGGCAGCAGGTAGCCTAGCGGTTAGAGCATTGGGTCAGTAACCGAAAGGTCGCTGGTTCGAATACCCGAACCGACAAAGTGACAAAAAAATACCCGTTGATAAGTCCTTGAGCAAGGCACTTAACTTCAATTTGCTCCATTGGCTGACCATGTATGTAGGCTGTCATTGTAATTAAGACTTTGTTCTTAACTGACTTGCCTAGTTACATTTAAAAATAATAAAGTATTGTTCTTGTTTGCTACATATAGTGTGCTGCTGCAGTTGACATTTCAGGTGCTCTCACCCTTCTCTTTTTCCTTCAGGTAGGCAGAGACCAGGTCGTGCAGAAACATGATGAGCTCGGCGTCCATGGTGACACATATGTGGTCGGTGAACTCAGTCACCACGCTGCACTCTACCTTGGGCTTACTGTTGGAGTCTGAAACAGAGGGGAAACAATAGTGTTATTCCAACAAAGATATATTAATGGGAGCTAACAAAAAATTACCACAGGTAGAAACATCTGAAGGATGATCAATGGAAACAGGATGCATCTGAGCACAATCTCGAGTCTAATGGCAAAGGGTCAGAATACTTATGTAGATAAGTATTCAGTATTTGCAAAAATGTCTAAAAACTTGCTGTTTTTTCCATTATTTAATAAATTTTAGAATAAGGCTGTAACGTAACAAAAGGTGGGAAAAGTCAAGGGGTCTGAATACTTTACGAAGGCACTCTATATACCATTGCTAACTGTGGTCTGTTCCTACTGGTGGACCAAATACCAACTGAGCCTACCAGTCAAGGAGGGTTCGTCGGGATCCTGAACGTGGATGGACTTGAAATCCAGCTGCATCCTGGGTAGGGCGAAGATGGTCTCTGTCTCATGGTTGTAGCTGGACGAGCCGCGGAAGCTGCTTAGCAGGCTGGAACTCTTGGCGGCAGCCCCACTCTCTGGGTTGTTGGCGTCCACGTTCCGCAAGAGGTTCAGCTCTGGGGAACAGGATACATTGGAATGAGACATCTTGAATACATTGGGTCAAGGGAAACAGTTGACCTTGTATATGACATTGGTAGAATTTAGTAGCCTTTACCCTCATTCCTCATGGCAGTCACATAGTTGAACCATTCTTTGACTGTGGCTACTCCGTGAGGGGGGTTTTCGTGCCGGCGACGGGTGATTTTGGTGATGGTGGCCATGGGGCTCTCTAGTGCTCCGCAGGGTTTGGTTACCATGGTGTTGTGACCCAGATGAAAATCCAACGTCTGCACGATATAGGTGGAGTCATCAGTGGAGCCTGATTGGATTTAAAAAAATAGGTTGAGGTTAGAGGTATTTTGGGGACTTGCCCACATCCCCCCCTCTCTGTCTCTTGAAAGCCTTACCATCCTCCAATATCTTCTGAGCCTCGGTCCAAAAGGCTATGTTGGGCTCCTCCAGGTGGAATAAGGCCCAGGACTTGGAGCGGAAGTTGGGCCCGTGGAAGCAGGCCAGGGTCATGTGGTTGCCATGGAGACTCATGGAGCCACCCAGTTGCACGGCGTCCTCTGGGAGAGGCATCTGGAAGAGGGAGATGTGGCATCCGGCGATCACCTTCAGAACCCCAGGCCAGTGACGATGGTGGGCCGCATCCATGTCTGGGAGAGAGAGCAAAGACGAGAGTGTGAAGGAGCAATGACGATAGAAGGAGAGGGATGAAAAAGAGACAGAGGAAAGGGGAGGAGCAGGGGAAAGAGCATTCTGATCGAAATCACTCCATTTTACTTGATGAACCCAGTGATGATGGATACTTACATAGCTCTGCAGCACCTTTCTCGATGTTGATGACCGGCGCCTTCGGGGGCAGGTAGGGGACTGGACCCCATGTGGACAACGCTCGTTTGCTGGTGTCAAATTGCTGGGTGAAAAACTCCTGCAGCTTCATCCCGATCTTAATGAGGTCGGGGGTAGTAGAGCGCGAGATGATCACCTGGAAGATATCCCACTGCAAGTCACCGTGGACAAAGATCTCACTGGAGAGAGGGAAGGTAAAAAGAGAGGTGAAAGAGAGGAAGAATGAGAACAGACAAGAATGTAGCCACAGGGGTTTTGGCTATACATTTTCTCTAGTAGGCTAGGCTAGCTTATTGACCTTTTCTCTGATAAGCTGGTCTCTACGGTGCACAGGTTGACCTTCCACTCGTCCTGGAGCTGCAGGTCTGCGTTGCTGAAGATCCCCATGAGGATGCTAGAGCCCATGTAGTCCACACGGGCCTCCGTGGATCCCATGGTGATCTGGATCTTATGGCTGGGCTGCTGGTTGGGGTGCTCCGAGATGTGTGCTTCAACAAACAAATAGGTGTTGTTAGGTACGGCAGAGAGATCTCAAGTTCTACTCGTTAGACAGGGATGTTTAAGTTAGAGCTGAATGTGTTCATCAATTTAAACGCCAAGACTCAAGGCTAGAGTACAATCTTTGACATCCATCACAATGTATTTGGAATTGCACAAAAAGTAAACAGTACATGCCAATGGCTTAATAAATTGTTCCCCATCCCTGTACTTACAGACCATCTCCAGGGTGTTGACATCTATGTTGCCCCCTACCACGCCGCCTTTAGAGTCCAGTTTGGAGCGACCCAGGCCCACGGACATGCTGATCTCTCGGTCTCGGTTACTACCCACTGACAGACGACCCTGACTCTTCAGCCCACTGGTGGTCCAACTAGAGGTAACCAAGAGCAAGGGAAAACAGTTTCACCCACCTCCTCATGAATAATTAACATCTGCTTTTTAGGAGGCATCGTTTGTGTCAACAGCAATATTTCAATGTTTGGAATATTGCTTTTGGTAAGAGTTATATTTTTGTGGGCGGCAGGTAGCCTAGTGGTTAGAGCGTTGGTCCAGTAACTGAAAGGTTGCTGGTTCAAATACCAGAGCCGACAAGGTGAAAAACCTGTCAATGTGTCCTTGAGCAAGGCACTTAACCCTAATTTGCTCTAGGGGTGCCGTACTATTGTGGCCGACATTGTAAATACGAATTTGTTCTTAACTGACTTGCCTAGTTAAATATATGTAGAATTGTTTAGTTTTTTTTATAGGATGTCAGATACAGGGATTAAAGCAAAGATAAATCCCATGACTGAAACTTAACCTCCCCTTTCATGTAACAAAGTCATGGCCATCATGCCTTAAACCAGTTAAATGTAACTAAATGTAAATCAAGTACACAGTACAAATATGATACAAATATGAAATATTTTATGAAGTATTTCCTATTCAACAAAATATAAGGCTTGAAATGACTTAAATGCTTTCTAAATATAGTGCAATCAAATTATAAAACGACTAACTATAATATTTCACCATCCTTATAACTGTAAAATACATATTTGTATGTTTAGTATTTTCTAAAGATCTCTCCCCATCACTCTGAACGTCTCTCGGAGCTCTAGATTGGCTTCCTGAACTCGTTAGGAACTCGCTTTTCATCTCATATTAATATTGTCTGTCTATGACAAACAGAAAGTGTTATTTTAGATTAATGGCTATAAATCAATCTCTCTTTGAAAATTGCTCCTGCTGCGTGCTTGGTCAGTGGCTGTGACAGTGTTCAGCCAGAAGTTGATGGACAGTCAGTAGAGCGAATTAAATGGTAGGAGGGACATCCCAGCTTAAAGTGGTTTCAGATTTCACCGGAACTAGAACCACGCAGGTCCCCTAAACAGCGGACTTCACATCTAAGAGGTTTTAAGGGAAAGATGATAATCTTGTACATGTATAAACTGCGAGTTACAGCCAACTCCAGCTCCCTTGCTTAGGGGTTCCGGGGTGACTTTTTAAAAGGATATTCTACTCCAAAACTAATGAAAAACTAATGAAAATAACATTATGCTGACACCATAAAAAAAAAAATCTACCTCCAGAAACGGACCCAATAACATATTGGTAAAAATGTTACAATTATTTTAACATATTGGACCATGCATATAGCCTATGCATGGTCTATATTATCAGATGTGCTATTAGCAATAAGCATAATCACCTGGACACAACAAGCACCCCACTGGACACAACATCCTGATTGTTATTATTTTTTATGATTATTTATTATTTATTATCGTTTTTTTTGTTTGTTTCTATTACAAAGTATGTCACTGCCCTTTAAAGACGACATTGCTCCCCTTTAAGAGCTCTGTTGCGCAGCTGTGCCTAAACCACGCTTGAAACTCTGGTTGTAAAACTGCATTTGTAAAACGATTCCAAACGCGAAATTGATGGAGTAGAGAAATAATAGCAATGTCAACCCTCTGTTTTTTTAACACATTATTTTGGGAATATACCATCCCCCCCTGGATATTATTATTGCCTCTCCAGAATCCATATGACGGAAATCCGTTGCAGTGAAAGAGAACTTTAACCCCTGCAGATATAAACATTAAGTCATGTGCTGGTATGAATTAGAAGGAATAGACTAAATCTGTGTACTGGAAACTGGGCCCTAGTGTGTAGAGCAGGGCTCTCCAACCCTGTTCCTGGAAAGCTACTGTCCTGTAGGTTTTCACTTCAACCCTAATCTAGCACACCTGCATTTTATAATTAGCTAGTTAATAAGCTGAATCAGGTTAGTTACAACTGGGGTTGGAGCGAAAACCTACAGGACGGTAGTTCTCCAGGAACAGGATTGGAGCGTACAGTGTGTTGAGTTGAAAGGGAACATGGGAGACCTACGTGTTGTTGCCCATAACGTTGCTCATGTTCATCTGGACGTTGAGCTGCTTCAGGTTGATGGCGAACACCACTAGTGTCTCCCACGGGGTCCCTTGGGGGCCGGTTGCCTTGACGTTTTTATTGAACGACGGCGTGGACGTCTTGGTCACAGAATCTGCATGGAAGGGAAATGTATGATGTAACGGCATGCTCCCCATAGCTATTTGTCTATGTTAGAGAGAGTTATTCCTAATCTAAAAGACTATATACTAGCTCAAGTCTAAATAAGGGATATAGTATTCATTCATCATTCCTACTGCATTTTAATTCTCTGTTCGTAAAATGTTGTGAAAATAATCTCTACACTAAGGCCAGACAAAATGGATTCACTGTTTAACAGATTTCCACCCAGAAAAGTGAGGTGAGTGAGCATTAAGTGGATAAGGAATAACAGTACTTTACCACATTGTCCTAGACTATATGGACATGAACAATAGGATAAATATTCAATTACAGACTGATTTTCAGATTATTATTATTAATACACAAATGAACATTACTGAACATTATTCACATAGGATGTATAATAGAATGCAATATTCTAAAATATTCAAAAATTATAGTAATGTATGAATGTATTATCAGTTCATTAATCTACTTAATTGGGCTCCAAAGTGGTGCAGTGGTCTAAGACACAGCATCTCAGAGCTAGAAGTGTCACGACAGACAACCTGGTTCGAATCCAGACTGTATCACAACAGGCCATAATTGGGAGTCCCATAGGTCGGCGCACAATTGACCCAGCGCCGTCCGAGTTTGGCCGGTGTAGGCCGTCATTGTAAATAAGAATTTGCCAAGTTAAATTTTTTTTAATAATAATTGTATAGCCTAACAAATTCAAGAATGAATGACAAATAATCAAAATGTTGATGCTATAATGAGTTCATTACCTGAATGCATCGATATAGCCTATCTATCTATCTATCTATCTATCTATCTATCTATCTATCTATCTATCTATCTATCTATCTATCTATCTATCTATCTATCTATCTATCTATCTATCTATCTATCTATCTATGAAGCGTATGCGTGCTGCTGGCGATGTAATTTGCTGGACATGCTAGTTGTTCTCGGCGGCGCATCATCACTTCAAAGGAATTCTGTCGTGGTGTTATCGGTTGGCCTACTACTACTGGTAGTACCGGTAAAATGTTATGAATCGCAAATCACCATACACCTGACACACTTCGATTTCATCAATCATTATGACTTCAATTTGGTTGTTCAAAATACTATCAGCTTGCACTGCATCTTTGCTGATGAATGCCTTGATCTCTGGTTCAATGACATTGTTGTTTCGTCTATTAATCGCTTCTAATAGGGAAAGAGAAAGGGGGGGATACTAGTCAGTTGTACAACTGAATGCATTCAACTGAAATGTGTCTTCCGCATTTAACCCAACCCCTCTGAATCAGAGAGGTGCGGGGGGCTGCTTTAATCGACATCCACGTCTTCGGCACCCGTGGAGCAGTAGGTTATCTGCCTTTTTCAGGGGCAGAACAACATATTTTTACCTTTTGAACAATTTTGATTTGAACAAGCAACATTTCAGTTACGATCTGAAAATGAGGGACACATAAACACATAAATTAACCTGGACACATAAATAGTAGGAATTTGCTCTGGCTTGTGCCATGACGGCATGAGAGAGAAATGAAACATCTTTATGTCGCTGGCAGGTGCGAGCGTGTGTTTCACTGTCCAATCTGAGGCTCGAAACATGATCTGAGCACGTGATCTGAGGCTGTTTGGTCTCTTGGGCATCAACTTGGGAAAGCCTCAAGGGAGAGCGGAAAGTGCATTATAAACAAGGAGCTGCATATATTGCCCCAAAAATAACACATCTGATTTCATTTTCTTGTTTTTTGGGGGGGGGGGGGGATTGGGAGTGAGGTGGGTCAGCAGTTAAACAGTAAATAAGCTAAAATAATCAGCATTAACACCGTTTTAATCAGACAGTGTTATTTCTCGATGCTGTTGAGCACTCATTTTTGAGCTGGTACCTCTTCTGGGGGCGGAGGAATCAGAGACGCTCCTGGTGCGTCCGGGGGCCGGGGACTTGAGGTGGGAGGACAGGCCCCCAGGGGACATGTTGCTCCCAGTGGAATGGTCAGAGAACACGTTGGGGGACTGGGGCATGTATTGCCCAGTGCTACCATCCCAGGTCCTCCAGTAGGCTTTACGGCTAGATTCTGGTGACAGGTGTTGGGTCATGTTCTCTACAGAGTCCGGGGTGGCAGGACCTGAGGCTGGAGGAGAGAAGCAGGTCGATGTAAAGGGCATATTTTCAAATGTAAAACACAGGTTTGGGAAAAGATGCATACTGTTTTAAAGGGACCGACATTAGCAGTTGGAGAACAGAGTAAAAATGTTGATCAATTATTGCATGAGGAAAACGGAGCCTTATCAAGGAGGTGTGTGTCTACCTGTTGGCATGTTGATGGTCTGGTCTCCCAGGAAGAGGCGTCTGGCGATACTGCGGCGGTACCAGGCTCTGGGGAAGGCCAGGATCTCACTTAGCCTCCGCATGTCATATTTAAAAGAGGCCGAGCCAATGTCACACACAGCTGAGAAGAGAGAGAGAGAAAACACTACAAGTTAGCCAGGAATCCAAGTTTCTGTGGATTTAACTGTCTTGGCAGGGGAATTAATAAACTGTCAAAATGTATCAGCTTCAGTGACAAGATATACAGTCGTGGCCAAAAGTTTTGAGAATTACACAAGTATTGGTCTCCACAAAGTTTGCTGCTTCAGTGTTCTTAGATCTTTATGTCAGTAGTTTCATTGACAATGACATTCAGTTTATGCAAGGAGTCAATATTTGCAGTGTTGATCCTTCTTTTTCAAGACCTCTGCAATCTGCCCTGGCATGCTGTCAATTAACTTCTGGGCCACATCCTGACTGATGGCAGGCCATTCTTGCATAATCAATGCTTGGAGTTTGTCAGAAGTTGTGGGTTTTTGTTTGTTCACCCGCCTCTTGAGGATCGACCAAAAGTTCTCAATGGGATTAAGGTCTGGGGAGTTTCCTGGCCATGGACCCAAAATGTTGATGTTTTGTTCCCCGAGCCACTTAGTTATCACTTTTGCCTTATGGCAAGGTGCTCCATCATGCTGGAAAAGGCATTGGTCGTCACCAAACTGTTCTTGGATGGTTGGGAGAAGTTTCTTCCTCCAAAAGTCTTCGCCTCACTGTGCGTGCAGATGCACTCACACCTGCCTGCTGCCATTCCTGAGCAAGCTCTGCACTGGTGGTGCCCCGATCCCGCAGCTGAATCAACTTTAGGAGACAGTCCTGGCACTTGCTGGACTTTCTTGGGCGCCCTGACGCCTTCTTCACAACAATTGAACCTCTCTCCTTGAAGTTCTTGATGATCCGATAAATGGTTGATATAGGTGCAATCTTACCAGCAGCAATATCCTTTCCTGTGAAGCCCTTTTTATGCAAAGCAATGATGACGGCACGTGTTTCCTTGCAAGTAACCATGATTGACAAAGGAAGAACAATGATTTCAAGCACCACCCTCCTTTTAAAGCTTCCAGTCTGTTATTCTGACTCAATCAGCATGACAGAGTCACTCTCACCTGTTAACGAGACAATCACTGACACGATGGCAGCTGGTCCTTTTGTGGCGGGCTGAAATGCAGTGGAAATGTTTTTTGGGGATTAAGTTCATTTTCATGGCAAAGAAGGACTTTGCAATTAATTGCAATTCATCTGATCACTCTTCATGACATTCTGGAGTATATGCAAATTGCCATCATCAGCAAACTTCGTGGAGACCAATATTTGTGTCATTCTCAAAACTTTTGGCCACGACTGTACAGCCACATCCAAAATAATACAAATAGTAAACTATATTGTATGTAGGGCTGTGATGATTATGGAATTTGGGGTAACGATTAATTATCATGCAAATGGCCCACGGTTATTGTCATAACTGTCATTTTTGTTAAAATGTTTTGAGCTTGTAATGCATCATTGAAAATTTGCTACGACATACCTAATGAATACAACACAGCTTTGGTTACACCACTGTCTCAAAATGTATGGTTTTAACTGCTTGGTACTTTTGGAAAATAAGCATCTCATCCCGACCCTGCCGCTCTGTTCGTAAATTGTTTACCAAATTGACAAACTTCATGTTAAAATGAAAAACTGCTATTGGGTAAACTACAGTGCATTTCGGATAGTATTGAGACCCCTTGACTTGTTCTACATTTTGTTACGTTACAGCCTTATTCTAAAATGCAGCCTTATTCCCCTCATCAATCTACACACAATACCCCATAATGACAAAACAAAAACAGGCTTTTAATTTATTTTGCAAAAAACGAAAATATGACATTTACATAAATATTGAGACCTTTTACTCAGTACTTTGTTGAAGCACCTTTGGCAGCGATTACAGCCTCAAGTCTTCTTGGTTATGACGCTACAAGCTTGGCACACATGTATTTGGGGAGTCTCTCTCATTCTTCTCTGCAGATCCTGTCATGCTCTGTCAGGTTGGATGGGGAGTGTTGCTGCACAGCTATTTTCAGGTCTCTCCAGAGATGTTCGATCGGGCTCAAGTCCGGGCTCTGGCTGGGCCACTCAAGGACATTCAGAGACTTATATTTATATTAAGACAATATATTTTTGGGTTCGTTCACGGTTACTGTCCATAATTGTCGGTTACACGATTATACGATAATTGTGCCAGCCCTAATTGTATGCAAAAAAAGGGGGGAAATTATATTTACGCTAGGGCTCTCAGAGTTAATCAGTTAACTAGAGTTAACTGTCATTTTAGTGCACCATTTTTTTATTGTGATTAATTGCATAGTCTAAGTGTTCAAAATACACTGAAAATATCCAACATACATAATCTATACAACTAAAAACAACAATGCGATGTCAAAACAAGTTGACATTGTGGTTAAAGAAAGTGTGCTTTATCCATTTACCAGATTTTGCTTACCGTTACTTTAAACAAAATCAATACATCAATATTCCTGTAATGCAACTTGAATAAACAATCTTAAATAACAGCTCAATTTGAGAAAATTCTGAATTTGTGATTTATCATGATTAATAAATCATGCCATTAACTCAATACATTTTTTATCGTTTGACAGCCCTTTTTTATACTAATACATTTGCTCAGAGAAAGAGATTGTGTTTAACAAGTAAAACAAAAAAAATAAAATCAAACAAAATGTAATCTGCATTAACATTCTACTTTTTTAAGTTAATCTGTATTGTGGCCGTTCCATGGCTTCCTGTTTCACTGGGGTATAAAAACGAGGTAACACAATGGGTAAAAAAAACTTTTTGGGTGTCCCGACCAAATTCACATAGAAATATGAGTTATAGATATATCATGCTCATCGAAAGCAAGTCTAAAAAGCGGTAGATTTGTTCTATGTGTACTATTTCTATGCGTCCCGTTCTTAGATTTTGTTTTTGTGTCTTATACTTGGTTATGTACAACAGCTTCAAACAACTGAAAATACAATATTATTGGTTATTGAAAATATATTTCACAGTGGTTTACATGGTACAATGATTATCTATACTATACTTGCTTGTTTTGTCACAAACTGAAATTAGGCAAACTATTAGAATTTTAGCAACCAGGAAATGGCGGTAAACTAGCCTGGTAGAGGGTGCAAGTGGTTCTGGAGGTAAAGAAAAATCCAAGGGTAACAGTTGGAGAATTACAGAATTTGGGGTCACCAAGTTTCCAAATATACAATTAGACACCACCTTCATGCCAATAGGCTCTTTGGAAGGGTTGCCAGAAAAAAGCTTTTATTGAGAGCAACCAACAAATGTTATCGCTTAGAGTTTGCTAAACGGCATTGGCACTTGGATTGGAACCTGATGCTATGGTCAGATGGACGGAAATAGAGGTCTTTGTCCACGCAAACCAGCAGTGGGTTTGGCTTCGAAAGAAGGATGCATATGCAGAAAATAACCTCATACCTACTGTAAAACATCTTTGATGTTATGAGGCTGTTTTGCTTCACTGGTCCTGGGGCCCTTGTTAAGGTCAACAGCATCATAAGTTCTACTAAGTACTAGGACATTTTAGCCCAAAACCTATTTGCCTCTGCCAGGAGGCTGAAACTTGGGCGTAAGTGGATCTTCCAGCAAGACAATGACCCCAAGCACACATCAAAATCCACAAAGAAATAGTAAATTGACCACAACATCAACATTTTGCAATGGCCATCTCAGTCTCCGGACTTGCACCCCATTGAAAACCTGTGGTTTGAATTGAAGAGGGTAGTCCATAAGGGCAGAACGAAGGATATCAAGGATCTAGAAAGATTCTGTATGGAGGAATGGTCTAAGATCCCTCCCAATATGTTCTCCAATCTTATAAAACATTACATAAAAAAGCTCAGTGCTCTTATCCTCGCAAGGGGAGGGTGCACAAAGTACTGAAAACAGGTGCAAATAATTTGAGGAAAAAATATATTACTTATAAACAAAACATCTTTCTCTGAGCAATTATAATAGTTTAAAATAATATTAAGCATACAATATAGCTCAGTATTTGTATTATTTATTAGGGGTGTAACGGTACCGAATGTGAACCTGAATGAATACATAAAAAAAGGCCTATAGACTATGCCTACATTGTGTAAATCTGAGCCAAAAAACCCCATTGTAGGCTATTTCGTTAAAACAACTAGCGCCTATGCGCACGTTGTAATCAAAACTGTAATCTTAATAGGCACATTTCAAACTATCCTTTTGTGAGGCGCACCCGGGAACTAATCCATCATCGTTTAAATCTCCAGTTTGGAAACATTTTGGCTTCTCAGTAGAAGCAAAAATGGATTGAAATTATTAGAACATTCATTAATTTGACCAAGATGATAATAAGATGTGAACAAAATGCTTCGTAACTTTCTGAAGAGGCAACAGCGTGGGAATGCCCCTGTCTGTGTGCGTGTTTGTCTGCCACTATGTAGCCGTTAACGATGATGCTAATGACAACGGTCTTCTGGTAGATGGAAAGGCTTTCCCAAAAACCTTCTCAAAGTGGAACTGACAGCGTTTTAGCAACATGAAATCCTATTAAAATCTGTTCATATATGCCCCTTAATAATCTTTTTTTTTTTTTTTTTTACATTTTCTGACAAGCTAGCGGATAGATATGATCATTTGCATGTTTTCATACATTCATAGAATGTTTGGGAACGACGTAGATTATGGCATTCGTGAAAAATCTATAGCAATATAGAGTGGGTAAGCGGCCGTTAGTTTGGACAATTAATAGACATAGCAGTTTTATATCTTTAAGGTTAGTTTCATATCTTCTGCCAAAACAAAAATTACCTACAGTAACTGTTGGCATTTCATTTTCCCGCTGTACCAAAACCAAACCGTGGACCCAAAACCGCAATACAGACCGAACCGTGAGTTTGGTGAATCGTTACACCCCCTATATTATCTCTTTTGATCATCTCTTTTAAGGACGCCAATAATTTGGGAGGTGACAATACACAACATTCCCATTTGGATAACCAAAGACTGCTTTCAGATTAGACAGTGTCCAACCATTAAATCTGTTCCAAGAGTGGATGGGGCACCTGAGATATTGATAAGGGTGGTGTCCATCTTTCCCCCCTTGCCAGGTACAAAGCTCTCGATGAAGGTGGGTCCTCCGGTGCGTCTCATTCTGGACAGGCTGACCTTGACGAACTCCAGGTTGATGCTGAGGGAATCCTTCCTCCCAGTCACAGAGGACGGCTCCTCATCAACTGAACCTTAAAAGGAAAGAACAGATATGAGACAAAACTTCATAGCACTGTCATAACGCTACACACCGAACTGATGGAAAACTGAACAACCCTGTTGTGAAAGTACACTGTAGCACTATAAGGCATGCTGTACAGCGCGGTTGGTAGCCTACAGCCGTGGCCAAAAGTTTTGAGAATTACAGTATTTGTCAGGCTCTGGCCATAAGAGAAGCCTATTGCTTCTCTATAATTCTATGGTCAGAGTCTGGCAGTTCTATATGTTCTATGTCTGTGTGGTGTTGTTTGTGGGATCCCTAATTAGAGGCAGCTGCTATGCATTGTCTCTAATTAGGGATCCTACTTATATGTGTATGTCCCACTCCTTAGGCGTGGTTCACTGTCTACATGTCCGTGTTCGATGTAAGTGTGTTTTCCGTTTGTATCTGTATCGTTGTTGTTTCGTATAGTTCGATACTAAGTCTAGTTTATTAGTTAATAAATGATGTCGAACTATCGCTGCGCCTTGGTCTTTATACACACCCGAGCGTGACAGAATGAACCACCACCTGACCAAGCAGGGTAATTTGGGAGAAAAGGAGAAGAGAGGACAGCGTTGTAATCGGGGAACAGGAGGTAAAGGAGCCCGTAGGTAACCCCAAGAAAATTTCGGGGGGGCTATGGCGGTGGTCTGGCCGCGAGGAAGACGCGCCAATACCACTCCCCATGTGGAACAAGGTGAAGCCAATGTACAAATGGGGGGCGCAGAGCAAGGAGCATGAGGAGTATTTGGAGGAAAATTTTGGAGAGATTCTGGAGGAAATGAGGGATAGAGGAGGAGGTTGAGAAGGAAATGAGGAAGTGGATCAGTCCGGGTCCGGTCGCCTTCTCCACTCCCGTGAAAGAGCAGTCCGCTCCACCGGTGCCCAGTCCGGGTCCGGCCGTCTGCTACACTCCTGTACGTCTCTCCAGTCCGGTAAGCCCAGTACCGGCTCCCCGCTCTCGCCCTGAAGTGCGTGTCACCAGTCCGGTGCCATCTGTGCCGGCTCCATGCACCAGGCCTCCAGTGCGTCTCTCCAGTCCGGTACGTCCCGTGCCGGCTCCCCGCACTCGCCCTGAAGTGCGTGTCACCAGTCCGGTGCCATCTGTGCCGGCTCCACGCAGCAGGCCTCCTGTGCGCCTCTTCAGTCCGGTAAGCCCAGTACCGGCTCCCCGCACTCGCCCTGAAGTGTGTGTCACCAGTCCGGTGCCATCTGTGCCGGCTCCACGAACCAGGCCTCCAGTGCGTCTCTCCAGTCCGGTATGTTCCATGCTGGCTCCCCGCACTTGCCCTGAAGTGCGTGTCACCAGTCCGGTGCCACCTGTGCCGGCTCCACGCACCAGGTCTCCAGTGCGCCTCTCCAGTCCGGTACGTCCCGTATCGGCTCCCCGCACCCGACCTCCAGTGCGTGCGCCCAGCCAGATGACTCCAGCGACGGCCCGGAGCCTTCAGCCACGGTCTACAGCCCGGAGCCTTCAGCGACGGCCGACAGCCCAGAGCCTCTAGCGACGGCCGACAGCCCAGAGCCTCCAGCTACGGTCTACAGCCCGGAGCCTCCAGCGACGGCCGACAGCCCGGAGCCTCCCGTGATGGTCCACAGCCCGGAGCCCCCCGTGATGGTCCACAGGCCGGACTCGCCATATGTTCTATGTCTGTGTGGTGTTGTGTGTGGGATCCTTAATTAGAGGCAGCTGCTATGCATTGTCTCTAATTAGGGATCCTACTTTTTTTGTGTATGTCCCACTCCCTAGGCGTGGTTCATTGTCTTGATGTCCGTCTTGAAGTAAGTGTGTTCTCCTTTGTGATATATTCTTTATTGTTTTGTATAGTTCTGTTCAAGTTTAGTTTATTATTTAAATAAACTATGATGTCGAACTATCACTGCGCTGCGTCTTGGTCTCTCTACACACCCGAGCGTGACTGTATTGGTCTCCACAAAGTTTGCTGCTTCATTGTTGATGATGGCAATTTGTATATACTCCAGAATGTCATGAAGAGTGATCAGATGAATGTCAGTGATTGTCTCGTTAACACAGGTGAGAGTGTTGACGAGGACAAGGCTGGAGATCACTCTGTCATGCTGATTGAGTCAGAATAACAGACTGGAAGCTTTAAAAGGAGGGTGGTGCTTGAAATCATTGTTCTTCCTCTGTCAACCATGGTTACTTGCAAGGAAACACGTGCCGTCATCATTGCTTTGCACAAAAAGGGCTTCACAGGCAAGGATATTGCTGCTGGTAAGATTGCACCTAAATCAACCATTTATCGGATCATCAAGAACTTCAAGGAGAGAGGTTCAATTGTTGTGAAGAAGGCGTCAGGGCGCCCAAGAAAGTCCAGCAAGCGCCATGGACCGTCTCCTAAAGTTGATTCAGCTGCGGGATCGGGGCACCACCAGTGCAGAGCTTGCTCAGGAATGGCAGCAGGCAGGTGTGAGTGCATCTGCACGCACAGTGAGGCGAAGACTTTTGGAGGAAGTCTTGGTGTCAAGAAGGGCAGCAAAGATGCCACTTCTCTCCAGGAAAAACATCAAGGACAGACTGATATTCTGCAAAAGGTACAGGGATTGGACTGCTGAGGACTGGGGTAGAGTCATTTTCTCTGATGAATCCCCTTTCCGATTGTTTGGGCCATCTGGAAAACGCCTTGTCCGGAGCGCTACCATCAGTCCTGTGTCATGCCAACAGTAAAGCATCCTCAGACCATGTGTGCGGTTGCTTCTCAGCCAAGGGAGTGGGCTCACTCACAATTTTGCCTAAGATAGCAGCCATGAATAAAGAATTGTACCAACACATCCTTCGAGAGCAACTTCTCCCAACCATGTAAGAACAGTTTGGTGACGACCAATGCCTTTTCCCGCATGATGGAGCACCTTGCCATAAGGCAAAAGTGATAACTAAGTGGCTCGGGGAACAAAACATCAACATTTTGGGTCCATGGCCAGGAAACTCCCCAGACCTTAATCCCATTGAGAACTTGTGGTCGATCCTCGAGAGGCAGGTGGACAAACAAAAACCCACAACTTCTGACAAACTCCAAGCATTGATTATGCAAGAATGGCCTGCCATCAGTCAGGATGTGGCCCAGAAGTTAATTGACAGCATGCCAGGGCGGATTGCAGAGGTCTTGAAAAAGAAGGGTCAACACTGCAAATATTGACTCTTTGCATAAACTGAATGTCATTGTCAATGAAAGCCTTTGACACGTATGGAATACTTGTAATTATACTTCAGTGTACCATAGTAACTACTAACATAAATAAATAAACTTTGTGGAGACCAATTCTCAAAACATTTGGCCACGACTGTACACTGCAATTATAATGCACAGGAGTAAAAATAGGCTATAGAATATTAGAATATACATGAGACATTTTCAGGATGAGAAACTTTCACCACACTTTTCCATACCTAGTGGCCCTGGGCCTGGGGGCAGCCCTGTGACGGCAGACTTCTGTTTCCCTGCACCGTAGGGGTGGAACACGTAGAGGGAGAAGTCTGACATGCAGGCGGTGAAGCTGAGCCCTGAGGAGTTGCTGGGGGGGGCGGTGAGGTCTGACTGGCTGCTGCTGTGACGGGTCCGGCCCAGAGGGCTACCCAGAGATGGAGAGGGACCTGGAAGTTATATCAAAGAGGTGTTATTATGGACTAGATAGACTCACACATCTATAGGTTGTTTTACAGGTGAATCGGTGTGTTGCTATCCATACCTCCTTTGATAGGGGGCGGTTTCAGGATGTGTTGGCTCGGGGGAGTGGAGGAGGGTGGGTGTGGTCCGTCGGTAGGTTGAGTGCTGGTTGGGATCTCCAGTTCACCGCGATTAGAGGAGAATACCAGGTCTAGAGACGGCAGTTTCAGCATACACTCGACTCTGGACATGGGCAAGCAGCTGAAGCGGATCTGAGAGGGCTGGAGTCATGGAGTCAGATTAGAATAGAATTAGAACTTTATTCATTTGAGTGTGGTGTCTCAGGGTCTGGATATTGTGACAGCAAAACATACTCATTTAAAACACTCTCATATTGTACAATGGTGAACAGAGTGACATGAACTGAGCTTTGGGAGTCACAGTAAGGCGGGCAATTTCAGGTAGGTTACCTGTACTCTGACGTAGACCACCACGTCCACAGGGAAGGAGGAGTAGGCAGAGGTGGAGGAAACCAGGGAGGTGGTGGACTCCTCCAGGGGATCCACTGATTCAAACTGGCCTATGTCCTCCTCCTGGGAGTTCAGAGCTGAGAGACACACAGACAAAAAGGGGTCAACTTTGAGCAACGGTCTAGTACGTTGTTGGTCACTTAGTCCTAGCAACCAAGTTCTAACCATCTCTCTCCCACGGCAAACATTTATAGATTTTTTGGGGGGATTAAATCCAAAGAGGTGAGGTCAACAGGCGATGGATTTGCAATTAAACGACCCTACATACCAGTACAGTTCCTGTCCACTGTGGTGATGGGGATGGTCTCCAAGGCTTTCTCCAGGAAGTCCAGAAGACAAGGGCTGATGACCATCTCCTCTGGGAGGGTCTGAAGTGCCACCCAGGCATACAGCTTGGCTGTCTTCACCCCACCACTGCCCTTGCCTTTGGCTGCAGGGGACACATGATCTGAGTTTGACAGGGTCACACAAAGCTTCACTACTTACACCAACATTGGTAATTACAATAGGCCTAGAACATTGGGATGCTGTGTTTACTGTGACCCATTTCCTAACTAGTGATTGACTGAAACACATATTGGGACAGATTTACCAAACGTTTTTCACCCCTTTTATGTTTTCTTTCATCTGGGGAATAATTTAGCAACAGTGTTTAATAAAACAGCCCCTTTATCGATCCAACCAGCAAGTGTCTGAAAAAAAAGTATTAAATCAAACTGGATCTTAAAACATTCCAACACAGAAATCACAAGCGTCTTCAACATTCACAGATCAAAGCCTTGGACACGACTACACAAGCATTAAATTAATTGGGTGGATTGATTGAGGATGTCTATGGCCATACTGTAGGTCAACACAGAATGCGAAAGGGCATGCAAGTAATAATGAGAGCTCTCAGTACCTGATGGTAGAGGTGGGGGTGGGGGAGGAAGGAGCGAGTTAGTCTTGCCTTGGGCAGCATTGGGAGGGTTGTGAGGGCCGCTTTCTTTCATACCATACAGCTTGGACTCTTTGGAGAGGGTGCGGGGGAGGGAGGATCCTCGCGAGGCATTGGGTGACTCAGTCTTCATGGTCTTGGAGTTGTAGTGCAACTGGGTTTGGAGGAAATTCAAAAATGGTTACTAGGGATGTGCATCATTCCCTTTCAAGACGATTTGATACATATCTACATACATGGGCTCCGATACGATACAGGAACGATAGGTTTTAGTTTGAAACGGCACAATGTGGTCTAATTAGAGGAACGGTGCCATTGATTCGATGCACTAACATTAGTTGCATAAACATGAATTTTCCATTCTAAATTAAAATCTGCTGCTGATGGAGCTCATGAGCTAAAACTGTCTGAGCTGACTTTACTTGTGTGTGTGTGTGTGTGTGTGTGCTTTTTACACAAGACAGTGTCTAAGGTTTACCGAGAATGGTGCGACAAACAAAAAACATCCAGACAGCTTGTTAGTGGGCGAAAACAGCTTGTTGATGAGAAAGGTCGAAGGAGAATGGCAAGAATTGTGCACACTAACCGGCGGACCACAAACGGGCAAATATTGGCGCAGTACAACAGTGGTTTCCAGAACAGCATCTCGGAACGCATGGGCTATTGCAGCAGACGACGAAACTGGGTTCCACTCCTATAAGTAAAAAACAAGAAGAAGCGGGCAGCTCAAGTGGGCACGCAATCGCCAACAATGGACAATTGAGGAGTGGAAAAACATTGCCTGGTCTGATGAATCCCGGTTCCTGTATCGTCATGCTGATGGTAGAGTCAGGATTTGGCGTAAGCAGCATTAGTCCATGGCCCTACCTGCCTGGTGTCAGGCTGGTACAGGCTGGTGGAGGTGGTTTAATAGTGGGGGAATGTTTTCCTGCAGTAGTTGTGGCTATTCAGCATGATAAAGTCCAAAATGGGAGCAGGTAGCTGACTAGTGGTGGCTATTCAGCAGCCTGATGGTCTGGGGGTAGAAGCCATTGGCCAGACTGTTAGTTTTAGCCATTATGCTCCTGTACTGCCGCGTCTGAGTGATGGAAGTGGGGCGAACAGGCCGTGGCCCAGTTGGCTGAGGTCCTTGATGATCTTCTTGGCCTTCCTGCGACACCTGGTGTTGTATGCAATGTTCTGTCAAATTGTTTTCATCACTGAGCAAATTTGAACGTTCTGAAAATTCTGTGCAACTTCCGGTGTGCGCTTACTGTGAACACTGTACCCACTTTAAGTTAGTTTTAACAGTGGTCAAGTAGGCCACTGTGACTATTTGATCATAATGTAGGACTACCAGAGTGGCCTACCATAAAAAAGAATGGATAAAATGCATCCCATAACATAGAAATAACTGTTCTATCGTTCAGCCTGCAGTAGCAGCCAACGTGTGGTGTTCAAGGTAGGACTACATTCCATGAGAATTTTGAAAAACATTAACCTGTTGATCCACTTGACCTTCAGACAAGGAGGTGACTGAAAATGTTGTGTTTGATGCAAGAAACCACTAAAATGCATAATTATTCCCATACCATTATTACAGAGAATTAGACAAAGTATTCTACTCTGTGCCTATTGGCTACATAGCTTATTCAAGCCTGTCTCAAAATACAACACTGCCCCTTAAAGACAAAAAAAAAAATCACTCCCCCATTGCGGAATGCAAATTATCTATAACTGGGCTAATAACTCACTAACTAGCAAAATACATGAAATGTACAAATCTGCACACGTCCCAATGAAGACCCTGGAAAGGTTAGTCACCTCAGACCCCTGGTGTGTACATCACTGGACCCCCTGCAGTTCGCATACCAGCATAACATTGGGGTGGATGATGCAATCATCTACCTTCTGCAGAGGGCCAACTCTCACCTGGACAACGCAGGTTGCACTGTGAGGGTTATGTTCTTTGACTTCTCCAGTGCCTTCAACACCATTCAGCCCCTGCTACTGGGTGAGAAGATGAGGATGATGAAAGTGGAAGCACCCTTAGTCACCTGGATACCGGACTACCTGATCGGTAGGCCACAATTTGTGTGGCTACAGACCTTGACACTCTAGAGGAGGCGGCGGAGAGACGGATCCTGGCCAAACTGCTGGCCATCATAGACAACGTCACCCACCCTCTGCATGCCATGGTTATGATGCAGAGGAGCACCTTCAGTCACAGACTGATCCCAGAGAGCGCTACAGGAGGTCTTTCCTGCCGGCGGCTATTAGACTATTTAATGCCTCACCTGGGTGCCGTGCCATCGGCAACACAGACCTGGAACTGTTGGGGTGTTAGGACCTAGTTTAACAATTAGGCATCCATCTATCCGTGAGTAACTCTCTGGTCTGTTATCACTCATTCATTCAGGACTCTATATGCATATTCATGTACAGTTATATCATATCACATGTAATATTGTAAGTCATTCTTGGACTGAACTTACAGTCATTCACTCAGGACTGTATATTAGTATCCTGTCAGTAGTATCTTTTTTGTTTTCATTGCATTTAGTATATCGAATGTGCAATATGTGCATTTATCTGTAATTAAACCCTAAGGACTATATTTTAAGGGAATTATTATTATTACCCTAAATTATATCATACGGACATTTAGCTATTTAAGTATGTCTTCCTGTCATTTACCTGTACAGTTAATGTAACCATGCAAATATTCACTTACCTGTAAATTTAACCAATCTATTATTACCCTCACTTATATCATATGCACATTTAGCTATTTAAGTATCTTTCTCTGCCATCGACCTGTATAGTTAACCATGCAAATATTTTATTTATTTATTTATTTATTGCAACCAGACTTCTTGTATTTTTATACAGCAATATGTATCATGTGAGTGAGTGAGTGAGTGAGTGAGTGAGTGAGTGAGTGAGTGAGTGAGTGAGTGAGTGAGTGAGTGAGTGAGTGAGTGAGTGAAGTGAAGTGAAGTGAGTCTGTCTGTCTGTCTACAGTTGAAGTCGGAAGTTTACATACACTTAGGTAAGTCATTAAAACTCATTTTTCAACCACTCCACAGATTTCATGTTAACAAACTATAGTTTTGGCAAGTCGATAGCGACATCTACTTTGTGCATGACACAAGTAATTCTTCCAACAATTGTTTACAGACAGATTATTTCACTTATAATTCACTATATCTCAATTCCAGTGGGTCAGAAGTTTACATACACTAAGTTGACTGTGCCTTTAAACAGCTTGGAAAATTCCAGAAAATGATGTCATGGCTTTAGAAGCTCCTGATAGGCTAATTGACATCATTTGATTCAATTGGAGGTGTACCTGTGGATGTATTTCAAGGTATGACATCATGGGAAAATCTAAAGAAATCAGCCAAGACAAAAATAAATAAATAAATGTAGTTCATCCTTGGGAGCAATTTCCAAATACCTGAAAGTACCATGTTCATCTGTACAAACAATAGTACGCAAGTATAAACACCATGGGACCAAGCAGCCGTCATACCACTCAGGAAGGAGATGAGTTCTGTCTCCTAGAGATGAACGTACTTTGGTGCGAAAAGTGCAAATCAATCCCAGAACAACCACAAAGGACCTTGTAAAGATGCTGGAGGAAACAGGTACAAAAGTATCTATATGCACAGTAAAACGAGTCCTTTATTGACATAACCTGAAAGGCCGCTCAGCAAGGAAGAAGCCACTGCTCCAAAACAGTCATAAACCAGACTACGGTTTGCAACTGCACATGGGGACAAAGCTCATACTTTTTGGAGAAATGTCCTCTGGTCTGATGAAACAAAAATAGAACTGTTTGGCCATAATGATCATCGTTATGTTATGTCAGTCAGGAAGTTAAAGCTTGGTCGCAAATGGGTCTTCCAAATGGACAATGACCCCAAGCATACTTCCAAAGTTGTGGCAAAATGGCTTAAGGACAACAAAGTCAAGGTATTGGAGTGGCCATCACAAAGCCCTGACCTGTATCCTATAGACAATTTGTGGGCAGAACTGAAAAAGCGTGTGCAAGCAAGGAGGCCTACAAACCTGACTCCGTTACACCAGTTCTGTCAGGAGGAATGGGCCAAAATTCACCCAACTTATTGTGGGAAGCGTGGAAGCCAACCCAAAACGTTTGACCCAAGTTAAACAATTTAAAGGCAATGCTACCAAATACTAATTGAGTGTATGTAAACTTCTGACCCACTGGGAATGTGATGAAAGAAATAAAAGCTGAAATAAATAATTCTATCTACTATTATTCTGACATTTTTCACATTCTTAAAATAAAAGTGGTGATCCTAACTGACCTAAAACAGGGAATTCTTACTAGGATTAAATGTCAGAAATTGTGAAAAACTGAGTTTAAATGTATTTGGCTAAGGTGTATGTAAACTTCCCCGACTTCAACTGTATCTAAATGAAGCTCTCGCTTTGATCTCAAAACAAGCGCATCTACCCTTGACTGCTTATGCTGTAAAAACAGTCCAGTTCAAAGTGAATGGCACAGATCCATATATGGCAATGGTCTATTTGCATATAGGCCGACTGCAACAAAGTCTTGCATTGAAAGTGGCTAATATTGCATTGATTGGATCATATTTCCCATCGCAGAGGGAAACGTTGATAGTATTAACTAACAGGGAAAACTCTAGAATGTTGAGTGAAGTTCAATCTCGTGTTTCTCTGCGCACGCTGATATTTCTTCTGCGTGGCAGTCCCGGGGGAGCTTAGAGGGAACATTGGTTGTAGATGTCCTGGAGGTCAGGCAGTGTGCAGCCAATGGTGTGTTTGGCTGAGCATACCACCCTCTGTAGTGCCTTGCGGTCAAAGGCGGTGGAGTTGCCGTACTAGGCTGTCATGCATCCCGACAGTATGCGCTCGATGGTGCTTCCTGTAGAACACTGAGGGCCCTCGGGCCCGATAATGAAGATGAGGGTATGCCCAGTTTGCCTAGGCTACTGATATTGCATGCAGTTACATGCTTAGTTCGATACTATAGGAGAGGATGCATCAGTTGTCACAGTGGGGAGAACAAGTATTTGATACAATGCCGATTTTGCAGGTTTTCCTACTTACAAAGCATGTAGAGGTCTGTAATTTTTATCATAGGTACACTTCAACTGTGAGAGACGGAATCTAAAACCAGAAAATCACATTGTATGATTTTTAAATAATTAATTTGCATTTCATGTGGTCTGACCGATGCATGCTACATTTGGATTGGTGATGATTTTGTATCTTAAACATTTGAATCAGGGGCCGATGTGTATTGGTGAATCGTTACAGCCTTAAATGGTTACGCATCAGAATAGTTTAACTCTTAGTCATTAATGGCAATATAGTTCCTACTATTTAATCCATCATATTGATGGGTCATCGTTTAAACACATTATTTATACGATGTTATAGATAGGATAACATAACAGTAATGGCGTGAAAGCAAATTAACTGACCTTGACATCAACTCCCGGAATGTAAAAGACAGTAGTCTCCAGGTCACTGGATTTGGTCTGCAGAGAGGAAGGCACCTTCTTCCCGGCCAGGAGGTGGGTGGTGGAGGTGTAAGTGGGCTGGAGCTTCTTCTTCTTGGGTGGAGACTCCTGGTCCAGACTCCTGGAGCTGCGGTCACAACTCCTACAGTACAGGAGGTTAAATAGCTTTCTAGAAACTTTGGTAACACTTAATCCAGTCTAAACCATGAGTGCGGGGGTACTAAGCGAACATTTGGAGGGTGAATGGCAAGACAAAAGATTTACAGTGGCAAGAAAAAGTATGTGAACCCTTTAGAATTACCTGGATTTCTGCATAAATTGGTCAAAAAAGTTGATCTGATTTTCATCTAAGTAACACCAATAGACAATAGACACACAAACAATTATCCGTTTTCATGTCTTTATTGAACACACTGTGTAAACATTTACAGTGCAGGGTGTAAAAAGTATGTGAACCCTTGGATTTAATAACTGGTTGACCCTCCTTTGGCAGCAATAACCTCAACCAAATGTTTTCTGCAGTTGTGGATCAGACCTGCACAACGGTCAGGAGGAATTTTGGACCATTCCTCTTTACAAAACTGTTTCAGTTCAGCAATATTCTTGGTATGTCTGGTGTGAACCGCTCTTTTGAGATCATGCCACAGCATCTCAATCGGGTTGAGGTCAGAACTCTGACTGGGCTACTCCAGAAGTAGCTGGAGTAGCCCAGTCAGAGTCCTGACCTCTGTTGAAGACATTCTGTTGTTGAATTACTTCTGTGTTTTGGGTCATTGTCCTGTTGCATCACCCAACTTCTGTTGAGCTTTAATTGGCGGACAGATAGACATACATTCTCCTGCAAAATGTCTTGATAAACTTGGGAATTAATTTTTCTGTCGACGATAGCAAGCTGTCCAGACCAAACCATGATGCTCCCTCAGTTGGGATGAGGTTTTAGATGTTGGTGTGATGTGCCTTTATTTCTCCACACATAGAGTTGTGTGTTCCTTACAAACAATTCAACTTTAGTTTAATCTGTCCACATAATATTTTGCCAGTAGAGCTGTGGAACATCCAGGTGCTCTTTTGTGAACTTCAGACGTGCAGCAATGTTTATTTTGGACAGCAGTGGCTTCTTCCGTGGTGTCCTCCCATGAACACCATTCTTGTTTAGTGTTTAACGTATCGTAGACTCGTCAACAGAGATGTTCTGTATGTCTTTAGCTGACATTCTAGGATTCTTCTTAACGTCATTGAGCATTCTGTGCTGTGCTGTGCTCTTGCAGTAATTTTTGCAGGATGGCCACTTCTAGGGAGAGTAACAACAGTGCTGAACGTTCTCCATTTATAGGCAATTTGTCTTACTTGGACTGATGAACATCAAGGCTTTTAGAGATACTTTTGTAACACTTTCCAAGTCAACAATTCTTAATCTTAGGTCTTCTAAGATCTCTTTTGTTCGAGGCATGGTTCACATCAGGCAATGCTTCTTGTGAATAGCAAACTCAAATTCTGTGAGTGTTTTTTATACGGCAGGGCAGCTCTAACCAACATCTCCAGTCTCGTCTCATTGATTGGACTCCAGTTTAGCTGACTCCTGACTCCAATAAGCTTTTGGAGAAGTCATTAGCCTAGGGGTTCACATACGTTTTCCAACCTACACTGTGAATGTTTAAATGATGTATTCAATATAGACAAGAAAAATACAACACTTTGTGTGTTATTAGTTTAAATGTTGTGACATTTTATGACCAATTTATGCAGAAATCCAGGTAATTACCTTCAGACGAGTCTTGTGAGGCTTGTGGGCGTTATAGAGGAAAACAGACAATATCATCCTATTTGTGAGAGTCACATCTTTCCATAGATTGATCATATTAGTTTTTTAGGCCAAACCGTTTGGACGCTACAGACGTTTTTGTGAGGAGACCGATTTTCGGGATGTCTCATGAGACTGCAGATGCTGTGGATTGAGACGCAGCCCATGCATATCTCAAGCTTAAACAAACGGATTTTGATGGAGATTTTGTATTGCGCTAATTAGATTTATGCGGGAGCGGACATTGACCCGAGGGGGTTAACTTAAAGCCTGCAAGTCTAATACTTTATGATTTGTCTAGGTTATAAGAAGGCATGAGTTATTAAATAGTTAGAAGATCCCTAGGGTTCAGGTGCTGTACCTTCTGAAGGAGATATCCTCGTGCTCGGGCTGCTGGGTGGTGGGGTGCAGGACACACTTGCCACTGTCGATCTCCACACGCACGTCCAGCTCAAAGTCGATGTTCCTCTCGGTGACTGAGCTCATGAGGCTGCGGTTAGTGGGTGTGCTGGGCCAGCGCTCACTGAACATCTGGCTGACAGCGGCGAATCCGGATGGTTTTCTGTGTGGCGGTTGGCTGCGACAGCAGAACAAACGGGGGTCGTGTTTAGTAGACAGGAAAATAGGAGCAAATATTTGTTTTAATGATATTGCATGCTTTTTAGTCTAGTAGTAGGTTTAATGCGGGTCTGGGAAACCGGCCCAACATATATAAACAAGGACGAGAGAAGAGGTAGAAAGGGGAGGAGGGATAACTCACACAGTCCTCCTGAAGTAGCTGGACGACCTCTCGCGGTCAAACTCTTCCTCCTTGTCGGAGTCCTCTGAGGAAGAGGAGGAGAGCTCGTCGCGCCGCATGTCGTCGTGCTGGAAGGGAATGCCAGGTGAGAAGACGGCGGGGGTTGCAGGGGCACTGAACACTGAGTGGGGTCCTTCGCTAACGGATGGGAAATAATGAAGGTGATGAAGATGAGGATGGAGTGGCTCGTCAATGGTGATGGATAACAGGTCCATTTCTGTCTCCTCCGTAAACTTCAGCAGATAACATATGGGAGGGGTTGAGAGGGGGACAGTTAGACTCTTTTAATTAGAAAAGGTCAACATTTTGAAAGTACTCTAAACTCTGTAGCAGATAGCATCCTGTTCAAAGTAACTGTATGTTTGTGTATTAATACATTTGTCACGATGTGTATGTGTATGACTGTTACATCTACTCTAGCTTGGCATCTTTAAAAACTTTTTTAAAACATGGCCAATATTATGGCTATTGCTAGGCTACAATGTCCTGTAATACAGACTGCTATGTGCTTGAAGTCTTTTTCCCCTCCACAGGCAGCACAGAGATCATGCAGTGCTCTGGGAGAAGACAGAGGAAAGAGATACGGAGTGAGAGATGAAGAAAAGGATGAGAAGGATGTTAGGATGAAGACACCTGGGCAGAAAGAAGCTGCAGGACAACGTCTTCTCTCAGGACAGTGGATGAAGCTGATTGACAGAAAACCTTGCAACCCCTCACAAAGGACAGTATAGCCATAAACAACCACCAACTAAGAGCAGTTTGCATAAAGTATACATTTTCAAAAAGTAAAGGAAGAAACCACAAATGTTTCCTCTAGTCATGGCTTTGAGGCACAATTATTCTGAGGTTGGCCAAACTAAGGGTTTTAGGCTCAGAGGCTCTATATAACCTAAAGGTTTTAAATCCAAGCTACTAGCGTTGGTATAGCTGCTGCAGTTACAAAAAAAGATCTGTGGTTGAAAGAAGTTGATTTGGAGCGACGTGGAATTTCAAAACAGGATGGGAATGAGTGAATCAATGGCACATTGAAATATAATCTTAAACATTTAGTATCTACATGTATAGCATACACATCCATAAGTCTAACCATATCTACAGAGCCGCAAATCGCCGATGAGGTAGCCATGCGGTGAGTAATTGCAGTTCTTTGTAACACATAACCCGAGGCAACGGCTGGTAGAAAGCCTTGTTATTATGAGCATATTACTCCCTACTAACCATATTGCCATTTGAGTTGTATTGTAAGTGCATAAAAAATATTAGCTAGAGTGCACTTGACTTGATCTCTTGCTACTAAAGATGGTAAGGCATGCATTAACCAACATAAACCAACATAAATCAAGCATTGATTGATACTACTAGCCTATATCTCACCATCCTGTTTTGAATTTCCATGTTTTCAAACAAAATCAGTTTTGCCGATTTATTAGAAGAAGAGGAAGATTCTTTTTTTCTTTTTTTTTTTGTTTGTGATAGTTTTTTGTTGTTTTACAAATACCTTGAAGACCTCTCCTGGACAGACTGGTCGGTTTGTAGAGTCCTGATTATTTATCTTCAATTGAACAGAAAGAGAATAATGGAATCCATCCCCAAAAATGAAAGCATGGCAACATGTTCAAGAGGGGATTTTGTACTCAAAAGGCACACTTAAAGGAATAATCCACTCCAAAACTCTTGTATCAACAGTGGACTAATAAAAAACATTCTAAAATATTGTTTTAACTCTCCCATAAAAGCTAACACTTAGCTTCCGCTGACATATCAGAATGTTTCCACAATGTTTAGACACACACAGCCTCAGGTCAAGAGGCCTGTCAAAGTGATAAACAAACAAACAAACAAACAAACAAGGACATGGAGGATGAAATGATGCCGTAACTCAATAAAACGCTATGCAACTGCCATTTTGGAGAATCGTATTGATATTAACTCCCATGAGGATTATTGTCGTCTTCCTATACGTTACCGTGTCCTGGATGTTGAAGGTAACTCTTGGTCCAGGGGAGGATGCGTCTACTCTGATGTCCGGCAAGTCATCTACGTCTCCTATTCTGGAACTGAGTGGGAAATTAGGAAACATAATCCAACCCATTGGAATTTCAATTCAATTCCCAATCCTGACTTTACTGAATTGACCCATAGCCTGCTAGGTTTCAGCTGCAGACAAGGGATTCTCTTACAGTACCTTTGGCGTTCCATCCTTTTAGGTGGAGGTCTCCCTGCTGCTGTAGAGATGCTCTTGGAACGATTATAGCTGGGTTTGTATCCCAGACCCCACTTATCCTTTAGAGATGCAGCCTGGTGGAGAAGCATACAAACAATTGATAAGGGTTTATCAGTGCTGGTGTCCTTTCCATTTACATTCAGATGAATGGAGTTGTAAATTGCAGGATTTATAAATGGATTTCAAATAAAGACACCCACAGTCCAGAAGTATTAAGCCCAGCAAAAGGGTGGTAGTAAGTGCGTAGTGGTCTTACCCTCATGCTGGAGCGGCGTAGTTTCTTGCGGACGTCTCTCCTGATGTCGTTGACGGCCACAGACTCCAGCTGCTGGTAGCGCTGGATCTCCTGGTTGATTGTGCCCTCACTCGCTCCCAATTTCCTGTGAAAGGAGAACATACAGTATACATTACATGAACTGGAGATGAGTGATCTGACTTCAAGGATTGATCCTTGGTTTTGGTGTTTGATAAGAACTCTTACTTGAGGTCATCAATGACTTTGGCCTGCTCGTTCAGCTCTCTGATATCCACTATTCTTTTGTTTAACTTCCCTCTTCTTGGATCCAAGATCTGGTTGCCCGCTGCCGTCTGCCGCCTGAGGTCTATGGTCTCCTGTGGAGTATAGAGGACAAATTACACCATGTAATTCACATAATACACCACAGAATGTTTGGTTATTTGTATAACCTAGATTACACCACAATTAAACAACCTAAATTAGATTACACCTCCAACATGGGTTAATCACAACACAAAACTAAGGTATTAAACCAATAATGAATTATTACACCAAAGTGACAGTGCTACTTTTGACATTGTAATCATTTATCAGAGTGACTTACAGTTAGTGCATTCATCTTAAGATGTCTAGGTGGAAGAACCACATATCACAGGCATAGAAAGTAACATTTTCCTCAATAAGGTAGCCACCAGTAGGGGGGGGGGGGGGGTCGAAGTGAGGATGAATGATTATTTCATATACTATTTGAAGGGGGTGGGGGGGTGGAGGAGGGAGGGCGGGGTCAAAGTGAGGATGAAAGATTATTTAAGATAATATTTGATGTTTTCAGAAGATGGGCAGGGACTCTGCTGTCCTAGCTTCAGGGTGAAGCTGGTGCCAGTACAGAGAACAACTTGGACTGGACTGAGTGAGTGAGAGCTACCCTCCCGTAGGGTGGGCCAATCGACTTGAGGTGGCGTGCTCCGGTTGGGGTGTAGGGTTTGAGCATATTGAAGGTAGGGAGGGGCAGTTCCTATTGCTGATCCGTAAGTAAGCACCATGCTCTTGTATTGGATGCGAGCTTCGACTGGAAGCCAGTGGAGTGTGCGGAGGAGCGGGGTGACATGAGAGTACTTGGGGAAAGTTGAAAACCAGGCGGGCTGCAGCGTTCTGGATAAGTTGCAGGGGTTTTAAGTCACAAGCGGGGAGCCCAGCCAACAACGAGTTCCATTAGTCCAGACGGGAGAGGACAAGTGCCTGGATTAGGACCTGCTTCCTGTGGGAGGTAGGGTCGTACTCTACGGATGTTGTAGAGCATGAACCTGCAGGAGTGAGTCACTGCTTTGATGTTTGCAGAGAATGACAGGGTGTTGTCTAGGGTCACGCCAAGGTTCTTTGCACTCTGGAAGGGCGATACTGTGGAGTTATCAACCGTGATGGAGAGGTCTTTGAGCGTGCAGGCCTTCCCCGGAAGGAAGAGCATTTCCGTCTTGCCGTGGTTGAGCTTGAGGTGATGGGCCGACATCCAAGTTGAGATATCTGACAGGTACGCAGGGGAAGGAGAAAAGTAGTTTAGTGTCATCCGCATAGCAATGACAGGAGAGACCATGTGAGGATATGACAGAGCAGAGTGACTTGGTGTATAGAGAGAAGAGGGCCTAGAACCAAGCCCTGGGGAACACCAGTAGTGAGAGTACGTGGTGCAGACAAGCATCCTCTCCACGTCACCTGGTAAGAAGCTATCCGAGAGTGTGCAGAGCATGAGACATCCAGCCCTGAGAGGGTGGAGAGGAGGATCAGATGGTTCACGGTGTTGAAGGCAGCGGATAGAGGAGGATGAAAACAGAGGAGAGAGAGTCAGCTATGGCAGTGCGGCGAGCCTCCGTGACACAGAGAACAGCAGTCTCGGTTGAGTGACCCGTATTGAAGCCTGACTGGCTAAGGTCAAGAAGATCGTTCTGTGAGAGAGATAACGAGAAAGTTAATCAGAGACAGCACGATCAAGTGTTTTGGAAAGAAAATAAAGAAGGGATACAAGTCAATAGTTTTTGATGTCAGATGAGTTGAGTGTTGGTTTCTTGAGGAGGGGACGCAGTCAGTGGTAAGGGGTACGTTGATGAGGAATGAGAGAAGTTCCCAGAATGTCTGGAGAAGGGAGGAGGGGATGGGGTCGAGCGGGCATGTTGTCGGGTGGCCAGACCTCACTAGTCGCAGGATTTCATCTGGAGAGAAGAGGGGAAAGAGATCAAGGTGTAAGGTAGTTCTGTGTGAGTGAGACCAGTGGACTTAATAATAAGCTGAGTGAATAAGTAGCGGATGTCATCAACCTGATGAATTTTTGAGGGGTAGAAAGCTTTAGCAGCGGATACAGAGGAAGAGAAGGTAGAGAGGAGGGAGTGAAAGGATGATCCTTCCTCTGGAAGTTTCGTTTTCCTAAATTCAGGTGTCCGCTGCCCTGTTCTGTAAGCTCACAATGAGTCAGCCACAGAGTAGGAGGGGAGGACCGAGCCGGCTGGGAGGAAAGGGAACAGTGTGAGTCATAGGATGCGGAAAGGGAGGAGAGTAGGGTCGATGCGTCAGAATCAGGAGACAGGAGGGAGAAGGATTCACCACCTCAGCCACATCTTAAACTCACACCAATTATCATGTTATACACAAACATAAACAGCAAAGAAATAGGCAAAATGAAAGTCACCATCACCATAATACTAGAGACCTTTGGGACCGATTGGTGACCCAATTCTCGGATGAGGGAGTTAACACAACATGTGTAACCAGGTGAAAAGAGAACCAGAAAAGCATAAACCCCTCAGAGTCAATTGCTAAGTGACAATATTATTTTTGCCATAGGGATGGGCATGGTCATTCGAATATCCGAACGGACGTTAGTATTTGAATACTTGCGAGAGTATTCATAAACATAAAAATAAATCATAGGCCTATTATAACAATGAAAAGGCTTTGTCTAAATTAAATAAAAGTATCTATATGACATTGCCACACACAAGGATATACCATGATATTTGAAATTCTTAATTCAATAAAACAAACTTTTGAATTTAGTTTTTATAATATGTGCCCACATACTGTAGCCTACATGGGTTTGTTGTTATTGTCAGCCAATCAAAGCGGCACTACAGTCAGTGGCTCCACGTGTAGTAGCAAGCAACGTGGGAGATCTCTAATCAATGCAAAATGGAATATAAATTACGTAATTAAGTTAGCTAAATTAGAAGTAGTAGGCTACAATGAGCAATCATCAGCAACCATTAAGTTGTTGTAGACAAAGACGGGAAGTGCAGCAAAATAGCCTCAATTAGCCTCAATTTCTGCAAGAAAGCAGAGCAGCACCTCTCTCCCAAGTCACACAGGCTACACAGCAAGCCATTTCCCAAGTGCATTTCAATTAACCCCCCCAAAAAAAGTCATCATATTCGAATTGTGAACTTGTTTAAAATGCCCATCCCTAGTTTGCCGTTAGTTTGTTCTCCAAAAACACAATTGATGCGAGCCCTCTGATATTATCACAATTCATTGTGTCACTTAGCAATTGAAATCCATTCTGCAGCTTGAAATCTGGACGATAGAGCCTTAGCGTGATAATATAGGCCCAGAAGAGAGGACAATAGAGCGTGGGGCAGTTGAGGATGGGCTACAGTACATACACATCCCCAGGATAGGGGTCTAGGAGCCCTCGCCCTGTTCCCTCTGGACTGGGGAGGGGCATAGCCGTGTAGGTAGTCGCCTGGTACCAAGACGCTCTGGACACTGGGGCTTTTCAAGCCCAGGATGCTGTTTACCAGCCGCGTCCGGAACGTGAGCCTGGGGCTGCTGCACTCTCCCTCTGGGCTCCCCTGTAAGCAACGGGATGGATACGCCCAAGGCAAGGTTCAAATGGGTGCATGAACTAAGTAGCTTGGATAGCTTTTAGTGCTGTCACAGTGGCTGTAATGGGTTGACATGGCTTGAACAGACATGCAGTCTTGACACTCAGTGCTTTTTTACATTCTTGACACACAGTCAGGGATTTTACACGTGCACACGGAGCTACAATAATCTCTAACGCAATCATAGTGCTTTAACAGTCTTTTAAAATCGTCTCGTGGTTGTACTGCAACAGAATCACAGGCATTAACAAACTCACAGGACACGAACACACTCAGAGTTATACAATTCCGGTTAAAAGTGATACACAAATATTCAGCATGGTTATCATGGTTAGGGCAAGACTAAAAAGACTGACCATATGGATGGTGGGCGACATTGTGTCGGCCTCCTCCTCATCAGACAAGTTCACCATGTTGATTGAGTTGAGGTCAGCGATGTCATCCCCATCCTCTTCTCCCGTCAACGAGGTCAGTGTGTTGCCTAGGGCATTGAGACGCTTGCCAATGTTGGGGTCCATGTGGACATCGATACCACACATTTTCCACAGCACGTTCAGCGCCCAGGTGCCTGCACTGCTGCTTTCTGACGGTCGCACACGGAGGGAGAGAGAATATTATCCTCCACTAAATCCATCTGTCACTCACTAGAATACAAAGATCTTGTTCACAGAGAAGTAGAAAACAGCCGTGCCGTATTTTGGATAACAGCTTGACAACGTTCACATTCAAACTAACCCCTTTAATAATATACACAAAGTTTGAAGCCCATTATCAGTGAAGTACTGACCTGCAGAAGGCTGGCCTGTGGTTCTGGAGCACACTTCATATGTGCCATCTGGAACAACACCTACAAAATCAACACATTCAAATATTACATAAAAAAGAGGGCCGGTACCGTGTAGGGGACCACACTGTAGGAAGTTAGGCACAAGTAGAGCTTAATTTGGGTGGAATATCAAAAGGTATTGGTCACTTTGGTACTCAATATCTGGGTGAAGCTGAAGACTTTCCCTATGTTTTTTTATGTACTCATTCTTTATAAAGTCATCTTCTGATGTTAAACTTCAAAACTTCCCGGCCCAGCTCTAAATAAAGACAAGCCGTCCCATTTTCTGACTTCATGCATTTTCAATCCCAGTCTGTATGTAAAAGCAAACATCTCGCGGTCCAATCACTCACAGGCGTTCATGATCATGTCTCCTCGGATCTCAGGCTTCCAGTCGTCCCAGGAGGTCTCAAAGCCCTCGGCGAAGCGGATGCAGAAGTTCTTGAAATGGCCCTTGCTGACCAGCGACTCAGAGGAGCAGGCGGTGATCAGCGTGCTCTCGATGGTCAGCACCAGGGCCGAGCCCGTGTCGAAGTCAATGCTGTGGTTGGCCTGTGAGGATCGAGGTTTGAGGGTGGACGGGTGAGTAAGATGTAAAATGTAGGTTATCGGATAAGTCTAGCACAAGGATACAATTAAGGTTAAGAGTAAATCGTGTGTTAGGAATAAGTGAAGGGTTACAGTAACATTTTATTTGACAGTCTGTTTATAAACATTAAATAGTTTGTTAACAATTAAACTCAACACACTTGTAAGGCCTGTTAGTTATCCATGTATCATATTATCATTACAGGTGTTTGTAATAATTCATGAAATTATAGGAACTTATACACAGGTTTACTAATGGTTAAAAACGATTTAATAACGGTTTATAAGCATCATATTGGCCGGCCTTCAAATAAAGTATATTACTTAGGAATAGGAAATGTGTGTAATGTTGAAAAGCACATTGGCTCCTTGGAAACAGTTAATGCAGTTGTGACATTGTGTGTGCCACTCCATAACACGATAACAATAAAGTACCTGTGCCAATGGACCGTAACGGTGAGACATTCAACCAGTCAAACCATTTCAAGCTTCATTAAAGTTATGCCAGATGTATCAATAAAAGTGTTGGTTGTAAACTGCCATAACCTGTTATGTCAGCATTGTGTCAAGATTGCATCACAAACACTTATAAAAGGTTGTTACAATTAAAACAAGAGATTGAATAGATTGTAAGTTACTTTTCGTGCATATTTTTGCGGGCCTACAGATCTGCTGGCCCCAGCTTCAGAGCGGATCCCTTCGAAACCTGGTATATGTCCTTTCTATGGAGATAAGAGATCAAAGTTATAACTTTGATTAACTTGTAAGAGAAACCACCAGAGACTGTGGATATAGTCACTCCAATATTAGTCAGTCACTCACCAAGACACAAATGAAATCTTTAGCATTTATTAAGACATTTACCTTGAATACATTTTGTAATTTGCTGCTAATCCAAAGGCCACTGCACTGAAAAAGCTTTCTCCACCATTCCCATGTTTCCAAGGTTATAAAGATAGGCCTAATTGTATCTATTCAGCTACATACTACTGCAGCTAGCTACACTTTATTAGGTACACCACCCCTTTCACAAAAATGGCTCGCTCCTATAGACAGTCAGTCACGTGGTTCGTTTGATTGAATGCTAGATCTATGAGACTTTGGGTTTGGTATGATTGTCGGTGCCAGGCGCGGCAGTTCCAGTATCTCAGAAACGGCTGGCCTCCTGGGTTTGCAGAGAATGGTGAGACAAACAACAGCTTGTTCATGAGAGGTCGAAGGAGAATGGCTAATGCAGCAGACGACCACACAGGGTTCCACTTCTATCAGCTAAAAACAAGAAAAAGCGGCTCCAGTGGGCACGCGATCACCAACACTGGACAATTGAGAAGTGGAAAAACATTGCCTGGTCCGATGAATCCTGGTTCATGCAGCGTCATGTGTATGGCAGAGTCAGAATTTGGCGTAAGCAGCATGAGTCCATGGCCCCTTCCTGTCAACTATGCTGGTGGTAATGGTGTGGGGAATGTTTTACTGGCACATGTTAGGTCCCTTGATACAAATTGAGCAATGTTGCATGACCCAAAGAATTTAGGCTGTTCTGGTACCGACCTGGTACTAGATGGGTGTACGTAATAAACTGTCCACTGAGTGTATATAGCCAACTATATTTTAATTTAGTTATTAAAATTGACCAAATTACTACTAGTATATATTCATTCTTCTATATTTTGTGTTTTTATAATTGGTTCTGATTCAAATTAAGCATTGTGACAAAATTGTTGTAAAAAATTATTGGATCAACTTGATTTGATGATTAGTCACACCATGTGTGTAAGGGCTTGGTTGTGGTAATAGCCTCTTACTCCCACCAGGGGGAGTGGAAGTGCCACAATCAAGCCCTCACAACCTAACTAAGGGGGAAATTATCCTCAATCAGAGACAGCTGTACAGGGTTGTCTCTGATTGGGGATTGTATTTAAGCTCCCCACACATACACCTGTGTGTGGATCATTGTTCCTGCTTGTCTGCTTCGTTGTTGCAGAGAGCAAGTAAGTCACTGTGTTTTTGTTAGACTCTCCTTTGTTATTTTTGGGAACTGTTTTAGGATTAACAGTTTAAATAAAAAGGATGTCACTCCACGAGCGCTCCGTCTATCGTCCCATGAATACGCACCGTGACAATGTGCCACTTTCAGACAATCATATTTCTTACAATTTAACTCATATCAACACACAGTTTCAGGACAACGTCTGAAACAGAAAAGAACAAACAAAAAATGTGTCTAAGCGTGAAAGAAAAAATTCAGCAGTCAGGAAAAAACACGTAAATGTAATAACTATTATTTGTTACATGTAAAACTATTCTTAGAAGCATTGGGTGTCCCAGATTTGTTTTATTTTGTATATTTAACCTTTATTTAACTAGGCAAGTCAGTTAAGAACAAATTCTTATTTACAATGACGGCCTACAAGCCCCAACTTTCTACAAGAACCAACTTTCAACAAGCCCCAACTTGCGACATGCATTAATATCCAGTACTTAAAAATGCTATACCATTTTAACATGCCACATTGTAATGGCTTTCTCCTTAAAACATTTGGGTGCAAAATAAAGGGCCAAATTATTAACATAATTTTTAAGATCTCCTCCTACCAGTGAGGTGTTGGTGATGGGCAAACAGATTCCAAGGTCGTTGACAGTTAGCTGCAGGAAGAGGGTGCTGAAGGCCTGGGCTGAGGTCTGCTGGATGCCCGGCAGCTTGTCCACCACCTCCTTGGTGGCCATGTGGATGTCTTTGTTCAATGCCAGACGCTGTTCGTTCCAGTTGTCGTAGGCTGCCTTGTAGTTCAGCCAGAAGAGTACAGCTACAACGAGAAGGGAAACAATGATGACATTTTCCATTACGATTTTGTTGGCGAGGTTATACAATTTAGAGAATTAGATTCAGAGAATTTGAAAACTATTAAGGCCTGACCTCTGTCAAAGGCCACAGGCTGAGCAAAGACGATTGGCCGGTTGAGAGTGATGAGTACTGCCTCTTTGTCCGAGGAGCCACTGATTTCCTCCTGAAGGGCGTTCCGTAAACCAATACGAGTGCGGAAGTAGGCCACCTGGTGGAAGTCTGAACCCGCCTCCTCGTACACCTGTGGAATAAATAAATAGTTATGGTTATGATCGCAGCAGCTAATTGAAACAAACACAATCTATATTGATTCGCTATAGCTTACCTGATGCTTGACTATTTGGCCCAGGGCGAGGTTCAGGTCCACTTGGCACTTCCCAAACAGTTTGAGGTAACTGCTGCTGCCGCCGGGCTGGGCTTTACACTGGATCCTGTTGGAGAGCTCCAGCTCTATCAGCCCTGTCTCGAAGCGCACCGCTCTCATGGATGGAGTGGTGGCTGTCATCTGGATCCCCTGCAAACAAGAATTCAGGAAAAAGTCAATCAGTTCCATTCCTGCACACAAGCAATAAGTAAAAAAGAATGTAAACTGCAGCACATTTCTTGTTTTAAATACTGGTACCTTAAACATCAGACTGAGTGAGTAGAGCAGAATTTTGGGCTTCTCAGCGTCTGTTGAGATGTCGTGCTCATTCCACAGAGGAATGGGCTGCTCTCCTCCTGCATAGACATTTAACCAAAGTGTCTAAGCACAATACTGAAACACAACAACAACGTTCAGTGTCCTTGTGTTATACAGTGGGACAGACCTGATACTTTCTGGATGACTTCATTGACTTCCTTCATGAAAACCTTCTGCAGGAACACCAGGTGGTTCAGGAGGTCCGTGGTGAGGTTGTGCTCAAAAGAACCAATCTAGGTGAAGGGGGATTGAACTCAATAAAAATAACAGAAAGGCCCACACAGATGAATATGCTCCCAATTACCACTTTATCAACAATGTTTTGATTCACGAGGATCTTCGCAGGTCGAACGGACTGAATACTAACATCCGCAAATATATACAAATTTCACCCTGCATGAGCATTAGGCACAAAGCCTATTAATATCTAGCTCAGATCATATCCAAACAAATGAACAAACAATCAAAAGAGAACAAAAACTGTGTTGACATATCATTTATATTAATAAAATGTATAGTCTGCAAAACCGGAGCTACTCTACTTAAATATGGCAGCCTCACCTCAGCCACACAGCGCAGGTAATTCCCCTGGAGGTAGTTGCCCTGCTTCATGGGGATTGGGAAGTCGTCTGTAAAATCCGAGTGGCCCTCGTGGTCCTCCATTATGTATTCTCCAGACATGGTGACTGGCGGGAGGTTGAGGTTGGCCGAGGGTGGCATGGTGGACATGGTGTCCACCGGGGACACCTTGGACTGGAAACAGAGCTTGTGGTTGGGCAGCTCGAACGTGAACCTTGTCTGGGCGCCTGCACAGAGAACAAACAAGGATGAGTTTATCAATCCACTCAGAATTAAATTAAGATGCATTGTCAGATCACAAATAATAAGATCCTCATAATAAGTACAATATCCAATTCTGCCAGTCGGGGGTTAAAGCTGGGTGCTAATTACAGTGCCTTCAAAAAGTATTCATAGCCCTTATTCCACATTTTACTGTGTTACAGCCCAAATTCAAAATTGATTAAATATATTTTCTCTCGCCCCTCTCTACACAATACCCCATAATAAAGTGAAAACATGTTTTTATACATTTTTACAAATGCATTGAAAATGAAATACAGACATATATCATTTACATAAGTATTCACACTCCTGAATTAATACTAGAAGTACCTTTGGTGGCGATTACAGCTTTGAGTCATCTTGGGTATGTCTGTACCAGCTTTGCACATCTAGATTTGGGGATTTTCTCCCATTCTTCCTTGCAGATTTTCTCAAGCTCTGTTAAGTTAGATGGGGAGTGGCAGTGAACAGCAATCTTCAAGTCTTTCCACAGATTTTCAATGGGATTCAAGTGCCTTTTTGTAAACTCCAGGCATGCTGTCATGTGCCTTTTTCTAAGGAGGCTTCCTTCTGGCCACACTCCCATAAAGCCCAGATTGGTGAAGTGCTGTAGAGACTGTTATCCTTCTGGCAGGTTCTCCCATCTCAGCCAAGGAACTGTAGTTCTGTCAGAGTGATCATTAGGTTCTCAGTCACCTCCCTGACCAAGGTCCTTCTTGCTTGGTTGCTCAGTTTGGTCGGATGGCCAGCTCTAGGTAGTCTTTTTCCATTTCCCAACGATGGAGACCACTGTGCTCTTGGAAACGTTCAACACTCTAGAAATTGTTTTATACCATTCCCCAGATACAATACATAGCCTAAGGTATGTGGACTCCGCTTCAAATTAGTGTATTGGGCTATTTCAGCCACACTCAAATAAAATCGACCACACAGCCATGTAATCTCCATAGACAAACATTGACAGTAGAATGGCCCGTACTGAAGAACTCAGTGACTTTTAACGTGGCACCGTCACAGGATGCCACCTTTCCAACAAGTCAGTTTGTTCAATCTTTCCCCTGCTAGAGCTGCCCAGGTCAACTGTAAGTGCTGTTATTGTGGAGTGGAAACTTCCACAAGTTTCCACTCCACAATAACAGCAACAACAGCTCAGCCGCGAAGTGGTAGGCCACACAAGTTCACAGACCGCCAAGGGATGAAGCGCTTAGCGCGTAAAAATAGTCTGTCTTCGGTTGCATCACTCACTACCAAGTTCCAAACTGCCTCTGGAAGCATCGTCAGCACAATAAATGCACGTTGGGAGCTTCATGAAATGGGTTTTCAGGGACGAGCAGCCACACACAAGCCTAGGATCACCATGCACAACAGTGTAAAGCTTGCCGCTATTGGACTCTGGAGCAGCGGAAAAACGTTCTCTGGAGTGATGAATTACGCTTCACCATCTGGCAGTCCGACGGACGAATCTGGGTTTGGCGGATGCCAGGAGAACGCTACCTGCCCCAAAGCATAGTGCCAACTGTAAAGTTTGGTGGAGGAGGAATAAAGGTCTGGGGTTGGTTTTCATGGTTCAGGCTAGGTCCCTTAGTTCCAGTGAAGGGAAATCTTGACGCTACAGTATACAATTACATTCTAGACAATTCTGTGCTTCCAACTTTGTGGCAACAGTTTGGGGAAGACCCTTTCCTGTTTCAGCATGACAATGGCCCCCTGCACACAGCAGGGTCCATACAGAAATGGTTTGTTTGAGATCAGTGTAGAAGAACTTGACTGGCCTGCACAGAGCCCTGATCTCAACTCCATCGAACACCTTTGGGATGAATTGGAACACCGACTGCGAGCCAAGCCTAATGGCCCAACATCAGTGCCCGACCTCACTAAAGCTTTTGTGGCTGAATGGAAGCAAGTCACCGTAGCAATGTTCCAACATCTAGTGGAAAGCCTTCCCAGAAGAGTGGAGGATGTTATAGCAGCAAAGGGGGGACCAACTCCATATTAATGCCCATGATTTTGGAATGAGATGTTCGACGAGGCATGGTCATGTAGTGCACAATTATAGTTCCTTGGACTTCAAGGTATAGTTTCTGTTCTGACATGCACTGTCAACTGTGGGACCTTATAGAGAAAGGTGTGCTTCTTTCTAAATGTCCCAAAAATTGAATTAGCCACAGGTGGACTCCAATGAAGTTGTAGTGACATCACAAGGATGGTCAAAAGAAATTGGATGCACGTGAGCTACATTTGGAGTGTCATAGCAAAGTGTGAATACTTACGTAAATGAGATATATTTCTGCATTTAATTTTCAATGATATTGCAGAGATTTCTAAAAACATGTTTTCACTGTCAAATCTATTTCATCTATTTTTAATTCAGGTTTGTAACAACAAAATCTGGAATAAGTCAAGGGGTATGAATACTTTCTGAAGGCACTGTACCTGTCATGCCGTGGCTCTTCATGCGGCCCATCTTGTACTCAGCCTTGAGGGAGGGCAAAAGGGCTGCTCCTATTGTGATGCCGTCCATCATGGCGCTGAACTTGAGGACGATGGGCTTCTTCTCTAGGCCCTCTGGAAGCTGGGGGAACTCATTGGCCTCCACGGGGGTCTGGTTGATGCTGGATGCCTTGTCAGAGGGCTGAGGGGTGGGGGTATCTTCCCTGTTGGGGGGTGACCTAAAGGAAAAAATAACATAGTTCAGGATGAAGAAGTTTTACTTAGTCCATGAAAGAAATTCTGAGGAAAGAAAATTATGTTTTTCTCACTGAAAATCTTTCCTGTCATACTAGACACTTAGGTGAGGACCACACTGACCAAGCAGTTCTGCCTACCCAGCCCCAGTTCGTGGGCGGGGCTCACCTAAGAGATACCTATAGATTTCAATGGGTCTCAAAGTATAAATAATTCAATAACTTATGAATAATAAAACAATTTCCTCCCCTAGACTCACACGTTGGATGGCTGGCGGATGAGGTCGGAGATCTGCTTTGAGAGCTGATGGGAGCTGCGGACCATCATGCTGTGTAGCGTGGCTGGGTGCTGGGGGATGTTGATCATGATGGCGCCCACCTTGAACATAGCTGCGTTGTTGGTCTTCAGGCCGCGCTGGGCGCTGTAGAGGGCCTGGGACTTTGCTACGTTGCATTTCACAACCGTTCTGGAATGGCAGAGCAGAGTGTCAGCGATTCTAATCTGACTGTTTGACAACACGTTAAGACAGGACAACATCTATCGAACAACAGCGTACAGAAAAATGTGTGTGTTGGGTCATTTTTGTTAGACAGCAAGCATACTACAAACTAAGAGGCACTTAACGACATCCATGTTATGGGGGCATAAGAATTACAGTGTTCTATACACGCTTTTCCATTACGAAGCCCAAAACAAATCAACAACAATAAATGATGATCACAATTAAAGGATGAATCGCTGTGATATGGCTGATCTATAAAGATACTCTACTCGCCATACACATGAAGGAAGGAACACAGAAACAGAGGAGAAACTGAGAGTGGGGGATTATCAATCTAACACAATGAGGGACAGTAACATAGCTAGAGCTGTACACTGACGAAACACTGGGGTGCCATAGACTCCAGACAAAATGAAAGCTGTGTTTTAACTAGGTACTACTGTGGCATTGCTATGACGTGCCAAGGTGCAGTAGTTATAAACACATACAGAAACTCTTGTTTGGCTGTGCTGGTAGGAGATGTAGGGAAATCCTCCAGTCTATGTAAGACGATGGAAGAGAAAGCAGGGAAAGTAAAAAAAAAGAAGAAAAAAAAAGAGAGCAAATGAGAAATTGAGTATTCACGCAGAGATACTGTATATCGAGACAACAGACTAGATTAGAATATCTATCCACCTTCCTTCGCCTGCCAAAAGTCTTTCCAGTGACGACAGCAGAATATTTGCAGTCATTTGAATATTTTGTAGGATTTGATTACTGTGAAGTAACTTTAGGAATAACTCACACAGTATGTTGAAATGCAATCAATGGCACAGTTGGGTAGGAAATTAAAACATTCCATATAATTCATTTTACAGGTTATGAAAATGACAGGCAAACGATCTAGAAAGGTTATTTGAGATCTTAGAATTCACGGAAACCTAATGCACACTATCAAACTTCAAACCTCAATACAAAATGCAAATGAAGCAGCTATCTGCCTAAATTTGAGCAGTACTTACTGAATGTCTGGTGTTATACCCTCCAGGAGCACAATGTTTACTCCTCCTACGTGGGCTGATGCACAAGTCTCTGTCATCTTCTGGTGCAGTATGTCTGAAAACAGATTTTGGAGTTACAATCCAAATATGGTACTGCAAAATGTAATAGAAAGAGGCAGTGTATTGAATTAGTGACGTAAACCAAGAGCTAGTGATGCGCGGGTCACCGCAATTGCTAATAACCGATCTGCAACCACCCAACTATATGTGATAAAGCGCTGTAGGCTACAGTCAGAGACAGCGGAACGATTTTTGACAGGGGGTGCATGATTTTACTTGCCTGATTTAGATAGGTTTCTGATATTTTAGTAGGCTATTTGTTTGTCAACTTGTCCACAATTAGATACATGCAGCTTCTCTTCTGTGATTATATGTTTCCCTAGAAGACTAAATAAACCCGTGTTCACCAGAACAATGTCACAAATGATAGAATGATGCTTCAATTTAGTTGACATCTGTAAAGTTCTCTGGCATCTCTGCTTCTTTTGCAGAGCAAAGAGCAGAGAAACACAACTCTTTGCGTTCTCTCATGATGCTGAAAGAAAGATATCATATTTCTCCAGTCCTGTTACCGAGTCCATATTTAGCCTACATTTGGTATATCATTTTACTGCAAGAAATGCTTAAATTCTGCAGGAGTTAACATTAAGGCTATGTGAGAGGTTATAGCCCTACAGTCACTGTCCAGATTTCCGTTACCATTTAACCCATCTGAAAAGAAGGCTACAGTATCCTTGACGTGCCATAGGCCTACTTGAAGTCCCCGTCTTGTGACTGTCAAATTTGTATAGCGTCTCACAATCATCCCACATAACATAGCCGGCAATACTACCATCCTCTTTAACAATTTCACCAAATCTTTCCTAAACATTACTTTTCTGGATCGACATTCAACTTTTTCAGCCTGTTCCCAACAGCATTTGGCGATTGGCGTGTAGGCTATTTGGCACGAGTACAGTTAGGCCCTAAAGCTTAGACTTACGCACTAATGTCAGATAGCCTAAAATAATGAAAGAAAAACCTCAATGTAGCCTATAGATATAAATTGCACAAGAATGAGACATTTATGGATGTTTTCAGGTAGACTATGGTTTTCTCTTCATTCAACCCACCAGCCACCCGCCCGCCCTTCAACCACACAATATTTAATAACCCTAAACCCGCCTGCCCAGCGGAAAAAACGCAGGGACTGCAGGTTATGAGTCAATCCACGCATCACTTCTAAGAGCCTCACCCTTCATCTTTTCCTTGAGTGTGAAGCTGCCGTGGATCTTCTTCAGCTCTGCCTCCATGGTCAGGCCCCCGATGTCGGCCTCCAGGTGGGTGCGGTTCACCATGCCAATGCCAAACACGATGAGGGTGACGTGCTGTGGCTCAGAACTCACCAGGCTGCGCCGTCTGCCCCCAGCGCCGAGCCCGGACGGAGGCTTGTTAGTGGGGGTGGCGGGTTCCTGCTGTTCGTTCTCAAAGATCACCCTGCACAGGGGCTCCGAGGGACTGCGGGCACCGTCTGCACAGATCACACGAAACACACACAAATTAGCAATGAGTGTGTGTGCTTGCCTATTAATAATGTATATTATGTGTAAGTGCCTACAGTAGGGGGTAGGGGCTAGAGATGGGTGAGTGGAGGGGAGAGAGAGCCATACCCGAGAGGCAGTTCTCAGGGGAGCTCTTCTCCAGGATACCAGTGGGGTCAGAGATGAGGGAGTAGAAGTTGAGCAGCTTGTACATGTTCTGCCAGCACTCTGCAGAGGGCTCGCTCTGCTCTGACACTGTGATGGAGTCGGAGTCATCCATTTGGATGGCTGTGTGGTCAGCCACGTCCCGAGAGCCCTTCCGCGACACCTTAATCAATTGATTGATTGCATTTATTAGATACCAATAGAAATAGAGCATACATCATCTGATAGATCACTGAGGAATATATACTGAACAAAAATAAAAAACGCAACATGTAAAGTGTTGATCCCATGTTTCACGAGCTGACATAAAATATCCCAGACATGATCCATATGCACAAAAAGCTTTTCTCTCAAAAAGCTTTTCTCTCAAAATTGTTGACATCCCTGTTAGTGATAATTTCTCCTTTGCCAACATACATCCACCTGGTAAGTGTGGCATATCAAAAAGCTGACTAAAAAGTATGATCATTACACAGGTGCGCCTTGTGCTGGGGACAATAAAAGGTCACTAAAATTTGCACACAATACAATGCCACAGATGGCTCAAGTTTTGAGGGAGCATGCAATTGGCATGCTGACCACAGGAATGTCCAACAGAGCTGTTGCTAGAGAATTTAATGTTAATTTCTCTACCATAAGCCGCCTCCAACATCGTTTTAGAGAATTTGGCAGTAAGTCCAACCGGCCTCACAACCGCAGACCACGTGTAAGCACACCAGCCCAGGACCACATCTGGCTTCTTCACCGGCGGGATTGTCTGAGACCAGACACCAGGACAGCTGATGAAACTGTGGGTTTGCACAACCAAAGAGTTTGCTTGTCGTCCTCACCAGGTTCTTGACCTGACTGTCATAACAAACTTTAGAGGGCAAATGCTCACCTTCGATGACCACTGGCACACTGGGAAAGTGTGCTCTTCACGGACGAATCCCGGTATCAACTGTACCGGGCAGATGGCAGACAGTGAATGGCGTCATGTGAGCGAGCGGTTTGCTGATGGTGGCGGTGGGGTTATGGTATGGGCAGGCATAAGCTACGGACAATGAACACAATTGCATTTTATCAATGGCAATTTGAATGCACATTACCGTGAGATACCGTGACGAGATCCTGAGGCCCATTGTCGTGCCATTCACCTGCCGTCATCACCTTATGTTTCAGCATGATAATTCACAGCCCCATGTCGAAAGGATACACCAAAAGGTTCAAAACAAAATAAATACAAAAATAACAATTCCTGGAAGCTGAAAATGTCCCAGTTCTTCCATGGTCTGCATACTCACCAGATATGTCCCTCATTTAGCATGTTTGGGATGCTCTGGATCGACATGCACGACAGCGTGTTCCAGTTCCCGGCAACTTCGCACAGCCATTGAAGAGGAGTGGGACAACATTCCACCGGCCACAGTCAACAGCCTGATCAACTCTACGCGAAGGAGATGTGTCGCACTGCATGAGGCTAATGGTGGTCACACCAGGTACTGACTGGTTTTCTTATCCATGCCCTTACTTTTTTTAAAGGTATCTTTGACCAACAGATGCATATCTGTATTGCCAGTCATGTGAAATCCATAGATTAGGGCCTAATTAATTTCTTTCAATTAACTGATTTCCTTATATGAAATGTAACTCAGTAAAATCTTTGAAATTGTTGCATGTTGCGTCTATATTTTTGTTCAGTGTACAACATACAGTATATCTATATGATCATTCCAAAATGAAGACACATACTGGTTGATGTACCTTGGAGGTCCGGCGCTCCGAGCGACCCAGCGTGTTGCGTCCCCGGGGCTCCCTCCTGCCCAGGGTGTCCAGTCCTACAGGGGGGCCGTTGGGTGGTTGACCCCCTCCTCCACCTCGCTTGCTCCTCTGAGCCGTGTTCCCTCCACTGCCGGCCCCACTCCGCCCGGCTCCATTGATGCTTCCCCGCGAGCTGCGGCTGAAGTCAGAGGAGCGGAAATGTCGGTAGGGCCTTGCCTTGAAGGTGGGCGTAGGGGAGGCGGACCCGGCGGTGTAGCGACTCAGCTTGATGTCTGTCTGCGTGGCCTTGATGTCGTCCACCATGGTACTGAACTGGTGGATGAGGCGCACCAGGGCCATGTCCACACGCTGGCTGATGGCCTGGCAGGCGATGGTGAAGTCGCAGTGGAAGGTGTTGTAGTGGCGCCGGTTGAGGTCGTGGAAGGCGAGGGGAGCTGCCGTGGAGTTGGGGGGGCCAGTGCTGGTAGACTTCTCCATCAACACAGAGTTTAGACTGAAGGTCTCGATCAGCAGGGCCGGTTTAAACTCCAGCGGAGGGAGGTTAGGCAAGCCCTGTCTGCAGGGAGAGACGGCGAGGGGTAGAGAGCGAGATTACTTATGAATGGTAGATAATGGGACAAATAATAACCAGGCATATAGTATCTATAATTAAGATACAAGGTTTATTTACCTTTTGGAGCGTTTGTTCTTCCGCTCCTTGGATGTGTCTGAGTCCACAATGTCTGCTCTAAGACACTCCAAGGTGCCGGAGAAGGAGAGGTGCTCTCCAAAATACATCTTGTAGCTGAGAGGAGTGGTGTCCTGGGCCTGGATCCCTGTGTGACTCAGCAGAGGCTTGAACACAACCTGTGTGAAGTGAGGAAAGGGAGAGGGAATCACTAGAATTCTCACACACAAACACTCTCAACAGGTTACCTGTGCGTCAGCGAGCTGCACGGCAGCGGGACACTGGTTGCCCTCCTCGATGTCAGCCATCATTATGTCGTCCTGGCTGGTACTGTGCTGAGAGTGCAGAGACTGTGTTCCATCAAGAGTGTTCTGGTCGCTGGACAGCACCGTGTTGAAGTCTGACGCTGACGGGATGGTGGGGAGGTTACAGGTGACGCCTGAGGAGCAACGGGAAACAGACACTTAGGGTGACCTTCTTTTTTAAAATGTTTCTACAGTGAGCTTTCGGGGGTTGGTCACATCACCAACATTCTCCCAACATTCACAGAAGATTCACGCAACATTCCCCCTACCTGTCTGCAGGCTGTTGTGCTGGGAGCGGTTGATGGGGGACTCCTGGAGTACAGCGTTCCCTCCGCCCCGGTTGCCCACAGCGTTCGACATCCAGTTGTAGAAGCTGACCGAAGAGGGCTCTGACAGCAGGGGGTTCTCCGTCATTACATCTGGGCCCACACTGTTACCTAAAGGGGGCACAAACATAATGTGATGTTGCAGTCCAATTCTCTACCAATTCTCTATCATCTTGGTTTGAAAAGGAATGGAACAAGTATAAAAATATGGTGGAAATTCCCTATAAGCCATGCTTTACGACAAAGTTGATACTTTGAGCACGAGGGTATGGAATTGGAAGGCAATCCAAGTCTGAACCAGGTGTGGGCAACCCTGGTCTATCCCATGGTAATGTTCTAAGGACAATGTCAGTGTACCTGTGCTCTTGGTGGCGGGCTCGTTCCTCTGGGATGTGCCCTCCAGCAGGTTGTGCAGGCTGGGGAAGCTGCCTGTCAGGTAGCTCAGCAGACTCTCCTTACGGGGACTGTCCTTGGCAGGCATGCCCACCCGACTCACATGGGCAGGAGAGTCAGCCGCTGTGTCCCCGCTGGTGTAGCTCAGGGACTGGTATGGGTGGGAGCCCTGAGGAAGACACACACCCATACCATTAGTTAGAAAACAAATGCATTCCTATGGTATACTAATGGAAAGTGGTCTTGCCCTGTCGCCCCTGTCCAGCCATATATACTGAACAAAAATATAAACGCAAAATATAAAGTGTGTTTCATGAGCTGAAATAAAAGATCCCAGAGACGTTCCATAAGCACAAAAAGCCCATTTCTCTCTAATTCTGTGAACAAATGAGTTGACATCTCTGTTAGTGAGCATTTCTCCTTTATGAACAACCGGTCTCACAACCGCAGACCACGTGTAAGCACGCCAGCCCAGGACCTCCACATACGGTTTCTTCACCTGCGGGATCGTCTGAGATCAACCACCCGGACAGCTGATTATTTCTGTCTTTAGTAAAGCACTTTTGTGGGGGAAAAACATTGGCTGGGCCTGTGTCATGTTGCGTTTATATTTTTTTCAGTATAATTATAAAGGTACAAAATTGAAGTAGACAACGCAGACAGACAGGTCGATACACAGTTAAAAGACACACCTTTACCTTTATTTTGAGGGCAGATTCACTGTGCGTGTGGGACTTGGACAGCTTCCTCATGATCTCCACCCCGCTGACCGGTCCAGATTTGTCTCCTGTGGGTGGGGGGCGGCTTGATGCTCCCTCCAGCAGCATGGTGTGTTCACTCACTGTGGCTGGACAGCATTTACAAAATGATACAACCCATTAGACCAACATACTGCATGCATTACTGTCATCCCCATCTTCATTGTCATCAAATTCATTAACATGTGGGGAGACTTGTCAGTACAACTGTTTTGATAAAGTCTCTCTGTCATGTATTAATTTACCAGAAAACGTTCCTACCTGCGTCGAACTCGAACTCGGCCCCGTCGGCGCTGGTGTCACTCTGCAGCGCAGCACCATTGTCCAGGCCCTGGATCTGGTAGGTCTGCTGCAGGGGGGTCTCCTTGGGTTTGGGCAGCTGGTTGGGCCTCATCAGGCCGATGGCCTTGAAGCCCTGGGTCACCACAATAAACTTCATCCACTGCCGGGCCAGAGCAACCAGCCCCTTCTTCAGGGTCACCAAGGCAGGCAGCCCGTCATTCTAATGAGGACAAGATGAGATGGGTTAAATAGCTAATTAGGAGATCACTTAGTGTAGATCCATGAGAGCAAATTCCAGCCAAGCACTAACAAACCTGATTCAGTCAATCATGGCCCAGACTGAAGTTCTCAAGCCTCTAAACGCACACACACACACGTCTCACCATAGTGGCCTCCTCTATAACTGAGTAGTTAGCCTGCTGTAGGTAGCGATGCAGGATGTTACACAACAGACAGGAGGGGTTCTCGTGGAGGTAGCGTGCTCGCTTGGTCACCCTGTTGTACTTGCTCCGAAAGGGGATGTGGATACTTTTTTTCTGTAGAGAACAAAGGAAAGAAAAGGGAATGTGTCTCATATACAGTGCATTCGGAAAGGATTCAGACTCCTTCCCCTTTTCCACTTTGTTACGTTACAGCCTTATTCTAAAATGGATTAAATAATACAAAAATCCTAATCAATATACACACAATACCCCATAATGACGAAGCGAAAACCGTTTTTTAAACATTTTTGCAAATTTATAAAAAACAAAAAACAAATGCCTTATTTACATAAATATTCAGACACTTTGCTATGAGACTTGAAATTGTTTCCAATGATCATCCTTGGAGTCCACCTGTGGTAAATTCAATTGATTGGACATGATTTGGAAAGGCACACACCTGTCTATATAAGGTCCCACAGTTGCCTGTCAGAGCAATAACCAAGCCATGAGGTCGAAGGAATTGTCCGTAGAGCTCTGAGACAGGATTGTGTCTAGGCACAGATCTGGGAAAGGGTACCAAAAAATGTCTGCAGCATTGAAGGTCCCCAAGACTTCTTCCATTCTTAAATGGAAGAAGTTTGGAACCTCCAAGACTCTTCCTAGAGCTGACCGCCCGGCCAAACTGAGCAATCGGGTGAGAAGGGCCTTGGTCAGGGAGGTGACCAAGAACCCGAAGGTCACTTTGACAGAGCTCTAGAGTCCCTCTGTGGAGATGGGAGAATCTTCCAGAAGGACAACCATCTCTGCATCACTCCACCAATCAGGCCTTTATGGTAGAGTGGCCAGACGGATGCCACTCCTCAGTAAAAGGCACATGACAGCCTGCTTGGAGTTTTCCAAAAGGCACCTAAAGGACAATCAGACCATGAGAAACAAGATTCTCTGGTCTGATGAAACCAAGATTGAACTCTTTGGCCTGAATGCCAAGCATCACATCTGGAGGAAACCTGGCACCATCCCTACGGTGAAGCATGGTGGTGGCAGCATCACACTGTGGGGATCTTCAGCGGCAGGGACTGGGAGACTAGTCAGGATCAAGGGAAAGATGAACGGAGCAAAGTACAGTGAAATCCTTGATGAAAACCTGCTCCAGAACGCTCAGGACCTCAGACTGGGGCGAAGGTTTACCTTCCAACAGGACAACGACCCTAAGCACACAGCCAAGACAGCGCTGGAGTGGCTTCGGGACAAGTCTCCGAATGCCCTTGAGTGGCCCAGCCAGAGCCCGGACTTGAACCCAATCTAACATCTCTAGAGAGACCTGAAAATAGCTGTGCAGCAACGCTCCCCATCCAACCTGACAGAACTTGAATGGGAGAAACTCCCCAAATACAGGTACAGTGGGGCAAAAAAGTATTTAGTCAGCCACCAATTGTGCAAGTTCTCCCACTTAAAAAGATGAGAGAGGCCTGTAATTTTCATCATAGGTACACTTCAACTATGAGAGACAAAATGAGAAAAAAAATCCAGAAAATCACATTGTAGGATTTTTAATGAATTTATTTGCAAATTATGGTGGAAAATAAACTTTTGTTATTGACCAAATACTTATCTCAATACTTTGTTATATACCCTTTGTTGGCAATGACAGAGGTCAAACGTTTTCTGTAAGTCTTCACAAGGTTTTCACACACTGTTGCTGGTATTTTGGCCCATTCCTCCATGCAGATCTCCTCTACAGCAGTGATGTTTCGGGGCTGTCGCTGGGCAACACAGACTTTCAACTCCCTCCAAAGATTTTCTATGGGGTTGAGATCTGGAGACTGGCTAGGCCACTCCAGGACCTTGAAATGCTTCTTACGAAGCCACTCCTTTGTTGCCCGGGCGGTGTGTTTGGGATCATTGTCATGCTGAAAGACCCAGCCACGTTTCATCTTCAATGCCCTTGCTGATGGAAGGAGGTTTTCACTCAAAATCTCACGATACATGGCCCCATTCATTCTTTCCTTTACACGGATCAGTCGTCCTGGTCCCTTTGCAGAAAAACAGCCCCAAAGCATGATGTTTCCACCTCCATGCTTCACAGTAGGTATGGTGTTCTTTGGATGCAACTCAGCATTCTTTCTCCTCCAAACACGACAAGTTGAGTTACAGGTCTGTGAGAGCCAGAAATCTTGTAGGTGACCAAATACTTATTTTCCACCATAATTTGCAAATAAATTCATAAAAATCCTACAATGTGATTTTCTGGATTTTGTTTTCTCATTTTGTCTCTCATAGTTGAAGTGTACCTATGATGAAAATTACAGGCCTCTCTCATCTTTTTAAGTGGGAGAACTTGCACAATTGGTGGCTGACTAAATACTTTTTTGCCCCACTGTATGCCAAGCTTGTAGTGTCCTACCAAAGAAGACTCAAGGCTGTAATCGCTGCCAAAGGTGCTTCAACAAAGTACTGAGTAAAGGGTCTAAATACTAATGTAAATGTGATATTTCATTTTATACATTAGCTAATATTTGTTAGCAAAAACCTGTTTTTGCTTTGTCATAACGGTGTATTGTGTGTAGATTGAGGAGGAATTGTTTTTTTTTCATCCATTTTTGAATAAGGCTGTAACGTAACAAAATGTGGAAAAAGTCAAGGGGTCTTAATACTTTCCGAATGCACTGTAGACTCAGAATCACCTTTTTTTGCCAAATACATTTACATGTATCCTGAATTGACCTGGTAAAATGGTGCAGACAGCAATAGACAAAATATACAGACAATATAGACAGAGGCAGCACATACACAATACGTGAAAATACAGGACTAATTAATGGATAAAAGGCATTGGAGCCCTCAAGCTGTGCAGTACTGACCTCCAAGGCTTCAGTCATGATGCAGCCCATGACAGCACACACTCTCAAGGTGCCCTCCATGTCCAGCTTACGCAGAGAAGACTTGAGCTGGTCGATGGGGACCAACCAGGCTCCGATTGCCGGCGTCGCTGTGCTCAGGAGATTCAGCTGCCTGGATATGGCCTGGGAGGGGGAGCGTACGTTGGTGGGGGCAGCAAAGCTGAACCAGATCTCCTTGATGGTGAGCTTCATGCTGCTGGAGTCTGGGGGCGGGGGCATGAGGGGGAGGTCCTTCTTCAGGTCGTCAGACTCCACCCCTTCATCCTGCAAGAGCAATCGACACCACACAGAGGCCAATTAGAGGGGAGCAAGAGAGAAAAGCAAGTCTATATTTTTGTCTGAACGCTCTTCGTTACTGAAACGAGGTTGCAAGTACTTGTACAACAGTTGAAAGTGATGAGCTACCTGATAGTCAGAGTCTGAGTTTCCGTTGGCGTGAGAGTTGGGGCTTGTGGCGTCGTTAGGCAGGTTGTCATCAGATACATCGGTGCTGTAGCCGCTGCCCGTCTGAGAGCCTGATGAGACGTTGGATTTGGACATGCCAGCGTTCACGCCAGTTCCCGACTGCCCCATCACGCCAAACGCACTGTACAGCACTGCACCCGACTGACGCCCACCTGCACATATCCATACACAATCAGGCAAAAGTGATACAGTTTTTTCGAATTCAGTCAATTCAAAGTGAATCTAAATTCCAATGTGTATATACAGTGCATATGCATCTCTTTGGTAATGACAAATGACCTTTGACGGTGAGGTTCTCGATGCCGCACTCAAACATGATCCATCCCCACTTCTCCAGGGAGGCGGAGGTGCGGACCAGGTCTGCAGCCGCGTAGTTCTCTGTCTCGTCCACAAGGGCAAACTCATCAATTTCCTCCAGGCTGAACAGCACTTTGGACTTCTCAAAAGGGATGGCCGTGATGGCACATGTCCCTATGTCTGAACCACAGGACAGGAAAAATGTGTAAATTAGAAAGACTTAATATTATATTAGGGCAGGAGTCTCCAACTCCAGTCATGGACAGCCTGCTGGGTGTGAAGGCTGGTGATTCAAAATTCACAATGTACAGCATTCAATAAAAAATAGCATATATCCCACCTTTGGAATCCAGGCCTCGTAGTTGGCAGTGGATGCGGTGGATGTTAAGCTTGGCAGCGATCTCCTTGCCCTTCTCGATGCCGGCATTGGAGCGCAGTGAGCCTGAAGACTGTGGCTGCATCTTGGTGGCCGAGGCATATTTCTCCAAGTTTACGGAGGGACGGCCGTGCTCTGCAGTGTTGGGTGTCTCCTCCACTATGCCCCTGTGGAGACAGACGGGAGGGGGAGGGTACACACAGGGTGTAACTGTGTGTGTCTGTGTGTGTGTGTGTCTGTCTTAAAGAGACAGGTGCTGGCTGGTGGAAATTAGGTTACCTGTTCATGCGAAACTGTGTGGCGATCCTGTCGAAGCAGAGAGCAACCAGAGAGACGTGTGTGATGTGGCTCTTACTGGAGCTGAAGGGAGAACACTCTTCTATAGAGGCTTGGAGCAGACACAGGTTCACCTGCACAGCCAGAGAGAAAGATTTTTGGGACATTAGTGATGCAACTCAGGAAAGGAGGTCATCATTGATCTACAGTCAACTCTGGATCACTTCAAATTAGTGCAAACTCTGTTTTAAGTCCAATACAATTTTCCTGGCACAATTCCTACCTTCGGGATTGACACGTTAGCTTGCAGGCCCTTGATCTTCACGTTGTCTGGTTTGACCTTTAGGTCCGTTTGGCCATGGGGCATGTTGAGGGAGCCTGTCGTACCCTCCGTCTTGGACAGCTTGTGCTCCTGCTTGGCTGAGCTCTATAAATGGGGGAAACATTTCAAAAAAGGATAATCTTAGGGTAAATTTAAAATTGCACTCTATTCCCTTTATGGGTCTTTCTATAAACTAGGGTACCAGAGGATTTCCTACACTGGATAACTTGTTACAGCTGTTGATAAATTATTGATAATAATCTGCCAATTTTTATTATGTCATTAAATTAAGATATAAAGGGGATCATAGCTATATCAATAAAATTCACAAGTTGATTTAAAATGTTGGAACACCTGTAATTTTAAACATTACAAGGGGCTTGAAGTAGCCTACTTGAACTTGAATTTGGAGATCAGAAATTCAAGTACAGGAATAGGCCTACCTTGAAAACCAGTCATTTCCTCACCTTGGTGCTTGAAAAGTCCTTATAACTATTGTAGGCAATTTTTAAGTTCTCCTGCTCCCTTACATGCTGACCACACCGCTCGCGTCGCGTGCGCGAGCATTGCAAAATAAATGTACACATACATGTTATTCAATCATTGCACCCACTGTGCGCTGCAAGTCCCGCCTCTCCCATCTCCTCATTGGTTTTTAGGAGCATATACCCACGTGGGTGTTTGAAAGATGAACTGAGGTCCACACTCCAGTCCAGTTGGTGGTGGTAATGCACCTTAAAGTTAACCGCCATATAAAGTCCAAAGAAGAGGAAGGAGAGATTACTAGAAACAAACTCAGTTTACCCTTTTAGTAGAGGACTTTGTGCATTTCAGGTAAAATAACAACCCAATGTTTATATCCCAGGACAAATTATCTAGGAACAGCAAGCTAGCTATCTAAATTGCCATAAATGTTTCATGCTTTTCGACCTGTCCCCAAATTAATATAGTTGGTTCAGAGTTCGTTTTGATATTTCAACCTGCGTGTCCTGATCGCATCTGGTGTGGGTGGACAAAATCAACATGCGCACGATGGCGGTCTAGTAAGCATGTTACAATTATCCGTGATTTCATTATCGATCAGTGTTGCTCTACTCTGTTGGGGTAAAACCATGTGTTGGCCTAAAACCATGTGCGGTTATTATGAGGACGGCAACATCAAATGCTGGCTTCAACTTGGCCTTCTATACAAATCCTTCCATTAAAAAAGGAACTTGGCTTTTGGCCACTTTCTCATTATAAAAACAGCAATTGTGAGATTCAAATGGTGAGATTAATGCTACTGCAACTCATGGCTTTATTATGTGTGCCTGCGCCAGCCATGCATGCATCCAATCTATTTAGTCAGGCAACGTCCACATTATTCTCACATATTTTAGGTGTAATAATAGTTAGAATATCAATGCATTGGCAAGGCCTAACAAATGCATTATTCTTAGTGGTAATGGCCTACATTTTTGGACACTTTTTACAGGCTTTTTTAGGGGAGGGGGGTCTATATGTACAATTAAACTTCAGATCAGACTAAATTCATTGGGGCATTCTACAGGGATGCTGGCAGATGTTGACTTCGATGCTTCCCACAGTTGTGTCAAGTTTTCTGGATGTCCTTTGGGTGGTGGACTATTCTTGATACACACAGGAAACTGTTGAGTGTGAAAAACCCAGCAGTGTTGCAGTTCTTGACACAAATCAGTGCTTCTGGCCATAGCCTCGGGATGTAGTTTGTGGGTGGGGGTGCTGTAAACCTTTTTGTCCGCTCTGGTGCTGAAGACGGATATATCCGCTAATATTGAACTATTAAAGGCCCAGTGCTCTACTTTTTATTTTTTATGATGATGATTTGTCAGGGGGTGCTGCAGCCTCCACAGTACCCCTACTTCTCCCGGCTATGCGCCTGGCTAGGGCTGTTGTGGTCATGACATTTTGCCAGCTGGTGATTGTCATTCAAATAACTGCCAGTCTCACGGTAATTGACTGTTAATTAACATTAACATATCCGGCTTCCACAAATACATGTAATATAGCCTACACCATCACAATAAATGCATGATTTATTTTAGGCAGGTCTAATAAAACATGATCTGATTTGAAGAAAATTTATTTCAGAAGAACAAAATAGCATATTCTGAGTCATCCTTATGTTAGGCCCTGATCTGGCTATACCATATGGCTGTGTGGCTGAATAAAATGAATGGTCAGCTCAGATAAAAAAAAAAAAAAAAATTTTTAAACATGACTTTAAAAAATGTAACATAAAGCTAATAAAAACATCTCTGTAAGAATGGGGTTTGAGCAGTAGGCCTAATACATTATGACAGCATATTGGCTATATGCCTGGCCTGGTAATATTGTTATTCTCAGACCATATTATATTTTAAAACTCAAGCTTTTATAACAAAATAGATCAGTTGGTGTAGCACTTGCAAGGCAAAGCTGAGCAAAAATGTACAATGTCCAAATTACTTTTTTACACTAGGTCAAATCATGACGTCAGTGTTCGTCAGGTCGGAAAGTCGGCGGTCTAGAAAGATGCCATAGTTTCCGACTTGGAATTCTGAGTTGGATGACCGTTCAAAACGAATGACCAACACCATCAGAGGCATCTGAGCCTGACTGCCGGTGTGGCGGTAATACAGTCACCGTAACACCCCTGGCATCTACTACCATGCCCGGTTCAAAAGGCACTTAAATCTTTTGTCTTGCCCATCTTTTGTCTTGCCCTCTGAATGGCACACATACACAATCCATGTCTCAATTGTTCCAAGGCTAAAAAATCCTTCTTTAACCTGTTTCCTCCCCTTCATCTACACCAGTGATGTCAGAGATCCGGCCCGCCAGAAGGTTTCATCCGGCCCGAGATGTTATGGGTAAAAAAACAACTGGCTTTTTATCTTAACGGTTAGACTATCTTAGCAAAAAATGCTAGCGAAAAAGAGAAAGGTTATTGTAGGGTATTCCAAGAAAAATGGATAGAGCAGTTTTTCTTCTGGGAGGTGCATGGCAAACCTATATGCCTTATTTGCTCACAAAAAGTGGCTGTAGTAAAGGAGTATAACATCAAACAACACTATGAGACCCACGCAGAAAAATATGACAACTGCGAACCGAAAAGGTGAATGAGCTAGCATCATCTCTAAAAAAACAACAATCTGTATTTTCCAAATGTAGAGAGACACATGATGGAACAGTTAAAGCCAGCTATATCATTGCCAGATGAAATCGCTGCAGCATCAAAACCGTTCTCAGAAGGAGAATTTGTGAAAACCTGCATGCTAAAGGCAGCTGAGCTGGTGTGCCCTGAGAAACGACAAGCTTTAGCTAACATTAGCTTGTCAAGAAATACTGTGGCAGAGAGAATCGGAGAACTTTCCGGAGATTTGAACAGTCAACTAAAAGACAAAGTTAAGTAATTTATTGCATTCTCTATTGCTATTGATGAAAGCACCGACGTGACTGATGTAGCCCAATTAGGAATATTTATTTGCGGTGTGGATGCATCTTTGACTGTCACTGAGGAGTTCGTGGCGCTGGTGCCAATGACAGACACTACAACCGCTAATGACGTGTTTGTTAGCCTCGTCGGGGCCCTGGACAGACTGGAGGTGGACTGGAGTCGCTTAGTCAGTGTGGCAACCGACGGCGCAACATCAATGGTTGGAAAAAAGGCAGGTGTTGGATTAAAGCTCAGAGAGAAGGTTCAGGTTGTTAACCCAGAGCAAGTGTTCTGGAACTTTCACTGTATATTACACCAAGAAACCTTATGCAGCAAGAGCTTAAAAATGGACACTGTCATGCGTGTTGTTGTCCAAACTGTGAATTTTATCAGAGCGAAAGGACTTAACCATTGGCAATTTGAGGCTCTTTTATCAGACCACAATATTATGCACGGCCTGCCCTACCACACTGAGATCCGCTGGTTGAGCCGAGGAGCAGTGCTCAAACATTTCTTCAAATTACGCACAGAGATTGCCCAATTCATGCAGCAGAAAGGAAAGCCAGTGACAGAGTTAGATAAACCAGACTGGCTTACGGATCTTGCCTTTTTAGTGGACATTACAGAACACTTGAATGTGTTGAATATAAGCATGCAAGCTCGTCACAGAGTACTATGATAGCGTTCGTGCTTTTCTAATGAAATTGTCTCTGTGGGAGACGCAGCTGTCCCAGCACAACCCAGTCCACTTCCCCTGTCTAAAATCTCTACCTGTCGATCCCCAGAGTATGGACACTTACAAGAACATGCAGTCCACGCTTATATGTGAGTTTAACAATCGATTCACGGTCTTCACTCAACTGGAGAAGGACTTTGCACTTTTTCGCTCTCCGTTCACCATCAACGCATCAGATGTGTCAGAGGAACTCCAAATGGAGCTGATCGAACTGCAGTGTACCTATGATAAAAATTACAGACCTCTACATGCTTTGTAAGTAGGAAAACCTGCAAAATCGGCAGTGTATCAAATACTTGTTCTCCCCACTGTAGTTAACGAATTACTTACATTTTCAAACACAATATGTAAGTATTGTTGTTAATAGTTGTATGAAATGCTTTCTGTGGGACTTATAAAAGTATTTTTTCTTCAACTTTTTGTAATTTAACATTTTGGTGTTTTCACACGCAATTTCTGTAGTTCATTCTGATTGATTGGTACAGCTATTCTGATTGATTTGTACAGCTATTCTGGACCGACATTTGGCGTTTAATAACAATAACCTGCATTCTTTCAAATGTATAATCAATAAATAACACAGATATTCAAACATAATATGTAATTATTAATAGTTAACATTAATAGAAAGCATGATTTCTATGGCGCTTATAATTAATTGGCAATTTGTTGCACTTCTCTCATCTGTACTTGAAATGTATTCTTGTCAATGTTGTTCAACCTGTATTTTTCTGATTGCTTCATGTAATACTACATAGTGTTTTTTTCATGTGCCAACAATGCATTGATTGGTATCTGTAGTCCTTCTTGAATGATTTCAAATAAATCTGCCAGCAGCCTAAATAACCATGTGTAGAGTCAAATTGACTATAGCAAAACATTATCGGGCCCCCATGAGGTCCCATTTGAACAAATCCAGCCCACTACCTAATATGAGTCTGACACCCCTGATCTACACTGATTGAAGTGGATTTGACAAGTGACATCAATAAGGGATCATACCTTTCACCTGGATTCACCTGGTCAGTCTATGTCATGGAAAGAGCGGTGTCCTTAATCTCTTGTACACTGAGTGTAAATTATGATTATTGAGGTCCTTGAAAATGTAAATGAAGTGCTTGAAAAAGTCCCTGAAAAGCCAGATTGACTCATTGGTTTACTTACGGATTCAGTCACAGTGGACTTGCTGATCTGATAGGCTTCGTTTAGGACCTTCCCATGCAGGTCATCCAGAATGGCTGCAGGGTGACGTATACTGACGTAGTGGACCATGGACTCAATGTATCTGTAATAACACCCCATACATTGTCACTGACTTTAGCAATCTATATTTCTGTAATATGACAAGGAGAGTAGCTGGGAACAGTTGCTGATTGCAGATGGAAAGCCAATATGGTTAGCATTTTCTATGATGAGCTGGTCTTTAAGACTACCTATAACGGTATTTTTACAAAAGCCTTTGGTGGCTATGGCATACTAGACCTTAGTATAAACCCAGTTGATGTTACCTGTCCAGAGCTTCAGCCACTAGAGGGGTGAGCACCACATTGATGGCCCCCTTCACCTCCACAATGGCAGTGGTTCTGGTCTGGGAGAGAGGCTGCTCCAAGGTCCAGTCCTCAGTGGAGGTGTCGTCTGTGTTCTCCATTGCATTCTTATCCAGAGGAGTGTACGGTTGGCTATAGTCACATAGAGAGATGCAGTTACAGATGTGTGTGTGTGAGAGAAACACACAGAGCAGACCATAGAGATCCTATTAAATGAGTTATATACAATTAAAAGTTATGAGTTAAAATATGGAGCACTAACACACATACACTGAGTGTACAAAACATTAGGCACACCTTCCTAATATTGAGTTACACCCCCTTTAGCCTCAGAACAGACTCAATTCATCGGGGCATGGACTCTACAAGGTATCAAAAGCATTCCACAGGTATGCTGGCCCATGTTGACTCCAATGCCTCCCACAGTTGTGTCAAGTTGGCTGGATGTCCTTTGGGTGGTGTACCATTATTGATACACATGGGAAACTGTTGAGCGTAAAAAACCCAGCAGCGTTGCAGTTCTTGACACACTAAAACCGGTGGGCCTGGCACCTACTACCTCAACCCCGTTCCAGTGTTGTAGAGTCTGGTCTGGAGACCACATATTGAGTGTCTCGGTCTTGTCTCAGTATTGGATACATTTTCACTTGCCAGGACCAGCCGAGACCAGCAGAGTAAAAAACTCATAATTATCATCTTCCATTCAGTCAGTGTATAAAAGCGCTTCTCTAGGCCAAATATAGTATATACACTCCTTTCTTAAAACATTATCTTATCGCCTATTGAAACCTGGGATTCCTACTTTACTCGTAACATTACTGTCCTTTACTTTCATTGAAAAATATCCTCAAACTTTTGGTTTCCCTCTATTAACCTGTCCGAATTTCCTTGACTCGCTGGTAGGGAAGAGTCGGGAAAATTGTTGGAAAGTTGCATGCTCACTATTAGTAAGGGATGATGGGGGGAAATTGTAACAGTCTTCATATCTATTATAGACATGTTTGAGCAGTGGTGAGCCTATTGGACCTAAGCCTTCAGTGTGTGACAGTCCGGTACGGCCCGTGCTGGCTCCTCGCACCAGAGCTCCAGTGCGTGTGTCCAGCCCCGCTCGTGAGCCAGAGCTCCTCACCACGCCGGTAGCCAGTCCGGCTACAGGGCTAGAGCTCTCCTCTGCGCTGGTGCCCAGCCCGGGCACAGCGTCCAGTCACGCTCGGGAGCTGGAGCTCCTTACAGCGCCGGGGTCCAGTCCGGGACCGGTAGCCAGCCCTGCTACGTTGCTAGAAAGCTTCCCTGCGCTGGTGGCCAGGCTGGGCACGCGTTCAGTCCCGCTCGGGAGCTGGAGCTCCTCAGCGTGCCGGTGCCCAGTCCGGGACCGGTAGCCAGCCCTGCTACGTGGCTGGAGAGCTTCTCTGCGCTGGTGCCCACGCTGCCCACAAAATTACAGTTATGGTCTTGAATTGGTCTTGACTGTCTCAGACCTCTCGTCCCCCTCCAGTCTTGGTCTTGACTCGGACTCGATTCGCTCTGGTCTTGAATCGGTCTCACTTTAGGTTGTCTCAAAACATTTAATTTACCACAGGTGGACTCCAATCAAGTTGTAGAAACATCTCAAGGATGATCAATGGAAACATGATGCACCTGAGCTACATTTCGAGTCTCATAGCAAGGGGTCTGAATACTTATGTAAATATGGTATATATTTTTTTTTTTTCTGTTTTCGCTTTGTCATTATGGGGTATTGTGTGTAGAATATTTTCTGAATGCACTGGATTTAACAGGTGACATCAATAAGGGATCATAGCGTTCACCTGGATTCACCTGGTCAGTCTATGTCATGGAAAGAGCAGGAGGTCCTAATGTTTTGTACACTCAGTGTATAATGATGCACACGCACACACACACAGTCAACAAGCCAACAAAGGCAAGCAAAATAAATCCTAAATACTTGTTTGTGTCTCCCATCAACGAAAGGTCTCTGTCAAGTAGAGAGCTGGCAGAGAGGCCTTGTTTTACCGCCTACAACATAAGAGAAAGGGTTAAGACCTCAGGGTACTCCATGGATGAACAGACACACACGGTAACACACAAAAACACACACTGTCTATATAAAATGTGTTTGTTACCTTAAAGCTGGGAACAGAGAGTTGGTCGAAGGAGGCAGCGCTCTCCTCACTGGTGGGCGTGTCCAGGTCCAGGGGGCGGTGTAGTGAGGACTTGGAGGTCCTCTTATTGGTGGGCTGCTTCTGAGACCAGTTGGACACCTGGGGTGTATTCAGAAGATGGTCAAAGAGGTTTAAGACGTAATGAATAGAGCTGTCATGATTCCCTATTCACTCTGACAAACAATGATACAGGTGTATGTTTGCAAAACTACCGGTAATTTACAAAAGTTACCCACATTTTTGGTAATCTATGGTAATTTGGAAATACTTTGAAAAACTGTATTCATATACAGTACAAATGTTTTATATCTGTGTCCATATTGTCCATGAGTTTCTAGTTGATAGACCATATGGTTCAATTCAACTTCACTAAGTTGATTTGAAAGTTACCAGTAATATACCCACCCTTTGCAACCCTATACAGGGGTGTCACATTGATGTACAATACATGTCTTAGTTTTCCTATCTAATCACATATTAATAATAATAATATTAATAATAAAAGTTCAGGGATAAAGTATTGTGTCTCAACCTTACCTGGTAGTGGGCCAGGTAGCTCTGGTAGCAGGCCATGACGTGGGGCTGTCGTGTCACCAGGCCTGGCTCCGGGGTCTTCTCCACCTCCACCGAGCCCTCCTCCTCCAACCCCAGTGCCGAAACAAAGGAGGCCTGCGACTGGTGGCTGGGGATGGGGTGGGCTGGCAGCGGGGGTAGCATGGGGGGCATGGGCAGGGGCCTGGGCTCTGTGATGAGATCCCCATTCAACACATAGGTGAGGGGGCCCTCCACGCTGTGGTAGATGGAGCTGCGGCTGGAATCACAACAGATTGGTTTAACTACTGTAACCATGTGTTGTTTCCATTTATTTTAGTAGGTAAGTTGACTGAGAACACATTCTCTAAGAAAGTAAGCGCTTAGGTAAGAGGGGGAAGGGTCGGGAAAGGAGGGGAAGTCATTTAGCAGCTACAGCACCCACCTGTAGTGGTCCATGTGGTAGGGCTGCTGCTGGGGCTGATACTGCATCTGCTGTTGCCTCCTCTTCTTCCTCCCAGGGTAGGTGCCTGGACCCTCATCTGCACTGCTGATGGGCTCAAAGTCCTCTGCTGCTGAGAAGTAAGCTTCGCTGTCGGCCACCGACATACTGGAGTCTGCCGAGCGGTACTGGTGGAAGGTGCAGGAGTCCGCGGACGGCGTGAAGGGGAAGGAGCTGTAGCTCCGGCGCGGAGAGTCCAGGGCGTTCTCGTCACTACGGGAGACCTCACTGCTGAACTGGACGCCAGCGAGGGGCGGCGGAGGCTTGTCGGTGAAGACGGCCGCCGACAGGCTCTTGGTGCTGCCCAGCCGGCCAGAGTGCATGGAGGACTGGCGCTTGAGCGGCGAGCGGAGAGGGGAGCGGAGGGAGGAGCGCTCCTGGGCACTGTTGGGGGAGATTAGGGAGCCCTCGGGGACATCTGTAAGAGTACTGTGTAGAAAGGAGGGGTTGAGAATAAAAAGTCAGCTACTTCATTCTTTCGTGGGCTAGTATGCGGGCTGGTGGTGAATTGTGAATATGCCTCATCTGCTACTCACTCTGCATTGCTTTTGCCGCTCATGGGGAACATGCGTTCCTCAGTGCTGGGAGACGGGCTGTCCTTCTCCCCGGCCAGTAGGGGCAATGCTGCGCTGGAGGAACTATTTTCCTCTGAGGAGGAGGCCGAACTGTGGGAGTGCAGAGGCACCTGGAGGCTCAGGTGTTGACCCCGTATTCCGGGCTCCTGTGCCGGACTAGGGGTACAGGTGTCCCTCTTCACCACCACACCCTTACCTATAGGAGAGAATACACAGTATTGTAGGTTACATGTGTTCCAGATAAGCAGATCAAAGCTAAAATGGAACAGACCAGTACCAGTATTTAAAATAATTTTCACAGTGAACCCAGATATGACCTCTGCATCGGTCTACAATTGCTATGAACTATAATCCTGTATTAATTAAAACTCCCGTACCATCAGACAGTTTGGGTGTCTCCTTGGTGACGATCCACTCTCCAGGTTGCAGCAGTGATTGGCCGTAGCAAATGTCTGACTCAGTGCTGGAGGAGAAGGCAGAGCTGGAGGGGGTCCTCTCGTCCAGATGGAAGAAGTCCAGGCCTGTGTTGGTGCCCCCGTAGAAACAACAGCCTCCCAGGCAGCCACACTTATTCCTGCTACGCTTGTTACGCGCCGTCTCGTCTGGCCACAGGAACCATAGCCTGGGAAGAAGCGAAAGAGAGAGACAGTGCACTCATGTCTCTGTGTTCTCATGTATGCCTGTATTGTCTATATCTGTGACTGCTGCTGGTGGTGGCAAGACCAATTTTCTCTAGGGATCCATTTCCCCTAATTTTCTTTGGGATCAATAAAGTGTATTCATTCCTTCCTTCCTCCATTCCTACCTCTTGGTGTGAGCGTCATGGAGCTCCAGGAACTGCCTCTGCACCTCGTACTTGGCCGGGTGGTCCGCAGCCAGTGCCACGTCAGCCGTGATCAGGGCAAAGTTGACAGAGCCAGCCTCCAACCAGAAGGATCTCCGCAGTACAGGGGGCTGGCCCAGCCCTAACCCCTGACCTGGAGTGGGCCCTGGTCGGACCCCGTCTGACTGGGGCTGTTGCTGCTGCTGTTCGATGTACTGGTGGATAAAGACGTCCTGAACCACAGCACTGATCCCTTCTCCTACCGCCTGGTTGTGCAGGTTGCAGTTGGCCAGACGGATGGCGCCCGTCTAGGTGAAGGAATGTTTTTAGCAATTTTTACAAATTGATTAAAAATGAAAAGCTGAAATGTCTTGAGTCAATAAGTATTCAACCCATTTGTTATGGCAAGCCTAAATAAGTTCAGGAGTACAAATGTGCTTAAGTCACATAATAAGTTGAATGGACTCACTGTGTGCAATAATAGTGTTTAACATAATTTTTGAATGACTGTCTAATCTCTGTACACCACACATACAATTATCTGTAAGGTCCCTCAGTCGAGCAGTGAATTTCAAACACAGATTCGACCACCAATGCCTCACAAAGAAGGGCACCTATTAGTTTTTTTAAAAAGCAGGCATTGAATATCCCTTTGAGCATGGTGAAGTTATACTTTGGATGGTGTATCAATGCTTGCTTAAAAAGTCAGCTAATTCTCACTACAAAGATACAGGCATCCTTCCTGTTACGTCCCTTGACAATCTCCCTGTCTGGTTGTCCTTATGTGCCCGCTTGTTTTTGGTTTCCCTCTATTAACCTCTGTTGTTCCCAGGTGATCCTGGTTGTGTTCTTTCATTCTCTGTTCTAGTCTGTTCCCTTTCCAGGTGTGGTGAGTTGCGGTTGACGACGTAGGCGGGTCCATCAAGCTCATCAGCCAATCAAGTGTGGCTCAGAACAGTATAAATGGTGTTAGTTTGTGTTTGGTTAGGTTAGGTAAGGAGGGGTGAGAATTTTGTTAGATAGTTTGATACAAGTGTGTTTTGTTTGATACAAGTGTGTTTTGTTTGATACAAGTGTGTTTGTAAACCTTATCCTAGTAGCCTGTGGAGTAGGGCTAGGTAAGATACCCTGGGGTTTACATCCACCCGTAGATAACCCACTGTTATATACACTAGGATAGAAGCAAGCGGCTGTCACCCAGTGTTATTGTAGCAGTGAGGTAAGTTTGTGTTTAGGTTAGTTTGTGACAGGCAGGGTTTAGAGGTGTAGGGAAGTTCAGGGTCTTTTTGTATAGTTTCTTTGCTTTGACAGACCGCTGGCACCGCCCTACTCCTAACCCCTTTACCTGCTGTCCTCCTTCCCTGATTGTGACGATGTGATTGTGTGCGTTGGTAAATTATCAATGTTTTCAGTAAATAATAAGTATAATTGTTCTTTGAGTTGTGGCGTTCTTCTGTTTAGTTAGTTTGCACGTAACATCACACCAGTTCCGTCATCCATAGTCTGTGGCCTTAGGCAGTTGCGTCCTCCTCCTCTCCCGAGCCATTGGAGGGGCGTAACACTTCCTAACTCAGTTGCGGGAGAGGAAACAAACCGCTCAAGGATTTCCCCATGAGGCCAATGTTGACTTTAAAACAGTTACAGAGTTAAATGGCTGTAATAGGCGACAATACTAACCTAATTGACAGATTTAAAAAATATATATAATCTAAAACATGCATCCTGTTTGCAACAAGGCACGAAAGTAATACTGCAACAAATGTGGCAAAGCAATAAACTTTTTGTCCTGAATACAAAGTGTTATGTTTAGGGCAAATCCAATACAACATATTACTGAGTACCACTCTCCATATTTTCAAGCATAGTGGTGGCTGCATCATGTTATGGGTCAAGCCCCTCCCTCTGCTTAGAGAGACAGCTGCATGTGAGCTCTCGCATTGTTCAACATGTTTTTTACAATAAGATCGTTTTTGAGTTAGATAAACTTTGATTTTTTTGGCAGAGACATATACAGGATGGTACCCTCCACAACATAACCTTCACTTCAAACCTACAACCTAATTTTGGACAATATTTACCTGGAAAGAATAATTATATCAAGGATTTCCTTTTGCCAAGCTATACAGAGGGTGTTCTGGAATAAAATTACCCCTTTTCCACCAAAGCATTTTGAGAGCCGGTTCGGAGCCGGTGCCTACTCGCGAACCAGTTCTTTGTGTTTCGACAGCCAAAGAACCGGTTCTCGGCCAGGAAAATTGGTTCCAAAGCGGCACCAACTCTTTGCTGGACTAGAACCGTTCTTTTACCACGTCATGCTTACGTCGGGGGCTGGGGGCAGGGTTATTGTGATCAACAACACGACGGGAAAGGTTGTGACCGCCATTGCTAAAAACACAGCGCTAGTAGATGTGTTCTAAACGTCTTCTTCTGACCCCAATATAGGATCGCAAAGCCAGGAGAAACATTTGCAGAAAGACGATGTAGTCCGCCATTGTAATTGTTATGCTTGAAGTTGCCGCAAGCGTTTCTGGGAAAGCTAAGACGTATGGCGACGTACACAGTGATGTAACGACGTCGTTCGCTGGGCTCTCTAGTCAGTGGAAAAACAAATAGGTTCTGAGAAGGTTCGCAAGTTGAACCAACTTTGAACCAGCCCCAGTTCCGAACCAGTTATTTTTTGGTGGAAAAGGGGTAAAAAAGAACCTGGAACTGAGACAGACCTGGTACAACTTCAATTAGCACTGAGGTTGTGAAGAGAGGTGTCGAAGCCTTTGAAGCTGTTCAGAGACCATCCACTGCCATTTTCTACAAGAAATTATCTCCAGAAATAAAAGTTTCTCCCAAGTGGGTGTGACACCTACTCCTGTTGCCTTTTGCACTGCTGCTTGGATTCCACCTGGCGATCTGTTCACCGTCTGCCCTGGCTTGTCTCCCGCTGTCTGGTACTCAATCTGGTTTTCACTGCAACCTTAAAGTTCCTCAATGATGTCACCACTGCCCTTGATTCTAAGCAATGTTGTGCTTCTATTTTTATTGACTTGGCCAAAGCTTTTAATACGGTAGACCATTCCATTCTTGTGGGCCGACTAAGGAGTATTGGTGTCTCTGAGGGGTCTTTGGCCTGGTTTGCTAACTACCTCTCTCAAAGAGTGCAGTGTATAAAGTCACAACATCTGCTGTCTCAGCCACTGCCTGTCACCAAGGGTGTACCCCAATGCTCGATCCTAGGCCCCACGCTCTTCTCAATTTACATAAACAACATAACTCAGGCAGTAGGAAGCTTTTATATGACCAATCATATCGAGTGGTTCCAATGACGAATTTGACGCTATGGGACACATAGCTGGTGACATTGTAAAGCAAAGTTGGCTGACAAAAACATTACGGTTGAAGCAAATGTAAGTAATTATAAAGTCATAACGAGTCAAGCAAAGCATTACAATTGAGAGGAATACACATCATGACGGCCTACAAACGATATGTAATTTTGCCTCTCGTCGTGATATGTGTTCTGTCCTATATTTTTATTTTATTTATTTATATTTTTAATATAAATAAATATCCCAGCCCCCATCCCTGCAGGAGGTCTTATGTCTTTTGTAGGCCTTCATTGTAAATAAACATTTGTTCTTAACTGACTTGCCTAGGTAAATAAATGGGTATGCTTGTAATCGTTAAGGATTGGGGAGTAAAAAAAAAGTAAACGGAGTGCAGCTAAACACAGGCAAATCCTAGAGGAAAAACTGGTTCAGTCTGCTTACCACCAGACACTGTGAGATTAATTCACCTTTCAGCAGAACAATAACCTAATACATATGTAAATCTGATATTTAATTTTCAATAAATTTGCTACAATTTCTAAAATCAAGTTTTCACTTTGTCATTATGGGATATTTTGTGTAGATGGGTGAGATTTTTATAATTGTTTAATCCATTTTGAAATTATGCTGTAACACAACAAAATGTGAAATAAGTCAAGGGGTATGAATACTTTCTGAATGCACAGTATTTATGTAATTAAAAGTCTCACTAACGTTTGGCTACATTTTCTGGCGCCTCCATGTCAGCATCGGTTTGGACACAAGGATGTAGCCAATATGCATATCACCTACACTTTGTCATGTAGGCTTTTTTATTTATGTAGGCCTACATAATATTATTCCAATGTTGGTCTCTCTGATCCAATTCTGATCGGACTAATTGTATGATATTGTGATTTTTGGGTGATTTTTTTTATTCTTCCGATTATTATTATTATTTTTTTTACTTGTCCCGGACAAGAGGATAATCATTAATGTTGAGCCCTGTCAAGTACCCCCTAACGTTAAACATTTTGCTCTAGAGTTTAAGACTTACCTTGATGTTGGCTGCACAGCTGTGCTCTACTATGAAGAGGTCAGCCCCGTCCACAGCCAGACGGGTCATGGTGTACTTGAGCTCCTCAGAGGTCCGGCAGTGTCCAGGCAGGCAGGCCATCTACGAGAGAAGATAACAGAATAGTTACAATGGTTTATTATTGTCTTCTCATATTTTTACACAAATATAGAAAACCAGCAGAGTAAAGATTTTCTAGTATGAGATTTACATGCACAGAAAAAGTGACCTTGGAGTCACACACACGGCGGTCCACCCCGTGCTGGCAGATGACGGAGGGCTTGGGCTGTTCCAGCTGGAACTCCCGGGAGAAGACGTGAAACATGTATGTCTCGCCCCACTCCATCACACTGGCCAGCTGAGGAACACCACATTCATTAGATATACACAACATAGAAACACGTGTACACACACACACACACATAGACAGACCTGTGGCATGGTGACTCTCCCAGTGAGGGCCCCGGCTTGCATGTCTATGAGCCAGGCGTACTCCAGGGTGTCTGTGCCGAGAGGCAAGCCCTGGGCTGAGAACATGGCGTGGGCACGCATCTGCAGACCAGACAGACTCAGGTGGCCATCCCTCAGAACACCATCAGATGTGGGCCGCTGTGTGGATACAGGTAATAATTAGGGCTGTCAAAGTGAACGTCTTAATAATGCATTAAACACATCTCCATTTCTTCACCGCACGGACGCTTAAAGAAACATGTTTCCACATGAAACCTTTTAAGTCCAACACACAATAGGCTCTGTGCTGCTTACAGTGTGCACTCGGTCTCTGTAACGCTTTCTGTCTCTACTGTGGTGCTTAAACATCCACTATGCATGCAGCATTGAGCAACAATTTTGAAGAAAAACTTGCAGAAAGTTCAACCATAAACACATTTCTAGATAACAGCAAAAACATAATTTGTACAGAAGTAGCTAGCTAGTTATGCTAACGTTAGATAGCTAGCTAATTCAAAAGAATGTTTCGATTCAACTCTAATTTCCCACAATGATTTTAATCAGAACAGGACATCCCATTTAGCTACTGTTTTTGTTGTAGACTCAGGTCCAAAGAGTTAAGCAAACGGTCTCACATTTTTAGAAGTAGCAGCTTGTCACTAGTTCATGTTGAAGAACATGGATAAGTAGCCTAGGCTAGATCTAATACCTGTATTATACTGTATATTACATGAACTCAGACACTACTGATAGCTGAGATTGTTAGACAGGTTTAAAAGATCTTTGTTCTTTGTATCCATAGAGCCAGTTATTTTTTATTAAAGTCAACCCTCCAATCAGAAATTGAGAGAACACTCATTTAGAATGCCTGAATGTTTAACAGTACTTGACTGTGTGTGTGTTCATGCAAGTGTTACATTTCAAGAACATTGATAAGAGTAGGAGTAGGCCTACTTAACATTGGGAGCACGCATCACACAAACATAATGCATGCACACGTACAAAACAACCTCTTAGAATGGCTATTTCCTGCAGTTTGACATTCAAATGGTAGTATTGTGCGATGTGCATTGCTAATAGGTAAAAAGTGTATATTTGATTCCTTGCCATTCAAATCTCCAGCCAGTTGAGCCACATTCACTGTACTCTCAAAACATTGAGCCACATACCCACAACAAAAATGTTGCGGTCTATTATCCTCAGCAGAACTCATTTCTGCAGGTCATTGCATGAGGGAAGAGACGACCAACCAGGGCATTAGCTCCGAGGCTCCAGTAATAACAAACCCATGGCTACTACTAACCATACAATCATAAACCATGCTCTGTGCAATGTCTACATCAAAACGTTGTCAACATTAACAAGTGCACCCCTTGAAGTGAAAGGGGAGGGCTCTTGTGTGAATGTATCTCTAAAGCTCCTTCCATCGTTTATGATTGACTCACCTGGTAGTTGTCACTGATGAATATGTGAGCCGGTGAGAGCACAAGCTGGAGCTTGGTCTCCTTGTAACCCTTCTTCATCTCAAAACACAGCTTCTCTAGGAACCCCGAGGGGGCTTCAGGACTGTCGCTGCCGCAGTGCTATCCCGAAAACACGAGGAGAGAAGAATGGCTGGGTTAAGGGGTATCTCCAGCACTGGTAAAACTGGTACAAAGTGGTGCTGGTAGACCACATAATGTGTTAGTTGTTGATAAAGATTGGTGGTTGTTGCAGGGGTAGGTGGGGGTGGATTTACCATGGGCAGGCGTCCGTGCACCTTGTAGAGGTTGATGAGGACGGTGATGTCCCAGGGGCGCAGGGCCAGGGGATGGAGGGTGGCAGCATCCCTCCTGTCATCGTCCAGGCCCAGTGGAGACCAACCCAGGGTGGAGGAGGTGGACAGGGAGGACAGCACAGGGCTGGACACCACCTCCTCAAAGTCTGTGTACATGTCGTCCTCACCAAAGTAGTTCTCCTACAGAAGGGGGGGGGAAGGGATGTGTGGAGGGTTAAATCTTGTGACTTTTTCTAACCAAAGGGCTGAATTCTTGACTTGAAGCATGTACACGTCACTCAAATGTTTTCCTCAAATCTCGCATTTACCCTCCCTAGGGGGTTTCTGGATGAGGTCTATCAGTCTGCACAGTTTATGTTATCTCCCTGACTTTACCTTGATGGAGACAAGGGCCTTGAGCAGGGGCCCGTAGAGGATGATCTGGGAGTTGGGGGACATCTCTATCTCCACATGGAGCCTGTCGGGGGGCAGCTCCGAGGGATCTGTGGTCACCCTGCTGTTGGCGGCAGAGCTGCGAGGCGGTGGCGGGTGGGGCACAGACGAGTGCTCAGGGGGGCGCAAGGACGACAACATGGCATCCTCCATCTCCGACACTGCAGGGACAGAGAAACACTCACGTATAAATACAGAGCAGGAACATATAAACATACAAATAAAGTTAAACGTCTTAGGAATCTGCTCACAGGACTGCTTGAGCTGTTCGTCTGCCTTCTGGGGGTAGATGGGGTGCCAGGTGTAATCAATGATGAGCAGGAAGTTTGGGACAGTCCAACAGTCCACCCAGCCAGCCCTGAATAACAAGGAACAAATGACATAGTGAAATGGTAATTACATAGTAATAATGATTCACTTGTTTGTTTCTTTGGGATACAATGAAACAAGCATTAGGGCTGTGGCGTCATTACATTTTGTCAAACGTTATTGTCATGCATGGGCTCACAGTAATTGACCGTAAATTAACATAAACACGTTTAGCATCTCCAGGCCTCCACGCATACAAGCTACACACAAGCTGCTGATGCACGACATTGGAACATCTACATAAAAAAAAAGTATAATAAATCAATTGAATATACACCATCACAATAACTCATCCCATAGGCTGTACGCTTGTTCAATTAGCAGAAAAGGTCTGCTTATAAGTTCCGTGCCATTATTTTACAGGATGAGTATTGGCAAAGTCTGAAAATGTGCTTTCCGGAACAGAATCATCCCACTGTCTTAACCCCCATCACGATACCATTCAAATTGCACTCTACAGGCCTATGGTCCAACAGCAGCCTGCGATCACTAGGACTATTAGGAGATGATCCTCGGAGGCGAATAAGGCCCTACATGACTGCTTTGAAACAACAGACTGGGATGTGCTCTGTTGATTGATGGACTTACAGACTGCATAACGGACTATATACATTTTTGTGTAGACAACGCCATACCCACCAGGGTACCAAGTACGCTGTTTTCCAAATAATAAACCATGGGTCACCAGTGACCTGAAGGCCCTGCTGAATGAGAAGAAGAAGGCCTTCAAGGAGGGGGACAGGGACAAATTGAAATGCGTCCAGAGGGAGCTGAAGTTGCGGATTGCTGAGGGGAAGAGAGCGTATAAGGAGAAGATGGAGGACAAGCTGAGGCAGAGCCAGGTGAGAGAGGTGTGGAAGGGTATGAGAAATATCACTGGCTTCAAAAAGTCAAACAGTGGGCAGACGGAGGGAACCCAGGACAGAGCCAATGAGCTGAACCAATTTTTTAACAGGTTCGATATTAGCCCTGTCCACCTCCCCTCCAGCTCTCCAGGCCACACACCCTCACGGCTGTCCCATCCCCTTTGAACAAGCCACCTCCGTTGAGACAATCAGCGACCCCCTCCCCACCCCCACTCCCTCCGGACTGATCTGCAACACCCCCCTTCCCCCACCTGGGCTGGCTTTCACCACCAACCAAGTGAAGAGAGAGCTGGAGAGCCCTGATGGCATCAGCCCAAGGGTGCTTAGGGTCTGTGCTGACCAACTGTGTGGAATACTCCAGCGCCTCTTCAACCTGAGCCTGGAAAGGCTCCCTTTGCTGTGGAAAACATCCTTCCTGGTCCCAGTGCCCAAGAAGGTGCACCCCACTGTCCTGAATGACTTCAGACCTGTAGCGCTAACATCCCACATCGTGAAGACCCTGGAAAGGTTAGTCCTCGCTCACCTTAGACCCCTGGTGTGTACATCACTGTGAGGGTTATGTTTTTTGACTTCTCCAGTGCCTTTCAACACCATTCAGCCCCTGCTACTGGGTGCGAAGATGAGGAGGCTGAATGTGGAAGCACCCATAGTCTCCTGGGTTACGGACTACCTGACCGGTAGGCCACAATTTATGTGGCTACAGAGCTGTATGTCAGAACGGGCAGTGAGCAATACAGGGGCCCCCCAGGGATCGGTCTTGTCCCCTTCCTGTTCACCCTCTACACCTCAGACTTCAGATACAACTCTGAAACATGCCACCTGCAGAAGTTCTCGGATGATGCCGCAATTGTAGGGAGCATCAGGGTTGGGCAGGAGGAGGAGTACAGGAGCACAATCAATGGCTTTTGTGGTGTGGTGTGGGCAAAACCACCTTCAGCTCAACATCAGCAAAACAAAGGAGATGGTTGTGGACTTCAGGAGAACCAAGGCCCAACCGACTGCAGTCCCTATACAGGTGATGGATGTGAAAATGGTTGGTTCATACAAGTGGGAGTCCATATGGACAGCAGGCTGGAATGGGCTGGTAACACCAGGACCCTGTACAAAAAGGGCCAGAGCCGACTCTACTTTCTTAGGTCCTTCAACGTGTGCAGTAAACTACTGCATACCTTCTACCAGTCTGTGGTCTTTTTTGCTGTGGTGTGCTGGGGCGCCAACATCAAGGCCAGTGATGCTTCTCGGGTAAATAAGCTGATCAAGAAGGCTAGCTCTGTTCTGGGGATTAACCTTGAATCTCTAGAGGAGGTGACAGATCCTGGCCAAACTGCTGGCCATCATGGACAACGTGACCCACCCTCTGCATGTCACGGTTATGATGCAGAGGAGCACCTTCAGTCACAGACTGATCCTACCACGGTGTGCCAGAGAGCGCTACAGGAGGTCCTTCCTGCCAGTGGCTATTAAGACTGTTTAATGCCTCACTGGGGTGCCGTGCCGTCGGCAACATAGACCTGGAACTGTTGGGGTGTTAGGACCTAGTTTAACAATTAGGCATCCGTGAGTAACTCTGTGGTCTGTAATCCCCCATTCAATCAGGACTTATTCATTCAGCACTCAGTATCTTTTTTTTTATTGCATTTAGTATATCGAATGTGCAATACGTGCATTTATCTGTAATTAAACCCTGTACTAAGGACTGTATTTAAGGGAATTATTATTATTACCCTAAATTATATCATACACACATTTAGCTATTTAAGTTTCTCTTTTATTTAACACTCTGTAACAATGTATAGTGTACATATTCAGCCATTCACTCACACTATACAATGCCTTTTTATAGCTTTTTGCACTCCAGACTTATTGTATTTTTATGCTTTTTCATACTGGACTGGGCACCGGTGGGGCAAACGGCTCCGGCCATGGAGCGGGGAAAACAACCGGTCCCGGACTGGGCACCGGGGGAGCGGACTGCTCTGGCTCAGGAGCGGAGCAGACGGCTGGACCCGGAATGGGCACCGGTGGAGCGGACTGCTCTGACTCTGGAGCGGAGCAGACGGTGTTGTGTAAATTCCAATTCTTTATAGTTATTGTGTAATTTCCAATTCTTTATGGCTCCCTGAATATATTCAGCCTTGTATGTTTTAAAGCAGAGACAAGATCTATTTGTCCTCAGCAGATGAGAGTAGGGTGTAGGCAACCCCCTACCAATCAGCAGGTTGACCTTTGACCAGAGGAACGTCACCAGAGTCAGGAGACTCCCCCAGGGGTAAAGGCTTCCTGTGTACCTCCCATTTTCCTGACTTAGAACTAGACATGTATTCTGTGCCAATGTTATATCCAAATAAGGAGAAAACAAGAAATAGCATCAGGAGTTTTGAGACCAGATTGGAGGAAAACAGAATAGGTGTAACCAAGCAAGAGGGGTTATGAATAAACATTTCAAAACTTGTACATAAGCCAAAAACTTAGAGATGTACGGGAGTGGTTCCTGCAGGGGAGTGGTTTCCTGCAGGTCACTCGGCTTCATTGTCTTTTTGCAATAAAGTCTATCTTGCTTCTACAAACTCCAGAAGTGCTTTCATTTTTTAGTAAGAGGAAGAGTTTTTTCCACTACAGATTGGCACCCAAACAGGGACTGGAAAAGAGACTGGTGGTGCTTGGCCATCGGGGGCGTCTGGACGAAATACGCAAACGATAAAACACCATGGTGTAAAAGGTAAGCAAAGTTCTTACTATAAGTTTGCGTGATTCGATCAGCTGCCACCGGGGGTCAGGTACTAAATTCAGGTCTCTCCAGAATACGGGCTAAATTTAATTGTTTAAAGTAAAAGGCACAGAGTTTGTAGAAAAAGGAAATATAATATGCATGGAGTGTGAATAACGTGACGTTCCTGGAGTCGTGCGGTGTATGGGGCACAGGAACTTTGGTAAATTAATCCATGTCTGTATTATTGCGTGTAGTGTTGTGAAAGGAATGAAAAAGAGGTGAAAGAATAAAAAATAAAAAAGTGTGAGAGTCTTACTGGAGGTGAGAGAGGGACGCGCACCTTCTCTGGGATTACCCGGTAGGGAGGACGCGTCTGATCTCTGCATCCCATAGGAGGAGTGAAAGTCTGTGTGTGTGAAGCCGTGAATGGTGGGTGTTCGAAAAGTTTACATGGTAATCCCACTGTGGGCGCGTCTGCCGAAGTGCATATATATATACTGATGGTAATACAATAAACGGGGTGGTTAATTAGTCCAGGTGAGGTGTGGCCTTAAACACGGGATGTGGTGTGCTGGACGGTACAAGTGAGTGGGGTTGTATGTGTGAGTCGGTTGGGTCGTTCATTTGAGTCGGTAAGCAGTCTGTGTTGTTACATTAGGATCGCCTCGGCTGATTATCTGATGCGGGTGAGGTCTGCCTGGCTTATTGACGCCTCCTGCTGGTCATACTGTTCAGTGCGTTTTGTAACAGGTGGTTGGCTACTTGCCTAAAGTTATAGGGAGAGGAAATAAGGAAACCCTGTATAAAAACACTTTTTGTCTGTGCAATAGGAGAAAGGGCCGGATTTACAGGTCACTTAGTGAAAGTATGAGTGGATATAGGGTATTTTCTTTACGAGGACCTGATATGATAACGGGCAAATAGACAATATCATGATATAAGGGTATTTATATTTTATGAGAAACCGGTTATTTCTATGAGGAGGGTATTTTGACAGCATATAAAGTGACATTTAGTATAAAAATGTTATTTCTATGAGGAGGGTATTTTGACAGCATATAAAGTGACATTTAGTATAAAAATGTTATTTCTATGAGGAGGGTATTTTGACAGCATATAAAGTGACATTTAGTATAAAAATGTTATTACTATGAGGAGGGCATTTTGACAGATATATAAAGTGACATTCAGTATAAGAATGTTAGTTCTATGAGGAGGGCATTTTCACAGATATATAAAGTGACATTCAGTATAAGAATGTTAGTTCTATGAGGAGGGCATTTTGACAGATATATAAAGTGATATTCAGTATAAGAATGTTGTTTCTATGAGGAGGGTATTTTGACAGATATATAAAGTGATATTCAGTATAAGAATGTTGTTTCTATGAGGAGGGCATTTTGACAGATATATAAAGTAATATTCAGTATAAGGTATTATCTTGGAGGAAACTGGTATTATAAATGCGCATAACATATATTGTAAAATAAATAGTAGGAACCTACATTGTATGAATAATATTTAGAGAAACATATACTATGGATTTGATGGAAGGTAAAATGTGGAGAAATTGGGAAACTGGTGTGCAGATACATAAGACTTGTGGAGACAATGTGAATAGCAGCAACAGGAGGCTTAGAGACAGAAAGGGTGGGGCTCTCAGAAGCCCGCAGAAGATTGGAAAAACAGTAAAAATACTAAATATAAAGAAGGTGAAATAGAGTCTTTCCGGGAAGTTGCCCGGTAGAAAGGTTGCACTCGATCACTGCGGCCCAGGGAAAAGATAAGGTATGTGGAAGTGAGACTGTGAAGGAGGTGCATTTGAAAAGTTAATCTTGAAACCCCGATGTGTGCGTGTTTACCCAAGTTACTTATATTGTAAATCTAAGCTGTAGAATTGTAATCATGTATATTGTACGGTATGGAACAGGAAGTGTGAATCTAAGCGATGGGCTGCGTTTAGAGGATTGTATCAAAGGAGTGGTATTTGAGCTGGTATTGTGCAAATTTAGAGGACGCACGTAATGAGGTATTTTAAGGTGTTACATGGGGGAAGTTTAAAAGAGTACTCGGAGAAGGTATGAAAGATTAAGGCCTATGGTTGTATGTTGGAATGAGAGGACGATAAACTGACGAGTTGTGTCGTGATTGTGTGTGGAACGGTAATAACCAACATGTGGCATCGTTTGTCTCTGATTGTTGATTGTTGTATGTCGTGTGATGGACTGTAAGTAAAAAGTTTGTCTTTGTGTGAGAATAACCGATTGTGTATAAACGTTGATTAATGGCTGTGTCTGGACAAACATTGGTAGATATGATAAAATGGTTATAGTAATTAATGAGTTCAGGTTGTCGTTGGCTGTATTGAGTGAAACCTTTTTGAAACTAATTTAGGGCCATTTCCCAATGGAACGTTACTTAGGGAAGTTAGAATAATAACTTCGACGTTACCAATCACTTCCCTAGGTCCTGTGTTATTGAGCCTTTTACAGTAGTCTGGTTGGCTAGCGCACGTAAAACTGTTGAACTATCTGTTGAATCGGGCCGCATTAAGTTTAAAGAAAATTACTACTTTTGTTTGGGGTTTCTTTTCCCATAATATATATTTTACTCCTCATTAACCGAGGTTGTGTGTAATAGATGGTATTATATATTGACTGACATGATAAATGAATCGGCATTTTAAGTTACAATACATGTAGACGACCCTAGTAGATGATGGAGTTATAATTTTGGTGTATCTTAAATACATTCCAATGAAGGGCGTTTGCCTGGGCTGAGTGGTTTTAACGTTTGTCGCTTGATAAAGGTGCCTGTGTGGGGGATGAGCTGTGACGGTAATAGGAAAGCCTCTGGCTGTATTGGGACGATGGAGTAACAGATGTGTTGCTGACCCATGATAATTTAGAAGGGAATAGTTTTGAAGTAGTTTACTAAGTGGAGGTAGTGTATTATGAGGACACAGAATAACAGTATAGAAACTAGAAAGGTGTCAGTAAAATAGGTTAAAATATGAGATTGTCTCAATTGATAGGACAGTATTGATAGAAAATGGGTTAGTTTTATTTTGTGTTTTAGTTGACAGTCTTACTTAATAGGACAATATTGATAAACTTGTATTTGTGGTTTATTTCACTTTTGACTAGACAGGATAATTACAGGTTCCAATTTACTATGATGGCTCTCACTGAGGCATGAAAACTAGGTAGTGGTGTACATGTTAACAGATATTCTGATTTAGCATATACGATTGGTGTTTGCCTACCATGAGTAGGGGTTTGGAAAAGCAGTGATTTTATGAATGCATATGGAAATATTAGGAAAATAATTGATTTGAGGCCCTGCTGGAAGCTATGTTGCTCCCAGCTAGGTTGGCATTTTGAGGGTTTGTGCCAACAAGCCAATCAAGACAATATTAGCTTAGGTAATAAAGTTGCTGCTGAAAGGTTTCACACCCATGTTGTGTATCTGGTTTTTGCTATGGCCTCGCCTGTTGTTGAGTTGCAACAACAACAGGGGACTGACCATACGTCTCACTCCCTATGGGAGACCAGAGGTTGCTCCCAGGGCCCTGATGGCCCTCTGTGACAACACCTTTCAGGTAAATTTGTGTTGCTACAGTAGCTCATTCCGTAGGTTTGCCGACTAGGCTCATGGTTGGTGAGTCATTCATCAAGAGGGAATATGGTACATAACGTTTTAGGTTTTTTACGAGATTGGTTCTGCCTAAACTTAGCAGAAGTTAAAAGAACATAGGAAACAACATAGTTATAGAATATGAGACTATTTTTTAATATGCGTTATGTGTATTTAATATAACATTGCCAAGTAGACGCCACTTAAACTAGTTAATTTTACTTAGTGGTGTATTTACACACATTGCATTAGACTTTATTGATATGATTGAGAGAAAGGAGATAAAGTGCTCTTGTCTAGTGATAAGTGACAGAGTCATACGAGGGTTATACCTGCTGTGATGCCAACATAGTAGCTAACAGTCTGGTAAGGGAAATATTCCCTGGATTCGGAATCCCAGAAACCTTGTCTGTAGACACACGGCACCCATGTTACAGGAGATGCCGTGACCCAAATTGTCCTGATGATGGGAATAGATCAGAAATTTGTCTCTATGATCCAAAAAGTTATGGCTAAGGCCTGGATTAACAGGTTGAACCTGAGTAGAATGTATACATCTGGTGCTGAGGAGAATGTGAAGCAGCCCCTATAGGGGTACTGGGTTTAGCCCTCATGAGATGTTAACAGGCCGTCCCATGAATGTTCCATATTATAGGCCGATGATTGACGAACAGATTGACCTGACCAGACTGGCAGATGATCTGTTAACATTATATGAGGAAACTAACTTTCACTGTTAGGTTTTTGTATTCTCATTTCTAGGAAAACCCAGGAGGTCTCAGCCAGAGAGGACAGAGACGAAATTCCTGTCCTGATCGGAGACTGAGTAAAACTGAGGGGCTTCAGGAGGAAGTAGGTCAGAATAGATGTGTTATATCTCGACGAGATAAAGAAGGTAATGAGGAGGTAGAGGAGAGAGTGGATGTGTTCAGAGAAGATAGTATAATTTCTTGTGGAGGAAAGGAGGAAAGCAGATTAATGTGTAGGAAGGTAGCTAAGGCCTAGAACCGATTTTAAAACAACCTAAACGGTATATAGCTTTCTTTTGGAGATGTTAAAAGGAACTCCGATGCAGTTTGAACCCTGTGGTTGTCAGGACCTGGAGGGCCTGGTGAGCAAACTGCCAAGCATCCATGATGGGGCCAGAAATTGGATTGGAGCTTTTGAAGAGCAGACGATGGGGAAACTGCTGGCGGTGGGGGACCTGAAGGCACTGTTGGCCAGGGTGGTGGGAAAGGCTAAAATGGATGAGGTATTGGCAGTAGGTGGCATGGGGGATCTGACAGAGGATCGAGTGATGGATGGAGAACTGTTCGATCAATACAGAACTAGGTTGTGGAGGGCCCTAAAACACGAATATCCAACAAGAATTAATAAAAAAACACTAAGAGAGGCACTGGGGGACAAGAAAAATCCAACAGCCTGTGTACACAACCAACTGAGATGGTGGCAGCAGGAGACTGAAAGGGCTCCAGAGACAGACCCACTGATAACAACAATGTTCAGGACGACTCTGGTGGAATCCATGTTGACAGCGGTCAAGAGCAGACTGGACAATGTGGTGGGACTGACATCAAAAACCCACGAGGAATTCTGTGACCATGTTGTCTATGCAGTGGAAGGATATCGAAAAGATGAACAAAGACTGGCAGACCAGGTCAGAGACATCCAGAGAAAGCTGACACAAATGCAGCTGGATGAACTAACAAAAAAGGACAAAAAGACAACACAGGCTCCTCTAACCCTGTCACCTCTACCTGTGCCAGTCACCCATGAAGGCCCGCAACCGCCACCTCAACAGCAGGGTCCAAGGGCACCTGCTCCGCCAGTAGTGAATGTATATACACAGCAATCCCCGGGAGGCTGGCAAAATAAAATCAACAGAAATGCACCTCGAACACAGGGGTATCAACCGCAGTATCAGGCACGGCAGAATAGAGGTCAAAAAGGACGACGAGGTGCCTGCTGGGGGTGCAGTCAGACAGGGCACACCAGAAGTAATTGTCCTACCAATCCTTGGATGCTTAGGCATCCACAACAGGACAATTGGCAAGGAAATGGTCCCACCTCGGATGCATGGCCGCAATCTCAAACACAGGCTCCACAGGGACCAGTGAACCACTGGGGAAGACCAAATTAAAGGGATTAGGGATGCCCAGAGAGTCCTAAAGGGGAGGGTCAGTTTACAGCAATAACTATGCAAGCTGATGATGAACCAATGCTACAGGTTTGGGTAACTAATAGAGGCACACCCATGATGATAGATACTGGAGCAATGTATTCGAGTATAAATCCAAATTTTGCCTCACCTCTCCATGTCATGTAAATTTACGAAGACAATAGGATTCTTGGGACAAATGCTGATAATTTCTATGACAGCACCACTAAATTTAGAAACAGGAAGGACAACCGCCTGCATACCGGAATTGTAATCAGAACATACTCCAGTAAATGTATTAGGAAAGGATGCACTATGTCGAATGGGTATTCAAATTAAGTATACATTAGAAGGGATAGGAATAGACAGGGAAGAAACAGGACAATAAATGGTGAAGATTACAGGCAGCAAATATATACAGGCAAAGGCAGACAATGTGTATTGGATAGGAGGTATAGGAGAACTAGTGCAGGAAGTGTTAGATTAATAGGATACGTTTATTATATTTGCATTATATAAAATTTACAGATGAAGAAGAAGTAGCTTGCAATAGATGACATACTGAGAACGCAAGAGAGAGCAGAGAGATATGAGCCAAGTATATCGGGTGAAAGGGGGGTGACGAGACACAAATGGATTGCGGAGAACACATGGAGGACTGGTAGTAGCTCTATTGTACTGTTGAAATTACTTGTTACAAATGCACATGGTTTTGACCATTGCGCAAGGGGGGAGGTGATGAGGAAAATTAAAAAACAAGGTTTTTGGTCTCCATACATGCAAGAAACAGTGGATTTAAGACGAGCAGAGTGTGAAACGTGTCAAATATGTGCATTAAATAATATCAGGAAGGGGTTAACAGCACCAATTGGACAGATTCCAGTACCAGAAGGACCATTTAAACACCTGGTAATGGACTATGTAGATATGATCAAATCTGTGAGAGTACACTGATGAATCAGGTGGGTGTTTTTATCTCTGGCACTAATGACTTATAGCATAAAAACTAATCAAATAACACATCTAACTCTGCTTGAACTGCTTACAGTTTGACTCATGCCAGTGTCAGTTTTTAGAAGATCTTGTGATGGTCCACCTTTTAGAAAATATGGAGAGAGAATTGAAGGAGTACATTAGACTATTAACTGCTCTGCATAAAGTTGTTTATCTACAGGAGAAATACAGGGTTCCAGAGCAGGAGGTGGACCCAATTCGAGCAGTCGAGCCAGGGGAAAGAGTCTACATCAGGGACTTCCAGAGGAGGTGGAATGAATCGAGATGAGAGGGTCCTTACACGGTCACCCAGGCCACACCAACCGCTGTTCGAGTAGAGGGAAGTTCGACCTGGTGCCATCTCAACCACTGCACCAGAGAACCACGACGGGTACAGCGATCCAACGATGAGGGAGCAGAAGATGGGGGAAACCCCATCCGGGGAAGGAGATGACACAAGGACAGAAGACGAAGGGGAGAGGGAGAATGCTCAGGCAGAATCATCACTCTCTGTTGGTACTCCAGCTATGGGGGACACTGGCAATGTGAATGTTGCTGCTGAGCTACGTGCTCTGGTTGATGCCTACAGTACAGGGCCAGACATTGATGAGCCCCAAAGCAACCACCTTACAAATGGGACAATTCGAAGCTAGAAGAAAGACAATGACTGGTACTACTAAAGGTGTTTCAGCGCTGATCATTAACAGGCATGAGAGGGTCAAGTGGGTACCATGGACTTGTGAACAACGAATGACTGGCAGAATTCCTAATAGTTATAAGAAGGAAGGGATAATGTGTTCTGCTGATTTGATTGACAATAATACATCAGTCTCTGCATCTGCAGAGGTGTCAATAGAAGTGAGGGAATGGATGTGGAAAAAGTAAACAGCTATGAAACATTAGGTGGACAATTGTGTACAGTACAGTAAATCTTTCACAGAAAAAGTGGTAATTGTACCAGAACCAACCTATAGATGATGTGCTATATGGCAGAATACAAGATGTAACATAAAGAAATTTGAATATCCAATGTGAGAAGCAAAATGTAGGGAAAGTATGGGGAGTTCTATTAAGATTGAACATGAGAAGAAGCAGAAATGAGTGTAACATTTTCGAAATATCCACTAAAATTAACAAAGCCACCAATTGGAAGAGATGATGTTAGTAAATATGAGTATGAATGTTTTTACAGTTACACAGGCTTAAATTCAGGAGGGAATATCACAGTTAAATGCAATGTGACATATATTCTAGGATGGAGTCCTAGTTCAGGAAGGAGTGATTATTTACCAAAGACATTGCAAGAGGCCTTATACAGATAAACATGGAATGAAATGCTCAAACAATGTATTCTACTGTGAACACCTGAGGATGACACTGTACTCACATGCCATATATGTTCCTCACTATATTTCTGTGTTTAACATCATCCTTTTAGGTTTGTGCTTGAGAGGAAGAATGTACTCCCATATGTATTAATGCACCCATTATGTTAGTATAATTTTACATTATTTTTGTGGGACTTGTTTAGTCCCAAAGGGGGGATTGTTGTGTAAATTCCAATTCTTTATAGTTATTGTGTAATTTCCAATTCTTTATGGCTCCCTGAATATATTCAGCTTTGTATGTTTTAAAGCAGAGACAAGATCTATTTGTCCTCAGCAGATGAGAGTAGGGTGTAGGCAACCCCCTACCAATCAGCAGGTTGACCTTTGACCAGAGGAACGTCACCAGAGTCAGGAGACTCCCCCAGGGGTAAAGGCTTCCTGTGTACCTCCCATTTTCCTGACTTAGAACTAGACATGTATTCTGTGCCAATGTTATATCCAAATAAGGAGAAAACAAGAAATAGCATCAGGAGTTTTGAGACCAGATTGGAGGAAAACAGAATAGGTGTAACCAAGCAAGAGGGGTTATGAATAAACATTTCAAAACTTGTACATAAGCCAAAAACTTAGAGATGTACGGGAGTGGTTCCTGCAGGGGAGTGGTTTCCTGCAGGTCACTCGGCTTCATTGTCTTTTTGCAATAAAGTCTATCTTGCTTCTACAAACTCCAGAAGTGCTTTCATTTTTTAGTAAGAGGAAGAGTTTTTTCCACTACAACGGCTGGACCCGGATTGGGCACCGGTAAGGCGGACTGCTCTGGCACTGGAGCGGAGCAGACAGCTGGACCCGGATTGGGCACCGGTGGAGCGGACCGCTCGGGCTCGGGAGCGGAGCAGACGGCTGAACCCGGAATGGGTACCGGTGGAGCGGACTGCTCTGGCACTGCAGCGGAGCAGACGGCTGGACCCGGATTGGACCCCGGTGGACTACGGGGTCCTGCTCCACTGGGGGGGTTGGTTCCAGCCACAGCGCTGTGCTGACCTCTGGAGCCTCCGGGCTGCGGACCTTCGCTGGAGGTTCCGGGCTGCGGACCTTCGCTGGAGGTTCCGGGCTGCTGACCTTCGCTGGAGATTCCGGGTTGCTGACCTTCGCTGGAGGTTCCGGGTTGCTGACCTTTGCTGGAGGTTCCGGGTTGCTGACCTTCGCTGGAGGTTCAGGGTTGCTGACCTTCGCTGGAGGTTCCGGGCTGCGGACCTTCGCTGGAGGTTGCGGGCTGCGGACCATCGCTGGAGGTTGCGGGCTGCGGACCATCGCTGGAGGTTGCGGGCTGCGGACCTTCGCTGGAGGTTCCGGGCTGCGGAGGGCCGGCACGGGACGTACCGGACTGGGGAGGCGCACCGGATGTCGGGTGCGTGGAGCCGGCAATGGAAGCACCTGGCTGGGCACACGCACTGGAGGTCGGGTGCGGGGAGTAGAGCAGAGCAGAGGTCCAGACCCAGACTGGGCACCGGAGGAGAGGATTGCGCTGGCAGGGAGGTGGAGTAGACAACCGGACCCGGACTGGGCACCGGTGGAGCGGACTGCTCCGGCCTGGGAGTGGAGTAGACGACCGGACCTGGACTGGACCACTCCGCCATCTCCCTCTATCTCCACCAATTCCTCCAGAACCTCTCCAAAATGCTCCTCCAGATACTCCTCCTCCACCTTGCTCTGAGCCCCCCATCTATACTTCGGCCTCTCCATGCTCCACCGGGGAGGTGGTATTGGCTCTTCCTCCCTGTAGCCAGACCACCCCCATAGCCCCCCCAAAAAATTTCCTTGGGGTTGTTTGCGGGCATTTCCCCATCTCGCGCGTCGCACATAACGCGGCACTTCCTCTCTCTCCGTCTCTCCCCAGTTACGCTACTTGGTCTCGTAGTGGTAGGTCGTTCTGTCACGATGTGGGTGTGGGAATGACCAAGACGCAGCGCAGGGATAGTAGTTCGACATTGTGTTTTATTATACTAAGTAATTAAACGCCAAATGAACGAACTATACAAAAACAGACATGATCGAACAAACGTCAAACGTACAAAATCAAACACGAATAATGAACGGACGTAACAGGAGTACACTTACTTTCACCATGACTTGCGACATATATCGACAATGACCCACACCAGAGTGAAGGACAGACAAACATATATAGGATCCCTAATTAGAGACAATGCAGTGCAGCAGCCTCTAATTAGGGATCCAACCCAAAGAAAGACACTGTCAGACTCTGACCATAGCTACATAGAGAAGCAAATAGGCCTCTCTATGGCCAGAGCCTGACAGGAGGCCATATTCTGTAGCTAAAGGTAATGTGTCAGCCTATTAATTATGAAAATATAAAAAATGCCCTATCAAATACAACTTCACTATAATTGTTTAATTTAGGCTAATAATGTATCAAATCAGTATTTTTTGGTTTTACTTCCATGTGTAATATGCAGTAGGCACAATAATTATTTTAATTCAGGGAGGGTTTTTCGGGCTTGGGCTCATATATATGCCTATATTCATGCAAAAGCTCTAATATGCATATGGTTGTTTTGAACTAATCACCACCTATGAAAGCGTTGTCCATTTTGTTGTGTTAGGCTTCGAAACACAATGACCATGTTTTCCACTCAGTTTCAACCTGTTGTTGAACTTCTTTCTTCAATTGCATTTGCATTGACGTCAGAGTAGTTAGAGGGACAAAAGAGCCCTGAGTATGAGGCCATTAGCACCCTGATGGTTGTTAGTGAGTTATTAATGCATGTCCAAAGTGCATAAGAGGAGATTACTAGAATTTTACTGCGATCATGACTCACGACTGCCGGTGTGGCGGTAAACAGCCCTAGCACCACTACAACACAGTTTCCTAGTAAATGCTGGCTAAATACTGGTGGAATACCGTTAATTAAAGTGTTAGTGGGTCTGACTCACTCTGCGTGGGTGATATTCCTCCAGCCGGACTTGATGAGTTTGGGAGGGCCGCCATGGCTCTGGCCCTGGCTCTCCCCAGGCATGCACATGTCAGGGGCCAACTTGCTGTTCTGGTAGTCCTTGGCCAGGGTGAGTAGTGGGTACCTGCTGGGGTGGCAGTCTGGCAGGGAGAGCCGCAAGTCTGTGTCTTCAGCCTAAGGTTAACACACAGACACGGACTTATACTACGTGCCCACATCGGGAAGTACTGTAAGGGTATTCCATATATTAAATGATCTGAAAATCATGAAAAATCCCATCCGCTATTAGCTACTCACTCTCAGACAAAACCTTGTATTGCAGGTGGTAGGGACATACTCGTTAAAAGGCAACGTGAAATCAATGTTCAGAGTCTCCCCACAAGCAGCCAGATACACTGAAAGACAAAGGGATAATATCAGTCAAATGTTAAACTCATTTCGATCCTTTATGTGCATCAAACGTGCAGCCAAACTGTATATGTTCACTACATCCAGTTTGTTCATCATTTAATTCCAACAGCTGTCTCACCATTCTCCTGTTGCTTAGTGGAGCAGTCGATCCAGTTGTGCTGGTTGGCAGCCCAGAGCATCTCAAACTGGTGGAAGACAACCTTGAACTTCCAGGCATAAGGGACAAAAGAGTAGATATCTGGGGCGCTGTCGTTGGCCCAGTCCCCGATCAGGTCTAGAGACGGACAGGAGTGAACAAAAGAATGACGTTTGGTGCAAGTGTCTACATTCAGTAGCGTTTGATTCAGAATAATATCTGTGTACATCACATTTGTCTATATGGCAATTCCATGCCAGCGTAGGCCGAGAATATTTTTGATATCTCAGATAATTCTAACAATTTTCACATAGAAACTAATCACGATGAAAGTGGCCATTTTCTGCCCTTTTTAGACCTATACATGCCTACTGTAAGATGCTCTGTGAACAGTGCATGATACAGACAACATCTTGGTGTCATACTCCATATAGTGTGCTCTAAAATATGGAGTATGTCTTGATCCTGAAATAAAATGTTTCACATTAATTTATCCAACATAACAAATATTAATATTAAAACTAACCTTTTAGATTTTGTTAATTTTAAGACATTGTTTAGAACAATATACTCTACAAGTACATCACACTTTCCTAATTCTGAAGGTATGACCAATTGATGAGCACCACCAACACAGTGAATGGGAAAATGGATTCAACAGGGAACTACCTCTACTGGTGACTTGATGAATGTGCAACCCTAAAGGAGGGCTGTGATTGGTTAATGGCCTATATGTGTAAATGTCTATGTATAAAATGGGTAATATCATTAAAGGGAAACTTCACCGCTAGACACTATTTGGGGTGTTTTTTCAGTCTCCCTACATAATTATGAGTGATGAGAGGGTGTTTCAGACATGATTAATTAGGCATTATAGCTGTATTTATTTATTTTTGCGCCAGGAGAGACCATCCAATGACGTCATTGGTTGATTGAGCCTGCTGTCTGATCTAAAAATGAATGGAGTCATGTTTATAGCAATTATTGTGGCATTTGTGTTTCACCGATTGCACGATCACGGGAGTAGATGATTATCCTTGTTCAATAGAGCCACTGGACTTGTCTCAACAATGTTCCTATCTGCAAGGACATTGCAGGATATCTAGGTTGACAAATGTTCTCTGGCTTTGTAAAGACTACAGCATGACAGGAGCCATACCTCCTCCTTCCCACCCTCGAAGGCAGGCTTTTCAAAACAGGGGCGGTACTAGTTTACAGGTTCACTGTCTTTTTTAATGTACATTTACATAGGAAGATACAACCCTATTTATTTGAGCTGGAATGCACTGAAGAGGAGTTGAGACGGCAAGAAAAATAATTGAGAGACCAGCAAGCAGCTGGATCAGGAAGGACTCAGGAGGGTAAATGACAAACGAGTAAATTGTTTTGCTGTTGGTAGCTAGCTAGAAATGTAATCTCTCTTTTAACCAAGGCAGTGTTGTTCATGACAGCACAATTTGGTGATCAATTCAGCCGTAATGAAGCTTGTTAGAACCACTACATGCCAAGTTTTACTAGGTTGTTAGCTATACCGAAAATGTACTGTAGCCTAAAGGGCCGGCCCTGGGCTAAATAAAATAAAATAAATAATAATAAACGTTAGCAGTATATTTTTCTTCTACTGTATGTCATACATTGCCATAACTGTTCCTGCATACTGCTGTGTAAACTCACCTCGATCTCCAGAGCAAAACTGTGTCTTGAATACAAGCAATGTCTACTTATTTTCTATATTGATAGACTAATCTACCGTTATTTTGTTTTGTTTGTTTTTTAGGGGATAGATCAGCTTTAAAATTGTAGATATATTGTCGTTTCCATCAATGTAATTGTCTGCATCACTTATAATCCCGCATATTTTTTTTTTAATAAACGTATGCAGTGCATTCGGAAAGTATTCAGACCAGTCACTTTTTACAAATTTTGTTACGTTACAAGGGATCTGAATACTTTCCGAATGCACTGTGTGTGTGTGTGTGTGTGTGTGTATATACAATGCCTTTGGAAAGTACTCAGACCCCTTGACTTTTTCCAAATGTTGTTACTTTACAGCCTTATTCTAAAATGGATAAAAAAATAATCATCAATCTCAACACAATACCCCATATTGACAAAGCAAATAAAGGTACATATTTTTTTGCTAATTTATTAAAAACAGAAATATCACATTTACATAAGTATTCAGAACCTTTACTCAGTGCTTTATTGAAGCACCTTCGGCATCGATTACGGCATATTCTTCTGGAGTATGACGCTTGGCACACCTGTATTTGGCACACCATTCTTCACGGCTGATCCTCTCAAGCTCTGTCAGGTTGGACGGGGATTGTTGCTGCACAGCTATTTTCAGGTCTCTTCAGAGATGTTCGATCGGTTTATAGTCCGGGCTCTGGCTGGGCCAATCAAGGGCACGCACGCAGCCCAGAACTACACGGCAGGACCTGGTCAATGACCTGAAGAGAGCTGGGACCACAGTCTCAAAGAAAACCATTAGTAACACACTACGCCGCCATGGATTAAAATCCTGCAGCGCACGCAAGGTCCCCCTGCTCAAGCCAGCGCATGTCCAGGCCCGTCTGAAGTTTGCCAATGACCATCTGGATGATCCAGAGGAGGAATGGGAGTGTGTGCAAACTTGGTCAAGAACTACAGGAAACGTATGATCTCTGTAATTGCAAACAAAGGTTTCTGTACCAAATATTTAGTTCTGCTTTTCTGATGTATCAAATACTTATGTCATGCAATAAAATGCAAAATAATTATTTAAAAATCATACAATGTGATTTTCTGGATTTTTGTTTTAGATTCCGTCTCTCACAGTTGAAGTGTACCTATGATAAAAATTACAGACCTCTACATGCTTTGTAAGTATGAAAACCTGCAAAATCGGCAGTGTATCAAATACTTGTTCTCCCCACTGTATATACAGTTGAAGTCGGAAGTTTACATACACCATAGCCAAATACATTTAAACTCAGTTTCACAATTCCTGACATTTAATCCTAGTAAAAATTCCCTTTCTTAGGTCAGTTAGATTCACCACTTTATTTTAAGAATGTGAAATGCCAGAATAATAGTAGAGAGAATTATTTATTTCATATTTTATTTCTTTAATCACATTCCCAGTGGGTCAGAAGTTTACATACACTCAATTAGTATTTGGTAGCATTGCCTTTAAATTGTTTAACTTGGGTCAAACGTTTCAGGTAGCCTTCCACAAGCTTTCCACAATAAGTTGGGTGATTTCTGGCACATTCCTCCTGACAGAACTGGTGTAACTGAGTCAGGTTTGTAGGCCTCCTTGCTCGCACACACCTTTTCAGTTCTGCCCACACATTTTCTATAGGATTGAGGTCAGGGCTTTGTGATGGCCACTCCAATACCTTGACATATATACACACACACACACACACACACACACACACACACACACACACACACACAAACACACGGGTGAAATAAGTATTGAACACATCACCATTTTTCTCAGTAAATATATTTCCAAAGGTGCTATTGACATGAACTTTTCACCAGATGTTGGTAACAACCCAAGTAATCCATACATACAAAGAAACCAAAACAAATAAGTTCAGAAATTAAGTTGTGTAATAATGTGAAATGACACAGGGAAAAAGTATTGAACACACTTACTGATATTTATTTAATACTTTGTACAAAAGCCTTTGTTGGTAATGACAGCTTCAAGACGCCTCCTGTATGGAGAAACTAGTCGCATGCATTGCTCTAGTGTGATTTTGGCCCATTCTTCCACACAAACAGTCTTCAAATCTTGAAGGTTCCGTGGGCCTCTTCTATGAATCTTGATCTTCAGTTCTTTCCATAGGTTTTCCAATGGGATTTAAGTCAGGTGATTGGCTGGGCCATTCTAGCAGCTTTATTTTCTTTCTTTGAGAGTTTCCTTGGCTGTGTGTTTGGGATCATTGTCTTGCTGAAATGTCCACCCTTGTTACATCTTCATCATCCTGGTAGATGGCAGCAGCTTTTTGTCAACAATGTCTCGGTAAATTTGCCCATTCATCCTTCCTTCAATTATGTGAAGTTTGCCAGTACCATTTGCTGAAAAGCAGCCCCACACCATGATGTTCCCACCTCCAAACTTCACTGTTGGTATGGTGTTTTTAAGGTGATGTGCAGTGCCATTTCTCCTCCAAACATGGTGTGTATTATGACATCACAGTTCAATTTTGCTCTCATCTGACCACACTATTTCTCCCAGTATTTCACTGGCTTTTCCAAATGTTGTGCAGCAAACTTTAAACGAGCTTCAACATGCTTTTTTTTCATCAATGGAGTCTTGCGTGGTGAGCGTGCATACAGGCCATGGCGGTGGAGTGCATTACTTACTGTTTTCTTTGAGACAACAGTACCTGCTAATTGCAGGTCTTTTTGAAGCTCTCCACAAGTGGTCCTTGGCTCTTGGACAACTCTTCTGATTATTCTTTTCACTTCTGAACATTCAGAAGCTTAGAAATGCGCCTTTAACCAATGCCATCATTATGTTTTGCAACAATTAGGTTGTGAAGGTCTTGAGACAGCTCTTTGCTTTTACCCATCATGAGATGTGTCTTGTGTGACACCTTGGCAATGAGACCTTTTTGTAGGCCATCAGTTGGGACTGAACCAGCTGATATTAATTTGCACTGACAGGGGGCTGGATTGCTTTTTAATTACTGATAGTTTTCAGCTGTTGTCTTGGCTTTCCATGCCTTTTTTCACCTACCTTTCTTCATGTGTTCAATACTTTTTCCCTGTGTCATTTCACATTATTACACAACTTAATTTCTGAACGTATTTGTTTTGGTATCTTTGTATGTATGGATTACTTGGGTTGTTACCAACATCTGGTGAAAATGTCATGTCAATAGCACCTTTGGAAATATATTTACTGAGAAAAATGGTGACGTGTTCAATACTTATTTCACCCGCTGTACACACACACACACACACACACACACACAGGTTGAAAAACTCATTTTTCAACCACTCCAAAGATTTTATGTTAACAAACTATAGTTTTGGAAAGTCGGTTAGGACATCTACTTTGTGCATGACACAAATAATTCTTCCAACAACTGTTTACAGACAGATTATTTCACTTATAATTCACTATATCACAATTCCAGAAGTTTACATACACTAAGTTGACTGTGCCTTTAAACAGCTTGGAAAATTCCAGAAAATGATGTCATGGCTTTAGAAGTTTCTGATGGGCTACTTGACATCATTTGAGTCAATTGGAGGAGTACCTGTGGATGTATTTCAAGGCCTACCTTCAAACTTAGTGCCTCTTTGCTCGACATCATGGGAAAATCTAAAGAAATCAGCAAAGACCTCAAAGAAAATTGTAGACCTCCACAAGTCTGGTTCATCCCTGGGAGCAATTTACAAACGCCTGAAGGTACCACGTTCATCTGTACAAACAACAGTACACAAGTATCAACACCATGGGACCACGAGCCGTCATACCACTCAGGATGGAGACGAGTTCTATCTCCAAGAGATGAATGTACTATGGTGCGAAAGTGGAAGGCTACCCAAAACGTTTGACCCAAGTAAAACAATTTAAAGGCAATGCTACGGTTGTAGAAAATCTTCCCTCTTTCTCTTAAAAATAAAGCACTTTCAAAGTTTGGAAAAGTAACAGACTTTTATTACGCAAGCAACAAAAGCAGAGGAGCCTCCGGAGACTTCTGATCTTCCCAGACTCCTTTGTGCTTCTTATACTCATTTGTGGTTACATAGCATACATAGCCCCTCCCTCACGGGTAGGCTGATTAACACCTCTAACCGTCTTCAACTATCGTTTCAAAACCTTTCAACTCTGGTTCGTCTACCTCCTCTTCCTGTCAGCAGGTAAACCTTCAAAATATAAAAAACACTTCCCATTGGCAATAAAACTTCAAGATACAAAACTGTGAAACCATAATGGCGACCCCTTAGTAATAGTGCAAAGATAAACACATTCACCCATGAAGGCAACCAGACACACACTCATAAATCTTAACATACATGGACCCAAATTCTTAGTGTCTGTTACAACCTGGTACAACCACAGCACAATACAGGCACTGTTCTATTCAACCATTCTAGCCCTTATATTATAGCTAATGTGTGTCTAAGTATACCCCATAAAACCATATGATCATCTTCTCTTGGGCTCCACTGACTGCTCCAACTATTGGGCTTTACTGGCTGCTCTATCTCCATCCTGTTGATATCCTATGCCATGCTATAGTTTACTGAGTAACCTATTGTGGTTTCTAACCTTCCAATTCTGTTCTTTGAATCATAGTCCTAAAAATATTGAACAATAGCTTAAAATATTCAACACTACCAATTACTAATTGAGTGTATGTAAACTTGAAATAAATAATTTTCTCTACTTTTATTCTGACATTTCACATTCTTAAAATAAAGTGGTGATCCTAACTGACCTAAGACAGGGAATATCTACTAGGATTAAATGTCAGGAATTGTGAAAAACTGATTTTAAAAGTATTTGGCTAAGGTGTACAGTCGTGGCCAAAAGTTTTGAGAAGTATTGGTCTCCACAAAGGTTTGCTGCCTCATTGTTGATGATGGCAATTTGCATATACTCCAGAATGTCATGAAGAGTGATCAGATTAATTGCAATCAATTGTTGTGAAGAAGGCGTCAGGGCGCCCAAGAATGTCCAGCAAGCGCAAGGACCGTCTCCTGATTCAGCTGCGGGATCGGGGCACCACCAGTGCAGAGGTGTGAGTGCATCTGCACGCACAGTGAGGCGAAGACTTTTGGACAATGGCCTGGTGTCAACAAGGGCAGCAAAGAAGCCACTTCTCTCCAGGAAAAACATCAGGGACAGACTGATATTCTGCAAAAGGTACAGGGATTGGACTGCTGAGGACTGGGGTAGAGTCATTTTCTCTGATGAATCCCCTTTCCAATTGTTTGGGCCATCCGGAAAACACCTTGTCCGGAGAAGACAAGGTGAACGCTACAATCAGTCCTGTGCCATGCCAACAGTAAAGCATTCTCAGACCATTCATGTGTGGGGTTGCTTCTCAGCCAAGGGAGTGGGCTCACTCACAATTTTGCCTAAGAACACAGCCATGAATAAAGAATGGTACCAACACATCCTCCGAGAGTAATTTCTCCCAACCATCCAAGAACAGTTTGGTGACGACCAATGCCTTTTCCAGCACGATGGAGCACCTTGCCATAAGGCAAAAACGAAGTGGCTCGGGGAACAAAACATCAACATTTTGGGTCCATGGCCAGGAAACTCCCCAGACCTTAATCCCATTGAGAACTTGTGGTCGATCCTCGAGAGGCGGGTGGACAAACAAAAACCCACAACTTCTGACAAACTCCAAGCATTGATTATGCAAGAATGGCCTGCCATCAGTCAGGATGTGGCCCAGAAGTTAATTGACAGCATGCCAGGGCGGATTGCAGAGGTCTTGAAAAAGAAGGGCCAACACTGCAAATATTGACTCTTTGCATAAACTGAATGTCATTGTCAATGAAAGCCTTTGACACTTATGGAATACTTGTAATTATACTTCAGTGTACCATAGTAACTACTGACATAAAGATCTAAGAACACTGAAGCAGCAAACTTTGTGGAGACCAATACTTGTCATTCTCAAAACAATTGGCCACGACTATATGTAAACTTCCGACTTCAACTGTATAATTAACTTGTGCTTTTCTTGACGAGGAGGAGATACTATATAATGTTGTTGGGTCTGTAACCATGTTTGCCAGTGACAGTCTGTTCCCATTAAAATATTTGTTTTCAACAAAAATTTCAGAAATAGACCCATGTAATTCCAGTTGATATTGCGAGGGTTTTGTTAGAGCAATGCGCTGTCTGTGCGTCAGTATATTGTATATAAAAGTGGATCCTCATGATTGTATTTTCCTTCTTTTTTAGACCACATAGGCCTAATAAAATACTTCAAATGGTAGGTTAACCGAGTGTGTCTCGCTCTCCTTAAAAGAGTAAAGTTAAGGCCTCAACATCTTGCTGAATTTATCTGAACTAACATCTGAATTTCTGTCTCTGTCCATTTTGAAAGCTCTAAATGAATAGACCTACCTCCTCTCAGCTCGTTTGCTTGTACTTGCTTATACTTAGAGCTAAGTGTTATTGATATAAGAATAAATGTATTGAATGTATTCATTTTGGAGTATATTATTATTGAAGAAGAATGCGGTTCTCATCGGCTTACACAAATCCACAAGGAGTCAATAGTAACCACATTTGTTTAAGCAAGTCAACCACACACACACACACGGGGCCAAAAGTTTGGAATATTTTTTCTTTATTTACACTATTTTTTACATTGTAGAATAAAAGTGAAGACATCAAAACTATGACAGAACACATTGAGAGAATGCCAAGAGTGTGCAAAGCTGTCATCAAGGCAAACAGTGGCTATTTGAAGAACCTCAAATAAAAAAATATTGATTTGTTTAACACTTTTTTGGTTACTACATGATTCCATATGTGTTATGTCATAATTTTGATGTCTTCACTTTGATTCTACACGTAAAAGTGCAAATAAAGAGCAAGGCACTTAACCCTAATTTGCACAGGGGCGCCGTACTACTATGGCTGTCCCTGTAAATAAGAATGTATTATTTTAATTAACCTTTTTTTTTAACTAGGCAAGTCAGTTAAGAACAAATTCTTAATTACAATGACGGCCTACACTGGCCAAACCCGGAAAAAGCTGGGCTAATTGTGTGCCGCCCTATGGGACTCCCAATCACAGCCGGTTGTGATACTGCCCGGAACCGAACCAGGGTGTATGTAGTGCCTTAGACGGCTGCGCCATTCGGGAGCCCCAAATTATCAGCTATGGCCTTTAAAAAAGGCAGTAAATGAGGCTGAATTAACTGTTTCGCTGCCAGACAAGGCTCCGCTGATAACCAGGTGTAGCGGTGATAAGAATTCACTCCATGGTGCTGAAAGGAAAACTCTGCTGAATAGTTTGTGGGAACCGTTCACCACCATTATAGTGAAATGAATGTAGTGTTTGGTGTTGTGTAGTGGCTTTACTAGAATGCATCAACAAAAAAATTATGTTTGCCCCACCAAGATTTACAGGCTAAAATCACCACTCACAACAGCTAGCAATATCTATATACAATGCAGTTGTGAGCATACTAGGCATTCTATATTATACTTCAACATCAGTCTAACTGAATACGAATGCTGTGTTGGTTGAATGTTCCAGGCAGGTTCCAGAATCTTCTTCAGCTGGTGAACCTCTTCTTGTGTTGGTTAATAAAGTACCTATCTATCTATCTATCTATCTATCTATCTATCTAATGGCAGCTGGTTTAGCTAGCTTTATGATGTTGGGTTTGGAGAGCTGTGACTGGCTCCTTAACAAACACTGTCTGGTCCTTTCTATGCTCCACAGCCAGGTGGACAAGGCTCTCGTACACTTTCTTCACCGCCCACTGCTTCAACCTCTTGCAGAATATTTGTTTGTACTGCAAGTCTCCTGTAAAGACGTAAAGACTGATCATGAGGATGTGTAACCATACAATAAACCATGTTAATCTGTAAACAAATAAGGGCACTTGCTTGACTTGTAGACAGTTTGGTTGTGCATAAGCACCTACAGTTGTGCTATTGAGTAGACAAGCTAAAAGAGTATACCAACATCCCCTCTCCCACATGACAAAGAACTGACTGCAAGGGTGTGAAAAGTTTGAAGAGCACTTGTCTTGTAGACAGTTTTGTGAATTGGTGATGTTGTTTTTCTCAAGAGGTTATAGTGCTTTTATAAATACCTTTAACTGTCCTGGCTGGGTTCAATGTCAGATGTTGATCTTGAGTTTATTCCAGGCTGAAAGCTTTCATCTAAATGGGTCTACAGTTTATGTACTACTAAAGCTGGTGTCAAGGTTATCGTCATCAGCAGCAGGGTTAGTCTGTAGGACACACAGTAGACAGTGATTAGCCAACATTTTACTACTTTCCCCCATCAATACACACTCAAAACAACGTACTATATCTGCCCATGCATACTAACCTTCACACACACACACACACACACAATACCCACCCCCAACAGACACCAGTCAGTCACCCACACCATCCCCTCCTTACTAATACCGATTTTTATCAAATGTAGAACTTCAAGCCTTGCATGAACAAGAATACAGAGAATTACAGTAGAAGTTGTAGTCTACTTGTAAACACACTAACTATGGCAACAAGACACCGACCATGTTTATGCCTAGCTCCAGTATATTTATTAGCTAATCATGTAAAGATTTAAGTTTGATTTTAGGAGATTTATACCAGTTCCTGGTGTTGAGCTTGATACCTCTGCAGATGTTGATGGGATCCGACTCTAAATAGAACACTGTCACGTCCGTGGTAGTTCGTTATCTAGCTAACGGTTAGCTTATGTAACCAGCTAAGGAAGCTAACATTAGCTTGCAAAGTTGAATCACAATGCCAGATAGCAGCTGCCTAATTACAGTAGTATGAAAAAGTTTGGGCACCCCTCTGAGGCTGCATAATAATTTACTCTGTCGTCACAGAAAATGATCACAGTGGCATGCCATTCATTTTCTAATAAAAGCTGAGTACTGGGGTATTGTCCAGACAAAGATTTTTAGTGTAGCAATATTAAGTTGTATGAAATTAAATAGGCTATGCAAAAATTTGGGCACCCTTGTCATTCTGTTGATTTGAATACCTGTAACTACTTAGCACTGATTAATTGCAAGTTGTTGTTCTCGTTGACTCTCCTCTGAAGTGGCAACATGGGAGCCTCAAAACAACTCTCAAATGACCTGAAAACAAAGATTGTTCAACATTATGGTTTAGGGGAAGACCACAAAAAGCTATGGGAGAGATGTAAGCTGTCAGTGTCCACTGTGAGGAACATAGTGAGGAAATGGAAGACCACAGGAACAGTTCTTGTTAAGGCCAGAAGTGGCAGGCCAAGTAAAATATTGGAGAGGCAAAGGCGAAGGATGGTGAAAACAGTCAAAAACAGCCCACAGACCACCTCCAAAGACCTACAACATCATCTTGCTGCAGATGGTGTCACTGTGCATCGTTCAACAATTCAGCGCACTTTGCACAAGGAGAAGCTGTACGGGAGAGTGATGCGGAAGAAGCCTTTTCTGCACACACGCCACAAACAGTCGCTTGAGGTATGCAAACGCACATTTGGACAAGCCAGCTTCATTTTAGAATAAGGTGCTGTGGACTGATGAAACAAAGATTGAGTTATTTGGTCATAACGAGGTGCATTATGCATGGCGGCAAAAGAACACAGCGTTCCAAGAAAAACACTTGCTACCCACAGTAAAATTTGATGGGGGTTCCATCATACTGTGGGGCTGTGTGGCCAGTGCCGGTACTGGGAATCTTGTTAAAGTTGAGGGTTGCATGGATTCCACTCAATATCAGCAGATTCTTGGGAATAATGTTGAAGAATCAGTCACAAAGTTGAAGTTACGCCGGGGCTGGATATTTCAACAAGACAATGACCCAAAACACTGCTTAAAATCTACCCGGGCATTTATGCAGAGGAACAAGTACAATGTTCTGGAATGGCCGTCTCAGTCCCCAGACCTGAATATCATTGAGAATCTGTGGGATGATTTGAAGCGGGCTGTCCATGCTTGGCAACCATCAAACCTAACTGAACTGGAGATGTTTTGTAAGGAGGAATGGTCCAAAATACCTTCATCCAGACACTCATTAGAGGCTATAGGAAGCATCTAGAGGCTTTTATTTTAGCAAAAGGAGGCTCTACTAAATATGTGATTTTTCTGTTGGGGTGCCCAAATTTATGCACCTGTCTAATTTTGTTTTGATGCATATTGCACATTTTCTGTTAATCCAATAAACCTAATTTCACTACTGAAATATTACTGTGTCCATCAGTTATTTGATAGATCAAAATGAAATTGCTGATCCAAACACTCAATTATTTATAAATGGAAATCATGGAAATTGTCAGAGGTGCCCAAACTTTTTCATACGACTGTACATTGATATGGTTTGGAATGCCTAACCAACGTAATACGAAAGATAGCTAGCTAGATTTTGGTTTAGATAAATACATTTGCTTGCTAACTAGTTAGCTAGGTAACGTTAGCTACGTTACCTCAGCTTGACTTCTTTTCTGCTGTGCTGATGTTGGGCTGATCGGATAGCTCCCTCTTTGAAGTGAAGGGGAAAATCGATAGAATAGCATCACTTTTCAACGTTCGACGACATGGCAACCCCATCAGTTGACTTCAGTTCCGTAAGAAATCCTCTGGCTGAAAGTGCTGTTTACAAACAGACATTTATATATTTCTCTCACCTCCACGGGGAGGTCCTGGAAGTTCTAAAATCGCTATGAATTCTGGATATTGTGGTTTGTTTACAACCAGGCAAAGTAGCTGGCCCGTTTCTACTGGTGAGATGCAAAAACGCTCGTATTTGCGTGTAGTGAGGAAATTCTAAATGTTTATTACACACGTTAATACATATTAAAATTGACAGTGGTTTCGGAAAGTATTCAGACCAGTATTTTTACTTTTTCCACTTTTTGTTACTTTACAGCCTTATTCTAGAAGGAATTACATGTTTTTCCCCCCTCATCAATCTACAGAAAATACCACATAATGACAAAGCAAAAACAGATTTAGACATTTCTGAAAATGTATTTCTGCAAAAATCACATTCACATAAGTATTCAGACCCTTTACTCTTGGTGGAAGCACCTTTGGAAGCGATTACAGCCTCAAGTCTTCTTGGGTATGACGCTACAAGATTGGTACACCTGTAGTTTTTCATCAAGGAGCTTTCTGTACTTTGCTCGGTTAATCTTTGCCTTGGTCCTGACTAGTCTCCCAGTCCCTGCCGCTGAAAAACATTCCCACAGCATGATGCTGCCACTCCCATGCTTCACCGTAGGGATGATGCCAGGTTTCCTCCAGACGTGACGCTTGGCATTCAGGTCAAATATCTCAATATTGGTTTCATCAGACCAGATGATCTTGTTTCTCATGGTCAGAGTCTTTAGGTGCCTTTTGGTAAACTCCGTCCGGCCAATCTACCATAAAGGCCTGATTGGTGGAGTGCTGATAGAGATGGTTGTCCTTCTGGAAGTTTCTCCAATCTCCACAGAGGAATTCTAGAGCTCTGTCAGAGTGACCATCGGGTTCTTGGTCACCTCCCTGACCAAGGCCCTTCTCCCCCAATTGATCAGTTTGGCCGGGTGGCCAGCTCTAGGAAGAGTCTTGGTGATTCAAAACTTCTCTCATTTAAAAATGATGGAGGCCACCATGTTCTTGAGGAACTTCAATGCTGCAGAAATGGTTTGGTACCATTCCCCAGCTCTGTGCCTCGACACAATCCTGTCTCAGAGCTCTACGGACAATTCCTTGGACCTCATGGCTTGGTCTTTGCTCTGACACGCACTGTCAACTGTGGGACCTTATATAGACAGGTGTGTGCCTTTCTAAATCAAGTCCAATCAATTGAATTTACCACAGTTGGACTCCAATCAAGTTGTAGAAACATCAAGGATGATCAACGGAAACAGGATGCAACTGAGCTCAATTTCGAGTCTCATAGCAAAGGGTCAGAATACAAAAATGTCTAAAAAGCTGTTTTCGCTTTGTCAATATGGGGTATTGTGTGTAGATTGCTGAGATTTTTATTTTATTTAATCCATTTTAGAATAACGCTGTAATGTAACAAAATGTGGAAAAAGTCAAGGGGTTTGAATACTTTCCGAAGTGAAATAGAGCAGCAGTGAAATTTCCCTTTAAAATACCAGAGAGCCCACTTTGGAAATGTTATGCGTTTGAAGAGTATATTGTTACAAACAATATGTCTAAAAATAAGCAAAATCAAAAAAGGGTAATTGAGAGATTCATATTTTAAATGTTGAATAAATGAATGTGAAAATGTGTATGTCATAATCTAGACATACTCCATATTTGAGAGAACAATGACACCAAGATGTTGTCTGCATCATGTACGGTTCACAGATCACAGGAGGCACGTATGTCTAAAACGAGTGTAAAATTGCCACCCAGTGATACAAATGTAAAAATCATGTCAAACATCCTTGCTCCCAAATGAAGTGACCATGTGAGAATTGCCATGAAAAATCTCAGATACCACAAATATTTTTGGACTAAGCTGGCATGGAATCGCCTTATAGAGGGATTGAGAGAAGGTCTTACCTGTGAAGAAGTTCTTCTGAGCGTAAATGAAGTGATAGGTGGCCTTGTACACCTCTATCTCACAGTTCCAGGACTGGGGCATGTTCCACACACTGGGATAGCTGGCAATCACATGGAACTAAGGGGAGAAGTGAGAGAGGCAACAACCACATCAACACACTTTCATGTTCACAAGGAGGTGCACTAACACAACTGATTCAACTCATCAAGGGCTTGGTAATTAACTTGTACACAGTTGTTTTGATTCAATCACTCAGTAAAAAATGTGTATTGGAAACTCTGGATATGGCTTGTGGTTAAATAGGGCCCTGCAGATGCCTATTGTGCTGTACTTACAGCCAGCATCTCAGCCTCCAGCAGAGTCCTGTACTGCATGCTGGTGGTGGTGTCAACATGGAGCAGCTGGCCTTTGATGGTGGGAGAGTAGCCTGGGGAGAGAGGATAAAACAAATGCTCAAAGTCCATGTTTGGTGATGGTAAAATTGATTGAGTCAATGTTTAATGCGTGATTTCATGGCATCACACGACCGTCTTATCCTGTAACCATAGACTTAAAGACATTCACTTTCTTCTAACCTCAGTTCTTTCTCACTGTCCCACTCACCAGTCTCTCCCACAGTCATGGGGATGTTCACTTCCAGATAAGAGCCTGCTCCGACATTCACATGGATGGCATTGGTTTCCTAAGAGCAGAAAAATCAATAGAGCACATATTGAGAGTAACACATTATCACATTGTGAAATGAATTATAACAATAATCTAATAAATTGAGCTTTTAACAAAATAAGAGACAGAATAGAAGACGAGAGAAACAGAGCGTGAGAAGCCTGCTCTCCTGGTACCCTGTTTTTAGTGAAGAGCAGGTCTATGGTGGCGTCTGCAATGATGTTCATGCGGAGTTCAAAGGCCAGAATCTGTCTAGGTTTGCCGGGCTGAGCCACCTCCGTAACACCCATGGACTGGTAGTCTGCCGGGAGGAAGAACTTCCATAGGCAATCCCTGCATACAGAAATATAAACCTTAAGTCATATTTTTATGGTCGTCTCTGCACACAGGAGAGAATGCGGAGTCTGGTGAACAGCAAATTATGTATAGTAGTATTGTGTGTGTGTACCTCTGCCTGTCCGCCCAGGGCCCGTAGTTGAAGTCAGTCCCTTTCCCACAGACGATGTCCAGACCCCAGCAGGGAGGCAGATCCTGCAGTTTGGTTCCTTCTCCACATAGCTCTGGATCCCCACTCTCCTGCTCCTCTGGGACCAGGCCTTATAACACAAACATAAATAGTCATACCAAAACACAAGAACATTCAGAAAACCAGTTAAAACCCAAAGCCATATGGAAACAGTGCCAATACACCTATATCTTACACGAGTCATCATGACCAGAGTTCTACATAATACGGTCGTACCTGGTTCATCCTGGTAATAGTAGATGTCCACATCATTGGACTGCATGACCACAAACCCTTCTCCCATTAATCTAGGAGGCCTATAGAGGAGAACACAGAATCTCAGAAGACTGCTATACCATTATTAATGTAGCTCCTAAGATGTTAAACACTTCTCGTTTTGCATGCCCGATTGCCCGTGTATTGGGGTCAGGGGTTAACTGTTCGGGATTAGGTCTAAGGTCAAAGGTCAACTCACTCATCGTTCTGCATGCCCAGGTAGCGTGGGCTGGGTACTAGCATGACGCGGACATTCTCCAGAGAGCCCTTGACAATGTGCATGTACTGGTCTAGGTGGCTGGAGGGGGGCTTGGTGGCGTAAGTCAGGAAGGCATCCTCAAAGTTCACACATATCGTCTGGGGGAGGTGGTGGTTCCCGAATGCCAAGCGACCCTGGAGAAATACACACAATGAAGTGATGATGAGAATTATACATATGTGCACTTTCATAGAACCTAACTATTGACTAGTGTGTGTGTGCGCGTGACGTCTCATAGGTAGCTAAGCTAACGGCAACTCACAGTGCTGATGTTGACTTTGATGACGGGGATGAGGGATCTCCAAGATGATGACGGGTCTGGAGTCTCTGCTTTGATGTTAACACTGTCCAGGCTCTTTTCTCGTTCCTCTCTATCTCTTTCCTCGTCTTTTTTGGGCAGTATGAGGGTGGGTTCCAACCCGAAGGTCTCCTCTAGCCGTGCATAGAGATCTGTCCGGTTGTAAACATGGAACTCAAATCCATTTACGGTCACGTAAAGCCTGGTCTCAGCCTTGGGGTCTGGAGAAGACAAGAACAAGGTAATCTGTAACTTTGACCTGATGGTCAGGAATAATTAAGTGTACTCCTTAATACAAGCTATTTGAGTTTCCTGCGGCCTCCTGCCACTCCAACACCTATAGACTTGTTACCCATATCCAAATCCAAACCAAAATGTCTCCCCTACAGTCCACTCACCATGCTGTTTCTGCTTAGGGTTATACATTTTCCACCAACGGAATATAAGGAAACCATCTTGTATTCTGTAACACAAAAGACATTAAAATAATAATAAAATAGTATTAGAACATAAGCATGTATTATATAGAGAGTAGAATACAAAACACAACAATAGAATAGTGAAAAAGTAAGCACCTGATGGACATGTCTTTGTTGATGAAGTACACATCCCTGAACATGACCTTCCCCGAAAGCACAGAGAAAGAGAAGGAGCCTGTGGAGAGAAAGGACAGACAGTGATGCTAAAACTCAGCCGAGTAGGTCACAGATTCACACCAAGTTTCAGACACGCTAACAGATTATTCACACTGAACTCCATAAATAGGTCAACTGGGAGCCAAGTCTGCATCTGCAAGTCTCAGGCAAGGTTAATCTTAATCACACGTCCCCAAGCTTCATTTCATTATTTGCACTCACCGATGTGAATGTAGCCATTCTTGCAGAGTCTGTTAATGATGAGGGTTAAGATGAGGCCGATGTTGCGGGAGTTGTAGTAGGTAAGGTAGATGATCCATCCACAGGACAGAATGGTGGCTGGAAGAAAAAACAGAGCATTTACTCAATCTGCACACAAATCCCCAATATAAAAAAACAGAAATACCTTATTTACATGACCCTTTTTTATGAGAACCCCAGGTGCATCTTGTTTCCATTTTATCATATTTGAGATGTTTCTACAACTTTGAGTCCACCTGTGGTAAATTCAATTGATTGGACATGATTTGGAAAGGCTATAAAGGTCCCCCAGTTTTTTTATTTAACCTTTATTTAACTAGGCAAGTAAGTTAAGAACAAATTCTTATTTGCAATGACGGCCTAAGAACAGTGGGTTAACTGCCTTGTTCAGGGGCAGAACGACAGACTTTTACCTTGTCAGCTCGGGGATTCGATCCAGCAACCTTTCACGTACAGGCCCAACGCTCTAACCACTCAGCTACCTGCCAACCAGTTGACTGTGCATGTCAGAGCAAAAACCAGGCCAGGAGGTTGAAAGAAATTGTGTCAAGGCAGGGATGTGGGGAAGGGTACCAAAAGTTTTCTGCAGCATTGAGGTTTCCCAAGAACACAGTAGCTTCCATCATTCTTAAATGGAAGAAGTTTGGAACCACCAAGAACTCCACCAATCAGGCCTTTATGGTAGAGTGGCCAGGCAGAAGCAACTCCTCAGTAAAAAGGAACATGACCGCCTGCTTGGAGTTTGCCAAAAGGCACCTAAAGACTCTGACAATGAGAAACAAGATTCTCTGGTCTGATGAAACCAAGATTGAACTCTTTGGCCTGAATGCCAAGCGTCACATCTAGAGGAAACCTGGCACCATCCCTACGGTGAAGCGTGGTGGCAGCATCATGCTGTGATGATATCCTTCAGCGGAAGGGACTGGGAGACTTGTCAGGATAGAGGGAAAGATTAATGGAGCAAAGTACAGAGAGATCCTTGATGAAAACCTGCTCCAGAGCACTCAGGACCTCAGACTGGGTCGAAGGTTCACCTTCCAACAGAACAACGACCCTAAGCACACAGCCAAGACAACGCAGGAGTGGCTTCGGGACAAGTCTCTGAATGTCCTTGAGTGGCCCAGCCAGAGCCCGGACTTGAACCCGACCGAACATCTCTGGGGAGACCTGAAAATAGCTGTGCAGCAACGCTCCCCAACCAACCTGACAGAGCTTGAGAAGATCTGCAGAGAAGAATGGGAGAAACTCCAGAAATACAGGTGTGCCAAGCTTGTAGAATCATACTCAAGACTCGAGGCTGTAATCACTACCAAAGGTGCTTTAAAAAAGTACTGAGAAAGGGTCTGAATACCTATGTAAATTCTATATATTTCAGTTTATTTTTGTATATATTTGCAGACATGTCTAAAAACCAGTTTTTGCTTTGTCATTATGAGGTATTGTTTGTAGATTGATGAGGGAAAAAAACAATTTAATCCATTTTAGAATAAGGCTGTAACGTAACAAAATGTGGAGAAGGTCAAGGGCTCTGAATACTTTCCAAATGCACTGTAGATGATTTATACTATGCCTCATATCATTGCTATTATATTGTTAAATGAGGCTTCATACCTGTATAGTTAGAGTTAAGTGCTCCCCATTCATCAACTAAAATGTGAGAAATGGCTTTGACTCAATACAGCCTAACTCAGGTGTTGTCGTCATCCCCCCCTCGCCCTGTCTAGAAAATTCCCTCAACACTTACCCACAAGAAGCCACACAAAATTGGAGTCATGCTTGGTGAGGAACTCATCCAAGTCTCCAAAACTGGGGAAGGTGCTGTCATTAGCTTTGGCATCCATGGCTACAGCTGTGGCTCAGTATGACAACCAGCACTGAAACAAAACAAAGTGGGGCACAAGATGAGTTTAGTGATAATCAAAGCAGACAGCCAAACAACTGTGTTTCAAAATCTATTCCTCTGGGAAAATCCCAGACATAAAACATTTCTGTTCTGTCCCAGCACTAGAACAGGTTCAACTAATCATCAATGCTTTTTCTTGGTTGAATCAGGTGTGCTACAAAAATTGGAAAACCTAACCTTGTTAAATGATTTGCTTGACATGTTAGTTGTTTTGAACTATGAGCCAGGTCGTAGTTCAAACTATGAGCCAGGTCGTAGTTCAGGCGTAAGCTAAGACGTTCTCTCTCACAGTACAGTCCGAACGTTTAACCTGGACACTTCCAGCTTGTATAATGAACACAAATATAAAAAAACGCAACATGCAGCAATTTCTAAGATTTTATTGAGTTACAATTCATAAAAGGGAATCAGTCAATTGAAAAAAATTCATTAGGCCCTAATCTATGGATTTCACATTAATGGAAGGGGCTCAGCCATGGGTGGGCCAGGGAAGGCATAGGTCCACCCAATGGGGTGCCAGGCCCAGCCAATCGGAATGAGTTTTTAGACACAAAAGGGCTTTATTACAGACAGAAATACTCCTAAGCAACCGATTCCCTCCCCCTCCTCAAGACGATCCCGCAGGTGAAAAAGCTGGATGTGGAGGTCCTGGGCTGGCGTGGTTACACGTGGTCTGCAGTTGTGAGACCGGTTTGATGTATTGCCAAATTCTCTAAAATTACATTGAGGCGGCTTATGGTAGAGAAATGAATATTTGATTCAGTGGCAACATCTCTGGTGGACATCCCTGCAGTCAGAATGCCAATTGCACGCACTCTCAAAACTTGAAACATCTGTTGCATTGCACATTTTAGAGTGGCCTTTTATTGTCCCCAGCACAAGGTGCACCTGTATAATGATCATGCTGTTTATTTAGCTTCTTGATATGCCACACCCGTTACGTGGATGTATTATCTTGGCAAAGGGAAAATGCTCACTAACAGGGATTTAAAATTTGTGCACAATATTTGAGAAAGGTTTAGTGCGTATAGACATTTCTGGGATGTTTTATTTCAGCTCATGAAACATGGGACCAACACTTTACATACTGCGTTTATATTTTTGTTCAGTATAGCTTTGATTGAATTCGGGCCTAGTGTTTCTCAGGCAGGTCATGTGGAGTGGGGCAAGAGTGAAACCTCTTACGTGTGTGTGTGTGTGTGTGTGTGTGTGTGTGTGTGTGTGTGTGTGTAAGGCTGAATGAACAAGCATGGTGTGTGTGTGTGTGTGTGTGTGTAGTCCAGTTGTTAAGCAGTAAAATGCGAGGTCAGTACAGTGGTGAACACACACACACAGAACCAGAAAGTAAATCCCTACCTAATCCACCGGAGTTCGCACTGCGCAGAATTTGTTAGTATTGTTTTTTTTATTATTTTTTTAACTGGGCATCCAGTGACTTCGGAAAGTATTCAGACACCTTGACTTTTTCCACATTGTGTTACGTTACAGCTTTATTCTAAAATGTATAAAATATATATTTTTCAATCTACACACAATACCCCATAATGACAAAGCAAAAACCGGTCTTTAGAAATGGTTGATAATTTATAAAAACTAAAAACTGTACTAAGCCATTTACATAAGTATTCAGACACGTACTTTGTTGAAGCACCTTTGGCAGCGATTACAGTGTCGAGTCTCCAACAGGACAACAACCCTAAGCACACAGCCAAGACAACGCAGGAGTGGCTTCGGGACAAGTCTCTGAATGTCCTTGAGTGGCCCAGCCAGAGCCCGGACTTGAACACGATCAAAAATCTCTGGCGAGACCTGAAAATAGCTGTGCAGCAACGCTCCTCATTCAACCTGACAGACCTCGAGACGATCTGCAGAGAAGAATGGGAGAAACTCTCCAAATACAGGTGTGCCAAGCTAGCTCATACCCAAGAATATTTGAGTCTGTAATTGTTGCCAAAAGTGCTGCAACAAAAGTACTAAGTAAAGGGTTTGAATACTTATGTAAATTTCTGGGGGGTTTTTTATGTCTAAAAAACGGTTCTGGCTTTGTCATTATGGGGTAAAAACAATTTAATACATTTTAGAATAAGGCTGTAACCTAACAACGTGGAAAAAGTACTTTCCGAAGGCACTGTATATACACAATATATACAAAAAGTATGTGGACACCCCTTCAAATTAGTAGATTCGGCAATTTCGAGCACATAACCATGCAATCTCCATAGACAAACATTGGCAGTAGAATAATGGCCTTACTGAAGAGCTCAGTGACTTTTAACGTGGCACTGTCATAGGATGCCACCTTTCCAACAAGTCATGTCGTCAAATTTCTGCCCTGCTAGAGCTTCCCGGTCAACTATAAGTGCTGTGAAGTGGAAACGTCTAGGAGCAACAGCGGCTCAGCCACAAAGTGGTAGGCCACACAAGCTCACAGAACTGGACCGCGGAGTGCTGAAGCGCGTAGTGCATAAAAATCGTCGGTCCTCAGGTGCAACACTAACTACCAAGTTCCAAACTGCCTCTGGAAGCAACGTCAGCACGAGCTGCTCGATGGGAAATTCATGAAATGGGTTTCCATGGCCGAGTAGCCGCACACAAGCCTAAGCACCGCCATTGGACTCTGGAGCAATGGAAACGCGTTCTCTGGAGTGATGAATCACGCTTCACCATCTGGCAGTCCCACGGACTAATATGGGTTTGGCGGATGCCAGGAGAACGCTACTTGCCACAATGCATAGTGCTTACTGTAAAGTTTGGTGGAGGAGGAATAATGGTCTGGGACTGTTTATCATGGTTCAGGCTAGGCCTCTTGTTTCAGTGAAGGGAAATCTTAAAGCTACAGCATACAATGGCATTCTAGACGATTCTGTGCTTCAACTTTGTGGCCCTTTCCTGTTTCCCTGTGCACAAAGCGAGGTCCATACAGAAATGGTTTGTCGAGATCGATGTGGAAGAACTTGACTGGCCTGCACAGAGCCCTAACCTTAACCCCATTTGGGATTAATTGTAACACTGACTGCCAGCCAGGCCTAATTGCCCTACATCAGTGCCCGACCTCACTAATGCTCTTGTGGTTGAATGGAAGCAAGTCCCTGCAGCAATGTTCCAACATCTAGTGGAATGCCTTTCCAGAAGAGTGGAGGTTGGTATAGCAGCAAAGGGGGGACCAACATATTAATGCCCATTATTTTGGAATGAGATGTTTGACGATCAGGTGTCCACATACTTTTGGTCATGTACTGAGGTTGGAATAATACTGTGAAATTGTGAAGGATGATTTTTATTAGATTAGGATCTATTTTAGTCCTCATTTGGACTAATCTTCCTTAAACATTAAAATACAATTTATAAAACGATCACATTTTCACATATAACATACTGTTACAAACATAATACACTGACATATTGACCAGACAATAAAATGATTGGTAGATGAAGGAATCAATCATTGTCCTGCATAACCTTCCTATTTATTAAATTTAAATGGAAAACGTTATATATTTTACATAGCTGAGTTATTTGAGACGACCATGATAAACAGTTGTCTAGTTGCACCCCTAGTAATTTGGTTTCTTCCTCAAGTTGTACTCCCCCCATACTTAATTGTATCCCATGTTGTGTTGGCCATTTTCTGGTGGAACAGATCAACATAACCTTGGTTTTCTTGGTGTTCAAAACAAGTTTGTTCCGGCAAACCCACTCCCTGATATATCCCAGATCTACTTGTAGAGTTTGCTGTACCTGTTGAACCGATTGTCTTGCTGTATAAATTGTAGTATCATCTGCAAATATAGTGGCTTGAGTTTCAGATAAGGCATAAGGAAGGTCGTTGGTATATATTAAGTAAAGAAGTGGTCCAAGGCAGCTGCCCTGCGGTATTCCACAGTTTAAGGCATGAGGGGAAGAAAACGACCCATTAATATAGGTGGACTGTTTCCTGTCAGTTAGATATGACTGTACCCAGTTCAATGCTACCTCCTTAAACCCAAAATGCAATAATTTAGTCAAGATTATTTCATGATCTACTAAATCAAATGCTGCATTAAAATCTAAAAATAGTACACCCACAATTCACTGGTCAGTCATATCAACCAACGCAGTGGTAGTAGAATGGTTTCTGCGATAATGGCCTTTTAATGTAAGAGCAGTTTGTAAAGCCTACCTGACATTTTGTTTTGGTGGGATGGAGCTTTGGCCTGCCTGGTGACATCACCAGGCATTAAATTAGTTAATAGACCAATAAGAAAAAGAGAGTTCCAAACCTCTCTGCCAATAACAGTTAGTTCAGTTTTCCCCTCACTCAGATCCAGAAATGATTTGATATTGAGATAAAAACAGCTGCATTGGACCTTTAAGAAACCAACTGTTTTTACAGAGTATTTGGAGTAAATGGTTTCTGTTGCAAAACATTGTCAAAATGTTTTGCAACAGAATTGGTGTAATGAATACAACGTTTCTCCAATGTCTTGGTGACCACGTTTACATGCGCACAGTATTCCGGATAGTAGCTCATATCCCGCTCAAGGTCTTATTCGGAATAAGCTGTTTACATACACCTTTGATATCCAGTTCATGAGAATCCCTCCATGAATAAACAGAATATTCCTCATTTAAGTATATGGGTAAATAGAATAGTAACTGAATTAGGCACATTGACTGTAGGCCTATAACCTCTCACATGTAGCATAATATAATATTAACTCCTGCAGAATTATACATTTATTGCAGTGAAATTATACAACAAATGTTAATTTTTGTCTCGGGAACACGAGTGGAGAAATATGATTTATTTATTTCAGAGAAAATGTGAACGCAATGTGTTCTTTGACACCTATGTAAGCTGACAGTATTTCAACCACATAAAATATGCAGCCAAGACGAACTGAAGTCTTATCAGAAACGTGTTGTCGTTTTCTCAGCTTTTAATTTCCTTAGACAACTTTACCGGTGTTAACTATTACTAATGCATAAATTCTATCAATGTAAGACATTATTCTGGTGAGCACTACTTTATTTAGTCTTCTGGGGCAATACGTTTTTTTTTATTTAACCTTTATTTTACTAGGCAAGTCAGTTAAGAACAAATTCTTATTTACAATGACGGCCTAGGAACAGTGGGTTAACTGCCTTGTTCAGGGGCAGAACGACAGATCTTTACCTTGTCAGCTCGGGGATTCGATCCGGCAACCTTTCAGTTACGGGCCCAACACTCTAACCACTAGGCTACCTGCCGCCCCTGTTAAGACAGAAGAGAAACTGCATGTATCAAACTATAGTTGACAAACAAATGACGGAAATTATAATACGACCTACCAAATGTCGGAATTTATAAGAAGAAACTTGGCTAAATTAGGGGTGAAATATGCCAGTAGTAAATTCATTATAGTAGGATAAAATTATTATGGTGGATCAAACCTACTTTAAGTGATTTGTTTGAAAATCTGATGAAAACATCACAATACCCATGATATGCCAAACTGAGCCTGCACAGACTGCAAAACAGGATAAGATGTTTACATGCCACAGTATCCAGTTTTAGATCAGCATATCGCAGGCATCTTATCTGGGTTTCTCATAACCGGGATACAACCCTTTTCGGTTATTGTAAAAGAGATGTTTATATGCGTCAACTCAAAAACAGAATACTTGAGTATCCCGTATAATAGCGGGATATTGGTGTGCATGTAAACATAGTAAGTGAAAAACAAATCACTTCAAAAAGTAGGCTACCTGCACAGTTCGATCTACCATAATAATTCCATAATTTAGCCTACTATATTTAATTTACTATAATTTAAATAACATTTCTGATTATAATTTCCGACATTTGACAGTCCATTTGTTTGTCAACTATAGTTTGATACATGCAGTCTCTCTTCTGTCATAACTTGTTGCCACAGAAGACTAATTAGAGCTCACCAGAAAAATGTCTTAGTAATCTACTGCAGTTAACACTGGTAAAATGGTCTGTTTTGTTTAGGGACCAGGGAGAAAACTTAATAACTCCAAAACAGTGGAAAGATTAGTCTTGTGCTAAATATCCAAATGTCATCAGTTTGACCAGTTAAGGAAATTAACATCTGAGAAAACGTCAAAACACGTTTCTGATAAGACTTCAGTTCGTCTTGGCTGCATATTTTATGTTGTTGAAATACTGTCTGCTTGCATAATAGTGTCAAAGATAACACATTACCCACACATGGGCATTTCCTCAAGAGATGCTGAAAGAAAGAAATCATTTAACATTTGTTGTATAATTTCACTGCAAGAAATGTATCATTCTGCAGGAGTTAATATGTCAGAGGTTATAGGCGTACAGTCAGTGTCCATATTTCAGTTGCTATTCCATTTAAGCCATTGTTGGCTCCCAAGTGGCGCAGTGGTCGAAGACACTGCATCTCAGTGCTAGAAGCGTCACTACAGACAACCTAGTTCGAATACTGGCTTTATCACAACCGGCGCGATTGGGAGTCCCATAGGGCGGCGCACAATTGGCCCATCGTCGTCCGAGTTTGGCCGGTGTAGGCCGTCAATGTAAAGAAGAATTTGTTCTTAACTGGCTTGCCTAGTTAAATAAAGGTTCAATAAAAAAAAAAAAGGAATATTCTGTTTATTCATGATACAGGGATACTCATGAGCGAGATATCAAAGATGGATGTTAAAGAGCTTATCTCGAATAAGACCTTACGTAGGATATTACCTACTATCCGGAATACTGTGCGCATGTAAAGGTGGTCAGTGTCATACAAACAGCAAATCATGCAAACCACAAAAGAGGATTCTTGAATCCAGTGGCGGTTGGTGCCGTTTAAGATAAGGAAGGACAATTTTTTCCCCCATGAGCATGGCCTTATTTCTATTACAGCATAATGGATGACTGTCATTCATATTCCATTCACCCAGTTCAACGTAATAGCTATAGGCTACTACATGATACACTTATTTTCCCTATACCCATCATGAGGTTTCAACAACCTAGCCTATGAATTAAAGTTTACAACGTAAGTGCACACAGGTCGAGAGAAAGATTTGAGGTGACAGGCAGTGGCACATGGACAGACAGTGACACATTCAATACCGTCTTGCACACTCTTGCTAATCTAGGGTGTAATCATTAGTCCAACAGTTGCAAACAAGTTTCTTTTGAACAAATTCTGGAAAGTTTATCCATGTTTCATTCTGTTTGCTTCTGTTTAAGGAACTTTTTTTTCTCCTCTCAATATAAATTGGCAGAATGAATACACCTCTGATCACGCATGTACACAGTTCACTTTCATAGAAGCCACATTGTATTCCTTCTCGCATCTATGCGCTCTCCTCTCATCTTTTCTCTTCGCTTGTGGACATCAATGCACAACACATCTGCTGTATGTGACCAGGCAAAAAATATTTTCCAATCCAAACCATATCATAACCGCTACACACAGCCTACATCGTTGTCACCATATTAGCTAAAGTAACGTCACAGTCAGCATAGCTTATAGAACTAACCCGTAAACCCGCTACAAACATGCAGTAATGTTAGTCAGTAAGCAGTTTCGCAGTTACACCGGCAGGCCCCGGTGGCAATAAATTAGTCAAACCAAGTTCCAGTGTTGTGTTGGATAATCATAGCCAGCTAGCTAACATAGCCTCCCTCTGTTTTAGCCAGGTGTTTGAGTAGGCTAAACTACCTAGCTGCATTTGCTAGCTAAGTATATTAAAATAATAATAATATAAAATATAGCTCTCCCCCTCTCTAGGTTCACCCTCATTTTTGAAGATATTAATTGGTTCAAAACTTTTCATACTGTCTTCCTCTCTTTGAGTCAACTACATTTTATGCACTGTGCAGTGCTAGCTAGATGTAGCTTGTGCTTTCAGTACTAGATTAATTATCTGATACTTTGATTGGGTGGACAACATGTCAGTTCATGCTGCAAGAACTCTGATAGGTTGGAGGACATCTTACGGAAGTTGTCATAATTACTGTGTAAGTCTATGGACAGGGGTGAGAACCATGAGCCTCCAAGAATTTGTATTGAAGTCAATGTACCCAGAGGAAGACGGAAGATAACTGTCCTCTGGTGACACCATGGTGATACCCTACAGAGTGCTGTTGAGGATACTGTAGAGCTTCATTGCAAAACAGTGTTTTAATCAATTATTTGGTGAAGTGAATATATTGAGTATAGTTTAATCTAAAAAGTTTAACTGTAATGTTTAACTATTTTTATGAAATTCACTCAGGAGGATGGTCCCCTTTCCTCTAAAGAGCCTCTACTGTTTGAATCTTTCAAGGCAGGCTCAAACATGTTGCAATGGTAAATTGGATGTTGACAACAGCATCATGACAAATAGTTGTCTGACCAGCTGAAATATACTTGACTACATAATTCTGTGATGGTCATAAAGGGGAGTATTTCTGTTTGTAAGTTAGTCAGCTAGCTAGCTAATAGTCAAGCAGGCTAAGTTAACGCGTTAGGTGGCTTTCAGAACAAGAGTGAACGACCTTGCACTCTCAATTCCATCACCATTTTCCTGATTGCAATAAATACTGGCTGCTGTGCACATCCATGTTTAGCCAGGGGTCACCGGATCGATAGTATTCAACGACCAGGGAAAACGACTTTAGTTAGCTACTAGCTAATTTACTAACTACCTAGGTTCGTTTATTGAGGGCACGAGCGCCAGTTTATTCCGCTAACAATTCATTTGATATTTTGGGTATTCTGAGGTCATTAATTTGGCTACAAGCTATGAATAAAACACGTGAATAGGGTAATTTGAAGTAAACCGACACACACTTACATCGCCATGTCTGCCTCGCAGCATATTTTGCAGCCGCGGTTCCCCATCGCGTCAGGTAAGCTAATGACGTTAGCTATCTAGTTAGTAACGTCGTTAGCATGTTACAGGCCGCACCCAACGACTTGGTCTACTTTCTCCTTATAGAAAGTCTAAGGGTAAAAATAGAAAACACAAACCTTGATATACTTTGTATGACATTCGATTTCATTTTGCTCCAATTCTTTGGGAGTTCTATCCTTTCGTTCTTTTAGACATCCTTAGCACCTCTCCTGAATATTTACATGGCAGCTAGTCAGAGATCTTACATAAAGGGGGAGATAGGAATCCCATTGGGCAATGAATGCAGGAACGTATTACGCCCCACCAAGCAAACTGTCGACCAATCGCGGTCACGTTGTCATGTTCCGTCACGCAGATGCTAAGAAATCCCTTCTCAATGTCCGGGTGAGTCGAGAAACGTACTTATTTTCCTCGAAAGTACGCAATGTTACGATTCCAAAGCTGTCCAGTATTACACACAGCAAGTTAATTATCTCATATCTCGGAAAATGTGTAATGTTCTAATTCTTGTTGACGAAATTGATGCTACGGTTGGGTTTTTGAGCTAGAGTCCAATTGACTCCCATTCACTCCTTGAAGGAGAGCTCCCCATCGCCCAGAATGCACCGCACGCATGGGCTCTAATAAGATTACAATGGAGTTTCCCATCACCTCAAAAGTATCTCTGATCTAGCTATTTTACGTTTTTTCGTGTCGCAAACACCACATACAACCAATGGGTAAATGGTGGTCGATGAATCAACCAATTAATACAAAGGATTTGCAGTACGTCCTACTTGAAGATAGGCATTTATTTCAGCATATCAACTGTAATGTTTGTATTATTATGCATGAGTGCTACTTAATGCATTGGTTCTCTTTGGTTTTCGTAACGGGTCGCCAAACGATTATGAGAACTCCTTCCCATTCACGCATGTGATTAAACTGCTTAATATCAAAGTTCTTTCCTGGCTGGTGTTGTGCCGAAAATTCTCCCCCTGACAGAATTACATTTAACTGATCATAGTAGCAGAATAAATACATCTCTTTCCCAAAATTCTGCATCTCTCCAATGTCTTATTTGACTCTAATGTGTTCCACAGAAAGTATTTGTCTCTAGCCACAAAATTAAGGAAATTAGAAGGGGGGAGATTCTGGCAGTGGGGAGATTTTTGCCACAACACCGGCCAAACCTGGCCGGACCTAGCTACAGCGGGTGAAATAAGTATTGAACACGTCACCATTTTTCTCAGTAAATATATTTCCAAAGGTGCTATTGACATGACATTTTCACCAGATGTTGGTAACAACCAAAGTAATCCATACATACAAAGACACCAAAACAAATAAGTTCAGAAATTAAGTTGTGTGTAATAATGTGAAATGACACAGGGAAAAAGTATTGAACACACTTACTGATATTTATTTAATACTTTGTACAAAAGCCTTTCTTGGTAATGACAGCTTCAAGACGCCTCCTGTATGGAGAAACTAGTCGCATGCATTGCTCTGGTGTGATTTTGGCCCATTCTTCCACACAAACAGTCTTCAAATCTTGAAGGTTCCGTGGGCCTCTTCTATGAATCTTGATCTTCAGTTCTTTCCATAGATTTTCAATGGGATTTAAGTCAGGTGATTGGCTGGGCCATTCTAGCAGCTTTATTTTCTTTCTTTGAAACCAATTGAGAGTTTCCTTGGGATCATTGTCTTGCTGAAATGTCCAACCTCGTTTCATCTTCATCATCCTGGTAGATGGCAGCAGATTTCTGTCAAGAATGTCTCGGTAAATTTGCCCATTCATCCTTCCTTCAATTATGTAAAGTTTGCCAGTACCATTTGCTGAAAAGCAGCCCCACACCATGATGTTCCCACCTCCAAACTTCACTATTGTATGGTGTTTTTAGGGTGATGTGCAGTGCCATTTCTCCTCCAAACATTGTGTGTATTATGACATCCAAACAGTTCAATTTTGCTCTCATCTGACCACACTATGTCACTGGCTGTTGTACAGCAAACTTGGTTCTCTAAGTAAAGTAACTGGTCACCAAGCTTTCATGCTGTTCCTCCACCTCCGTAGGGTTTGAGTGAAGTAATAGACAGTATGTCACGCCACACGACCACCACAACCGTGACTGTAAACATCTTTGATATCTCAATCACATCGCGTGACGGGGAAGGAGTTCACATAAGTCGTTTGGCAACCAGTTACTCTACTCAGAGAACCAAGGTTACATCCGTAACCCAACGTTGTTTTATCATACAATCACAATGTCATTTTACATTGTCTTTTGTCATGTACTGTATAAATAATTATAGTTATCATTTCAAGGCACATTCTGGAAGACTGTAGTAAATGTGTGTAAACTAATAGAAAATATGCATTTTGTATTGACAAATGTATTTATTATCATCATTGATGCATTGACAAATGTTAGAGAAAAACACTTTAACACTGCATCAGCATTTCTTATCACTTATTTTTCTTTCTTAAAACTGCATTGTTGGTTAAGGGCTTGTAATAAGCATTTCACTGTAAGGTCTACACCTGGTGTATTCGGCGCATGGGACAAATACAACTTTTTTAGTTTGATTTAACATTAGGGTTTCACTGGCATATACCATTAACCACCTCATATACAAACTGAAAGCTAGTGAGAAAATACTGTAAGTTAAGGCAACTGGGAGATGAGTCAAAGTTGCCACATGATAAAGACTTACACTCATTAAGATACATTTAGTATCATGTCATCAAATGGTAATTATGATGATACCGATATGATAACAATGATGATACCGATATGATAACAATGATGATACCGATATGACATGGCTTAGTACATCACATTGTACCTCAAATAAGGTACGCTAATAATTAATTCTATAAACATCATGATGTACATGTCAAACTTACTTAAACAAACCTGTCTCTTGTCAACAATCATGAATGCTCAGACATACAGTACATACCGCAAAGGGCAATAAATGGTTCATAACCTGGACATACAGTGGGGAGAACAAGTATTTGATACACTGCCGATTTTGCAGGTTTTCCTACTTACAAAGCATGTAGAGGTCTGTAATTTTTATCATAGGTACTCTTCAACTGTGAGTGACGGAATCTAAAACAAAAATCAAGAAAATCACATTGTATGATTTTTAAATAATTAATTTGCATTTTATTGCATGACATAAGTATTTGAGCACCTACCAACCAGTAAGAATTCCAGGACTCACAGACCTGTTAGTTTTTCTTTAAGAAGCCCTCCTGTTCTCCACTCATTACCTGTATTAACTGCACCTGTTTGAACTCGTTACCTGTATAAAAGACACCTGTCCACACACTCAATCAAACAGACTCCAACCTCTCCACAATGGCCAAGACCAGAGAGCTGTGTAAGGACATCAGGGATAAAATTGTAGACCTGCACAAGGCTGGGATGGGCTACAGGACAATAGGCAAGCAGCTTGGTGAGAAGGCAACAACTGTTGGCGCAATTATTAGAAAATGGAAGAAGTTCAAGACGACGGTCAATCTCCCTCGGTCTGGGGCACCATGCAAGATCTCACCTCGTGGGGCATCAATGATCATGAGGAAGGTGAGGGATCAGCCCAGAACTACACGGCAGGACCTGGTCAATGACCTGAAGAGAGCTGGGACCACAGTCTCAAAGAAAACCATTAGTAACACACTACGCCGTCATGGATTAAAATCCTGCAGCGCACGCAAGGTCCCCCTGCTCAAGCCAGCGCATGTCCAGGCCCGTCTGAAGTTTGCCAATGACCATCTGGATGATCCAGAGGAGGAATGGGAGAAGGTCATGTGGTCTGATGAGACAAAAATAGAGCTTTTTGGTCTAAACTCCACTCGCCGTGTTTGGAGGAAGAAGAAGGATGAGTACAACCCCAAGAACACCATCCCAACCGTGAAAAATTGAGGTGGAAACATCATTCTTTGGGGATGCTTTTCTGCAAAGGGGACAGGACGACTGCACCGTATTGAGGGGAGGATGGATGGGGCCATGTATTGCGAGATCTTGGCCAACAACCTCCTTCCCTCAGTAAGAGCATTGAAGATGGGTCGTGGCTGGGTCTTCCAGCATGACACGACCCGAAACACACAGCCAGGGCAACTAAGGAGTGGCTCCGTAAGAAGCATCTCAAGGTCCTGGAGTGGCCTAGCCAGTCTCCAGACCTGAACCCAATAGAAAATCTTTGGAGGGAGCTGAAAGTCCGTATTGCCCAGCGACAGCCCCGAAACCTGAAGGATCTGGATGGAGGAGTGGGCCAAAATCCCTGCTGCAGTGTGTGCAAACCTGGTCAAGAACTACAGGAAACGTATGATCTCTTTAATTGCAAACAAAGGTTTCTGTACCAAATATTAAGTTCTGCTTTTCTGATGTATCATATACTTATGTCATGCAATAAAATGCAAATTAATTACTTAAAAACCATACAATGTGATTTTCTGGATTTTTTTTTTAGATTCCGTCACTCACAGTTGAAGAGTACCTATGATAAAAATTACAGACTTCTACATGCTTTGTAAGTGGGAAAACCTGCAAAATCGTCAGTGTATCAAATACTTGTTCTCCCCACTGTAGCTCTTGTGGTCATTTAGTCAATAGATAGAGGAAGTCCAGATTGTTGTACAATCAGTGTGCCAATATTGATATAAATGGTATGCAAACATTTAAGTTTCACAAATAAAGTGGCCCTGTCCAGGGGTATTGTCGGAGGGGGCCACAGTGTCTCCTGACAACCCCGGTCTCAGCCTCCAGTATCTATGCTGCAATAGTCTATGTGCCGGGGGGCTAGGGTCAGTTTGTAAAATCTGACTACGCAATTGTAGGGTGCATCAGGGGTGGGCAGTAGGAGGAGTACAGGAGCACAATCAGTGACTTTGTGTTGTGGTGTGAGCAGAACCACCTTCAGCTCAACATCAGCAAAACAAAGGAGATGGTGGTGGACTTCAGGAGAACCAAGGCACAACTGACTGCAGTCCCTATACAGGGGATGGATGTGGAAATGGTTGGGTCATACAAGTTCCTGGGAGTCCATATGGACAACAGGCTGGAATGGGCTGGTAACACCGGGGCCCTGTACAAAAAGGGCCAGAGCTGACTCTACTTTCTGAGGAGGCTCAGGTCCTTCAACGTGTGCAGTAAACTACTGCATACCTTCTACCAGTCTGCCAGTGCCATCTTTTTTGCAGTGGTGTGCTGGGGAGCCAACATAAAAGCCGGTGATGCTTCTCGGGTAAATAAGCTGATCAGGAAGGCTAGCTCTGTCCTGGGGATGAGCGTTGACACTCTAGGGGAGGTGGCGGAGACGGATCCTGGCCAAACTGCTGGCCATCATGGACAACATCACGGTGTGCCAGAGAGCGCTACAGGAGGTCCTTCCTGCCGGCGGCAATTAGACTATATAATGCCTCACCGGGGTGCCGTGCCGTCGTCAACATAGACCTGGAACTGTTGGGGTGTTAGGACCTAGTTTAACAATTATGCATCCATCCGTGAGTAACTCTGGTCCGTAATCACTCATTCACTCAGGACATTCAGGTCTGTATATACATACTCATGTACAGTTGTTATATCATATCACGTGCAATATTGCAAGTATATTGCAAGTAATTCTTGGACTTAACTTACGTAGTCATTCACTCAGGAATGCATATTAGTATCCTGTCAGTTGTATCTTTTTTCATTGCTTTTAGTATATCGAATGTGCAATACGTGCAGTTATCTATAATTAAACCCTGCGCTAAGGACTGTATTTGAAGGGAATTACTATTATTACCCTAAATTATATCATACGCACATTTAGCTATTTAAGTATCTCTTCCTGTCATTTACCTGTACAGTTTATGTAACCATGCAAGTATTCACTTACCTGTATATTTACCTGTACAGCTAATTTAACCATGCAAAATATTCACTTACCTGTTAATTTAACTAGTCTGTCTATTAAGTAAACTATTATTACCCTCACTCATATCATATGCATTTTTAGCTATTGAAGTATTTCTCTGCCATCGACCTGTATAGTATAGTTAACCATCCAACAATGTATAGTGTACATATTCAGCCATACTATGCAATGTCTTTTTATTGCTTTTTTGCACTCCAGACATCTTGTATTTCTATACTTTTTCATACTGCCGCTCTATGAATCATGTATCGTGTATCTGTCTTTTGTGTATTTTTGTTCTGGCATTTTGCACCTGCCCTATGTTTTGTTGTAGCTGCTTGACAAATAAATGTCAATAAAGTATCTATCTATCTATCTATCTATCTATCTATCTATCTATCTATCTATCTATCTATCTATCTATCTATCTATCTATCTATCTATCTATCTATCTATCTATCTATCTATCTATCTATCTATCTATCTATCTATCTATCTATCTATCTATCTATTATCCGGTGTCTTGTGTGAATTTAAGTATGCTCCCTCTAATTCTCTCTCTCTCTCCAACTCTACCTCCCCTCCCGGAGGACCTGAGCCTTAGGACCATGCTTCAGGACCACCTGCCCTGATGACTCCTAGCTGTCCCCACTCCACCTGGTCGTGCTGCTGCACTGGTTTTAACTCTTCTGCCTGCGGTTATGGAACCCTGTCCTGTTCATCGGACGTGCCACCTTGTCCCAGACATGCTGTTTTCATCTTGCGCTCTATTGCACCGTACCTGCGCTTTCTACCGCATCTAAATGCCTGGCTATGAAAAGCCAAGTGACATTCACTCCTGATGTATTTACCTGTTGCAACCTATACAACCACTATGATTATTATTTGACCCTGCTAGTCATCTATGAACGTTTGAAAATCTTGGAGAAAGAACTGGCCTTAATGGCCATGAATTGTTATAATCTCCACCCGGCACAGCCAGAAGAGGACTGGCCACCCCTCAGAGCCTGGTTCCTCTCTAGGTTTCTTCCTAGGTTTTTGCCTTTCTAGGGAGTTTTTCCTAGCCACCGTGCTTCTACATCTACATTGCTTGCTGTTTGGGGTTTTAGGCTGGGTTTTTGTATAGCACTTTGTGACATCGGCTGATGTAAAATGGGCTTTATAAATAACATTTATTTGATTTGGAGTCCCGTCAAGGGCTTGTTGTACAACACAGACATTGAAGACACTAGACTCTTGCTTTGAATAAGACAATGAAGATTAGCAATAAAGGACAGCAGCACAAATCCGACTGAAGACGTTTTTGGTCTTTAAATGGACAACTGAAATTCTGATCGTAATACTCTTTAGTAGACAGAAAATGTCACCATAGTAAAGGCAGCTTTTGGACAAGTCACATGTCAATTTCTTATCCATTTCTTAAGAGCTGATAAAGACATACACTACCGTTCAAAAGTTTGGGGTCACTTAGAAATGTTATTGTTTTTGAAAGAAAAGCACATTTTTTGTCCATTAAAATAACATCAAATTGATCCGAAATACAGTGTAGACATTGTTAATGTTGTAAATGACTATTGTAGCTGGAAACAGCTGATTTTTTATGGAATATCTACATAGGCGACTCCAGGATGCTGGCCTTCAGAGTTGCAAAGAAAAAGCCATATCTCAGACTGGCCAATAAAAAGAAAAGATTATGATGGGCAAAATAACACACACTGGACAGAGGAAGATGTGGCTTTTTCTTTGCAACTCTGCCTAGAAGGCCAGCAGCCCAGAGTCGCCTCTTCACTGTTGACGTTGAGACTGTTGTTTAGCGGATTCCTATTTAATGAAGCTGCCAGTTGAGGACTTGTGAGGCGTCTGTTTCTCAAACTAGACACTATAATGTACTTGTCCTCTTGCTCAGTTGTGCACCGGGGCCTCCCACTCCTCTTTCTATTCTGGTTAGAGACAGTTTACGCTGTTCTGTGAAGGAAGTAGTACACAGCGTTGTACAAGACCTTCAGTTTCTTGGCCTATAATCGAACCCACAAATGCTGATGCTCCAGATACTCAACTAGTCTAAAGAAGGCAGATGTATTGCTTCTTTAATCAGCACAACAGTTTTCAGCTGTGCTAACATAATTGCAAAATGGTTTTCTAATGATCAATTAGCCTTTTAAAATGATCAACTTGGATTAGCTAACACAATGTGCCATTGGAACACAGGAGTGATGGTTGCTGGTAATGGGCCTCTGTACGCCTATGTAGATATTCCATTTTAAAAAAAGGAATATATTCCAGCTACAATAGTCATTTACAACATTAACAATGTCTACACTGTATTTCTGATCAATTGGATGTTATTTTAATGGACAACAAATGTGCTTTTCTTTCAAAAACAAGGACATTTCTAGGTGACCCCAAACTTTTGAACGGCACTGTATGTCACGAGGATGACAGTAAAAGAGTCAAAAGCTCATGAGCACAACTCTCTCCTTTACACTGGTGTACAATTGCTTCCCAAATACAAAGGAGTGCAGTCCAGCCCTCTGCTTCTCAGCCAACGCCATGACGATATTCAGGTCGCCTTCCACCACCAGGCCGAGGTCTATCTTCAAGCTACGCAAGGAGCGGAAAGGCTTCTTTCCCTTCTGCCTGTGGGGGGGGGGGGGGGGGGGATTTCAAACTGTTATCAAAAGTTGTACTACATGGTGTGCTGCTGTGCTGGGGCAAAAGTAATATTAAAACCAATTACATCTGCTTCCATAGTGAGAGTTAACTCACGTCTCATCTTCAATGTATTTGAGTAGTGTGAACGCCTTCCTGTGAAGGATCAGCGAGAACTGGGCCAAGTAAGTACTTCGCAGATTGAGACCTGGCTTCAGCATGAACACCTGGGAACAAAACAGAGAATTAACTATTTCAGTTGGTCCTGATAAGCCACCACAAATATTGTTGCTTACTTTGGGCTGGTGTCTTACCTCATCTATAAAGGACTTTACCAGGGTGTTTTTATGCATAACTTCCTGAAATAAATTTCAGTGAAGTGAGTGGAGCTTTTAGTGGTCATAAAAACAGAATAACATCCATATTTCTTTCATTAATGTATATGTAAACAAGACAAATACAAATTTGATACATATAAAATAAATCAAGCAATGCCGTCAGGCAGTAAAATAAACACTGCCAATTCAAATCTATTTGGAATAATTGAACAGAACAGGAGAGAAGAGAGCGTACAGGTCGGGGGTGAAGGACTCTTCGGTGTGGATCCCCGTGTTGGGGGCGATGTCCTCTTCGCTGGCCGCCTTCCAGAGCACGCTGAGCTCGGAGTGCATGTAGCGCCGCTGAATGTACATGTGCTCGTGGCAGGGTGGCATCTGCTTCACAGTGTTGATGTCCATGTCGATGTGCGTGGTCGGATAAGGCAAATACAGCACCTGGCTGAAGGGCAAGACAAAGCCGCCCATGGAGTCCTGGGTGGGAGAAAGGAGTGGGAGAGTAATGAGGAGGGGGATCACAATGCCAAAGTGGCAGTCTGTTGTAAAGGTATGACCTTTGTAAGGCCTTGGTTTGAAAACTATTCATTTGCATGACGTTTACATGCACTTACAATGGGATAATATTGATGCGAGTAAAACAAGGCTTTAATTTATCTCTCATTGAACACATTGGACCGAAGATCATTGTTAGTTGATCATTTGAAACGGGTGTGTTAGTGCAGAGCTGGAACAAAAGCCTGCACACCCAGTAGGAAAACTGTATTTTAGAGTGGCGTGGTGGGGTACCTTGAGGAGGCCTTGTACAAACAGTCCTGTGTCGTACTTGAAAGTAGAGTCAGCCTTACAGAGTCGAGAGCACTTCCTCTCAGCAGGGGTGAGGAAGAGGCACAGCGTGCACACCATCTAAAGCACAAGAAAACATATGAATGAATATCAACGTGGAATACCTCTCAACAACACAACTGCCTTTCCATGAGGGAGAGAGGATTTGGAGGCGTGTGTGTGTTAACCAGTATTGTGAGATTTTGTATGCTCCAATATTTTATTAGATACACAATAACATATGCAGTCATGTCTGTGTGTAGAACATTTATGTTGATACAGCTAGTGTGTGGATGAGTGTGAATACATACGCTGATACAGCAGCCAGTGTTTGCATGTGTTGAGCACAGAGTATTGGCAGCCTGTCAGTACCTTGTTGACTTTGTCTGAGTTGCTTCCGACCACCATGGAGCAGCCACAGGTTTGGAGATGAGAACTGATTGCCCTGAGAGACGGAGGCAAATTTAATTTGAGTGTATTATTTATTAATGACAAGGATGAGGGATGGTCACTTGATATTAATTTAGTATAATGAGAACATGAGCAAGATTAAAATGTAATGAAACGTGTCGTGTGTGTGTGGGCTTGTATTACTATCCTTGTGGGTACCGGAAATCCCCAAAAGTCCCCACAAGGAGAGTAAAGGAAAATTCTACCTCGTGGGGACATTTCCCAGGTCCTCACGAAGACAAAGGCAATTTTAGGTTTGGGGGTTAGATTTAGGGCTACATTAGGGTTAGGAGGTTTAGGGTTAGGGGTTAAGGTTAGGGAAAATAGGATTTTGAATGTAAATAAATGTTAGGTCCCCACAAGGATAGTAAAAGATTTGCTGTGTGTTTCTGTCATTCAGTATCGGTCTCTAAATATCCAAACGAGAGGATCAATCAAATAAATCTCACGTCACAAAAGTGTTTCCTGACTACTGCAAGAACACTTAAAAACTGAGTAAATAAATTATGACTTGAGGTGCATTTGTCATCTCCACAGGCAGCGAAGATAATTTTGTTTCAACAGATCTGTCAGGGGTGCATAACTGCACTCCACTGAGAACTACAACCTAATCACAAATGTAGTGTGCAAGGTAAGCAATGTGTACCCAATGGACCAGCCCAGTTTGGACTCAAAAAGGTGAGGAAAAGGAGTATGAAACATTCTTCAACCCTGTGACTATCCCAGAACAAAATAAACCCAATAGCACTCAGTTGTTTCTTGATATTGGGCAAGTGAGATTACTCATCAGTCTCACAGTTAAATTTAATCAAAATTGCATTGCAGTATTTATCCATTTACTATGGTTAAAGAATGATTTTGGCACTGCAAAAATACCAGGTAGACTCAACTCGCAAGCAGATGCTTCCAATTTTCATAATTACATTTCTATAGCAGGTAGGCCTACGACTGAATCCCAGCCAAAGTTTCCTAAAAGTGTTTACTTGTGCAGGAAATGTTCATGGCAGCTGTCTCCGATGTCATCGTCATTTAGGATGGTGTCCTTGATCTAACACGGGTGGAACAAACACAGTCCTTGGTGAAATAATCCTCAACACGAAGGACAAGATACAGTATTTTTTTACTTATTATCTTGAGACTTAAAGAAAATAGTAGCCTAATGCTCAAATTATAGAACAATAGTGAGTTATCAATGTCTCATTGATGAACATCAAAATGTTAATTAAAGCTTCAGTCAAGCCTCATAGTGGTTAGAACTTTGAGCTTCCTTTTTTCACAGAGATTAATGATGTGGAGGCACGTAACGAAAGCCGTCTGAGACTTAACATATCAGTGAAACTAGTTCAATGTCATTCTTGAATGTAATAATGCGACAATAGAGATAAGTCTCCTTTGCGTGGATGTAACTGTTAAAGAAAGGTTCCTACATAAATGGGTCTTCAGAGTATAGTTTTTGCACAGTACTGTTTTGCATTATGAAAGTGTTGCCCAATGTGCATGATTGCTTTAGATACTCACGTCTATGTCCTCTGGGACACTGTGTGTCTTCATGGAAGACAGCAGTTCCATGATGGGGACAATCTCTGATGTCAGCACAGAAATTATGTTGTAGCCCTGTACATCAATGACAAAAAAAAGGCATGGCAGGCTTCATGATTCAGGTGTTAGTGCTGACTTACTTGATTTGAACCCTTTCACTCTTTGGGGAGCATAGGTCATTCACATGCTGGTTTAGTGCTGGGATAGAACAAGAATGTCAATTTCCCTAGGAATGGATTGAGAAACACTGCCTTAAGGGGGTGGCCTAGTATGGGGTAGACTTGGAACATGGCATCTGAACACTTACCTTCTGCATCCAGATTCGTCCCTTACGGATGATGTGTTTGAGCCTCTCCACACAGACCGTGTGCAGGGGCAGGTAGAAGTCCAGCTCTTTCTGCGGCAGGATGAGGGACAGGGCACACGTGTTCTTGTCACCCTTCAGCTCGCCGTCGAAGATGAGCGAGATGATGATGACACCTTTCTCGGCTAGGATGAAGAACTTGACGTCCACCGCGCCGCACTCTGCGCTGCGCAGAATCTCCCCGTTCAGCGTGTGATTGGCCAGGAAGGTGACTTCGCCATCGCTCAGCAACAGCGGTTGCGCGTACCTGGGAGCCCAGATGTGGCACACCCGCGGGCCCAGGATGTTGTCCCAGTAGGCAAAGGTGGCTGCGAGGATAGGGCGTTCACCTTCAACAGTCACCTCTGTCTTAGCTACTGTGGGCGACTGAGGTGGGCCTGAAGACATGTTGTGAACTATTTACTGTTCCTGGGAGGCGGGCCAAGAGGAAGACTAGACAGGTGGAACGTAGTGTGACCAGGCCTAAGCCTAGTTGGTAGAATTATCCAGCTTTTTATTGTTCAAGCTGTGTTATAGGAAGATAAAATGTCAGAATACAGTATTACCTACAATAATGCACCTTCACAAATAGAAAAATCACTATTAAAATGCTGAGCTGCATACAGACTTGGTCTAGGTCCACACAAGGCACAAGAACAACACCGTTTTCAAATCTATTTTTGACAGTTTAGGGTTACTGTCTACAAACGTTCAAGTTTTTCAGGGGTTTAATAAATGTGAAACATAAAAGACAAACATCCTGACATACCGCATGTCTGAATACATTCTTCTTTGATAAGGTTTAATAAATGCTGCATTATAGCCACCTACTAGACTAGAGTATAACTCCCTTATACCTCGCTTGAACAAATAAATAAAATAAAAAACAAAAATAAAGAAATAAAACAAACACCCTACCATCTAACACTACACTCACTAATATAAATAAATACCACACGCCACTATTTAAAACGATTTAGTCCTACTTCAGGCCAACAGCCTGAAAGGATGGGACACCACCACTTAACACACCCTGTAACTCTGCTGACGTCAAATCTCACACTCGAATACCTCTCTGCAGCTGCCACCACAACCTCTATTTTCTGCAACTTACTTTCCATCCCTGCAGTACAGTTGATACCCATTGCTATAAATGCCAAAAATCGAATCTTACTGAAAAAGACAGTATATCACTTGTTGGTTTATCCTTTTGTTTATCCTACAGATCCCTCCCCCTTGACCCATCTTCCTCTACTTTCTTCACAGCATATGACAACATGTGCACTACTCTAACCCTGCAAACCTCAACCTGCCTCTCTCGCACGGGACATGTCTGATCCCCAGCCCCATGGGTAACCCTACAACTAACACATACCACTACCTTCCCCAATGCTGCACTCTTTGTCTCATGCCCTTCTGCACACCTAGGAACCTCCTTCCTACACACTGCTGCCACATGCCCATATGCTTGACACCTGTAACAAAGTAACGTATTCGGCACAAAAGCTCGTACAGGATAATTTATATATCCTAATATCACTTTGTCGGGCAAAGACTCAACATTAAAACTCAAAAGAACAGACAACGACTCTTCGGTTTCACCACTCACGCCACCCTGTCTGCGTCGCACCAAACGATGAGCATCACAAACGCAGGGAATCTTCCCCTTCAGTTGGTCAGCTTTCACATTTACCGCTACCCCAGTAATCACTCCTTTCAATGGCGCCCTTTTCTTGAGAGCAAAACAAGCAAAACATCTCTTGCCCCCATTGGTTTAACATGGAGCGCCTGCTCCCTCTGACCAGCAGAAACACACAAAATTATCACAAGACCACTTCTGGTTAACCTCAAGGATTCCACAACACCCACCTGTGTTTTCACCCACTCTGAAACCATAAATGGATCATCCAAAAGGCAAGGGTCCAAAAACGTCACTCGTACTGTCACAGACCTACCTTCATCCTGACCCTTGGTGCAAGCCTCTGGCCCTGAGAACTTCACCACAACTACCACCTCCGATACCTCGCCCTCATTCATTTCATTTTCTCCTCCTGTCTTCATCTCACTCTGCAAACACTTCCTACCATTGTTCTTTAACAAACCATCTCCCTTTTCCCCGCAAATTTTTACCGACTCTATCTCTCTCTCTCTCTCTCTCTCTCTCTCTCTCTCTCTCTCTCTCTCTCTCTCTCTCTCTCTCCCTCCCTCCATTCCTCCTCCGTATCCCAAGTACACGTCTCATTATGATAATACTGCACTTCTCCTGACATACATCTTGTCATTGGACGCCATTTAACCGGCTGTCACAATCTACGCACAATCAGCACGAACCCCTCGGGATGTAACGTTAGCGCTCAACAGTGCATCCCACTTGTAGCCATTTCGTCTGAATACATGTTTAATTATATCTGCATTTGAAAGAGAGGAGTTACTCACCAAAGTCAATGTATTTCATTTGTAGCTCCTATGAAGAGTTGCGACTAGTTTAGCGTTGAAAAAACAACATAATAATCACTTCCTCATTTGTCAATACTACGTCATACTGCCCTCTGGTGAAATATTAAGGTATCTAAAAGAGATGATGTAATTTTACATACAAAACAAAATAATACAATTGAGGTGGTGATTCATATATCTTTCTTTTTATATTTACTTTTACTTGACTCTTGACTTGCACCTGCTTTACAAACAAACATCACTGCATGAGCAGCAGGTATTTGGGTTGCGTTGAGTGAGGCAGTGAGGAGTTTTATTTTTTTTAAGGAAGGTCAATTAATTATGCCTCCAGGCAGGCCCATTTTAAAATTAACTTTTTAATTCAATTTTAGCCATGTAGTATAAACTTACCCTCACCAATCCATTAGGTGTGGAAATGTGCAACTGACCAAATGTTTATATACAGTCTATGAATTTACCTTATATCACTGAGTGTCTAGGGGAGCAATTAATCCTGTGGGTCCTGGGCACAATAATAACCCAGAGCCCTTTTACTCTCATTCCAAATGAGTCACACACACAAGCATATCTGTAGTGTTTGGAAACAGAGAAGTTCAAAGAATCCAGTCTCAGCTGGCTTGAATCCCTTTTTGACAGCTGCACTTTGACGCAATACTGGAAAAACTAACAAGCCAATAAACTGTGGATTTTGGATAAGACTATCAGACTGAAAATGATCAGAGAAAGACCATCTATTAGACATCATCTTGGGTTAGAGTATTTGAAAGACCAATAACAACACCCATGAATGAACGGATGATGAATGGTTGCATTTATACTGTGCTTGTCACTATGTCTCAATTTGTTTACCATTGGGAAATGTACTCCATTGTTAGCCTGGGCCACTGATCCCAGCGTCTGTTTGATTTAGCCAGGGTGGTCTCCCATCCAAACACAGACTAGGCCCCGCCTTGCTTTAGCTTCAGGTGAAAAGACAGCCACGGTGGTATGTCTGCTGCAGTGGAGGCTGCTGAGGGGAGGACAGCTCATAATAATGTCTGGAAAGGAGAGAATACCATTTCACTTTTTCTGCTCCAGACATTACCACAAGCCTGTCCTCCTCAATTAAGGTGCCACCAACCTCCTGTGGTTGGCTGTTGTATTCAATGAAAACCTCATCCCTCACAGAAAAAAACTATTCAACTGCTAACATTTGCCTACACTCTTAGAAAAAAACGGTTCTTCGGCTGGAACCAAAAGGGGTTCATCAAAGGGTTCTCCTATGGGGACAGCCGAAGAACCCTTTTAGGTTATAGATAGCACCTTTACTTCTAAGAGTGTAGGACTTCAGGTAATATTAGGAGTTTAACGCTAAAACTTTCCATTGCTGATAATGGTGCCTTATCTCCTCCTGCATACTTTTTCATTTAGTCAGTAATTGTGTTTCGCCCTCAAGGCCATGGTCATTCATTCTCACTAATTAGCCTTCATGACCCCCTAAGCACCGATATGACCTCTCCATCAGCTAAAGTGCTTGACTTCTGCCTCACTGCCTCTGACACGCAACCACTAACCAAAATGAAGGAATAGCTGTTTTGGGTCTTCAACATATCCTCAAAGTTATAAGCCCTGGTATTGCAAACAAAATATACTTATTTCATCAAACTGAATACCTTTCTGTTTTAGCAACAGGAATCATGTCATGAAAAGGCTACACTAGCTCAAACAAGCATCAATGGAACAATGGAACTATTTAAAGCACACTTTTAAGATAGATCTAAGGATAATAAAAGCTTGAATTGTGCTTGTCTTCCTTTATGAGTTAGTATGTGCTGTAGGGGAAGTGGGCAGAAAGTCAAACTCGCTAATTAATCATTCATACATTACAACTTGGAGACTGTCTAACTGCAGCAGATGTTAAATTAATTAATTAATGACATATTGATATTAAATTCATAACTATGTTAATTTTGTACTCGTATCCAGTCTCTCTCTCACCCTTTGTCCTTTTAAGTCAAATACACTGAGTGTATAAAATATTATGAACGCCTGCTCTTTCCATGGCATAGACTGACCAAGTGAATCCAGGTGAAAGCTTTCATCCCTTATTGATTTAACTTGTTAAAGACACTTCAAGATGAAGGGGAGGAGACAGGTTAAAGAAAAATGTTTAAGCCATGAGACAATTTAATGTGTATGTGTGTCATTCAGAGGGTGAATGGGCAAGACAGAGTTTTAAATGCCTTTGAACGGAGTATGGTAGGTGCCAGGCGCACCTGTTTGTGTCAAGAACTGCAACACTGCTGGGTTTTTCACGCTCAACAGTTTCCCGTGTATATCAAGAATGGTCCACCACATAAAGGACATCCAGCCAACTTGACACAACTGTGGGAAGCATTGAAGTCAACATGTCCCTGTAGAATGCTTTGTACAGTCCATGCCCCCACAAACTGAGGGTTTTCTGAGGGCAAAAGGGGGCGTGGGGGGGTGTAACTCAATATTAGGAAGGTGTTCATTTTTTTGATAATTAAATGTTTTTATTGTTTTATACTAACAAGCAAAACATACACCCAACACCCCACCTCCCACCCCCTACACATGGGATACATGAACAATAAAACCACTATAGCTTCACTGAAAGGAATGAATACCACTGAAAACCTGTCAGATACAGAACAATAAGTAGTACAAAAAGAAACAAAACAATAATTTATAATTGTGACAATGATAATAGCACATGATTCTAGCAACAGTTCCTTCACAGCGGTAATTGCACTCCTCCACATCTGCAAAGTACAGGGTTGAGTTCTATTAATTCTGGCAGACGAAAGTTCGAGAAACAAGATGTCAAGATAGTAGGACAGCCAGTGTTTTACTGAAAGAGTGTGAGGTGGAATCCAGCGTTTGACAATTATCTTTTTGGCTGCAGTCATGCCGGCCAGCCAGAGTTTGCGTGTCCTCTCTGTGATTTGGATCATTGAGTCATCATTTAGAAGATGGAGAGCAGGGTCAATAGGAAAATCTGTACCGGTCATTGAGGAAATAATGTCCACTATTTTGGTCCAAAAGGTGTATTCTTCAGGGCAGTCCCACAGCAAGTGCATGAACGTACCTAGGGTACCATGTCGGCTAAATGTACAGTATGGATGGGGTGTCAGTCCCATCAAATGCCTTTTCCTTGGGGTCATATAAGTCCTATGACAAATTTTCAGGTGAATAAATTGGTGATTGGGATTTTTTGAAGACCCTGTAACATTTTCCCATACTGCATCCCAGCCTACCACTCTTCTCATATGACTCATATCTTTATCCCACTCTTTCGTGCCAGGAATATCGACCCTTGGGTGTGTTATCAGGCTTGCATAAATGTATGATACAATTCTCCTAGGTGCACCTAGAACCAGATCTACAATCGGGTGAGTCTTTAATTCAGGACCCCATGGAATGTGGTAAGTTTTAAGGGCTGATCTTAATCTGAAGTTCTAAAACAAAGAGTTCCCAGGAATATTGTATTGGGTGACAAGGTCTTGGAAGTGTGAGGGTTTGGCTGTGGTTAGACCTTACTCCCAATAAGGGGAGTGGTAGAACCACAGTCGAGCCCTCACACCCTAACTAGGGGAGGTATGATCTTCAATCAGAGACAGCTGTACAGGGTTGTCTCTGATTGGGGATTGCATTTAGGCACCCCACACATCCACCTTTGTGTGGGTCATTATTTTCAACAGTCACAGTACGTAAGTGTTTTTTCCATTTTTGTTACCTGTATCGTGGTTTCTGTTAGTATAGTTCGTAACATTTGTGTTTATAGTTATAATAAACCATGTCGAACTATCGCTGCGTTGCTCCTTGGTCTCTCTCTACACCGACTTGTGACAGGAAGCTAAGTAAAGAGTTATCTCCATTCAAATCTTGCAGTACTTGTATACCTTTTCGAGCCCAAGTGTCCTGAACGAAAGGTTTACCACCCGTCAGCAGATTAAGGTTCCACCAAATGGGGGAGGTTCTGTGCAATTTTACTTTTACTCCCAAAAACCGTTCAACTGCTTTAAAAGTTTGCAACATATATGCTATGATAGGTCCAAAGCGTAGAGTGCATGTTTTATGTGTAATACCAGAAAACAACAGGTCCTGCTACCTTATAGGTGCTATCAATTCCCTTTCTATATCCTTCCACGGAGTACTGGTTCCAGGATTCATCCAGTGTTTAAGGCAGTGCAATATGAAGGACCAATTATATAATTTAAAGTTTGGCCAGGCCCAGCCACCTTGTGATTTATCTGACTGCAGCGTAGACCATTTAATGCGCGGTTGCTTCCCGTTCCAGACACATTTTCTAAGCAAAGAATCTAACTTCAACCAGTAATTGACTGGCGGTGCTAGGAGCAGCATGGAACTAATGAAGTTAATCCTTGACAGAATATTCATTTTCACCACAGAAATACAAGATGGGACTGATGCTGGTAGGGGCATCCACCTATTAATGTCACTCTCTATCTTTTTGAGTAAGTTAGAATAGTTGGTCCTTGCCACAGATGAAACAGATTTACTTATATGAACTCCTAAATAGATTACTTGTTGGGCAGTTGTAATTCCCGGTGGGAGTGCCACTTTATCTTGTTCCGTATTGAGCAGCATCAGCACTGACTTAGAAAGGTTAATCTTAAAACCGGATAGCACCCCAAAATCTCCTAGTATTTTAATTGCATTTGGAAGAGAGGTCTGTAAATCAGACATAAATATGAGAGTGTCGTCCGCTTATAACGATATCGAGTGAATAGAGGCACCTATTTTAATTGGGGAAATCGAAGTACCTTTCCGGAAGAACTGGGCAAGCGGTTCCAAATAAAGATTGAAAAGCAGTGGCGACGCGGTGCAACCCTGTCTCGAGCCGCGGGATATTCCGAATAACTCTGAGAAGGTCCCACCTGTGCAGACTCGGGCCGAGGGGTTGGCATACAAAACTTGAACCATCTTGGGCCAAAGTTAAACTCTTTCAGAGCTCTCCAGAGATACTCCCATTCTAACCTATCAAAGGCCTTCACGGCGTCAACAAATAAGAGTCCACTGAGTGAATTGTTCTTCTCTGTTTCTCCTATGACGTGCAGTAGTCGTTGGATATTGTCTGAGGCTAACCGCCCCTTCATAAATCCTGCTTGGTCCGGATTTATTAGACCCCCTGCTACTTTTTCCAATCGGAGGGCTACCACCTTGGCATATATCTTTAAATCAGCATTGATCAACGAGATTGGTCTATGGCTGGAGCATTCTAGCGGTTCCTTGCCCGGTTTTGGTATCACTGTAATAAGCGCTGTATTCAGATCTCTATGGAAGTGACCTTTTTCGATAGCCGAATTCAATGTAGAGAGCCATATTGGGCCCAAAATGTAATAGTTTTATACATAGTATAAATAAATATTATGACAAACTACTATCCCTGCGCTGCGTCTTGGTCTGTCTCTACACCTACTCGTGACAACATTTCATGATGGCGGGAGAAGTATGTATAATCCTTAGTCGCCATATATCAACTAAGTTCAAATCTTTGGAGAAGTGGTGCAATGATTTGGAAGAGGTTGTTTGAGCATTGGACACCACAGCATTTGTCCTGTCTAAGCCACTATCAAAAAAGGTATTCATATCTGAACCAATGACTATAACATAATCACTCAGAGATAGTAGGTCTTTGGTGATCCGTGGAAAGAAAGTTGGCTCATAAACTGTGGGTGCATAAATATTCACAAAAGCCACTTTTTTACCTTGTATAGATGTACTACAATATGCCAACCTCCCCGTATCATCTGCACTAACCCTTTCAATAGCAATGTTAAGTGTGCGTTTCAGCAAAATCACAACACCCTTGGTACGTGAGCCATCTCCTGAGGCCGCCACTGGCTTGTACAATTTGTTCTGCAATCTGGCGACATCTACCGGTCTAAGATGTGTCTCCTGCAACAGTGCTATATCTACGTGTTTCCTGCGTAAAAAATCTAGAATCTTCGTACGTTTGAATGGTGAATTCAGACCCCTAGCATTAAACAACAAAACTTTGTAACTAGCCATTATCCATATACATTAGGCTCAAGCAAAGAATTAAACGTAAATCAAACACAAAAAGGCGAACGTTGTAAGAAATGTAGAGGTGTGATAGTGGTAAAAACACTAGACCTGTAGGGTAAGCATATACAGTGGGGAGAACAAGTATTTGATACACTGCCGATTTTGCAGGTTTTCCTACTTACAAAGCATGTAGAGGTCTGTAATTTTTATCATAGGTACACTTCAACTGTGAGAGACGGAATCTAAAACAAAAATCCAGAAAATCACATTGTATGATTTTTAAATAATTAATTTGCATTTTATTGCATGACATAAGTATTTGATCACCTACCAACCAGTACGAATTCCGGCTCTCACAGACCTGTTAGTTTTTCTTTAAGAAGCCCTCCTGTTCTCCACTCATTACCTGTATTAACTGCCCCTGTTTGAACTAGTTACCTGTATAAAAGACACCTGTCCACACACTCAATCAAACAGACTCCAACCTCTCCACAATGGCCAAGACCAGAGAGCTGTGTAAGGACATAGGGATAAAATTGTAGACCTGTACAAGGCTGGGATGGGCTACAGGACAATAGGCAAGCAGCTTGGTGAGAAGGCAACAACTGTTGGTGCAATTATTAGATAATGGAAGAAGTTCAAGATGACCATCAATCTCCCTCGGTCTGGGGCACCATGCAAGATCTCACCTCGTGGGGCATCAATGATCATGAGGAAGGTGAGGGATCAGCCCAGAACTACATGGCAGGACCTGGTCAATGACCTGAAGAGAGCTGGGACCACAGTCTCAAAGAAAATACAAGATGGGACTGATGCTGGTAGGGGCATCCACCTATTAATGTCACTCTCTATCTTTTTGAGTAAGTTAGAATAGTTGGTCCTTGCCACAGATGAAACAGATTTACTTATATGAACTCCTAAATAGATTACTTGTTGGGCAGTTGTAATTCCCGGTGGGAGTGCCACTTTATCTTGTTCCGTATTGAGCAGCATCAGCACTGACTTAGAAAGGTTAATCTTAAAACCGGATAGCACCCCAAAATCTCCTAGTATTTTAATTGCATTTGGAAGAGAGGTCTGTAAATCAGACATAAATATGAGAGTGTCGTCCGCTTATAACGATATCGAGTGAATAGAGGCACCTATTTTAATTGGGGAAATCGAAGTACCTTTCCGGAAGAACTGGGCAAGCGGTTCCAAATAAAGATTGAAAAGCAGTGGCGACGCGGTGCAACCCTGTCTCGAGCCGCGGGATATTCCGAATAACTCTGAGAAGGTCCCACCTGTGCAGACTCGGGCCGAGGGGTTGGCATACAAAACTTGAACCATCTTGGGCCAAAGTTAAACTCTTTCAGAGCTCTCCAGAGATACTCCCATTCTAACCTATCAAAGGCCTTCACGGCGTCAACAAATAAGAGTCCACTGAGTGAATTGTTCTTCTCTGTTTCTCCTATGACGTGCAGTAGTCGTTGGATATTGTCTGAGGCTAACCGCCCCTTCATAAATCCTGCTTGGTCCGGATTTATTAGACCCCCTGCTACTTTTTCCAATCGGAGGGCTACCACCTTGGCATATATCTTTAAATCAGCATTGATCAACGAGATTGGTCTATGGCTGGAGCATTCTAGCGGTTCCTTGCCCGGTTTTGGTATCACTGTAATAAGCGCTGTATTCAGATCTCTATGGAAGTGACCTTTTTCGATAGCCGAATTCAATGTAGAGAGCCATATTGGGCCCAAAATGTTCCAGAGCGCTAGATATAGCTCAGCTGGTATGCCATCAGTACCTGGGGAATGGCCTGTATTGGTAGATTTCAGAGCCAGAAATATTTCCTCCAAAGAAACCAACACGTCTAGGTTCTCTGAGTCCTCTGATGACAGAGTAGGAAGATCTAGACCAGTAAAGAAATGATCATATTGTTCCTGAAATGGTCACGTTTCAGAAGAATAGAGTTTAGCAAATAATTGTTTTAGTGTTTCATTAATCTCTGGAGTGGTTGAGACCAGACCCTTCTCAGGGCATCTTATTGAAGATATAAACACAAATACTACTCAGAAGGGAGCAGACCAAGCGGTCTCCTTGCTCTTACTCTCAAATATCAGGAGAACAAGATGTCTATATCTTCAATAAGATGCCCTTAGAAGGGTCTGGTCTCAACCACTCCAGAGCAGACCCTTCTCAGGGCATCTTATTGAAGATATAGACATCTTGTTCTCCTGATGTTTGAGAGTAAGAGCAAGGAGACCGCTTGGTCTGCTCCCTTCTGAGTAGTATTTGTGTTTAGTTGTGTGCATTATGTATTCAACCTTATATTTCAGCAAATTATTTATTTTGGCTTGTTCAGCCTTCAGTATGCGTTTTTTCTCTCTAGTGTAATTAGACTTCAGGTCCTTCTCTAATAAGCTGCAGTTTCGCTCTAATTTAGATATTTCTTGTACTTTGGACTTTTTAAGTTGTGAGGAGAACCAAATGGCATTGTTACGCAAAAAACCCTTAATGGAGGCCCATACCAGCATTGGGTCGGATACACTATCTTTATTGAAACTGATAAATTAAATCAATTTGGGCTTTAATTGATCAATATATTCTTGGTTCTGGATGAGAGTGGTATTAAACCTCCATCTGGATGGTTTACATTTGACAGGTTCAAAATTGAAGTGGCTAAAATTGGATTATGATCCAATAGGTGCCGCTGTAGAAAATCTATAGGTTCGGCAGCTGGGAACAATTGGGCCGATGTTAGAATGTAGTCTATTCTAGAAGACATTTGTCAGGCTCTGGCCATAGAGAAGCCTATTTGCTTCTCTATGTAGCTATGGTCAGAGTCTGACAGTGTCTTTCTTTTCCGTTTCTGTGTGGGTTTTGGGTCGGCAGCTGCACCGCATTGTCTCTAATTAGGGATCCTATATATGTTAGTCGTTCCTTCACTCTGGTGTGGGTCGTTGTCGATGTATTTCGCAGTCACGGTGATAGTAAGTGTGCTTTTCGTTGAACGTAATGTTGTTTCATTAGAGTTTTGTTCAGTGTTGTTAGTTCGTTAATTTTGTAATAGTTTTATACATAGTATAAATAAATATTATGACAAACTACTATCCCTGCGCTGCGTCTTGGTCTGTCTCTACACCTACTCGTGACAACATTTCATGATGGCGGGAGAAGTATGTATAATCCTTAGTCGCCATATATCAACTAAGTTCAAATCTTTGGAGAAGTGGTGCAATGATTTGGAAGAGGTTGTTTGAGCATTGGACACCACAGCATTTGTCCTGTCTAAGCCACTATCAAAAAAGGTATTCATATCTGAACCAATGACTATAACATAATCACTCAGAGATAGTAGGTCTTTGGTGATCCGTGGAAAGAAAGTTGGCTCATAAACTGTGGGTGCATAAATATTCACAAAAGCCACTTTTTTACCTTGTATAGATGTACTACAATATGCCAACCTCCCCGTATCATCTGCACTAACCCTTTCAATAGCAATGTTAAGTGTGCGTTTCAGCAAAATCACAACACCCTTGGTACGTGAGCCATCTCCTGAGGCCGCCACTGGCTTGTACAATTTGTTCTGCAATCTGGCGACATCTACCGGTCTAAGATGTGTCTCCTGCAACAGTGCTATATCTACGTGTTTCCTGCGTAAAAAATCTAGAATCTTCGTACGTTTGAATGGTGAATTCAGACCCCTAGCATTAAACAACAAAACTTTGTAACTAGCCATTATCCATATACATTAGGCTCAAGCAAAGAATTAAACGTAAATCAAACACAAAAAGGCGAACGTTGTAAGAAATGTAGAGGTGTGATAGTGGTAAAAACACTAGACCTGTAGGGTAAGCATATACAGTGGGGAGAACAAGTATTTGATACACTGCCGATTTTGCAGGTTTTCCTACTTACAAAGCATGTAGAGGTCTGTAATTTTTATCATAGGTACACTTCAACTGTGAGAGACGGAATCTAAAACAAAAATCCAGAAAATCACATTGTATGATTTTTAAATAATTAATTTGCATTTTATTGCATGACATAAGTATTTGATCACCTACCAACCAGTACGAATTCCGGCTCTCACAGACCTGTTAGTTTTTCTTTAAGAAGCCCTCCTGTTCTCCACTCATTACCTGTATTAACTGCCCCTGTTTGAACTAGTTACCTGTATAAAAGACACCTGTCCACACACTCAATCAAACAGACTCCAACCTCTCCACAATGGCCAAGACCAGAGAGCTGTGTAAGGACATAGGGATAAAATTGTAGACCTGTACAAGGCTGGGATGGGCTACAGGACAATAGGCAAGCAGCTTGGTGAGAAGGCAACAACTGTTGGTGCAATTATTAGATAATGGAAGAAGTTCAAGATGACCATCAATCTCCCTCGGTCTGGGGCACCATGCAAGATCTCACCTCGTGGGGCATCAATGATCATGAGGAAGGTGAGGGATCAGCCCAGAACTACATGGCAGGACCTGGTCAATGACCTGAAGAGAGCTGGGACCACAGTCTCAAAGAAAACCATTAGTAACACACTACGCCGTCATGGATTAAAATCCTGCAGCGCACGCAAGGTCCCCCTGCTCAAGCCAGCGCATGTCCTGGCCCGTCTGAAGTTTGCCAATGACCATCTGGATGATCCAGAGGAGGAATGGAAGAAGGTCATGTGGTCTGATGAGACAAAAATAGAGCTTTTTGGTCTAAACTCCACTCGCCGTGTTTGGAGGAAGAAGAAGGATGAGTACAACCCCAAGAACACCATCCCAACCGTGAAGCATGAAGGTGGAAACATCATTCTTTGGGGATGCTTTTCTGCAAAGGAGACAGGACGACTGCACCGTATTGAGGGGAGGATGGATGGGGCAATGTATCGCGAGATCTTGGCCAACAACCTCCTTCCCTCAGTAAGAGCATTGAAGATGGGTCGTGGCTGGGTCTTCCAGCATGACAACGACCCGAAACACACAGCCAGGGCAACTAAGGAGTGGCTCCGTAAGAAGCATCTCAAGGTCCTGGAGTGGCCTAGCCAGTCTCCAGACCTGAACCCATTAGAAAGGCTTTGGAGGGAGCTGAAAGTCCGTATTGCCCAGCGACAGCCCCGAAACCTGAAGGATCTGGAGAAGGTCTGGGCCAAAATCCCTGCTGCAGTGTGTGCTAACCTGGTCAAGAACTACAGGAAACGTATGATCTCTGTAATTGCAAACAAAGGTTTCTGTACCAAATATTAAGTTCTGCTTTTCTGATGTATCAAATACTTATGTCATGCAATAAAATGCAAATTAATTACTTAAAAATCATACAATGTGATTTTCTGGATTTTTGTTTTAGATTCCATCACTCACAGTTGAAGAGTACCTATGATAAAAATTACAGACTTCTACATGCTTTGTAAGTGGGAAAACCTGCAATATCGGCAGTGTATCAAATACTTGTTCTCCCCACTGTACCTGAAACAGTAATCTCATTGTGAGGGTTTGATTGTGGTTAGGCCTCTGACTCCCACCAAGGGGAGTGGAAGGACCACAATCAAGCCCTCACACCCTAACTAGGGGAGTAATGATCCTCAATCAGAGACAGCTGTACAGGGTTGTCTCTGATTGGGGATTGTATTTTGGCTCCCCACACATCCACCTGTATGTGGATCATTGTTTGTGCCTGTCTACACTACATCAGTCAAGTAAGTCACTTTGTTTGTTTATCCTCTCCTGTTTATTTTATGCCTTATGATTACACCTCATTTAATAAACAAGGATGACACTTCACCAACGCTCCATTTACCGTCCCATTACTACAAACCGCGACACTCATGTGTTGATGTGCGCACTTTGGCGTTCCCTCCCAAGACCTTCTTTAGCCAACATCCGTGAAAAGCATTAGGAACGTTCCAGGTGAAGTCCATACCTGTGAGGACTGTGTAAAACTGGATGTCCGTAAGGTTGATTAACAAGCGGAGCACATTTTCAGATCTCCATGACAGTCTCACTTGTAAAACGCAGAAAAGCCTTGGATTTCACGGTCGGCACTACGGCCGCACCATCCAACCGGAGGTCCGAGAAGAACAACTAAGCTTCTTTCACCGAATCAAAAGACATTCGTTCACCTCGAACGTTGGCCCTCAGAACCGCCAGATAGATTAGGAAATTATCGATGCCTTTGTAGGCGTTCCTTTGCTGGGTTGTGCCAGAGCTGTAGTCAGCGTAGAACTCCAGGCGGGTGCCGTCTGGGAGAGATGGCTTTGCCTTCCGCGCACCTTGAAGTATGGCTTGGCGATCAGGATACCGCAGTAGTCGGAATATCAGTGTACGTGGCCTGGCCGTGTTGTTAGAGTAAACTCGGTGCGCTCTGTCAATCTCTAGGGGCAGAGTTGAAGACTTCGCCAGTTCAGGAATCCACATTGGTAGGTTCTGAGGAAGCCTGCAGGGTCATCTCCCTCCATCCCGGGTGGTAGGTTAATTAATCTTACGTTGTTCCTTCTTCCTCTATCTTCAAGTTCGTTGGTTTTTTGTTGTAGCTTCTCGAGCTCTGAGAGGCAGTGGCCAGTGTCCCTCTTGACTTGACGAACGGTGCCCGTCATTAGGTTTTACATTTTTTTGGCATGTGCGCCTATCTCAGCTTGGAGAGATTGAAGCAAACCGACGTTTTCGGAGAGGGTAAGTTCGAGCAGGCCCAGTGCCTTTTTCAGTGCTTCAGCTAGCAAGTCAGAGACCGTCCCACTCAACGAGTCTCTCTGTGCATCAACGGTTTGTTTGATTAGCATGGCTACCTCGTCTTGGTCAAGTGAGCTAGCATTAGCCTTGAATCGTTTGCTGTTATCGTGCTGTTTTTGCTGAGAATTTGCAGCTTTTTTGTTCGTTGCCATTGTTTAGGCCAGTCCTTGTGAACAGTCTAACGAGTTAAAGTTGAATTTAACAAACTAATTCAAACAAAAAAGGGGGTCGTAGGCAGGAGCTCAGTGTGATGCGACCATCTCGCTGCGTGCCTCACGCAAGTCTCTCAGGAAGGTGTTCTTAATGTTTTGTACACTGTTTTGTACATATCCTATTGATCTAAAAGCTATCACGCTATGATGCCTATCTAAATACGGCCCCGTTGTTCAGTTGCCTACAGGGTTGTGTTCTCACACAGCTTGGGTATGTTCACATCCAAGCCCAGAGGACATCCCTAAGGTGATTGTAGTCCTCTGCAACTGAGCACAAATCACACCCATAGCCTTAAGGCTAGCCCTACCATCTACAGGTAGCTGGTGGCTCCTTCATTTGGGAGGAAGGGCTCATAGTAATGGCTGGAACATTGATACCATTCCATTCACATACTGAAGGAGTAAGAACCCGGGCTTGATGACGTCATAGTCTGAGTTTGGCCGGTGTAGGCCGTCATTGTAAATAAGAATTTATTCTTAACTGACTTGCCTAGTTAAATAAAGGTTACATTTAAAAATGTAAAAAATAGTGGACTCTCCTCGGGTGTGAATCCACATTCTGATGCAACAACGTCAATGTATGATGCGATGTGCTTTGATCCTTTTATTGCTCTCATCTTTCAGTGTGCGTCTTACTGACACTTGCCACAAGCCTTGTTTTAATGGGGAAGCAGTGAGGTTCGTGGTCTAGACCCGTGTGAGGTTAAGCAGGAAGCTCAAGCTAATGGTGTGCTCTGGGCCCCATTCTAAGTAAAGATGAGGACGTAATTCTGCCCGGCTGCTGTGGATGAATGGATGCCATTAGTGTTGTAGTGGATATTATTTGGTCTGGCTCTTTATAGAAAAGCTTTAAGAAGCGTTTTTTTTATTTCACTGCTGGCACAATATGCTTGCTTAAATCCATGTAGAGACACCAAGTTTAATTACAGGCATAAAATAAAGCTAATAACATAATGTTTCCTCTCCAGATTGCAAAGCAGAGCGCCTCAAATGATTCACAGACGCTGTGTTCCTGTGTTAGCACCAATCATTAAAGCACTGATTAGTAAATCCTCTTCATCTAAGAGAAATGGCCTACAGATAGGAGACAACCATATTATCCAAGTGGTATTTCTCCCTATTGTTTACTGGAGCACTCTTTCCTTGACAAACTGTGGAGAAACAACTGCAACAAAAGTGATAAAAATCCAATCCAACTTTGATCTTGTCTTCTTGAATATTCCTTTTCTTGAATATTCCCTTTGTGCAGTCTCCAAAGATAGAACTACTTTTAACCAATAACGTGATAGCATCAAGTGTTGTAACAGATCTCTGAATGAAGACGTCAGCAGCAGCTGCATTTATCAGAGTTTCAGGAGACGGAGAGATTCATAGTCGTTGGGTATATTAGGTGTGGTTTTAGAAGAGTGTTGAATTAAACATCTGGTGGGAAAACAATATATACCCATTTGTCATCTTTCCTTGGCCTGCGTCATAGGCTCGCTATAACAACCAATCTATAGCCTTGCTACAACACACCATATGTTAGTTTCTAGTTCACATTTTGCTAAGGAGTCTGCACATCTTTGATTTGCTATTACACTATCAGACAGTGTAGGTCTATGACGTCAAGTAAAAATGAAAGTACTGATATGACATTGGAAATTACAAAATATTAATGACCACATAAAGCTGTATGATTACGATTTATTTCCGTTTGAAAATATACCCATAAATTTATCATATGAAAACATTTAAACAACCTTTAACATGGTATCACAACTGGATCACACATGTTGATGCCTACATCCCTGCTTTTACAAAGAGTTGCCCTAATGTCATTCTTTAATACATCGTTTTTTTCAACAGTTAAAACACTTCAACAAAGAAAACACAACTTTCAAATGCCATCAATTAAATACCCAGAAACCTATTTCAACCTAAGGGAAGCCTCGGGACATGCCAGCTTGAAGCATTTGGGCCAAATAAAAATGAGAAGATACAATACAACCCATAACTCACCGGGCTGAGATTTGTTCTGTTCAAAGGGGACATCGGCAAGTAAATCTTTGCTATTGTGTCTAGTCTAGTCACTGGCTGTTTCTTTTACATTACATCAGGGGATTTTGCTGGCAGGAAAATCTGCAATTTATTTATAATGTAATAAAAGGTGATTTAACATAGGAATTTTACCGTCTGTGTTTTTTTCCCCAAGCAATAACCAACATTTTCAGCTGCAACTATTTCTTCAGCAGGAAGATACCTTGATTTTAGATACTTTGCTTTTAGCTGAAATCCCACATGAAGTTGTAAATATTGTGTGTATACATTGTGTGTATACTAGGTGGACTAGTTGAAAATATTTATGCAGCAGGTCTCTTGGATATTGTTTGGAGTGATTTGCATGGGCATACAAACATACTTAATACTACATTTTACTCAACAGTGACAATACTGTTGTTACAATGAATTAACAAATACAAAAGCCTGTAAAAAAACAACAACGTTGGAGCCTATTATCCTTGATGATTACCCTATCACACAACAAAGGCAGTACACCGACATGCACGCACCCACGCACACACTGTGCACGTACGTACGCATGCACGCACACACACCTGCAGCTTAGATAGGTATTAGACACAATTTACTCCAGACATGATAGAGCAATGACAGCTACACTGTCATTTCAACTTCTCCCCTGTCACTCCCAGAGACTTCCTTTCTCACCTTGGTGTCACGCCGTGTTTACAACATCATTAGTCATCACATCACCAGCGTAGCACAGGCCCAGCGCTGTATCACTGCATTACTCTCATTGATATGTGGGTTATATAGTATTATATCCAGTGTATTGTACGATAACATAATTTTATATAAACACATCCACAGTATCATAGATCACTATTATATCAACATGTCCACTGAATCACTAGATCACCTTCCTATCAACACCACTATATCGGTACATCACATTTTCACAACTCCGCTATATCAAAGAGAACTTTGCAAATTATATGCAGTGTATTTTGTTTGTTACTATCATATGAGTTGGTCCGTTTGTAAAATTAAATCATTTTCATGTTGACTCGTCTGGGCCCGCTTGTCTCATTTGCCTCCGCTGCTGTCCCATTCGATTTGCGGGGAACGTACTCAATGTCAAAGTTGCTCTTGTGCCTTCCCTTTCCACGACTCCAGGCAAACAGGAGGAGGAAACAGAAGATGACCACGCCCAGGAAGGACAGGCAGCCCATGGCTGTGGAGATGATGATGGTCTTCAGGTCTATGGGGTTTGTCATATTGTATAGGACGGTGCCGTTGGCCCAGGTCCCGTTGGAGTCCGCCAGGAGTCCGCTCTTGTTGGCGTAGAGTGATCTGTCGCTGATGCCCAGGCTCTTCACAGCCAGTGAGGCCGACATGCTGGCATTGCCCGCCGCGTTGCTGGCCACACACAGGTACACGCCACTGTCGTGCAGCTCCGCAGCCTTAATCTCTAGGCTGCCGTTGGTATGGACTGTAACCCTCCCGGTGCTCTTGGCTGTGACATAGCGTCTGTGTGGCGTCACCCAGGCCATGGATGGCCGAGGAGCCCCGTCTGCTATGCAGTTGAGCCAGACAGGCTGCCCTTCGTCTGCCAGCAGCAGTTGGGTGGTGTTGGGCCCGATCCGGGGCTTGGTGCAAGTCACATACCGTGACACCAGCGGCTCCTTGAGGTCCCGGAGGGGTTTCCCACGGATGCGCTCAGGGGCACTGCACTCGGGCTGGGGGTCAGGAAGCTGTAGCAAGGGTGGCTTCTGCCTACTCAGCAGCCATAGGAGCCGGCAGTCACACACCAGAGGGTTCCCCCCCATAAGCAACGTCTGCAGGCTATCAGGGGACGCAAACACAGCTCGCTCCACAGAGTCCAGCTGGTTGTGTGACACATCCAACATACGCAGTGTTGGGAGGACCAGGAAGGCCAGGGGTTCAATGTAAGCCAGCTGAGCCCCTCGCAGGTGCAACTCCTGCAGTCGCGGAAGCTGGTCTAGCACCCCTTGCTGGATGTGCTGGATGCGGCAGAAGGACAGGTTGAGGTGCGTGAGGTAGGGCAGGTTGCGTAGAGCAGGGCCGGGAAAGGAGGACAGGTTAGTGTTGGTGACGGTGAGTGTGGTGAGGTTGAGACCGTGTAGCGACAGAGCAGGGAAGACTTCCAGCCAGGGCCAGTAGTCAATCTCCAGGTGGCGAAGGTGGGGAAGTCTTTTGAAGGAGTAGGGCTTCAGGGCGCCAATGCCCAGGTGGCGCAGGCGGAGCTCCACCAGGCTGTGCAGGTGCCCCAGCGCATCGGTGGGCACCACTGTCAAGTTGCAGCGCTCCAGGGTGAGGCTCTGTAGGCCCAGCAGGCCAGTGAAGGCCCTCTGTGAGATGAACACCAGCTCATTGTCACCCACCTCCAAGGACATCAGCCTCCGGAGGTCCTGGAAGCCGTGGTCCAGCAGCACCACCAACCGGTTGTGGCTGAGGTCCAGACTGGTGAGGTTGGCCAGGCCAGAGAGCACGCCGGCGGGGACCAGCTGGAGGAGGTTGCTATGGAGGTTCAGTGAGCGCAGGGAGAGCTGAAATTTGAAGGAGCCCGGTTCGACCACGCCTATCAGGTTATCGCTGAGGTCTAGATCCTCCAGCTGTAGGAAGGAGGAGAAGTTGTCCGGTGTAATGCTCCGCAGTTTGTTCTTGCTCAAGTCCAGAAGCCGGGTCTCAATGGGGATGCCCTCGGGGATGGTAGGCAGTCGCTTGCGGTGGCAACTGACTGACTTGGTCTGGGCGGAGCAGTCGCAGCGGGCGGGGCAGCCCAGGACGGAGCTAACCAGCAGGAGCAGCAGAGCCCCGCCCAGAAGAGGATAGCAGTGGTACAGGGCGGAGCGTTGCATGACTTTTACCCACGCTGCCCTCTGTCACGGCACAGCTTGGTATCCATGCAGACCACCATCACGGTACAGCCCTGCAGCACAAAAACACACACAAGGAGAAGCGCATTAGAATGTTCTCCGTCTCTTGCTCACTTTCTTTCCTATCACACTATCAACACTTTTTTCCTTTAGCAGCAGATATTTGCCAAAATGAATGTAGTAAAATGTAATTCAAATCAAATGAAGTGCATTGACATATAGCAATATGCTTGTGCTAGTAAAATGTGCTACAATGTTCAGCTGCATCAGAATAGGACGGCGGATGCAAAACTTAAAAACGTATCATTGTGTTAGCACAAAGAGTTGAATTGTATCTGTCAAGTAAAAAAAACAAAAAAACAGGAGCACATTGTTCCAATGCTTGGGGCCAGGACTGACCCTGGTCGCACCTTAGAGATTATAGGCAGAGACCCTATTGGATATGCAAGGAGGCGGAAGACGGGAGTTGAACCAGGGGCTGCTCTGTTCCCACAGGAAGAAAAAGAGAAGGATAGGGAAGAAAATGGCTACTAGTCAACAGGTTGTTGGCAGAGCAGATGGTCTGAGACGTTTGCCTGAATGCATCCGTTTTGCATTCTATAAACCTAGCCTATTATGGATCCTACTCCGTTAATTCTGTCCGATTACAATTTAAAAAGAATAATGCATAGGCTGTATAGCAAAGCACTGTAAAACAGTTTAGGATTGGTAACAGCACACTCATTGTCAATCATTGTAAACAAGCACAAAACCATGTAGAGGTGAGCAGATGGTAATGTGAGGTGAGTGACACATTCACTGAAAAGATGGGGTGAGTATGCACATACGCACGTCATGCACACACGTAAAAACACACACAGCACTCACCCCTCCCCGACTGAAGAGCTGCACTCGTGTCTTCACTATCATCTTCTCTCTTTCCCACCCTTTCTCTCTCCCTTATTATATCTCTCCCTCTCTACAGTATCTCTCTCTCTCTCTCTCTCTCTCTCTCTCTCTCTCTCTCTCTCTCTCTCTCTCTGCTACTCTACTGTTCTCTTATCTCCTGGTCCTCCCTTTTCACACATCTTCCTCACTCCTTTTTTCTCTCTCGTCGTCATTGCCCTGGAAGAAGCCCCATTCTCTATATTCTCCATTCCCTACAGGCTGTGTTTTATCGATTGTGACACAGACACATCAGATACCAGGAATGTAGCCTTTTACAAAGAGCAGGCCGTTGCCACAGCAACCACACACCCTCCCTCCCATCCGCTCTATGTGGTCTGCCAATCAAATTAATGAAAAAAAAGAAAGAAGAAAAGAGGACTCCTTTTTTTATATTCTCAAGGTCTGCACAAAACATGCATTGAATATATTCAAAATCTCTGCTTCATTAACACGCAAGCATCAAGTTTACAGTGTCTCGAAACTGTCAGCCTGCCTGGTTATTTATCGAGCTGTCCGATTGCCTATCCGTCTGCTGGTCTGTTAAGTATCTCTGGGTATCTATCTGCTTTTCTTCAAGCCTGTCTGGGTCTGGGTCTTCTTATCCATCTGCCTTACCTATCGGGTACCTGCCTGCCTGCCTGCCTGCCTGCCTGTCTGTCTGTCTGTCTGTCTGTCTGTCTGTCTGTCTGTCTGTTTCTGTACGTGAGTGTGTCTGTGTGCAAATGAGTCTTTCCGACAATCTGTCAGCGAGACTAAGTCTGTCTCTGTATCTGTCCATCAACCTGTCTCTATCAGTCTACCAAGTTACCTGTCTATCTGTCTCTCTGCTGGTGTATCTATTGGTCTGTAGAGTATGTCAATTTGTCAGTCTTTCTGACAGGATGCCAGTGTGCTTGGTCTGGTCTGGCACATCCTTACTCCCTTGAAACTATGGCATATAGTTATGGAATTGTTGGACAACGGAGAATGCGAGAGGGGGGGGGGGAGAAGACAACAAAATATAACAGAAAAATATAAGAAATTGTGCTAGATTGGGTGAAAGACTAATCTGCATGATTAGTTTATTGTAGTTTTATACCAGCAACACTAGTTAAAATAATTTCCAAAGATCTTGAGGAGACTTTTAAATTATATTATATGAGTGCACACTCACTGACTGTGTTATTGTTCAGAGAGACAAATCATGTCCACTTAGTTTAATCTTACATTTTCACTTGCTACACCTTCAGTTGTTCAATGTTTCAATGTTCATACAAGCTCAATATGAATATGTATAAAGACATATATGAATAATGTGTATTAAAATACTGTATTCTTCAGATACTGTATTCTTCAGATACTTTACTTTCGTTGTGGCATTTTGCACCTGCCCTGTGTTTTTGTTGTAGCTGCTTGACAATGAAATTTCCCCCCCGGGGGATCAATAAAGTATCTATCTATCTATCTATCTATCTATCTATCTATCTATCTATCTATCTATCTATCTTTCTACTGTAGCTCATTCTAATACATCTACTACTATACATTGTCGAATGCATTCAGTCTCTTTCCCTTTTTGTTACACTATTTATACATACTGCAGATTTATATACTGGATTCTTGACATAGCTTACTGTAATGTACAGTACCAGTCAAAAGTTTGGACACACCTACTCATTCAAGAGTTTTTCTTTATTTGTACTATTTTCTACATTGTATAGTGAAGACATTAAAACTATGAAATAACACATATGCAATCATGTAGTAACAAAAAAAGTGACAAACAAATCAAAATATATTTTATATTTTAGATTCTTCAAAGTAGCCACCCTTTGCCTTGAAGACAGTTATGCACATTTCTCTCAACCAGCTTCACCTGGAATGCTTTTCCAACAGTCTTGAAAGAGTTCCCACATATGCTGAGAACTTGTTGGCTGCTTTTCCTTCACTCTACGGTCCAACTCATCCCAAACCATCTCAATTGGGTTGAGGTCGGGTGATTGTGGAGGCCCGGTCATCTGATGCAGCACTCCATCACTCTCCTTCTTGGTCAAATAGCCCTTACTCAGCCTGGAGGTGTGTTGGGTCATTGTCCTGTTGAAAAAAAAAAAATGAAAGTCACCCTAAGCGCAAAACAGATGGGATGGCGAATCGCTGCAGAATGCTGTTGTAGCCATGCTGGTTAAGTGTGCCTTGAATTCTAAATAAATCACAAATAGTGTCACCGGCAAAGCACCACCACACCATCACACCTCCTCCTCCATGCTTCACAGTGGGAACCACACATACGGAGATCATCCGTTCACCTACTCTGCGTCTCACAAAGACACGGCCGTTGGACTCATCAGACCAAAGGACAGATTTCCACTGGTCTGATGTCCATTGCTCGTGTTTCTTGGCCAAAGCATGTCTCTTCTTCTTATTGGTGTCCTTTAGTAGTGGTTTCTTTGCAGCAATTCAACCATGAAGGCCTGATTCACACAGTCTCCTCTGAACAGTTGTTGTTGAGATGTGTCTGTTACTTGAACTCTGTGAAGCATTTTTTTGGGCTGAAATCTGAGGTGCAGTTAACTCTAATGAACTTATCCTCTGCAGCAGAGGTAACTCTGGGTCTTCCTTTCCTGTGGCGGTCCTCAAAAAAGCCAGTTCCATCATAGCGCTTGATGGGTTTTGCGACTGCACTTGAAGAAACTTTCAAAGTTCTTGACATTTTCCTGATTGACTGACCTCCATGTCTTAAAGTAATGATGGAGTGTCATTTCTCTTTGCTTATTTGAGCTGTTCTTGCCATAATATGGACTTGGTCTTTTACCAAATAGGGCTATCTTCTGTATACCACCCCTACCTTGTCATAACACAACTGATTGGCTCAAATGCATTAAGAAGGAAAGAAATTCCACAAATTACCTTTTAACAAGGCACACCTAATAATTGAAATGCATTCCAGGTGACTACCTCATGAAGGTGGTTGAGAGAATGCCAAGAGTGCGCAAAGCAGTCATCAAGGCAAAGGGTGGTTTTGGTTACTACATGATTCAATATGTGTTATGTCATCACTATTATTCTACAATGTAGAAAATTGTAAAAATAAAGACAAACCCTGGAATGAGTAAGTGTGTCCAAACTTTTGACTGGTACTGCACATATATATATATACTGCTGTATGTATCATTCTTACTCTATCTTTTGATTTGGATGACTGATACAGTGTTATTTGGTTTGCTAATTGGATTCGTTCTGACATTCTTGATTTCTTGTTTCTAGTTTTGATAAATTTTATTTGTTTTATTATTATTTTACTGCACTGTTAGGAGGTAGTGACAGAAGCATTTCGCACACGCTATAATTGTCACGATGCTGATTAGTGAAGGGACGGTAAACGGAGCGCTCGTGGAGTGTCATCCTTTTATTTTATGAGATAGATCCACAAAGCATAAAATAACAAAGGAGAGTCTGAATACACTTATAAACATAAAGCAAAGTGACTTACGGTCTAGCGCAACATGCAGACACGAACAATGATCCACATGCAGGTGGATGGGAGAGAAGGCTAAATACTATTCCCAATCAGAGACAACGCTAGACAGCTGTCTCTGATTGGGGATCATTCACCTTCCCTCCCTGATGTAAGGACTGGGTTGTGGCTTCCCCTGAATGGACATAAAGGTTACCACAATCCAGCCCTTACAGTACCCCCCCCCAAGGCGCGGGCTCCCGACCGCGATATCTCCCCCTCTCCCCAAAAAAACACACAAAAACAGGAGGGGAAATGGCGGGGTACTGAGGTGGTTGTTGGTGGGGGTTCCGGTTCCGGCCTCGGGCGTGACGCAGGCCGTGAAAGCTGCTCTCCTCCTACCTCCCTGTTGCACGCCCGGTCCGGTCCGGACCCCGGCGCGATGGTTCCCCCCCCAGTACTCCCGCGATTCACCAAGTCCTGTCTGGACCCTGGTGTGGGAGCCCTCGACCCTGGAGAGGGGCTGATGTCCTTCCCCGGCTCGGGCACCGGTGGAGCGGACTGCTCCGGCACTGGAGCGAAGTAGATGACCGGCCCCGGACTGGGCACCGGTGGAGCGGACTGCTCCGGCACTGGAGCTGGGCAGACGACCGGCCCCGGACTGGGCACCGGTGGAGCGGACCGCTCCGGCGCTGGAGCGACGCAGACGACCGGCCCCGTACTGGGCACCGGTGGAGCGGACTGCTCCGGCGCTGGAGCGACGCAGACGACCGGCCCCGGACTGGGCACCGGTGGAGCGGACTGCTCCGGCGCTGGAGCGACGCAGACGACCGGCCCCGGACTGGGCACCGGTGGAGCGGACTGCTCCGGCGCTGGAGCGACGCAGACGACCGGCCCCGGACTGGGCACCGGTGGAGCGGACTGCTCCGGCGCTGGAGCGACGCAGACGACCGGCCCCGGACTGGGCACCGGTGGAGGAGGCTCCAGGCCTTGAGCTGTGGCTGGAGGCTCCGGGCTGCTGACCTTCGCTGGAGGTGGCGGGACGCTGACCTTCGCTAGAGGTGGCGGGACGCTGACCTTCGCTGGAGGTGGCGGGACGCTGACCTTCGCTGGAGGCGGCGGGACGCTGACCTTCGCTGGAGGCCTCGGGACGCTGACCTTCGCTGCAGGCCTCGGGACGCTGACCTTCGCTGCAGGCCTCGGGACGCTGACCTTCGCTGCAGGCCTCGGGACGCTGACCTTCGCTGCAGGCCTCGGGACGCTGACCTTCGCTGCAGGCCTCGGGACGCTGACCTTCGCTGCAGGCCTCGGGACGCTGACCTTCGCTGCAGGCCTCGGGACGCTGACCTTCGCTGCAGGCCTCGGGACGCTGACCTTCACTGCAGGCCTCGGGACGCTGACCTTCACTGCAGGCCTCGGGACGCTGACCTTCACTGCAGGCCTCGGGACGCTGACCCTCACTGCAGGCCTCGGGACGCTGACCTTCACTGCAGGCCTGACCCTCACTGCAGGCCTCGGGACGCTGACCTTCACTGCAGGCCTCGGGCTGCTGACCTTCACTGCAGGCCTCGGGCTGCTGACCTTCACTGCAGGCCTCGGGCTGCTGACCTTCACTGCAGGCCTCGGGCTGCTGACCTTCACTGCAGGCCTCGGGCTGCTGACCTTCACTGCAGGCCTCGGGCTGCTGACCTTCACTGCAGGCCTCGGGCTGCAGACCTTCACTGGAGGCTCAGGGTTGCTGACCTTCACTGGAGGCTCAGGGTTGCTGACCTTCACTGGAGGCTCAGGGTTGCTGACCTTCACTGGAGGCTCAGGGTTGCTGACTTTCACTGGAGGCTCAGGGTTGCTGACCTTCACTGGAGGCTCAGGGTTGCTGACTTTCACTGGAGGCTCAGGGTTGCTGACCTTCACTGGAGGCTCAGGGTTGCTGACCTTCACTGGAGGCTCAGGGTTGCTGACCTTCACTGGAGGCTCAGGGTTGCAGACCTTCACTGGAGGCTCAGAGTTGCAGATCTTCACTGGAGGCTCAGGGTTGCAGACCTTCACTGGAGGCTCAGGGTTGCAGACCTTCACTGGAGGCTCAGGGTTGCAGACCTTCACTGGAGGCTCAGGGTTGCAGACCTTCACTGGAGGCTCAGGGTTGCAGACCTTCACTGGAGGCTCAGGGTTGCAGACCTTCACTGGAGGTCGGGTGCGAGGAGCCGGCACTGGGCGTACCGGACTGGGCAGACGCACCGTTTGGCTGGTGCGCTGAGCTGGCACGGGTCGCACCGGGCTTTTGTTGCGCACCGATGTTTGGGTGCGCTGAGTCGGTTTCCTCCTCCTCCGACTCTGGACCGGCGCTGAAGGCACCGGGCTGGGAACTGGCACTGGATTAAGACTGTTGCTGTCGTAGTCTCTCCAGCGCCAATCCCCATCCTGTGAGGGTTCCTCCGGGAACCCCCACGAGTGAGGGAACAGAAGCACATCGTCGTCGTCTTCCTCCGACTCCTCTCTGTACTTCCGCTCCCATGGCTGTAGGGGCTCCTCCGGAAACCCCCACGAGTGCAGTGGTCGGGGCTCTTCTCCGTCGATCCCCGACCACCCCCATAGCCCCCCCCCAAAATCCGTTTGGGGGTTTTTCTGGGCTCCAGGCTGGTCCCTCGCTTTTTTTGGCCCGCCGACTCTTTCCCCGACGTCGGCGCCGCTGCTCCGGACCCCAGCCTTCCTCCACCGCACGATAATGGGAGTATTCCTCCTCGGTAATTTTCCCCATACCGAGGAGGATATCTCCCAATGTCAGGCTCCGTTGCGTCCTTGGGGGGTGGATCATTCTGTCACGATGCTGATTAGTGAAGGGACGGTAAACGGAGCGCTCGTGGAGTGTCATCCTTTTATTTTATGAGATAGATCCACAAAGCATAAAATAACAAAGGAGAGTCTGAATACACTTATAAACATAAAGCAAAGTGACTTACGGTCTAGCGCAACATGCAGACACGAACAATGATCCACATGCAGGTGGATGGGAGAGAAGGCTAAATACTATTCCCAATCAGAGACAACGCTAGACAGCTGTCTCTGATTGGGGATCATTCACCTTCCCTCCCTGATGTAAGGACTGGGTTGTGGCTTCCCCTGAATGGACATAAAGGTTACCACAATCCAGCCCTTACAATAATAACATTTAAATCTGGTAAGACTCACAGTGTTGGCTCTTCCCATTGTGGGCATGACTCCAGGAAGAGCCAATAGCGACCTAGTTTGTTTTTGTTGTTCATCTCGTTGTATGAAGATTTCATATTGCTAAGTTTATCTTTGATACTAGTTTTACGGGCAGAAGTGTGGTGCCTTAAGTAATGTATTTTAGTTTTTAATCTATGATGTTATTCTATCCACCCTCTCATTGATGTAAATAAATGTTGACACAAGCATTGGGAGAATCACATTCTCTACGGACAGAAGCACTTCTTTGTTGCATTAACAAAACGTGAAGCACCAATGAACACTACATGGCCAAAAGTATGTGGACTCCAGCTTGTCAGACATCTCATTCCAAAATCATGGGCATTAATATGGACATGGTCCCCTCTTTTCTGCTAACAGCCTCCACTCTTCTGGGAAAGCTTTCCACTAGATGTTGTAACATTGCGGCAGGGACTTGCTTCCATTCAGCCACAAAAGCATTAGTGAGGTCGGGCACTGATGTTGGGCGATTTGGCCTGGATGGCAGTCAGCGTTCCAATTAATCCCAAAGGTGTTCGTTGGGGTTGAGGTCAGGGCTCTGTGCAGGCCAGTCAAGTTCTTCCACACCAATCTCAACAAACCATTTCTGTATGGACCTTGCTTTGTGCACGGGGAAACAGGAAAGGGTATTCCCCAAACTGTTGTCACAATGGTGGAAGTACAGAATCATCTAGAATGTCATTATATGCTGTAGCGTGAAGATTCCCCTTCACTGGAACTAAAGGGCCTAGCCTGAACCATGATAAACAGTCCCAGACCATTATTCCTCCTGCACCAAACTTTACAGTTGGCACTATGCAATGGGGCAGGTAGCGTTCTCCTGGCATCCGCCAAACCCAGATTTGTCCGTCAGACTGCCAGATGGTGAAGCGATATTCATCACTCCAGAGAATGCGTTTCCACTGCTCCAGGGTCCAATGGCGGTCCAGTTACAGTTGACCGGGGAAGCTCTGCAGGGCAGAAATTTGACAAACTGATTGTTGGAAAGGTAGCATCCTATGACGGTGCCACGTTGAAGTCACTGAGTTCTTCAGTAAGGCCATTCTACAGCCAATGTTTGTCTATGGAGATTGCATGGCTGTGTGCTCGATTCTATACACGTCAGCAACGGGTGTGGCTGAAATAGCCAAATCCACAATTTTGAAGGGGTGTCCACATACTTTTGTATATGTAGTGTATATACAGTCCTAGAGATGAACGTACTTTGATGCGAAAAGTGCAAATCAATTCCAGAACTACAGCAAAGGACCTTGTGAAGATGCTGGATGAAACAGGTACAAAAGTATCTATATCCACAGTTAAACGAGTCCTATATCGACATAACCTGAAAGGCCGCTCAGCAAGGAAGAAGCCACTGCTCCAAAACCTCCATAAAAAAGCCAGACTATGGTTTGCAACTGCACATGTGGACAAAGATCATACTTTTTGGAGAAATGTCCTCTAGTCTGATGAAAAAAATAAAATAAAATAAAGAACTGTTTGGCCATAATGACCATTGTTATGTTTGGAGGAAAAAGGGGGAGGCTTGCAATCCGAGAACACCATCCCAACCATGAAGCAGGGGGTGGCAGCATCATGTTGTGGGTGTGCTTGCTGCAGGAGGGACTAGTGCACTTCACAAAATAATATATTGAAGCAACATCTCAAGACATCAGTCAGGAAGTTAAAGCTTGGTCGCAAATGGGTCTTCCAAATGGACAATGACCCCAAGCATATTTCCAAAGTTGTGGCAAAATGGCTTAAGGACAACAAGTCAAGGTATTGGAGTGGCCATCACAAAGCCCTGACCTCAACCCTATAGAACATTTGTGGGCAGAACTGAAAAAGCGTGTGCGAGCAAGGAGGCCTACAAACCTAACTCAGACACACCAGTTCTGTCAGGAGGAATGGGCCATAATTCACCCAACTTATTGTGGGAAGTTTGTGGAAGGCTACCCGAAACGTTTGACCCAAGTTAAACAATTTAAAGGCAATGCTACCAAATACTAATTGAGTGTATGTACACTTCTGACCCACTGGGAATGTGATGAAAGAAATAAAAGCTGAAATAACTCATTCTCTCTATTATTATTCTAACATTTCACATTCTTAAAATAAAGTGATCATAACTGACCTAAGACAGGGAGTTTTTACTAGGATTAAATGTCAGGAATTGTGAAAAACTGAGTTTAAATTTATTTGGCTATGGTGTATGTAAACGTCAGACTTCAACTGTGGTTCTAGTCTGGACTGTAGTTATGAACAGCTTTTATACTTCGTTAACCCTTGCTATATATATATTTTTTTTTTACATTTGCCCCACAATTGTTGTGGTCACATACTACAGAGCACACAATATTTATGCACAGTCAAATCTCTGAATGAGATTATTGCACATGAGAGAGTTCACATGCATTTAGCGCAGCGACTTGAGCATAACCCATTACATGTTCTGCATGATAACACACATTTGCCTGGCTGACTTGGAGTGAGACATCATTGGGATAGACATAACAATTGCTAGACATAGTAATATTATGTGTTCACTTACAGTACTGTAGAATAGAGCTGAATGCACACATTTACTCACCAATTACTGAGTATTTAAATTAATTAAACAACTGTGATAGGTAATGTAATAACTGTTTATAAGACAGGTCAGCAATATAGTGGAACCTATTATCCATGCAATATACAGTATATTCTGCAGAGACAATGCAAGCATAAAAACACTAGATTGTACAGTATATATAGGTACTTGTGCTTGTGTACACTACCGTTCAAAAGTTTGCTTATTTTTGAAAGAAAAACAAATGTTTTGTCCATTAAAATAATGTAAAATTGATGACTTTTGTAGCTGGAAACGGCTGATTTTTTATGGAGTATCTACATAGGCGTACAGAGGCCCATCATCAGCATCAATTGCACGTTGTGTTAGCTAATCTAAGTTGATCATTTTAAAAGGCTAATTGATCATTAGAAAACCCTTTTGCAATTATGTTAGCACAGCTGAAAACGGTTGTGCTGATTAAAGAAGCAATAAAACTGGCCAATAAAAATAAAAGATTATGATGGGCAAAAGAACACAGACACTGGACAGAGGAAGATATGGCTTTTTCTTTGCAATTCTGCCTAGAAGGCCAGCATCCCAGAGTTGCCTCTTCACTGTTGACGTTGAGACTGGTGTTTTGCGGGTACTATTTAATGAAGCTGCCAGTTGAGGACTTGTGAGGCGTCTGCTTCTCAAACTACATACTCTAATGTCCTCTTGCTCAGTTGTGCACCGGGACCTCCAACTCCTCTTTTTATTCTGGTTAGAGCCAGTTTGCGCTGTTCTGTGACGGGAGTAGTACACAGCGTTATACGATATCTTCAGTTTCTTGGCAATTTCTCGCATTGAATAGCCTTCATTTCTCAGAACAAGAATAGAAGTTCCAAGTTTCAGAAGAAAGTTATTTGTTTCTGGCCATTTTGAGCCTGTAATCGAACCCACAAATGCTGATGCTCCAGTCTAAAGAAGAACAGTTTTATTGCTTCTTTAATCAGCACAACAGTTTTCAGCTCTGCTATCATAATTGCAAAATAGTTTTCTAATGATCAATTAGCCTTTTAACATGCCATTGGAACACAGAAGTGATGGTTGCTGCTAATGGGCCTCTGTACACCTATGTAGATATTCCATAAAAAAATGAGATTTTCTTTAAAAAACAATGACATTTCTATATGACCCCAAACTTTTGAACGGTAGTGTATATATGAGACCACATTCCAGACATATGATTGCTTCAGAAATTGCAAACAGCAATTGAATGTCCTGCAGAGTGCAAATGTCATCCAGGTAATCATGAGGCTGTTGAGATTTTGCAGTTGATCTGTACGATTCTGTGCTAATTAATTGTGCATTCTGAACTTGGCCAATTAAACAGCTCCTTTCTGCACCACTGGACCTGCATGCTCTCAAGCACTGTTGTAGAGTCATCAACTCAGCCGTCTCTCTCTCTCTCTCTCTCTCACGCTCTCTCTCTCTCTCACTCTCTCTCTCTCTCTCTCTCTCGCTCTCTCTCCTACAGCACTGTGGGTTACAAGGTCTGTTGCAGACGGCTTACAGTGCCCCTAGTTTTTGGATTCAAATATTTGTCTGTTGTTGTTTTCCTGAGGGGATGGGTGATTCAGGGTAATGAGTAAATGGACTTAAAAGGGAACTTCATGCTCAAAAGCAATGCATTACACATACATAAGCACAACAAAAATATTCACAAGTGCTTGTCTACCAGCACAGGTTGACATGGGGTATGTCCTACTCACCTAATGCAAGCCTGATGCAAGTAATTATACAATGCAATAGACCGTGCTTGCATGATAGTTTAGCTATTTATACTCTCTCCAGAGAGCGGTTACAATAATGATACAAAGAAACCAGGCTGTGTGTAATGTACAGTGGGGAGAACAAGTATTTGATACACTGCCGATTTTGCAGGTTTTCCCACTTACAAAGCATGTAGAAGTCTGTAATTTTTATCATAGGTACTCTTCAACTGTGAGTGACGGAATCAGAAATACAGAAAATCACATTGTATGATTTTTAAGTAATTAATTTGCATTTTATTGCATGACATAAGTATTTGATACATCAGAAAAGCAGAACTTAATATTTGTTACAGAAACCTTTGTTTGCAATTACAGAGATCATACGTTTCCTGTAGTTCTTGACCAGGTTTGCACACACTGCAGCAGGGATTTTGGCCCACTCCTCCATCCAGATCCTTCAGGTTTCAGGGCTGTCGCTGGGCAATACGGACTTTCAGCTCCCTCCAAAGATTTTCTATTGGGTTCAGGTCTGGAGACTGACTAGGCCACTCCAGGACCTTGAGATGCTTCTTACGGAGCCACTACCTAGTTGCCTTGGCTGTGTGTTTCGGGTCGTTGTCATGCTGGAAGACCCAGCCACGACCCATCTTCAATGCTCTTACTGAGGGAAGGAGGTTTTGGCCAAGATCTCGCGATACATGGCCCCATCCATCCTCCCCTCAATACGGTGCAGTCGTCCTGTCCCCTTTGCAGAAAAGCATCCCTAAAGATTGATGTTTCCACCTCCATGCTTCACGGTTGGGATGGTGTTCTTGGGGTTGTACTCATCCTTCTTCTTCCTCCAAACACGGCGAGTGGAGTTTAGACCAAAAAGCTCTATTTTTGTCTCATCAGACCACATGACCTTCTCCCATTCCTCCTCTGGATCATCCAGATGGTCATTGGCAAACTTCAGACGGGCCTGGACATGCGCTGGCTTGAGCAGGGGGATCTTGCGTGCGCTGCAGGATTTTAATCCATGACGGCGTAGTGTGTTACTAATGGTTTTCTTTGAGACTGTGGTCCCAGCTCTCTTCAGGTCATTGACCAGGTCCTGCCGTGTAGTTCTGGGCTGATACCTCACCTTCCTCATGATCATTGATGCCCCACGAGGTGAGATCTTGCATGGTGCCCCAGACCGAGGGAGATTGACCGTCATCTTGAACTTCTTCAATTTTCTAATAATTGCGCCAACAGTTGTTGCCTTCTCACCAAGCTGCTTGCCTATTGTCCTGTAGCCCATCCCAGCCTTGTGCAGATGTACAATTTTATCCCTGATGTCCTTACACAGCTCTCTGGTCTTGGCCATTGTGGAGAGGTTGGAGTCTGTTTGATTGAGTGTGTGGACAGGTGTCTTTTATACAGGTAACGAGTTCAAACAGGTGCAGTTAATACAGGTAATGAGTGGAGAACAGGAGGGCTTCTTAAATAAAAACTAACAGGTCTGTGAGAGCCGGAATTCTTACTGGTTGGTAGGTGATCAAATACTTATGTCATGCAATAAAATGCAAATAAATTCTTTAAAAATCATACAATGTGATTTTCTGGATTTTTGTTTTAGATTCCGTCTCTCACAGTTGAAGTGTATCTATGATAAAAATTACAGACCTCTACATGCTTTGTAAGTAGGAAAACCTGCAAAATCGGCAGTGTATCAAATACTTGTTCTCCCCACTGTATGTTTGAAAAGATGTTGTTTTTATTTCAATGGTAGGTTAGGTTCCAGCAACAGAAATAATCACATTTTCACTGGTGTGTCGACTGGCATTACATTTTCCCACCAATCTTGTCCGGGTGTTCTGTTGAATGCCACATTTTTATCACATCCAGCTTGTTGCTTTTAAATGAAGTTTTACTTGAAGGACACTCTTCGTATTAGGTTTCTCTCTAATTTTAGTCTCAGAAGGTAGAACTCATCCATTTTTCATGGTGTATACCGCCACTGTTTCATAGAACCCATTTTCTTTCTAACCTACTTGAGGCTCATCTTAAAATAGACTGTCACACCCAAAGTTTTACCACCTTTCTAAAACCACACAGACTATTGATTCATACAGACTGTTATCAGAGTTATCAGAAAAGTCCTATGAAATGTAACATGATGGTCAGGGACATCATGCACTCCAGAAATATGAGGGGGCACAAAGTATGTGAGGTTGGCTGGGTTTGGTCCGGAGGGAGGCTGTAAATTTAGCATTATTCAAATAACTGAAACAGATTATTCCTGCAATCTAGAAACATAATCATTATGCTTCATTCTATGTAAAAAAAAAAAAAGATGTCTACATACAGTATACCGCTTGAGCTGTCTGTATCCTCCTGACTGGTGGTTCTTAAAATATAAATATATACAGTACCAGTCAAAAGGGTTTTTCTGTATTTTTACTATTTACTACGTTGTAGAATAATAGTGAAGACATCAACACTATGAAATAACACATATGGAATCATGTAGTAAACAAAAAGTGTTAAACTAATCAAATATATGTTATATTTGAAGTAGCCACCCTTTGCCTTGATGACAGCTTTGCACACTCTTGGCATTCTCTCAACCAGCTTCACCTGGAATGCTCTTCCAACAATATTGAAGGAGTTCCCAGGTGCTGAGAACTTTTTGGATGCTTTTCCTTCACTCTGCGGCCCAACTCATCCCAAACCAACTCAATTGGGTTGAGGTCGGGTGATTGTGGACGCCAGGTCATCTGATGCAGCACTCCATCACTCTCCTTCTTGGTCAAATAGCCCTTACACAGCCTGGAGGTGTGTTGGGTCATTGTCGAGTTGAAAAACAAATTATATTCACACTAAGCGCAAACCATATTCACACTAAGCGCAAACCAGATGGGATGGCGTATCGCTGCAAAATGCTGTGGTAGCCATGCTGGTTAAGTGTGCCTTGAATTCTAAATAAAACACAGACAGTGTCACCAGCAAAGCACCCCCAACCCATCACACCTCCACCTCCATGCTTCATAGTGGGAACCACACATACGGAGATCATCCGTTCACCTACTCTGCGTCTCACAAAGACACAGCCGTTGGAACCAGAAATCTAAAATTTGGACTCAGATCAGACCAAAGGACAGATTTCCACCGGTCTAATGTCCATTGCTTGTGTTTCTTTGCCCAAGCAAGTCTCTTCTTCTCATTGGTGTCCTTTAGTAGTGGTTTCTTTGCAGCAATTCGACCATGAAGGCATGATTCACACAGTCTCCTCTGAACAGTTGATGTTGAGATGTGTTACTGTAACTCTGTGAAGCATTTATTTGGGCTGCAATTTCTGAGGCTGGTAACTCTAATTAACTTATCCCCTGCAGCAGATGTAAATCTGGGTCTTCCTTTCCTATGGCGGTCCTCATGAGAGCCAGTTTCATCATAGCGCTTGATAGGTTTTGCGACTACACTTGAAGAAACTTTCAAAGTTCTTGAAATTTTCCGTATTGACTGCCCTTCATGTCTTAAAGTAATTATGTACTGTCGTCCAGGAAATGCACCCCATGAAGCTGGTTGAGAGAATGCCAAGAGTGTGCAAAGCTGTCATCAAGGCAAAGGGTGGCTACTTCAAATATAACATATATTTGATTAGTTTAACACTTTTTGGTTACTACATGATTCCATATGTGTTATTTCATAATTTTGAAAAATCCTGGAATGAGTAGGTGTGTCCAAACTACATCTCTGCAACAATCTGGGTAAAGATTGAAAGGAATGCGAGTGTTGCTTTTCTAACATCTACCAACCTTGCCAGCAGGCATGCCAGCTAAGATAGTTAGACAAGCTAGCTACTCTAACTTGATAGCCCGAAATGGCTTCTTGGTAGCTAATATTGCCATTTGCAGCCCGAAACATTAGTGAAATATTCTAATATGATATCGCTTCCTTAAAGGGTTTGTCTGTAACTGTCAACATAAACTGACAGAGAAAGATGACAGAAAGGGATCCTTTCAAAGGTCAAGTGTTAACATACATCTATTCAGAGGCTATAAAAATAAGATTGAGGGAAAAACCTCTTTAAAGTGCACTCTTCTTGTTGTCAACATTTTTATGGTTCCCACTAAGCCCTGGGGAGACATTTGCAATGCTCACGTGGAAGACTGTTGCAATTATGTGGTGCGATATTGATCCAAACTATTGACCACCAAAGTCTGGGTTATGAGATTCAACAGTGGGTTACTGGGATTTAAAAGGAAATAAAAACAAGGGAAATATATAATGGCTTGTTCATCCATTATTCATTGTTCCAAGAACTCCTCATGCAAGATGCTTGGCTGTGAATGTCTTCAGTGCAGTGCCTCTAGGTTATTTAAAATCAAGTTACATTGGTTAAACAAAATATGATGATGAAAGAAGTTACTTCTATGGTGAATGTAGCCTAAAATCTTCTTGGGTATGAAGCTACAAGCTTGGCACACCTGTATTTGGGTGTGCCAAGTTTCTTCTCTGCATTTCTTCTCTGCAGATCCTTTCAAGCTCTGTCAGGTTGAATGGGGAGCGTCACTGCACAGCTATTTTTAGGTCTCTCCAGAGATGTTCGATTGGGTTCACTCAAGGACATTCAGAGACTTGTCCCGAAGCCACTCCTGAGTTGTCTTGGCTGTGTGCTTAGGGTCATTGTCCTGTTGGAAGGTGAACCTTCGCACCAGTCTGATGTCCTGAGTGCTCTGGAGCAGGTTTTCGTCAAGGATCTCTCTGTACTTTGCTCCGTTCATCTTTCCCTCGATCCTGACTAGTCTCCCAGTCCCTGCCACTGAAAAACATCCCCACAGCATGATGCTGCACCCACCATGCTTTACCGTATGGATGGTATTGGCAAAGTGATGAGCGGTGCCTGGTTTCCTCCAGACGTGACGCTTGGCATTCAGGCCAAAAAGTTAAATCTTGGTTTCATCAGACCAGAGAATCTTGTTTCTCATGGTCTCAGGGTCTTTTGGCAAACTCCAACTGGGCTGTCATGTGCCTTTTACTGAGGTGTGGCTTCTGTCTGGCCACTCTACCATAAAGGCCTGATTAGTAGAGTGCTGCAGAGATGGTTGTCCTTCTGGAAGGTTCTCCCATCTCCACAGGGGAACTCTGTCAGAGTGACAATCGGGTTCCTGGTCACCTCCTTGACCAAGGCCCTTCTCCCCGACTGCTTAGTTTGGCCGGGTGGCCAGCTCTAGGAAGAGTCTTGGTGGTTACAAACTTCTTCCATTTAAGAATGATAGGGGCCACTGGGTTCTTGGGGACCTTCAATGCTGCAGAAATGTTTTGGTAGTCTTCCAGATCTGTGCCTCGACACAATCCTGTCTCTGAGCTCTACGGACAATTCCTTCGACCTCATGGCTTGGTCTTTGCTCTGACATGCACTGTCAACTGTGGGACCTTATATAGATAGGTCTGTGCCTTTCCAAATCATGTCCAATCAAGATGATCAATGGCAAAGGGTCTGAATACTTATGTAAATAAGGTATTTCTGTTTTATATTTTTAACAAATTTGCAAACATTTCTAAAAACCTGTTTTCGCTTTGTCATTATGGGGTATTGTGTGTAGATTGATGAGGGAAAACAATTATTTAATCAATTTTAGAATAAGGCTGTAACGTAACAAAATGTGGAAAAGGTGAAGGGGTCTGAATACTTTCTGAATGCACTGTAAATACATCCATTAATTTATTATTCTATTTAGCCTATTTCATTGTCACGAAGGCTTGCATGCCATCCATAGAAAATCCATTGATCAAATTGTTGGATTGAGATTCATTAAACATACATTTTAACCTGGAAGAAGTACAGAAGATGCTGACAACTCTCCTTTGAATTATCACAATGTCTGCCAGATAACAACAGGAAGTCCTTTGGAGCGACTGGCCCTGGTTCCCGGCATGCTCATGTTTTATTCCTGAAGAGTTCCATCAGACTTGTGCCAAGGGATTAAGCAGTCCTCACTGGCACTGAATCGTATCGAAGGATTAGCACTCTCCCCTGTAACCAAATCATACCAAGGGATTAGCAGCTTGTACTGTCACTCACAGAATTTGGTCTGACTGGTTTCCATTATTATTCTCTGTGTGAAAACCATGTTGACATGGGGAGTGGGGAAAGACAATCACTTCTGTTGTTTCTTTGTCACTGCTTGGCAGGGTAGCCTAATACTCAGCTTTGGTATAAATGTTTCAGTTCCACTTCACTTGAAGTGGATGAATGCCCACATTATTCTGTTGTATGCCCTGTCGGCTATTATGTAATTTGCCACTATATGATTTAGCCCTACTGTATGTTATTGGCCTACAGGTGTGACTGATGTCAAACTGAAGCAAGACATTTAAATAAAGAATGGACCATCTCTATACCATTTCACACTAATGTGCCAACCTGACTCAGTTCCGGCTCAGATCTGTTCTTTCCATATTGTCCTTTTTAGTATGGTTTCATAAACTATTAATATATCTGTCACTCTAAAATTGTGCCTTGAGGTAAATGAAAAGCAACAATTACCATTGATCCAGATTTCCACCAAAATGCTAAAAAACAAGTCTTGATTCACTGTGCCTGATAAATTACTTTTTGGTTTACAGTGGGTGCGCTGTCAATCTTTAATTTAATTTGATCAAATTAGTATGCCTCGCTGCTTGCCAGAGATATCTGGTATTTACAAGGTGTAGATTTGCGTGGTATACAGGATGAATAAAAGTATAATTAGAATTAACTAAAGGCATAGATAGACTAGAAATCACTGGACACTTTAAGGAATGGAACACTAGTCACTTTAATTATGTTTACATATCTGGCATTTCTAATCTCATATGTACAGTGGGGAGAACAAGTATTTGATACACTGCCGATTTTGCACGTTTTCCTACTTACAAAGCATGTAGAAGTCTGTAATTTTTATCATAGGTACTCTTCAACTGTGAGTGACGGAATCTAAAACAGAAATCCAGAAAATCACATTGTATGATTTTTAAGTAATTAATTTGCATTTTATTGCATGACATAAGTATTTGATACATCAGAAAAGCAGAACTTAATATTTGGTACAGAAACCTTTGTTTGCAATTACAGAGATCATATGTTTCCTGTAGTTCTTGACCAGGTTTGCACACACTGCAGCAGGGATTTTGGCCCACTCCTCCATACAGATCCTTCAGGTTTCGGGGCTGTCGCTTGGCAATACGGACGTTCAGCTCCCTCCAAAGATTTTCTATTGGGTTCAGGTCTGGAGACTGGCTAGGCCACTCCAGGACCTTAAGATGCTTCTTACGGAGCCACTCCTTAGTTGCCCTGGCTGTGTGTTTCGGGTCGTTGTCATGCTGGAAGACCCAGCCACGACCCATCCTCAATGCTCTTACTGAGGGAAGGAGGTTGTTGGCCAAGATCTCGCGATACATGGCCCCATCCATCCTCCCCTCAATACGGTGTCGTCCTGTCCCCTTTGCAGAAAAGCATCCCCAAAGAATGATGTTTCCACCTCCATGCTTCACGGCTGGGATGGTGTTCTTGGGGTTGTACTCATCCTTCTTCTTCCTCCAAACACGGCGAGTGGAGTTTAGTCCAAAAAACTCTATTTTTGTCTCATCAGACCACATGACCTTCTCCCATTCCTCCTCTGGATCATCCAGATGGTCATTTGCAAACTTCAGACGGGCCTGGACATGCGCTGGCTTGAGGAGGGAGACCTTGCGTGCGCTGCAGGATTTTAATCCATGACGGCGTAGTGTGTTACTAATGGTTTTCTTTGAGACTGTGGTCCCAGCTCTCTTCAGGTCATTGACCAGGTCCTGCCATGTAGTTCTGGGCTGATCCCTCACCTTCCTCATGATCATTGATGCCCCACGAGGTGAGATCTTGCATGGTGCCCCAGACCGAGGGAGATTGACCGTCATCTTGAACTTCTTCTATTTTCTAATAATTGCGCCAACAGTTGTTGCCTTCTCACCAAGCTGCTTGCCTATTGTCCTGTAGCCCATCCCAGCCTTGTGCAGGTCTACAATTTTATCCCTGATGTCCTTACACAGCTCTCTGGTCTTGGCCATTGGGGAGAGGTTGGAGTCTGTTTGATTGAGTGTGTGGACAGGTGTATTTTATACAGGTAACGAGTTCAAACAGGTGCAGTTAATACAGGTAATGAGTGGAGAACAGGAGGGCTTCTTAAAGAAAAACTAACAGGTCTGTGAGAGACAGAATTCTTACTGGTTGGTAGCTGATCAAATACTTATGTCATGCAATAAAATGCAATTTAATTATTTAAAAATCATACAATGTGATTTTCTGGATTTTTGTTTTAGATTCCGTCTCTCACAGTTGAAGTGTACCTATGATAAAAATTACAGACTTCTACATGCTTTGTAAGTAGGAAAACCTGCAAAATCGGCAGTGTATCAAATACTTGTTCTCCCCACTGTATATACTGTATTCAATACTATTCTACTGTATCTTAGTCCATGCCGCTCATCCATATGTATATAGGCCTAATTCATTCCTTATTTTGATTTGTGTGTATTGGGTATATGTTGTGTAACATATACCCAATACTACACTCGCATTGACATCTGCTAAACGTGTATGTGACCAATACAATTTGATTTGATTTGATACTTGCAAACATGTAAATTCCTAAACCATTACCGTGTACCTACAGTGGGGTCCGGAATTATTGGATCCCTTGACAAAGATGAGCAAAAAAGACTGTATAAAATAAATAAATCAAATACTTAGCTACTGTATATTGTATGCTCCAAAAAATCTAGGGGTGAAAATTATTATTATTCTATACTGCAGCACCCTCCCCTTGCAAGTATGTAACGCCTACTCGACCTGCCTCAACGGTGCCCTGCCCGTCCTGGTGCTCCGATTCGAACAGACCAAGGCGCAGAGCAGTGATAGTTCGACACTGTAATTTAATAAAGTACTTCCTCAATGACAAACTATACAATAGAACAATGATATCAGAAACTTAAACACGCTTACTTTCACAGACATTTAGACAATGACCCACACAGAGGTGTGGGACAGAAACAACTTAAATAGAATCCCCAATCAGAGACAACGCTTCGCAGCTGTCTCTAATTGGGGATTCAACACAAAACATAATCAAAGATCTAGATCCCTAGATCTGTCAGGCTCTGACCCTGGTCATCTAGAGGAGCCAAAGGCCTCCCTATGGCCAGAGCCTGACACACACCTGCTCCTAATCACCTAATGACACATGCACACACGCACACACACCTGTTTCCCCTCACTTGATTGCACACTGTATTTATGTTACCCTTGTATTTGTTTCTGTGTGGATTATTGTTTGCTTAGTGTCACGGCCAGTGTTGGTGCCGCCTTAAAGTCTTATGCTTATATTTTGTGATTTATTGTTTCCCTTTTTTCGGCCTCCTCGTTCATGTGCTCACAGTCCTTGCACCATCACAAAGTAAAACAACACTGAGCCTTTTTTATGAGATTGAAGAATACATTGGGAGGGATCTTAGATCATTCTCAGAATATTCCACCACCACTTTTTTGCCATTGTCTACGCTTTTTCACCCATCACTTTTTTCTTTACCCTTGTGAGGGCTTGGTTGTGGAAAGGCCTCTTACTCCCACCAGGGGGGGGGGGGGGGAGGGGGGTGAGAGGCACACAATCAAGTCCTCACACCCTAACTGGGGAAATGAATGATCCCCAATCAGAGACAGCTGTCTAGCGTTGTCTCTGATTGGGGATAGTATTTAGGCCCCACACACATCCACCTGTGTGTGGAGCATTGCTTGTGTTCAACACAACGCCACGGTCGTGAGTAAGTTTATTGTTTTGTTTATATGTTTTATTAGTGTAATAAAACATGTCTACACCGTTCTCTCGCTCTGCGCCTCGTTCCCTCTACACTCACCGTGACAACCCTCTCCATGAGCACGGGAGAGCACGATGGGGGAGCCGGTGCGGGTGGCCGGCTGTCCGAGCTAGAGGATAGAGGGACAGATGGGAGAGCTCATGGGAGCGTTTCGAGAGCTCATGTACCACATGACACTACGATCGGGTGAGAGAACCCAGAGGCAGCCAAGTGGTGCCACAGCATCCTCCTCGCCTGTAAGTGTGGCACCTAGAAGCGTTCCGGTGTGCGGGCTACGGAGAGCCCTACCAGAGCGGTATGATGGCAATCTGGAGGGTTGTCGTGGTTTCCTTCTCCAGTGCGACGAAGGGACTGCCCCTCCAACCGGGCCCAGAGTTGGAAAGGGGTGAGTACCCAGACATGGGTGCCTGAAATCACCAGCTCTTTCTGTTGTCCGATTGTGCTGTCAGGTGGGACTCTCATGTTTCCACAGCCCTGATCGATTCCGGGGCCGCGGGGAGTTTCATTGAGCAGTCCTTGGTGTCCGCTCTCCGACTGCCGGTGTGCAGGCTGAGGTCCTCGCTCCCCATCAAGGCTTTGGATGGCCGACCAGTGGGTACCGTGTCCATCACCCATGTGACTCGACCACTCACCCTCACCATCAACGGTTGCCATCGAGAGAGACTGGAACTCATGGTGAGGACATCATCCATACATCCAGTCATCCTGGGTCTTCCCTGGCTCCAAAAGCACGACCCCAACATCTTGTGGAGCAAGAGGAGGATGCAGGATTGGTCGCGGAAATGCCGGAAGACCTGCCTCAACCTCACCTGTGGAGCGACATCAGTGGAGAGCCCGGAGTGCGCCCTTCAGCCCAACGTTGCCCTGGAGTACTCGGACATCAAGGAGGTCTTCTCCAGCGAGAAGGCAAAGTGTCTCCCTCCTCACTGCTCCTGGGACTGTGCCATTGATCTGCTACCCGGAGCTGCACCCACCCGCTCTCTGTGTCCGAGTCTTCGGCGATGGAAAAATACATCACGGAGTCGCTGGAGCAGATATACGTCCGCTGATCCACCTCCCCTGCTTCAGCAAGCTTTTCTTCATCACGAAGAAGGACGGGGGACTTCGACCATGCATCGATTACCGGGGCCTGAACGAAGTGACGGTGAAGTTTCACTCTGACTTTCCGCCCAGGCACCAAGAACAGCAGAGCTGACACAATCTCCCGCCAGCACAACCGGGGGGCAGAGACGGCACCAATGGTCCCCATCATACCCCCATCATGTGTCGTAGGTCGACGCGGAGGTCGTAAAGGCGGGGAGACGGGATCCTCCACCAGCAACGTGCCCCCCGGGGAAGACTGTGGGTCACGGTCAGTCTCACATCCGGGTACCTTTCCCAGGCTAACGGGCAGGTGGAACGCACCAACCAGGAGCTGGGGAGATTCCTGTGGAGCTATTATCACGATAGGCAAGGTGAGTGGTCATGCTTTCTCCCCTGGGCAGAGTACTCACAGAACTCCCTGCGCCAGTCCTCCACAGGGCTGACCCCGTTCCAGGCTGTCCTGGGCCGGCAACCACTATTGTGTCCTTGGACCGGGATTGAGCCCAGCGATGTGCCAGAGGTGTGGTCCGCCGCACAGATCAGCCTGCAAGAAGCAGTTGTCCATCAGAAGACGCAGGCGGATCGGCGATGCCTCGGACTACCGCCCGGGGGATTGAGTGTGGCTCTCCACGCGGGACCTCCCCCTCCGTCTGCCCTGCTGTAAGCAAAAGCCCCGGTATGTGGGGCCCTTTAAGGTCCTCCGGAAGGTTAATTATGTATTAGTGACTCTCCAACTGTCTCCTCCTTAATAATGAATAATTAATAACATCTCTCCCACTTTCCATGTCTCTCTTCTCAGGCCAGTGGTTCCTGGTCCGCTGGGGGGATCCAGTCCTGCTGCTGTGCCTCCGCCTCCGGTGGAGGTGGACAGGGGTCCGGCGTACAGGGTGGAAGCGGTTCTGGACTATTGTCTGCGGCAGGGCCGGGGGTACTGGGGGGGGGGGGGGTACTGTAACTCGGCGTACTAACCACCGGCATGAGGACGATGGTAGCAACGCACACGCACATACATCTGCTCCCAATCACCTGATGACACATGCACACACACCTGTTTCCCCTCACTTGATTGCACACCCTATTTATGTTACCCTTGTATGTGTTTCTGTGTGGATTATTGTTTGCCAGTGTCACGGCCAGTGTTGGTGCCGCATTAAAATCTTATGCTTATATTTAGTGTTTTATTGTTTCCCTTTTTTCGACCTCCTCGTTCTTGTGCTCACAGTCCTCGCACCATCACAAAGTAAAACAACACTGAGGCTTTTTTATGAGATTGAAGAATACATTGGGAGGGATCTTAGATCATTCCTTCAAACTGAATCTTTCCAGATCATTGATATCCTTTGTCTACGCTTATGGACTGCTCTCTTAAATTCAAACCACAGGTTTTCAATGGGGGTTCAAGTCCAGAGATTGAGATGGCCATTGCAAAATGTTGATTTAGTGGTCCATTAACCATTTCTTTGTGGATTTTGATGTATACTTTGGATTATTGTCTTGCTGTAAGATTCAGTTGCGACCAAGTTCGGACGGAGCTCTATTTTCATGTCATCCGACCAAGTTTGCTAAACGTCATTGGCACTATGCTCTGAAGCAATGGTCATATGACACGAAAATAGAGGTATTTGGCCACGCACACCAGCGGTGGGTTTGGCCTTCGAAAGAACGATGCATACGCACCTCATCCCTACTGTAAAATATGGTGGTAGATATTTGATGTCATTTTTATGAGCAGACCATATAACTCAGTATATGTATTACTTATTTTATACAGTTTTGATTTGTTCATCTTTATCAAGGAATCCAATAATTCCGGACCCCACTATGTTTGTCCTGTGTAAAGACAGGCCTTTCTTTGTTTGCTGAAATCCATACTTGTTAATAAAACTTTCCTTGCATCGACTAACAGCGACTCGATTTACTTTAGGGGACGAGTGGTGAGGGGATTGAGTGGTGAGCGGCCCGAGTGGCGCAGCGGTCTAAGGCACTGTATCGCAGTGCTAGAGGCGTCACTACAGACCCGGGTTCGATCATGGGCTGTATCCCAATCGGCCGTGATCGAGAGTTCCATAGGACGGCGCACAATTGACCCAGCATCGTCTGGGTTAGAGGAGGGTTTGGCCGCGGTAGGCTGTCATTGTAAATAAGAATTTGTTCTTAACTGTCTTGTCTGGTTAAATAACTAAAATAAACTTGGAGGTAATAAACTCTGCCCACAGTCATCACAACTCAACTGCTTTGAGATTGTGGAGTTAGGGCCTGTTATGATTTAATATCACGTTGGTCTTCTTTTGAAATGACTCAGTCTCAACAGAATCTTGCTCAATGTGAATGATCTAAGAATGAGCCATTGAAAATTGAAAGAGGTGTCTACACTTAAGAAAAAGAGTTTGCAACTTAACATGCTGAGTTGTAATACGACACAAGCTGCCACGACTATCATCCATCATCTATCATTTAATTATTAGGACAGTGTTATGGGCTTTATGACCGGCAAGTAAAATGTTTTGATACATTCAAATTAAGTGTTTTTTTTCTCCTCTCTTTATTTTATTCTGGTCCTCTGTAGGTCAGTTGCTAGAGCATAGAGCTTGCAATGCCAGGATAGTGGGTTCAATTCAATGCACTATCCATATGTAAAAAAAAACTATAATCTATGCATACATGAGTGAAAGTCATTTTAGTGTCTGCTAAAATGGTATATGTTATTATTATTATCACCATCATTGGTTAAACAAAATATGATGATGAAATAAGTTACTTCTATGGTGAATGTAGCCTCAAATCTTCTTGGGTATGACGCTACAAGCTTGGCACACCTGTATTTGGGTGTGCCAAGTTTCTTCTCTGCATTTCTTCTCTGCAGATCCTTTCAAGCTCTGTCAGGTTGGATGGGGAGCGTCACTGCACAGCTATTTTTAGGTCTCTCCAGAGATGTTCGATTGGGTTCACTCAAGGACATTCAGAGACTTGTCCCGAAGCCACTCCTGGGTTGTCTTGGCTGTGTGCTTAGGGTCATTGTCCTGTTGGAAGGTGAACCTTCGCACCAGTCTGTGGTCCTGAGCGCTCTGGAGCAGGTTTTCGTCAAGGATCTCTCTGTACTTTGCTCCGTTCATCTTTCCCTCGATCCTTACTAGTCTCCCAGTCCCTGCCACTGAAAAACATCCCCACAGCATGATGCTGCACCCACCATGCTTTACCGTATGGATGGTATTGGCCAAGTGATGAGCGGTGCCTGGTTTCCTCCAGACGTGACACTTGGCATTCAGGGCAAAAAGAAAAATCTTGGTTTCATCAGACCAGAAAATCTTGTTTCTCATGGTCTGAGAGTCCTTTAGGGGTCTTTTGGCAAACTCCAACTGGGCTGTCATGTGCCTTTTACTGAGGTGTGGCTTCTGTCTGGCCACTCTACCATAAAGGCCTGATTGGTGGAGTGCTGCAGAGATGGTTGTCCTTCTGGAAGGTTCTCCCATCTCCACATGGGAACTCTGCAGCTCTGTCAGAGTGACAATCGGGTTCTTGGTCACCTCCTTGACCAAGGCCCTGTCACGAGTGGGTAGTGAGAGAGACCAAGGCGCAGCGCATTTATAGTTCAACATTTATTTTAACAAACTCCAAATGACGAACTATACAAACAAAACACGGGTACACAAACAACTTAACACACTTACTTGTGACCTGGAAACATACATAGATAATAACATACAAACATATGTAGGATCCCTAATTAGAGACAATGCACTGCAGCTGCCTCTAATTAGGGATCCCACACAAACCACCACCAGACCCAGAAATAATAGACCTGTCAGACTCTGACCATGGCTACATAGAGAAGCAATAGGCTTCTCTATGGCCAGAGCCTGACAGTACCCCCCCCCCAAGGCGCGGACTCCCGAACGCCTACCCCCAGATATCTTGTATTTCTATACTTTTTCATACTGCCGCTCTATGTATCATGTACCGTGTATCTGTCTTTTGTGTACTTTCGTTGTGGCATTTTGCACCTGCCCTGTGTTTTGTTGTAGCTGCTTGACAATAAAATTTCCCCCCCGGGGATCAATAAAGTATCTATCTATCTATCTATCTATCTATCTATCTATCTATCTATCTATCTATCTATCTATCTATCTATCTATCTATCTATCTATCTATCTATCTATCTATCTATCTATCTATCTATCTATCTATCTATCTATCTATCTATCTATCTATCTATCTATCTATCTATCTATCTATCTATCTACAAATACATGGGGGGGGGGGGTAAATAGGGAGGTAAGATTAGTTTGTCGGTGGCGGTTCCGGCCCCGGCGAAGTAGACAACTTCGTGCCCTGCCTTCTCCTTATGACCGGGACCGGACCGGACACCGGTGTGGTGAACGGCTCCGGCCATGGAGCGGGGAAAATAACCGGGCCCGGACTGGGCATCGGTGGGACAAACGGCTCCGGCCCTGGAGCGGGGTAAATAACCGGGCCCGGACTGAGCACTGGTGGGTTAAACGGCTCCGGCCAAGGAGCAGGGCAAATATCAGGGCCCGGACTGGGCACCGGTGGGGTAAACGGCTCCGGCCATGGAGCGGGGCAAATAACCGGGCCCGGATTGGGCACCGGTGGGGTAAATGGCTCCGGCCATGGAGTGGGGAAAATAACCGGGCCCGGACTGGGCACCGGTGGGACAAACGGCTCCGGCCATGGAACAGGGCAAATAACCGGGCCCGGACTGGGCACTGGTGGGGTAAACGAGTGGGTAGTGAGAGAGACCAAGGCGCAGCGCATTTATAGTTCAACATTTATTTTAACAAACTCCAAATGACGAACTATACAAACAAAACACGTGTACACAAACAACTTAACACACTTACTTGTGACCTGGAAACATACATAGATAATGACCCACAACCCCCGGTGTGGAACATACAAACATATGTAGGATCCCTAATTAGAGACAATGCATTGCAGCTGCCTCTAATTAGGGATCCTACACAAACCACCACCAGACCCACAAAATAATTGACCTGTCAGACTCTGACCATGGCTACATAGAGAAGCAATAGGCTCCTCTATTGCCAGAGCCTGACAGGCCCTTCTCCCCCGACTGCTCAGTTTGGCCAGGTGGCCAGCTCTAGGAAGAGTCTTAGTGGTCGACAACTGTATTTTAAGGGAATTATTATTATTACCCTAAATTATATCATACGCACATTTAGCTATTTAGAGATACTTCCTGTCATTTACCTGTACAGTTAATGTAACCATGCAAATATTCCCTTACCTGTACATTTAACTGTACATTTACCTGTACAGTTAATTTAACCATGCAAAATATTCACTTACCTGTTCATTTAACCAGACTGTATATAAAGTAAACTATTATTACCCTCAATATCCAGGCCCGCCCATAGAAATGGCTGGGCCCCTGAAAAGGTCCAGTGAATGGGCCCACCCCAAATCGGCTTTACTCATATCAACGCATGCGCTTGCTCTCTCTTTCCTACATAAAACATATACATGTAAACTGAGAGAGACTTACTCAGTGATGGGAGCTACATTATAGCAAAACAAATCTATCTATAGATACATAAAACTTAAACATAAAGTTTAATAAATATAACTGAGAGGCCTTAACAACCTGTGTGTCGCCGGGCCAGACACACACACACAAACATAAAATAACTATTTGACACACAGAAATTTGCTACACTTACACCACATAATTCTTAGTATAAAATGCAATTTACCTGGCTTCATCTTTGCCTATTATACAGCCATCTTCTTTGTCTTTCTGGATGCAAAGTCTTTTGTAATGTATTTTAAGTCAATCTGTTTAGCCATTTCACACTCAATGGCAAGTATTGACAGGTTATTGAGCCTCTCCTGGCTCCTTGTGGAGCGCATGACATTTTTTATGATTTTGAGTTTACTGAAGGACCTTTCTCCTCCTGCCACAGTTACAGGTAAAGTGCAAAATATCCTCAGTGCAATGGAAATGTCACCATAATTGCTCTCAAGCTTCATGTCATGAATCCTGTTGAGCAACTCCATGGGTGTTGATGTTCCTGAGAATGTGGCACTGTATATTCTTTTCAGATGGAGCATTTGTTTTTCCAAATCTTCAGATAGATCTTTGGGATGACTTAATAGATCTACAAGATGACTTAATATCCTCCTCACCCAACTGCTGGAACTTGAGTATTCCCAGTACAATGATTTTTACATTTGCTAAAAAACAGCCAGTCTCGTTTCACCTTCTCACGTCCGTTTGCTGCTTTAGAGTGTGACAAATATGCTGGGAAAGGCTTGTCTTCAGAATCTTTTGCGGACATACTTTTTATCAAAGTTGTGCTGTCAACACTTGCCAATGCTCTAACAATGTTCTCTTTCTCTACACTTGAATTTTTTTTGGGCCATTTTCCCGGGTCATTGTAGCTTCCTGGGTCGATGACACTTGCGCAGGCTTCCCCTTCATGTCCAGCATCCTGTGATTTGGGTTCTGGCTCCATTACAGACTCCTCCACCACATTATTGCTGTCCACAAAAGTCGCTGTGGGTTTAAATCCTGGTGTCGGGCAATGCAGAACATGCTCTTTCTCAGTGGCTGCTTTACTCAAACTAGCTACCTCTTGGCTAACATTAGCCTCATGGCTACTGCTCGTCTCTGCAGCCTGGCTGGGGGCAGCTTTTGGAGCTGACTGAAAACATTTATTAATTACATTTATTTTGGGGTCTAATGCCCTTGCTATCTCCATCCTTTTTTTCTCTTTTCTTTTCTGACATCCCGATTTATGAACAGGTCCTGGCATAGCAACGAAATGTACTCTGACATTAGCTAGTATTAGCTTAGATCAATAAATGACAGTGCGTAAACAAAAAATGACTCATACCATTTTCAGGAGAGAGGGGGGGTTCATTATGAAACAGGATACATTTTACTAAAGCAACAATACAATGTTTATTTTTGCTCTTTTTATTAAGTAATGGTGAGTATTTTAGTTCAAAATAAAATGGGTTATTTCTTAAAATATTTAGGATGAAGATGATTATTTCTGGCAACCATGGGCCGTGGCTGGGCCCCAGAAAGCTTTCCCCCCTCTCTCCCCTTATGGGCGGCCCTGCTTATATCATACGCACATTTAGCTATTTAAGTATTTCTCTGCCATAGACCTGTATAGTATAGTTAACCATGCAAATATTCCTTATTTATCTACATCAACTTGCAATATTTGTATCATTTTTTTTCACGTAACACTCTGTAACAATGAATAGTTGTAAGGATTTATATTCAGAGGTCTCTGGAAGGTTTAGTGTCGGAATTTGTCCCCAATTAGAGGCAGCTGCGCCAGCATTGCCTCTAATTGGGGAGCCTATTTAAGTTCCAATTTTCCACCTGTGTCTGTGGGTTTTTGTGCGTTTGTTTCTTTTTGTGCACGACAGTTCATGGTTGCGGTCTCGCCTTTGTTCTGTATTTTGGATTACATCACTGGAATAAAGGAATGTATTCTCACCACAGCTCTGCACTTCTGGTCCTGTCATAGCGATCGTGACAATAGTGTACATATTCACCCATACTATCCAATGTCTTTTTATAGCTTTTTGCACTCCATACTTCTTGTATTTTTATACTTGTCATACTGCCGCACTGTGTATCGTGTATCTGTCTTTTGTGTATTTTCGTTCTGACATTTTGCACCTGCCCTCTGTGGTTTTTTCGTAGCTGCTTGACGAATACATTTCCCCTCGGGGATCAATAAAGTATCTATCTATCTATCTATCTATCTATCTATCTATCTATCTATCTATCTATCTATCTATCTATCTATCTATCTATCTATCTATCTATCTATCTATCTATCTATCTATCTATCTATCTATCTATCTATCTATCTATCTATGTATGCGTAACGTCTGGAGGAAACCTGGCACCATCCCTACGGTGAAGCGTGGTGTTAGCATCATGCTGTGTGGAAGTATTTCAGCGGCAGGGACTTGACTAGTCAGGATCGAGAGAAAGATGAACGGAGCGAAGTACAGAGGGATCCTTGACAAAAACCTGCTCTTGTAGCGTCACACCCAAGAAGACTCAAGGCTGTAATCTCTGCCAAAGGTGCTTCAACAAAGTACTGAGTGAAGGGTCTGAATACTTATGTAAATATTTATTTTTATATAGATTTGCAAAAGTTTCTAAAAACGCGTTTTTGTTTTGTCTTTATGGGGTATTGTGTGTAGATTGATTAAGAAAATAAACAATTTAATTCATTTTAGAATAAGGCTGTAACGTAACAACATGTGGAAAAGGGATCTGAATACTTTCCGAATGCACTGTATATACTGTAAATATCACTACCACCCCCAAGTTCAATGCAATTTACAATGGTGTGCTGGGTACTAAAAGCCTGTAGATTGAGGGAGAGGGGAAAGTGACTCATAACACTGCAGTGGATACATCTCAGATGCTGGTATGCAAATGAATCCCCAAAACAGCTAACAATCCCAGTGACAAGGAATGCTAACACATTTAACAAGATTAGGGAGAAGCAACGCACTTGCAACACTCCCGCTTCAAAATCTCACTGTCCCAACAGAGGCCACGCTCTCAGTCACTCATTCTTGCAATGCAATGCTCATAAATATTTGTTCTGCCAAAACTCACTCTCTAAACACTCTCTCAGCATTCTCCCTGTACTTGCTTGTCAAATACTCACTTTCCACAGATGTACTCTACCCTACATTGTCCCCAAAGCTCGTTCTCTCTCCCAACAGTAACTCTGAATTCAGTCACAACACTACAATATTTCACTTCCTCATTATTCTCTCCTCACATCTCACTCTCCAGCGTGCCATGGACCCGAATATTATCTCAGATGAACCAGCTTGGAGAATAATGAGAAACATTGAATATTTATTTTGTTTGCAGAAAGTTTTGCGAATTCCTCTATAGGGCAGCACCTACATTACAGTAAACGGTGGGGATGTGCAACAGGGACCTTGCCTCTGGGCAAAAAGTGGTTGAGTCAAATGTGTTTCCTTGTTATCACAACTTTATCAACCAAATCGCATTGGATCGTACACTGTAGAAAAACGTGTTTAAAAAAATTAAGGCAACAATTTACACACACTATTATTGAGTAGATGTAATTTCCTAAAAACACTTGTATAAGTTTTTCAAATGTAAACAATTACAGTACGTCCAGGGAAATAAGAATAGCTGTAAAAATAAGTATAAGTTTTTACTGATAATATAAACATATGTTAGGAGGGGCTCCCAAGTGGTGCAGCGGTCTAAGGCACTGTATCTCAGTGCTAGAGGCGTCACTACAGACACCTTGGTTCGTATCCAGGCTGTATCACAATCGGCCGTGAATGGGAGTCCCATAATTGGCCTAGCGTTGTCTGAGTTTGGCCGGTGTAGGCAGTCATTGTAAATAACAATTTGTTCTTAACTGACTTGTCTAGTTAAATAAAGGTTAAAATATATATATACAGTGGGGAGAACAAGTATTTGATACACTGCTGGTTTTCCCACTTACAAAGCATGTAGAGGTCTGTCATTTTTATCATAGGTATTCTTCAACTGTGAGAGACGGAATCTAAAACAAAAATCTCGCGATACATGGCCCCATCCATCCTCCCCTCAATACGGTGCAGTCGTCCTGTCCCCTTTGCAGAAAAGCATCCCCAAAGAATGATGTTTCCACCTCCATGCTTCACGGTTGGGATGGTGTTCTTGGGGTTGTACTCATCCTTCTTCTTCCTCCAAACACGGCGAGTGGAGTTTAGACCAAAAAGCTCTATTTTTGTCTCATCAGACCACATGACCTTCTCCCATTCCTCCTCTGGATCATCCAGATGGTCATTGGCAAACTTCAGACGGGCCTGGACATGCGCTGGCTTGAGCAGGGGGACCTTGCGTGCGCTGCAGGATTTTAATCCATGACGGCGAAGTGTGTTACTAATGGTTTTCTTTGAGACTGTGGTCCCAGCTCTCTTCAGGTCATTGACCAGGTCCTGCCGTGTAGTTCTGGCCTGATCCCTCACCTTCCTCATGATCATTGATGCCCCACGAGGTGAGATCTTGCATGGTGCCCCAGACCGAGGGAGATTGACCGTCATCTTGAACTTCTTCAATTTTCTAATAATTGCGCCAACAGTTGTTGCCTTCTCACCAAGCTGCTTGCCTATTGTCCTGTAGCCCATCCCAGCCTTGTGCAGGTCTACAATTTTATCCCTGATGTCCTTACACAGCTCTCTGGTCTTGGCCATTGTGGAGAGGTTGGGGTATGTTTGATTGAGTGTGTGGACAGGTGTCTTTTATACAGGTAACGAGTTCAAACAGGTGCAGTTAATACAGGTAATGAGTGGAGAACAGGAGGGCTTCTTAAAGAAAAACTAACAGGTCTGTGAGAGCCGGAATTCTTACTGGTTGGTAGGTGATCAAATACTTATGTCATGCAATAAAATGCAAATGAATTATTTAAAAATCATACAATGTGATTTTCTGGATTTTTGTTTTAGATTCCGTCTCTCACAGTTGAAGTGTACCTATGATAAAAATTACAGACCTCTACATGCTTTGTAAGTAGGAAAACCTGCAAAATCGGCAGTGTATCAAATACTTGTTCTCCCCACTGTATATTATTATATATATTTGAGTTTTACTTAATCTCTCTGATTAGTTACTTTCAGTGATTGTATCTTAATGTTTAACATTGTTTAAAGTTAAATGTAACTAAATGTAATAGGAAATGTAATCTACGTAATCCCAAAAGTAAGTATTTATAATTTAATGCTGCATACTCCAAGAAAGGTTAAAATATCACCTTTATGGTATAAATAGTTGTAAATTGCTGAGGTGTTAGTCACTTTTGAGGACACCAACTCAGGTACACAGTACAAATATGATACAAATATAAAATATTTTATATTATGTATTTCCTATTTAACAAAACTGTATGAATAATTTTTCTAAATATAGCATAATCAAATTATAAAACGACTAACTATAATATTGAACCTTCCTTATAACTGTAAAATACATATTTGTATGTTTAGTGTTAGCGAAAATGTGCATATTTTCTGAAGTTTCCCTTGATCAAAACATCTGCCCCCATGGTTAGCTTGGCTTCCAGAACTCATTAGGAACTCGCTTTCATCTCATATTAATTTTGTACATCTATGACAAACAGAATTTTATTTTAGATGAATGGCTATAAATCGATGTGCTACTGCTACTATGCTACTGTGAAGAAACCACTCTCTCCTGCTGCGCTACAATATAAGGATTGCAGGCATGTGCTTTGTCACTGTAACATAGGGTTCAGCCAAGAGTTGATGGACAGTCGGAAGATGGAATAAAATAGTAGGAGGGACATCTCAGCTTCAAGTGGTTTCAGATTTCACATCCTACATCACACAGGCTCAGAAAATATACTCTGTGTCAGTGGGAACCAGGGTTATCGCTCAATGTAAGCCATTTCCATCTAAGGTGTCCACATTGATTTATAAGCGAAAATGACAGTCGGAACCGGTGCCAGAACCACGCAGGTCCCATAAACGGGAGTACATCTAAGAGGTTTTAATGTATTTGTTAATTTGCCATTTACCAGCTTTGGCTGGCATTGTTGAGTACAGTGGAGGTAGAACTGCAAGCAATGCAATGTGCTGCATTTGCCTTTGTCACTATATTTCGAGGCCCCAGGCAGAGGCCAGTCTAAATACGTAATTTAACTGTACAAACGTATTACCTTTTAATGTGAAAAGAACACAACCAGTCATGATGTTTTAATCCGATTGTCAAATCAAGAAGTAGGTTACCTTCGCACATTAATCCAATATAATTCCAGCATGCAAACAGTACACTGTGCCCTTTTTCAATTTGCAAGTGGCTTAAACTATCTCACCAGAGAAAGCATCCAAGTGAGCGAAACAGCGTCCCTCTGTCTTGTTCTATGTAGTCCACGTATCTGATGCTGTCTGGACAAAAAAATAGTATGACATGACATAGTCTTTTTGGCCAGACAGCATCAGATACATGGACTACACAAACACTACATGACCAAAAGTATGTGGACACCTGCTCGTCGAACATTTAATTCCAAAATCATGTACATTAATATGGAGTTGGTCACCTCTTTGCAGCTATAACAGCCTCCATTCTTCTGGAAAGGCTTTCCACTAGATGTTGGAACATTGCTGCGAGGACTTGCTTCCATTCAGCCACAGGAGCATTAATGAGGTCGGACACTGACGTTGGGCGATTAGAAATGGCTCGAAGTCTGCGTTACATTTAATCCCAAAGGTGTTCGATGGAGATGAGGTCTGGGCCCTGTGCAGGCCAGTCAAGTTCTTCCACACTGATCTCAACAAACCATTTCTGTATGGACCTCACTTTGTGCACGGGAGCATTGTCATGCTGAAACAGGATAGGGCCTTCCCCAAACTGTTGCCACAAAGTTGGAAGCACAGAATCATCTAGAATGTCATTGTATGCTGTAGCGTTAAGATTTCCCTTCACTGGAACTAAGGGGCCTAGCCCGAACAATGAAAACCAGCCCCAGCCCAATATTCCTCCTCATCCAAACTTTACAGTTGGCACTATGTATTGGGACAGGTAGTGTTCTTCTGGCATCCGCCAAACGCAGATTCTTCTGTCGGACTGCCAGATGGTGAAGCATGATTCATCACTCCAGAGAACGCATTTCCACTGCTCCAGAGTCCAATGGCGGCGAGCTTTACACCACTCCAGCTGACACTTGGCATTGCACATGGTGATCTTAGGCTTGTGTGCAGTTGCTCGGCCATGGAAACCCATTTCATGAATCTCCTGACGAATAGTTATTGTGCTGACGTTGCTTCCAGAGGCAGTTTGGAACATGGTAGTGTTGCAACCGAGGACAGACGATCTTTACACGCTGCGCCCTTCAGCACTCGGCAGTCCCGTTCTGTGTTCTTGTGTGGCCTACCACTTCATGGCTGAGCCGTTGTTGCTCCTAGACGTTTCCACTTCACAATAACAGCACTTACAGTTGCCCATGGCAACTCTATCAGGGCAGACATTTGACAAACTGACTTGTTGGAAAGGTGGCATCCTATGATGGTGCCATGTTGAATGTCACTGAGCTCTTCAGTAAGGTCATTCTACTGCCAATGTTTGTCTATGGATATTGCATGGCTGTGTGCTCGATTGTATACACCTGTCGGCAACGGGTGTTGCTGAAATAGACAAATCCACAAATTTAGTGTACATGTCCTCTACCTCAACAATTATGGCAGTATTATCAGCAGCAGCTGCCTTTTTACTAAAGCTAGCCTTGTCGAGAACCATGCTTCTCTACTACGGGTAAGCCTGGTGAAGTTCATGGCAGAAAAATAGCTAAATAGGGGTGGGTAGGTGCAATAGTGCGTGACAATTATTTTTACAGTGCATGGTGAGGATGGCCTGGAAATCGCAGATTAAAACCCCTACAAAATATGTTGATGTATGTCGATTATGTGTATAGAGCACACTTCGGTTTTCTTCTATTTTCTGCAAACTAACATATGGAACAACTCTCTGAAAACAGTCAGAAAACAATGACGAACACAACATATAGCACCAAAAGTTAAGATACCTTAATAGAAAATGACTCAAGTAAAAGTGAAAGTAATTCAGTAAAATACTACTTGAGTAAAAGTAAAAGTATCTGGTTTTAAATATACTCAAGTATCAAAAGTAAATGTAAAAGTACAAATCATTTAAAATTCCTTATATTAAGCAAACCAAACCCTTTGCCTTGATGACAGATTTTCACACTCATGGCATTCTCTCAACCAGCTTCATGAGGACCGCCACAGGAATGGAAGACCCAGAAATACCTCTGCTGCAAAGGATAAGTTCATTAGAGTTACCAGCCTCAGATTGCAGTCCAAATAAATGCTTCACAGAGTTCAAGTAACAGACACATCTCAACATCAACTGTTCAGAGGAGACTGTGTGAATCAGGCCTTCATGGTTGAATTGCTGCAAAGAAACCACTACTAAAGGACAGCAATAAGAAGAAGAGACTTGCTTGGGCCAAGAAACACAAGCAATGGATATTAGACCGGTGGAAATTTGTCCTTTGGTCTGGAGTCCCAATTTGCGATTTTTGGTTCCAACCTCAAATTTAGAGTCAGACCGCAATGAAGGAAAAGCAGCCAACAAGTGCTTAGCATATGTGGGAACTCCTTCAAGACTTCCAGGTGAAGCTGGTTTAGAGAATGCCAAGAGTGTACAAAGTTGTCATCAAGGCAAAGGGTGGCTATTTGAAGAATCTCAAATAGACAATCCCGCAGGCGAAGAAGCATAATGTGGAGGTCCTGGTCTGCGGTTGTGAGGCCGGTTGGACATACTGCCAAAATCTCTAAAGCAACGTTGATAGATAGATAGATAGATAGATAGATAGATAGATAGATAGATAGATAGATAGATAGATAGATAGATAGATAGATAGATAGATAGATAGATAGATAGATACTTGTCTTTCTTCAAACATGTACACTGAGTGTACAAAAGATTAAGAACTCCTGCTCTTTCCATGACAGAATGATCAGGTGAATCCAGGTGAAAGCTATGATCTCTTATTGATGTCACTTGTCATATCCACTTCAATCAGTGTAGATGAAGGGGAGGAGACAGGTTATGAGACAATTGAGACATGGATTATGTGTGCCATACACAATCCATTTAGGAAGGTGTTCTTAATGTTTTGTACACTCAGTGTATACAACATTGTGTAAAATAATCATAATGTCTACAAATATTGAATTAACCACATTCCTCTAAAAACAGAGCCATGTGGCAAGTTGATGCAAGAACTTAACATATTATTAAAATTGAGTAATTTAAATCAATTGTTTCTATCTTTGGTTATCCTCATAAATTATATATACATATTTAGCAACATATTTAGTTGGATTTATTCTGAACCTTTTTGGTCAAATGAAATTACATTCATTTTTATTAAGTATATGTATATGTTTGTCTCATTTTAACCCAGATATCAACAAGAATCAACAATATGATTTCAAGAGTTTGTTTATAATGTATTCATAGTGTACACACAGGTGGTTCAAAGAAAAGGGCCAACAGTAATTATTTCCTTATATAGCCCGCGGATCAAATAAACAGTAAGTAAACCAAAAGAGGTCACAACAATTATAGGGCATGTGAAGTCTCTGGTGCAAACTAGTGTCATCATCCTTTAAAAAATAAAAACCTGAAGCTGCAGCTTTGCCTGTCATCCACCCACACGGCCCACGGCAAGGACTGTGCTCTTGATCTTCAGGTCAGGCCAGGCCAGGTCAGAGAGAATGACCAACAAACGCTGTTGAGTACAATTTGTAAGCTGTGAAGGACCTAGTGCCTACTGCCTATAGCGCTGTCATATGAAAGTCATAATGCCTGTCAAACTTTTGCCAACCATGCACTTGGTATGTGTGCTACCACCACAGCTCAGCAGGTAAATTATGTTGGCACTGCAGTTAGCATCCTGCCTTGGGAACCTAATGTTGCAGGTTGAATGCCAGGTAGCCAACAACCTACATCATTTGCTTCAATATGAAGATTAATAACAACTTACATAACACTAGTCCTATTTTTATGTGCTGTCTGTATCTAAATGTGTCTATCTTTGCCAAGCCATGCATGTTACTTGGGCATGACAGTGAACAAACAGTGCCTGGGAAATCCTGAGCCTCTGGAAGCACACTCCAGAAAGTATTTCACTTTATGAGTTTTTATACGATACTGTATTGCACTGGAAAAGATCTTTCATATACTGTACAGTTGTTAGTGTGTGTGTACGCGTGTGTGTGTTTCGGGGGTGGGTATTCTGTACCAATTCAGGTTTCATGGAAGTCCAATTGATGCCAGTGGTACTATCGGTAGCGTACCTGCCTGTGTGAGACAAAATAGGTCCTTTGTGCATAAAGATATGCCCTTGCTCTTGTGAATTATCTGCACAAGAGTGTTTCTGAGTCAAAACCTATTCACCGCAGACAGGAGAACCTTGAGTTTGTTGAAACGAACGCCTACGGAAGACTACATCTGCAATTCTAATTATCCCAGCCTCGTCTCCCTGTCAGAACTACAAACTCAGTCGCCAATAACAACCAAACACCTCAGCTTACGTTCAGAGAACTGTGCTACGTAGCACACAATCCATATCCAGTGTACGAGAGAGGGAAATGCTAAAGTGTGCCGACTGTTATCTGTATTCTGATCTACCTGCCACTCCCTTGAGTTCAGCTCATATCCTTGGCCTGATGTGGCTGTAGACTTTTGTCAAAACAAAGCCTTATTAAATGCTTCCCTTGAATAAATGGCTGCAAAGATTGCCCCTCACGAGAGATAGTTCTGTTCTTCTCTAAGCTCCTCTCTGAGAGGAAACACATGTCTTTGTGAGATGTATTGACGTGGTGGAAGCAGTGAACTGTCTGTTCAAACAGTTAACACAGCTCAGACACCCATACATACCCTACAAGACATACCACATGGGGTCTCTTCACAGTCCCCAAGTCCAGAACAAACTATGGGAAACGCACAGTATTACATAGAACCATGACTACATGCAACTCTCTTCCACATCAAGAAACTCAAGCGAGCAGTAAAATCAGATTAAAAAAATAGATAAAATAACACCTCCTGGCACACCACGGACTGTGAAGAGACACGCACACACACACGCATACGCACACACAATCTAACACACTCACAGCTGAAATATAAGACCCCATAAATGTGTTTACATCCCTGTTAGTGAGCATTTCTCCCTTGCCAAGATAATCCATCCACCTGACAGGTGTGGCATATCAAGAAGCTGAATAAACAGCAGGATCATTACACAGGTGCACCTTGTGCTGGGGACAATAAAAGGCCACTCTAAAATGTGCATTGTTTTGTCACACAACACAATGCCACAGCCGTCTCAAGTTTTGAGGGAGCGTGCAATTGGTATGCTGACTGCAGATATGTCCACTAGAGCTGTTGCAAGAACATTATATGTTAATTTCTCTACCATAAGCCGCCTCCAACGTCGCATTAGAGAATTTGGCAGTAAGTCCAACCGGCCTCACAACCGCAGACTAGGACCTCCACATTATGCTTCTTCAACTGCAGGATTGCCACCCGGACAGCTGATGAAACTGTCGGTTTGCACAAGCGAAGAATTTATGCCAAAACCAGAAACCGTCTCAGGGAAGCTCATCTGCATGCTTGTTGTCCTCAGCAGGGTCTTAACCTGACTACAGTTCGCCGTCGTAACCGACTTCAGTGGGAAAATGCACACCTTCAATGGCCACTTGCACGCTGGAGAAGTGTGCTCTTCATGGATTAATCCAGGTTTCAACTGTACCGGACAGATAGCAGACAGCGTGTATGGCGTCATGTGAACAGAGTGGCCAGCAGCATACCATCCTGCATCCCACTGCTAGATTTTGCAGGTTTTCCTACTTACAAAGCATGTAGAGGTCTGTAATTTTTATCATAGGTACACTTCAACTGTGAGAGACGGAATCTAAAACAAAAATTGTAGACCTGCACAAGGCTGGGATGGGCTACATGACAATAGGCAAGCAGCTTGGTAAGAAGGCAACAACTGTTGGCGCAATTATTAGAAAATGGAAGAAGTTCAAGATGACGGTCAATCTCCCTCTGTCTGGGGCACCATGCAAGATCTCACCTCGTGGGCATCAATGATCATGAGGAAGGTGAGGGATCAGCCCAGAACTACACGGCAGGACCTGGTCAATGACCTGAAAAGAGCTGGGACCACAGTCTCAAAGAAAACCATTAGTAACACACTACGCCGTCATGGATTAAAATCCTGCAGCGCACGCAAGGTCCCCCTGCTCAAGCCAGCGCATGTCCAGGCCCGTCTGAAGTTTGCCAATGACCATCTGGATGATCCAGAGGAGGAATGGGAGAAGGTCATGTGGTCTGATGAGACAAAAATAGAGCTTTTTGGTCTAAACTCCACTCGCTGTGTTTGGAGGAAGAAGAAGGATGAGTACAACCCCAAGAACAACATCCCAACCGTGAAGCATGGAGGTGGAAACATCATTCTTTGGGGATGCTTTTCTGCAAAGGGGACAGGACGACTGCACCGTATTGAGGGGAGGATGGATGGGGCCATGTATCGCGAGATCTTGGCCAACAACCTCCTTCCCTCAGTAAGAGCATTGAAGATGGGTCGTGGCTGGGTCTTCCAGCATGACAACGACCCGAAACACACAGCCAGGGCAACTAAGGAGTGGCTCCGTAAGAAGCATCTCAAGGTCCTGGAGTGGCCTAGCCAGTCTCCAAACCTGAACCCAATAGAAAATCTTTGGAGGGAGCTGAAAGTCCGTATTGCCCAGTGACAGCCCCGAAACCTGAAGGATCTGTATGGAGGAGTGGGCCAAAATCCCTGCTGCAGTGTGTGCAAACCTGGTCAAGAACTACAGGAAACGTATGATCTCTGTAATTGCAAACAAAGGTTTCTGTACCAAATATTAAGTTCTGATTTTCTGATGTATCAAATACTTATGTCATGCAATAAAATGCAAGTGAATTACTTAAAAATCATACAATGTGATTTTCTGGATTTTTGTTTTAGATTCCGTCACTCACAGTTGAAGAGTACCTATGATAAAAATTACAGACTTCTACATGCTTTGTAAGTGGGACAACCTGCAAAATCGGCAGTGTATCAAATACTTGTTCTCCCCACTGTATATGGTTATGGTATGGGCAGGCATAAGCTAAGATCACAATGGAAATTTGACCACACAGAGATCCTGAGGCCCATTGTCGTGCCATTCATCCGCCGCCATCACCTCATGTTTCAGCATGATAACGCACGCCCCCATGTCGCAAGGATCTGTACACAATTCCTAGAACCTGAAAATGTCCTAGTTCTTCCATGGCCTGCATACTCACTGGACATGTCATGCATTGAGCATGTTTGGGATGCTCTGGATTGACCTAAACAACAGCGTGTTCCAGTTCTAGCAACTTTGCACAGCCATTGAAGAGGAGTGGGGCCACAATCAACAGCCTGATCAATGCTGTGCAAAGGAGATGTGTTGCACTGCATGAGGTAAATAAATGGTGGTCACACCAGATACTGACTGGTTTTCTGATCTGTGACCATGCATATCTGTATTCCCAGTATTGTGAAATCCATAGATTAAGGCCATTTCAATTGACTGTTTTCCTTATGTGAACTGTAACTCTTTGAAATTGTTGCATGTTGCGTTCATATTTTTGTTCAGTGTAATAATGTCCTGTATGATGTACTGTTTTATTTATGATGTAGGCTGTGGTTTTGTTATGATGTAATTGTTTTATTTCTGTTTGGACCCCAGCAAGAGTAGCTGCTGCCTTGGCGTTACCACGGGTTGCCGTGGCAACGCCTCACACACTCTCATATCCCTGCGCAGGCAGCGGTAACGCCTCTTTACTGGAAACTGGGCTCCTCTTCTCCCCTCCATTAGCAGTTCCAACAGACAGACAGACAGACAGACAGAAGCGACAGACAGCAGGTCCACGCTGGAGACCTCTTCAGTAGCATCAGTAGCTCATGTATAATTCAGATGGATTGCTCATGTTTAAGGTCAAGGGAGATGTGTGTATTAAGTTATGGGTTTCGCGAGTACTCATCTGCATAAAGGGCTACGGCCACACGATATCTCACCTTCTCTACAAGCTTTTAAAAGTGCACTCATCCACGTAGAAGAAATTCAGACACTAAACTCACCTAATCAGGACAGCTCAGTGGGTAACCGACACGACTCCCTCATCTATAAGTCGCATCCATACAGATCGCCTCTTCCGCAGTTTTCATCAATGACATATGTTTCATCTATGTTTCTCAACAATGCAGTTCACATCATCCACACACTTCATGCATTCATCCCATCCAGTTAATCTAATCCTCAATGTACTTTTCATCCTCACAGACCTCATTCAAAGACTTAATCAATTTATTACATCTATGTAGTACTCCTCATCCATTCATTTCATCCTCAATCTTATCCCCACTATAACTCATTCATACACTGATTTATAATCTGATTACAACAGTTACATATACACAAAACTCATTTCATCCACAGAGCTATCCGCTCTGTCAACCTCATCGACACTTTCATCCAGACACCCCAAATCCACTGATAATCTCACCCACAGTATCCACCTAGTTTAAGTATTTACCTCATCCACTCATTTCACTTCACCCAGACAGTTCCCACTTCCCCTATATCACTTATCCACATACCCCATCCACAACAGAATAGGACTACGCCTTTTTGGGGGGGGGGGGGGGGGGGTTCAACAAGAAAATTATGAAATCTCCTACCCTCACTCTCTCCTTTTGAAAGAGTGTCTATGCGCAAGAGAAGACAGATTTTGAAGAAAGGGTCATGCCAGTCAAATCTTCCCTGTGTTAGAAATGTCAGTTACAGATTTGAAAGACGAGTACAGTTGGTAAGAATTCTCCCCTTTGGAAAAAAAGACAATTCCTTAATAATATGGCATATTCTCAGTGACAGGTATATTTTGAGGTGATTCTTACCTTTAAGTGCTGCTCCTCATTCCAAAATCCATACTCCAGATTAGCTTACTGAGGGGGCACACAGCCAAACTGACACACGCATACACACTCACTCTAACACGCACACACACAGCCTCCGAGTGCCCGCTTAAACCTCTTTGTGCCAGCCCCTTCTACTCTGCCCATCATGGGAACAATATCCTTTTATCTCACTATCTCTTTGTTTACTGTGCATTTCATCCCCACTGTCGCACTCCTCTTGTCTCCCACTATTCTAACGAGCCATCTCGAAAAGCCCTGTGAAAACACTAGACCAGGCGGGCGACTGAGGGGGGATGAGCTGAGATGAGAGAGAGAGAGAGAGAGAGAGAGAGAGAGAGAAAGAGAAATGCTCTTCACTGGTGTGAGCTCCTATGTCGAGGCGCGGCAGGGGTTCAGTTCTCCCCCTTCGCTCTACTGATCCTACCCCCCTCTACACTCTACTCTTGCTCATCACCTGTGATCAGCCCTAGCCCCACCTCAGCGCTCTGAATGGGTGAAGAAAAAGCTTTAACTCCTCCAATCTCTATTTCATAGCCCCTCTCTCTCTCCCTCTAAGCTTCTCTCTGACACATCTGCTCAAACAGGTTTTTTATTCCTGTCCCTGGCTTTCTCTGTCACCCCTCTCCATCTCGCTCTCTTTAATTCAATTTCTCTTTCCTTCCTATTTTCGGACACATCCTCCTCTAACTATACCTCTGGAGACTGGTATGTGCGTGATACAAAGAGGAGTCATGATTTCTGTGGTAATAGAGGGAGTAGGTGACATAGGGGTGGAAAGGCTGTGCTATTGACTCGGCTTGCTTCATTAGCATGTACCTGTGGGGTTAGCGTCTCTGAGGGTTAGCTACCCTGCTGTAGCTAGCTCTCTGCTTCTCCCCGCGGTGACAGACCGCCTTTGCTGCCTCCCTCTGAGCCAGCTGACACAGAGGACTGAAGAGGGAGACCAAAATAGATGCAGCATCCCACTGCTCTAGACGTAAGGAAATGGCAGAACTATGACATGACATCCATGCTGCTTTGTGTAGGAAGCATAAAGTATCAATGTTACTCCATAATGTGCAGTGGGAAACATCTAAGCTGCTCCATAATTCAGGCACAAGCTTTTCTATAATTAGTGTACAAACTCTATTATTTTCAGTAATTACATTTAAATGTAAATACTTTCTAGTATTTTCAAGTAAACAACATATTCTGATTTGCAATTCTATGCAAGACGGCATAAAATGTCAATGCAGATCTACATTTAGCAGTTCAACAAATGTACCATTTGATGAAATAACATAATAAGAAGCATAATAAAATCCAGTTTTAATCTAATTCAAAGTTGAAATAATCCATTAGATTACTGAACACTGCCCTGGTGTTGCCAGATCCATGCTCCATGCTCCAACCAACTGAGCAGTTTTAATAATACCCACAGTAAACTAGTGTTGCACTAGTAATGAATCTAATAAACAGAAATGTTGAGCCCTATCCCCTATGGTCCCCATTAGTATTGCAGATGTTAGGTATTTTTCCCACACTTCTCTTTTGGCTCATGCACCCTCTAACCAGAGCCATACATCTGCCTCTACCTAATGGATAAAGTATATTTCACCACTGGTGTGCTCTGCCAAAGAGCTCTATTTTCATGACATCTGACCATAGCACTGGTTCCAATTCCAACTCCAAGAGGTGCTAAGGTCAGATGACATGAAAATAGAGCTCTTTGCCACGCACACCAGTAGTGTATTTGGTGTTGAAAAACATAAGCATATGCAGAAAAGTACCTCTTACCTACGGTAAAATTGACCACAAAACTCAACATTTTACAATGGCCATCCAAGTCTCACGACTTCAACCTGTTTGAAAACCTGTGGTTTGAATTGAAGAGGGAGGGTGCTAGAATATTTAAAACAGGAGTGCCAATCATTTGGACCCCTATCTTTTTTTGTTTTTTTATTTATTAATTGTTAAACATACTGTATTTCTCTGAACAATTGTATTAGTATAAAATAACATAATTTCCCTATATATATACTGTATACATATATATACAGTGGGGAGAACAAGTATTTGATACACCGCCGATTTTGCAGGTTTTGCCACTTACAAAGCATGTAGAAGTCTGTAATTTTTATCATAGGTACTCTTCAACCGTGAGTGACGGAATCTAAAACAAAAATCCAGAAAATCACATTGTATGATTTTTAAGTAATTAATTTGCATTTTATTGCATGACATTAGTATTTGATACATCAGAAAAGCAGAACTTATTTGGTACAGAAACCTTTGTTTGCAATTACAGAGATCATACGTTTCCTGTAGTTCTTGACCAGGTTTGCACACACTGCAGCAGGGATTTTGGCCCACTCCTCCATACAGACCTTCTCCAGATCCTTCAGGTTTCGGGGCTGTCGCTGGGCAATACAGACTTTCAGCTCCCTCCAAAGATTTTCTATTGGCTAGGCCACTCCAGGACCTTGAGATGCTTCTTACGGAGCCACTCCTTAGTTGCCCTGGCTGTGTGTTTTGGGTCTTGTCATGCTGGAAGACCCAGCCACGACCCATCTTCAATGCTCTTACTGAGGGAAGGAGGTTGTTGGCCAAGATCTCGCGATACATGGCCCCATCCATCCTCCCCTCAATACGGTGCAGTCGTCCTGTCCCCTTTGCAGAAAAGCATCCCCAAAGAATGATGTTTCCACCTCCATGCTTCACGGTTGGGATGGTGTTCTTGGGGTTGTACTCATCCTTCTTCTTCCTCCAAACACGGCGAGTGGAGTTTAGACCAAAAAGCTCTATTTTTGTCTCATCAGACCACATGACCTTCTCCCATTCCTCCCCTGGATCATCCAGATGGTCATTGGCAAACTTCAGACGGGCCTGGACATGTGCTGGCTTGAGCAGGGGGACCTTGCGTGTTCTGCAGGATTTTAATCCATGACGGCGTAGTGTGTTACTAATGGTTTTCTTTGAGAATGTGGTCCCAGCTCTCTTCAGGTCATTGACCAGGTCCTGCCGTGTAGTTCTGGGCTGATCCCTCACCTTCCTCATGATCATTGATGCCCCACGAGGTGAGATCTTGCATGGTGCCCCAGACCGAGGGAGATTGACCGTCATCTTGAACTTCTTCCATTTTCTAATAATTGCGTCAACAGTTGTTGCCTTCTCACCAAGCTGCTTGCCTATTGTCCTGTAGCCCATCCCAGCCTTGTGCAGGTCTACAATTTTATCCCTGATGTCCTTACACAGCTCTCTGGTCTTGGCCATTGTGGAGAGGTTGAATTGAGTGTGTGGACAGGTGTCTTTTATTCAGGTAACGAGTTCAAACAGGTGCAGTTAATACAGGTAATGAGTGGAGAACAGGAGGGCTTCTTAAAGAAAAACTAACAGGTCTGTGAGAGCCGGAATTCTTACAGGTTGGTAGGTGATCAAATACTTATGTCATGCAATAAAATGCAAATTAATTATTTAAAAATCATACAATGTTATTTTCTGGATTTTTGTTTTAGATTCCGTCTCTCACAGTTGAAGTGTACCTATGTTAAAACTTACAGACCTCTACATGCTTTGTAAGTAGGAAAACCTGCAAAATCGGCAGTGTATCAAATACTTGTTCTCCCCACTGTATATATTTTTTTATACAATAGCTCATTAGTATTATTCATTTTATCAAGGCTGCCAGTAATTATGGATCTGACTAATTCTCAACCAAAGGCATTATACTAAATCCTTCGCACCTTGAAACACAACCCTACAAAGTCCTTAAGTGGTTCTCTGATTATCCTTTCCATTCCCATAATCCCATATAACAAATTCCCCCATTGATCCAGATGGGAGTGAAATGAAAGCCCCAACCAGATCCTCAGGAAATTGATCAGCTGTCATCTTCTCCACTATAGCCTACAATACAAGGACAGAATGGAATAGAATACTTAAACTCTGTCTCCTGTGTGTATGCTAACATCTGCAGTCCTGAGAGCAATGACATAGCACTAGGACGTTTTAAACATTTACGTACTGCTTTGGAATGCAGTATATAGGTAATGAATGGGTTATGAAGCCTTCCTTATGTAGGTACCCTTGAAATAAAGTGTTACTCCGAAGGGTTTGTTTTTATTGGACTTCTTTTCCAAATAACACCTCTGGAAAAGACACCCACTATGCGTGCAATGTTCGAAATTGTAGCCTTGCCCATGTGATTAGCAACCTTGGCAGAAAGCCGAAAAGTCACCTGCTATCACTGGATCAGGCAAACATTTGTAGATCTTGTTGTATGCAGTAGTTCTAGTCGATGCTGGTCTGCAGAGAACTGACAATCAAGGTCCCATACTGGTTGGTCAAATAAGCACCTACTACAAAGACTGGCTGTGCTTCACTATGGGGTCACAGTACCCTCTAGAGGGAAGAGGAGATGAAACTTGATGGTGGGGGGCCAACTAGCTATGGCATAAAAGTGGCATAGAAAGTTAAGATTGTTTCCTGTTGGTTCCTGGGGTTGAAATGTCATCTACTATATTATATAATAAAAACTTATCTGAAGTCACAGAAAAACTTTATTTAAAGACTCATTAGTGCTGTGTTTCCATCGCAGGCAGAAGTTCAAAACCAATCACTAATAAATGTATACATTGCAATACAGCATCACTGTAAGTCAAATATCAAACCATTTCTAACAAGGAATGTACAAATTACAAGTTGCAAAAAGTATTCCATAATATAAAAACAGCTTCTACTGAATTGCAAAACCAAAGTTTTAATTATGTTAACACATTGAGTCATGAAATGATCAGAAAGGCTTGATTACATGCACTTGAGGTTTAGTTATTTTTTTGTACAACTATTCTTGATGTAAATGGCATGTTATAGAAGGTCCCCTATACTGCACAATGAGGATGAGGAAGTGATTTGATGTTTGGGGTAGGTTTCTCAAAAACAAGTGAAATCACAAAAAATGATCTTCTATAACATGCCATTTAACATAAAAAAAGAGAGATTTGGTTGTAAAAACAAAACTTATCCTTTAAGGCCATAGCACAGAACAAGTAAAAAAAAAAGAAGCTAAAAAGCAAATTGGTATAATAAATTAAAAAGGTGTAACATCATTAAGGATTACAGCAATTACAATGCTGTATAAGGGCACAGAGAAATTGTATATTTTTGCATGTCAAATGAATTCCCTGCCATTAAATAAATCAACAAAATAATTTTCTTTATAAGAGCACTCAGAACATTCTTCATTTGGGTGGGGGTGGGGGGGTTTCCAGAGACCGTAGTGTGTCCTGTTAATAGTGTTTCCTGTGTTCTCAGATCTGGGGCTGTTTCTGTCGAAGTTTTGGTATATAGTCATGAGTTTTTCCCAGAATTCGTCACGCAGTCATTGCAGTTAAAGTAAACAAAACACACCCACGATGAAAAGTAGACAAAAACAACAAGGCACAAAGTGCATTTTCAGACAACAAACTTGTTTTTGGTGGTGGAACCGCTCTTTGTGGCGGTGTCAGAGTGGGACTGGTAGCCAATGGTCATCTTCATGGGGATTCCCAAGCGCTCCTTATACACTGTCCTGTTGACACACACAGGGCCATATGAGACGGGAGGTGGTAGCAGAAAAAAAGGGCAAAACCATTTTGAAATACTAAGACCATACACTCTTTAGTAAGTCAACATTTTCCTGAGGAGTCTATTTTATAAAGAAAGAGCAAAGTTGGAGCGCTGACTACACTAACAAACATTGACTTCAAATTGATCTAACTTACCCTATGTGTGTTACGGCTTCCCTGTTGTCAAAGTCTGCCGTCCAGATGGCAATTTTATCTCCTTTCGTGCGAATATTGACTACTGCGCCGCACACTTCATCACTATAGTCATCGAAAGCCTCCCCAACAAGACAGAGAAGCTGGACAGGTGATGTGTCCGGAAAAAAATATGGAACCATACATTAACATTTTAATGGCATCACAGAATTCCTTAATCCAGCAACACAGGGAGAAGATTGAGGCTGTATTTCATTTCAAAACGTCCATGTATTACACACAAACTCACTGTTTCTAACCAGAAGCGGTCCAGGTCTTGTCTCCTCTGCTGCTTGTTGAGTGTGATCAGCCAGCGCCCTCCTCGCTTGTTCCGCTCATCCTCCCACATGGGCTCAATGCCATCCTGTCACACCAGAGGAGAGACACAGCTTTACTTGCACTAAAACCACAGCAGAAGAGGCCATGGCTGAACAGTCCTGAACTGAAATTTTATTCCAGGCACACTTAGTTGCAAAGATACTGTGTAGTTAGATGGAATAAAATGTCTTTACTTGTTTACTTTTTGAAATGCCACAAACCTACCTTAAAGAGGGAGTAGTCGCATCCAGATATCAGATTGCTTGACAACTGAATATGATTATAGAGACTGAAATGACAAGATAATGTTCTTAGTACAACACACACAATTGCAGTATAGTGGGAAGGAACTAAATGCTATCAGGATGATGAAAGAAGACATGTTGGTAAAATCTACAATCATCCTTTTCATACTCATTCAATCCATGTCATCAAAAAATACTTTTAAAAAACGTTAGTCTTAATGATTCTTACGCCCAGAAATCTTCAACCGTGTCAAACTTGGAGATGAGGCGGAGGTTTGCCTGCCACGTTTTGGTCTTATCATTTTTGAAGAACCAGAGAGACCATCTGTTGGGGCAAAACAGAAATGGAATTTGCATAAAGTAAACACTGGCTAATTAAACGCATAGTAAACAATCGTAATCAACAGCCCATAAGCAAATGAGTAAGTTATGGATTAACATGGTTCACTGCTTTGTGCCATATTCATTCAATGTCAGATCCTTAGGAAGTTCAACTGAGCTTGACTGCAGTAACAAAGTGAAATGCATGGATGGTAATCACACACAGACAGACCCAGCTTGTGGTATGAACACTTATTAGCTATGAAAATAAAGTGAGTCGCACACACAGTGCCTTCAAAATGTGCAAATAAAGAAAACCCCTTAAATGAGTAATATTCCAAACTTTTGGCCCCCAGTGTATATACAGATGAAGTCGGAAGTTTACATACACATTAGCCAAATACATTTAAACTCAGTTTTTCACAGTTCCTGACATTTAATCCTAGTAAACAATCATCACATTCCCAGTGGGTCAAAAGTTTACATACACTCAATTAGTATTTGGTAGCATTGCCTTTAAATTGTTTACCTTGGATCAAACGTTTTGGGTTGGCTTCCACAAGCTTTCCACAATAGGTTGAGTGAATTTTTCCTCCTAACAGAACTGGTGTAACTGAGTCAGGTTTGTAGGCCTCCTTGCTCGCACATGCTTTTTCAGATCTGCCCACAAATGTTCTATAGGATTGAGGTCAGGGCTTTGTGATGGCCACTCCAATACCTTTACTTTGTTGTCCTTAAGCCATTTTGCCACAACTTTGGAAGTATGTTTGGGGTCATTGTCCATTTGCAACCAAGCTTTAACGTCCTGACTGATGTCTTGAGATGTTGCTTCAATATATCCACATACTTTTCCTTCCTCATCATGCCATCTATTTTGTGAAGTGCACCAGTCCCTCCTGCAGCAAAGCACCCCCACAACATCATGCTGCCACCCCCATGCTTCACGGTTGGGATTGGTGTCCTTCGGCTTGCAAGCCTCCCCCTTTTCCTCCAAACATTATGATGGTCATTATGCCCATACAGTTCTATTTTTGTTTCATCAGACCAGAGGACATTTCTCCAAGTAAGATATTTGTCCCTATGTGCTGTTGCAAACCGTAGTCTGGCTTTTTTATGGCGGTTTTGGAGCAGTGGCTTCTTCCTTGCTGAGCGCTCGTTTTACTGTGGATATAGATACTTTTGTACCAGTTTCCTCCAGCATCTTCACAAGATCCTTTGCTGTTGTTCTGGGATTGATTTGACTTTTCGTACCATAGTACGTTGATCTCTATCACTACCGATAAATGTACGATAATCTAAAATTTTAATAACCATTTTGCTACGGCTGGCCATGCTTTCCACCTGGCTACCCCAACCCCGACCAACAGCTCTGTACCCCCCGCAGCAACTTGCCCAAGCCCCCCACCCCCCCCCCACGCTTCTCCTTGACCCAAATCCAGATAGCTGATGTTCTGAAAGAGCTGCAAAATCTGGACCCCTACAAATCTGCTGGGCTAGACAATCTGGACCCTTTCTTTACAAAATGGTCAGCCGAAATTGTTGCAACCCCCATTACTAGCCTGTTCAACGTCGCTTTTGTATCGTCTGAGAACCCTAGAGATTGGAAAGCTGCCGCAGTCATCCCCCTGTTCAAAGGGGGAGACACTCTAGACCCAAACTGTTATAGACCTATATCCATCCTGCCCTGCCTTTCTAAAGTCTTCGAAAGCCAAGTTAACAAACAGATCACTGACCACTTCGAATCCCACCGTACCTTCTCTGCTATGCAATCTGGTTTCCGAGCTGGTCATGGGTGCACCTCAGCCACGCTCAAGGTACTAAACGATATCATAACCGCCATCAATAAAAGACAGTACTGTGCAGCCGTCTTCATCAACCTGGCCAAGGCTTTCGACTCTGTCAATCACCGCATTCTTATTGGCAGACTCAACAGGCTTGGTTTCTCAAGTGACTGCCTTGCCTGGTTCTCCAACTACTTCTCAGATAGAATTCAGTGTGTCAAATCGGAGGGCCTGTTGTCCGGTCCTCTGGCAGTCTATGGGGGTGCCACAGGGTTCAATTCTTGGGCCAGCTCTATTCTCTATATATATATCTCAACGATGTCGCTCTCGCTGCTGGTGACTCTCTGATCCATCTCTACGCAGACGACACCATTCTGTATACATCTGGCCCCTCTTTGGACACTGTGTTAACTAACCTTCAAACAAGCTTCAATGCCATGCAACACTCCTTCCGTGGCCTCCAACTGCTCTTAAATGCTAGTAAGACTAAATGCATGCTCTTCAATAGAACGTTGCCCGCACCCGCCCACCAGACTATCATCACTACTCTCGACGGGTCTGACTTAGAATATGTGGACACCTACAAATACCTAGGTGTCTGGTTAGATTGTAAACTCTCCTTCCAGACTCACATTAAACACCTCCAATCCAAAATTAAATCTAGAATCCGCTTCCTATTTCGCAACAAAGCCTCCTTCACTCATGCTGCCAAACATGCCCTTGTAAAACTGACCATCCTACCGATCCTTGACTTCGGCGATGTCATTTACAAAATAGCCTCCAACACTCTACTCAGCAAATTGGATGTAGTCTATCACAGTGCCATCTGTTTTGTTACCAAAGCCCCATATACTACCCACCACTGCGACCTGTACGCTCTCGTTGGCTGGCCCTCACTACATACTCGTCGACAAACCCACTGGCTCCAGGTCATCTATAAGTCTTTACTAGGTAAATCCCTGCCTTATCTCAGCTCGCTGGTCACCATAGCAACACCCACCCGTAGCATGCACTCCAGCAGGTATATTTCACTGGTCATCCCCAAAGCCAACACCTCCTTTGGCCGCCATTTCTTCCAGTTCTCTGCTGCCAATGACTGGAACGAATTACAAAAATCACTGAAGCTGGAGACTACCATCTGCCTCAATAACTTTAAACATCAGTTGTCAGAGCAGCTTACCGATCACTGCACCTGTACATAGCCCTTCTGTAAATAGCCCACCCCACTACCTCATATTTATTATTTTTGCTCATTTGCACACCAGTATCTCTATTTGCACATCATAATCTGCACATTATCAGTCCAGTGTTCATTTGTAATTTATTTCACCACTATGGCCTATTTATTGTCCTACCCTCCTAACCTTACTAAACTTGCACACACTGTACATCGATTTTCTATTTTCTATTGTGTTATCGACTATATGTTTGTTTATTCCCATGTGTAACTCTGTGTTTTTGTCGCACTGCTTTGCTTTGTCTTGGCCAGGTCGCAGTTGTAAATGAGAACTTGTTCTCAACTGGCCTACCTGGTTAAATAAAGGTGAAATAAAATAAATAAATAAAGGAGACAGAACGTGTCTCCTTCCTGAGCGGTATGAAGGCTACGTGATCCCATGGTGTTTATACTTGCGTACTATTGTTTGTACAGATGAACGTGGTACCTTCAGGCATTTGGAAATTGCTCCCAAGGATGAACCAGACTTGTGGAGGTCTACAATTTTTTTCTGATGTCTTGGCTGATTTCTTTTGATTTTCCCATGATGTCAAGCAAAGAGGCAATTAGTTTGAAGGTAGGTCTTGAAATACATCCACAGGTACACCTCCAATTGACTCAAATGATGTAAATTAGCCTATCAGAAGCTTCTAAAGCCATGACATCATTTTCTGGTTGTGATATAGTGAATTATAAGTGAAATAATCTGTCTGTAAACAATTATTGGAAGAATTACTTGTGTCATGCACAAAGTAGATGTCCTAAACGACTTGCCAAAACTATAGTTTGTTAACATGAAATCTGTAGAGTGGTTGAAAAATGCGTTTTAATGACTTCAACCTAAGTGTATGTAAACTTCCGACTTCAACTGTATGCGACTTTATTTTTATAACTAACAGTTCGCTGGTGGGATCTACGTGATACCCACCACTCTTACAGAAAACTACTTGCCGGACTTCTTCACAGGTAAACTTTCCTTACCACAGAGCAGCAGCCTGTAATGGTTTTCAAAGAGCAGTAGTCTGGGTCAACTTACTTGTTCTGTAGGGGGTGTTTTATGTAGCTCTCAGGGCTCACTATCTCCTGACCAGTCTCTGCTTCTGCTCCTTCTTCAGCATGTTGGGGTGGATTTAAATTGATATCCTAGTGGAAAACAATTTGAAAGAAGTGGGATCTTGCAGGACTGCGATGCCTTGGGTCATTGGTAAGTTATATTATTTTTTTTGTTTATATACAAATTACATCAGACTTTAGTTTTTTGCAACATACTTTCCAGACACTATTTACATAGGCTAAATGGTCCAACATTATTTCAAATCAATGAAATAAACTGTTTGTGTTTAGCTAGAGTGGAAATACTAAATGAGAGAAAATGTATTGCACCAGCCATAATTATTGGGCAAGTTGGTGAACTGTCTTGCAGCTAACAGTCAGTTAGCTAACTAGCCTAAAATGGAAACACAGACTAGTCCAGGCAAGAAAGAACAAGCTGACATCTATCTATCTATCTATCTTTTTTTAAACCTTTATTTAACTAGAACAAAAACGTATTTACAATGACAGCCTACCTACAGGGTCAGCACCTGGATCAAATTAGGGTTAAGTGCCTTGCTGAAAGACACATCGGCAGGTTTTTCACCTTGTCGGCTCGGTTATTCGAACCAGCGACCTTTCGGTTATTGCCCCAACGTTCTAACCGCTAGGCTACCTGCCGCCCTGAATATAACTTGTATAGTGCATTTTTTCTTTCATTAAAATACATTTATGTTTGACAAGAGCAGATTTAACAGCTGTTACAACATTTACTGAACTTGTTGTTAGTTAGCCATTCACATAGCTAGTAGTGAACATTACTCTCACTCGTCTTTGCACTACTTGGGTCGTGGCACAAAAAGTTTATACAAGGGCAAGAATAGCAGAAAATACAAACATGTAAACATACATTTCCTTCTAAGTGATTAGATTCGAGCTATTAATACTACATTTGGGGAAATAATGTATCTTGGACAACGGATTCCAATAAACATTTTAAATTATTTTGTCGGTGAAGTTACTCACCGGTTCCGCAGTCGCCATCTTATGATTCTCGGTGTAGAACGTTGAAAATCATTGGGCCAGAGACGTAGAGTGATAACGAGAGGGATAACGGTCGTCACTAGTTACCACAGCCACAACGTCATAAACCCTATCTTCTTAAAACGTGATTTTAAATGTAACCTTAATCCAGTGATAACCTTATGCCTAACCTTAAATTAAGCCCAAAAGCATTTTTTTTTGGTTTTCATGAATGTCTACTATATAGCCAATTTTTAATTTGTGGATGTGGTAACTGGGCCTAAAATCAGTCTACTCCAGCAGGTGGCGTTTTTTTGTCTGCTCACCAAGCGAGAAGCTTTTTTATGGAGTTCATGAGTGTCGAATTTGGTTAACAAAAATGTAATGGCTTATTTGCTACTTATGGCTTATTTTATCAATATAAGTTTAGTAATTATTATGTTGTTACGAGTGTACTGATATGAGTAGGACATGTGACATCGCAGCAACGTTGAGAAAAAACACTTTATATTGGAGTTGTGCCGGGTCGTCACTAGTTACCACAGCCACAAAGTCATAATCCCAGCCTATTTCTACAATTTATCTTCGTTAAATGTGATTTTTAAACCTAACCTTAACTACACTGCTAATTTTATGCCTAACACCAAATACATGTTTTCGATATAGCCAATTTTGACAGTGGTAACTAGTGGAAACCATTGTGCCTGTTGTTCACACGCATATCTGTCCATTCATTGGCTAGAATGGTCACACCTAATCTTGCCTCCCCCCAACTGCCTTCCATTTTTGAATACATTTATTAGAGCCAAAGATTATAGATATACTGACAAGATACAGATCTTTCCACCCTAACAACGAGAGTCGTTGTCCACAAAGCGACAAAGGCGGGCTGTCTAGCTCCCGCCTATCCTTTCTTTGGATTGGTGGATACATCTCATTATTGTAATCCTTTTTTGAATATTCGATTAGGGTTGTTTCCCTCTACCACCTGTATTTAATGGAGAGATATGCTATGCTATATATATGCTATACTATAGCATATATGCGTTTTTTCTAAAAGTTGCCGGGATCATGCCTACTTATAACAGTACAAACGTAACAACTAGCAAATAAGCCATACATTTTTTGTTGACCAAATTCGACACCGTCTCGTTAACCTCCATACAAAAACTCCTTGCTTGGGTGGGTGAAACAACGATAATCGTTGCCTGCTGGAGGGAGACAGATTTTCTTCAGAGTTGGGCCTCTCTCGTCCTCTTGCTCTCTGTTAAAGCGGCCACTGGACTGTATCTGGTCAATATAACGGATAATCAGTGATTGTTCTGACCGGTCCAACGTCACAGGTCTTCTTTGGGCTTGTGTGAAAAAGTTTATTGAAATAAGTATTGATCTTTACCCACCTTTATTTATGTAATTGTGAATTAAACAAGCAATACTAATCATCAAAGAAGCTAAGCTTTATTGTGTAACTAATCAGAAATTACATAACTTGTGCTCACAGTCAATCATTCTCCAAAGGGTTCTCCTATGGGGACAGCCTACACAGCCTAGGTTCTAGATAGCACCGTTTGTTCTAAGAGTGTAGCGTACCCTTGGGTCCATCTCTATCAGGTAGACTTTAGCTAAAAAACACCCAGCAATTTATGTCTGTCTCATCTGAGAGTGGAGGACTACCGTACCGGAGTCAAAGATATCGTTGAGAAAGGGAGTGGAGAGTGAAATGTCAAAATAATGATGCCAGTAAAACAAGATGTAAAAGACTGAAGCCTGGAAATACATCAACCAGTAGTAGTGATGGGGGGGATTATATATCGTATCATTTTCCTTTTTGCCCTAGTTTTCTGTACCTACACCAAAACTCCAGTATGTTTGCTTCATAGCTTGTTAATCACCTTCTTTTTAAATAGAGAGAACACTTTTATTTTAATGTCTGATCAAACCTCATTTTCTCATGTCTCTCTCTTGTCCCTCAGCAGCAGACATATGGTGAGCAATATGTTTGGAACATCGAATCACAAAATCACAGTATCGAAGAGCAATACATATCGTATTGTCACCTAATTATTGTAATAATATCGCCTTGTGAAGTCCCTGGCAATTCCCAGCCCTAACCCGGAGTGGACAATCCCCATTTATGACTTGTCCATAATGTAATAACTGCCAATAATATAATAGTTTTTTCATTTCTAACGTAATAACCAGTCTCCTGGACCCTAGCGATTGATAGAGTGAAAGAGAGATATAGAGATAGATAGGTGTAGTACCCCTGACACTATAGTCCACACCAGTCTCATGGCCAGCATCACAGGTAGGTGGTAGTCCATCAGATGGAAGTTCTGCAGAGACAACATAAACAGACCGAAGGAATGAGTGTGTGTGTTTGTTTGTGTGTGTGCATTTACAGTGGGGAGAACAAGTATTTGATACACTGCCGATTTTGCAGGTTTTCCCACTTACAAAGCATGTAGAAGTCTGTAATTTTTATCATAGGTACTCTTCGACTGTGAGTGACGGAATCTAAAACAAAAATCCAGAAAATCACATTATATGATTTTTAAGTAATTAATTTGCATTTTATTGCATGACATAAGTATTTGATACATCAGAAAAGCAGAACTTAATATTTGGTACAGAAACCTTTGTTTGCAATTACAGAGATCATACGTTTCCTGTAGTTCTTGATCAGGTTTGCACACACTGCAGCAGGGATTTTGGCCCACTCCTCCATACAGACCTTCTCCAGATCCTTCAGGTTTCGGGGCTGTCGCTGGGCAATACGGACTTTCAGCTCCCTCCAAAGATTTTCTATTGGGTTCAGGTCTGGAGACTGGCTAGGCCACTTCAGGACCTTGAGATGCTTCTTACGGAGCCACTCCTTAGTTGCCCTGGCTGTGTGTTTCGGGTCGTTGTCATGCTGGAAGACCCAGCCACGACCCATCTTCAATGCTCTTACTGAGGGAAGGAGGTTGTTGGCCAAGATCTCGCGATACATGGCCCCATCCATCCTCCCCTCAATACGGTGCAGTCGTCCTGTCCCCTTTGCAGAAAAGCATCCCCAAAGAATGATGTTTCCACCTCCATGCTTCACGGTTGGGATGGTGTTCTTGGGGTTGTACTCATTCTTCTTCTTCCTCCAAACACGGCGAGTGGAGTTTAGAACAAAAAGCTCTATTTTTGTCTCATCAGACCACATGACCTTCTCCCATTCCTCCTCTGGATCATCCAGATGGTCATTGGCAAACCTCAGACGGGCCTGGACAAGCGCTGGCTTGAGCAGGGGGACCTTGCGTGCGCTGCAGGATTTTAATCCATGACGGCGTAGTGTGTTACTAATGGTTTTCTTTGAGACTGTTGTCCCAGCTCTCTTCAGGTCATTGACCAGGTCCTGCCGTGTAGTTCTGGGCTGATCCCTCACCTTCCTCATGATCATTGATGCCCCACGAGTTGAGATCTTGCATGGTGCCCCAGACCGAGGGAGATTGACCGTCATCTTGAACTTCTTGCATTTTCTAATAATTGCGCCAACAGTTGTTGCCTTCTCACTAAGTTGCTTGCCTATTGTCCTGTAGCCCATCTCAGCCTTGTGCAGGTCTACAATTTTATCCCTGATGTCCTTACACAGCTCTCTGGTCTTGGCCATTGTGGAGAGGTTGGAGTCTGTTTGATTGAGTGTGTGGACAGGTGTCTTTTATACAGGTAACGAGTTCAAACAGGTGCAGTTAATACAGGTAATGAGTGGAGAACAGGAGGGCTTCTTAAAGAAAAACTAACAGGTCTGTGAGAGCCGGAATTCTTACTGGTTGGTAGGTGATCAAATACTTATGTCATGCAATAAAATGCAAATTAATTATAAAAAAATCATACAATGTGATTTTCTGGATTTTTGTTTTAGATTCCGTCTCTCACAGTTGAAGTGTACGTATGATAAAAATTACAGACCTCTACATGCTTTGTAAGTAGGAAAACCTGCAAAATCGGCAGTGTATCAAATACTTGTTCTCCCCACTGTATGTGAATTTGCTCACCAGAGAGGTAGAGGCAGCAGGTGGCTGTGTGTGTGTGGGACTGCGTGCAGGTGTGTATGCGGCTGCGTGTGCAAATGTTTGTCTATATTACTACTAACCAGAGACGTTGAGACCGCTGGACGACTATAGGGTTAACACCACACAGTCCTGTAGATATTAATGTCTTGTCTGTATGTCTGTACTACAACCCAACAGAGACGTGGAGGATGGTTGTAAGGGTACCACCACACAGTCCTTTAGATGTTGATGTACTGAATGAACAGTGCCCCCAGCAGGTAGAGGAAGAGCAGGAACTCAAACATCAGGCTGCTGTCCAATGGGAGGTCAAGGATCCGGGAGTGACGGACAGGTTCCGTGGTGTTGAGGGCCGAGAGGGGTGGGGCCGAGAGACTCACACAGTTGCTGCTCATAGACAGAGAGGGTCATAGAGGTAGTGGGGTTAGTATGTGTGTTTGTGGTGCAGTGTAAGTTGGCTACAGGAATAGGCCTAGGTGTCTGTAGCCTGGTCCCAGATGTGTTTGTGTGTGTGTGTGTGTGTGTGTGTGTGTGTGTGTGTGTTTGAGAGAGAGAGAGAGTGTGCGGAAGAGCATGCTGTGGCGAGAACAGAATAGTGGAAGATATCTCTCCTATCTGTGTTGCCATAGTTTCTTACCCCTCAGGGGAAATATTTCAGAGAAGGTAAATAATCTCTACTACCCCTCAGTCACATAAATTATTTTTCTGACTAACCTAACCTCTACTGTGTTAGAAAAGATGAGAGAGAATATTAAAAGGAAGGTATCTTACATCACCGGTTAGAACGTTGGGCCAGTAATCGAAAGGTCACTGGTTCGAATCCCCGAGCCGAGAAGGTGAAAAATCTGTCTGTGCCGTTGAGCAAGGTACTTTTAAACCCTAATAGCTCATGTACGTCACTCTGGATAAGAGCATTTGCTAAATTACAAAAATTGAAAATGTAAATCCCAGTTAGGATGGGAAGGAAGAAGATACTACCATCTGGTGGTAGTTGCAGACTAATAGTCAACTTCAAAAAATTTCCCAAAAGGGGGTCAGATTAAATAGGCCTACAGATTTAATTTCCTATGGAATGAGCCTTGTGTAAATAAGTAAAGTACGTGTGTTTGGGGAGGGGATGTTAAGTACTGTACCACGTCCGTGTGTGTGTGTGTGTCGTCCCCCTTCATCCATTCCTCACCTGTTCCAGGTCCTGTTGCTGAGGCTGCCTCCTACGAGTGTCTGTTGGGAGGGCAGAGCAAAGCGGCTCAGCTGCTATCTACTGTACTCTGCCCTCTCTGGCCCCCGGGCATAGACTGGCACAGGCACCACCTCAACACCCACAGCCACTCCTCCACTGCAGGCTTCTCCTGCCTCTGTCTCTCCGCCTATAGCACCCAGAGACCACCACCACTTCACAGAACGGCCTGATGCATCCAGGCCACTGGGGAAATAAGAACAACATAGTCTATACAACAATAATAACAACAGGCCACTACAGAGACGGACAGACATGAAGTCAATAAAGGACAGGGTAATGTTTAGAAGGCACAACAAGTAAGAAAACACAACCCAGCTTCTATAAAGAACATAAATAAAGGACAGCATCAACAGAGTTGAGTTCAGATGGATGACAATGCACACATTGAAGATAGTAGTAGGCCTAATGTAATGAATAGAGATGATATAATTAACTGTTAGACCTACCTGGCAGACAGACACATAAGATAAAAATCTAGACAATTAATTTATATCACAAAATTCGACAATGTTGTTCTCTACTGTACACAGCCTGGGCACACACTTTAGAATGACAGAGAGAGAGAGGTGAGCAACTACACCAAGATAGAACAATATATCCAAACCAGGTCATCTCAATCCTTTGGTGTGTGTGTGTTTGTGTGAATGTATGGACAATGGAGGAGGTATATACAATATAAAACCACTTCTAACACTCTTTTCCCCGTTTAACACCTTAAATATGCGCCATTACCCATCTATCCAACTATTTGGGTTTTGTGAACAGAACTTGATTGATCGTTTTGTGAACAGAACTTGTGAGCTTCGCATTGATTCGCTATCTCAAATCAAATCGTATTGGTCGCATGCGCCGAATACAACAGGTGTACACCTTACCATGAAATGCTTACTTACAAGCCCTTAACCAACAATGCAGTTCAAGAAAGAGTCATGAAAATATTTACTAAATAAACGAAAGTAAAAAAATAAATCATAAAAATAAAAAGTAATACAATAAAATAACGAGGCTATATACAGGGGGTACCGGTACCGAGTCAATGTGCGGGGGTACAGGTTAGTCAAGGTATTTTGAACATGTAGGTAGGGGTAAAGTGACTATGCATAGATAATAAACAGCGAGTTGGCGCTCCGGTACCGCTTGCCGTGCGGTAGTAGAGAGAACCGTCTATGACTTGGGTGACTGCAGTCCTTGACAATTTTTTGGGCCGTCCTTTGACACCACCTAGTATATAGGTCCTGGATGGCAGAAAGCTTGGCCCCAGTGATGTACTGGGCCGTACGCACTACCCTCTGTAGCACCTTATGGTCAGATGCCGAACAGTTGCCATACCAGGCAGTGATGCAACCGGTCAGGATGCTCTCGATGGTGCATCTATCTATCTATCTATCTATCTATCTATCTATCTATCTATCTATCTATCTATCTATCTATCTATCTATCTATCTATCTATCTATCTATCTATCTATCTATCTATCTATCTATCTATCTATCTATCTATCTATCTATCTATCTATCTATCTATCTATCTAATGAGAGTACAGCTACTGAGTTTGGACGTCACACACACACACACGTCCATATATGGCATTGCGTTGGCAGCCATATTGGATTTTCTATCAGGTGATGTCCCTGCAAAAGGGAACACTTTATAGCTCCCGTTGGCGAGATTTTCTCCATCCGAAAGACCGTCCACTCCCCACCTCTCTAGACTGCAGGCAGGCATGGCGGCTATCGAGGCACGGGAATGCGAAACAGAAGGCTGTAGCAGTGAAGCCAAACTTCAATGTCCAACCTGTATCAAGCTCGGGATCCAAGGTTCATACTTCTGCTCCCAGGTAGCGTTCGTTTTCTAATTCATTCAGTTGGAAAGGGGTCTGACATGATACACACAGCGGCCCAGCATCATTCATCACGAGGTCGCTAGCGTTGACATAGCTGCCCTGATTTATTAACACCCCTTTAAGTAGCCTAGCATACGTAGCTAGCTAGCTAGCTAACTAACTACAATAATGTTATGCTTTACATCTTAAGTTAAAAAGCACTGGTTTGAAAACACATTAGGTAGGGACTTTTATTTGAAGCCAACAGGTAACATTATTCTCCTGTATGACAAATGCTTGTTGACACGTTAATTGTAGTTTATGGGTATCCTAACTAGTTGACTTTGACTCCTAGTTAGTTATCTACAATCGTTAGCTAACTAATTCGCTAGCGCTGTGTTTGTTAAACAGAATCAACTTTGAAGTCTAGCAAGCTATTAGGGTAGTTAGTTAGCCGAGTTTTCCCACTGGCATTGGTTATTGCAATGAATTAAATGGCTAGGTAGCTGACTGTGCTAAGCGAACTAACTAGCTGAGGCATACTTTCTACAAGCTGATGTAGCCATACTCATTCATTTGATTTCTCTGCTCCTGGCCTGGCTGTAGTAACCCACCTGTGGCTTGTTGTCTGAAATGTTGACCTGCTTTTCACTATCACGTTTACCAATGGGTAAGAGTATGTAAACCACTCTGTCAGTCATTAAAATTGCCAAGAATACAAGGAAAGGCTGCAGGCCCCAGTTGCAGTAATATTAACTGACCCATGTTTGTGGTTTAGTGATTTGTCGTTAAAGGCAGTGTAATTAGTTTAAAACTTACCACAGTCTGGCAGTGTAGGCCTATATTCAGTTTTGTCAGAGACAGATGGGGGAGGTGAGCAGATCTACTCTGATGTTCCGTGCAGGCAGCTCTGTCAGCCTCTAGCCTACCCAGAGTCACAAGGCCAGCTGAAGTCCGTGGGATATTTTAACCCCTGCTACTCTCTCACTATTCTAGTGGTCACTGGTCAAAAAATCCATTAACTAAGTAGCAGATATGCTAGTCATGGTCAACTGAAAAGTGGTTTATGTATCATGTGTGAAATTCAGAGCCCATTGGTCTCTCTCCCTCTGCCTTTTTATAATATTGAGCAGGGATGCACAATTCCCAGTCCACAGACGATTAGAGGAATTGATTCTGCAATTAGTGCCAGTGAGAAACAAACAACCAGCAGTTACTGCTGCCATTGACGATTGAGGTTGCACACACCTGATGTACAGAGTCTCATATGGATTTGTTTCTCCTTTGTACCCTCATTCAGGAGTGCTTCAAAGGGAGCTGGGCCACTCACAAGCAGATGCACAAAAAAGCAAGTACGTATCCTCCTCAGCAATATCCTATCACACAGGCCAACTCACTTCCGAATAATTTTTAAAACCTACAACAATGTCCCTTCATGGGCTTTCTGTCATTGTTTCCATTCTTACATAACCTATCATCTGAAGGCATAGAATATGTGCAAGCCCACATAAATGCCCAAACTTGATGGTGAAATAAAGCAATGGTGACATTGCAATCTGTACCAGCCATTAGAGCAAGGCAGCAATACACCGGATTCAACTAATACATTTAAATGAAAGCAATTGTTTAGTAGATTTGGGAATTTTACTGCTTGGTTGAAAAAAAAAAAATAACCTGCACTCACACTGGGCCCTCACAGGGTAAGCTTGCCCTAGAGTAGTCTAAGGTGTTTACGCATACACACAACTGTGATCTTTCAAAATGGTGTCAAATCAGATGTCCTATATTACATTCTGTTTTTTGCAGAGGAGGATAAGAACCAGGATGAGGCAAAGAACTGCGTGGAGAATGACACCAACACAGACCCATGGCCTGGCTACCGCTACACAGGCAAACTACGCCCTCACTACCCACTCGTAAGGCCACCTTTCTTGTGCATTTCTAAATGGGGCTGATAAGCGCTTTTATGTAGGAGCTTTTTTTCTTAACTACATAGTAGTCCAACATACGTCAACACAACATGATTTAATAGATGTAAGCCACACAAGCTTTGTGTAAAGTTTACTCATTAGCCCCCGGGAGCTGTGTAATCATGTCTCTGAACTCTCGTCTTGTTGGTTCCTTCTGTGAGCTCCATGTAATCAATCTCTCCTGTTATTGGTTCCCCATGTAGACTCCCATGAGGCATGTCCCAGGTGACATCGAAAGACCTGACTATGCCGACCATCCACTAGGTAACGCTACTCCTCTTAGACCGCCTCCAGTTGCTTTTAAGTTTTAAGAAATCCTTTGCTGTCCATTTGAAAATCTTCTCAAATCTATTATTCTTTGTCATGAATTGTGTTGATATTGAAACATTACACTTTATCTGAGAAAAGTACACTGTCAATATCCATTACTGTACCCAGAAAGGTATTGAGGTTTTTATGTTTAACATCTGGTGACATCAGCCATAGAAAATGGGTTACTGCCCCAGCCCTAGATTCCACTAAAGCTGGTCATTCATTATGTAACCATGGTAACCTCTAGGGCGAGGATCCACTCCACAAGGTAACTATGTCACCTGACTGCTGATCAGCCACCAGGTAGCCATGGTTAGTCTCTCCACTCATGGCACATTCATCCAAATGGCACACCAGTTATTCGTGATCATCAGGCCAAGTTTTTCAAAAGTTACCTATCTGAATTTCGGCTATCAGATAGGATTAAATGCATAGAAATAGAATGAATAGAGCCCCAAGTCAAAGAATTGTATGTTCTATTCATTCTATTTCTATGACTCAATTTTGCTACAGATTATCAATGTTCGAACATGGCATGAGGTGAATCCCATGCATTCATTTGCCTATGATCCCACAACCCTTGTAAAGATGCAACAAGTAATTTAATTCAGACTGATGTTACAACACCTGTGTATTTCTCTACTGAAGCTGCAGAGTCTGAGAGTAAGTAAGTAGTTGCCAGTGCACACTCACTGTGAATTCCAGTTCAGTTTCTCTGGTTGGCAAGGGGCTTGAACATTTTCCTCCATGGCCAAATTATCCCGGTAAAACACCATGTTGCTAGTTAACCATTCAAACATGTATAGATAGACATGATCATGAATCGGATTGATGTTGATAAGGCTAACTACTACATAACATAGATTTTACCAATTAGCTAGCCAGCACTAACCATACAGTCGTATGAAAAAGTTTGGGCACCCCTGACAATTTCCATGATTTCCATTTATAAATAATTGGGTGTTTGGATCAGCAATTTCATTTTGATCTATCAAATAACTGATGGTCACAGTAATATTTCAGTAGTGAAATTAGGTTTATTGGATTAACAGAAAATGTGCAATATGCATCAAAACGAAATTAGAAAGGTGCATAAATTTGTCCACCCCAACAGAAAAATCACATGAATATTTAGTAGAGCCTCCTTTTGCTAAAATAACAGCCTCTAGATGCTTCCTATAGCCTCTAATGAGTGTCTGGATTCTGGATGAAGGTATTTTGGACCATTCCTCCTTACAAAACAGCTCCAGTTAGGTTTGATGGTTGCTGAGCATGGACAGCCCACTTCAAATCATCCCACAGATTCTCAATGATATTCAGGTCTGGGGACTGGGATGGCCATTCCAGAACATTGTGCTTGTTCCTCTGCATAAATGCCCGGGTAGATTTTGAGCAGTGTTTTGGGTCGTTGTCTTTCTTGAAATATCCAGCCCCGGCGTAACTTGAACTTTGTGACTGATTCTTCAACATTATTCCCAAGAATCTGCTGATATTGAGTGTAATCCATGCGACCCTCAACTTTAACAAGATTCCCAGCACCGGCACTGGCCACACAGCCCCACAGCATGATGGAACCCCCACCAAATTTTACTGTGGGTAGCAAGTGTTCTTTTGCCGCCATGCATAACGCCCCTTGTTATGACCAAATAACTCAATCTTTGTTTCTTTAGTCCACAGCACCTTATTCCAAAATGAAGCTGGCGACTGTTTGTGGCGTGTGTGCAGAAAAGGCTTCTTCCGCATCTCTCTCCCATACAGCTTCTCCTTGTGCAAAGTGCGCTGAATTGTTGAACGATGCACAGTGACACCATCTGCAGCAAGATATTGTAGGTCTTTGGAGGTGGTCTGTGGGCTGTTTTTGACCGTTCTCACCATCCTTCGCCTTTGCCTCCGATTATTTTACTTGGCCTGCCACTTCTGTCCTTAACAAAAACTGTGCCTGTGGTCTTACATTTCCTCACTATATTCCTCACAGTGGACACTGACAGCTTACATCTCTGCGATAGCTTTTTGTAGCCTTCCCCTAAACCATAATGTTGAACAATCTTTGTTTTCAGGTCATTTGAGAGTTGTTTTGAGGCCCCCATGTTGCCACTCTTCAGAGGAGAGTCAAAGAGAACAACAACTTGCAATTGGCCACCTTAAATACCTTTTCTCATGATTGGATGCACTTGTCTATGAAGTTCAAGGCTTAATGAGCTCACCAAAACAATTGTGTGTTCCAATTAATCAGTGCTAAGTAGTTACAGGTATTCAAATCAACAGAATGACAAGTGTGCCCAAATTTTTGCATAGCCTATTTTTCACATCTGATTTTAATTTCATACAACTTATGATTGCTACACTAAAAATCTTTGTCTGGACAATACCCCAGTACTCAGCTTTATTAGAAAATGAATAGCATGCCACTGTGATAATTTTCTGTGACGACAGAGTAAATTATTATGTAGCCTCAGCGGGGTGCCCAAACATTTTCATACGACTGTATATGTCAGGGATGGGCAACTTGCGGCCACCAAAATTGTGTATTTCAAAGTGGGAGACTATCTGATTGTCTTTACTGAATTCAAAGGAATTGTTTGGTCTGCTTGCAGAATGTATCTGTGAAAGATTAGAACCTCAGTCGCCACTACAACAGCAACCATAAAAAGAAATATGGCAAGTACACTGGTACTGCTAGTGCAGCCATCATTACAAATCTAAAAACCAAGATGCACAAAAAGCCACTACAACACAAGAATGTTGTGTCAAGGCATCTTATTAAGTTGTACTTGAAATAGCGAAAGCAAAGAAGCCCTTGTCTGATGGAGACAGTGAAAAGATGTGAAGTTCAGATGGATAAGGCTTTTGGGGATGACATGATGGCCCAGAACTTTGAGTTTGTCTCTCTCTCGCTCCGAACAGTGACAGTTTTGAAATTCACGATCCTATGGATGGGAAGCTAAAATCAAATGTTATTGGTCGCATACACATTTAGCAGATGTTATTGCTGTGTAGCTAAATGCTTGTTTCTAGCTCCAACAGTGCAGTAATATCTAACAATACACTAAAAAGTAAAACAATGACATTTAGAAATATTAGTATGAGCAATGTCTCGGAATAAGGATTATAAATATGTGATGGGAAGTATAGATAATATGGATAGAATATGTAATATCTGAAGAATATGTTGGATAGTATACAGTGCATTCAGAAAGTATTCAGACCCCTTGACTTTTTCCACATTTTGTTACGTTACAGCTTTATTTTACAATGGATACATTTTTTTATAATCCTCATGAATCTACACACAATGCCCCATAATGACGAAGCGAAAACAGGTTTTTGTATTAGTTTAGTTTATTTAGACCCTTTTTTATGAGACTAAAAATTGAGCTCCGGTGCATCCTGTTTCCATTGATCATCCTTGAGATGTTTCTACAACTTGATTGGAGTCCACCTGTGGTAAATTCAGTTGATTGGACATGATTTGTAAAGTCTCACACCTGTCTATATAAGATCCCACAGTTGACAGTGCATGTCAGAGCAAAAACCCAAGCTATGAGGTCAAAGGAATTGTCCGTAGAGCTCTGAGACAGGTTTGTGTTGAGGCACAGAGCTGGGGAAGGGTATCAAAACATTTCTGCAGCATTGAATGTCCCCAAGAACACAGTGGCCTCCATCGTTCTTAAATGGAAGAAGTTTTGATCCATCAAGACTCTTCCCAGAGCTGGCCACCCGGCCAAACTGAGCAATCTGGGGAGAAGAGCCTTGGTCAGGGAGGTGACCAAGAACCCGATGGGCTCTAGAGTTCCTCTGTGGAGATTGGAGAAACTTCCAGAAGGACAACAGTCTGCAGCACTCCACCAATCAGGCCTTTATGGTAGAGTGGCCAGACGGAAGCCACTCTTCAGTAAAAGGCACATCACAGCCCGCCTGGAGTTTGCCAAAAGGCTCTTAAAGGACTCTGACTGTGAGAAACCGGATTCTCTGGTCTGATGAAACCAAGATTGAACTCTCTGGTCTGCTGAATGCCAAGCGTCACGTCTGTAGGAAACCTGGCTCCATCCCTACGGTGAAGCATGGTGGTGGAAGTGTCATGCTGCGGTGATGTTTTTAAGTGGCAATGACTAGGAGACTTTTCCGGATTGAGGGAAAAATAAACGGAGCAAAGTACAGAGATCCTGGATGAAAACCTGGTTAATGACCTCAGACGTGGGCGACGGTTCACCTTCCCACAGTATTTTTATACATTTACAAAAATGTATCCTGTTTTTGCTTTGTCATTATGTGGTATTGTGTGTAGATTGAGGAAAAACAACAATTTTATCAATTTTAGAATAATGCTGTAACATAACAAAATGTGGAAAAAGTAAAGTGGTCTGAATACTTTCCAATTGCAATGTATGCACAGCAATGGTTAAATTGGATAGCCCTTGACTAGCATACAGTTGAAGACGGAAGTTTACATACACCTTAGCCAAATACATTTAAACTCAGTTTTTCACAATTCCTGAAATGTGATCCTTGTAAAAATTCCCTGTTTTAGGTCAGTTAGATCACCCCTTTATTTTAAGAATGTGAAATGTTAGAATAATAGTAGAGTGATTCATTTCAGGTTTTATTTCTTTCACCACATTCCCAGTGCATCAGAAGTTTACATACACTCGATTAGTATTTGGTAGCATTGCCTTTAAATTGTTTAACTTGGGTCAAATGTTTCGGGTAGCCTTCCACAAGCTTCCCACAATAAGTTGGGTGAATTATGGCCCATTCCTCCTGACAGAACTGTTGTAACTGAGTCAGGTTTGTAGGCCTCTTTGCTCGTTCAAGCTTTTTCAGTTCTGCCCACATTTTTCTATAGGATTGAGGTCAGGGCTTTGTGATGGCCACTCTAGTACCTTGACTCTGTTGTCCTTAAGCCATTTTGCCACTTCTTTGGAAGTATGCTTGGGGTCATTGTCCATTTGGAAGACCAATTTGCGACTAAGCTTTAACTTTCTGACTGATGTCTTGAGATGTTGCTTCAATATATCCACATAATTTTCCTTCCTCATGATGCCATCTATTTTGTGAAGTGCACCAGTCCCTCCTGCAGCAATGCACCCTCACAACATGACGTGCTTCACGGTTGGGATGGTGTTCTTCTGCTTGCAAGCATCCCCCTTTTTCCTCCAAACATAACGCTGGTCATTATGCCCATACAGTTCTATTTTTGTTTCATCAGACCAGTGGACATTTCTCCAAAAAGTACAATCTTTGTCCCCATGTGCAGTTGCAAACCATAGTCTGGCTTTTTTTTTTGGCCGTTTTGGAGCAGTGGTTTCTTCCTTGCTGAGCGGCATTTCAGGTTATGTCGGTATAGGACTCGTTTTACTGTGGATATAGATACTTTTGTACCCATTTCCTCCAGCATCTTCACAAGGTCCTTTGCTGTTCTGGGATTGATTAGCACTTTTTTGCACCAAAGTATGTTAATCTCTAGGAGACAAAATGCGTCTCCTTCCTGAGCGGTTTGACGTCTGCGGAGTCCCATGGTGTTTATACTTGCGTACTATTGTTTGTACAGGTGAACGTGCTACCTTCAGGCATTTGGAAATTGCTCCCAAGGATGAACCAGACTTGTGGAGGTATACAATTCTTTTTCTGAGGTCTTGGCTGATTTCTTTTGATTTTCCCATGATGTCGAGCAAAGAGGCACTGAGTTTGAAGGTAGGCCTTGAAATACATCCACAGGTACACCTCCAATTGACTCAAATTATGTCAATTAGCCTATCGGAAGCTTCTAAAGCCATGACATCATTTTCTGTAATTGTCCAAGCTGTTTAAAGGCACAGTCAACTTAGTGTATGTAAACTTCTGACCCACTGGAATTGTGATTATAGTGAATAAAAAATAAATAAATTACTATGTACATATGGCAGCAGTCTCTAAGGTGCATGGTACAGTAACGAATTTGGTAGCCAGCTATTGACCAGTATTAAAGTTCAGGGCAGGGTACCAGCTAGTGGTGACTATTTAACAAGCTGATGGCCTTGAGATAGAAGCTGTTTTTCAGTCTCTCTGTCCCAGCTTTGATGCACCTGTACTGACCTCGCCTTTTCTATGGAAGTGGGGTGAATAGACCGTGGCTTGATGATTTTTTTTGGTATTCCTGTGACACTGGGTGCAGTAGATGCCCGGGAGGGCAGGGAGTGTGCCCCCAGTGATGCGTTGGGCAGGCCACACCACCCGCTGGAGAGCACTGCAAATTCTCAGAAGGCAGCCTGACCTCCGCCCCAAATGCAAAAAAAAATAACATGGTTGGTTAAGAGGCTGTAAAACAGCAGCCTTCCCCTCCGGCGCCATTTTGTAAAATTGCAGTGGGTCTAGGGTGTCTGGTAAGGCGGAGGGGATATGATCCTTAACTAGCCTCTCAAAGCACTTCATGATGTCAGAAGTGAGTGCTACGGGGCGATAGTCATTTTACTTCAGTTACCTTCGCTTTCTTGGGTACATAAACAATTGTGGACATCTTGGGAGACTAGTCAGGATCGAGGGAAAGATGAATGGAGAGATCCTTGATGAAAACCTGCTGCTCCAGAGCATTCAGGACCTCAGACTGGGGCTAATGTTCACCTTCCAATAGGACAACGACCCTAAGCACACAGCCAAGACTGGCTTCGGGACAAGTCTCTGAATGTCCTTGAGTGGCCCAGCCAAAGCCCGGACTTGAACCCGATCGATCATCTCTGGAGAAACCTGAAAATAGCTGTGCTGCACTGCTACCCCATCCAACTCGTTTGGCGCCGCCCTGAGTGGTCGCCTGTTAAGCAGCTCCCGTTGTTCGTGCATTAATTGTTGTTTTAGTTCGTTTCTTTCGTCTATTTTCGTCTTTTTTCTTAGTTTTATTTTTTATTTTGCTACAGTCTAACTATAACAGTTCAGGATTATGGATTTTATCGCAGATGAACGTCGACAGGAGTCGTCAACTGTTATTGTTTACAACCGAGCCCAGCTCCTGGATTTAGCCCACGCAGCGCTGCTGCTCCCCAGGGAAAAGTTTGATATATTCCGGACGAATTGAAAAGACGACGCCGTGGATGCAGGGCGGGATTGAAATGTAAGGCAAAGCGGAGGAGGTTCAAGTACAAGCCGGTTATACCGTCTATTATTATGGGCAATGTTAGGTGTCTACATAACAAGATGGATGAGTTGGCGGGACTTGTTCGTGGACAAAGGATTTATCGGGAAACGAGCCTAATGTGTTTTACTGAGACTTGGCTGAACGATAACATCCCCATACAGAACGTCACTATCGACGGTTTCCAGACCATCACAGCGGACAGGGATCGCGTCTCTTCCGGTAAGAGTAAGGGTGGTGGGCTGGCTTTATTAGTTAACAACAGATGGTGTCATCCGAACCATATTACTCTCAAGGAACAGTTTTGTAGCCCGGACATTGAACTGCTAGCCGTTAGCCTGAGACCCTACTATTTGCCGAGGGAATTCACGGCGGCCATTGCTGTTATTGTTTACATCCCGCCCTCTGCTGACGCAAACGCAGCGTGTGACGTCATCCACTCTGTTATCGCGAGGTTACAGACAGCGCATCCCAGTGCTTTCCTTGTCATTTCGGGGGATTTTAACCATGCATCTCTCTCTTCAACGCTGCCCACGTTCAAACAGTTCGTGAAGTGCCCAACCAGGAATAATAAAACTCTGGACTTGTTATATGCTAATGTGAAGGATGCATACAACTCCACTGCATTCCCTCCCCTCGGTAGATCGGATCACAACCTTGTCCACCTCACCCCACTCTACAGGCCTATGGTCCAACAGCAGCCTGCAACCACCAGGACTATTAGGAGATGGTCCCCAGAGGCGAATGAGGCCCTACAGGACTGCTTTGAAACAACAGACTGGGATGTGCTCTGTGAGGCTCATGGGGAGGACATCGATGGACTCACTGACTGCATAACAGACTATATTAATTTTTGTGTAGACAACACTGTACCCACCAGGAAGGTACGCTGTTTCCCAAACAATAAACCCTGGGTCACCAGCGACCTGAAGGCCCTGCTGAATGAGAAGACGAGGGCCTTCAAGGAGAAGGACAAGGACAAATTGAAATGCGTCCAGAGGGAGCTGAAGTTGCGGATTGCTGAGGGGAAGAGAGTGTATAAGGAGAAGATGGAGCACAAGCTGAGGCAGAGCCAGGTGAGAGAGGTGTGGAAGGGTATGAGAAATATCACTGGCTTCAAAAAGTCAAACAGTGGGCAGACGGAGGGGACCCAGGACAGAGCCAATGAGCTGAACCAATTTTTTAACAGGTTCGATACTGGCCCTGTCCACCTCCCCTCCAGCTCCCCAGACCACACACCCTCACGGCTATCCCACCCCCACTTTGCTCCCAGCACCTCTGCTGAGACAATCAGTGACCCCACCTCTGCCCCTGCCCCCCCTGGACTGATCCTCAACACCCCCCTTCCCCCGACCTCCCCACCTGGGCTGGCTTTCACCACCAACCAAGTGAAGAGAGAGCTGGAGAGACTACACCAGTGGAAAGCGGCGGGCCCTGATGGCATCAGCCCAAGGGTGCTGAGGGTCTGTGCTGACCAACTGTGTGGAATACTCCAGCGTCTTTTCAACCTTAGCCTGAGCCTAGAAAGGGTCCCTGTGCTGTGGAAAACATCCTGCCTCGTCCCAGTGCCCAAGAAGGCACACCCCACTGTCCTGAATGACTTCAGACCTGTAGCGCTAACATCCCACATCATGAAGACCCTGGAAAGGTTAGTCCTCGCTCACCTCAGACCCCTGGTGTGTTCATCAATGGACCCCCTGCAGTTTGCATACCAGCGCAAAATCGGGGTGGATGATGCAATCATCTACCTTCTGCAGAGGGCCTACTCTCACCTGGACAACGCAGGTTGCACTGTGAGGGTCATGTTTTTTGACTTCTCCAGTGCCTTCAATACCATTCAGCCCCTGCTACTGGGTGAGAAGATGAGGAGGATGAAAGTGGAAGCACCCTTAGTCTCCTGGGTCACGGACTACCTGACCGGTAGGCCACAATTTGTGCGACTACAGAGCTGTGTGTCAGAACGGGCTGTTAGCAACACAGGGGCCCCCCAGGGTACGGTCCTGTCCCCCTTCCTGTTCACCCTCTACACCTCAGACTTCAGATATAACTCTGAGACATGCCACCTACAGAAGTTCTCGGATGACTCTGCTATTGTAGGGTGCATCAGGGGTGGGCAGGAGGAGGAGTACAGGAGCACAATCAGTGACTTTGTGTTGTGAGCAGAACCACCTTCAGCTCAACATCAGCAAAACTAAGGAGATGGTGGTGGACTTCAGGAGAACCAAGGCACAACTGACTGCAGTCCCTATAAAGGGGACGGATGTGGAAATGGTTGAGTCATACAAGTTCCTGGGTGTCCATATGGACAACAGACTGGAATGGGCTGGTAACACCGGGGCCCTGTACAAAAAGGGCCAGAGCCGACTCTACTTTCTGAGGAGGCTCAGGTCCTTCAACGTGTGCAGTAAACTACTGCATACCTTCTACCAGTCTGTGGTGGCCAGTGCCATCTTTTTTGCAGTGGGGTGCTGGGGAGCAAACATCAAAGCCGGTGATGCTTCTCGGGTAAATAAGCTGATCAGGAAGGCTAGCTCTGTCCTGGGGATGAGCCTTGACACTCTAGAGGAGGTGGCGGAGAGACGGATCCTGGCCAAACTGCTGGCCATCATGGACAACGTCACCCACCCTCTGCACACTATGGTTATGACGCAGAGGAGCACTTTCAGTCACAGACTGATCCCACCACGGTGTGCCAGAGAGCGCTACAGGAGGTCCTTCCTGCCGGCGGCTATGAGACTATATAATGCCTCACCGGGGTGCCGTGCCGTCGGCAACATAGATCTGGAACTGTTGGGGTGCTAGGACCTAGTTTAACAATTATGCATCCATCCGTGAGTAACTCTGGTCCGTCAGCACTCATCCACTCAGGACCTATTTATTCATACAGGTCTGTATATACATACTCATGTACAGTTGTTATATTATATCACATGCAATATTGTAAGTAATTATTGGACGTAGGCATTCACTCAGGAATGCATATTAGTATCCTGCCAGTTGCACCTTTTCTCATTGCTTTTAGTATATCGAATGTGCAATAAGTGCAGTTGTCTGTAATTAAACCCTGCGCACTAAGGACTGTATTTTAAGGGAATTACTATTATTGCCCCAAATGATATCATACACACATTTAGCTATTAAAGTATCTCTTCCTGTCATTTACCTGTACAGTTTGTGTAAACATGCAAGTATTCACTTATCTGTAAATATAACTGTATACCTAACTGTACAGCTAATTTAACTAATTTAACCATGCAAAATTTTCACTTACCTGTTAATTTACCCAGTCTGTCTATTAAGTAAACTATTATTACCCTCGCTCATATCATACGCATTTTTAGCTACTGAAGTATTTCTCTGCCATCGACCTGTATAGTATAGTTAACCATCCAACATCCACCAATGTATAGTGTACATATTCAGCCAACCACTCATACTATGCAATGTCTTTTTATAGCTTTTTTTGCACTCCAGATATCTTGTATTTCTATACTTTTTCATACTGCCGCTCTATGTATCATGTACCGTGTATCTGTCTTTTGTGTACTTTTCGTTGTGGCATTTTGCACCTGCCCTGTGTTTTGTTGTAGCTGCTTGACAATGAAATTTCCCCCCCGGGGGAGCAATAAAGTACCTATCTATCTATCTTGAGAGGATCAGCAGAGAAGAATGGGAGAAACTCCCCAAATACAGGTGTGCCAAGCTTGTAGCATCATACCCAAGAAGACTCGGCTGTAATCGCTGCCAAAGATGCTTCAACAAAGCACTGAGTAAAGGGTCTGAGTACTTATGTAATTGTGCTATTTCAGTTTTTTTATTTATTTAGAATACATTTTCTGTAAACACGCCAGCTGGTCTGCGCATGCTCTGAGGACGCGGCTAGGAATGTTGTCTGGACCCGCAGCCTTGCAAGGGTTAACACGCCTAAATGTCTTCCACACATCGGCCATGGAGAAGGAGAGCTCAGTGTCCGTGACGTGGCTGGTTTTCCCTTTATAATGATTGTCTGTAGTCCCCTGCCACATACGTCTTGTGTCTGAGCAGTTGAATTGTGACTTGACTTGGTCTCTGTACTGACATTTAGCTATTTTTCCCCTTGCATTGGATGAGAGTACTAATGTGATCTCTACCTACGCTATAAACTGTGTATTTGACCTTCACAGTACATTTTTGAAATTAGTCCCTTTGCATGCTACCACAAAGGGAACTGACTTTTTCACCACGGCCAAGGACTTTGTCACGGTTTTCGGTGGCTTTGAAAAGCTTTCTGTTGTGACTGACTGGGGCACCATCAACGCAAGGACGACACACTGGATTTGCAGGATTGCTGCACCAGTGGTGTGGACTTCACTGCATCATTCACCAAGTAAGACCACTCAGTGTTTTCAGAAATTCATAGGCTATGCTAGGCCTTAATATCACATAATACACTGAACAAAAATATAAATGGAACATGTGAAGTGTTGGTTTCATGAGCTGAAATAAAATATCCCAGAAATGTTTCATACGCACCTTGAAGCTTATTTCTCTAAAATGTTGTGCACAAATTTGTTTACATCCCTGTTTGAGCATTTCTACTTTGCCAAGATAATCCATCCACCCGAGAGGTGTGGCATATCAAGAAGCTGATTAAACCGCATGATCATTACACAGATGCATCTTGTGCTGGGGACAGTAAAAGGCCACAAATATGCAGTTTTGTCACAACACAATGCCATAGATGTTTCAAATTGAGAGCATACAATTGGCATTATGACTGCAGGAATGTCCACCAGAGATGTTACCAGATAATGTAATGTTTGGTAGTACATCCAACCGGCCTCACGACCACAGAGCACGTGATTGGCGTTGTGTCGGCGAGTGGTTTGCTAATTTAAAGGTTGTGATCAGAGTGCCCCATGGTGGGATTATTGTATGGGCAGGCATAAACTACGAACAACAAACAATTGCATCTTATCGGTCACAATTTTTTATAGATCCTGAGGCCCATTGTCGTACCGTTCATCTGCCGCCATTGGCTCATGTTTCAGCATGATAATGCACGTCCCCATGTCGCGAGGATCTGTACATCATTTGTAGAAGCTGAAAATCTATTTCTTCTATGGCCTGCATACCCATCAAACATGTTGCCCATTGAGCGTGTTTGGGATGCTCTGGATCGACGTGTACGACAGTGTTCCATTGCCTGCCAATATCCAGCAACTTTGCACATCCATTGAAGAGAAGTGGGACAACATTCCACAGGCCACAATCAATTGCCTGATCAACTATGTGAAGGAGATGTCTCAATGTTTGAGGCAAGTGGTGGTCACACCAGATACTGACTGATTTTTCTGACGCACACCCCAACCTTTTTTATTTTGTATGTCTGTGACCAACAGATACATATCTGTATTCCCAGTCGTGAAATCCATAGATTAGGGCCTAATTTATTTTAATTGACGGATTTCTTTATATGAACTGTAACAGTAAAATCTTTTGCAATTGTTGCATTTTATATAGATTTTCAGTATAAGTTTTTAAAAAATTACGTCACTTCAAAGATCAAAATTATACTTTTTTTTTTTTTTTAACCATGTCTGTGTGGAGGAGATTAAATGTAGCCTATGTTTGCAGTAGGAAGCTCTCTGTGGAGAGAGCTGAACTTCAGTCATGTCATGGATGTTGTCACTTAAGTTACCAACCTTGATCCGGGGAGTCAGTCCTGTCAACCATCAAAGTTTGTGGCCTCCCTAGATGAAGTCGATGCTGCATATGGTGATCTACAACTTCACACAGGGATACGATGTATGAGCCGCGGTAAATGCCTGGAGGTTTTTTTTTCATTGCGCTCAGAGATCCATCTGTTTTTGGAGGGGAGCATTGGTGTGGAATACGAGTGGTTATTGTGAAAAATTTAGGGATATCAGCTCTCTGATTTGGCCTTTCTCACTGACATAATCCAGCATCTGAATGTCTTGAATATGAAGATGCAAGGACGAGATCAGACTGTGGTAGATCTTTACGCCAATGTGGATGGGTTGCAGCGTAAACTCGAGCTGTTCAAAGCCCAACTGTCATTAAACCTCACCCACATGCGCGGAGTTGCACACGATCTCTGAATGCGAGACCACAAGTGTCACATTAAAAGACAACTGATTTTCAAGTGCTTGTTGGTGCTGGCTGCATTTCTTTCTGTAAACTAACCCTCCCTCCCTCCCTCAAAGGGAAAAAATGTAATGTATGTCTCCTGTACCATTCTGGGATATTAATTATTAAAAAAAATTTGGGGTAGGGCAGGCTATAATCAGTGGTGGGAAAATGTACACTATTGTCGTACTTGAGTAAAAGTAAAGCCACCTTTTTTAATAGAAAATAACTCAAGTTAAAGTAACCCAGTAAAATACCAATACAGTAAAAGTCAATAAATATTTGGATAAGTATCAAAATTAAAGTATAAATCATTTCAAATTCCGTATATTAAGCAAACCAGACAGCACAATTTAATTTTTCATTCACGGATAGCCAGGGGCACACTCAGACATCATTTGCAAATTAAACATTTGTGTTTGAGTCCGCCAGATAAGATGCTGTAGGGATGACCAGGGATGTTGTCTTTAAGGGTGTGAATTGGACAATTGTTCTGCTAAGCATTCAAAATGTAACAAGTACTTTTTGGTGTCAAGGAAAATGTATGAAGTAAATTATTTTATTTAGGAATGTAGTGAAGTAAAGTTGTCAAATATAAATAAAGTACAGATATAATAGCCTGCCATAAATATTCCTGACGCATGTATTGACAGCTGCAGGATGCGTCGTTTATCTGTTTGTTTTTATGAGTATTGGTGGTAACATAATGCCACGTTCTGTTTTTTATAAATGGCTATTGGTTCCTAAAAATGTGTCAAACAAATCTCCCTTTTAATTTATTTTACTACGTGTTTTTTTGGTAGGCTAAAGAAATCTCAAAGGCAGATATTGACATTTTGAAATGTGGACATTTTCTATTTGTTTAATACAGCCTTAATACTCAATGGAAGTAGTGAGGGCTGCAGTGATCTGTTGCCCTTCTCTGTTTTGAAATAAATTCATTGATATTTGAGTTCATATTGAAATGGCTTTTTTTATTCGGTAATGTACCTTGAATGCACTTTTATTGCATTGGAATGTGAACATTTTTACAACTTTTTTTTAATCTTGACTGCTATGATTTGATAAAAGTATAGAATTTATTGTGGGATTATTTGTATCCAATGTTGAATGCTAATGGTATAATGCGTTAAGTAGTTTAACTGCACGAATGGGTTGATTGCAAAAATCAGTTTACTACAAGTTTGGGTATGGATGTGGGTACAAAGACCCGCGTTCTGCTTGCGGCCCCTCGTGATGCACTCAGCTTTTGTGGCCCCCACCCCCATCAAAGTTGCCCATTCTTGTTATACGTGAATTAATAACTACACTCATAACCCATTTCACAAGTCACTCCCCCTGTTCTGATCTTCTCTATACTGCTGTCTTGGCAAAATTAGAAAGTAACCTCTTTCTACTGTTCCACTTTTCTAAATGAGAATATTATGGACCTAATACATCTTAGCTGGGTTAAATATAACCATAAGCAGCACATCTGGGAATATTTAACTGTCGATTTTGCTTTGCTGTCCAAGCACTGCATTTATCATTAGATAGACTGGCAAGCCACATTGCTGTTAATTGTTAATGGCATCCAATCTATTCCTGCTGTTCTGAGTCGAGTTTAAACGGTGTGAACCTAGCTAGTGAGATTATTTGCTCAATAGCGTAGTTGATCTACCCCTAGGCTTTTTATGTTTGTTCAGAGAACGAACAGCTCATTTGTTGAACTGGAACTCAGTATTCCACACACTATCTCTGCGAACAGGTTAACAGGGTGAATTCACCTGTGTAGGTTAGAGTAGATGCAGGGTTTAAAGGTTTGTCCCTGTGACTGATTTCCTTCATTTTTTTTTTTTAGAGGGGTTTGATCCCGGGCTGTGTCACAACCGGCGTACAATTGGCCCAGCGTCGTCCGGGTTAGGGGAGGGTTTGGCTGGGGTAGGCTGTCATTGTAATTAAGAATTTGTTCTTCACTAACTTGCCTAGTTAAAAAAAAAAAATACAACTGAAGTTTCAAGCATGGTTTAGGAGTAGCTGCACAACATTAACAATGGGTTGTGAAAAGTTAATTTGGCTCCCTGATTTGCATACTTTTACAATTGCTTTACATCGATTATCTCCAGATAAATTATAAAAAACATTCTCTGAAGATTAATGTTCCTGCACTGAGGAATTGCATAGTGAGGAGAGTGCTTCATTCTGGTCCATGCTCATTTATCTTAGTTTTTTATGCAGGCCATCGAATAATTTGAACTCACATTTCACGATTTGACATAATGGTAGCCAACATTTTAAATTAGATTTTGTTCATTGTTTTTAGGTCAGTTTCTAAGCATGACTGAATGAATGAAGGAAGAGCTGTTTGGGAGCCAAAATAACGGATCTTTTAGGTGAACATAGCCAATTGATCCGGCTCACAGAAAAGACACGTAATGCCCATAACTACGCAACAGAGCTCGAAGAGGGCAATGACATACTTTATAATAAACCCCAAAATGTATAATTGAGTGAGTAATAATGAGTAATTATTTGTAATAAAGTAGTTTATTAATACTAACAACAATCAGGATGTGTCCAGTGGGGTAAATGCAGATGCTTCAGCCTATGTACATTTTATAGCCACTGCTGTATCCATTGGGCTACAGGTGATAATGCTATTTTCTAATAGCACATCTGATATTTGACCATGCATAGGTTTATTTACTAAATTCAAATGAAACTTATTCCACTTCATTGCATTAGACTAAACTTTACCCTGGAATAAATGTTTACCTTCTGTGGACCAACTGTAGCTTAAGTTATGACATTCCTCTATACATTTGCTACCCTCTGAAAGAATCTTATTAGTCTTGGTTGATACCACAGTCATTCCTACTTTGTTTACGTGTGGCTATGTATGCAAACGCTTGTGAGTGTTTGAGAGGACGTGTGCGTGTTTATTCGCGCTCGCGTGATTGAGTGTGAGGCTGGTGTCTGAAGCTCTTTCCTACTCATCACTTAAGCAGCAGAAGTGGGTCTTATGGCAGGTACGTCCTACTCCTCAACAACGCCCACCCCCATCCCACGCCCAGTTGTCTGTTTACATATGTGCGGGACATGACTACACAGTCGCTCCTCTTATTGTGTAACTCGTTTTTGTTTTATTTCGTATGTCTCTCAAAATGAACACCCGGCAGGGAATTAAAGCATGGCCAGACAAATTTTTGCATGACATTCTTTTCATTCGTCTTTTGCTGCTGCAATATAGTTATGGTCTGTGTTTTAACATTGTAATGTGGGTGTAGTACAGTAGTCATGTCGTCTCTAAAGTGGTTGATAAACTGACTGACTGACTGGTTGTGACTCATGCTTCATTGATGTTGGCTACACTGATTATGATGCTCATATCAATGCTGTGGTCTACACATTGTATGTAAAAATTGTTTGGTTTTGTGATCTCATAACCAGAACTGTACAATAAGAATGTCATTCCAATGAAAATAGTATATTAAACCATGTGGCTCAACCATAACTGTATGCCTATGTCAATACAAAGGCCCCCATAGTACAGAATATTTGCACAGGAGTAAATAATATAGAGAACATTTCACTCAGCTGGAAGACGGGGATCCTTTCAGCTCTACAGGTGTGTCTGATAGTGGGTAGAGGTTGATTTGGAACTCTGCAGAATTCAGAATAGCTTCAGGAGGTCTGCAGAGCAACTCTATCATGCCTCTTGGTCGACTTGTGTAGGACCACATCCACGTGACGTTCTATTATTTATGCTTTGATATAGCCAGGTTAGGTGAAAACGTTTGCCGTCTTTTTAATTTGATGCAGTGAATCTATCCTGTGAGGATGTGGGCTTCTAAGTAAAGCTAGGGACACACTGTATCATAGATGTAGGCAACCATAAGAAGGATGTGACAATAGATGAAGATATTACTATACCATGGTCAGTATTCTACATTAAGGTCTTTCCATTAGCAAGGAGGTTGGTATAGTAGCTATGTGGTGTTCGCTTTGGAGTGTCCACTGTGGCAGTCAGTTTTGAGTGAAGTCTTAGTGATGTTCTTTGATTCAGTTTGATGGAAGGCTGGTCAGGGTGAGTTTGTTTGGATGTTAAAATGAAGCATGTTCTTCTCCCTTTGCTCTTTTTAAAAGGCATGTCTGAGTCGGAGCAGTCTTTGAAGGGCACTTCACAGATCAAGATCCTTTCTGCTGAAGACATTGAAGGCATGACAGTTGTGTGTAAGGTAAATTGTTCAATTACTTTGTTAACGTTCCTCCGTTGCCGCTATTAAGTCTTTCCATTTCAAACCACCGTTTTTAAAAACGATCTATCTGTCTTTTTGTAGCTGGCCCGAGAGGTGCTTGACATCGCCGCCCTGATGGTAAAACCTGGCATAACCACGGAGGAGATTGACCACACAGTGCACCTGGTAAAGACGCTGGCCTTCTCTCCCATCGTTCTTCTCTCGCTCTGTTCCCATCTCACTCTATTCTCCTCTCTCCCTCGTATTGATCGTTGATGTGTAAGTACCGTCTTCTACCTCCCTCCAGGCCTGCACAGCCAGAAACTGTTACCCCTCCCCTCTCAACTACTACAACTTCCCCAAGTCCTGCTGCACGTCAGTCAACGAAGTCATCTGCCATGGCATCCCAGACGGGAGACCTCTGGTGGACGGGGATATCCTCAACGGTAGGCTTCCCAGGAGGAATCTCCATAATGTAAAGTGGCTTCCTCTCCTCATCTCACTCCCTTAATCTTTACTGATGCAAATGGACTGGGCAGGTGAAAAGGAAATCCCTAGTTGGCATCCTCCATATGTTTTCACCTAATGTGTATATACTATTATCAGATCATTGAGTATGATGGGGTTTAACTAGGAGAGTCAGCCACATTAGACTATTGAGATGCACATAGAGAATGGGCTAGTTCCCATTGGGCAGACTGCCATAGACTTGCTCACAGCATGGTTTGACAAGAGGCATGGTTTTAATTACTCTTCAGCAACCGTCTATAGGACTTCAGCCAAAATGTAGCCTGTGTCCTATATATTTCTGCTAAGTGTTATTTTCTGAAGATCCAGATCCAATTAGAGACACTGCCATAAACCTGACTTACAGCGTGGTTTGACCAAGACAAATGGTCTCATTAGCGTTTAGCTTTGCCGTTTTGCTCCCTAGCGTGTATACAGTGGGGAGAACAAGTATTTGATACACTGACGATTTTGCAGGTTTTCCTACTTACAAAGCAAATAGAGGTCTGTAATTTTTATCATAGGTACACTTCAACTGTGAGAGATGGAATCTAAAACAAAAATCCAGAAAATCACATTGTATGATTTTTAAATAATTAATTTGCATTTTATTGCATGACATAAGTATTTGATCACCTACCAACCAGTAAGAATTCCGGCTCTCACAGACCTGTTACTTTTTCTTTAAGAAGCCCTCCTGTTCTCCACTCATTACCTGTATTAACTGCACCTGTTTGAACTCGTTACCTGTATAAAAGACACCTGTCCACACACTCAATCAAACAGACTCCAACCTCTCCACAATGGCCAAGGCCAGAGAGCTGTGTAAGGACATCAGGGATAACATTGTAGACCTGCACATGGCTGGGATGGGCTACAGGACAATAGGCAAGCAGCTTGGTGAGAAGGCAACAACTGTTGGCGCAATTATTAGAAAATGGAAGAAGTTCAAGATAACGGTCAATCTCCCTCGGTCTGGGGCACCATGCAAGATCTCACCTCGTGGGGCATCAATGATCATGAGGAAGGTGAGGGATCAGCCCAGAACTACACGGTAGGACCTGGTCAATGACCTGAAGAGAGCTGGGACCACAGTCTCAAAGAAAACCATTAGTAACACACTATGCCGTCATGGATTAAAATCCTGCAGCGCACGCAAGGTCCCCCTGCTCAAGCCAGCGCATGTCCAGGCACGTCTGAAGTTTGCCAATGACCATCTGGATGATCCAGATGAGGAATGGGAGAAGGTCATGTGGTCTGATGAGACAAAAATTGAGCTTTTTGGTCTAAACTCCACTCGCCGTGTTTGGAGGAAGAAGAAGGATGAGTACAACCCCAAGAACACCATCCCAACCATGAAGCATGGAGGTGGAAACATCATTCTTTGGGGATGCTTTTCTGCAAAGGGGACATGACGACTGCACCGTATTGAGGGGAGGATGGATGGGGCCATGTATCGCAAGATCTTGGCCAACAACCTCCTTCCCTCAGTAAGAGCATTGAAGATGGGTCGTGGCTGGGTCTTCCAGCATGACAACGACCCGAAACACACAGCCAGGGCAACTAAGGAGTGGCTCCGTAAGAACCATCTCAAGGTCCTGGAGTGGCCTAGCCAGTCTCCAGACCTGAACCCAATAGAAAATCTTTGGAGGGAGCTGAAAGTCCGTATTGCCCAGCGACAGCCCCGAAACCTGAAGGATCTGTATGGAGGAGTGGGCCGAAATCCCTGCTGCAGTGTGTGCAAACCTGGTCAAGAACTACAGGAAACGTATGATCTCTGTAATTGCAAACAAAGGTTTCTGTACCAAATATTAAGTTCTGCTTTTCTGATGTATCAAATACTTATGTCATGCAATAAAATGCAAATTAATTACTTAAAAATCATACAATGTGATTTTCTGGATTTTTGTTTTAGATTCCGTCACTCACAGTTGAAGAGTACCTATGATAAAAATTACAGACTTCTACATGCTTTGTAAGTGGGAAAACCTGCAAAATCGTCAGTGTATCAAATATTTGTTCTCCCCACTGTATATATTTCTGCTAATGTTCGGCATCTCCCCCCCCCCCCCCCCCTCCTTTGCAGTGGATATTACTGTGTACCACAATGGATTTCACGGAGACCTCAACGAGACCTTCTTCGTTGGAGAGGCAGATGAAGGGGCGAAAAAACTTGTCCAGACCACCTTCGAATGCCTTATGCAAGCCATCGACTCCGGTAGGATCTCTTACCTGATGCTGGATAATCACAATGATGAACTTGATTTCTTTTAACAATTAGGTCACTGTCTTAACGTTAAAGGGGCAATCAGCTGTTGCTACATACATTTTTGGACTCATTAATTAATATGTACCCATTTTGATTCTTGAGGAATATCACTTATAAATGCCTCATGAGTTTAGCTCAACTGCCGTACCCCATCAGAACCCAAAATATAAGCATATAGCCTCACCATGGTTAAAACGATATTTGTGATATCATGGATGGTCAGTCCTTGCATCCATATTTTTCTCCAGTCCCATCCTTCAGCTTTTTACTGAAACGGGCGGGGAGAATGCTTTGAATCAACTACTGATTGCCGCTTTAATGGTTTTTCCCACTTTTCTAGTGAAGCCAGGTATCCGCTACAGGGAGCTTGGTAACATCATCCAGAAACATGCCCAGGCTAACGGCTTCTCAGTGGTGCGGAGCTACTGTGGCCACGGCATCCACAAACTGTTCCACACTGCCCCTAATGTGCCACACTATGCCAGTGAGTAACACTACCTCTTAGGGCCGGGATGATACCTGTATTGCGACACGCATTAGTATCGTGGCAAGGAAACAATACACAAAGCGGATTTAACTTGTTTAGTGAAACGGCCCTAATGTTGGAAACAAACAATTATGCTGAGATTTATTTAGTCACATTTTATTTATTTTCCAAGCTGTAGCACACTATTTTACATACAGCAGGGTTTTAAAGGACCAAAGAGTTGGGTCTGCTTTGTTTTCATTTTTGAGTTACTGGTATCGTTCCGGCCCTACTCCCTCTCCTTACACCAATAAGCTTATATTCTCAGATAACAAAGTAGCTTAATTTATTAATCCCCAAAGGTGATTTGGGGGAAGATTTATAAAGCAGTGGGAGTACTCTTTCCTTTGCAGAAAACAAAGCGGTCGGAGTGATTAAGCCTGGCCATGTATTCACCATCGAGCCCATGATCTGTGAAGGTAAGGGCCCTCTGAGACATAACTGCAGATTTGGGGTGTAATGGTTGGTAATTATACAGTATACCTATGTGTAAAACTGTACGTGTGTTTAATACTGTATACCTGTGTGTTCCTCATAGGTGGTTGGCAGGACGAGACGTGGCCTGATGGCTGGACAGCAGTGACCCGGGACGGGAAGCGTTCGGCCCAGTTTGAGCACACCCTCCTGGTGACGGAGACGGGCTGTAACATTCTGACGCGCCGGCTGGATGACAACGGACGTCCCCACTTTCTGAACCAAATCTAAACTGGGGGGGTACAACAACAAATGGACTGTCTCACGGGATGCTTTCTCTTTTGCACCCCTGTCGTATCACACACACCTCTAACCTGAGGCTCCACACCCCCTGGAGGCTCCACACCCCCTGGAGGCCCGCCGTGGCCCTGCTCTCACCTTTCATCAAATTTAGTGTCGTTCTCCAAAATGTACGGAAAGTACTTGAATACATCTGATATCAACTGTGTGGATTGTTTTATCTAGGCTTTTAAAAGAAACAAATATATAAAAAAAAAAGCAATGTCATCAGGAGATAAAATGAAATCAGAGAAGGGAAGTGTATGCATGAAATGTGGCTTTTTGAATTCTTACCTTGATTGTGAGCTTGGATTCTGTTGACGTGTATAACTGCAGAGGTATGGAAGGGATCAGGCTTCACTTTGACCCCATGACTTCTAGACGTGCCACATTACTGTATTGCTTAATTGATAGCAAGGCACCCGGGCTCGTATTGATTGGCCCGACGTGGCCAGGGAAGGGGAGCTGTTCCGCTCACCTGCCGTGTTCTGTTAAGGTGTGTAGTGCAGGTCTATTCAAACCCGGGCCCTGAGGTATGCAGCACTGCAGGTCGTCTTTTTTTTTCTCTGGTAGTGAACTAGTTGATTCATGTTTATTGATCGACCAGAGTCCCTCACCTGGCATCCCCAGGTCTTGTTTGAATCCGGATGAAAGTCTGCAGTGCTACAAACCCTGGGGTCTGGATTGGATTTGGCCTGGTGTAGCGCGTTGAGCCTTAATCTTTTGTGAATTAAGAACAAGGATGCTGGATAATGTCCAGGCAGCATGTGTCCGTTATTTCTCAGTCCAGTCAATAGCTGTTTACCTTGGTATGCTGTTGATTTACTGGTGCGAGCAAGAGTCTTGTCTCCATTCTTTCCACAGTTTCTCTGCCACCTTTTTTATTTCTTCTGATGGAGTGATACACAGCTGTTGTGTTTGTTTGAGTGTGGTTACTGTATAAATGCCAAAGGCTTTATTGCAGCAGAAGTTTGGGTTTAACACAGATCTGTGAGTTAATATCCGATTCCAGAATACTGTATTAAAATAGTAATCATTTATTGATTGTTTTACATTAGCTTGTAGTTCTGCATTTTTTTTTCTTGTATTATACTTCCCATGATGTGCACATTATGGCAATCTGACTCTGCAAATGCAATTAATCTCATTCATTAGACTTGACACTATGCGTAATTAGCCTGGCGACAAGGTTCAAATTAAATTGACCAGTAAGACAATCCTTTGATTTAATGTATTAAATTAAAATGGATAAATAAGGATTGGTATTATGGTTTTCAGAGGATGGTAAAGATTTACATTTTATAACCTTGGAAAGCTGGCTTTGATGTGATTCTACTGCAATGCCTTACCATTTCCCAGCATGCATTAAACCGAAGCCCTTAACTGCTCGAAGGGCAGTGTGTGGGTCACAAACTCATCCACCTTAAGCTTCTTGTTCATGTACTCGCTGACCAGTTTAGAAGAACTCACCACACTTTTATATCCTGTGGAAAGCAGATGCAAAGTGTGACCTCAATCTAATCAAAGGCGACATTCCAGAAAATGCTGGACAACTGATTTTAATTGATGATTGGATAATGTGGGGTGCCAACTACACAGAGGAATTGGCTCAAACAGTAACATCATTAGACCCATCCCAGTCACCGCCAGCAGTTCCAGGCCTAATGCCCCAAGGCCAATCTGCGCAGGTTGAGCCAGACCCCCCCCCCCCCGTTGGGACATCGTTAGGAATGGAAATGAAACACCAAAGTCACTAGGTGAGCTTTGTCCTGCTATACTCAAGCAGTTGAATCAGGTGTATTTGTATTTATTAACCCATCCCACCCGGTCAAAAAAAATTTTTTGTTTTTGTTTTTATGTGCTATATATTTTACATGTTTTTTTTACCTTTCTAATAGCATAGTATCCACAGATTGAGCTAAAGATGAAAATCTTTGCTACGAGTGTTATTATAATTGTTGATTAATTGACTAACACTGCTATTTGTAAGGTTAATTTTACATTAATGTTTTGCTTTTTTTTAGCCATCCCTGAACCTGTGACCATAAACAAGCTACATACCAGAATAAAACAAGGGCAGTACCAGAAAAAATGATCTAGTGATTGTCTTTGTGGCAAAATCTGCAGAGCTGAGCTTGTTGTATGCCCCGTATATGTATGTATGTGTGTGTGTATCTCATTCTATTGGTGGCAAGAATAGTTTTATTTCAATTGAAAAACTCGAAGTGATGAATCAAGTGTTTCTTGTATCAGTTCATATACCATGCGTCATGGAATCGCTACTTCAAAAATCTCTTACCAGCTAATTTGCAACCTGTATGGCATAGCTGTCAATGTTTGTCCTCAAATGAAACCGGTATATCTTTATATTATGCCAACCCTTTTCAGCCAATTTTTATATTTAATATACAGTATGGCAGACAAGTTCCCTACAGTTTCCCTCTTCTATTTGACTCCATCTTTGTGGTAATGCTGCAATCAATTGGTTGTAACTTGGAATCAGGTGTGTTAGTGAGGAAATGGTCTGCTGATTTCCTTGTTCTTGTTAAAGCTTTTAGAAATAGTGTGATTGTCCCCCAGGAGAGATATCATCAGGAAATCCAGTGACTGACCTTAGCTGTGTTAATTGCTGCCAGGTAGCCTGTGGAAATCCAACAGCCCCCGCAGGCAGACCCTGTCCAGAGGTGCCTTCTCGTCCATCTTGTGTACGAGAAGGCACCTCCAGCCCATGAAGTGGGATGAGACTCTTCCCTTACAGGAGAATCGGGAGATTCCATCTAGCATCTGCCCCCTGCTCTGTGTCACTCTGGGGTAAGGAGAAACAAGGCGTTTGGAAGATTTCCAATTGCGGTGTGAAGGATGTCTGGGCTAGTGGTTGTATCGGATTGTGTTGACAGTGCCCAGAACACTCACCTGACCTTTTGACACAGGTTGGTTTTGTGATTTTTATTTTTTTTTGTACAAGGGGATCATAGTATCCCTTAAACAAAGATAGATACTTTATTAATCCCTGAGGGGAAATGTCTTCGTCAAGCAGCTAAGAAAAAAACACAGGGCAGGTGCAAAAAGCCAGAATGAAAATACACAAGACAGATACATGATACATAGAGCGGCAGTATGAAAAAGTATAAAAATGCAAGAAGTCTGGAGTGCAGAAAAGCTATAAAAAGACATTGCTTTTTTTTTTCACCTTTATTTAACGAGGTAGGTCAGTTGAGAACAAGTTCTCATTTCCAACTCCGACCTGGCATTGTATGGGTGAATGGCTGAAAATGTACACCATACATTGTTAGTGTTAGGTTAAAATATTGCAAGTTGATATAGATAAATAAGGAATATTTGAGTTATGCCTGTTGTCATAGAGATACAGGAGATCGAGGACTCATCATGGATATAACCTGTTTTAGCTGGGTGGGGATTCCTATGAGTTGGGAGCAAACAGCCAATAAAAAGTGACTTCTTTTTAAAGATGCACTATGCAGAAATCGCTCCGCCTTCAGTTTGTGACAAAATAAGCAAGTGTAGTGTAGAAAATCATTGTACCATCTAAACCGCAGTGAAATATATTTTCAGCATAAAAATAGTGCACATAGAACTGATCTACAGCTTCTTAGACTTGTGTTCAATGACATGTACAGATCTAATACTCATTTATTTGTGAATTTGGTTGGGTCGCCCAAAGAGTTACATATTGCAGATTTAAAATGGAGATGACCTGAATACCGCTGTCCATGCGGTCATAGACGCTATATTGGCACAGATACAAAGATGAGTCCTCTATCTATGGCCTGTGGTTTTCACACGTATTACCCAGCTGATCTTGCCTCTGCCTGCCTTCCAGCTTTGAGGACATGTATTTTCATTGTTAGAGCAGTCACTCGAAGACGTAGCATGCATTTGATGAGAGTGCATGGCTACTACTGAAGGTTATGACATGGATGGTTATAGAAAATGGACGCTTGTTTCCGGTGTTGCGCCGCTTTCTGTGCTTTTGTTTGTTTATTTTCTTCATTATGGTTTGTTTTGTGTGTTGTAATATTTAAATAAACGTATTGATAATGTAAGAGCTAATTCAAGAATAATATGTAAATGGTATTTGTTGAGACTTGGTTATGGATAGAAAAATGTTTGAAACTGCCCCTTAGTTTGGTCTCTACTTCTCTCTGCCTGGTCAATCTAGAGCTTGTCACTTTTCCACCTTGTGACAGTAACAATTAATGTTTTTTTTCTCTGCATCATTCAGTATGACTCCCGGGTTTCAATTTGGTGACGCCCTCTCCAACTGTGTTCACCGTCCCAGCACCTTCATGGTCCAACATGACAGGGAAAACCACCTCTGGATCTGAGACACTCGGGGTGTAGATCCCCGTGGCAGCAATCTACAACACACACACAGGGTAAGTAAGTCTATTGTAATTCAGCAAATTTAGGAGATGATTCAACTTTACCATTGTCCACTGAGGTAATTACAGTAACTACAGTGTTTTCCATCAAAGGCAAGTATGAAACTACCTGTTTCAATGATGTTAATAATTGAAGGGTAACTGGTCGATTCTTGGTCGCCCACTCACTCTCCCCCTTCCCAGCATCCATATTTAGATTAATCTCTTATAGCAATATAAGGTGCTAAATCAATCTAATCTAAAGTAATCAAAATAAAGTGGTTTCTAATATTAAGTGCTTTTGTGACCCATGCCTACTGTACACCAGATGGCATGCTACAGTACACGACCTCATGACCGTTACCTTGATGTGCACTTCCCCTGCCTTTTGGGGGCACCACATCCACTTCTTCCATAGAAAGGGGCTTCCCAGCCTCCCAATGTGGCTGCGACCCGGCATCGGATCACTTGGAACACATCAGTTCAGTCAGTGTGATATGGCCAGACAAGAAATATAAACGCAACATGCAACAATTTCAAAGACTTTACTGAGTAACAGTTCCTGTAAGGAAATAAATGAATTAAGCCCTAATCTATGGATTTCAGTTTACTGGGAATACAGATATGCATCTGTTGGTCACAGATACCTTTTTTTTTAAAGAGTATGGGCATGGATCAGAAAACCAGTAAGTATCTGGTGTGACCACCATTTGCCTCATTCAGCGAATAGTGTTGATCAGGCTGTTGTTTGTGGCCTGTGGAATGGTGTCCCACTACTCTTTAATGGCAATTCTGTTCATTGTCCATAGATTATGCCTGCCCGTACCATAACCCCACCGCCACCATGGGGCACTCTGTTCACAACATTGACATGTCAGCAAACAGATTGTCCACACGACGCCATACACACTGTCTACCACCTGCCCGGTACAGTTGAAACCGGTATTCATCTGTGAAGAGCACACTTCTCCAGTGAGCCGTTTGCCATCGAAGGTGACCATTTTCCCACTGAAGTTGGTTATGATGCCGAACTGCAGCCAGGTCAAGACCCTCGTGAGGACAACAAGCACACAGATGAGCTTCCCTGAGATGGTTTCTGACAGTTTGTGCAGAAATGTTTTGGTTGTGCACCCACAGTTTCATCAGCTGTCCTGGTGGCTGGTCTCAGACGATCCCGCAGGTGAAGAAGCCGGATGTGGAGGTCCTTTGCTGGCGTGCTTACACGTGGTCTGGTTGGACGTACGGCCAAATTCTCTAAAACGATGTTGGAGGCAGCTTATGATGGGGCATTAAATGATCTTGCATTAAATCGTCTTGCAACAGCTCTGGTGAACATTCCTGCAGTCAGCATGCCAATTGCACACTCCCTGAACATACAGTGGGGAGTATTTGGTACACTTCAGATTTTCCAGGTTTCCCTACTTACAAAGCATGTAGAGGTCTGTAATTTTTATCATAGGTACACTTCAACTGTGAGAGACGGAATCTAAAACAAAAATCCAGAAAATCACATTGTATGATTTTTAAATAATTAATTTGCATTTTATTGCATGACATAAGTATTTGATCACCTACCAACCAGTAAGAATTCCGGCTCTCCCAGACCTGTTAGTTTTTCTTTAAGAAGCCCTCCTGTTCTCCACTCATTACCTGTATTAACTGCACCTGTTTGAACTCGTTACCTGTATAAAAGACACCTGACCACACACTCAATCAAACAGACTCCAACCTCTCCACAATGGCCAAGACCAGAGAGCTGTGTAAGGACATCAGGGATAAAATTGTAGACCTGCACAAGGCTGGGATGGGCTACAGGACAATAGGCAAGCAGCTTGGTGAGAAGGCAACAACTGTTGGCGCAATTATTAGAAAATGGAAGAAGTTCAAGATGACGGTCAATCTCCCTCGGTCTGGGGCACCATGCAAGATCTCACCTCGTGGGGCATCAATGATCATGAGGAAGGTGAGGGATCAGCCCAGAACTACACGGCAGGACCTGGTCAATGACCTGAAGAGAGCTGGGACCACAGTCTCAAAGAAAACCATTAGTAACACACTACGCCGTCATGGATTAAAATCCTGCAGCGCACGCAAGGTCCCCCTGCTCAAGCCAGCGCATGTCCAGGCCCGTCTGAAGTTTGCCAATGACTATCTGGATGATCCAGAGGAGGAATGGGAGAAGGTCATGTGGTCTGATGAGACGAAAATAGAGCTTTTTGGTCTAAACTCCACTCGCCGTGTTTGGAGGAAGAAGAAGGATGAGTATAACCCCAATAACACCATCTCAACCGTGAAGCATGGAGGTGGAAACATCATTCTTTGGGGATGCTTTTCTGCAAAGGGGACAGGACGACTGCACCGTATTGAGGGGAGGATGGATGGGGCTATGTATCGCGAGATCTTGGCCAACAACCTCCTTCCCTCAGTAAGAGCATTGAAGATGGGTCGTGGCTGGGTCTTCCAGCATGACAACGACCCGAAACACACAGCCAGGGCAACTAAGGAGTGGCTCCGTAAGAAGCATCTCAAGGTCCTGGAGTGGCCTAGCCAGTCTCCAGACCTGAACCCAATAGAAAATCTTTGGAGGGAGCTGAAAGTCCGTATTGCCCAGCGACAGCCCCGAAACCTGACGGATCTGGAGAAGGTTTGTATGGAGGAGTGGGACAAAATCCCTGCTGCAGTGTGTGCAAACCTGGTCAAGAACTACAGGAAACGTATGATCTCTGTAATTGCAAACAAAGGTTTCTGTACCAAATATTAAGTTCTGCTTTTCTGATTTATCAAATACTTATGTCATGCTATAAAATGCAAATTAATTACTTAAAAATCATACAATGTGATTTTATGGATTTTTGTTTTAGATTCCGTCACTCACAGATGAAGAGTACCTATGATAAAAATTACAGACTTCTACATGCTTTGTAAGTGGGAAAACCTGAAAAATCGGCAGTGTATCAAATACTTGTTCTCCCCACTATATGTGACATTGTGTTGTGTGACAAAACTGAACATTTTAGTAGCTTTTTATTGTCCCAGCACAAGCTGTTTAATCAGCTTCTTGATAGGCCACGCCTGACAGGTGGATGGATTATTTTGGCAAAGAAGAAATGCTCACTAACAGGGATGTAAACACATTTGTGCACAACATTTGAGAGAAACAAGCTTTGTTTGAACTTGACCACCAATTGCATGCCAAGGAATCATGTTTGGCTTAGCACTCAAGATTTTTCCCCAGACACATACAGCACATCCAGTTTATAAACAGCAGTTTTTCCTTTGCCATGGTTTGTGTGGAAATAATTGCAACAGTGGACTATCTCCTCTCTACAGATTTCTCAAGCCCTGAATTCATGCCTTTTCTTTTCAGTTGGAAAAACAATCATACTCCTGTATAGTTTATCAATTATCTACATGACCTTTGATACATTGGGATATCACAAATGGCTTCATATTACAGTTTTTGGCTGCCGAGTGAGAATACAGCACACATTATGGCACATTACCTCTTATAAACGATGGCTGCATCGGAGAGCCTAAAGATCTCTCTTCCTGCTTGTCTGACTACACATAGTTTTGTTGACATACAGTATATGTAACACTTAAAATACATATGCATGAGAGTATATGAACACACTAACCTTCCCTGCAGTTGCCTCTGAATGAGAAAGAAAATGGCAAATATGTTAGAGCAAAGTAGAGGTCTTATCAGAATGCAGAGAATGTATTTGCACAGCAGCAAGGCGATTATAGTCCAGAGACACTGTTACTGCCATTTTAGGAGGTTCCACAGGGGAACATCCTAAAATGGCAGTAACAGTGTCTCTGGACTATAATCGCCTTGCTTCAATGCAGCCATCGTTTATAAGAGGTAATGTGCCATAATGTGTGTTGTATTCTCACTCGGCAGCCAAAAACTGTAATATGAAGCCATTTGTGATATCCCAATGTATCAAAGGTCATGTAGATAATTGGTAAACTATACAGGAGTATGATTGTTTTTCCAACTGAAAAGAAAAGGCATGAATTCAGGGCTTGAGCAATCTGTAGTTTTGTGCAATCTGTAGAGAGGAGATAGTCCACTGTTGCAATTATTTCCACACAAACCATGGCAAAGGATAAACTGCTGTTTTGTCTTGAAAATGATTAATAACATCATTAAAAAAAAAAAAATTCACATACCACACCATTTTAGTTCCTCATTAACGTTCCTCAACTTTTATAAAATAATAAAAGGCCAACAGATTCCTGTTTCTGGTTTAGTTGGCACGTTACATCCATCACTGGTGGAGTATCTGACTTAGAAACCCACGTATACAAATCAATCAGCGACCTCACCTCAGCCCCTGCTCCCTCTGGACTGATCCTCAACACCCCCCTTCTCCCCACCTGGGCTGGCTTTCACCACCAACCAAGTGAAGAGAGAGCTGGAGAGACTACATCAGTGGAAAGCGGCGGGCCCTGATGGCATCAGCCCAAGGGTGCTTAGGGTCTGTGCTGACCAACTGTGAGGAATACTCCAGCGACTCTTCAACCTTAGCCTAGAAAGGGTCCCTGTGCTGTGGAAAACATCCTGCCTCGTCCCAATGCCCAAGACGGCGCACCCCACTGTCCTGAATGAATTCAGACCTGTAGCGCTAACATCCCACATCATGAAGACCCTGGAAAGGTTAGTCCTTACTCACTTCAGACCCCTGGTGTGTACATCGCTGGACCCCCTGCAGTTTGCATATCAGTGCAACATCGGGGTGGATGATGCAATCATCTACCTTCTGCAGAGGGCCTACTCCCACCTGGACAACGCAGGTCGCACTTTGAGGGTTATGTTTTTTGACTTCTCCAGTGCCTTCAACACCATTCAGCACCTGCTACTGGTTGAGAAGATGAAGAGGATGAAAGTGGAAGCATCCTTAGTCTCCTGGGTCACGGACTACCTGACCGGTAGGCCACAATTTGTGCGACTACAGAGCTGTGTGTCAGAACGGGCAGTGAGCAACACAGGAGCCCCCCAAGGAACGGTCCTGTCCCCCTTCCTGTTCACCCTCTACACCTCGGACTTTCAGATATAACTCTGAAACATGCCACCTACAGAAGTTCTCGGATGACTCCGCAATTGTAGGGTGCATCAGGGGTGGGCAGGAGGAGGACTACAGGAGCACAATCAATGACTTTGTGTTGTGGTGTGAGCAGAACCACCTTCAGCGCAACATCAGCAAAACAAAGGAGATGGTGGTGGACCTCAGGAGAACCAAGGCCCAACTGACTGCAGTCCCTATACAGGGGATGGATGTGGAAATGGTTGGTTCATACAAGTTCCTGGGAGTCCATATGGACAACAGGCTGGAATGGGCTGGTAACACCGGGGCTTTGTACAAAAAGGGCCAGAGCCGACTATACTTTCTGAGGAGGCTCAGGTCCTTCAACATGTGCAGTAAACTACTGCATACCTTCTACCATCTTTTTTGCAGTGGTGTTGGGGCGCCAACATAAAAGCCGGTGATGCTTCTCGGGTAAATAAACTGATCAGGAAGGCTAGCTCTGTTCTGGGGATTAGCCTTGACACTAGATAGATAGATAGGTACTTTATTGATCCCCGAGGGGGAAATTTCTTAAAGAGGAGGTGGCGGAGAGACAGATCCTGGCCAAACTGCTGGCCATCATGGATAACGTCACACACCCTCTGCATGCCATGGTTATGACGCAGAGGAGCACCTTCAGTCACAGACTGATCCCACCACAGTGTGCCAGAGAGCGCTACAGGAGGTCCTTCCTGCCGGCAGCTATTAGACTATTTAATGCCTCACCGGGGTGCCGTGCCGTCGTCAACATAGACCTGGAACTGTTGGGGTGTTAGGACCTAGTTTAACAAGTATGCATCCATCCGTGAGTAACTCTGGTCTGTAATCACTCATTCACTCAGGACTTATTTATTCATTCAGGTCTGTATATACATATTCATGTACTGTTATATCATATCACGTGCAATATTGTAAGTAATTAAACCCTGCGCACTAAGGACTGTATTTTAAGGGAATTACTATCATTACCCTAAATTATATCATACATACATTTGGCTATTTTAGTATCTCTTCCTGTTATTTACCTGTACAGTTAATGTAACAATACAAATATTCACTTACCTGTAAATGTAACTGTATATTTACCTGTACAGTTCAATTAACCATGCAAAATATTCACTTACCTGTTCATTTAACCAGTCTGTATATTAAGTAAACTATTATTACCCTCACTTATATCATACACACTTTTAGCTATTTAAGTATTTCTCTGCCATCGACCTGTATACGTAGTATAGTTAACCATGCACCATCCACCAATGTGTAGTGTACATATTCAGTCATCCACCCATACTATGCAATGTCTTTTTATAGCTTTTTTGCACTCCAGACTTATTGTATTTTTCTACTTTTTCATACTGTCGCTCTATGTATCATGTATCTGTCTTTTGTGTATTTTCATTCTGACATTTTGCACCTGCCCTGTGTTTTTTTTCGTAGCTGCTTGACAAAGAAATTTCCCCTCAGGGATCAATAAAGTATCTATCTATCTATCTATCTATCTATCTATCTATCTATCTATCTATCTATCTATCTATCTATCTATCTATCTATCTATCTATCTATCTATCTATCTATCTATCTATCTATCTATCTAAAACTACATTCTCAGACTTTTGGATATTTTTTTATTTTTCTGCATGCAGTGAATGGAAAACAATACAAGAATTATGTACCTGAAGTTTAAAACAATACAAGAGGTATGTACCTGACGTTTAAAACAACGCTAGAGGTATGTACCTGAAGTTTAAAACAATACAAGACGTATGTACCTGACGTTTAAACAATGCAAGGAGGGATGTACCTGAAGTTTAAAACTATACGAGGAGGTATGTACCTGACGTTTAAACAATGCAAGGAGGGATGTACCTGAAGTTTAAAACTATACGAGGAGGTATGTACCTGAAGTTTTAAAACAATACGTTTAATAATTTATTAACAAAGTTGAGTATTGACGCAAAATGTGCTTGACGTGAGTTTGCACTTGAGTGCAGGAAATGTTTGATGCCTACTATGTTCTTGAATTGTAGATACATGTATACTGAACCAAAAAATAAACACAACATGTAAAGTGTTGGTCCCATATTTCATGAGCTGAAATAAAAGATCCCATGTGTAACCACGCCAGCCCAGGATCTCCACATCCGCCTTTTCACCTGCGCCAGCCACCCGGACAGCTGATGAAACTGTGGGTTTGCACAAGCAAAGATTTTCTGCACAAACTGTCAGAAACAGTCTCAGGAAAGCTCATCTGTGTGCTCATCGTCCTCACCAGAGTCTTGACCTGACTGCAATTTGGCGTCGCAACCAACTTCAGTGGGTAAATGCTCACCTTTGATGGCCACTGGCATGCTGGAGAAGTGTGCTCTTCACGGATGATTCCTGGTTTCAACTGTACTGAGCAGATGGCAGACACCATGTATTGCTTTGTGTGGTTGAGCGGTTTGCTGATGTCCACATTGTGAACAGAGTGCCCCATGGTGGGGTTATGGTATGGGCAGGCATAATCTGTGGACAATTTTATTGATGGCAATTTGAATGCACAGATATACCGTGACGAGATTCTGAGGCCCATTGTCGTGCCGTTCATCCGCCGACATCACCTCATGTTTCAGCATGATAATGCACAGTCCCATGACGGAAGGATCTGTACACAATTCCTGGAAGCTGAAAATGTCCCAGTTCTTCCATGGCCTGCATACTCACCAGACATGTCACCCATTGAGCATTTTTGGGATGCTCTGGATCGACGTGTACGACAGCGTGTTCCAGTTCACGCCAATATCTAGCAACTTCACACAGCCGTTGAAGAGAAGTGGGACACCATTCAACAGCCTAGTCACACCAGATACTGACTGATCACTGCTCCTAATGTCAGGCTCTGGCCATAGAGAAGCCTATTGCTTTCTATAATATTCTATGGTCAGAGTCTGGCAGATCTATATGTTCTATCTCTGTGTGGTGTTGTGTGTAGGATCCCTAATTAGAGGCAGCTGCTATGCATTGTCTCTAATTAGGGATCCTACTTATATGTGTATGTCCCACTCCATAGGCGTGGTTCATTGTCTACATGTCCGTATCGAACGTAAGTGTGTTTCATTTATTTATATATCGTTTTTATTTTGTATAGTTCACGTCAAGTCTAGTTTATTATGTAATAAATGTAAATGTTGAACTATCGCTGCGCTGCGCCTTGGTCTATATACACTCCCGAGCGTGACAGAATGAACCACCAACTGACCAAGCAGCGCAATTCGGGAGAAAAGGAGAAGAGAGGACAGCGTCGTAATCGGGGAGCAGGAGATAAAGGAGCCCGTAGGCAACCCCAATAATTTTTTTTTTTTTGGGGGGGGGGGGGCTATGGGGGTGGTCTGGCTACGAGGAAGAAGAACCAGTACCACTCTCCATGTGTATAGGAGTATTATGGAGCTGTGTAGGCAAAATTGGGAGGAGTGCGAGAGCGAAAGGAAGGAGCTGGAGTTAAAGGTGCCTACGGTGTGCATCCCCCGTCCGGGTCGTTCGGTGCCAACATCCCACGCCGAGTCTCCAGTACGCCTCTCCAGTCCGGTATGTTCCATGCCGGCTTCCTGTATTTGCCCTGAAGTGCCTGTCACCAATCCGGTGCAACCTATGCCGGCTTCACGCATCAGGGCTCCAGTGCCAGAGCAGTCCGCTTCAACGGTGCCCAGTCCGGGTCCGGCCGTCTGCTACACTCCAGTGCCAGAGCAGTCCGGTGCCCAGTCCGGGTCCGGCCGTCTGCTACACTCCAGTGCCAGAGCAGTCCGCTCCACCGGTGCCCAGTCTGGGTCCGGCCGTCTGCTACACTCCAGTGCCAGAGAAGTCCGCTCCACCGTTGCCGGCTCCACGCACCAGGCCTCCTGTGCGTCTCTCCAGTCCGGTAAGCCCAGTGCCGGCTCCCCGCACTGCCCTGAAGTGCGTGTCACCAGTCCGGTGCCATCTGTGCCGGCTCCACGCACCAGTCCTCCAGTGCGCCTTTCCAGTCCGGTAAGTCCTGTGCCGGCTCCCCGCACTAGCCCTGAAGTGCGTGTCACCAGTCCGGTGCCATCTGTGCCGGCTCCACGCACCAGGCCTCCAGTGCGCCTTTCCAGTCCGGTAAGTCCTGTGCCGGCTCCCTGCACTAGCCCTGAAGTGCGTGTCACCAGTCCGGTGCCATCTGTGCCGGCTCCACGCACCAGGCCTCCAGTGCGCCTTTCCAGTCCGGTACGTCCTGTGCCGGCTCCCTGCACCCGACCTCCAGTGCGTGCGCCCAGCCAGGTGCCTCCAGTGCCGGCTCCACGCACCCGACCTCCGGTGCGCCTCTCCAGTCCGGTACGTCCTGTGCCGGCTCCCCGCACCCGACCTCCAGTGTGTGCGCCCAGCCAGGTGCCTCCAGTGCCGGCTCCACGCACCTCTCCAGTCCGGAGCCTCTCGTGATGGTCCACAGTCTGGAGCCTCCCGTGATGGTCCGGAGCTTCCCATGATGGTCCGGAGCCTCCCGTGATGGTCCGGAGCCTCCCGTGATGGTCCACAGCCCGGAGCCTCCCGTGATGGTCCACAGGTGCCCAGTCCCGGTTGTCTACCCCTTTAAATGGCCGGAGTTGCCTGCCACACCGGTGCCTAGTCCTGGCTCGGTTATCTGCCCCACTCCATGGCCTGAGTCCCCTAACCCACTGATGTCCATTCCAGGACCAGTTGTCCGCCACACTCCATGGCCGGAGTCGCCTGCCACATCGGTGCCCAGTCCTGGCCCGGTTATCTGCCCCGCTCCATGGCCGGAGTCGTTCGCCACACCGGTGCCCAGTCCGGGCCCGATCAACAGAGAAGAACTAAGGAGGAATCTATCCACTTCGCCAGGGCCAGAACCGCCACCTGCGATAGTTATAGTTTTTGTTGTTTTTCCCTCCCTAACCCTCCCCTCATGTAATTGTTTGGTTTCTTGCGGCCGGGAGTCCGCGCCTTTGAGGGGGGGTACTGTCAGGCTCTGGCCATAGAGAAGCCTATTGCTTCTCTATAATATTCTATGGTCAGAGTCTGGCAGATCTATATGTTCTATCTCTGTGTGGTGTTGTGTGTAGGATCCCTAATTAGAGGCAGCTGCTATGCATTGTCTCTAATTAGGGATCCTACTTATGTGTATGTCCCACTCCATAGGCGTGGTTCATTGTCTACATGTCCGTATCGAACGTAAGTGTGTTTCATTTATTTATGTATCGTTTTTATTTTGTATAGTTCACGTCAAGTCTAGTTCATTTATTAAATAATAATGTCGAACTATCGCTGCGCTGCGCCTTGGTCTATATACACACACCGAGCGTGACACCTAATTATTTTTTTTTTAAAGGTATCTGTGACAAACAGATGCATATCTGTTTTCCCAGTTATGTGAAATCCATAGATTAAGGACTATATAATTTTTTTTAAATTTACTGATTTCCTTATATGAACTGTAATTTAGCAAAATCTTTGAAATTGTTGCACGTTGCGTTTTATTTTTGTTCAGTGTATATATGAATGTTTTTGCCTTCTTTCAAGTAATCCAAAACATCCACTATTCATGTGCAGGAGGAAACGGCTACATAATGTACCAGACAATGTTCCACCCACTTCACAAACTTTGGATTTCAATGTGAATTTCTTGACATCTCTACACAAGACTGTATTTCCTAAGCTAAATAATCTGTGTTCTCGATCTAACAAGGTATTAAAATAAAGATCTTTCTCTAAACTATTTTTGTCACTACCTGCAAGAGCTTCTTGACACCTTAACTTCCCTCAATGCAGCAGAAATAATCTCAAAGCACTCAGGTCTTCATGTAACTAAGCTATTAATTGGAAGCTACAGAGAATCATTCAATATTTTGACCCCAGATTTATATTTTTTGTGATGGACTCTGCTCTATAGACTGAGAAAATATCTTACTCCCAAAAGGAGAGAACGCCACATCCTATTCCTCCATTTCGCAGTATAACAAATGCTTTGAAAATCACACTTTTACGGTTGGGTTTGATATATGGAATATGTTTAATTCATACTAATAAAAGAGCTCTATTTGATAGCATTCCAGCTTTCACATCAACACACATTAGAGACATTGGTCATTACGAACAATGGGCCTACAGGCTTTTGAATGGATTTGAAGATTCTCCAGACTCAAATCCCTTGAAGTGTTGGATTTCCACCACATAAGGCTTGGTGATATAGGAACTTACCCTGCTCTGACAAGTCTATGTCTTAGGTACCTGGACATTTCCTATGCTGGCATCACCTTCACAAATCCATTATCCTTGATGGGTCTCAACCCACTGGGCACACACTGGTTGAATTAACGTTGTTTCCATGTCATTTCAATTAAATGACGTTGAACCAACGTGGAATAGATGTTGAATTGACATGTGCCCAGTGGGACCAGTTTAAAAGTTCTCAATGTCCGACAGTTTCCAAGTAGATACATTTAATGGTATATTTGTGAATCTTGCACATCCTGCGGTATTGAGGTCCTGCTCTAACTCGTTTTTAGAATATCCAAATGCCACGACATTTTGATTCTCAATGGAAACAAGTTGATGACATTTGATTTTCTGACCACTCCCAACAAGGTTGGCATGGGTTGACATAGGTAGAAATTGTATTTCTACTGTTTCGTATAATATTCTTCAGAGTTGACCAAACATTTCAGCGAATTATTGTTTAATCCAAACAATGCAAGGGACTGATTTTGATACTCATTTCCGCTGTCTCTACAACTCAAGAGCTAAAATAATTGTTGTCACAATTGTCGTAGTTTCATAACTAGTTAACATTTTACTGAGAGGCTGCAAAGCCAGGAATACAGTCACGATGCCTTTGTGATCTAATCCAACAAGGACAAGTCCTGGGTGATGGAGGAACTGGTGGAGAACCTTGAAAAAGGAGTTCCTCCCATTCAGCTGTGCATTCACGTGTGGGACTTTGAAATAGGTAAATCAATTGCGTCCAATATCATTAATCTGGGGATTACGAAAAGTGTCGAGACACTTTGTTGACTATGTGGTGGTGGCTGCATCATGTTATGGGTATTATTGTCATCGGCAAGGACTAGGGAGTTTTTTGGGATAAAAAGAAACAGAATCGAGCTCAGCACAGGCAAAATCCTAGAGGCAAAATTGGTTCAGTCTGCTTTCCAACAGACACTGGGAGACAAATTCACCTTTCAGCAGAACAATTACCTAAAACACAAGGCCAAATATACACTGGACTTGCTTACCAAGACGACATTGAATGTTCCTGAGTGACCTAGATACAGTTTTGACTTAAGAAATTTCCCCCTCGGGGATCAATAAAGTATCCTATCTATCTTATCTATCTATCTATCTATCTCTCAAATAAAGTACAATCCAGGTTTGCAAAGCTCTTAGACTTACCCAGAAAGATTCAGAGCTGTAATCACTGTCAAAGGTAATTCTAACATGTATAGACTCAGGGGGTTGAATACTTATCTAATCAAAATATATTAGTGTTTTATTTTCCATCCACTTTGACATTAGAGTATTTTGTGTAGATGGTTGACAAAAAAAAATCCCACTTTAACACAACAAAATGTGTATAAAGTCAATGGGTGTGAATACTTTCTGAAGGCACGGTAGCTAGTGACAACTAAATGGAGAAGCAACATTTTTATATTCAAATGAAATAAACCAATGCATGACACAGTCAACTTCCAACGTGGCTTGAAAACAAAAAAAGTAATCCATGGTAGCTATAACACTCGCATACATACTTTTGCATATGTAGTGTATGTGGACACCCCTTCAAATTTGTGGATTATGCTATTTCAGCCACCAGTTGCTGACAGGTGTATAATATCGAGCAACAGCCACGAAATCTCTATAGATAAACATTGGCAGTAGAATGACCTTACTGAAGAGCTCAGTGACTTTCATCCTGGCAACGTCATAGGATGGCACTTTTCCAACAAGTCAGTTTGTCAAATGTCTGCCCCGGTCAACTGTAAGTGCTGTAGGCCACTCAAGGTCACAGAACAGGGTCGCTGAGTGTTGGAGGGTATAGAGAGTACAAATTGTCTGTCCTTGGTTGCAACACTCACTACAGAGTTCCAAGTTGCCTCTGGAAGCAACGTCAGCACAATAACTGTTCTTCGGGAGCTTCATGAAATGGGTTTCCATGGCCGAGCAGCCGCACACAAGCCATGCGCAATGCCAAGCGTCAGCTGGAGTTGTGTAAAGCTCACCGCCATTGGACTCTGAAGCAGTGGAAACGCGTTCTCTGGAGTGATGAATATCGCTTCATCTGGCAGTCCAACGGACAAATCTGTGTTTTGGCGGATGCCAGGAGAACACTACCTGCCCCAATGCATAGTGCAAACTATAACGTTTTGTGGAGGAGGAATAATGCTTTGGGGTTGTTTTTCATGTTTTGTGCTAGGCCTTTTAGTTCCAGTGATGGGAAATCTTCACGCTACAGCGTAGAATGACATTCTAGATGATTCTGTGCTTCCAACTTTGTGGCAACAGTTTGGGGAAGGCCCTTTACTGTTTCAGCAGGACAATGCTCCGTACACAAAGCGATGTACAGAACATACAGAAATGTTTTGTCGATCAGTGTGGAAGAACTTGACTGGCCTGCACAGAGCCCTGACCTCAACCCCATCGAACACCTTTGGGATGAATTGGAACGCCGACTGCGAGCCAGGCCTAATCGCCAAACATCAGTGCCTGACCTCACTAGGTTGACCAACTCCATATCAATGCCTATGATTTTGGAATGAGAGTCCACATAGTTTTGGTCATGTAGTGTATTTACTTCTAAATAGCAAACGCGACATCACTTTATATTTAGCAAGATATATTAGCTGTCTTGCCTTTTTCCATCAGGTCAGTTTTGAATCCCTTAGCTAGCTAGCGAGCTAGCAAGCTCTCTCCACTTTTGACAGACACATCATTCCCATTCCTTACGTCCACAAAGCAAAAGTAAATGTCCAAGATGTGTTAATCCAGGTAAAAAGTATGAATTGGTAATGACGTTTCAGACAAGTGGACAGTCCAGTACTCACTGTTTGTCTGCTGCTTGTCAGCTAGCAGTGAGAGAGATGGTGTCATGGTGGTTGCCTACGCACTGCTTACCCTAGGGCAATACACGTGCGCAAAATATGAAATCGTCTTGAATGGAACTACAACCTAGGCAAAGCAGCGGAATGCTGACTTTGTTTATTAACAGGCCACGTGTGTGAAGGATTTTAATGGCTTTGAATGGGTGGATGGAAAGGAAGGTAAGAATACCCTGCCATCTTTCCTGAGGTTTTGATGTAGTTGTAACACATTTTGAGCATAACATTAGATAATAAAAAAAGTATGACAATATATTACTTTTTTTTAAAATAAGATTATTACAGGGCAAGCGCTGCCCACCCTGACTAGACATCAATGCTGGTTATTTAAATGGGTTCCATCACACTTAAGGTTAACCTTTTTGTAATCTTTTTACATTCAAAGCTGTTTTAAAAGTGTGTGTATATGCAAAGGTGTTTGTGTGCAAAGGTGTGTATGTGTGTGTGCACACGCTTTCAGGAAGAGGAAATGGACTATAAACCACAGATGAATAACACTTCTAAGGATGAGTGTCTCTTTTCATAACCATCTGAAGTTCCTCATCTCTGTTGTTGTTCCCCATCTTCTCTGAATGATACGATACATCTGTCCTAACAATCCCAAAAGGAGTCAAACACTTTTCTCCACCCATGTACAGTAGACAGTTAGCCTTTTTTACTGTAACGTTAAATGTGAAATAATGGATAAGAGACTTCTGGAAGTATTCTCTTACAGCAGACTCCTTTTTACTTCAGTCTCAAAAGACAGTTTTTAAATTAGTTATGATTTACCAAAGTAGGTTTTGTTCTCCTTCTGTAAATGCTACAACAAGTTGGCCTTCTGGGAAAATAAAGATGCATTCAATTAGATTTGAAGCAGTGCTTTTATTACCTGTAGCCAGACCTGTACTTTATTTGTTGTATTCTGAAACATATTTCCTTTCATTTTCTATGTGATCAGGTTCCCATTCCCTGTCAGTGTGTGCCACTGCAGTATGCTTGTGATCACATGCAGTGTGTGTCACATCACCACTTTGATGTTTGTGTGTCTTGATCCAGGCTGCTTCTGTCACTTTTTTCATCTGTGTGAGTCTGATACAGGCAATTTGTCACTCCAAATACTGAATTGTTATCACTCTGGTTTTTGTTCAAAGTTCTGATCGCAGCAATGTGTAATAAACATCTTTTATAATGCCGGAATCAATCCTACTCCATTTCAATCACATAGAAAATTATAAATATAACTACAGAATATCATTGAACGTAGAGACAAGCTGATCCCTGACAATATTGTTATGAATGTCCAGGCTACACTGTCAGATTTGAAAACAGAAACAACTGGGTCGCTGTCTGTCACTTCTTGACAATAAGTATCATAACAGAATAACCAAGCATGTGTTGTTGAAACGTCTGTGTGGAAATATACTCTTGTTTATATAATGTTTGAACACAGACATTACACTGAAAGGTTATTGAAAAGGCCTGGATACCATACTGATAAGTTATCGTCGCTCACAGCGACTTTTATGTTTAGATGCGTAAACTAAGATATGAGATGGGATAACTAATAACCACCAATCCATTTTCCTAGCGTTGATTGAGCAACGACTGGTAAGTAGGGAATTATTTTATTCAAAATTGACATGCATGACAACATGATGGCCAGATCTCCTTGTACTTGTATCCAACTCCAACTTGACAATGGCTAAAGCAGAAACAGAATTGGCTACCAGGCAACATAAAATAAAAACAGGATTACCAATGTGGTTACTATTAGCAAGCCTACAGTATGCTACCTACCATTGAGTAGTCACCACTACTAATACATATTGTGATATAGGGAATCATTGGTTTATCAAGCCATAGTATATAGTTTTGCTTGTTGATTTGTCTGAGCAGGGAAAAATAAGTGTGATTGCCTGGGTTGAGATGATCCGCTTACTGCGGTGACACACTCAGGACCGACCGTATACTGCAAAACAAGGGGAAATAAATTATTTTTCTGAACTTTAAATGAAACTTCTCACAGGGACAAAAAGTACTAAAGGTGAAAGTTACCAGTCTCCAGTCTTCATGAGCTGGATGGCGTCGTTGACCTGGGCCAGGGTCATGTTGTGGGTGACAAACTCATCCAGCTTCACTTTCTTCTCCAGGTATTCATTCACCAGCTGGGGCACGCTGTCCTTACTCTTAAAACCTGGCAGACACACACACAGATAGACACACATTTAGAAATATATCACACACCCAAATACATGTATAGTGTTTGGACAATTAATTGACAGGTGGCACACCTCCAAATAGAGATCCTTTCCAGGTGCGGCCAGCTATGAGCTGAATGGGTCTGGCAGCAAAGTCATCCATGTCAGTCCATCCGACCAGCACACTTACTCCCCATCCCTTAACACACGACTCCAAGGCACTCCTCTAAAGAGAGACAGGGATAGGTAGAAAATGATATATGAAAACCACTTGACTCAATCAAGACATAACCCTCACAAGACATAACCCTCACACATGCACGCACGCGCTTATCTCAACATCGTACAAACACACAATCTAAACCCACCATTACGGCCACACTCCCCACACATTCCAGAGAAAAGTCCACTCCTCCATTGGTCATCTCAGACAGCACTTGACTAATGGGTTTGTTGTGGTCCTTGGGGTTGACAAACTCTGTGGCACCGAAGACCTTGGCCTTCTCATACTTTGCCGGGTTAATATCAATGGCAATGATCCTCTTGGCCCCAGCGTTTTTGCAACCCATGACCGCTGCCAACCCCACAGCCCCCAGGCCGAACACAGCACATGTAGACCCTGGCTCCACCTGGGGGGAAAGGAATCCTAAGCATTAACACTTTAGTATATAAAGACATCACCACAACCTGATACTTTGAAGTTACAATAAACACACCTTGGCTGTGTTAATGGCTGCGCCATATCCGGTGGCGACTCCACAACCAAGGAGACAGACCTTGTCGAGGGGGGCTGAGGGATGGATCTTGGCCACGGCGATCTCATTGACCACGGTGTACTCTGAAAAGGTGCTGGTCCCCATAAACTGCAGCACCTTCTTCCCCTTACAGGTGAACCGGGTGTCTGACTCTGACATCACATCATACCTATCACTTGCCCTGGTGGGATTGGCTCATGTTCAGTGCAAGAATAACACACAAAAGTTCTATTCAAATAATTAAAAAAAAGGTATTGTGAAAGTTTCTCAAGACTAAGCTAGTAATGGGACCTCACCAGCCCTTCTCACACAGGTTGGTCTTTGGGCTCTTGCAGAACCGGCACTGGCCACATTGGGAGATGAACAGAGGGATGACTTTATCACCTAACAGGAGGAACGGCGGAGTACACAGCTTTATCGTACATGCTGTTATTTGTATCCAATAGGAAAATACAGGTTTACTAGCTGTATTTCTGACCTGGTTTGAACTTGGTCACTTCAGACCCCACGCTCTCCACGATCCCAGCCCCCTCGTGACCCAGGACACAAGGGAAACCATCCTTGTGTTTCCCCTCAAACAGGTGGTACAGGTCAGTGTGACACACACCTGTGGCCACAATCTGCACCCAGCAGGACAAAAACAAAGCTCATTAGCTCATTTGAGTGTCAGGAGTGTTTCTGTATGCTCATGTTTGTTTATGTGTACGCCTACGACTGTGTGTGCTTGTGTGTCCTCAGGAGTGCGCTCATACTTGGCCAGGTTAATATCAAGTGTTGTTCATCGCCTTGTTTGGACTGCATACATGAGAGCTTGTGTGTGTGTGTGTTTGCATTGATTGCGGTCTCTCACCTTGATGCGAATCTCATGTGCCTGGGGAGGAGCCACCTCAATTTCTTCCATCACCAGGGGTTTGCTTGGCTCCCATGCCACTGCAGCGCGGCATTTAATCGCCTATAAAAACCAACCCAACACAGCCATCAACACAACCCAGTACAGGACCAGTGGTGTAAAGTACTGAAGTAAAAATACTTTAAAGTACTACTTAAGTATTTTTTTGAGGTATTTGTACTTTACTATTTATATTTTTTGACAACTTTTACTTCACTAGATTCCTATAGAAAAGAATGTACTTTTTACTCCATATATTTTATCTGACATCCAAAATGTTGAATACTTAGCACGAAAGGAAAATGTCGAATTCACACACTTATTAAGAGAACATCCCTGGTTATCCCTACTCCTCTGATGTGGCAGATTCACTGAACACACATGTTTCGTTTGTAAAAGATGAATGAAAAATGAAAATCAAGAAAATGGTGCCGTCTGTTTTTTAATTTTTTTATTTCACCTTTATTTAACCAGGTAGGTCATTTGCAACTGCGACCTGGCCAAGACAAAGCAAGGCAGTGCGACAAAAAACAACACAGAGTTACACATGGGAAATAAACAAACGTACAGTCGATAACACAATAGAAAATCTATATACAGAGTGCAAAAGTAGTGCAAAATGCAGTAAGGTTAGGAAGACAATAAATAGGCCATAAATTACAGATTAGCATTATCACTGGAATGATGGAATGTGCAAATGATGATGTGCAAATAGAGATACTGGAGTGCAAAATGAGCGGAAGTTAAAAAAAACAAAATATGGGGATGAGGTAGTAGGATGGGATATTTACAGAAGGGCTATATACAGGTGCAGTGATCGATAAGCAGCTTTGACAGCTGATGCTTAAAGTTAGTGAGGGAGATAAGAACCTCTAGCTTCAAGGATTTTTGCAATACGTTCCAGTCATTGGCAGCAGAGAACTGGAAGGAATGGCGGCCAAAGGAGGTGTTGGCTTTGGGGGTGGCCAGTGAGATATACCTGCTGGAGCGCATGCTACGGGTAGGTGTTGCTATGGTGACCAGCGAGTTGAGATAATGGCGGGGATTTACCTAATAAAGACTTATAGATGACCTGGAGCCAGTGGGTTTGGCGACGAATATGTAGTGAGGGCCAGCCAACGAGAGAATACAGGTCGCAGTGGTGGGTAGTATATGGGGCTTTGGTAACAAAACGGATGGCACTGTGATAGACTACATCCAATCTGCTGAGTAGAGTGTTGGAGGCTATTTTGTAAATGACATCGCCGAAGTCAAGGATCGGTAGGATGGTAAGTTTTACAAGGGCATGTTTGGCAGCATGAGTGAAGGAGGCTTTGTTGCGAAATAGGAAGCCGATTCTAGATTTAATTTTGGATTGGAGATGGTTAATGTGAGTCTGGAAGTTGAGTTTACAGTCTAACCAGACGCCTAGGTATTTGTAGTTGTCCACATATTCTAAGTCAGACCCGTCGAGAGTAGTGATGATAGTCCGGTGGGCGGGTGCGGGCAACGTTCTATTGAAGAGCATGCATTTAGTCTTACTAGCATTTAAGAGCAGTTGGAGGCCACGGAAGGAGTGTTGCATGGCATTGAAGCTTGTTTGAAGGTTAGTTAACACAGTGTCCAAAGAGGGGCCAGATGTATACAGAATGGTGTCGTCTGCGTAGAGATGGATCAGAGAGTCACCAGCAGCGAGAGCAACATCGTTGATGTATATAGAGAATAGGGTTGACCCAAGAATTGAACCCTGTGGCACCCCCATAGAGACTGCCAGGGGACCAGACAGCAGGCCCTCCGATTTTACGCACTGAACTCTGTCTGAGAAGTAGATGGAGAACCAGGCGAGGCAGTCACTTGAGAAACCAAGGCTGTTGAGTCTGCCAATAAGAATGCGGTGATTGACAGAGTCGAAAGCCTTGGCCAGGTCGATGAAGACGGCTGCACAGTACTGTCGATGGCGGTTATGATATCATTAAGTACCTTGAGCGTAGCTGACGTGCACCCATGACCAGCTCGGAAACCAGATTGCATAGCAGAGAAGGTACGGTGGGATTCGAAGAAGTCAGTGATCTGTTTATTAACTTGGCTTTCGAAGACTTTAGAAAGGCAGGGCAGGATGGATATAGGTCTATGACAGTTTGGGTCTAGAGTGTCTCCCCCTTTGAAGAGGGGGATGACCGTGGCAGCTTTCCAATCTCTAGGGATCTCAGACGATACAAAAGAGAGGTTGAACAGGCTGGTAATAGGGGTTGCAACAATTTTGGCTGATAATTTTAGGAAGAAAGGGTCCAGATTGTCTAGCCCAGCAGATTTGTAGGGGTCCAGATTTAGCAGCTCTTTCAGAACATCAGCTGTCTGGATTTGGGTGAAGGAGAAGCGGGGGGGGTTTGGGCAGGTTGCTGCTGGGGGTACAGAGCTGTTGGCCGGGGTAGAGGTAGCCAGGTGGAAAGCCTCCTTCACTCATGCTGCCAAACATGCCCTTGTAAAACTTCCCATCCTACCGGTTCCTTGATAATTTGTGTGAGATTGAGGGCATCTATCTTAGATTGAAGAACAGCCGGGGCGTTAAGCATATGCCAGTTTAAATCACCTAACAGTACAAACTCTGAAGATAGATGGGGGGCAATCAATTCACATATGGTGTCCAGGGCACAGCTGGGGGCTGAGGGGGGTCTGTAACAGACAGCAACAGTGAGAGACTTATTTCTGGAAAGGTGGATTTTTAAGAGTAGAAGCTCAAACTGTTTGGGCACAGACCTGGACAGTATGACAGAACTCTGCAGGTTATCTCTGCAGTAGTTTGCAACTCCACCTGCTTTGGCAGTTCTATCTTGATGGGAAATATTGTAGTTGGGGATGGAAATTTCAGAATTTTTGGCCTTCCTGAGCCAGGATTCAGACACAGCTAGGACATCAGGGTTGGCGGAATGTGCTAAAGCAGTGAATACATCAAACTTAGGGAGAAGGCTTCTGATGTTAACATGCAGGAAACCAAGGCTCTTACGGTTACAGAAGTCAACAAATGAGAGCGCCTGGGGAATAGGTGTAATGCTGGGAGCTACAGGACCTGGGTTTACCTCTACATCACCAGAGGAACAGAGGAGGAGTAGAATAAGTGTTCGGCTAAGGGCTTTAAGAACTGGTCGTCTAGTACGTTGGGTACATAGAATAAAAGGAGCAGAATTCTGGGCGTGGTGGAATAGATTGAGGGCATAATGTATAGACAAGGGTATAGTAGGATGTGAGTTCAGTGGAGGTAAACCTAGGCGTTGGGTAATGAAGTGAGAGGTTGCATCTCTGGAGACACCAGTTTGCTTTATATCGTTTGCTTAATATCGTTTGCTTAATTTCAGAAAATATTTTAACAATTACATTTACTTGTGATATGTTTAAAACCAAATACATTTAGACTTTTACCCAAGTATTATTTTACTGGGTGACTTTCACTTCAGTCATTTTCTATTAAAGTATCTTTACTTTTACTTAAGTATGACAATTGGGTACTTTTTCCACCACTGTACAGGACCAATCACATATACACTATATATACAAAAGTATGTGGACACCCTTTCAAATTAGGGGATTCAGGTATTTCAGCCACACCCGTTGCTGACAGGTGTATAAAATTGAGCACACAGCCATGCAATCTCCATAGACATACATTGGCAGTAGAATGGCTTTACTGAAGGTGAAGTGGTAGGCCAAGCTCACCACCATTGGACTCTGGCGGAAACGCGTTCTCTAGAGTGATGAATCACACTTCACCATCTGGCAGTCCGACGGACGAATCTCCATTTGGAGGATGCCAGGAGAACGACGCTACCTGCCCCAAAGCATAGTGCCAACTGTAAAGTTTTGTGGAGGAGGAATAATGGTCTGGGGCTGTTTTCCATGGTTCGGGCTAGGCCCCTTAGTTCCAGTGAAGGGAAATCTTTACGCTACAGCATTCAATGACATTCTAGATAATTCTGTGCTTCCAACTTTGTGGCAACAGTTTGGGGAAGGCCCTTTCCTATATCAGCATGACGATGCCCCCATGCACAAAGCGAGGTCCATACAGAAATGGTTTGTCGAGATTGGTGTGCAAGAACTTCATGGCTTCCACAGAGCCCTGACCTCAACCCATTGAACACATTTGGGATGAATTTTAATGCCGACTGCGAGCCAGGCCTAATCGCCAAACATCAGTGCCCAACCTCACTAATGCTCATGTGCTTGAATGGAAGCCAGTCTCGTGAAGCAATGTTCCAAAAGCCTTCCCAGAAGAGTGGAGGATGTTATAGCAGCAAAGGGGGACCAACTTCATATTAATGCCCACAATTTTAGAATGAGATGCTTGACGAGCATGTGTCCACATACTTTTGGTCATGTAGTGTATTTCTGCAAAAGGCTTCATTCTAGTCTTTATATACTTCTGTTTTTACAGTACAATCTGATTCATTCCACTCTTGCGCAAATCAAACCAGAATCCTCTAACCAATATAAATATTTATCTTTCTGTCCATTGGCTTTAGCCCAGATGCACTCTCTGCCAATGTCAATGGTTGTGCAAAAACAATCAGGTTGCATAGTTTCAGAGAGACTCCCTCCAAAAAACATACTTCACATTAGGCATGGAGTTTACAGTGTGTGTGTGTGTGTGTGTGTGTGTGTGTGTGTGACTACATCTGCCAGGTTTTAAGACCATTCCAGCTATTGTGTAAGAGGTTGTTATTCTGCAGGACAAACCTCTGATGAACTTGAAAATGATTTACTAGAGTGCTATGGTATGCCCAGGGTTGGAAAGTTACTGATTACATGTAACATGTAATCTTACATGTAACATGTAATTAATGTATTTATACCTTTTTTTTTTTGATATTGTAATCTGATTACAGATACTTTTGAAAAATCTAGATGATTACATCTTGGATTACTTTTTGGACATTTTTGCAATGACATTCAATTCAGCATTGAAAAAAGGCGCACGTTTAAGTTTGTTCCACCTGGGTAATCTGACCACAAATCAGAGAGCACTATGAAGACACACCAAGTGTGTTTGATGGTTCCTTTTTGTCTTATTCTGATGCCTCTTAAGGGGAAATGAATCTGATTAACATTTTGGACAGTTAACTAGTAACTGTAACGGATTACATTTTGAAAGTAACCTACCCAACCCTGGGTATACCACCACTCACTGTCATTTTTTTAAGTACATACTCAACCTTAATCAAATCTTATCAAAACACTTGTTCATCATTACATATCAGTTCAATATCAGTTAGAGAGAGGATTGATCAACTGGTTCAAATGCAGACTGTTAACTCATGCAGAGGATACTCTATTAATACACCTTCACACACGCATATCTCTCAATAACAATAATTTAGTAGAAAGCCAACTGTATCTGTACTGTACATGCATACAAATACAAAAGAAAGAAAAGTGATACAAGTTGCAGCAATTAGATTAATATGTATATATAAAAAAAGATTGGGGTGAAGACAGAGATACATACTTTTCCTGCAGTTGCCATCTTCTATCAAGTTAAGGAGTTTGGATGAGATGAGCAATATATTTCAGCAGAGTTAGAGGCAGAGAGTGAGAGAGAGGGATGGTTTGGACAACCTTTAAATACTCCAGCCCTCCAGACTAGAGGCAAACATTCAGAAAGGGTGGGTCTTTTTTATTGCGAGGCTAGATATCCTTACACTGATACAAGTGCCATGAAATTGGATATCACAATTGTCAGTCCGTTCAACGTAGATTACAACTAACACTGCAGTGTTTGTAGCCAATATAATAGCATAGTGGTGGCAGGTAGCCTAGTGGTTAGAGTGTTGGGCCCCGTAACTGAAAGGTTGCCGGATCGAATCCCCGAGCTGACAAGGTATAAATCTGTCGTTCTGCCCCTGAACAAGGCAGTTAACCCACTGTTCCTAGGCCGTCATTGTAAATAAGAATTTGTTCTTAACTGACTTGCCTAGTAAAATAAAGGTTAAATAAAAAAATAAATGTAATATAGATTAGTCACTGAGATGAGTCAATCATGTGATTCATCTGTTTGTCATGACCTTTGAATTATTTTGGCTTTATGATTAAATGCAATATAGTGTTAACTAGATGGAACTGTCTCTGTAAGATAGGATCTTCTGGGAGATAGTGTTGTCTCGTTCTTCTCTAACTATGTAGGGACTTATTCTCTTCGATATCGTCGGCATTCTGGAAAAACCTTGCATCTCACTTTGTGGTGATTTTGTTTTTTTCACATACATCGAAAGTAGTCATTCCCCTCAATATCCAGTGAATGAATTAATTTGTATGAAATTGCCAGTTGGCAATTTTGTTTGATACACAAACAAGCATTACAATGTTTCACAGTGATAAGTTAGTGACAATTCCTCCGGTGTTCTGCTCAGTGCGCACCGCGTAAAGAATGAAAAAGAAATACATAATAGTAGATAAGGTTATCCAAGCAATAATAATAACCCTAGAGTAGTAATATAATTTGTATATAATACAAATACAAATAAATTAAACAGAAGGTGTGAAAGTTTCATGACTCTAGGTCTAATTCAAGTCATGCAAAATGCCTTGTTCTTAAAAAAGTACTTTTTGGAAATACAGGGTTTCTCCAGGACCACGATATTCAGTCTCTGTCTGTGGCTTCAGTTAAGTAATATTATAAATGTGATTTCAGGACTCAAAACATGTTATTCAAAACAAACAATCTGAAAATGAGTGAGATATGATTAAAAAGAGTGTATTATAAAAAAACATATTATGTAAATATGTATCAGCTGTCTGTGCTGATGAAATGCTGATATGGCAATGTCTCACAGCACATTCTAATCAGACCGTGTTTGCTCTGGGTGTTACAGAATAAAGAACATAATATTGAATGGGTTCTTTGTTTCCATTACCTCATGGTTAGTGGATAGGTGAAAGGACTACTAGGTTGAATTAGCAGCAATACTTGATCCTTTTTACAATGTGTAATAATATGTCAACATAGTGGATTTTTGTTTGATTGGTTATGCAAATGTTTTATAATGCTTCTCAATTAACTTCAGAGGTTATCCCCTACTGTTCTGATAAAAGGGTAATTAGAGACATTTGTAAGTAAGAGCGGCAGCTATCTGCTGTATGTGTGGCTACCTCTAAAATAAAGGGACATTTTAATCCCTGACAACGTAGGTGCTCAGTATAGTCTAGTAGATAATTGCAGCTCTTATTGTAAAGATAAAAAACAATTAAGTTATGTTGACTTAGGGACATATAAAGGGTAGGGCAGAAATTAATATGAAAACCAGTTATAATTAGATCATACATTATAATATTTTAGAGGCCAATAGAAACAGTAAGCAAACACAAAAGCAAATTATATTGTCAACCTTTATTAGCGGCCATGTTGTATAGAGTTGTCCTTCATGGCGTCCTCCACTAGGACCTGGTGGTAGGTGAGCAGGGGCTACAGGTCAGCCACCACCGTGCGAAGCAGGCTGCTCAGCTTGTTGTTCTCTTTTATTATTCATATGATTTACAAAAATTACAAATGGAAAAAATGTATAAAGCATGACATATAAGACTCACTTGAACTAAACAAGCATCCATCTTACCTGCATTTTCTCTCTCCAGGTGCTCTTCAAGGGCTTGGACCTGGCATGTGTCCAGTCTGTACTGTCTGTTGTCCAAGAGGCCGGCGGCCAGCACCTGCATGCTCTCTGTCTCCCTCTTCATATCGGCCTTCAACCTCTTCACAATGTACCTCTGTCCCCCCAGCGTCCTCAGGAGTGCTGGTTCTGGACTCCCTTCTCTGGTTCTAGGTCTAGGTTCCCTTGGGCCTGTTCTAGCATTTGTGGATCTGGGTGCATTGCCGGACACTGTTTAATGCACTGAGTTAAGGGCGTTTGCAGGCTTCCCCTCCTCCTCTTCTTCCACTTTCTCCTCATCCTTCTTCCCAGCCCATCCACCCCAGCTTATCTTGCGGCAAAGTATGGCGATGACCTCCTGCATCTTCTCCCTCATCCGCTCCACCATGCCGCCCATCTCCTGGTTGGTCTCCGTCTCCTGGTGGACAGTGTCCCAGCTTTACTGGGCGTCTTGCTCCTGCTCCTGCCTCAGCTCCTCTGACTTCTGCTCGGCCCTCTCCAGACGCTCCGGCAGCCTTTGCAGCTCCTCCTGAAGCTGCTGGACGGAGAGACCTGGTAAGAGCTCATGGGTTTTAAGGATGGGGAGGGTGATGGTGATGCTGGTGTCTGCAGTTGGAGGCCCTCTAGGGCCTGGTGCAGGTCGGAGTGGAGCTTCATGGTGCGCCGCAGCCGGGGTCTGCTCTGAGTGTAGCCCTTGCCTTCAGCAGCCATCTAAAAGAGAAGGGGAAGTACAGTGGGGAGAACAAGTATTTGATACACTGCCGATTTTGCAGGTTTTCCCACTTACAAAGCATGTAGAAGTCTGTAATTTTTATCATAGGTACTCTTCAACTGTGAGTGACGGAATCTAAAACAAAAATCCAGAAAATCACATTGTATGATTTTTAAGTAATTAATTTGCATTTTATTGCATGACATAAGTATTTGATACATCAGAAAAGCAGAACTTAATATTTGGTACAGAAACCTTTGTTTGCAATTACAGAGATCATATGTTTCCTGTAGTTCTTGACCAGGTTTGCACACACTGCAGCAGGGATTTTGGCCCACTCCTCCATCCAGATCCTTCAGGTTTCGGGGCTGTCGCTGGGCAATACGGACTTTCAGCTCCCTCCAAAGATTTTCTATTGGGTTCAGGTCTGGAGACTGGCTAGGCCACTCCAGGACCTTGAGATGCTTCTTACGGAGCCACTCCTTAGTTGCCCTGGCTGTGTGTTTCGGGTCGTTGTCATGCTGGAAGACCCAGCCACGACCCATCTTCAATGCTCTTACTGAGGGAAGGAGGTTGTTGGCCAAGATCTCGCGATACATGGACCCATCCATCCTCCCCTCAATACAGTGCAGTTGTCCTGTCCCCTTTGCAGAAAAGCATCCCCAAAGAATGATGTTTCCACCTCCATGCTTCACAGTTGGGATGGTGTTCTTGGGGTTGTACTCATCCTTCTTCTTCCTCCAAACACCGCGAGTGGAGTTTAGACCAAAAAGCTCTATTTTTGTCTCATCAGACCACATGACCTTCTCCCATTCCTCCTCTGGGTCATCGGCAAACTTCAGACGGGCCTGGACATGCGCTGGCTTGAGCAGGGGGACCTTGCGTGCGCTGCAGGATTTTAATCCATGACGGCGTAGTGTGTTACTAATGGTTTTCTTTGAGACTGTGGTCCCAGCTCTCTTCAGGTCATTGACCAGGTCCTGCCGTGTAGTTCTGGGCTTATCCCTCACCTTCCTCATGATCATTGATGCCCCACGAGGTGAGATCTTGCATGGTGCCCCAGACCGAGGGAGATTGACCGTCATCTTGAACTTCTTCCATTTTCTAATAATTGTGCCAACAGTTGTTGCCTTCTCACCAAGCTGCTTGCCTATTGTCCTGTAGCCCATCCCAGCCTTGTGCAGGTCTACAATTTTATCCCTGATGTCCTTACACAGCTCTCTGGCCTTGGCCATTGTGGAGAGGTTGGAGTCTGTTTGATTGAGTGTGTGGACAGGTGTCTTTTATACAGGTAACGAGTTCAAACAGGTGCAGTTAATACAGGTAATGAGTGGAGAACAGCAGGGCTTCTTAAAGAAAAAGTAACAGGTCTGTGAGAGCCGGAATTCTTACTGGTTGGTAGGTGATCAAATACTTATGTCATGCAATAAAATGCAAATTAATTATTTAAAAATCATACAATGTGATTTTCTGGATTTTTGTTTTAGATTCCGTCTCTCACAGTTGAAGTGTACCTATGATAAAAGTTACAGACCTCTACATGCTTTGTAAGTAGGAAAACCTGCAAAATCGGCAGTGTATCAAATACTTGTTCTCCCCACTGTATGTAAAGCTGGCATAACTCCTCAATAAACAGTGTTAAGGTCAATGAAGAATAAACAGATACATCCATTTTACCTCATCTTGTTTGCCCTCCTCCTGATTGGCTGGCTTTTCCGTGCTTCATGAAATAAAGAAGAAATGGTCAACAAGGAGTCATCATCAACTTAAATCTGGGGTTTTCAATTCCGGTCCCCAGCAATCATAGATGTGTTTGTGATTCATTAAATCAACAAATCATCAAGCTCTTGAGTAGCAAGCTTTTTACACAGCCTTTCATTATCAATTTACTGACCTCCGTTCTGCAAATTGATTTCTTCCGCTCGGTTTTGACTGTCTCAATCAAACTGACGGTCATCTGCCTCTGGTCTCCCAACAAACAGGTAAGGGAGGACACTACACACACACACACACTGCTGAAACAGGCCTTTTTTTTTTTTTTTTTTTTTTTTTTTTGTTGCAGCAAATGCTAGGATCTTCCCCAAGAAACAGATTGGGAAACACTGCACCAAATTGTAACATGCAAATGAGTGCCATTGTTACCTTCATGGTGCAGCCGCTCACCTTGGGTCCTCCAGTGTCTCTGGGCTGTGGAGAAGATGTTCTGCAGGTCCTTCAGTCTCTGCTGGCACACAGACAGCTCGGTTTAACACATGTTGAATATACAAGAACTATGCGACTGGGTTTCAACACAGATCCCCTGCTTACCGTCCCACATGACTGTGTTTGCACGCTGAGCTAAAGCCTAGATGGTTGATCAAGAGCATAAAGAAGTCTTCAGGTCTCAGGCAAAGTTACTCATCAGTGGTTCACCAAATCACTGCTGTAATGCAGATGCTGGCTGGCCTGGTAAACGAGAATAAAGTAACTGCATGCTTTTTGTCATAACATACGGCGGCAGGTAGCCCAGTGGTTAGACTGTTGGGCCCATAACCGAAAGGTTGCTGGATTGAATCCCCGAGCTGACATGGTAAAAATCTGTTGTTCTGCCCCTGAACAAGGCAGTTAACCCACTGTTCCTAGGCCGTCATTGAAAATAAGAATTTGCTCTTAACTGACTTGCCTAGTAAAATAAAGGTTAAAACAAATAAAAATACTATAAAGGGAAGTAACAAGAAATAAGCGCAACAGAAAGAGAACATTTTTTAATTAAGCACTGACCTGCTCTTGCATTATGGTATGGTGAAATGTAGCAGGACCTTCCTTAAACCTCCCTGTTCTGGTCAAGGAATTTTGGTTTATGTCATAAACAAGTTTATTATGTCATAAATTATCATCAGCACAGTGTGATGTCATGACCATAGAATTAGAATGAAATATGTCTATGGCCATGACTTGCTCAACTAGTTTGGCATTTCTGCAGAGCCACATTTATTCATCATTTTGCAAGTATGCATACAATTGTTAGATCTGAATATCACTCATAAATTTGAATAATACATTTTTTTATGAACAGACTTCTAGGAAGATTTTAACCCACTTAACCCCAACATTTCTCCAAGTTTTCACCATCATTGTAAAGCCCTAGTTAAGTTATTTCTGGCAATTATTATTTATTTAATGTGATTAGTAATTCATTTTAAAGGTCAACCCTGTTACTTGAACTAAACTCTCGTTTAAATTTTATTTGACACTTAATAGTCACTATTGACATCTATTTTTATTCAACCACTTGAAAATGGGAAAACATGTATTTTATTAGGTTGAGCATGTGCTCTTTATGACAGAATGTACACATTTGTTTGAAACAAAACAAACTTTTTACCAAGTTACACTACTCAAAAGGCACCCAATTGGTGGAACAAACCTCATACTCATACAGTAGCAAAGCATTTACACTTAGCGTGTAAAAAAACATGTTTACATTGGGTACAAATTTCTCACACATCATCCACCTTGTAATTTACCCAACATTTCAACAGAGGAATTATATTCTCATTCGTAAACAAAGATCACGCATCCCTTTAACAAACTGATCAGACCTACAGTGAATCTGATGCAATGTCAATAAATAAATTCACTCGCTCCCTTTGCAGATCCACATCCTGTTTTGCTTTGTGATCACTCTTAAAAAGCCTACTTTGTAATTATTACACAAACCACTTTTTTGCATATAAACATGGAACATGCAAAACACCAAAAAGCATTCCACAAGGACTAAGGTATTTTAGTTATAAAATAACTTTTATTCTACAGTCGATGAATCCAAACCTGAGATATGTTTGTGTTGTCGATGGCCACTCCTTGACTGGTAGAGATTTGCCCCAAGTACAGATCTAGGATCAGGTTTCCCTAACCTTAACCATTAGGTAGCAAAGGCTATTTTGGATCAGCAGTTATAGACAACGTCATTTACCAGTGTGGACTACATTCCACACACGTTCATCTACCAGTGTGGACCTGGCTTTTGCACTCAACTAATATTGTTGCTGAGTATTTTCCTAGGAGTGTATGTGATGTATCTAGTATTCCATAAGTTAAAGAATTATTCTCATGCAGTGAACACTGGGCATGTTTTTGCAGCCCTCCGGCTTACAGTATTATAGGTAGATACTGTAGGCTATCATCCATTCTGATGTGGTGTTTAATGTTTAATATTTGGACACCCTTGACAGAAAAAGTCATAATCATCATTATCTTCAAACAGTATGATAGTAGCTAGCAGTATCTAACAAAAGCAGATTTATTTAGTCAGTTTCAACATGGCAATTTGACAGACTTTCCCACATGAATTGACAGTGTAGAACCACCAGAAAAAGTGCTTGTCAGCCTTACAGCACCACCTTCTGGTTACATTTGGAGTGATATTTCAGAATGATATACCACTCATTAACAAGGGTATGATTCCTGACAATGTATGTAACACTGGAGGCTGCTGAGGGGAGGACGGCTCATAATAATGGCTGGAAAGGAGTGAATGCAAAGGCATCAAACACATGGAAACAATGTGTCTGATGTATTGAATAGCATTCCACAACTCCGCTCCAGCCATTACCACAAGCCCGTCCTCCCCAATTAAGGTGCCACCAACCTCCTGTGGTACGTACCATTCCCATTCAAAAGGATAGGCTTGATATAATGTAGGGATAGGCTTGATATAAGTGCAAGTTAAACATCCATGCTTGTCATGAGCACACATTTCTCCTTCACTCTGAAGTTACATGCATGTTAAAGGGAGATGTTTGAATGCATATTAAAAGTAGGAGGACAACTCCAGTTACTATAGAACATAATAAACCAGTCAGTGATATGCATTCCAGGCCCTTTTGAGGCATGCAGGTGTTAGGATGTTCCTCCCAATTTGCCTTAAAAGGTGCAGTCTGTAAGATGTCCTGATGGTAATTTAAACTAATGCAGAAGGAACAGACCTGTTGATTTTTTTAAATAATTGCTAACAGGCTTGTAACCCACAAACTAAAGGGTGTTTTACTACATTCCATTGTTCATAACGAAATGGTAAGTAGCATCAAATGTTGATAAAAGTAATGTTGCTTTCCTGGAATGTCAATCCTTGACCTCTACTGAATCATAGAAATTAAGAGCTGCTGGTATGTGCAAATCTCATAGAATGCTACTTGGAATATGGTCTGGCGGGCCCACTCCATGGTTTAGACTACAGGTTCTGAATGATGTTTCGAAAGGTAAATTTTTTTCCCCCACATAATATAATTCCCTGAACACCATAGATATCATCATATAGATTGCACCTTTAAATGCTTATGCTACTTGAAGCAAAATCTCATAACACTTGAAAATGATAATTACCAGTTAATCTGTGAGACAGAAAACTAGTAAAAGGTAGAGTCTGCTATATGATGTACAGTTGAAGTCGGAAGTTTACATACACTTAAGTTGAAGTCATTAAAACTCATTTTTCAACGACTCCACAGATTTCATGTTAACAAACTATAGTTTTGGCAAGTCAGGTAAGGACATCTACTTTGTGCATGACACAAGTAATTCTTCCAACAACTGTTTACAGACAGTTAATTTTACTTATAATTCACTATATCACAATTCCAGTGGGTCAGAAGTTTGCATACACTAAGTTGACTGTGCCTTTAAACAGCTTGGAAAATTCCAGAAAAATGTGTCATGGCTTTAGAAGCATCTGATAGGCTAATTGTCATTATTTGAGTCAATTGGAGGTGTACCTGTGGATGTATTTCAAGGCCTACCTTCATACTCAGTGCCTCTTTGCTCGACGTCACGGGAAAATCAAAAGAAATCAGCCAAGATCTCAGAAAAAGAATTGTAGACCTCCACAAGTCTGGTTCATCCTTGGGAGCAATTTCCAAACGCCTGAAGGTACCACGTTCATCTGTACAAACAATAGTATGCAAGTATAAACACTATGGGACCACGCAGCCGTCATACAGCTCATGAAGGAGACGCGTTCTGTCTCCTAGAGATGAACATACTTTGGTGCAAAAAGTGCAAATCAATCCCAGAACAACAGCAAAAGACCTGAATATGCTGGAGGAAACCGGTACAAAAGTATCTATATCCACAGTAAAACGAGTCCTATATCGACATAACCTGAAATGAAGAAGCCACTGCTCCAAAACTGCCAGTAAAAAGCCAGACTACAGTTTGAAACTGCACATGGGGACAAAGATCTTACTTTTGGAGAAATGTAATCTGGTCTGATGAAACAAAAATAGAACTGTTTGGCCATAATGACCATCGTTATGTTTGGAGGAAAAAGGGGGAGGCTTGCAAGCCGAAGAACCCAACCTGAAGCACGGGTGTGGCAGCATCATGTTGTGGGGGTGCTTTGCTGCAGTAGGGACTGGTGCACTTCACAAAATAGATGGCCTCATGAGGAAGGAAAATGATGTGGATATATTGAAGCAACATCTCAAGACATCAGTCAGGAAGCAAATGGGTCTTCCAAATGGACAATGACCCCAAGCATACTTCCAAAGTTGTGGCAAAATGGCTTAAGAACAACAAAGTCAAGTTATTGGAGTGGCCATCACAAAGCCCTGACCTCAATCATATAGAAAATTTGTTGAAAAAGCATGTGCGAGCAAGGAGGCCTACAAACCTGACTCAGTTACACCAGTTCTGTCAAAAGGAATGGGCCAAAATTCACCCAACTTACTGTAGGAAGCTTGTGGAAGGCTACCCGAAACGTTTGACCCAAGTTAAACAAATTAAATGCAATGCTACCAAATACTAATTGAGTGTATGTAAACTTCTGACCCACTGGGAATGTGATGAAAGAAATAAAACCTGAAATAAATCATTTCTCTATACTATTATTCTGACATTTCACATTCTTAAAATAAAGTGGTGATCCTAACTGACCTAAGACAGGGGATTTTTACTAGGCTTAAATGTCAGGAATTGTGAAAAACTGAGTTTTTAGACACCGGAGCTCCCAACTACCAATCAAACAGGCCAGAGATCCAGTTACTTTTGGATGAAGATGATGACAATGCACAGAGTCCCCACCAGCCCAAGAGCTTGGATGCCCAGGAACCACAGTAGGACCCAGAAAAAGATGATGATCACAGGATCCACAATCTTCTCCCCAAAGTACATCTGGGTGAAGCCTGCGCTGCGCAGGTACTTGTTCAGCTGCCCGAACAGGGTCCCCATCCTCTCGCAGTCGTCCACCTGAGGTCTGGTCGTGGGGTCGGCAATGAGGGGCCACCTGGCCGTAGGGTCACCGGCTGGGTGTGGTCTGGAACTGGGGTCGACAGAGCGATGTAACCTGGCTCTGGGGTCAGCGATGTGGCGGGACCTGATTCCGGGGTCACCAGAGGGCCTTGACCACCAAGTCCCAGGGTCACCAGGAGGGCCTTGCCACCTAGGTCCAGGTGGTCTGACTCTGGGGTCATCCTGAAAAGACAAGTATGGATTAAGTTTAAATGACACTCCTATTCCCCATACAGTGTGCTGAACTACAATTCTCCAGGGCGACATAGGGCTCTGTTCAAAATAAGAAGCTACACTACATGGAATGTACAGGATAAAATACCAAAGATAGGCATGTGGTCGTGTTTAGTTTATTGGGATCCGCATTAGCTACTGCACATGCAGCAGCTACTCTTCCTGGCGTCCAGATTAAACCGGCAAATACATGACAAAGCACAGAACAGTAATAGACAAGAACATTAAGTTATATATAGGAAAGACACCAAGCCACAACAAAAATACTATTTACACACTTCATATGTACATGTTCATATTCTTATATACAGTACAGTTAATGTAGATATTTAGAAAGAGGAGAGGCACTGTGGTACAATATGTTTCTTTTATCAGTTTTTTTTTTTAAGCTGAACTTGCTTTTTGCCTGAGTAACCTCTGGTGGCAGAGCATTCCATGATGACCTGGCTTTATACATAACTGAGTAACACATTTAATCTGTTTTTGGTTTGGGTACTGTTAAGAAACCCATAGTGGAATGTTTGGTGGGGTATGTATGTCTGTTTGAAGTGTATGCAAATAGATTATACAAGTGGTTAGGCATTTTCAACACACAAATGTTTCTTAAAAAGACTAGAAAGAAGTAGTCAATTTCTCCTCAACCATGAAAGACTATCATGCATGTTGTTGATGTTAGTTCTGTATGCTCAGTTAAGGGCAAGGCGTGCTGCTTTGTTTTGAGGTCTTTATTTGCTGCACCTGACCATATTACTGGACAGTAATCAAGATGGGACAAAATCAAAGCCTGAACAACTAGTACAGTTTATCTTTGTATCAAAACACAGAACATATTTTTATAACAGATATACCTCTCCCCATCTTCACAACAACTTTGCCAATATGACTTGACCATGATAACTGACCATCCAATGTTACTCCTAGGAGTTCAGCTTCTTCAACTTGTTCAATGGTCACATCCTTTTTATGCACAACTCCAGTTGAGGTTTTGGTCTAAGAGATTACCAAATAGAATTGGAATTTAGATATATTTAAGTCCAGTTTATTGTCAGGAGTCGCGTTAACGCAGAATTTTGCATTTGTAAAGAGTTCTAATTGCTTCTTATTGTAATTTTTGCATGGCAGACAACACATTTTGTGCTTAAGTTGCACTTATCTATTTGGATGAAAATTCACAAACAGGTATTCTATCAGCAGACAGAGCACTGACTGGTGTGTACCTACTTTTCCTACCGTACCTTTCTCAGGGTAGCCTACTTTTCTGTGGTAAAATGCAAGATTAACATCAAGCAAAACTTTAGGAAATGTAGCTGGCAAAAGTATTTCTATGATAAATATTAGAAATATGATGGCTATGCATTGTTTTTGCAAAAAATAAATGTCTTCATTGTAAACTAATTTACTTGTGGCTGCCAGCCAAATAGCATTGCACTTCTGTTGTCATCTGACAAAAATGAAGCTATTTTCTGATGAATGTGTTGCACTAATGTATTATCTGTGAAAGAAAACTATAGTTGCACGTCCCTGATAACTCTATTGAAGCCACAAAAAAAAAACACGACTTTCAATATAAAACTCAGGTGAAATGTTTAAAACACATTTCTTTAATGTCTGCGTTTTGAAAATTCAGATTTCTGAATTCTAACGTGACCCCTGATTGTTAATTACCCATTCTGACACTGAATGTAAGTCCTCGCTAAGAGTCTCTGTGAGCTCACTGACTGTAGGTGCTGAAGTGTAGTGTGTGTAATCATCATCATACATAGTCATTTTAGCTTAGTGTAAGACAAGTGGAAAATCATTTGTAAAAATAAAGAGTAACGGTCCAAGGCAAATGCCCTGAGGGATACCGCACTGTACATATCTGATGTTAGAGAAGCTTCGATGAGTTCTATAGGATAAGTAACTCTCCAACCATGTGATGGCAGGTGAAGTAAAGCCATAACAATAGTTTTTTCAATAACAAATTAATGATCAATAACATCAAATGCTGCACTGAAATCTAACAATACAGCTCCAACTATAAATCTTATTATTAATTTATTTTAGCCAATAAGTCATCTGAGTCAGTGCCCTTCTGTATACTGTATACTTGTAGAATAATAGTAAAGACACAAAACTATGACTAAATGCAAATAATAATTTAGTAACCCAAAAAAATAAGTGTTAAACAAATCAAAATATATTTTTGATTCTTCAAAGTAGCCACCCTTTGCCTTGATGATAGCTTTGCACACTTTTGGCATTCTCTCAACCAGCTTCACCTGGAATGCTTTTCCAACCATCTTGAAGGAGTTCCCACATATGCTGAGTACTTGTTGGCTGCTTTTCCTTCACTCTGCGGTCCAACTCATCCCAAACCATCTCAATTGGGTTGAGGTCGGGTGATTTTGGAGGCCAGGTCATCTGATGCAACACTCCATCACTCTCCTTCTTGGTCAAATAGCCCTTACACAGCCTAGAGGTGTGTTGGGTCATTGTCCTGTTGAAAAACAAATGATAGTCCCACTAAGCCCAAACCAGACGGGATGGCGTATCGCTGCAGAATGCTGTGGTAGACATGCTGGTTAAGTGTGCTTTGAATTCTAAATAAATCAATGAGTGTCACCAGCAAAGCAGCCCCACACCATCACACCTCCTCCTCCATGCTTCACGGTGGGAACCACACATGCAGAGATCATCCGTTCACCTACTCTACGTCTTACAAAGACATTTCAAAGATTTCCACTGGTCTAATGTCGATTGCTCGTGTTTCTTGGCCCATGCAAGTCTTTTTCTTATTGGTGTCCTTTAGTAGTGGTTTCTTTGCAGCAATTCGACCATGAAGGCCTGATTCACGCAGTCTCCTCTGAACATTTGATGTTGAGATGTGTCTGTTACTTGAACTCTGTGAAGCATTTATTTGGGCTGCAATTTCTAAGTTACTCTAATGAACTTATCCTCTGCAGCAGAGGTAACTCTGGGTCTTCCTTTCATGAGAGCCAGTTTCATCATAGCGCTTGATAGGTTTTGCAACTGCACTTGAAGAAACATTAAAAGTTCTTGAACTTTTCCGGATTGACTGACCTTCATGTCTTAAAGTAATGATGGACTGTCGTTTCGATTTGCTGTTTTGAGCTGTTCTTGCCAAAATATGGACTTGGTCTTTTACCAAATAGGGCTATATTCTGTATACGACCCATACCTTGTCACAACACAACTGATTGGCTCAAATGCATTAAGAAGGAAAGGAATTCCACAAATTAACAAGGCACACCTTTTAATTGAAATGCATTCCAGGTGTGTACCTCATGAATCTGGTTGAGAGAATGCCAAGAGTGTGCAAAGCTGTCATCAAGGCAAAGGGTGGCTACTTTGAAGAATCTCAAACATAAAATATATATATATATGATTTGTTTAACACTTTCTTGGTTACTACATGATTCCATAAGTGTTATTTCATAGTTTTGATGTCTACAATGTAGAAAATAGTCAAAATAAAGAAAAACCCTGGAATTAGTAAAATTTTGACTGGTACTGTATATGTATGAAGAAAGTCAGTAGTTAACTTGTTCTTTAAAAAATAGCATTGTATTTGTTCAAACAATTCTCCCATCTAGGTTGTCTATATGTGGTGGCTTGTCATTATTGATGGATAACAACCGTTTTTCAACCTCTTCCACACAATCTTCACCGAATTCAAAACGGCAATCCTCTTTCATTATTAGGTCTTCAATACACAAATATGATGGTTCACTGTTCAATGTCATTTTCTCAATTCTGAAATTGAAATGATTGGTAATTTATAACAAAACATTTTGATATAGCCAATCAACATCAATGAACGATGGAGATTAATTGGGGTTTCTGCCCATAATATCATTTAACGTGCTCAAAATTATTTTCCAACTGTTTTTTTAAATGTCATTTATCTTGTTTTGGTAATAAGGATAGTCACAAAATGTCTCTATTGACAGTATGTCAACCAATTAGCTGAGCAGCCTGACTTGTTTGCCACCTTTTTTGCATAATACAATAGTTCAATTCATCGTCGATCCATGAGGCTCTAACAGTTCTCACAGTTTGTTTCTTAACAGCTGCACGTTTGTGAACAATTGGCAAGAATCCTCCAAGTGCTGCATCTGGATTCTCCTCCATATTCACATCAGACCAAGATACATTTTTACATATTCAACAAGAGTCGAGAAAACATTTTGATTGATCTCTTATAAATAACTTTATGCCCTTCCTTTGGTACTTTGGCTTTCCTTGTTATTGCCACAATGTTATGGTCACTACAGCCAATGTGAACTGATATTGCTTTGGAGCAAAGCTCTGCAGCATTGGTGAAGATATGGTCAATACAAGTAAATGTTGAAGATCCAACACTATTGGTATACAGTACACTAGTTGGTTGAGCAATAACCTGGGTTATGTTGCATGCATTAGTCACAGTACGAAGCTTCCTCTTGAGAGGACAACTAGAAGATAACGAGTAAATGTTAAAGTCACCAAGAAAAAAAAATGTATCTGTTAGCATCAGAGACCTTATCTAACATCACACATACAGTCGTATGCAAAAGTTTGGGCACCCCTGACAATATCCATGATTTCCATTTATAAATAATTGGGTGTTTGGATCAGCAATTTCATTTTGATCTATCAAATAACTGGTTTATTGGATTAACAGAAAATGTGCAATATGCATCAAAACGAAATTAGACAGGTGCATAAATTTGGGCACCCCAACAGAAAAATTACATCAATATTTAGTAGAGCCTCCTTTTGCTAAAATAACAGCCTCTAGACGCTTCCTATAGCCTCTAATGAGTGTCTGGATTCTGGATGAAGGTATTTTGGACCATTCCTCCTTACAAAGCATTTCCAGTTCAGTTAGATTTTGAGCAGTGTTTTGGGTCGTTGTCTTGTTGAAATATCCAGCCCCGGCGTAACATCAACTTTGTGACTGATTCTTCAACATTATTCCCAAGAATCTGCTGATATTGAGTGTAATCCATGCGACCCTCAACTTTAACAAGATTCCCAGTACCGGCACTGGCCACACAGCCCCACAGCATGATGGAACCCCCACCAAATTTTACTGTGGGTAGCAAGTCTTTTTTTTGGAACGCTGTGTTCTTTTGCCGCCATGCATAATGCCCCTTGTTATGACCAAATAACTAAATCTTTGTTTCATCAGTCCACAGCACCTTATTCCAAAATGAAGCTGGCTTGTCCAAATGTGTGTTTGTGGCGTGTGTGCAGAAAAGGCTTCTTCCGCATCACTCTCCCGTACAGCTTCTCCTTGTGCAAAGTGCGCTGAATTGTTGAACGATGCACAGTGACACCATCTGCAGCAAGACGATGTTGTAGGTTTTTGGAGGTGGTCTGTGGGCTGTTTTTGACCGTTCTCACCATCCTTCGCCTTTGCCTCTCCGATATTTTATTTGGCCTGCCACTTCTAGCCTTAACAAGAACTGTGCCTGTGGTCTTCCATTTCCTCACTATGTTCCTCACAGTGGACACTGACAGCTTAAATCTCTGTGATAGCTTTTTGTAGCCTTCCCCTAAACCATAATGTTGAACAATCTTTTTTTCAGGTCATTTGAGAGTTGTTTTGAGGCCCCCATGTTGCCACTCTTCAGAGGAGAGTCAAAGAGAACAACAACTTGCAATTGGCCACCTTAAATACCTTTTCTCATGATTGAATGCACTTGTCTATGAAGTTCAAGGCTTAATGATCTCACCAAACCAATTGTGTATTCCAATTAATCAGTGCTAAGTAGTTACAGGTATTCAAATCAACAGAATGACAAGGGTGCCCAAATTTTTGCATAGCCTATTTTTCACATCTGATTTAATTTCATACAACTTAATATTGCTACACTAAAAATCTTTGTCTGGACAATACCCCAGTACTCAGCTTTTATTAGAAAATGAATGGCATGCCACTGTGATCATTTTCTGTGACGACAGAGTAAATTATTATGCAGCCTCAGAGGGGTGCCCAAACTTTTGCATACGACTGTATTCTCCAGATGCTGTCAGTTTGCACTTGGTGGCCTATAGAACCACCGTTAAAGAAGAGGCTTCAGATGAGTCAGGTGAACCTGCAACCACAGCACTTCTACTTCATTTGTAATGAGATGCTCTCTGGGACAGCTGGTCACTCTCCATGTCTGCTAGGGTGGCTTGGTTAGATAAGGGTGGGGGAACTTTTGGAATGAACAGATTTCTCATCAACTCTGTCTACTGATGTAGGAGTTAGAGTTCCATTCTCTTTCAAGGTGTCTGCTAGCTCTTTCAGTGATGTGTCATACGGCTGTGTGACATGCCATCACATGGTTGGAGAACATAACTTCATTATGTGCATTATACTGGTACATGGAGTCATAAGACTGCCTGTCAGCCTTGAAATGTAACTGTTGGTTGTGCAAGTAGCTAGGTGACAGCAGAATCCTTGGCCAAAGCAATAACAATAAATGCACTAAATGTAGCTGTCAATGTTCCCTCCCTGATGACCCAAGGCACACGTCTTTCTCCTGTCATATCTAGCTGTCAGCTAGCTATCGAGCGGCTCTCATGTCATTATGACTCAAATGCATGGCAAGGGATTAGCTAGCAAATAATAATCCAGGCAAGTAAGCACAACATGAGTTGTAAATCACCTAGCTAGATTTAAACCTTTGAACCGGTAGCCACGTGATGAATATTGCACCGCTAGCTAGCGAACTAACTAAGTTACACCTCCTGGATAGCATTGGCGAACGACGTTAATGTTACCACAGATAACGTTAGATCGTTATAAAATATTTTACGTCACGTTAGCTACCTGGAACGTTGGCCTTGCTGTGTAGTTGGGTGAATGATGAGATTGACACGTTCTTCGACTCTCTAGCTCCTCAAACTCCCGCCGATGCAGTACCGGTTGATCATTCACAGTTGGTGGTTTGGTGGACATGTTATACACACCGTTAGAATGATGTTTCAGGAAACGAACAACACATCCAAGTCTCTCAATTGCACTTCCGGACCCCCGCCCACCTTGTGTCACGTGTGTGATAAACCACTCTAACGTTATGGTAAGGGGCGTGTCTTCAGCTGTCAAATAGGTGAAATTTCAAAATCAACCAACTGTTTCTAGGACAGTGCTTTTTTAGAACGGTATTATAATTTTTTTCTTTTTTACAGTGGCTGCAGTATTTAGTACATTTAAGTGACTATCAAGCAGTATGAACTTTTAAAGTGGTAGGTGTTTGGAAATAAAACTGAACAAAGTAAAGTAACCAAACAAATACAGGACTATACAAGCAAATACACATTTGCAGGACAGAATAAAAACCATGACATGGTTTGTTTATCAATTAAATATCACAAAACATAGCTAATTTTGTAATTTTTTAAACACCATAAAATCTAACTACTGGCAATAATGTTTTTTTTTTTTTTACAATAATCAGCAATGGATTACATGTCTGGGCAACCAACTGGCATTGTGTTTTAGACCCTGTAGGTAGGGTAAGGGTGTGCTGTACTTGACCTCTGATTTTGTGATTTAGCAGTATGCTATATAGTGAGGCGCAGGATTAAGAAGAAGACCTAGTAACCTGCGTAATCCCAACTAATCTGTCTCTGCTTCCTTCCACTTGACTTGAATGTAGAAGAGTTTGGAGCGGCAGACTGGGAATATCAGCTAAACAGAGGCTAAACAGAGGAATATGGAGCTAAACAGAGGTTTTGCTTACTCTGGCCTTACTTGGTGAATAATGTATCGACTTCTCATTGTCCAGATGCTACAGTGTTGCTTCCTGATGGCCCATTCCTGCCCTTCTCTGTGTGCTTGTGTCTACCAAGGAGGGAGCAATGGGACAGGTCTCAGGTAGCGTGCACTTTAGTTATTTAAATATCTTAATTTACTGCCTTCATTTCAGATGCTTGCTTGGGTGTGCTCCTTCTCTCATATAAATGGATCTACATTCATTTACCCAACATCTTGGATTACTGGTGTTGTTCTTTAAAACATATACTTCATACTACATCGCCTGTCGGACTACATTTTGATCAACTATGCATCAATATATCAATATAAGTCCTCTGGAATGGTTGGACAACATTTTGGAAATATGTTTGGTCAGAGGTTGAGTAAAATGTCATTGTAAAAGATAAAGGCAAAAGGAGGTGGTAGACATGTAATTTGGCACAGGTGTTTGTTTATATAACAAACACAGTTAACTCTCCTTGAGTTGCTAAATAGGACTCATAGGCCTATTAGCTCTGATAGCTAGCTACTCTTCTCAGTGCATTCTTCAGTACATGATTCATATATCACGCTGTTTGCACTGACAGGTCTGTTTTGTGCAGCGAACCCCGCATGTCGGCCATCCCCCTCAATGCTCCAGCCGACACAGTCAAGTTGCGTCTGGAGAAGACCTCTATCTCCAGAGTGCACCGGGCAGCCTTCTTCTACCTGTCTGAGCTCCAGTTCCTGTGGATGACCTACAACTCCATCACCACCATCCACCCCAGCAGCTTCCTTAACTTGAAGGTAGAAGTGGGCGTACTCCTACCTGTATTTTTAAACTAGCAGTACCTGCAACACTAGCCTTAGAATTACTTGGTTTTGAATTTAAATTTGACATGATCTATCACTTACCTCTCCCTAAAGGCGCTGCGTGAGCTGCGATTGGACGGGAACCTTCTCTCTGCCTTCCCCTGGGAGGGGCTAAGGGACATGCCGCGGCTGCGCACCCTGGGACTGCACAATAACCGCCTCTCCAGCCTCCCTGCCCACGCTGCCCTCTTTCTTCCCAATGTCACCTACCTGGACCTGTCTAGCAACAGACTGACCACTCTGCCCTTAGAGCTGTTGGACCTTTGGTTCCCTCCCCCCAACCAGATGGCAGGCCCCACAAAGAGAAGAGTGCTGGGTATGGTTCACTAATAGTAATTACATTTACATTACATTTTAGTCATTTAGCAGACACTCTTATCCAGAGCAACTTACAGTTAGTTAGTGCATACATGTACATACTTTTCATACTGGTCCCCCATGGGAATCAAACCCACAACCCTGGCATTGCAAGCGCTATGCTCTACCAACTGAGCTACACGGGACTAATTTTAGTGTTGTACGCAAAAAAAGGGCCCTTTTCAAAACGGAGAAATGCTAATATCTCAAACGTGCACCCCATTTCACTCCTTTTCAAAACTAAGCCAAATGGTCCGGCTCTTCTCCGTGTCTCCAGGTCTCCATGACAATGTGTGGCAGTGCGACTGCCAGATATCCATGCTGCTGGCCCAGTCCAAGTACCAGGGGAGCCCTGTGGTTCTGATGGACCAGCTCTTGACCTGTAGCCGTAGCGGGGGGTCTGATGACCAGCTGGGGGCCCCCCTCATAGAGGCTGACTTGTCGCGGTGCCAGAGGCCCTCAGTCCAGCCCTTAGCCACCCGGGTTACCTCCCCGCTGGGCAGCAACGTGATGCTCCGCTGTGATGCCACAGGCTACCCTACGCCGGTACTCACCTGGACCAAAGCAGCTGGAGCCTCCATATACAACACAGGTAAATCTATGAACATTCTGTAACGATGCACACCATTAAACTCAACCCTACTCTTAAATTTTAACATAGAAAATCATTGCTGTTGTTTTCAAATGTCTGATTATGTTTGATCTTGACAGAGTGCTGTCAACAACCATACAGCAAAGCTGACCATGAAAAACTACCCATTAACTTGGACAGCTGTAAGTACTTCATGTTACCCCGGCTAGCTTGTGCGTTTTGACCCTCTTGTTGCCGCTTGTCTTGTCAATGTACTTGAGTCCCCTATTTTTGTGTTACATTCCAGTTATTCAGGAATCTCCGCGTGTGGGAATCCGATGGTCCATCGTCAACCTAAATGGACTTTCGTACAAGGATGCAGGGGAATATCGGTGCCAGGCACGGAACATGGCGGGAACAGCAGAGGCCCCCATTAGACTTAGGGTGGTGGGGGTAATCGCTGTACCCCCTTCCATAAAGAACAAAACCCGCAAAGCTCCTTCTAGATCCTCCAACAACAGAAAACTTCTCCCACAAAAGCCAAAACGGTCACAGAATATGACTTCAATCTCCATCCCAAAGAAGAAGACTCTTCTGAACCTCAAGTATGTTACCCCCCCCACTCCGATGAACAAGACCCAGAGTGTCAAAATGGCCCCGGTCCCCACCCCCCTGAAAGAAATATAATCGCCCTCACCACAGAAGTACATACCAAAACGCAAAAAGACCTAAGCCTCAAAGTCAAAGAGAAAACCTCAGATATCTTTCCATACTATACCCACAACACCAGAAAAGTCTACCACTCAATCGTCTTCACCAGAAAACAACCAGGACCATAGTGTCCCTTTCATCTGTTACTATAATAACCCTTCTTATTCTCTGCCTTTCTGTTGGTCAACACTTTTTAGGAGCTCACACATAGCCCTTTAAAAACAGAGTGATCAGTGGACAACAAAAGACGTCCATGGCTCAGAGACATGTAGCACCAGCTACTGTTATGCTTTTTAAGTGACAATGATTACCATAGGGGATATGATGTATTCTTTTTCCAGATCCAGATTTTTTTTTTACGGTTTTTAGAGAGATAAGGCTTATCAAGAATTTGTTCGTAACTGACTTGCCTAGTTAAATAAAGGTAAAAAATTATAATAATTCACCCACTTATCTGTGTTAAGATCTCTACCTGTGCTAAAGATTACAAGGACAGATTCCTACACGGTGCTCAGTTATAAAGGGCAATTCCGCCACTCCATATTCATTATCTCCTGCACCATAGTGTCTACGTATGTGAAAATGCGTTTCTATGATCTGTGGTAAAAAAAGAAGAGAAAGGTTTTAAAAAAATGCTTCTCTTTGACATCACAGGACAGGATTAAAAGTAAGAAAAGCGGTGATTTACAAAACCTTAGTCAGAGGGAGGATATTGTCTTGCTCCCCAAGTCACCGCGAATGTCATAGTGTTTGAAACTTCTTAACTTCATATTTTTTCTACAAAACGTGGAAATGCGCCATTTTTACATATGTAGTCATTGGTATTGTGCTGGAGATAATGAAAATTAGGTTAAAAGGTGGTGGAATTGCCCTTTAAGAAAATTGCACTGTCATACAGTAGGTGTTTGTGTGTGTTTGTTTGTGTGTGTGTGTGTGTGTGTGTGTGTGTGTTGTGTGCGTGTTAATAGTCTGGAAAACTATACAAATTATTCCTACTGAATATGTATTGTATTTACCTTCAGTATAGTATTATTAATATTTTTTTGTGTATTGATATTGGATTTGGCATTGACCATGACCTTTTGTCTTTGATGATGTCATCCAGGGCCGGCTCCAGTCATAAGTGACATAAATGGTAGCTTAGGGCCCCTGGCCGTACTCAGTTGGGGGTCTCAATTTACTGTTAGAATAGTAGAATACACAAGTTGCACATCAGCAGTTTTACTTTTGTCAATGACAGTCACTCAATTGTCCTCACTAAACATTTTTAGATTGGTAATTTAGTCCAGCCAGCTATCTAAACTTGTTGTAATCATGGCTGAACTACCGACCGGGCATGAAGGGCACGTGCTCCCATTGATTTTGTTAGCCACTCTCACTCAGATATAATTTTAACATGGCATAAGTCATGGCAAAATGTGTAGAATTTCTGGAAATTAGCTTTAAAACAGGCAAACATTCCCCAAAATCTGTAGAATTGAAGGAAATGTGCTGTAAAACTGCTAATATTTCTCTCCACCCCATGGCAAAATGAGTAGCCAAGAGGCAGGTAGCCTAGCAGTTAAGAGTGTTGGGCCAGTAACTGAAAGGTTGTTGGTTCAAATTCCTGTGCTGGTAAGGTGAAAACATCTGCCCTTGAGCAAGGCAGTTAATCCCAATCAACAACTGCTCCCGGGGTCAATTGGACGTTGATTAAGGCAGCCAACTGCACCTCTCTAATTCAGAGGGGTTGGGTTACATTTTTCTTTAAATTATTTTACTTTAATTAAAGGTTAGATTTTTGTGAATATTTAAAATGAAAGACCAAGAGGATAAACAATAAAGACTTTTTTTTCACAGCCCGTTTTGCTCATATTATGCAAGGGTGCCAATATTAGTAGAGGGCACTGTATATAGACAGATGTGTGTCAAAAAACAGTTTTTGCTTTGTCATTATGGGGTATTGTGTGTAGATTGAGGAAAACATTTATTTAATCCATTTTAGAATAAGGCTTTAACATAACACAATGTGGAAAAAGTCAAGGGGTCTGAATACTTTCCGAATGCACTGTAGATGTGCAGCTTGTGCCAAACACTTTGCAAACTATTCAGATTGGAATGGCAACGCGGGAAACAATACAATTAAAACTACAAAAGGAGTCAGAGAACAGAGCGGAGTGCACAGCTGCCCAGTGCTGAAATCTTTGATCAGACGTTTGCGTTTGCCCGTAGTGCTGAATAATTTACAGTAGGCCTATGCTATGGTTTCACACTCACACATTTCACACCCATATTGCCAGATATTGAATGTGATTTGCATTTGTTTAGGCTACTTTGTGCTTGATTGCTCTATTGTACTACATAATTGATATGGCGTAGGCCTATACCTCCACTAAACTGCTTTGATATGCATCAGTGGGTATTAAGGGGTGAGTATATGCCCTGCCCTAGTGTATAAGACTTGTGGTATTCCCTCTCTCGATTGTAGACTCCCCTTCCGCAACCCTCCTCCTCCTTCTCCACCTCCTCTCCACCGCTCCAGCTAACCTCTCTGCACCTCCCACAGGCAGCCTTGCACTCTGTGGCAGGCAGACTGAGCTTGGATCAACTCAGACCAATAGTTTTTCTCTTTGATATGCTGGACCTCTGATTGATCTGCTGTTAGTTTCAGATTAGCTCACCCTAGGGTTCTCTTTTATCAGGTTTTACAGGAACTGATCTGTGGTCAGTTTTAAATCAGCTTGGCTTTGTGCTATCTCTCAGCTGCAACCCCTTGGAAATTTGATCTGGAAACAGTGTTTTTTTCACTCACATTGTTCCTCCGGTAGGGGATTAAGAAGATATCTGAGACCACAGCGTATGGTCTTGCACCACCAAGGCAGGCACCATGGTTGAAAGCCTGGACTTTGAGAAAGAGGAGAAGAGGTACTGCATCCGAGGAAAGCATGTGGCCCTCATTTGTGCTGTGGTGGTGGTGTCAGTTGTAGCTGTGGGGCTGGGGGTGGGCCTCACACAGCCCGACAGTACCCCGGCTGACCCGGCCCCCACCGATGGACCCCCCAAGCCAACCTCCACCCCCCCACCAGCTGACAGAGGGCCCTGCAAGCCCTCCAACAACACTGACGGGGACTGGAAGAATTTCCGGCTGCCGGACTACGTGAAGCCGGTGCACTATGATCTCCACCTGGAGCCTGACCTGACCACTGACCTCTACATGGGGAACGTGTCCGTACACCTGGAGGTGAGTCGACCCACGAGGCACCTGTGGCTCCACATCCGGGAGACGTTCGTCAGCGCAGTCCCAAGGCTTGTCCTGAAAACACCACAGGCTCAGAAGGACATGACTGTGGCCATCAAGGGTTGCTTTGAGTTCAAACTGCAGGAGTATGTGGTAGTGGAGGCGGTGGAGGAGCTTGCGGCCAACAAGCCCAATGAGGTGTACATTCTCACACTTGACTTTCAGGGCTGGCTTAATGGATCTCTGGTGGGCTTCTACAGTGTCACCTACACAGACGACGGGGCCACCAAGTAAGTCCTTTGAGGCATGCATTTGTGGTTATATATTGGGTGTATTTCAGTATGTTTTTGTGTGTCTATGCATGTATGCATTTTGGTACACCAGAAGTGTCATTCATTTCCAATGGAACACTGCATTTGCCTTTCAGCATTGCGTTGCAGAGGCAGTTGCAGTGCGTTCTGTATTCTGTGTGGTGCATATGTTGGATATATCCAACGTATACAGCAAATTGTATACTTGACAGAAATAGTAGCAAAAGGTTAATGTTGAACTTTTGTTGCACACATATTCGGTAAAAATGTTGGATTACATAATGAAAAAGTTTAACTGCAGAATTTATTATGCAGCATTGAAGTAATAACTCTGTCCGTCTGATCGAGGCGTTGGGGGAAGACAATATTCATGAAGACATAAATTAATGACTGCTGAGAATGGCTACAATGCAACTAAATCCCTCACATGCTTGGTGTTATGAGTGCTGCACATGCTACTTTGGACTAATTTGAGTAGATATATAACCATGACTCCAATGTGCAATGTGGAAGAAGGAAGAAAATCTGCAGAACTTTAGACCCTTAGCCAAATTCCTTCAACGACAATTTCCTTTTGGGAACAAGTTTACGAGATGTAATCTGTGTGTTGACAACTGAGTTTAAACTGAGTGTGAGTGTGTGCATCTGTGCTTGTTTGTGTGTGTATGTGTCCGTGCGTGTGCACATGAGGCCCAGCAGCTCACTGGAAAATAATGTTATGAATGTTAGACAGAAATAGTGGTTATGACCGTTGGGCCAGTAACCCCAAAAAATCTGTTGTTCTGCCATTGAGAAAGGCAGTTAACTCCCAACAACAACTGTTCCCTGGGCGCTGATGATGTGGACGTCGATTAAGGAATACCCCCGCACCTCTCTGATTCAGAGGGGTTGTGTTAAATGCAGAAGACACATTTCGGTTGAATGCACTCAGTTGTGCAACTGACTAGGTAACCCCTTCCCTAGACAGAAATTGTGTTCACTCTAGTAACTACTACTGCTGCTGCTGCTGCTACTACTACTGTGATTACTACTAGTTGTAGTATGACAACGTGCAGCTTCTAATGGTATTGGCTCTGTCCCTCATTGGGGATTTCTAGCTTGGCAGATACACATGCTACCCAGTATTGCAAGTCCATTCTTGGAACAGGACAAGAAAGAGCAACTATTTAGAATAGTTTAGTATGAAAAATGCCATCTGTTAGTACTTTATATCACACTACAGAGATTCTCCAAACAGTGGTGTAATGGGAAACCACTGAGGGAAAAATGAAAGCTCATCATTTTTTTTTCACAGTAGTTATTTTCCCAGGGAGTGCGTTGATTCTTATCACTAATAGGACCAAATCAAATCAAATCAAACCAAACCAAGGTTGAACCTGCATTGGGTAAGAGTGTATCTGAAATGCCAGAAATCCATATTAACCCGTCACAGAACGTTATCTGTTAAGTTGCTGATATTCAAAGTTAAAATGTTAGTATAGATGATGTAGTGTCTTTTTTATTGTGCCAATATGTATGACTCGAAAGGTAGACAGGTGTAGTGAGCTACTTGCAGTATTGGCCATGAAGTGTCCATTTTCGCTTTGCTCAAGCACATTTAGCAGCCACAATCCAGGGGGTGACTTAGTCATGCCGCGTTACCTTTTCTCCCAAGAAAAATTGCTGCCACCGACCATGAGCCGACAGACGCCCGCAAATCATTCCCCTGTTTTGATGAGCCGAACCAAAAGGCCACCTACAAGATTTCCATCACCCATGACAAGGACTATGGAGCCCTCTCCAATATGCCAATGGAGGTACAGTCTATGCAAGAAAATCAATTGGAACACATAAGTATTCATAGTAACAAATGTATATAACATACTAAATAAATGCATATAATGTATTCACAATGTATCACAAAACAGATTGCGCATAGTGTTACCGGTTAGTTTACTTGAAGCTACAATGGGAGTCACACAGAGAGAGAGGAGAGTGAGTGCCATGAATGCAAAAGCAGGAGCCATCAATCTTCTGCTCCTTGGTGCTGAGAACACAACTATAAGAGAGGCTGACTGACATTTTTATTAAACCACAGACCTTCTTCCTTTCCAGGGTGCGCCAGAGCTGCTTCCTGACAATAAGATCAAAACGTCATTCCAGAGGTCCGTTCCAATGAGTACCTATTTGGTATGTTTTGCTGTGCACCAGTTTAAGTTTGTGGAAAGGAAATCGTCAAGAGGAATTCCTGTAAGTACTTGCAATTTTTCTCAGCAGTCATTTTTACTCGTCCCTCCACTACCTTAAACTAAAAAAATGTTTACTGTGTAACAACTGTTGAAAGTCATATTTTACAGTCTACAGAGTATATTGAGAGTAAATATTGTAACACTTTACTTAAAGCCTGTCCAGATCAAAGTTTTAAATGGTGTAAAGTTAAATGTTTACTTAACTTTGGTCTCCAATCTGTGTCACAGCTGTTGGTCTTTTGTGTTGAGATTTCAGCAGTTAGTGACATTTTACAATGGAAATGTTTTGGAGAAAATCTAAAGAATTATAAATATTGTGTTGATTAAATGTAAACGCACACATGTATGCACACATACTTGCACATACTGTAATGTATACACACTCCCATAAGTTACCTCAATAACTCTGCTTTTAAATACTTTTCTTCCAGTTGCGAATCTATGCACAGCCTGCAAAAATTGTGACAGCAGAGTATGCTGCTAACACAACCAAGGTCATTTTTGACTACTTTGAGGAATATTTCAACATGACATACTCCATCCCAAAGCTAGGTAATTTGAGATCTCCTCTGTTTGTGAACTGTTGTAACTACTGTGGGAGCCAGCACTGGATAACAATCCATTCATAATTCCTTATACACACATGCTTGCAATTTGTTTCTGTTTTTCCAGATAAGATTGCCATCCCTGACTTTGGCACAGGGGCCATGGAGAACTGGGGTCTGATAACCTACAGGGAGGCCAACCTCCTCTATGATGAGAACCAGTCGTCATCGTACAACAAACAAAGTGTGGCTAGTGTCATCGCTCATGAGCTGGTCCACCAGGTGAGAAACACGAGTCCCCAACATTCCCACAACAGAAACACAACCACGAGAGAACGCTCAAGAGTTATTCATTAGTCATGTTACAGTGGAAAAATAATGGAAATCATCTTATAGTGGTAAATAAAAAATCCTATTTAATAGTCATAGAGGGACCCAAGCTCAATCACACCAAAAATGATATTACGGTATTCAGTGAGGATTTTAGCATGTACATTTTTGTGGGGCAAACTATTTTTTTTTTTATTATGCATGCCAGCAAAGCCACTACACAACACAACACTAAACAAAACATTAATTGCACTATAACGGTGACAACCAAACAAAAAACAAACCTTGCAATATTAACTGGAATTACATGGGTCTATTACTGAATGTTTTGTATGAAAACAAATATTTGAATGGGAAGAGACTGCCACTGGCAAACATTACAGACAACAACATTATATAATATCCTTTAATCGTGAAGAAAAGCACATGAGCTCATTTATGCAGCAGCATATAAGACATTTTTGGACTCACTGTTTTTGTGCTGTGTTCACTTGAACAGGAAGGTGGCGCAGCGGTCCTTCTTGTGGTCACATTTTGTCATCAAATGTGCTTTCAACACAACTGGGAACTCGAAAAAAACCAAAGTTGAATCATGACGCCAGTGATCTTCAGGTCGGAGCTCTAGAAAGAGGCCCGTGTTCTGAGTTGGATGACCTTACAAAACGTACTCACTGAAGTCTGAGATTTCCCAGTTACGAGTTTACAGTTGTTTTGAACGCAGCAGAAGTCATGCTGGATTGACAGCATGGCCAATGTATTCAACTTTTTCTGGCCCATGGTGTTGCGAGTGAATGTTTAGCCTTTTAAGCTTGGAAAAGAGACATTTTAAATCCTTAAAACACAGACTTGGATCACACACCCTCTCCACCGAATAGCAGGCAGGCGAAGCTAAATTGTGATTACTTTGCAACGCTTGCAGTCAGGGAAATGACCTTGAGCCTTCTTGGATGGGCAATACTAATGTAAATCTATGGCAGCACCCAAGGGGGCTTGAACTGCCTAGCACTCCCTGTAGATTATGTGGTGACGCGTAGTGTCCCCATGAGGGACAGAACACTGAGCCAATAATAGCACAACTATAGAAGATTACCAACGCCTACACTTTGTATATTCCGTTGGCTGCCCCTCCACCACAGAAAGCACTGAGCTAGGCTGAAACACATGCATTTTGGTTGCAAACTGATATGCGACATGAATTATTGCTAAAATAACATGCAAAACAGGCAACAAATATTATATATATTTTTTTAGTTAAACTGAATGACGGGTTGCCAGTGGCGGTATTGAGGCACACGTTGGTGGCAGAACTCAAAGTTGGCAAAAGAGAACAACCCTAGCTTGGAATGGTTTGATATTGACCATGAATTTGGTCATGGGAACTATAGTGTTCTATTGACGTACGTTAGCCCTCCAGTTATCCATCAAGCCTTTAATGATGTGCAACAATAAGGCCTCTTTGTTCTTTTTCGGGCAATAAGTGGGTGATAGTACTGTCCATAAAGTTTTATGAACTGTCCAAAGTCACAGGACTGAGGGTCAAGTGCAAGCCGGCTGCTGTTTCCTGGTTTCCACAGCCTGTTTATAGGAAGGTCAATATCAGCACAGTTGCAGCCACATCCCAGAGTTACAACAAACATGCTCACAATGTGCAGTTCAGATAGTGATCCAGTCATAACGAAATAAAACACGCCTGTAATCCATCAGTAGCAATCAAAAAATCATGTGAATCCCCAGAAAAGCATGAGTATGTCATAAGAACATTTGAAAAAGTGAAAGTAGCACTTGACTTTACTAGTAAATACCTGGTAAATACCAGTAGAAACTATGTGGGTTTTATATGTTCATTGTGTCTGTAACTTTGTTCTGTGTTTTATGTTGTATACTGTATGCAGAGCTGTAGAGCTGTAGAGTGTTAAACTGCATGCTATGAGATTTTGTGTGCATGAAAATATTGTGTTGTCGGAGTTGGAGTTGGAGCTTTGCCTGGTATGTGTGTGTTTCTATGTTGTTTTATGTCCTTGGCTCACCTGGTATTTATGAATCCAAATAACCTTGAGTCCCACTGTTGGCTGGAGTATCCGGAACACACACGCACTCACACACACGCAATCATGCACACGCGCACACTCACCCATACACACTTGTTTGGAAATAAAGTCAGCTGTAAGATAACTTTGCATGTTGTATTTTCCTGCAGTGGTTTGGGAACATCGTGACCATGGATTGGTGGGATGACCTTTGGCTAAATGAGGGCTTTGCCAGTTTCTTTGAGTACGTTGGTGTTGAGAAGGCTGAGCCCCTCTGGGGAATGGTGAGTCCATCTGACAGATATTGAATTGAGTGATTTGAAGTGGAATTGCTTTTACCCCAACTCTGGTTATGAATACATTCTAAATCTACTTCGGTCTCCGTCTTTACCAGCGTGACATCATGATAATCAGTGATGTACTTCCTGTCATGGTGGATGATGCCCTCGTCACCTCCCATCCAATCATTGTAGATGTATCAACTCCAGCTCAGATTACCTCTGTGTTTGATAGTATATCCTACAGCAAGGTAATCTTAAACTGTGCCCCTTTTCACTTTACTACATGGGATTAAATAAAATGTAATGAAATGTCTTTAAATTCCTTCCAAACATCTTCCTGTAACTGTTTTTCTAGGGGGCATCAATTCTCAGGATGGTCGAGGACTGGTTGGGTCGAGACAACTTCAGGGATGGCTGTCGGGTAAGAGTCCATTTCATTTGAGTAAAGTAGATAGAAGTATCCCTACACCAAGTCTCTTGATTCCTATTCAGTCATTAGAGGAATAGCAAGTGTTAGGGAGATACAATCCCTTCCCTGTTGAATGAAAATTATGATAACTGTCAGACACTTTACCATTTTATTATATGAAAGGGTCATAGCAATACATAGTCTACATTTTATTCATAATTAAATCTATGGATGGCCACATTGGTAAATTGATGGTAACCTGTTTCTCTCCCTTTAACAGAAATACTTGAAAGATTTCCACTTTCAGAATGCCAAAACAGCCAACTTTTGGGCATCCCTTGCTAATGTATGTTTGTCATATCTAATTTGGTCATATTAATTTCAAAATATCTAAGTTGTTGATATTATTGATAATATTTCACTGCATCTAACTTAGTGTTCTTGTGTGTATGATTCACACTAACATGTTGGGTTTGCAGGTGAGTGGGTTGCCTGTAGCAGATGTGATGGACACATGGACCAAACAGATGGGCTACCCAGTACTGGACCTGTCTACCATCGACGCTCAGACCAAACTCACTCAGCAAAGATTCCTGTTGGACCCCAATGCTAATCCCACCCAGCCACCCTCACCACTCAGGTCAGTTATTCACAGCACTATCAAATCCCTTTGTGATCATTGGTTGATTTCCCCATGGATGTACTGTAGATTCAGCTATATTTATTAGGAGAAACCTGTAAATCCTAAAAAGGGCTATGTTTTTATTTTAGTTACAAATGGAACATCCCTGTTAAGGGATACTCCGTGGATAGTAATGAGTCTATTTCCATCATGTTCAACAAGTCCAGTCCAGGTAAAGATACTTCTGACCAAATCCTAGACTTTAACATTACAGCTCCAACCTCTGGTAACATCATGTATTTAGTCAAATTGAAGTCATACATGTTTGTCTGTCATACAAACAGAGCTAGTCTTACCTGGCTATTCCCCTGCTACGGATGGACTCCTGAAGATCAACAACAACCACATCGGATTCTACAGAGTCAATCACCCTGACAGCATGTGGAGCACCATTAGTCAACAGCTTCAAACAAATCACCAGGTAATATAATTCAAACTGCCACTATAGTATCAGATGCAATATAGTATCAGATGTAATCGTACCAGTTCATAGGTTAAACATGTAGTAATCGGCATGACACTTTCTTTACTAGGAGTTAGACGCTGCTGACCGATGCAGTTACATTGATGATGTCTTTGCTCTGGGAAGGTAAATTAACAGTACTGACTTGAAGTACGTACATCTGTCAATATAAAACTGAGATTAAACATAACGTCTTTGCCTTATCGGCCTCATCAGGGCAGACATGGTCGATTATGGAAATGCATTCAACATGACAAAATACCTGACCAATGAGACTGAGTACATCGTCTGGAAACGTGTGTCTTCTTCCATCGCCTATGTGAAAGACATGTTATCAGACGATACTGTTCTTTACCCCAAATTCCAGGTGAGTCATTTAAAAAAAATAAAAAAAAAATTCTCAGGTGAATTCCTCCCTCTGCTGGCTAACCAGCACACACACACACAAAATAATAATTGTGTGAGTTTACTTTCCCTACAGAAATTATTCCGTGAGCATGTGCAGACTATCTCCAAGCAACTGGGATGGGACGACGTGGGAAGCCAGAGAGACAGGTAAGACTAGGAGCGACGGTCTACTGTTTTTGACAGATCATGGGTGTATTTGCTGAATATTGATCATAAACTGTATTGTCTATATTGGTTTTGTATAGGCTGTTGCGTGAGACAGTCCTGGAAATTGCTTGTCAAATGGGCGACCAGGAAGTACTAAATAATGCATCTGCTATCTTTGACCAATGGCTCGCAGGAACCATCAGGTAAATACAGTATTAGTCTTGACTCTTGAATAAAATCCCTAAAATGACACATGATCTACTTACTAATCCATCTGCCGTACATGGACATAACTAACTACTTTATTAGCATTCATATTCCTAAAATCCTGTTTATCCCACTAAGCCCAAATGGTAACATGACCTTTGACCTCCAGCACTGTGGGGGTGAACCTGCGCTTGCTGGTGTATCGCTATGGCATGAAGAACTCAGGCACCGGGACGAAGTGGAACGAAATGTTTGCGAGGTACAAAACAGAGACCTTGGCCCAAGAGAAGGACAAGCTCCTGTATGGATTGGCATCTGTGGAGAACATCACTCTTCTGAATAAGTAAAGAAAAAACAATAATTCTCTTCATACATAATTTTTACAAGCATTATTCAAAATCACTTTTTAACATAATCCAGTGAAAAAATATTACTAGAGCGAGAGTACATGTATTGGCAAAATATTTGAGTTTGTTCAGCTAGATATGGCGTAAGAGAATGGTGGTTAAGATAATGGTGTTTTGTTGTTTTACAGCTTACTGGAGGCCTGTAAAGATGAGAGTATTGTGAGGACTCAGGATCTGTTCACTGTGGTCCGCTATGTCTCTCTGAATCGCTACGGCAAAACCATGGCCTGGGACTGGGTCATCCTCAACTGGAACTACCTAGTTAACAGGTGAGCCCATTCTCTGAGTCACTTCTCTGAGTCTTAATGGAGAGTCACTGAGCCCAGAGTCATTGAAGTGATAGTGACTACATGGAATGCGATGCTATAAGTAAATTGACTGAATCAGCAGCAACTGAGCCTAGAGTGAATGAGTTGTGAATTCCTTTTGTTTGTTACAGATACACCATCAATGACAGGAACCTAGGACGCCTGCTGACCAGAATCAGCTCCACCTACAACACAGAGCTACAGCTGTGGCAGGTTAGGACAGGGTCATTCTACTCATATAACTGGAATAATTCAATCTAACATTAAACCACTTAAATGGAAACAAGCACTGGTGTGCTCGAATTTAAGATTGACTGATCTACGTGGATTGTGCCTTTAGACTGTGGCTGTGTTTATGACTGACCGTGTGGTTGTGTTTTAGATGGAGCACTTTTTCAAGCTGAACCCTAATGCCGGAGCTGGGGAGATGCCTAGGCAGCAAGCTCTAGAAACAGTGAAGAACAACATTGAGTGGGTCAGGAGGAACAAGGCAGAGATCAGCACATGGCTGGAGAGCAACTTCAAGACTAAAGAACCGTAAACCTAATCCAAATCACAAACCTTCATGCGGTTTCCACTCATTCATTCAACAATAGCGACAGATCATGCCACAGGACTGCCCGTTTCTAAATCAAGTGTCAAGTCCCTGCATCTTCGACACGCTGCTGTGCAAATCAAGCACACTTCTGAAGGGCAGAAATGACTGAATTCCAGCCAGTAACTCAGCGGGCTACTTTCTCTTAATTCTAGTGAAATCAATTTACAGTACTTAGTGCCTTTCCTGCATTCCTTATAACAATATATTTTTGACGCACAAATATAACATTTTGTATGAAGTGCTTGTACAGAATTCCAGATGTCGTATCTAAATAACCAAGATAACTTTTAATCTCGGGTCAGGTATGTTGATTTATCTGTATAACTTTGGTTTTTTTCATAATTATGTTTCAAACAATGAAAAGTGTACAAATGTATAAGAAATAAAGAAGTAGCCAAATCCACTCATTTGAAGGGTTGTTCACATACTTGTATATATTGTGTATGTCCTCTAACATTAGCAACTGTAATTTTTTTAAACTAGCATGATGTTTCAAAGCTATGCTGTCATTTAGTCGCTAGATGGGTTAAGAAAATAACAATTGTTGGGAACCTTAAAAAAAGAAACAACTCTACAACTGAAAAACACTTCCGGATGAGTTTTTCTTACTTTCCCTGGCTCAAAACAACTTTTGCTGATAAATAGTTGAAATATTGTCACAGCGTGCTGTTTTCTTGCACTGAGGTCATCTTCTGCATTAGGCATGTTCGTGTGTCATTACGTCAATCTAGCTTTGTGTTTTTTGAGAAAATGGGCATGTTACTTCGGCCTGCGTTCTCTTCTACGACTCTTGGCCGTCCCCGTCCCCAGTCCACCTGGTCGTGCTTCTGATCCAGTATCATTTGTTCTACATAGGCTGCGGCTATGGAACCCTGACCTGTTCACTAGACGTGCTACCTTGTCCCGGACCGGCTGTCTCAACTTCTGAATGCTCGGATATGAAAAGCCAACTGACATTTACTCCTGTTCCACCCTCTATAACCATTGTGACTATTATTTGACCCTGCTGGTCATCTATGAACGTTTGAACATCTTGAAGAACAATCTGGCTTAATTGGCCATGTACTCTTATAATCTCCACCCGGCACAGCCAGAAGAGGACTGGCCACCCCTCAGACCTTGGTTCCACTCTAGGTTTCTTCCTAAGTTCCTGTCTTTCTAGGGAGTTTAGCCTAGCCACTGTGCTTCTACATATGCATTGCTTGCTCTTCTGGGTTTTAGGCTGGATTTATGTATAAGCACTTTGCGACAACTGCTGATGTAAAAAGCTCTTTATAACATAAATGTTATTGGTTAACATTTTCTGTATCAATCTACAATGCTCACCAGCCACGCAGGATACATTATTAAAGGACTGTGTCAAAACCCCAACTGAAAGCGATGCAGATCTTCTTTTCTACACACACAATTATTATCAGGCTACCTGATTCCCTGGTGTTTTCAAGAACTTTCCAATACTTTTCTGATGCATTTCTGTCACTTACTGATGCAAATACTAATTGTTACACGTATAGAGAAGGGTCCAGATACCTTCTGGGGGATTTCACTTCTTTTAAGAAATGTACCCCAAACAGAGAAAAACCCTCAGAAATACCTTATTTACATAAGCATTCAGACCCTTTGCTATAAGACTCGAAATTGAGCTCAGGTGCATTCTGTTTCCATTCATCATCCTTGAGATGTTTCTACATCTAGATTGGAGTCCACTTGTGGTAAATTCTGATTGGACATGATTTGGAAAGGCACACACCCGTCTATATAAGGTCCCACAGTTGACAGTGCATGTCAGACAAAAAAAACAAGCCATGAGGTCCATAGAGCTGCGAGACAGGATTGTGTCGAGGCACAGATCTGGGGAAGGGTACCAAAACATTTCTGCATTGAAGCTCCCCAAGAACACAGTAGCCTTCATTAATCTTAAATGGAAGAAGTTTGGATACACCAAGCCTCTTCCTGAACTGGCCGCCCGGCCAAACTGAGAAATCGGGGGAGAAGGGTCTTGGTCAGGGAGGTGACGAAGAACCCGATAGTTACTCTGACAGAGCTCCTGAGATCCTCTGTGGAGGTGGGAGAACCTTCCAGAAAGACAACCATCTCTGTAGCACTCCAACAATCAGGCCTTTATGGTAGAGTGGCCAGACGGAAGCCACTCCTCAGTAAAAGGCACATGATAACCCACTTGGAGTTTGCCAAAAGGCACCTAAAGGACTCTCAGACCATGAGAAACAAGGTTCTCTGGTATTGTCACACGTGGGTATTGAGAGAGACCAAGGCGCAGCGCAGTGATAGTTCGACATTTTATTTTACTATGTAAAACCAACTCAATGACGAACTAACAAACGAAAAATGATACCAAACAACGTGAAACACACTCCAACAATGTAACACATTTACTTGTACTGTGACTTGAGAAATAATGACCCACAGCTAGGATGTGGGACCTACAAACATATGTAGGAGAGACAATGCACAGCAGCTGCCTCTAGTTAGGGATCCAACACAAAATTATAGATCTGTCAGACTCTGACCATGGCTATATAGAGAAGCAAAAGGCTTCTCTATGGCCAGAGCCTGACAGTACCCCCCCCCCCAAAGGCGCGGACTCCCGAACGCCAACCAAAAACACAAATACCTGGGGGGAGGGTTTGGGAGGGAAGATTAGTTCTTCGGTGGCGGTTCTGGCCCTGGCGAAGTAGACTGCTTCCTGCCATGTCTCTACTTATGACCGGGGCCGGACCAGGCACCGGTGTGGTGAATGGCTCCGGCCATAGAGTGGGGCAAATAACCGGGCCCAGACTGGGTACCGGTGGGACAAACGGCTCCGGCCATGGAGCGGGGAAAATAACCGGGCCCGGACTGGGCACCGGTGGGGTAGACGGCTCCGGCCATGGAGCGGGGCCAATAACCGGGCCTGGACTGGGCACCGGTGGGGCAAACGGCTCCGGCCATGGAGCGGGGAAAATAACCGGGCCCAGACTGGGCACCGGTGGGGTAAACGGCTCCGGCCATGGAGCGGGGCAAATAACCGGGTCCGGACTGGGCACCGGTGGGACAAACGGCTCCGGCCATGGAGCGGGGAAATTAACCGGTCCCGGGCTGGGCCCCGGTGGAGCGGACTGCTCAGGCACTGGAGCGGAGCAGACGGCCGGACCTGGACTGGGCACCGGTGGAGCGGACTGCTCAGGCACTGGAGCGGAGCAGACGGCCGGACCCGGACTGGGCACCAGTGGAGCGGACTGCTCTGGCTCAGGAGCGGAGCAGACGGCCGGACCCGGACTGGGGAGGCGCACCGGAAGTCGGGTGCGTGGAGCCGGTATGGGACTGGAGCGGACAACCGGACCCACACTGGGCATTGGTGGAGCGGACTGCTCTGGCTCAGGAGCGGAGCAGACGGCCGGACCCGGACTGGGCACCGGTGGAGCGGACTGCTCAGGCACTGGAGCGGAGCAGACGCCCGGACCCGGACTGGGCACCGGTGGAGCGGAATGCTCTGGCTCAGGAGCGGAGCAGACGGCCGGACCCGGACTGGGCACCGGTGGAGCAGACTGCTCTGGCACTGGAGCGGAGCTGACGGCTGGACCCGGACTAGGCACCGATGGAGCGGACTGCTCTGGCACTGGAGTGGAGCCTACGACCGGATCCACACTGGGCACCGGTGGAGAGGACTGCTCTGACATGGGAGTGAAGCCTACGACCGGACCCACACTGGGCACCGGTGGAGCGGACTGCTCTGACATGGGAGTGGAGCTTACGACCGGACCCACACTGGGCACCGGTGGAGCGGACTGCTCTGGCATGGGAGTAGAGCCGACGACCGGACCCGGATTGGGGATGCTCACTTTGGGCCCCACTCCATCCTCTGACTCACACACTCCTCCCAACCTCGCCTGAACCACTCCCTTAACTCCCTCCATTCTCCCCCATTGCATTCCCCCACGCTCACCTCCTCACGGCACTTCGCTCCCCCCTTATACTCTGGCCTCGGCGCCTCGCTCATGGAGTGGTACTGGCGCTTCCTCCTCGCCACCAGACCACCCTCATAGCCCCCCCCAAAAATTGTCTTGGGGTTGCCTTCGGGCCTCTCTTTCCTCCGCATTGCGCCGCTTGGTCTCGAAGTGGTGGGTCATTTTGTCACGCGTGGGTATTGAGAGAGACCAAGGTGCAGCGCAGTGATAGTTCGACATTTTATTTTACTATGTAAAACCAACTCAATGACGAACTAACAAATGAAAAATGATACCAAAAAATGTGAAACACACTCCAACAACGTAATACACTTACTTGTACTGTGACTTGAGAAATAATGACCCACAGCTAGGATGTGGGACCTACAAACATATGTAGGATCCCTAATTAGAGACAATGCACCGCAGCTGCCTCTAATTAGGGATCCAACACAAAACCCCCACATAGAAAATAAATTATAGATCTGTCAGACTCTGACCATGGCTATATAGAGAAACAATAGGCTTCTCTATGGCCAGAGCCTGACAGGTATGATGAAACCAAGATTCAACTCTTTGGCCTGAATGCAAAGTGTCACGTCTGGAGAAAACCTGGCACCATCCCTATGGTGAAGCATGGTTGTGGCAGCCTCATGCTGTGGGGATGTTTTTAAGCGGCAGGGACTGGGAGACTAGTCAGGATCGAGGGAAAGATGAACAGAGCAAAGTACAGAGATCCTTGATGAAAACCTACTGCAGAGCGCTCAGGGCCTCAGACTGGGGCAAAGGTTGTGCCAACAGGACAACGACCCTAAGCACACAGCCAAGACAATGCAGGAGTGGCTTCAGGACGAGTCTCTGAATGTCCTTGAGTGGCCCAACCTGGACTTGAACCCAATCGAACATCTCTGGAGAGACCTGAAAATAGCTGTGCAAAGATGCTCCCCATCCAACCTAACAGAGCTTGAGTGGATCTGAAGAATGAGAGAAACTCCCCAAATACAGGTGTGCCAAGAAGACTCGATCACGGCAAAAGGTGCTTCAACAAAGTACTGAGTAAAGGGTCTGAATACTTATGTAAAGTATTCATATTTCTTTTTATAAATTAGCACAAATTTCTAAAAACCTATTTTTGCTTTGTCATTATGGGGTATTGTGTGCAGATTGATGAGAGAAATGTAATTGAAATAAGGCTGTAACGTAACATCATAATTTACACATCTATCACTCCAGTGTTAACTCTAATCTGTAACTTATTTCGCCACTATGGCCTATTTATTGTCCTACCTTCCTAACCTTACTGCATTTTGCACTACATTTGCACACTCTGTATATAGATTCTCTATTGTGTTATTGACTGTATGTTTGTTTTATTCTCATGCGTAACTCTGTGTTGTTTTTTGTCGCACTGCTTTGCTTTGTCCTGGCCAGGTCGCAGTTGTAAATGAAAACTTGTTCTCAACTGGCCTACCTGGTTAAATAAAGGTGAAAAAAATTAAGTAACAAAAAGTGGAAAAAGTCAAGGGGTTTGAAGGCACTGTACACACACACACACACACACACACAGTGGGGAGAACAAGTATTTGATACACTGCCGATTTTGCAGGTTTTCCCACTTACAAAGCATGTAGATGTCTGTAATTTTTATCATAGGTACTCTTCAACTGTGAGTGACGGAATCTAAAACAAAAATCCAGAAAATCACATTGTATGATTTTTAAGTAATTAATTTGCATTTTATTGCATGACATAAGTATTTGATACATCAGAAAAGCAGAACTTAATATTTGGTACAGAAACCTTTGTTTGCAATTACAGAGATCATACGTTTCCTGTAGTTCTTGACCAGGTTTGCACACACTGCAGCAGGGATTTTGGCCCACTCCTCCATACAGATCCTTCAGGTTTCGGGGCTGTCGCTGGGCAATACGGACTTTCAGCTCCCTCCAAAGATTTTCTATTGGGTTCAGGTCTGGAGACTGGCTAGGCCACTCCAGGACCTTGAGATGCTTCTTACGGAGCTACTCCTTAGTTGCCCTGGCTGTGTGTTTCGGGTCTGCAATTTTACCCCTGATCTCCTTACACAGCTCTCTGGTCTTGGCCATTGTGGAGAGGTTGGAGTCTGTTTGATTGAGTGTGTGGACAGGTGTCTTTTATACAGGTAACGAGTTCAAACAGGTGCAGTTAATACAGATAATGAGTGGAGAACAGGAGGGCTTCTTAAAGAAAAACTAACAGGTCTGTGAGAGCCGGAGTTCTTACTGGTTGGTAGGTGATCAAATACTTATGTCATGCAATAAAATGCAAATTAATTATTTAAAAATCATACAATGTGATTTTCTGGATTTTTGTTTTAGATTCCGTCTCTCACAGTTGAAGTGTACCTATGATAAAAAATTACAGACCTCTACATGCTTTGTAAGTAGGAAAACCTGCAAAATCGGCAGTGTATCAAATTCTTGTTCTCCCCACTGTATACTGTACACACAAACCCACTGGCTCCAGGTCATCTATAAGTCTTTATTAGGTAAATCCCCGCCCTATCTCAGCTCACTGGTCACCATAGCAACACCCACCCGTAGCATGCGCTCCAGCAGGTATATCTCACTAGTCACCCCCAAAGCCAACACCTCCTTTGGCCGCCATTCCTTCCAGTTCGCTGCTGCCAATGACTGGAACGAATTGCAAAAATCATTGAAGCTGGAGGTTTCTATCTCCCTCACTAATTTTAAGCATCAGCTGTCAAAGCTGCTTATCGATCACTGCACCTGTATATAGCCTTTCTGTAAATAGCCCACACTACTACCTCATCCCCATATTTATTTTTATTATTTTCGCTAATCTTGCACTCCAGTATCTCTATTTGCACATCATAATTTGCACATCCTTCATTCCTGTGTTAATGCTAATCTGTAATTTATATCACCACTATGGTCTATTTATTGTCCTATCTCCTAACCTTACTGCATTTTGCACTACATTTGCACTCTGTATATAGATTTTCTATTGTGTTTTGACTATGTTTGTTTACTGTGTAACTCTGTGTTGTTGTTTTTGTCACACTGCTTTGCTTTGTCTTGGCCAGGTCGCAGTTGCAAATGAGAACTTGTTCTCAACTGACCTACCTGGTTAAATAAAGGTGAAATAAAAAAATAAAAAATAAACACGTACATGTATCTACAGTATACATTGTGTTCCTCCATTGTATTCACCTTTACTTATATTGTGGGATTGTGTTTCTGTGCGCCAATGAAACGTTTACAAAACTGAGCAAACCAGCCTGTGTATTGAATATATGGAATTGTATTGTGTTGATACAATGAATGAATTCTGCACACATTGTGCTTCTTTTATTTTTATTAAGAATAATATTTGTTTTATGTGTATGAAATTGTTTGGTGAAATATGCATTTTTTCTCTACTGCTCCTCTATTGTTCCTCAAGCCGATGACATCAGGAGGGAGGCCGATGACATAAGCGGGTAATATCAGATTACTGCTCCGTTCAACTAGGAAACTCTGGAAATGTACTAGTTTCCTAGTTCCGACTAGCACGTGAACACGGCAACCAATTCCTTGAATGGTCTACTCCATGACCAAAAAGCTGTTGGTGGGCTTGAAGTACTAGACTTCATTGATATCAACAATACCTTTAAAGTAAACTGTATAAAAATATGTATGCTTAGCTCTGAATCTATATGATACTTCATTCCCTGTCATATTTTTTATGAAATTGGGTGGTGCAACTATTCTCTGCCCACAAACTGTCCACATTTCCTGAACAAGCACTTTTAGCCTGGAAACTACAGTTGAAGTCGGAAGTTTACATACACTTAGGATGAAGTCATTAAAACTCATTTTTCAACCACTCCACAGATTTCATGTTAACAAACTATAGTTATGGCAAGTCGGTTAGGACATCTACTTTGTGCATGACACAAGTAATTCTTCCAACAATTGTTTACAGACAATTGTTGTTCACTATATCACAATTCCAGTGGGTCAGAAGTTTACATACACTAAGTTGACTGTGCCTTTAAACAGCTTGGAAAATTCCAGAAAATGATGTCATGGCTTTAGAAGCTTCTGATCGGCGAATTGACATAATTTGAGTCAATTGGAGGTGTACCTGTGGATGTATTTCAAGGCCTACCTTCAAACTCATTGCCTCTTTGCTCGACATCATGGGAAAATCTAAAGAAATCAACCAAGACCTCAGAAAATAAATTGTAGACCTCAACAAGTCTGGTTCATCCTTGGGAGCAATTTCCAAACACCTGAAGGTACCACATTAATCTGTACAAACAATAGTACGCAAGTATAAACACCATGGGACCACGCAGCCGTCATACCACTCAGGAAGGAGACGCGTTCTGTCTCCTAGAGATTAACGTACTTTGGTGCGGAAAGTGCAAATCTATCCCAGAACAACAGCAGGACCTTGTGAAGATGCTGGAGGAAACAGGTACAAAAGTATCTATATCCACAGTAAAACGAGTCCTATATCGACATAACCTGAAAGGCCGCTCAGCAAGGAATAAGCCACTGCTCCAAAACCGCCATAAAAAAGCCATACTACGGTTTGCAACTGCACATGGGGACAAAGATCATACTTTTTGGAGAAATGTCCTCTGGTCTGATGAAACAAAAATAGAACTGTTTGGCCATAATGACCATTGTTATGTTTGGAGGAAATGGGGGAGGCTTGCAAGCCGAAGAACACCATCCCAACCATGAAGCAGGGGGTGGCAGCATCATGTTGTGGGGGTGCTTTGGTGCAGGAGGGACTGGTGCACTTCACAAAATAGATGGCATCATGAGGAAGGAAAATTATGTGGATATATTGAAGCAACATCTCAAGACATCAGTCAGGAAGTTAAAGCTTGGTCGCAAATGGGTCTTCCAAATGGACAATGACCCCAAGCATACTTCCAAAAAAGTGGCAAAATGGCTTAAGGACAACAAAGGCATGGTATTGGAGTGGCCATCACAAAGCCCTGACCTCAATCCTATAGAACATTTGAGGGTAGAACTGAAAAAGCGTGTGCGAAATCGTATTTGTCACATGCACCGAATACAACAGGTGTAGACCTTACAGTGAAGTACTTTCCTACAAGCCCTTAACCAACAATGCTTTAAGAAGTTAAGAAAAAAAAAGAAAAAAATGTAACAAATAATAAAACAGCAGCAGTAAAATAACAATAGTGAGGCTATATACAGGAAGTACCGGTACAGAGTCAATATGCGGGGGCACCGGTTAGTCGAGGTAACTGACGTAATATGTACATGTAAGTAGAGTTAAAGTGACTATGCATAGATAGTAGCAGTAGTGTAAAAAACGGGTCTGGTTGCCCTTTGATTAGCTATTCAGGAATGTTATTGCTTGGGGGTAGAAGCTGTTAAGAAGCCTTTTGGACCTAGACTTGGCACTCCGGTACCACTTGCCGTGTGGTAGCAGAGAGAACAGTCTATGACTAGGGTGGCTGGAGTCTTTGACAACTTTTAGGGCCTCCCTCTGACACCACCTGATATAAAGGTATTGGATGGCAGGAAGCTTGGCCCCAGTGTTGTACTGGGCCGTACGCACTACCCTCTGTAGTGCCTTGCTTTCGGAGGCCGAGCAGTTGCAATACCAGGCAGTGATGCAACCAGTAAGTAACCACAAAACTACTGAATTAGTCATTTCTAAATTGTATATACACAAAAACAAATATTTGAAATCTGTCCCCAAATGCAATTTACTTTTACTCCAATATTTAATAAAATCTCTAGAATTAAGCAATAAAAAAAATAACACTTTATTCTTACAACTCTATCATAGGTTTGTACAGGTTTGACCTTATTTTAGGTACTTTACCTTTTGAAACTCAATTCATTTATAGTGGTTTTATTATTTTACTTTAATGTTATTGTAGGTTTCTTCAGAGAAAATATGTGTAGTGATGTCCAAAATAGTAATAAATAATAATAATCATGCAGAAACACGTCCTAGGGTCTAACGGTCGTCTCTCACCGAACAGTGCATGTGCAAGCCATCAAAGACAATGTAAACTTGCCAGTTTGGTGTTTGAGAAGTCAGAGAGAAGTGAACAATTATTCTTTAGATGTTACTTTTCTCGAAATCTAAAGGTACAGCCTAGATTCGAGCCAATGCCTTAGGTAGTTGAACATGTTATTACTCCAACCTCGTGAAAGTGACAAACTGACACGTTTTCATTTTCGTCAAAAACAACTATATTTTGAAGGAATGCCTTTGATTTTACGGCCTGGACATGCACAGTTCGGTGTGAGACGACCGTTATGCTTCGAACACACCGACTGTGCTTATTTCCGCTTCAGAAGGTGAATGTTGAACTTTTGTTGCACAGATATCTAGGTGATGTTGCTTACTATTTTGCACAATGACACACAAGTCGGTGTGTTCGAAGCGTTAGATGAGGTGTTGTACACGTGAGCTTTGATAGCCAGCGTTGCCATGACATCACCTACAAGTCTTTTCTACTGGTGAAGCAGTTAGTAGAACATCTTTGGCAGTTTTTTATACTGTACTACTGTCTTTGACTCAATGTTGTTATAGAACATTCCTTGACCAGCCTCAATATACTGTAAGAGAACGTTCCTCAGCTAAAATGGGGGCAGACATTTTGATCAAGAGACCTTTGGAAAATATGCACATTTTCTCTAACACTAAACATATGTATTTACAGGTCATAAGGAAGGTGAAATCTTGTAGTTAGTCCTTTTATAATTTGATGATTCTATATTTAAAAGCACATACGTCATTTCAAGCCTTATCATACAGACACAAGTATTGGTCTCTACAAAGTTTGCTGCCTCAGTGTTGATGATGGCAATTTGCATATACTCCAGAATGTCATGAAGAGTGATCAGATGAATTGCAATTAATTGCAAAGTCCCTCTTTGCCATGAAAATGAACTTAATCCCCCAAAAACATTTCCACTGCATTTCAGCCCTGCCACAAAAGGACCAGCTGCCATCATGTCAGAGATTGTCTCGTTAACACAGGTGAGAGTGTTGACGAGGACAAGGCTGGAGATCCCTCTGTCATGCTGATTGAGTCAGAATAACAGACTGGAAGCTTTAAAAGGAGGGTGGTGCTTGAAATCATTGTTCTTCCTCTGTCAACTATGGTTACCTGCAAGGAAACACGTGCCGTCATCATTGCTTTGCACAAAAAGGGCTGCTGGTAAGATTGCACCTAAATAAACCATTTATCGGATCATCAAGAACTTCAAGGAGAGAGGTTCAATTGTTGTGAAGAAGGCGTCAGGGCGCCCAAGAATGTCCAGCAAGCGCCAGGACCGTCTCCTAAAGTTGATTCAGCTGCGGGATCGGGGCACCACCTGTGCAGAGCTTGCTCAGGAATGGCAGCAGGCAGGTGTGAGTGCATCTGCACGCACAGTGAGGCGAAGACCTTTGAAGGATGGCCTGGTGTCAAGAAGGGCAGCAAAGAAGCCACTTCTCTCCAGGAAAAACATCAGGGACAGACTGATATTCTGCAAAAGGTACAGGGATTGGACTGCTGAGGACTGGGGTAGAGTCATTTTCTCTGATGAATCCCCTTTCCGATTGTTTGGACCACCTGGAAAACACCTTGTCCGGAGAAGACAAGGTGAGCGCTACCATCAGTCCTGTGTCATGCCAACAGTAATGCATCCTCAGACCATTCATGTGTGGGGTTGCTTCTCAGCCAAGGGAGTGGGCTCACTCACAATTTTGCCTAAGAACACAGCCATGAATAAAGAATGGTACCAACACATCCTCCGAGAGCAACTTCTCCCAACCATCAAAGAACAGTTTGGTGACGACCAATGCCTTTTCCAGCATGATGGAGCACCTTGCCATAAGGCAAAAGTGATAACTAAGTGGCTTGGGGAACAAAACATTGACATTTTGGGTCCATGGCCAGGAAACTCCCCAGACCTTAATCCCATTGAGAACTTGTGGTCGATCCTCAAGAGGCCAGTGGACAAACAAAAACCCACAACTTCTGACAAACTCCAAGCATTGATTATGCAAGAATGGCCTGCCATCAGTCAGGATGTGGCCCAGAAGTTAATTGACAGCATGCCAGGGCGGATTGCAGAGGTCTTGAAAAAGAAGGGTGAACACCGCAAATATTGACTCTTTGCATAAACTGAATGTCATTGTCAATGAAAGCCTTTGACATTTATGGAATACTTGTAATTATACTTCAGTGTACCATAGTAACTACTGACATAAAGATCTAAGAACACTGAAGCAGCAAACTTTGTGGAGACCAATACTTGTGTCATTCTCAAAACTTTTGGCCAGGACTGGACAGTTTTGTTGAATAGGAAATACATCAAATAACATATTTTTCTTTTTTTTTTAATCACATCTGTACTTGAGCTTGTGTCCTCAAAAGTGACCGCACCCTAAAAGTAATATTTGAACCTTTCTTGGAGTATGCAGCATTACTTGTTATTGTTTATAGCCCTCATGATAAATAATTACTTTTGGGGATTATGTAGATTATATTTTAGATTACATTTACTTACATTTAACTGGTTTAAAAGTTTAAACCATTTAGCTGTATTCTCTTTGAATTATTCTTGTTCTTCCCAGCTCGTTTTTCCAATTCATGTCCCTCCTTCTTCTGTGGGTTTTATGGCGGACTACAACCCCTAAAGGTGTATTGCCGCCATCAACTGGACGGGTTGAAAAAACAAGGTAAAAATAAAATCCATACGTGATAGGGAAAACTATCTTATTCTACACAAATTAAAATAGTACATTGACAAAACCAAAACAAAACTCCCTCTTCTTCCTTCAAATCTCCATATCTCCCTTCTCAGGCTCTAGGGCCTGAGAGGATGGTACGGCTTGTGACAATACTCCATGCAAGTCCTTTGCCGAGAAATCTTTCAGTCCCAAGAACCGCTCAGCCGCATCCACAATGATATCTGTTTTCCTGGACCTTCTCTCCACCTTGGCAGTGCCATTAATCACCATAGCTATAAAGGCCACAAAGTCCACCTACTTAACCTTTAAAATATCTGGGTCCTGCTGGTGAAAGGCAACCCCTGCAGCCTGCAGTGAAGGCCTATCCACCACCATGGACTCTTCAGTTGCACCACTCGAACCCTTCAGCCCTTTTAATAGCAGCTGCATATGAAGTGCTCTGGACAGCCCTGGTTTTGGCCACCTCATTCTCTTTCACCCGTGTCGTGCATTCCAAAGACGTGGCTTCATGGTTCAAATCACAATTGCAACATGTCACATTTCCATCACTTTTAAATCACATGACATAATATTTTCCACAACTTGGACATCTCAGCTTCTCCCTTCTGCAAACACTTGAAACATGTCCACAAGCTTCACAGTAATCACACTGCATTGGTCTTGGGATAAATGCTGTGACTGTAGTTTATATACCCCAACTGCATTTGAGTAGGGAGAGACTTCACTTTTTCATCATTCACCACACGATTCATCCGATACGCAGGCCATGAATATTTTTTCATCTCAACATCGATTTAGCACGAGACGCCAGATATTACCCCCTTAAGGGGTGCCCCGTGAGAAGAGACATAGACCAAACGTCAAACTCAAATCGGGTGAGACGCAACACACGTTCCTTCTGATCCGCATTAGCACAAAACCTCCAAACAAGCCCGCCTATCCAACCTATCTTGATCCTAACAGCCTTCACTTTACCCAGCACTCTCTCCATCCGTTTGGATATATCCTTCAACATTGGTAATCCGATCAGCTGCTCCTCATTAACTCAACAAAATGTACTCCTACATGATACGAAGGGACATTCTTAGCACTGTACAATACTTCGCTCTGTTTTACATTATTTAACTCTCCTTGATTCTACCGCCATTAGATTCACAATCCACATCAGCGTCCATTTCCGCTATATTTTCCCCCAGAAGTCCCCACCCCCTTCACTAAGGAGCCAATGAATGAGCACGTTCTGGTCGTGTGAACAACCGGAGGTCAATTACGTGATCAGTAACAGTGTGTTTACATTTTGTCGTCAGAAAGTACACCAGCTGCAAGAAAAAACTGAAATAGACCAGATTCACAAAGAGACCAAGAGGGTGAGACTAGTTACTTCATTATTTTAAAAGGACTTCACAAAAAGTTTGCTTTTCGTGTTAAAAAAAAGTGATGAATGCCAGCACATGCTGCTGATTATAGCGACTGCAAGATGTAAGTTACTGTTTTGGTTGCTAGCTAAGTTCGCGCATACAAGCCAAATTAGCTAGTTAATTGGCTTGTTAGTACAGATGCTTAACGTTAGTTAACTGTGAGGATGACATTTTATGTATGATTTGGTTAACTAACTAACTATATGAATTAGCAAATTAGTTTGCCTTGATGTCTGCCTTATTGGTCCTTGTTGATTCCTTGTTAGATCTCTCCATTCAACACCCCCAAAATGAGACTGGTGATCCTGGAGGACTATGACCTGGCCAGTGAATGGGCAGCCAAATACATTCGCAACAGAATCATCCAGTTCAAGCCCAGTGCTGACAGATACTTCACCTTGGGATTACCCACAGGTAAACTTTGGTTGATTTGCAGATAAAATAAGTGTATCTAGTAATTACTGTAACTTGCCAGGGACTAAATGTTAGTTTGCATGCCATGGATGATACTTACATCCCTACATGTCCCTCTCTTTTAGGAAGCACTTCTTTTGGCTGTTACAAAAAGTTGATAGAGTTTCACAAGAATGGGGACCTCTCGTTCAAATATGTGAAAACCTTCAACATGGATGAGTATGTGGGTGAGTTTGAGCCTACAGGTACAAATTACACTCCCAACCACAGATGGGGTCAGATTTTCTTAGCCCAAGCCAAACCCTTAGTAACAGCAAAAGGTAAAACATCAAACTGACCCTGTATGGTTTTTGGGTTGTAATAGAAGTAGTGATCTAGAATCAGAGTGGTGTAGCCTTGCAGGAAGAAAGAATCTGCCCACTCAGCTCATTTATATTCTGAGGAAGTGGTGATGCTGGCCGCTACTGATAGTTTATCTGACTTGGCTGGATTTCGAAACTGGCGTTTGTTTTTGCTTCAGTCTTTTTAAAGCAAAAATGTCACATCAAGTTATGTCCCTCTGCCTCAAAAGTCCTAACTTTCTCCTGTTTTAGCAAATTGGTAAGGTGCAGGCAATTAAGTAGAAACAACCTTGCCTACTGATTCATCTCCATCTTATTGCATATGCCTTTATACTCCCTTTCTATCAGCAATGATGAAAAAAATGTCTTGCTCTAACCTGTCTTTCCTACCAAATCTAAGTTTATTTGTTAGCTTATTGTACAGCAGTACAATGAAATGCTTACTTGCAAGCTCTCATCTCAAATAGTGTAACTGTTTTTTTTTTTATAGAAAGAAAAGCACAAAAGAACACTGTTATAAAATGAATAAGAAATATAACTATAGTAAGAAAAACATTTACTTATCATAGGCCTGCCTCGGGCCCATCCAGAGAGCTACCACTCCTACATGTGGAACAACTTCTTCAAGCACATTGACATCGATCCAGCTAATGCCAATATCCTGGACGGCAATATTACTGACCTGGAAGCAGAGTGTGAGGCCTTTGAGAAGAAGATCGCCCAGGCTGGGGGAATCGACCTGTTTGTGGGAGGTCAGTTTTTATACTTGCATGCATGTTTGTGGCTTAAATTGGTTTTAATGTGTTTTAACACCTCAAATACTGAATAAACATTCAGAGATTACCCGCAGTGTGTTTTATTTTATCTTCAATTGATTGAATTTGGGTCCAAAGTCTCAGGGCTACCTTTATGTTAATGCACTGGCCTCTGGTTGTTAATCAATTTGTCAATGGTCTATGTTCATTAAAGGAGCCAATGGCTTAAAGGAAAATTACACCCTAAAACAATATTTTAGTATTTGTTTCATTGTCCATTGTTGATATAGTCCCAAAATGTTTTGATAATCAAGTTTTCAAAATACACTACATGACCAAAAGTATGTGGACACCTGCTCTTCGAACATCTCATTCCAAAATCATGGGCATTCATATGGAGTTGGTCCCCCTTTGCTGCTATAACAGCCTCCCCTCTTCTGGGAAGGCTTTCCACTAGATGTTGGAACATTGATGCAGGGACTTGCTTCCATTCAGCCACAAGAGCATTAATGACGTCGGGCACAGATGTTGGGCGATTAGGCCTGGCTCGCAGTTGACATTCCTATTCATCCCAAAGGTGTTAGAATGTCATTGTATGCTGTAGCGTTAAGATTTCCCTTCACTGGAACTAAGGGGCCTAGACCGAACCATGAAAGACAGCCTCATCCGCGTTTCCAGAGTCCAATGGCGGCGAGCTTTACACCACTTCAGCCGACACTTGGCATTGCGCATGATGATCTTAGGCTTGTGTGCGGCTGCTCAGCCATGGAAACCCATTTAATGAAGCTCCCGACTAACAGTTCTTATGCTGAAGTTGCTTCCAGAGACAGTTTGAAACTCGTTAGTGAGTGTTGCAACCGAGGACAGATGATTATTCTGTGAGCTTGTGTGGCCTACCACTTTGTGGCTGAGACATTGTTGCTCCTAGACGTTTTCACGTCACAATAACAGCACTTACAGTTAACCGGGGAAGCTCTAGCAGGGCAGAAAGTTGATGAACTGACTTACTGGAAAGGTGGCATCCTATGACGGTACCACGTTGAAAGTCACTGAGCTCTTCAGTAAGGCCTTTCTACTGCCAATGTTTGTCTATGAAGATTGCATGGCGGTCTGCTCGATTTTATACACCTGTCAGCAACGTGTATGGCTGAAATAGCTGAATCCACTAATTTGAAGGGGAGTCCACATACTTTTGTGTATATATAGTGTATCTAACTTTCAAAATGGAGAAATACAGCCGGTATGATGCATTTTGCATCATATGTGACGCAAAACGTAGCATAATATATACCGGCTTTCTTTGTATTTTTTGTTATTTTGAAAACTTGATTTCTGACATGCAAAACATTTTTGAACTATGTCAACAATGGACTAATGAAACAAATACCAAAATATAGTTTTTGTGTAATTCTCTCTCAAGGTATCGGACCAGACGGCCACATTGCCTTCAATGAGCCAGGCTCCAGTCTAGTCTCCAGGACCAGAGTGAAGACTTTAGCGAAGGACACCATCGTAGCCAACGCCCGTTTCTTTGGCAACGACCTGTCAAAGGTCCCCACCATGACCTTGACTGTGGGTGTGGGGACAGTCATGGATGCCCGAGAGGTAAAGAGGTCTTAACAGTATATTCATCCATTTGTCTATTCATATATTTTCATGGCACAGATATGTTTACACTATGTAGACACGAGAAACTTAGGAGTACTCATAGATGTTTCAATTATACTGATGTTATTTTAATTTTTAATTTTATTTATTTAACCTTTATTTAACTAGGCAAGTCCGTTATGAACAAATTCTTATTTACATGTTTTAGGTTATGATTCTTATCACGGGAGCCCACAAAGCCTTTGCCCTGTACAAAGCAATAGAGGAGGGCGTCAACCACATGTGGACCGTCTCTGCCTTCCAGCAGCACCCACGCACCATCTTTGTGTGTGACGAGGACGCCACACTGGAGCTCAGAGTCAAAACAGTCAAGTACTTCAAAGGTAAGCATGGAATAGGATAGGGTTTAGGTTTACTATAAAGGAAATTGGTTACAGAAAATGATATTGCACTTTGATACTGGCCATTTGATAAGTATTACCCACTTAACATGTTTTCCGTTAATTTCCCTCCAGGTTTGATGCACGTTCACAACCGACTGGTGGACCCAGTACTCAGCATAAAGGACCAATAATGGAGAATGAAACCAAGTCAGAATTCCAGACCTCAAAATGGTGGATGGACCCAGAGTTGTTGGTAGGCTACAACCTGCATGACAACGTGCCAGAGGTTGTTTGTCAGCACTTCAGTTGAGGGGCTATGGTTTAAGGCTGCCATAACTACCCAAGCATTACAGTGCATGAGATTTGCTCAGTTTGTTACATTGCATTAGGGTACTATGAAGGCTAACTGTAAATGCCCCCACAGCTGATATGTTAAAGATGCCATGAATTCTCATACACAACTGTTACCAATATATTATGAGGTCAGACTCTTTGCTGTATTAGTCTCAAACAGATTTATTTGCCTTCTTGACTCATCTTCTTTCTTCCATCTGCACAATCTAGAGACGGGATGGAGGAAAGCAAAATGCTTAGAACCAGCTCAGATGAAGGAAAGGAGATGAGTTATCAAATAAATCCACGTTGGGTTGTTGAGACCTGTTTAACAGGGAAACATACAACACTATAGTTACTTTACACTCCATTCCATGTCATGTCATTCATAGCTTTGAACGCTCCATAGATTTGTTTACCTTAGTCAGTTACACTTGTCGCCACCGCTGTGATATACATTAAATATACTGTCTTATGTATTTCTATCTGAAATGTAATTCTTGGCCATATTTTATGCTCTCACAAGATTGTTACGGCAATCATTTGATGTCAAGGCATCATTTTAACTTTTCAAACATCTCCAATCAGTCATTCATTGAACTCTTTTTCTTTTGTGGGTTTGTAGAACATTCTACCAGAACAAGTATGTTTACATTTCATTGTAACTCAATATGCCCCAAATACTGGGCTTAGAAGATTGAGTCTTTTATAGAAATAGATTTTGCACATACTGTACTGTAACTCTCATAAAAATGCATCATATCGTCTGTATTTGTGTTTTGTAAGTTATGTATCTTAACCTGATTGCTGACATGCAAAACATTTTGGGACTATGTCAACAATGGACTAATGAAACAAATACCAAAAGAGAGTTTTTGTTAGTAATTATCTCTCAAGGTATCGGACCAGACGGCCACATTTCCTTTAATGAGCCAGGCTCCAGTCTAGTCTCCAGGAAAAGAGTGAAGACCTTGGCGAAGGACACCATCGTAGACAACGCCTGTATCTTTGGCAACGACCTGTCAAAGGTCCCCTCTGATAAGTGGTTGAGTTTTATAATGTCACTGAAGATGCTTCTTGTTAAGAAATGTAATTTATTTAGTTTTACATATTTAGAATTGTATACTCAGGAGTCAGATTTAGGGGGCCACTCCCACCATTTTATGGATAGGGGACAGTATATAATTTAGTAAAAATATTGTGTTTTAAGAGTTTTACATTCACACAAATAATGTAATTTTCACACAAATAATGTAATTTAACTGGAATCCAGGGAATGTTGGCAACACTATTGGGAGTGAAATAGGAATTTCTAGTCCCACTGTTGAACACTAGGTGTCACTCTCTACTAAGATACAAAGTCAAGAGAAACCTGTACCAATTGATGAGAGGAATAGTATACAATTTCTTCACATGCTCGTCTGAACTGTACTAGCTCAGATATTTTTAACATTATCATTCCAGAAACTATAGTGAATGTGTTACCAGGCCAGCACAGTACGGCATGGTTCGGTAGATATTTTCTATAGCTTTTCCTTCACTTTGAAAGCGTGGAGTAGTAGGTATTGTATAGATCTTTCTTTTGAGATGTCCTTCTACACAGTTAGCTTTAGATTGGTCTGCATTAGTTCTATCCAATTTATGCTTATTACCAAGGCGTCTGCTAGAAAAACACTTTAAACTGTAGATGGATTACACCATCTCTTCCGTTTGATTTCTTCATTCATGATGTTGTTTGAATCTTAGCTAGAAACCTGCTGCCACTAGCATAGCATAGCATAACCAGATTGTCTCCCTCTGTCAAGATTTTCATAACTGTATAACTACCAGACAGATTCCAAGCACAGGTTGATATTTCCAGTTTACTGACTAAGACATGTCTGCTGCATTAATATTGCTATGGCTGATCTGGTCCTACGTAAAACACTAGTTCTGTAAAAAATATTTACACAGTTTGCATCACAGTTGTAAACTAGCCCTGTGGTTACTTTCACTAAGTATGTAATTTCTGACGTTGATTAAATTTGACATATGTAAATACAAAGTAATTACTTTGTTATTATGATGCAGTGCTTAATTATCCAGCCAGCAGAATGACAAGAGGGAGTCAACCTCCTCTCCTCTTTGTTTGTGTGCTAATAGAATTATCTGACAATTTGTTCTGCTTGATGTTAATGGTTTTTCCCTCAGAATGTCAAATTAAGGTGCTGTTAACTAGCAAACTTAACCGAAACCCTGAGGGAATTGGCATAATATAGAAGCCTAAACTGTATCCATCACCAAGCAGTGCCATCACTCTGCTTAAACAGTCACACCAACGGAGTACTCTGAGATTATGATGGAGTCTGTTGATTCTATGGATTTAGGCCACTTATGCCCATATCAGCTGGACCAGAGTCAGTTTTGTTGTGCAACACACAATATCTTAGATTTGTAGAGCAAGTGTTTAGGAGAGGGACTGTACGGGTTTTGTACGAAGGGGGTTGGAAGAATTGAGCCTAAATCAGTTGTTAAGGGCCACAAATAACTCCATCAAGTCCATGACAGGATGAGGATCACCTGATCAAAGGCCCACCTGACTGCTCCTTTTATTACTGCCGCCTCTGTTTGAGAGTGGCTCTTTGCACAGAATATCATGTAATACCCAAAATTCTAACACCCATTTGGGCTTTAGGTCTTTGCTTAGGCAGTAAATGGAAATATACCGCCACTAATGGAGAGGAAAATACCCAACGCGGGGCAGAATAGCAATGAAAGCACTAATCAATACAATCTGAAGACAAACAGTGATACGTTTGCAATGTGTGACAGCTTGTCAGTAGCCTGTGGACCTTTATTCAGTCCAAATGACTAAAAGCCCCTTTCAGTGTATGGGACTTGCTAGGTTTTCCCTCCAATCTAGTGTAACATTATGGAAAACACAGAGGACATGTGGGCCTTGTGTTTCTCTTTGATGAACATTGACTTGATACTTGAACGCAGCCCACGTAGTTTGCCTCACTCTCTGTCCATCTGCAAGGTTTCCAACACCTCTAGACTGTAGACTGCTTCAGTGCTGTGTGGGAAGGGCTGCCTTAATCCATTTCTTAGGGTTCAATGTAGATCCAATCAATCACACCCACCATAGAAATATTTATGCATCTTTGTGTACTATTCAAATCTTAATCCCTGAGTTTGTGTTTGTGTGCAAGTTTATGTGTATTGGTGTATGTCACCCTGTGTATAGTCAAACTTATTGGATGTGAGCACTGGTTAAAAAATCCACAACAAAGAATGGGGCACTCCTGGCTGCAATGAATCAAGGCTCTGACTGGACAGTCTGTTACTGCTCCAATGATCAAAGGCGACACTGACTGTATCTGACATTGCAATGAAACTCCTCTGACCCGCACTCTCCCTCGCTGCTACCCTAGCACCCCGATCAATACCTACTCCCAGAGAGATATTTGACACTTGAAACCCCCCAAAAAAGAAAAATACGGATCCATGATGTAAAGTATTCAATAGAAAACCAATGTATTCTATCTCTTGTAAAAATACAAATGTTATTCTTACAGTATTCTCCCTGTACACCAAGTCAGAACCGTAGCATAAATAAAGGGGGCATATACTGTAAGCAGACAGGCTCTGATCATAGGGAAGCCTTTGGAAGCCTTCTATGGTCAGAGCCTGACAGATCTGTGTATTATGTTTCTATGTTGGTTTTGTGTTGGTCCCCAATTAGAGGCAGCTGCTTTGCATTGTCTCTAATTGGGGACCATATTTAAGTTAATGTGTTTCACCTGTCTCTTGTGGATCATTGTTTTGGTTTAGTGCTGTTTAAGTCTACCTGTGTTACGTTCATGTTTCTCGTTATTTTTGTGCCTGTTGATTTAAATAAATCATGTCGCACTACTTCAGCACTGTGTCTTGGTCTGCCACTCACCACGCTCGTGACAATAGGCTACATGCGCACCACCAAGTAAGAACAGTAGGCTACGTTATGAGGGGAAAAGGGACAAAACTATTAGGGTGAGCATACTATACATTTTTAGACTCACCTTGCTGTGCTCACTTGAACAGGATTGTGGCGAAGCAGTCCTTTGTGGGCAAATGTTGTCATCAAACTTTGTCATCAAAGTCTTGCATTCTCTGGATTTAATGTGCTTTCAAGACAACTGAGAACTTGTGAAAAAACAAGTTTGAATCATGACGTCAGGGATCTTCAGGTCGGAGCTCTAGAAAGAGGCAAGTGTTCCCGACTTGGAATTCCGAGTTGGATGACCGTTCAAAATGTATTTCCAGAGTTCCCAGTTGTCTTGAACTGCCACAGTAAGGCATTGTAATTGATTATTGTAATCAATGTTTGACTTGGACTGAAATAGGTGTCAGTACTTATTTCATATCAAGTAACATTCTATTCGCCACTAGCTTCGTAAACAAAACGTGTAGACTAACAGTGGAATGCTTACTTACGGGCCCTTCCCAACAATGCAGAGAGAAAGAAAATGGAGATATAATAGAAAAGTAATAACACGTAATAATAAACACATTTGAGTAACAATTACTTGGCTATGTACATGGAGTACCAGTACCGAGTCAATGTGCAGGGTACGTGGTAATTGAGGTAGCTATGTACATATAAGGGTCTCTACTAGGAATAAAGCCATTAGGCAACAGGATAGATAATAAACAGTAGTAGCAGCGTATGTGATGAGTGAAAAAAGATAATGCAAAAATTGTCAATGAACTATTTGGTTAACTATTTAACTAACTATTAAGCAGTCTTATGGCTTGGGGGGAGAAGCTTTTCAGGATCTTGTTGGTTCCAGACTTGGTGCATTGGCAGGACAATACTCCACAATACTTTTGACCTAATATTCTTTGAGGCAAAGGAACTCAAGCAGTAGAAGATTTGATGTGCCAGTATTCAGCTACGGTGAGCTCATGCCCAAGTCAAGCACTGATTTGTAATTACAGATGTTCTACTCCTTAAAACATGATATGTCTTATGAAGTGAGCCTATAGTCAAAGAATGGTTACAATACATAGTTAAAGAATGGTAACATGATCACTAAACTGCATCATAATGAACCCTTGCATGTTCTGTATTTATGTGATCAATAGATCATTATAAACTGGATGGTTCGAGCCCTGAATGCTGATTTGCTGACAGCTGTGGTATATCAGACCGTATACCAAGGGTATGAGAAAATATGTATTTTTTTGGTAACCCATTTATAATAGCAATTAGGCACCTCGGGGGTTTGAGGTATACTGTCAATATACCACAACTAAGGGCTGTATACAGGCACTCCGCGTTGCAGCATGCGCAAGAAAAGCCCTTAGCCTTATTGTTTATATAGAATTGTATGGGATTCCATCAAAACATAATTTTTCCTTCTAATAATATCAGTTCCTATTTTCTTATTGCCGGCATAACATCCACTGACAGAGAAGCTTTGTATTCATATTACATTGCACCATGTGGGGTCAAAACAAGCAGCCAGAGTTAATTCAGACTGTGGTGTGTTCTCAAACCCTCAATCACACCCACACAATACATTATGATGCCACTATATTACTAATGACTGTTGGCTCCGGATGAAACCCCGGCCAACCTTTCCATTAATATGCTGCAGTTTGTCCAACGTCATCTGTATTTTATAACCACCCTGCTGCTGTACCAGCCTGCTATGTGTTTGTGAAGCTTTGTTATAGCTGTAGTTACATACGTATATGTGGCCCTACGCTGCTGTTCCTTGAATGTATTATTATTTTTATAGTTGTTCACCCTATGTGTGAGTTTGTTTGTGTGAGTGAGTGTGAATGTAAGAATGATGAAACCGATAAAAGGCAAGCGCTTGTTTGCGCCTGCCGTGATTGCACTTTTGTTGACTTTCCACAAACGGACAGGGGTAAGACATCTCTTTGCATTCTCACAGAAACAGTAGGATAATCACTTGCACAAAGCGAGGTCTCACGTACCACAGAGATAAAAATAGGACAATGTACACAAAGAAAAAATATACAAATATCTTCCTGACATTACTGTGTTTAAAGCGCCTGCATTACCATTTCCAATATAGCAATATGAGCAGGAAAAAGGCATGTGAACATACAGTGTAGCAGCACACTCTGACAAACAAAATATCACTTCAAAGAAGAAAGAGAATCCAAAGCTTCCATTCATACACACTGTAGAGCATACATTATTTACTAGGTTTTTCGGTATAAGACAACCACATGAAGACAAACATGGAACTCAGGTTTTTCGGCTGAAAATTGTAACACTTTAAATAGGCTGCTGCTGAGATTAGGTTATTATTTATTAAAAATGACAGGTTCTGAATGTCTTCACAAAAAGGCCCCGTATCTATCTTTAGCCTTGTGTGTAGAGGAGCAGCCATGCGAGCACAGCACTCGAGGTACCATGGCAAAGCAGCATTGAGTTGGAATAGACCTCAGGGCCATAGGCTTTTTTCACATGCTTGGGTGCATCCAATGGTCAAGAAGCAAGATTTTGCCAATGTTAAAAATTGCACAATTAACCTTCAACATGTTTTATTTAAATAGAAAGCCACCATATACTGTTCTGGTCTCACTTCCCTTTGGCAGTGTTCTTGAAGAAAGTTGCTCTTTAAAGAGCTGCCCCTAAAAAACAACTTTTCATTTAGAAAACAGTCTGTGACTTCGATATGAAACATTTATTATACTGACAAAATGTACTACAAAGTGTAAATATAGTAGGATAACATTTTCAAAAACAGAGCTTCAAAAAGGTTGGGTTTGTTTCAACCCTACCCACATACCCACAGCCGGCAGTACACAAGTAATAAACAATTCGGAGTGCAGCTGCATGTGACCCAATCATAATGTCCGTGGTATATTTGGGTTGTTTTTGGATATTCCTATGGAGCTAGTTAGGGACCATCGGCAAATTACATAATGTACATGGTAAAATATGTTAAAATTCCAATAGCTCCAAATTTCGAACCAACTTTAAATGATTGTCTCATTTACATTGTGTAATTTATTGACGGTCCCTAACTAACCCCAGAGATAGGCTATGCAAAGTTAAACCAATTTTGCCACAGTCACACACCAGCCGGCTGAAGCTAATTGGCTAAATAATTTGACTAACTCTTCCCACGTCACGTTTGAATTCAGTCATGGCCGCTAGCATTTCTAAATGAAATCTAAAATGAGGCCAAATTAGGAAATGCAGTCGCCCTTTAAGTTTGACAACATGCTTTGTTAATTCAGGTTTGAGAGGTAACCTGTTTTTCTATATGTTTTTTTCTCCATTTTATTTTGAGCATTCTCTTTAAAGTTTACGTTTGGAGTTCTAAGCTGTGGATAACATCCACTATATATACAAAAGCTAAGGACAATGTCATAATATCAGATTTAAAAAAGCTGCCCAAAAGCCTAAATAGTCCAGAGAGGCCTCTTATGTGACAAATACAGAAGCTAACTTTTATAATGAAAAAGTAGCAGAATTATGCAAGATATTGCATATAGAGCTTATTAGAGCTGGGTTTCAACTTTAATTACAGTGCAAGGCTGAGGACACGCCATCAACCACAGTCCCCTTGGGCGCAAACAATGTGGCGGTCAGCCTTTACTCCCTCATCAAACACGCTATTTCAGCATGGCAGACCATTGAGCACTCAAAAAGCCACACAGTCTTGTATGCTCCCAAATGAGCATGCAGTGTATATCATGAAAAGGGTTTTTTACGACAAACCAAAGATTAGATTAAACATAGACACGACCCAGTCCCGTGTAGCTCATTTGATAGTGTGGTGCTTGGAACGCCAGGGTTGTGGGTTCAATTCCCACGGGGGACAAGTATGAAAATGTATGTTAGTCACTGGATAATAGTCATGTAAATGTAATGTTAGTGAGAAGCTCTCCAGTGCAGTGTTGTTTTTGGCATAGTGTCAAGTTTTTGTATATGTTTTGTTGCTACTCTGTTGGCATCTAGGTCTATTTTCACATCTGTCACATTGACAGACCACTGACTGATTTCTCCTGGATGAAAAAAACGAACAAACAGTGACAGATTCTGTTGTTTACCATTGGGGTTATCACATGGCGACGTCATTTGAATCAACAAACTTTCAAACAAGATTTGTTTGAGTTGTTATTTTTGTTTAAAAAATTTTAAATAATCTTTAGGGGAGCACATGGCTTCTTTCCTGAGTTAAGTTAGGGCGGCAGGTATCCTAGTGGTTAGAGTGTTGGGCCAGTAACTAAAATGTCCCTTGTTCGAGAAAAACCTATCAATGTGTCCTTGAGCAAGGCACTTAACCCTAATTTGTTCCAGGGCAGGCAGTGATATCAAAGTATCAACTGAGGTTGTTACTGAAGGAAGATAGAGATCCCTGGGGCCTAGAGGATCATGCTATGTACCTCAGCTAGAAAGAATGCCCGTCTGCGCTGTGATCAAGCCAGGATTGTGCAGGATTAGTAACTGGGAAACAGTCAGCTTGAGGAGAAGCAGGAGGTTGTTGTCCTGCATGTTCCTTCACATTTCTAACAGTGGGGGCTTTATGGGGGATTTAACTGTTCAAGCCAGAGGATCTACAGTGCCTTCAGAAAGTATTCATAGCCCTCATTCCACCACATTTTGTTGTGTTACAGCCTGAATTCAAAACTATTTATTCTTCAAGCTCTGTGAAGTTGGTTGTTGATCATTGCTAGACATTTTCAAGTCTTGCCATAGATTCAAACCGATTTTAAGTCACAACTGTAACTAGGCCACTCAAGAACATTCAATGTCGTCTTAGTAAGCAACTCCAGTGTACAGTGGGGAGAACAACTATTTGATACACTGCCGATTTTGCAGGTTTTCCTACTTACAAAGCATGTAGAGGTCTGTGATTTTTATCATAGGTACACTTCAACTGTGAGTGACGGAATCTAAAACAAAAATCCAGAAAATCCCATTGTATGATTTTTGAATAATTAATTTGCATTTTATTGCATGACATAAGTATTTGATCACCTACCAACCAGTAAGAATTCCGGCTCTCACAGACCTGTTAGTTTTTCTTTAAGAAGCCCTCCTGTTCTCCACTCATTACCTGTATTAACTGCACCTGTTTGAACTCGTTACCTGTATAAAAGACACCTGTCCACACACTCAATCAAACAGACTCCAACCTCTCCACAATGGCCAAGACCAGAGAGCTGTGTAAGGACATCAGGGATAAAATTGTAGACCTGCACAAGGCTGGGATGGGCTACAGGACAATAGGCAAGCAGCTTGGTGAGAAGGCAACAACTGTTGGCGCAATTATTAGAAAATGGAAGAAGTTCAAGATGACGGTCAATCTCCCTCTGTCTGGGGCACCATGCAAGATCTCACCTCGTGGGGCATCAATGATCATGAGGAAGGTGAGGGATCAGCCCAGAACTACACGGCAGGACCTGGTCAATGACCTGAAGAGAGCTGGGACCACAGTCTCAAAGAAAACCATTAGTAACACACTACGCCGTCACGGATTAAAATCCTGCAGCGCACGCAAGGTCCCCCTGCTCAAGCAAGTGCATGTCCAGGCCCGTCTGAAGTTTGCCAATGACCATCTGGATGATCCAGAGGAGGAATGGGAGAAGGTCATGTGGTCTGATGAGACAAAAATAGAGCTTTTTGGTCTAAACTCCACTCGCCGTGTTTGGAGGAAGAAGAAGGATGAGTACAACCCCAAGAACACCATCCCAACCGTGAAGCATGGAGGTGGAAACATCATTCTTTGGGGATGCTTTTCTGCAAAGGGGACAGGACGACTGCACCGTATTGAGGGGAGGATGGATGGGGCCATGTATCGCGAGATCTTGGCCAACAACCTCCTTCCCTCAGTAAGAGCATTTAAGATGGGTCGTGGCTGGGTCTTCCAGCATGACAACGACCCGAAACACACAGCCAGGGCAACTAAGGAGTAGCTCCGTAAGAAGCATCTCAAGGTCCTGGAGTGGCCTAGCCAGTCTCCAGACCTGAACCCAATAGAAAATCTTTGGAGGGAGCTGAAAGTCCGTATTGCCCAGCGACAGCCCTGAAACCTGAAGGATCTGGAGGTCTGTATGGAGGAGTGGGCCAAAATCCCTGCTGCAGTGTGTGCAAACCTGGTCAAGAACTAGAGTACCTATGATAAAAATTACAGACATCTACATTCTTTGTAAGTGGGAAAACCTGCAAAATCGGCAGTGTATCAAATACTTGTTCTCCCCACTGTACGTGGTTCACACAGCATACAAGCCTCAAAACTATGTCGGTAAACATGGACAATGTTGACAGGTTTTTTTTAAATCTCCAGTGTTAGCCTCGCTTCATTTTCTGTGTGAGCTCAGAGCCAGTAACCTGGGGGTGGATGGCAGTTGTCTCTCCCTGCAGCCCAGGCTTCCTGCCGTGAAGGCCTGGAGAACCAACACATGGCAGCTCGCGTAAGTGACAAACAGGATCCTCGGCAAGTTGGCCACTTCAAAGCCTTTCACAACTTGGACATTTTGTACAACCTTGTTAGGGCCAGTGGCGGACTGGCTGTACGGAGCACCGGGACATTTCCCGGTGGCCTGAAGGTCGTTTTGGCCTGCCGTGAATAGTCAACTTGACCAGCGATAATATAGCAAGCAGGGATGAGTTGATGGAGAATCTACACATCAGGCGCAACTCTCACTCTCTCGCTGCAGTGTCCCCGCACGAGGGTGCGCAAGCCAAAAATGACATCAGGTCTCTCTGCGACGCACATAGCAACCGTCTTTTCTACCAATAACATTTTAGACAAGTCGCACGGTGAAATGGACGGTCAGAAAAATTAAGAGACCACTCTTAATATTTTCCAGAGCTGTATTAATGTAGCCTACTGATACACTAATGATAGTGAGTATTATAATAGAGTATTTTCTTTGCAAAGGTGGAGAAGGAAGCAGCAGCAGCACTAGAGCTTCAGGTGCTCCTGCAGAACTGGAGATGGTGGTCAGTTCAGAGTCAGACTCAGAGCAGGAACCTTCAGGTACAACTTAAGAGCACAAACCTAAACATGTAGGCTATGATTTTAATATGTGCTTTATTTATGAGATTATCAGTAGGACTGTAATCGGGGGGCATACAATCACACTGTACATATATTTTCTGTTGTCTGTTTGTTTATTCCCATGTGTAACTCTGTGTTGTTGTTTTTGTCGCACTGCTTTGCTTTGTCTTGGCCAGGTCGCAGTTGTAAATGAGAACTTGTTCTCAACTGGCCTACTTGGTTAAATAAAGGTTAAAAAAATATATATAATAATTTGATGACTGCACAAGTAATACAAGTTTAAGTTTAGGTTATTTACAATGTTAATCTCATTCTGCAGAGCAACCTGATGTGCAGAAAGAGAGAGGTTCAGAGCACAGTACAGGGAAAATAGAAAGGGACAGCGAAAGCACTGAAAATCCATTAGATTATTTTGCCCGTCCTCAGTCCAAGGATTTTATTTTTTCAGTACCACCCAAAACAAACCCCTCAAATAGTAATTCCCAATGTATTCCACTCCAAAGATGGCACAAACAGAAAATGGCTGACATACAATGAAGTAACTCAAGATCAGTATGTATTGCAAAACCTTCAGCCAGTGCATTTGTCAAAGGAGGCATGCAGGCCTGGAAACATGCCCATCAGAGAGTAAAGGAACATGAGAGAAGCAAGACCCATAGAGAAAGTGCAGAAGCCTTTTTCCTCAGAGCCAGCAAAGCAGACATCTGTACCCTTCTGAGTGATCAGCAAGAGGAGGCAGGTCTTGGAACGTGTGATTGATGTAGTTAAAGTTATTGGTAAATGTGAGCTACAGAGGACACAGACACGAAGCTGCATATAACTTGGAAAACATAGACATCAATCATGGCAAGTTTCTTGTGCTTATATTGTTGCTAAGCAAATATGATGTCTGCCTACAAGAGCATGTTAGTGAATGCATTGAGAAGAGCAAGAAGCAGATGGGAAGTAAAGGGAAGAGGACCCTTGGTAACTATGATGTCCAAAACAACAGCAAATAAAGTAACTAAAGTCATCAGAATGTTGATTCAGCAGACAATTGCTGTTGAAGTGAGAAAGGCAGGGAGGTTCTCAATACAAATGGACACAACACAGGATTTAACATCCAAAGGCTAGTGTGTAGTAGTTCTGCGATATGTCACTGATGTTGTCCATGAGAGACTCATTGCGGTCATTGACTGTAAGTCATCGACTGGACAGTACTTTGTGGACCTTGTGAAACAGACCCTTGAGAAGATGGACATAGATATCAAACAGTGTGTTGGTAATGCAACAGACGGAGCAGCTAATATGCAGTGACAATACAGGGGCTTCTCTGCATTGCTCACAAGAGAGTCTCCTAACCAAGTACACATGGTGTTACTCACATGTCCTCAATCTTGTGCTAACTGACACCACTGGGGTTGTTGTGGCAAGTGTATCCCTTTTCTCACTACTGAATTACATTTCAGTGTTAATTCGAGATTCCTACAAGTGCATGAAGCTATGGGAGGAAACCAGTGAGGACAGGAAACAGACGGCTTGATGTAATTGGTGAAACACGCTGGTGGGCCAAAGACAAGGCCTTGAGAAAGTATTTGGAAGCTTTCCAAAGCCTGACCGTGCACTTTACGCAGATGTGGTCATCACCTTGGAAAGAGTTGAAAAGGATGTGTCCATAAAACCTGCCATCCGAAGCAAGGCCCAAGGGTAAAAGGATGCTCTCCTAAAGTATGAAACCATACTTACAGCTGAGGTTATTCTCAGGATATTTGAGCAGACGTCCTCTCTCTCTAAATACTTGCAAACAAGTGGCATGGATATCGTAACAGTACTAGTGGTAATTACTTACTGGTTACTCTGAAGTAGCTATGCTATGACTCTTCCTTAACAGGCTGACAAGGGTGAAAGAAAATTAGCTGTGACTTAAAGCTTTTGTAAAGAGGCATATTTTTTGGACTTTCGTATTATACTTGCAGTTATGTAGCCAATGTACAATTTCATTGACTCTGTGTATAGATGTGCTTATTTTTGTGCTGTTTGCTTCATGGACCCCAGTGAGTGAACATTGTAATCTACATTTTTTTGTAGAGGAGTGCTTTTTTGACTTTTGTATTATACTTACATTGTTGTAGATTATGTTCAAGTTCAGTGAATGTGTGTGTGTGTGTGTGTGAAGTTTTTTGATACTTTTGATATGCTTGATGCTTGAAGATAAAGATAATCATTTGAACATTTGAACTAACTCTGTATATCTCATTCTCTTTTTAAAACGTGTAGGCTAATTGTTTTTTGTGTCTAGTCTTGTACATTTGTATTTGCTTTGATTGGTGTATTCCTAGTGAGTTTGAGGGTGCACCTATAGCCGTAGCATACCTTGAAAACTCAGTGTTCAGATAGGCTACTTGTTGGTCAGTCCCAAATATTTGTATTTTGTAATGTGGATAACTTTCTTCCCAGATGAACATAGTGGCCAAATGTATAACTAGTTTGGTACCCGTTACATCAACAATTAGCGGGCTGGTGGTGTGCGTGAACAGGGTGGCCTGGGATGGAGTCAAATTCCCGGCCTGAATTATTGTTTCAGTCCGCCCCTGGTTAGGGCTTCTCTGTAAGTATAGATGGCTTAGTTAGAACGTATGGAGACAGAACTAAATGTATATACGGTACTTGACCATCAGAATGCATCTATCAATTAACCAGTTTTTCTGTTTCTGAGCTGTTTGAGGGATGGATAATTTACATATAAAAAATGTGCCTGTCTGAGTGAATGGTGCCATAGATAGTTTCTAGGCGACACTACTCAATTTGGCAGTGTCGTGCTGAAGCGCCTCACTGTCAGCATAATCAAATGGCTTCATACTTTCTCCAAAGACTGTATTTACATAAATTGGAACAGGATACACCACCACACTAGCATGATAATACATTTCAACTCAGTTATTATTTATGCCTACAATAAAGGCCATTTTCAGTTAGATCTGAGGGAAAAATTTAACAGATTTTCCTTTGATAAGTTCAAACAAATGTTTATTCAAGAGCTTTTGCGATAAACAAACTAAAGGCTCTTGCACACTTCGGCCATCAAATGTCAAACGTCTTATTGTTGTACTTTGCTTCTCTGTGTTTGTTGGCGTTTGTCTGATTGATTCACTATTGCTCAATAGGCATTTGTTGGAGTAAAAAATCTGCCCAACAGCCCATGATTTAGTGCGCCCCATTTCCACAATATCATGTTTTTATGGAAAAACAGCAACTTGTTGGGTAGTGCTTCTGACTTACTGAGTTTGGCTTTAAAACATGCTAAAAGAGTACATTCAAGCCATGCTAAAACAGATCGACAGGAGGGATTATGAGTGGTTTTAATTGCAGTCCAAAATCAAATGTCCAATGCCAATCAACCAAGCAGGCCTAAGACAATAATAATTACCCTTATCATTATTATGTCTGCTGTCTGACGCCGTTAGTAAAGATGAATCTGTGGATAAATCAATCCCCTCTCAAAGCCTAGGAGTACAGTCAAGCTGTCGACAAATTGTCATGAGAGTAGAGGGCAAGCCAACCAGAGCAGGCAGAGCCAAAGGCAGCTATAGGACTGAGGCCCCGCTACTGCTCTAAACCCATTTAGCCTGATCACAGTGACAAGGAATCCACATTATATGTTGGATTAGTTGATATGAAAGTTACACACAAGTCAGAGCTCTTTCTTCAATTACATAATGTGTGAAAAGTACTCCAATACTGTCTGTCCCAAAACTGCTGACTGCTCCTGACACAAATACACATTTGCTGTATTGCAGGGGTTGTTTTGTCATCAAAATGATGTCATTTTTCCATCTTGCTGATGGTTTGAGGACGCCATCTAAATCCTTACACATTCACAGCACCATTCTCTCTGTTTCACCTCTCTTTTCCTTCCATTCCATCTCTCTTCCATTTCTTTCATCTCTTTATTGGACTTTTACTTTAACTCCCAATGCTTAGAACAATTAAATATAAAATAGTCGTTCAAGAGTGACTTCGAAATTGGATGTCTATCCATGTCCTGAGGACGTCGGGAAATTCCTTCAAAACTGGCCACTAGGGGCAACAGTGAGCGATATTACCGTCAAGTAGGCTTTGGTTTTGTTAAGGTTTTGTGGACAGAGGACTAGTAGGTTGTGTGTTCAATCCCAGTTTTGGACACTTGTTTCTTTTTTTCTAACCCAAACCTTAACGCCTACTTTAACCATTTGGAATGAGTGGCTAAACTTAATGTTTTAACTCTATCCCAAACCTTAACCCTTACCTTAACAATCAAGAGTAAGCGCTTCCTAAACTTAACCCTTAACTGCTACATTTGACCTTTGGAAAAATGGAACGATACGGAGCCGCAGAAGCTTTGAAATTGGACGTTTGGAACAACTTTGAAATTTGACGTTTGGAGAACATGGATGAATGTCTAATTCTGCAGTGAGATTGTGAGAGCTTGTTGTGAAAATGAAAATTACAATTAAGTCCTTGAATTTGCCTTGTAATTGCTCAGTCCACAAATTAAAGATCACCTGCTTTTGGAAATGTGCAAGCTAGGGTTGGGCAGTATCCAGATTCTCATATCGTCATACCATCCTTTCATCCCGGAATATACAGTATTCCCGGCTAAGTACACAAGTGGGCAAAAAAGACCATTGGTGGTCTATTACCAGAATGCTAACAAAATTAGCACAAGTATGAATTTCCATGGAGACTGCTAGATAAATATTAAAAGCATCAGACAAGCTCAGTAATCTACATATAGTTGATGTTATTAACACAACGCCAGCTTCAATGGCAGACTGAAGACAGCCGCGCAGATGGCCTCAAGAAAAAAACGTAATATTCAATATCTGTACATTTGACTAAATATTAGCACTTCACTCCACATTCTCATGGGCAATAACCTTCAAACTGGATACAACAAAAAACAAATTATAAGGCTAGAGAAATGTATCGACCAATATCACCAATACAATCAACACCAAAACATGTCGGAGAGTAAGCATGGAGAACCAATCCCCAAAAGAAAACAAGACTCCTCGACAGACACAGACAATTTATGCTTTTCACCAACGGGAATTCTAAGTGTGGAAACTGACTTGCTAAAGTCGATAAATGATCAATTGGGCATACTTGAACTAGTCAGTAAAGATATAAAGGAGTTGAAAGTGATCTTCAAAAAGCTGCTACAATGGAGAAAGAAACAAACAAGCTAAAAGGTACAGTCAATACTATTGAAACGGATGTTAAAGAACGTTTCTGAGAGACGCCTTACTTGGAATACAGACTATATATATATACAGTGGGGAGAACAAGTATTTGATACACTGCCGATATTGCAGGTTTTCCCACTTACAAAGCATGTAGAAGTCTGTAATTTTTATCATAGGTACTCTTCAACTGTGAGTGACGGAATCTAAAACAAAAATCCAGAAAATCACATTGTATGATTTTTAAGTAATTAATTTGCATTTTATTGCATGACAGAAAAGCAGAACTTAATATTTGGTACAGAAACCTTTGTTTGCAATTACAGAGATCATACGTTTCCTGTAGTTCTTGACCAGGTTTGCACACACTAGTTGATTCCAAGATGGCGTAACAGTGTAGACGTGTATTTTGTTTTGTCCCGTCTCGTCTCGTGTAAATAGTTTGTAATTTGTCTTTCCATACATTTTTATTTGTTCCCGATTTACCCCTCCTGCAAGCCACCTACCCAACGTGAAACGGGTCAAATATCGGGTCAAATATCCGTGTTTTTTCCACTATTTAACCGAACCGCAGTCAAAAGTTAGCCTGCTAGCTAGCTTGCTAACCTTCCATCGCTAACCTCTGCTAGCGGTCTTCACCTCCGCTCTGGCTGTTCAGCCAGCTTTCAGTTCGGACAATATTGGCCAGTCTGCTCAGCGCGCTACCAACCCAGCGCTTATCGGACTGCGTTCCTTTCCACTTCACCGGATTTCCACTGAAAGTACCGGACCACCACACCGGATCATCACAGCTAGCTAGCTGCATTCGAGTGACCGACGTTTATAGCTAAGCTCCATTGTGTACATGCTTCCAATGCTAGCGTGAGCTAGGCTCATCTCCCGGACAGTCGACGTGTGCTAGCTACTCTCCCGGGCAGTACCTTATCAACCTACCTGAACCTTTCTACTGTCGATACGGAGCCCCACCGAGCCACCGTGACTGGTCTGCCGACGTAATTGTCCGACGTGGTCTCAACAGGGTTCTCCTCTGCGACGCCGCCGAAGATTCATCTGCTAGCTCCGGCCTGCTAGCCCAGCCTGCTAGCCCGGACTGCTAACACTATGAACGCCGTGCCATTGAACTGATTCCCCGGCTCACCACTTTGCTTTTTCTTCGGATCCTACGCTTGCTCAGCTCCACAGCTGATGCCTGCAGGACTGTTTGGTTTTATGGTATTTATTTCTGTTTAACTACCAGGCCTCAGGTCCTGTGTGTAGTACATCACTTTTTTTTCTAACTGACCCTCTTTGTCCATTCATCGCCAATACCCGTCGTTGTCTTAGCCCTCTTAATTAACTGTCATTTTATTTATTTTATGTTCTGCCCCTTTCTTATTTCAATATGCCTTGTCTGTTGTTGTTTAGGTTAGCTATTATTGTTTTATTTCATTGTAGAGCCCCCAGTCCTGCACAACTGGCCTCTGATAGCTTTTTTGTCCCTCCCCCCACACATGCGGAGACCTTACCTGGCTTAACTGGTGTCTCCAGAGATGCAACCTCTCTCTTTATTACCCAACGCCTAGGTTTACCTCCACTGAACTCACATCCTTCTATATCCTTGACTATAAATTATGCCCTGAATCTATTCCACACCGCCCAGAAATCTGCTCCTTTTATTCTATGTACCCAACGTACTAGACGTCCAGTTCTTAAAGTCCTTAGTCGAATACTAATTCTATTACTCCTCTGTTCCTCTGGTGATGTAGAGGTAAACCCAGGTCCTGTAGCCCCCAGTACTACACCTATTCCCCAGGCGCTCTCATTTGTTGATTTCTGTAACCGTAAAAGCCTTGGTTTCATGCATGTTAACATTAGAAGCCTCCTCCCTAAGTTTGATTTATTCACAGCATTAGCACACTCCGCCAACCCGGATGTCCTAGCTGTGTCTGAATCCTGGCTTAGGAAGGCCACCAAAAATTCGGAAATTTCCATCCCCAACTACAACATTTCCCGTCAAGATAGAACTGCCAAAGGAGGTGGAGTTGCAATCTACTGCAGAGATAACCTGCAGAGTTCTGTCATACTGTCCAGGTCTGTGCCCAAACAGTTTGAGCTTCTACTCTTAAAAATCCACCTATCCAGAAATAAGTCTCTCACTGTTGCCGCCTGTTACAGACCCCCCTCAGCCCCCAGCTGTGCCCTGGACTCCATATGTGAATTGATTGCCCCCCATCTATCTTCAGAGTTTGTACTGTTAGGTGACTTAAACTGGGATATGCTTAACACCCCGGCTGTCTTTCAATCTAAGATAGATGCCCTCAATCTCACACAAATTATCAAGGAACCCACCAGGTACAACCCAAAATCCGTAAACATGGGTACCATTATTGATATCATCCTGACTAACTTGCCCTCCAAATACACCTCCTCTGTTTTCAACCAGGATCTCAGCGATCACTGCCTCATCGCCTGTGTTCGCAATGGGTCAGCGGCCAAACGACCACCCCTTATCACTGTCAAACGCTCCCTAAAACACTTTTGCGAGCAGGCCTTTCTATTCGATCTGGCCCAGGTATCCTGGAAGGATATTGACCTCATCCCGTCAGTAGAGGACGCCTGGTTGTTCTTTAAAAGTGCTTTCCTCACCATCCTAAATAAGCATGCCCCTTTCAAAAAACGTAGAACTAAGAATAGATATAGCCCTTGGTTCACCCCAGACTTGACTGCACTAGACCAACACAAAAACATCCTGTGGCGCACTGCATTAGCATCGAATTGCCCCCGCGATATGCAGCTATTCAGGTAAGTCAGGAACAAGTACACACAGTCAGTTAGAAAAGCAAAGGCCAGCTTTTTCAAACAGAAATTTGCTTCCTGTAGTACTAACTCCAAAAAGTTCTGGGACACTGTAAAGTCCATGCAGAATAAGAGCACCTCCTCCCAGTTGCCCACTGCATTGAGGCTCGGAAACACTGTTACCACCGATAAATCCACGATTATTGAAAATTTCAATAAGCATTTTGCTACGGCTGGCCATGCTTTCCATCTGACTACCCCTACCCCGGTCAACAGCTCTGCACCCCCGGCAGCTACTTGCCCAAGCCCCCCCCGCTTCTCCTTCACCCAAATCCTGACAGCTGATGTTCTGAAAGAGCTGCTAAGTCTGGACCCCTACAAATCTGCTGGGCTAGATAATCTGGACCCTCTCTTTCTGAAATTATCAGCCAAAATTGTTGCAACACCTATCACTAGCTTGTTCAACCTCTCTTTCGTATCGTCTGAGATCCCTAGAGATTGGAAAGCTGCCGCGGTCATCCCCCTCTTCAAAGGAGGAGACACTCTAGACCCAAACTGTTATAGACCAATATCCATCCTGCCCTGCCTTTCTAAAGTTTTCGAAAGCCAAGTTAACAAACAGATAACTGACCACTTCGAATCCCACCGTACCTTCTCTGCCATGCAATCTGGTTTCCGAGCTGGAAAAAAGACAGTACTGTGCAGCCGTTTTCATCGACCTGGCCAAGGCTTTCGACTCTGTCAATCACCGCATTCTTATTGGCAGACTCAACAGCCTTGGTTTCTCAAGTGACTGCCTTGCTTGGTTCTCTAACTACTTTGCAGACAGAGTTCAGTGTGTCAAATCGGAGGGCCTATTGTCCGATCCTCTGGCAGTCTCTATGGGGGTGCCACAGGGTTCAATTCTTGGGCCAACCCTTTTCTCTATATACATCAACGATGTCGCTCTCGCTGCTGGTGACTCTCTGATCCATCTCTATGCAGATGACACCATTCTGTATACATCTGGCCCCTCTTTGGATACTGTGTTTACTAACCTTCAATCAAGCTTGTGGAGAAAATACTATATATATATATATATACAGTGGGGAGAACAAGTATTTGATACACTGCCAATTTTGCAGGTTTTCCTATTTACAAATCATGTAGAGGTCTGTAATTTTTATCATAGGTACTCTTCAACTGTGAGAGACGGAAACTAAAACAAAAATTCAGAAAATCACATTGTATGATTTTTTAATAATTAATTTGCATTTTATTGCATGACATAAGTATTTGATCACCTACCAACCAGTAAGAATTCCGGCTCTCACAGACCTGTTAGTTTTTCTTTAAGAAGCCCTCCTGTTCTCCACTCATTACCTGTATTAACTGCACCTGTTTGAACTCGTTACCTGTATAAAAGACACCTGTCCACACACTCAATCAAACAGACTCCAACCTCTCCACAATGGCCAAGACCAGAGAGCTGTGTAAGGACATCAGGGATAAAATTGTAGACCTGCACAAGGCTGGGATGGGCTACAGGACAATAGGCAAGCAGCTTGGTGAGAAGGCAACAACTGTTGGCGCAATTATTAGAAAATGGAAGAAGTTCAAGATGACAGTCAATCTCCCTCGGCCTGGGGCACCATGCAAGATCTCACCTCGTGGGGCATCAATGATCATGAGGAAGGTGAGGGATCAGCCCAGAACTACACGGCAGGACCTGGTCAATGACCTGAAGAGAGCTGGGACCACAGTCTCAAAGAAAACCATTAGTAACACACTATGCCGTCATGGATTAAAATCCTGCAGCGTACGCAAGGTCCCCCTGCTCAAGCCAGCGCATGTCCAGGCCCGTCTGAAGTTTGCCAATGACCATCTGGATGATCCAGAGGAGGAATGGGAGAAGGTCATGTGGTCTGATGAGACAAAAATAGAGCTTTTCTTCCTCCAAACACTCGGCATGTTTGGAGGAAGAAGAAGGATGAGTACAACCCCAAGAACACCATCCCAACCGTGAAGCATGGAGGTGGAAACATCATTCTTTGGGGATGCTTTTCTGCAAAGGGGACAGGACGACTGCACCATATTGAGGGGAGGATGGATGGGGCCATGTATCGCGAGATCTTGGCCAACAACCTCCTTCCCTCAGTAAGAGCATTGAAGATGGGTCGTGGCTGGGTCATCCAGCATGACAACGACCCGAAACACACAGCCAGGGCAACTAAGGAGTGGCTTCGTAAGAAGCATCTCAAGGTCCTGGAGTGGCCTAGCCAGTCTCCAGACCTGAACCCAATAGAAAATCTTTGGAGGGAGCTGAAAGTCCGTATTGCCCAGCGACAGCCCCGAAACCTGAAGGATCTGGATGGAGGAGTGGGCCAAAATCCCTGCTGCAGTGTGTGCAAACCTGGTCAAGAACTACAGGAAACGTATGATCTCTGTAATTGCAAACAAAGGTTTCTGTAACAAATATTAAGACATTTTTTTCTGATGTATCAAATACTTATGTCATGCAATAAAATGCAAATTAATTACTTAAAAATCATACAATGTGATTTTCTGGATTTTTGTTTTAGATTCTGTCACTCACAGTTGAAGAGTACCTATGATAAAAATTACAGACTTCTACATGCTTTGTAAGTGGGAAAACCTGCAAAATCGGCAGTGTATCAAATACTTGTTCTCCCCACTGTATAGTCTGTATTCCAAGTAATATAATATACATATATAATATATATATATATGCAAGAACATCTGGTACTTATTGGTATTCATGAAAATGAGGGTGAAGATCCTGAATATGCTACAAATCCCAGGTGATATTGTCAACAAAATCAAACTCGACAGTGTACACCGTTTCAGACAGAGGACATCGTCTACCTTGAACACCATTGTTGCCATTTTTTTCAGCCGGTTAGAGGGGGGTTGAGGTTCACATTTTTCTTGGTCAAATTATCCCTTCCATGCATCTAGACACCATATGTGGTCACCTTCGCCAGAACCTCGAGAGTGAGGACAGACCAGAACAACAGTTTAGTTTGAGGCATTTTTGATTCAGGATATCTAGACAGTGATTTACTGTATGGCAAATTATTACTACTACCTGATTCACAAAATCCAGACAAATTATTTACTGTATGACAAATTATTACTAATACCAATATTCTTAATACAGATTTCTAAAACAAATGTCAAAGAGAATAACAACACACAGCTGAAAAAGAACAACAGCAGCAATACACATATATCACTCGAGGTGGGGACTGCAATCCATTTGCAGTAACTGTCAACCATTAACAACATATATTTCTTATTTCATAGGCAGGCCTTTGAACAAAATCTATTTTATTTACCAAAGGGCCTCAGGGGACTGGTTATTCCCCCTTTGGACACATGACTCACATCGTGATTTATGCGTCCAAAAAAACACTGCCTGTTAAATCAAAAATTAACAAATTAGAATAACAAATCATATTAGACTTTTTTCTTGATAAATCCATAAGGAAATAATTCACATAAGGTAATGGTAAAATAGACTAGAGACTGGTGTCCCTCATTTAGGGGTGGCACTATCTCTCTGTCTTCACGTGGTTCGAATCCCACATGGGACTGTTGATAAATTATACACTTATTCTAATTATTCGTTTTTACATAGCCCATTTAAATCTCACCCAATGTCTCCAGGCTTTCTAGTGAGGGTGATCAGGCCTCACCAGGAAATCAGAACAAGAGTTCAGTCAGCCCTATTAAGTGAGTGTTGGTTTTCCGAAACAAACAAAATAGCCAGACCTTACTTAATTTGGGAGCTCCCTTAGCAGCTGGATCCTGGTACCTTTAACTGCTCTACCAAGGCACTTGCCTTAGGAAGCCTTTCAAAAGGAGAGATACAGAATCATTAAAAAACTTGGTAGCGGACATTCCATCAGATGATAGTGTCTTGTCAAGCTGAATAGACACCTTCTAAAGTAAACAATCCCAGAGCCCCTCTCTTGTAATCATTGTAATTTTGACCTATTGCATGTTCGGTACAAACTGTCCCAGGGTCATAAACTAGTCAAAATATGAAACCTGTTTAAGAAATCTGCTAGGACCATCAAAAAGTTGGTGCTGGCTTATCAGCTCAATATTTGTTACTAAAACATTTACTTGGATCTACTTCATTCTGGACACAGATCCACATAATGGAAACAGATGATTGTTTTAGATGACATTAACTTCTTACTTAAATCCCTGGTGCTACCCAAACTACAGAATTGAGAAATACATTGTCAAAAACGTGTCTTATTCAATTATTCACACCTCTTTCCCAAATTTCCCCACTGTCTCTCTTACAGCCTGTTTGAGTTCAGTATGTACTGGCGGCTATCTATTGTTCCACAGGAAGCTTATCTTAAATCACAAACAACAGATGACTCAAACACGAGAGCAGTGAACCAGGCCTTGAAGAGTGAGCGGCCTCAATCAAATTACTAAAATATTGCATTATTGGAATGCTATCTGAAAGCCAATTACCATTCCCTTTGTTACTTTCACTAGTCTCCATATCTGTTTCCTTCAACTAAGACTCCCTTCTTCACAATAGGAATACCTTCTCAATCTACTACACACAGATCCCTCTCAAACAACATTCTGCTTTTCAGATCATCATAATAACCCATTACATAACTCAACATTATGTTACTCTATCTCTAGTAAGCCATTATACATTTGTGTTACATCACAAATCCCTCCTCTACACTAGTGTTCTATTCATATAGGGGTTTAAATATTCACTATAGTGTTCTATTTAACAGCATGTTCAGGAATAATACTCTCTTCTTTCATATCCCCATACAGAATCCCTTTATAATGTTATAAATCTTTTGGTTTTCACCTCCACACCGCAGCAACGATCACAGCGCAGCAGCCCGAGAGGTACACATCTCTTTCATATCGAGGAAATCAGGGTCCCGGGGCTGTTACCCTCTCAAATATTTCAATGGCTTCTCCCATCAGTGCTCACTACCTGCAGATCGATGGGCGGTGGTGGACAGAACCCTAGATAACGTTATAGATCAGAAAAACTCAGCTCACACAGAACTGGTTGGGGTATTCATTATTTTCCCTATATAACTATACTTAGGTATTCACACCCACACCACTCCATGTGCATCTTTGCACCATATGTATCTTCAGTGGTTCTAGCCTCTAGAGATAGTGGTCCCAGACCACATAGACAATTCAGAAATGCCTATAGACCGCTACTTCCTATACATATAAAACAACACTGTGTTCAAAAACACCACATGCTATTGTTAGTAGTCCCAGACTACGATGGGTGGTGGTGGATGGAATGCCTAGATAATGTTATAGATGGAAAAACTCTCTCATACAGAACTGGAAAACTCAGCTCACATTCAGACTGGAGCTAGTCCCCTGACAGCTTCATTAACTCAGTACGTTATAGCTAAATATTAATCTCTTATTATCCAAATTTCAATCAGGTTATTTTCCATATTTCAATCTCTTGTTATCCAAATTTCAATCAGCTTAATATATCATATCTCACAATCACACAACTTTCACATCCACATTCACTTAGTACTATTCCCAAACACACTTGGTAATCTCGCTCATTACCCCATGTGCATCTTCAACGATTCTCTTGTCATTACTTGCTATGCACCATATGTATCTTTAACGGTTCTCTTGCCGCTACTTGCTATACATATAAATAACACCCAGTATTCAAAAATACCTTGTGTTATTTTGTAGTGGCTGCAGACCACGTAGACATTTCTTATAAATGCCTACAGACAGCTGTCAGCAGGGCATTCCATGGTACTGTTACACCCTTGCTCTAGTATTCTCATAAAACTAGTGAATAGTCTTCTCTCTATAAGACTATGGGTACCTTTTTATGCGTTACTCGCCTTGATTTTATTTTTTATAATTGTTTGAAATATTTTAGACAGATAAATGTACTTTCTGAAATCAGTTGCCGTCCCTCAATTGTTCGCAGATGATGTGTCTCCTCCTGGGCAGCTCACAGCAAGGTTCTGTTCTGGGCGGGTCTTGTCGTCTTTTGGTCAGACGGGAATTTTCCTCACGCTCGATAAAATGCCCCACCGGTTTTCCTCGCAGACCCCCACTGGAAAGCTCTGCAGACAGAATCAATCATCCTGTTTGTTGACGCCAAATTGTTGTGGAAATTCTTATACAGGGACACTCGAAGTCAATCTTAAATTAATAATTGTTTATTTTCAGTGCGCTGGAGAGGTTCCAACAAACTTGATGCACCATAGTGAATGTCTGTCAGGAGCTCTAACGGGGCAATCCCGTTAGTTCCCTTATATACTGACAAGTCATATTTACATGATTTAGCTTATTCATTTGCTTCACTCATGTGACAGACAATACTGGGTCATGCATGTGACAGACCAATACCTCACAAGGCTTCTTCTCTCTAAGCTTAGACCTTGAAACTGAGATATCCCTTTCTCTTAACAAGGTTCTGGTTGTACTGCCAAATTGTAGACACTGATAGTGAGGATTCGTTCAATCAGTCACTTGCATGAACACATCATTTTTTTTAGTTTTTAGAAAAGCACAAACATAGGACATAGAAATTGGTAAATAGAAAAGCACCAACATAAAATGTTCCATCACAGTGCCTTTAGAGGCCATGCAGTTCAATACTCATCTTTAAAACAAAAGCAATTTAGGTCAAAATAGTTCATATTAACAAAGAAAATAGAGGGAATAATGGTACAGATAGAGAGTAATAAAAAACTGTACCACAGAGGCACAGAATATGTTAGAGGTAAAACAAAAATAAATGTAGTAGCTTCTTCAAGAAAGATCAAGTGTAATATATTATATAAATAAAGTGAACTGGATGGAATATGGGGAAAAAATGCATTAAATTATTTTTTAATCTTCAACATAGAAATGCTAGCAAAAATAACATACTAAAACTTGTTAAAAATGACGGAGTCACCCATGATTCACCAAACAATATTTTGAAAGAGGAAGCAAAGTACTTTAGGCATATGTTTTCATTTCAGTCTCCTTCCTCTCCACTAACCAAAGTTAACTGTACGTTTTTTTTTCTATTAATAATGTAAAATTAACAGCTGTACAGAAAGACTCATGTGAAGGCACAATTACAGAGGAGGAACTTCTTGATGCCTTTAAAGCCTTTAAGTCCGGTAATACTCCAGGGCTGGATGGCTTACCAGTTAAGGTATACCAAACCTTTTTTGATGTACCCAGAGGACCGTGTTGAGCTATAAACATTTTAGATGATCAGATACTCAACAAGATGGTCTGATTTCATTATTACTGAAACAGGACCCAAGTGGTAAATATAAATATCCAGTCCATTTAAATATTTGGAGGCCCTTTACACTGTGATGCCAAAATGTTAGCAAAAAGCATAGTGCATAGAATTAAAAAGGTATTGTCGGGTATTATTCATCCTAATCAGACAGGTTTTTTACACGGATGACACATTGGAGATAATATAAGACAAGTAATGGAAACATGAACACTATGAAAAATCTGGGAAACCAGGCCTGGTATTCATAGCTGACTTTGAAAAGCCTTTTGATAAAGTACGACTAGAATATTTCAATTTTGGATAAACTCTTATACAATGAGTTAAAGTTATCTATAGTAATCCTAGGTGTAAAATAGTAAAGAATGGCTTCGTCTCAAAAATTATTAAACTGTCAAGAGGAGTAAAACAAGGTTGTCCACTATCAGCATATCTATTTATTATGGCTATCGAAATGTTATCTATTAAAATTAGATCCAACAATAATATCAAGCGGCTGGAAATCCAGGGTTTATAAACAAAGGTATTTATTCAGATTACAACCTCTCACTTTCGGTTATTTGAAATTTAAATCATCTCCAAAATATCACTATTTTTAAACAAGCCATAAAAAGACAAATATTACAGCAAATATTATTGTTAAACTCAACAATACTAATTGATTAAAAAACATTACTTTTGTAAAAAAACTTTAAGACGTTATAGTCCTTTTAAATAATGTCATAAATTGGACTGGGGGAGTTACAGTGGGGAGAACAAGTATTTGATACACTTCAGATTTTGCAGATTTCCCTACTTACAAAGCATGTAGAGGTCTGTAATTTTTATCATAGGTACACTTCAACTGTGAGAGGCGGAATCTAAAACAAAAATAACCAGAACTACAGCCCAGAACTACATGGCAGGACCTGGTCAATGACCTGAAGAGAGCTGGGACCACAGTCTCAAAGAAAACCATTAGTAACACACTACGCCGTCATGGATTAAAATCCTGCAGCGCACGCAAGGTCCCCCTGCTCAAGCCAGCGCATGTCCAGGCCCGTCTGAAGTTTGCCAATGACCATCTGGATGATCCAGAGGAGGAATGGGAGAAGGTCATGTGGTCTGATGAGACAAAAATAGAGCTTTTTGGTCTAAACTCCACTCACCGTGTTTGGAGGAAGAAGAAGGATGAGTACAAGCCCAAGAACACCATCCCAACCGTGAAGCATGGAGGTGGAAACATCATTCTTTGGGGATGCTTTTCTGCAAAGGGGACAGAACGACTGCAACGTATTGAGGGGAGGATGGATGGGGCCATGTATCGCGAGATCTTGGCCAACAACCTCCTTCCCTCAGTAAGAGCATTGAAGATGGGTCGTGGCTGGGTCTTCCAGCATGACAACGACCCGAAACACACAGCCAGGGCAACTAAGGAGTAGCTCCGTAAGAAGCATCTCAAGGTCCTGGAGTGGCCTAGCCAGTCTCCAGACCTGAACCCAATAGAAAATCTTTGGAGGGAGCTGAAAGTCCGTATTGCCCAGCGACAGCCCCGAAACCTGAAGGATCTGGAGAAGGTCTGTATGGAGGAGTGGGCCAAAATCCCTGCTGCAGTGTGTGCAAACCTGGTCAAGAACTACAGGAAACGTATGATCTCTGTAATTGCAAACAAAGGTTTCTGTACCAAATATTAAGTTCTGCTTTTCTGATGTATCAAATACTTATGTCATGCAATAAAATGCAAATTAATTACTTAAAAATCATACAATGTGATTTTCTGGATTTTTGTTTTAGATTCCGTCACTCACAGTTGAAGAGTACCTATGATACAAATTACTGAATTCTACATGCTTTGTAAGTGGGAAAACCTGCAAAATCGGCAGTGTATCAAATACTTGTTCTCCCCACTGTATGTCACACATGCTGCTAACAAAAATTGAATAGAATTGAATTGCAACATTTACCTGGCAAATAGCACTGTTGGGTGATTTGAAAAATCCTTGTCAATCAATCAATAATATAATAATACTCTTAGCAAAAATGTTTGTCTTTAATTTACGATCTTAAGAAACTATGAGAATAGAAAGGTTCAGAACTTTTGTGAAACATCACAGCACAGTTGAAAAATATATGGCAAATAGAAATCTAAACGGGATGGTCTTCAAAGATAGATTTGAGGGGTTGAGCGTAGCTAAAGGGTGAGACTAAAGACAAACAAAAAATAACTATTGTAAAATATACTGTGTCCATAAAATGTATATGATGTAGTATGTATAAGCTGGCAGTAGAAGCCTAAGTGTTGTTATCCATTAGTTTACTCCAATTAGGGGAGGGGTGGTAGGGTTAGGGGAAAATAATGAAGGAAAATATTTAAAAATATATATATATATTTTATAAATATTTCAAGATATACAATGCCTTCGGAAAATATTCAGACCCCTTGACTTTTTCCTCTTTCTGTTACAGCCTTATTCTAAAATGGATTAAATAAATAAAAATGATCAGCTATCTACACAGAATACCCCATAATGACAAAGCAAAAACAGTTTTTTTGACATTTTTGCAAATGTATTAAAAATAAAAAACAGAAATACCTGCAGAGAAGAATGGGAGAAACACCCCAAATATAGGTTTACTCGATGCTGTTATCGCTGCCACAGGTACTTCAACAAAGTACTGAGTAAAAGGTCTGAATACTTATGTAAATGTATATTTCACTGTTTTTTAAATATTTTTTATAAATTAGCAAACATTTCTTAAAACCAGTTTTTGCTTTGTCATCATTGGGCATTGTGTGTAGATTGATGAGGAAAAACATTTAATACATTTTAAAATAAAGCTTTAACGTAACAAAATGTGAAAAATGATATTTTCAGAAGGCACTGTTTATATGGGGGATTGGAAATGATTCAGACAATTACATTGATGGAAGCCACAATCTATCTGCAATATTAAAGGTGATCTACCCCCTAAAAACACACACACACACACACACACACACACACACACACACACACACACACACACACACACACACACACACATAGATGGTGTGTCTATATAGGGGAAAATACCCATTTTAAAATTTCTGACTCTGGAAGATTTTTTTTTTTTCAAGCACAGCCCTAGTACACAATGTGTCTGTGTGGAGTCTGGAGTCACTAGGGCAACGGGCCTGCCTGCTCTTCTCAGAGAAGATGGGGGAGGAGCAGATGGGCCCAGAAGGGAGAGGAGGAAAAACACAAGGAAATCAAGCTGCAGTGTCAGCTGTACAGATAACTCATCCAAAGGGCTTTGACTTCTCAAACACAATATGATGCCGCATCACCTTATTAATTCAGCCACTTACTTAGATAACTAGCAAGTTAAACTTATGGTTCATGTTAACACAGATTTCACTCCCATCAAATCGCATCGAGAGCATATGTCATTGACAGAAACAACTTGAATAGTTTCATCTCATTGTTTTGTTGTCCTCCACTGGCTAGCTAGCTAGCTAAAAGTTTCTAAATTAGCCATGGAAGGAGATATGGATTTGATCTTGTTGTTTTACTTAATTCTCCGTACTGGCCAATGACTATAATGGCGATGTAGAAGGTTAATGTTAATGTTAACTAGTTTAAGGTTAATGTTAAATACCTAACGTTGCCCATGAATGGAAGTTAGGCTAGCGAGCAAGTATTTTAGCTAGGTAGCCTAGGACAACAAAAATGAAAAGCGTGTACTGTATCATGACAGAGTCATAGAGCGTTTAGGCAACATGAAAGAGGAGGATGGCATTGGAGTTAACAACATGTTTTTTCTACTTGCACGCACGCACGCACACACACACAAACACACACAGAAATCAGTAGCATGGACAGCCACATCATATTTAGCTTAGGTTGATTGGACTAAATAGTTTTTTATATATTTTTGTTGTCACTGTATTAGACTAAACATAGAGGATTAGATTGTGCTGAAATGTTGAAGTTGAAATGGTGCTGGAATAGTGGAGGCACCTCCTGTTTTCTATGCGACTTGCGGTAACTCGCAATGGTTCTAAATCAATAGTTGTTTAGCCTGAAAATGTCAGAAACATTGCCTTGCTTGACCATGCTGATATTATGGCCAAAAAATACCTTATTGCTTTTTTCATTGTAAGCTCATTTACTTGTGTGCCAGCCAAATAGCATTGCACTTCTGTTGTCATCTGATGTTCCGAGAACTATGGTAAGCTTCATAATGGAAAATTATGTGACAGGCGAAATGAAGAACGCAATCTGCTTTATCTCCTAAAATATTGCACAAGTTGACTGCAGATTTCAACCTATTTATGGTATTGAAAAAACATTCCCTGGCTATTTCCAAATACCCTGGTGTACGGTATATATGGTATACCGCCGAAGCCTAATGCACGTATCATTCGCTCTCCTGTCAGATCTTGACCTGGCCTGTATTGTTTTTATTTGGGCCAGTAGCTTTCAGTTGCATGGCACTGGCCCTGTTCATACTGGCAAATTTACCAGAGTTCAATCTGAAATCACTGAGGACACTTTGTTGCTGTCAGGTCATTTGACCCAGGATGAATCATCAGAAATGAAAGAGCCGGAAAACTTTTTGTTTTACTTCAAATGTGTTTGTTTGTGTGTGTGTGTGCGTGCGTGTGTGCATGCGTGTGACTGCTCACATCATCATTAACAATCCCATTTATGCTGAGTGTGCAGGCCTTGACTGTGCATGGAGGCGAATGGATCCCTGCTGCTTTGAGTTAGAGCAGACTTGATTGCCATGGCTCTGGTACAGTTGAGTCATAAGGGCATGACATCGCTGCTTGGAAGGCTTAGGATCAGCACGGTGTTCCACTCTATAGGGCTCACTGGGGCGTCGGCTAAAGGAGATCTGTGTACTTGTCAGTTATGGTGATTTAGGTTCATGATGCACGTGGTGCCTGTAGCCCTGCATAGGGAACATGGCAGTGAACCCTGGGCAGATTGGCTGAATATCAGCAGTGTGCAGTGTTATGAAGCCTGGGCATGGATGGAAATGGAATGATACCTGATTAGAAGAAGTGCATAGCATTGAATATCCCTGCGTTTACAGTGACACACACGTTTTACACATTAAAGTAGAATGTTGTTACACAGTACTTCGATAATTGCACTGTAATTAGATGATAATGCAGTTAACTGGTTTGTGATTCAATGATGGCTTTAATAATGACAATGATTTTGTGCTGTTTGCCATGACTTTGAATGTGATGCCGTTCTGGTTTTACACGGCCTTGTTTGGGATGTCATGCCGGCTTCTGTGGCTTTTGTTGTATCTCGTGTCTGTCAGGCTCTGGCCATAGAGAAGCCTTTTGCTTCTCTATGTAGCCTTGGTCAGAGTCTGACAGCTCTAGGTTTTTGTTTGCTATGTGGTGTTTTGTGTTGGATCCCTAATTAGAGGCAGCTGCATTGCATTGTCTCTAATTAGGGATCCTACATATGTTTGTAGGTTCCACACCCCAGGTGTGGTCCATTATCTCCATGTCAGTGAAGTAAGTGTGTTTCAGTTTGTTATATCGTTGTTCTTTTGCATAGTTCGTAATTGAGTGTATACTCTATTAAAGTAAAGCATGTCGAACTATAACTGCGCTGCGCCTTGGTCTCTCTTAACACCCTCACGTGACAGTGTCATTGTGTTCAAGTCAACAACCTGCTGCAACTCAATGATTCAACACACTGCCAAGTCTAAGCTGCATAGAGACAACATCACCATGGCAACATCATTTTTTGACGCCCCCCCCCCCCCCCCACACACACACACACTACCAACGTGAATCTAATGATAATGTCACTACATACATGTATTCCCTGGTAAGGAGTGCACATCCAAGAGGATGCAGACACAACTGATTTCAAATCCTGGCTAAAATATTGCAAAGTGGTGCGCGATAAGATAAAAGCTGTACATGTAGGCTATGCTCTTTTAGAATAAACGTTCCTCTGTCTTCTCTAAGTGGTACTAATGTTTGTTTTTTAGACTTGATCTATTGAATCCCTAAAAGGAATACTAAGTTCATATTAAATTGACCCACACTCTGACACACCGACATTACAAGGCATGCCACCATCCCCCTCTCCCCATTTCCTACGCCCTCCGCTCACTTTAGACATGATTGACACGACGACGGTAAGACTGCCGGCAGTGCGATGGCGGCCGCCGGGGGAGGTTTACACTTCACACCTGCATTAATGACTATCTTTCTGTCTCCCACTCCTGCAGTGGGAGGCAGTCATTCCCCACGCTCATCTGAATCCTGTGAAATCCCATCAACTCTAAAAAGACACAGTAAATGAAGCTCAGAAGCAAAACTGCCACCGAACAACACACTAAACGAGCCTTGGCATACAACCTACCAATGCAGGGATTGTCAAACCGTGATTGAGTTGTCGTTGTGTTCCATTGGTCCTGGGTTTGAAGAGGCATTTGGTTTCCCACTTATCTGGACAGCGGGGCTGATTTATAGGGTGGAAATACATCTAAGTGTATTAGTCAGGTGTGTGGCATGCGTGACACTCAATTGTGTCCATCTCTCCATTCATTTCTAATTAATTCTTGTCATTCTTCCAATTACGCCTAACTCTCACGTCTACCAAGGCATGGAAAACATACAATTGTTTAGCCCTGTAGATTCACAAGAACAAATGTACTCAGTACTTCTCTTGCATAGTGTAATGTCATTTTCGGCATAGACAAGACCCCTTCCAAATAAAAGAAACAGACCTGCTGTCTCAGTCATGATTTGACTCTAATGTTCCCCTGGTAAGGTTCCGTTCCTATCTGATAGACCAGTAGATCTGTCAATATGCTGCTCAAGCACCATCTGATCCCCTGCCGATAATTCACTTTGTCAACAAACCACCCTGAACCCAAACTGACAGCCGTGATTTGTACCATTTGGTTGAAGGTTCTCTCTCTCTCTTTCTCTTCCATCTCACTCGCTCTCTTTCTCTCTCTCTCTCTTTTGCTCTCTCACTCTCCCTCCCCCTCTCCCCCTCTCGACCTCTCTCATGTCATGAGTGAGTCATGTGTTCTAAAAACATTGGGCTCGATAAATTAAGTGGAGGGGATGAGCAGCTGAACAAGTCTATCATTGCCAGGATGGAGATGCATATTTTACAGGCTGGCCTCATGTTATATTCATTCCATTTCTGTCCAGCTCTTTGTCCTGCTGCACACATCCACTCTGGACTGGAGTGGCTTTCTTTTCCTGTTGTCTCTGATTCATCTGTGAATGAGAGACAGAGAATTATTCAACAGTTAACAATGCCTCCTGTTTGTGTCTTGAGACTGATAGAAATTCCCACCAAGCAGTATTATGGAGCAATAGAGCTGAATACTGTAGATGAGGTCTGGTGGGCCTGGAATGGCTGTTAGTGAATTATTGGGGTATTATGAAGTGTAATGCATGTGTAAGTGCACCAGTGGGGCTGGATAAAGTACATTGCTGTTGGATGCTGTGCACCATGTGGTTCTTTATTGAGGTTATACACAGGCACACTCATTTTCTAAGTCTAAGTCTGCTTTTAAGATATATTTTACCCCTCTGACTCTGAAGTGTGCTTTCATGAGGCTCTTCGTGTGCCAAGGAGTGACTACTTAACCTCACTTTTCGTGCAGAGATAATCACAGAATTACAACACATTCTCAGCTAGGAATAGTACTTGCCAAGTAATAGTAATGGAAAAGCCACAATCTGACTGACTAATTTATAAAAATGAATATAACCCTACATTAGTCATTAGGATCCTGAAAACTACTATTTTATTTGTGTCTGTGAATAAATCTGAAAATGAAAGTATCTGGTTACCTACTGTACCATTGATGTCAATTTTATGTAGGTACAGAGAGCACAGCAATAGATTAATTGAATTCAACAGATTTAACAGGATGGCGAATTTTAAATCAAGATACGAATTAAAGGTGTCTTTCACTATGCTTCAATTAATTGTTGCAACTGAGGGACGAATTAGTAATTCCAAGGAATTTTAATTACTTTGGTTTCTGATTGCTTTTGAGTATCAAATTACAAGTCACTTTAGAAGCAAACGTTTGTGGTGTTTTGACGTAATGTACTTTGGGGAATTTCTATCTTCTTTCCACCCACTGTTTTGACTCTTCCTGGCAGATCCATCGAAGTGTGGGAGGATGTCATGCCTCAAAGCAGTGAACTTTGAATTCGGTTGGAAGAGTGTTTTGAAAAATGTCTGCATATGCCAGTATTCCTCATCCGTTCCTCTGGGAATCCTAGATGGTGCACATTGTTGTTCTACCCCAGCTTTAGCACAGCTGATTCAACTAATCAAGGGCTTGATGATTAGTTGACAAGCTAAGTCAGATGTAGTGGTGTTGGCATAACTTAACAAAGGGATGGGGGTCCACATGCATTCTGTCAGTGTATTTCCTTCTCCCCCTCTCTTCTCTTCTATACTTCTGACTTCCACTTTTACATATCACATGTTAAATTCACATGTACTCAAGACAGCACTCAGCTGAGTGACATTGTGTCATCATTAAATATTTCTTTGCATGCTCAGAGTTAAGGGACTCCAGAAGTGCACTGGTCTTGTTCATTGGAAACCCCACAATCCCATGTCTACTCAGAGCAGTGGACCAGGATTAAAAGCCATGTGTGGTACCTTTTGGTATGGGTCAGGGGCCTGTCTTTTCCACATGTGCAATGCAGTAGCCAAGTAGCAGAAAGGTTGCAGCAGTGTCACGAGTCGGGACGGTGAGAGACCAAGGCGCAGCGCAATCATAGTTCGACATTATTTATTGAATTTATAAATAATCAGAACGAACTAAACAAACTAACAAACACGATCTACAAACGTAACGTAACAAAATGAAACGTGTTATACAAACAAAACAAGGCACACTTACTTGACCGGTGACTTAGAATACACATAATTACAATGACCCACAGCCCTGGTGTGGAAACATACACACATATGTAGAATCCCTAATTAGAGCCAATGCACTGCAGCTGCCTCTAATTAGGGATCCCACACAAACCACCACCAGACCCAGAAATGATAGACCTGTCAGACTCTGACCATGGCTACATAGAGAAGCAATAGGCCTCTCTATGGCCAGAGCCTGACAAGCAGGCAGACAATGAACAGTGAGTATCCTATTTAGGAATATGTATAGGCATCCGGCTCTGTATAGGGATGAGTCAAGGCATAAGATAGGGTTGGTTTAGTCAGGTGAAGGATGAAAAAGCCTGTGAATGCTGATCTGAAGGCCAGTTTGGTTGGTGTTTTACCTAATATTGAAGGTTAGGGTTGCTATGGTGGATTGGGTATGGTATGCTTCTCCTAGGTCAGCCTTTGGGCTTCTACCACTGGGATTGTGTCAACAAAGACCCAGAACAGGGAGTTGGGAGTCTATTTGGAGTTATGTAAGGCCTTGCTGTCACAGTATTTATATTCCCATCAAGGAGGAGGAGGACAAGAACCTTATTTATTTTATTTTTTACCCATCTTCTGCCCTGTTATTGCGCCAGGAAATGACAATGGGACATTCATTAATTTATCAGAAACAACAGTCTTTTTCTGGCACTGCTGATTTCCTCCCTTACTATGGCAATCAGCCAAGCTTGTAATTGCTACCTGAGCTCAGCAAGAGACAGGGAGAGAAAGGGGTAGAGGCACGACGACTAAGAAACGGGAGTTTCATATTCCTGGCACGCAAGGACTACGTCAAGCATGTGACTCAACAAACTTGTTGGATGCATTTGCAGTTGGAGTCACATTTATTGTAAATAAGAATATAATATGTTTCTAAACACTTCTACATTAATGCGGATGCTACCATGATTACGGATAATCCTGAATAAATCATGAATGATGATGAGTGAGAAAGTTACAGAGGGTCAAGCCTATTCTATTCTTATTTACAATAAAAGTGACTCCAAAATGACACAATACATTATTTATCATTCATTTCTATTGGGCACAAAATAATCTGAAACAACCAAAACAAACCACAAATGCATGCAACAAGTTTGTAGAGTCACAAGCTTGATGTAGTCATTGCATGCTAGGAATATGGGACCAAATACTAAACTTTTGACTACTTTATTTCCAAGAATCAATCATTTAAGAAAAACAAAGATGACTTTTTAAACAAAATCTCAAGGGTGTCAGTATATGCACAGTAGTTAGAATGCATTTCAGATACATTTTATTTCCAAAACAAATATTGAAGGAAATGTACTTCAAGAGTAAGATACTTGTGTTTTTTCAGGCACTGTTTTATTCTCTCACAGTGTATTGAATTAGTTTTCACATAACAACACAGAAACATTTGGAAGGAATGGCGTATTGTACATAGGGGAAAGACAGGATTAAATATGCGCATGTTTGAACGGTATACTGAGATGACGTCAATGACAATACGTCAATAACATAATGGATTTCCATGTCCGTCAGTGTTATACAGAACAAACAATATGCATGTTAACACATCATTAACATATACATGTCTTTGAGGCTGTCATGATGGAAAAAATATAGCATATACATTTTTATATTTTCAAATACAATAAGGACAATGCAACAATAGTATGTTATAGCTGGGAGGTAAATTACATTTTCGAGACTCAAAAGAAGTGGACTCATCTGATCTCATCTAACCTCCTCACCTATCCACTGCAATCAATTCTTAGTGATACAGTACTCTGAACAATATTGCTGCTATGCATCATCTCACTTGTGGTGTATGAGCTTAGTTACAACATTACAATACAAAGTGCCTTAAAAGCTAGTGAAAAAGCACTATATAAATGCAATCCATTCTTGTAGTATAAGAATCCTTTTCTCTGAACATCAGTAAACAAGTAAACACATATCACATGTAAAGCTTTACAGCCAGAGTTAACATGTTCAGCAAGCATCTTATCTACAAATGTGTTTTGTAAAATGGAGGATAACAAGGACTATGACATCAACAAAGATATTCAACCCTATTATTATGGCTATAAATGAAGTTCAAAAGGTTTATCTCCATAATTTACTCCTCTTGTTAGCGTTCACTGACTGAGCTTCCAATTTTACCCTGTTTCTATACAGCGCAGCTGCAGTCTGAATGAGAGAGAATCCTACAGTCAGCATAAAAAGCGTAACTTTTTGTAATGGAACTATTCCCATCTTCACTGTGTGTAATGACAACACACTATAACCAACTTGCCTCACCTATTTTATCTTTACAGTAAATCAAATAATTGTTTTTCCTTGTAATGGGACCTGATTTGGGCAAACTCTATGGGGTAACCTTGTATATGTAAATGAACTGAAATAAAAATTAAAGTCCTATTTCCTTCATTAATCACTGGACTTTCAGCCTACATGGTCTCTCAGCTCGACAATACACCTAACATTGGGATGTAATCACAATGTGGTGTTGAAAGAAACACTCATAAACTAATAAAGAAACTACGTTCTCAGGTATTTATTCTTCTTGACTTTTTCTCTTAAGTATCACCCAAACATTGAGGCTTCTGTGAATTACATTGATCTTGAATGTAATATTAAACACATTTATGCTACAAAGTCATTATCGACAGTTAGTTTCTTTGGTTTGGTGTGGAATCAAGTGTTTTATTTATCAAAAAAGTAGTAACCCTTCTCACTGTTAGTAAACATATTCATGTCTGCCGTTGCTTCAGCTAAAACATTTTTAGAAGATTATATCCACAGCTACATCTTATAAAGTGTAAATACTGCGCCCTTGTCAAGCAAAATAAGTCAAGGGTTTGAGAGCTGCATGAATATTATTCAGGTAGTCTATTTTGTATACATATGTTTTAAAATTTGTCTAATAAGTCTTTATTAAGTATGCATTGCTAATCAAAATGTATACAAATGCAGCACAATCCGCCTCTGGTTATAAATCTAGAGGAGTGATGGAAAGCTTTGTTCTAGTTTCAATGTAGAAAAATGAAAAGTAGATTTTCCTGTCTTGCTTTGTTTTGCTGCTTTTATATACGATAATGATGAAGGCTATTTACAGCTGCCAATTTGGGGTAATCACGTCAAGAGGGAGATATAATGGGTGTTATATAATAATATGATATAATATTATTATGGAATATAATAATATGAATATACATGCAATCAATTTCTTGCTTCATTGACTTTGTGTCAATACAAGAGCTAAGTCTCAATAATGTCTAATGATTATTTACTATTTATTTCAGACCTCAAATGATGAACTGCCTCAATTAGTATCAAAATAAATTGTTTTGAATCTACCTCTGGAGGAAATGTTGTATTCATTTTGCTTACAGTAAAGGTGTGGCGCAGAAAACATAACTTGTCAGATAGAATTATTGAACGGGGAAATGTAGGCCTACTTCTTTTTTCGCTTAGGCACACTTTATTTTATGTACAGTCATGTGAAAAGGTAAGTACACATATTTGGACAGATGGATATGTCATCTTTACTTCAACACCATGGACAGATAAAGGTTACCCAATTCAACAAATCACAGACAAAAAAAACAACTTTGAAATGTTTTATGCAATTAAAATAAACAAAAATGCCCTTTTCTTACTTACTTTTTCACATGACTGTATATTTATATATTCTAATAGATTATGCAATTTCAAATAAGTTACAGGTTACAAAACCAGGCTGTTGTAAAACACAACCTTTGTGTATCACTTAAGCAATAAGGCATGCGAACCCGGCGATTATCGTGTGAATAGTTACCGACTAAGGGCTGTTCTAAGGCCCAATGTGGAGCGGAGGGCCGGGGAAACAGCCCTCAGGAGGATGTTATTTACGGTAATTCCCGGGTTTGAGGGCCTTATTGCTTTTTTGCTACATGTTTTTAAAAGATAAATTACATTTTAATTAAAAACGATATTTTAATGAATAAATGTGTTTTATTTCATCCTTCCACCAGAGGATATAGTCCAGGCAAAACCAATTGTTGGTTCTGAGATTCTGAAGTTGCTAGACAAACGAGCTGGTCTTCCATTCCAAACGTTCTAAGCAAATAAAGGTTGCTATGCAGGCTAGCTACTTGTCCTCTGCTAGCTAGCCAACTAAAGCTAACACACAATCACATCAAGCAGCTGAAATGAAAGCAAACTTTAAGCATTTCTGTTTGTTTTGCCTTTGTTTCTTTTGCCATTTATTTTGATATATCCATTATAATGATCCTAATAAATTAATTCACCTGGCTCAGAGAAGCTGTCAATCTCATCACGTTCATTCTCTCTATGGCACGGTGCAGATTGCAAAATAAACTGCTACATTGTTGAACAGGTCGGAGAGGCAGGCAGCAAGGTTTAGAGTCTAGACAACCCCCAACTGTTACAAACCAAATGCTAGCCTAGTAGCTTGGGGAAATAATGTCTACATTATTTTTTTCCAGGGGAGTTTATACATTTTTATGAATTGCCTGGCTGGACTTTGGGACAGCGGATGCGCATTGATAATTCAAATGAAACTGTTAACAGGCATTACCCGGGGATTGTGATTAATAACTGCCTGCTATCAACCAACCAGCATCCAGGATCCAAACAAACTGTTTTATAAAATTAATTAAATCTGTAGAGGTTAGGAACCAAACCTCATGCAATTGCTGGTAGGTATGACCCAGAGTCTGGCCCTGTTCTGAGCCTGCTACCTTCATCTGTGAGCCATCACCTGGAAATATAGTACAGATACAAACATAGGGAGCTGTTCAAATATTGGTGAGAAGAATCAATTTTACCCATTTAAACCCTGGCTTTAAATTGCAAAGCAGTACACCCACGCCACTCCCATCTTATCCTCAACAGTGCCAAGAAGAGTAAGTCAAGAGAGTAAACAAACATTTTAACCTGTTTTCTCTGAAGTTGCTCCTCTTTGCTAGACTATATTTATAAGTACAGATACCCAATCCAGTAGACCAGGTTGAAAAGGCCAAAGGCAGTGGGGAAGAATATTCGTGAGTAGGAATCGATCTTTGAGACTCGGACATGCATCCGGTTTTCACGCCATGCTCCGGAGCGACAGTCGTCAAAGCAGCAGAAGAAGCTGGTGCAGTCCTTCCCATCCAGACACTCGTAGGCGTAATCGTCCTCGTCTTGGTAGGGGGCGATGTTATTCATCTGGAGCAGTGACGTTCCTGGCCTTATGTTTACCATGCTGCTGGATTTCTGTAGGTAAATATTACAATCGTGGTTGAGTTATTCATGTCTTTCTGGGAATATGCTTCAAGATAGGATTTTTATTTACCAGGCCCCTTGACTTTTTCCACATTTTGTTACATTACAGCCTTATTCTAAATTGTATCAAATAGTTTTTTTTCCTCATCAATCTACACATAATACCCCGTAATGACGAAGCAAAAACTGTGTTTTAGACATTTTTGTTAATTTATCAAACTAAAAAATGTAAATATCACAGTATTCAGACCCTTTCCTCAGTACTTTGTTGAAGCACCTTTGGCAGCAATTACAGGTATGACACTACAAGCTTGGCACACCTGTATCATTTACCTGTACATTTAACCAGACTCTATACTAAGTAAACTATTATTACCCTCACTTATATCATACGCACATTTAGCTACTTATGTATCTTTCTCTGCCATCGACCTGTATAGTATAGTTAACCATGCAAATATTTGTTTATTTATATCAACGTGCAATAATTGTATAATGTTTTCGCCAAACACTATAACAATGTATAGTGTACATATTCAGTCACTCACTCATACTATGCAATGCGTTTCTATAGCTTTTTGCACTCCAGACTTTGTGTATTTTTATTATTTTTCATACTGCCGCACTATGAATCACGTATCGTGTATCTGTCTTTTGTGTATTTCGTTCTGGCATTTTGCACCTGCCCTGTGTTTTTCGTAGCTGCTTGATTTCGGCGATGTCATTTACAAATTAGCCTCCAACACTCAGCTCAGCAAATTGGATGTAATCTATCACAGTGCCATCCGTTTTGTTACCAAAGCCCCATATACTACCCACCACTGCGACCTGTATGCTCTCGTTGGCTGGCCTTCATTATATATTCGTCGCCAAACCCACTGGCTCCAGGTCATCTATAAGTCTTTATTAGGTAAATCCCCACCCTATCTCAGCTCACTGGTCACCATAGCAACACCCAACCGTAGCATGCGCTCCAGCAGGTATATCTCACTGGTCACCCCCAAAGTCAACACCTCCTTTGGCCGCCATTCCTTCCAGTTCTCTGCTGCCAATGACTGGAACGAATTGCAAAAATCATTGAAGCTGGAGGTTCCTATCTCCCTCACTAACTTTAAGCATCAGCTGTCAAAGCTGCTTATCGTTCACTGCACCTGTATATAGCCCTTCTGTAATTAGCCCACACTACTACCTCATCCCCATATTTTATTATTTTTCGCTAATCTTGCACTCCAGTATCTCCATTTGCACATCACAATTTGCACATCCTTCATTCCCGTGTTAATGCTAACCTGTAATTTATATCACCAATATGGTCTATTTATTGTCCTACCTCCGAACCTTATTGCATTTTGCACTACATTTTGCACTCTGTATATAGATTTTCTATTGTGTTTTTTGACTATGCTTGTTTACTGTGTAACTCTGTGTTGTTGTTTTTGTCGCACTGCTTTGCTTTGTCTTGGCCAGGTCGCAGTTGCAAATGAGAACTTGTTCTCAACTGACCTACCTGGTTAAATAAAGGTGAAATAAAATAAAATAAAGGTTGGATGGGGAGCGTTGTTGCACAGCTATTTTGAGGTCTTTCCAGACATGTTCGATTGGGCTCAAGTCCGGGCTCTGGCTGGGCCATTCAAGGACATTCAGAGACTTGTCCCGAAGCCACTCCTGCGTTGTCTTGGCTGTGTGCTTAGGGTTGTTGTCCTGTTGGATGGTGAACCTTTGCCCCAGTCTGAGGTCCTGAGCGCTCTGGAGCAGGTTTTCATCAAGGATCTCTCTGTACTTTGCTTCGTTCATTTTCCTCGATCCTGACTAGTCTCCCAGTCCCTGCCGCTGAAAAACATCCCCACAGCATGATGCTGCCACCACCATGCTTCACGATAGGGATGGTGCCAGGTTTCCTCCAGATGTGACGCCTGGCATTCAGGCCAAAGAGTTCAATCTTGGTTTCATCAGACCAGAGAATCTTGTTTCTCATGGCTTGAGAGTTTTAAGGTGCCTTTTGGTAAACTCCAACCGGGCTGTCATGTGCCTTCAGTCTGGCCACTCTACCAAAAAGGCCTGATTGGTGGAGTGCTGCAGAGATGATTGTCCTTCTGGAAGATTCTCCCATCTCCACAGAGGAACTCTAGCGCTCTGTCAGTGTGACCATCAGGTTCTTGGTCACCAAGGCCCTTCTCCCCCGATTGCTCAGCTCAAGGAAGAGTCTTGATGGTTCCAAACGTCTTCCATTTAAGAATGTTGGGGGCCACTGTGTTCTTGGGGACCTTCAATGCTGCAGAAATTTTTTCGTACCCTTCTCCAGATCTGTGCCTCGACACAATCCTGTTTCATAGCTCTACTTACAATTCCTTGACCTCATTTCTTGTTTTTTTCTCTGACATGTACTGTCAACTATGGGACCTTACATAGATAGGTGTGTGCAGTTCCAAATCATGTCCAATCAATTCAATTAGCCACAGGTGGGCTCCAATCAAGTTGTAGAAACATCTCAAGCATGATAAATGGAAACAGGATACACCTGAGCTCAACCTCGAGTCTCATAGAAAAGGGTCTGAAAACTTTTTTTTATACATTTGCAAGATTTCTAAAAACCTGTTTTCACTTTGTCATTATGGGGTGTTGTATGTAGTTTGCTGAGGAAAATGATTGATTTAATCAATTTTAGAATAAGGCTGCAATGTAGCAAAATTTGGAAAAGTCAAGGGGTGTGAATACTTTCCAAAGGCACTGTAGCTTACAACACTTGTGTGGTGAGCGTTCTCTCACATAATGGATGCCATTCATGGTGAATGAGAGCTGAAGATCATAGATGTACAGTATATTATAAATGCAATATATCACATTCAAATTCATCACGATGACTGTGGGAATATGCTAGTAAGAGCTGAGTGGTTCAGACATTTAGTCAATAAAAAGGCATACAGTCTCTCCTAAGTAGGAAATTGGCATTGGCCTTTTTCACTGCATTTCATGCTGTTTGACATTTGTATGGATTTCCTTTTCTCTGCTCAATATCATTGCATCTCGGTCCCAGTTGGAAGGACTCGTGACCATTTACAGCGATGACTTATGCCCTTTCTGCACTCCCACTCCTCTGCTGAGTGTGTGTTTACTCTCCCACAGAAACCTATGCCTCACAAACCCGGGTAAATATGATTACAGACTAAGGAAATCTATCTTAATCCCTTGGCTAATGCAAACAAAATAATGCCTTGAGTTATAGGCGTACTAATGAATAACACATTTGAAAATGGCAGTGTTAAAGTTAATGATGATAATGTTCGTGTCAGAGAAAGAAGCTACTGCAGCTTCCTCTCTTCCTGCATTTGTGTTGTTGATGTACGCAGATTGACTCATTGTCAAGGTTATATGCTGTTATGCACTATTTCGTAGTTGATTACTAAGAAATTGTATGTACGTGTTCACACAACTCATTGAAATCTCCTATTTACATTGCTGTAATTTGATTACTTGCCTTGATTTTAAAACTGCACAAATAATATATTCCTATAAATCATCTTCAAATTAAATAGCATAAAGCTACTGGGAAGCAAAAGTGGTGTCTCTACCTGTGGTGCATCTTTGTCAGTCTCCTTCTTGCTCTGCCTGTTGCTGGTGAAGTAGTGTAGAGTCCCATACTCCATCAGAGCCGCAAACGTGAAGATGAAGCAGACAGACACAAACAGGTCCATGGCCGTCACATAAGATACCTTGGGAAGTGACTTCCTGGAGATGGTGCTCAGCGTTGTCATGGTAAGCACCGTGGTAATTCCTGCACAGGAAGTCACAAAGCCAGTTTAATGGTTTAGCTGGTTGAGCTGACTTTGTGTGTTCACCTAACTGACACTAGCTGTTAGAAAAGCGGATCTTTAGTCCGTTATAAAGGGCTGTAAGAAACTAGAGAGCTTTAATCATACCTAAGGAGGTCCTGGCAGGGACAGCATCTTTGTTGATCCAAAAAGAGACCCATGACAGCACCACGATCATGCTGCAGGGGATGTACGTCTGAATAGTGAAGTAGCCCATTCGCCGGCTCAGGTCAAAAAAGATTGTCAAGATGACATATTCACCTAGACATTCAAAAGAGAAACATGCACGCATATGAAAGAAGTGAGAAAATGTTTAGCATACTTTGGTAAAACTTAAAAGCCACACTCCTCAAACCAGAGGTAAGAGTGCAGTTTCTTAAAGGATGCATTTCATCCCTTACCTGACTGTGTATGCGCCACGTCTGATGTGTTTCGTAAACCGACGAACGCAAACTGGTAGAGTCTCCAGTACCTTTGGTCGGCCACTTCCACAGAACGCTTTTGCCAACGGTACAGAATCTCATTTTTAGGATAGCCATCTAGACGGGTGTACGGTTGAACACACACAAACACACACATGTAACATTAGGAACTTCTCATTGTCCAGCCTTGTAGAAGCCACAATCCAGAACACAACAGTGCATCTCAGTACACCACAGGGGCATACTATATGGCCAAGCAGGGGAGCATTCAGGATGGAACACATCTTTCCTCTAACCATGAGATGCCTTTCCAGTTTACACTGTAGCGCTCAACAGGGTGTGTGGGGGTCAAGATCATGACAACGAGACATGAGAAGCTGAAGCACAATGCAGGACGGATGGAGAATGGCACAGACAGAGCATGAATCAGTTTGGGGGCGCTGCATAATTCATTAGTCTGTCAGAGAATGGTACTTTGTGACCTCCTTTTCTCCCCCGGTGGAGCAGATGATAGATCATACAGGCTGAAGGGACAGCCTCAAGCAAATGGGCTTGTGGGGGGGCTGGGGCTCAGCTCCTTATGCTGGCCAGCTCTGACACCCTCTTTGGGCTGGCTACTGAAGCTGAAGTCGAAATGACGGATCAAAATGGGGAGAGTGTTTAAACACCTACAGCTCGAAAACTCCAGCGGACACGAGTGCTCGTCCATAGGAAAGTTATGCAGCTTAAGGTAGCATTCCGCATTAATAGTCAACCTGACAAAAACAGAATTGTGACAGAGAAAAGTTAATGATGTGTTACATTGATTTTGTAATGTGTTTTCTTTCCCCAAACAGGCTTGAACGTAACAATTACAAACAAAGTGTTTACCTTTCTTTTATTTAAACAAATGCTAGGGAAAAATAACAATGGCTTCAAGATCATGCTTCGACATATAGCGGGTGCCTAAAAGAGGGCTACAAGACAAAAGTACAGATGCGCAAACTAGAGCTGCACAAATCCACGAGTACTAAACACAGAGTCCTCGAAAAACAAAGAATGGCAGCCGTCATCCTCATACCTCAGTGTGTACATCACTCTCCCGTTGTTCCACAGTCGTAGCAGACGGTTTGGAGTGGTGATCCAGTGGGCGTCAGACTTTCTAGAATTCCGGAAAAAGGTGTCAGGAATCCAGATCTTTCCCACCATGTTACTGTTGAGCATCAGGACTTTCATGGAGCTGTTGAACTTAAGGCGACTGTCATACCACGTCTGGGCAAAGAAGATGTCTATGGTGTACTCCTTAAACAAGATGGACACATGGGTTAACCCTGCCATGAAACAGTTATTTTATGCCAATGTATTGAGCCGCTGCCATTATGTGCTGGGCAATGTTTTAGATTGTTGCTCTCCTGTATTCATTCTGTTTCAACGAAGAGCATCAATGCAGTACATGACAAAACAGGACTTACCATGTTTATTTTTTATATACAGTTGAAGTCGGACGTTTACATACACTTTAGCCAAATACATTTAAACTCTGTTTTTCACAATTCCTGACATTTAATCCTAGTAATAATTCCCTGTTTTAGGTCAGTTAGGATCACCACTTTATTTTAAGAATGTGAAATGTCAGAATAATAGTAGAGAGAATTATTTATTTCAGCTTTTATTTCTTTCATCACATTCCCAGTGGGTCAGAAGTTTACATACACTCAATTAGTATTTGGTAGCGTTGCCTTTAAATTGTTTAACTTGCGTCACGTAGATGTCCTAACCCACTTGCCAAAACTATAGTTTGTTAACAAGAAATCTGTGGAGTGGTTGACAAATGAGTTTTAATGACTTCAATCTAAGTGTATGTAAACTTCCGGCTTCAACTGTCATGGTATAGTGGCCATCACAAAGCCCTGACCTCAATCCTATAGAAAATGTGTGGGCAGAACTGAAAAAGTGTGTGCGAGCAAGGAGGCCTACAAACCTGACTCAGTTACACTAGTTCTGTCAGGAGGAATGGGCCAAAATTCACCCAACTTATTGTGGGAAGCTTGTGGAAGGCTACCCGAAATGTTTGACCCAAGTTAAACAATTTAAAGGCAATGCTACCAAATACTAATTGAGTGTATGTCAACTTCTGACCCACTGGGAATGTGATGAAAGAAATAAAAGCTGAAATAAATAGTTCTCTCTACTATTATTCTGACATTTCACATTCTTAAAATAAGGTGGTGATCCTAACTGACCTAAGACTACATACTATACACATTTTACAGACACAATCTATTTTACAATAGTTATATATTGTTTGTTTTTAGTCCTGGCCTTCCTCTATTTCTAATATCCATCGAATTTGTTTTCTATTTGCCATATATTTGTAACTGTGCTATTTCACAATAGTTCTGAACCTATTTGCATTTTACAGACCCCGTATGTTTTACATTTTTATCTTTTTGTTATTAGTCCCACCATTCATCTCCATTCAACCCCTCCCATCTACGTATCTCTTAACACCATCCATATTGGATTTCTATTTGCCATATATTTTTCAACTGTGCTGTGATGCTTCACAAAAGTATGGAACCTTTCTATTTTCATAGTTTCCACAGATTGTAAATTAAAGATAAATGTTTTTTGCTAAAATAATTATTATGTTATTGATTGATTGAATATGACTCACCATGTTAATAGGATCGACTGGTCCAATGCTGTTGACATACACCGCTGTCTCAATCACTGTGGGCCTTACTGAAACAAAAAACACAACACCTTTCACCTTTATGAATGTAACCTATCTCTACAGTATAGCCTACCAGGGGCTCTCAAATAATGCAAGTATGTATGAGGTCAAAGAAAGAACCACATTCTTACTGCTCCCATGCTGCTATACACAGTAGGCTATACGGTCCACAATCTCTAACTAACCAAACAACTTTAGGCTACTATGCTTAGAAGTAGAATAATACTTTTTTTCGCAAAAACATTTGTATCCGCCCTGTCAGTGTACACAACAATCGAATGAACTGAACTCCTAACAATGACCCAGAGCCTTGCGATCAATCATGATTTGGCTCAGTTGCATTCTAGCGACTGTGTGTAAACAGTCTGCGTAAAAATAACTTGGCCTGCAAACAGCACAGTTACGCCATTTCCATGGAGGGATATTTTAAGAAAGGGTTTATAAACTGGCAATGGGCCGAGTCCTGATTTTGAGAAATGCATTCAGACACAACTTATTCTACAATGATATACACTCTGAAAATGAGTGCAAAACCATGCTGAGTAAGTTAATGATGATCTATCACAAACTTACATAATCAATGGGGAACTAAAATATTTAAAGCATAAAGCAGATTCCCACTGGCTGCTGTTGAACTACCCCCCTGGGTACCGATGTCAATTCAACATATATTCCACATTGGTTCAAGGTAATTGATTCAACCAGTGTGTGCCCAATGGGACTTGCCTCCAATGTCAGGTCGGAGTTTGTTGTCATAGCCCTGCAGCAATCTATTTAAGATCAAGGTGACATCGCTCTCATAGACCTTGGGCGATAAAACCCAGGTCTTATTTATGGGGACGTCTTCATAGTCCTCATCCTCCTTTGTACTGGGCCCAAATGACGCCACACTGTGAAGAGAGAAGAGAGATAAAATTATTGAGAGTGAGGGAAAGAGAGAGAGAGAGAGAGAGAGAGAGAGAGAGAGATATAGAGAGAGAGAGAGAGAGAGAGACTGGAATGACTTCACAGCAATCCATTAAGCCAGGTGTTTTGGCAGAAGAGCTGGACAGGAATCTGGGGTAGAGTAGAGCAGGAGGTTAAGGGTTCTACATGACACACACTTACTGGCATTCAGACCAGTGTCATTAAGGCACGTTATAGGGGGAAAAGGTGTCAGTCTGTCCAGATGCACAGCTTCTCTAAAAATGATTAATTTGATAAAGGAGACCAAAGAGCACACTTTGGAGCAGAGAGTCTTGGGTTTGATTCAGGGAGAAGCTATAGAGGTAGATCTGGGAATTGTCCACCCCTTCCCATCCACCCTGTAACTGCGCCACTGTATCTGGCGGTCACACATGAGCGAGTGCTCCGCTAATGCCAAGCCCGGCTGCTGTTGTTTCGTGTTAATGAACATGTATCCAATACTGTTAAGAGACCTGAGGACTTGGCGCCTCGCCCAGACCATTCAGCAGTCCCTCCAAGCTGCCAGTGCACAACTGCCTTTAAACAGAATCGATATGGCCAGACCCACTTGTCCAGTGCCACTGGATCTGTAATCTCTACATCAATGTTTCACAATCCCAATAACACAGAGTATCCATACCCAGCAATGTTAAACAACCTAAAGGCACTAAATAGCCATAACCCTACTCCACTGATAGTCCATTAGAAGCAAGTGGGCCCTTTTAGATGGTAAAAGGTGGCTGAGAGTTTGAAAAGGCGACTTGCGCCAACTCTCAATAAATCCTATCATATAAATCTATCAAATAATGACTTTGAATTTTTTATGGATTTGTACCACATCATTTTTTTGTGAGCTCACAAATATATCACAACACTGCAAATAAGCAGATTGTATGGTAGCATATTGTTGAGGGCTGCAAGAATGTTGTGGTGATCAAGAATCGGTGCTCAAGACACTATTTTAGTGTCACAACCAAAACACAGGTCTAGGATCAGCTTACTCTACCCTAGTGGTCCTGGGTTACTGGTTATGTAGACTTTTATTCTAGCCCAGCACTAACACACCTTCAACTAAGGGATAGTCATCGAAACCTTGCAACAGGACCAGGGTTGGTGACAACTGCTACAGGCCTATTGATTGATCTATTGATTGGAGCCAACTTAACAGAGCTGTAACACCCAGAACTGACCCTAGACCAGCACTTGGTACTACCCCTCTAGCTGGCCGCCAGAAGAGATGATGAAAGCAGGGCTGGATGCTCATGGGAAGCCAAGGGATCATTAAGTCGGTGGCCAGGGTCTTTGTACTGGAAAACAGTGAGTGAGTTGAGTCAATATAGCTCACTACTATTGGACACCACGGAAAACACCAACCCTCAGAAAGCATGAAGGACTAATATACTGTGCTGATTAAAGCCATGCAATTCTGATGCAAACTATATTGTAGGGGCAGAATTAATCTACTACAAGGTGACAGATACGTTTATGATAAAAAGATGTCTGAAGGTTCATGGTTGTTATCAATACAAGGAACAGAGCCAACTGTAGTGACATAGCCTAATAGCCCATTACATTCATTAATTTTAACTTCACAGCTAACTTTTATGCACACTGTGCTTTTACCTTGATTTAGTAATTAGTTTATGGCCCACAGAGATATATTGGTCAATTGGTGGTATTAGTCAATTCAATTTAAGGATCAAATTCATAAATCATATCTTGCTCTTGACGGGACAGCTGATATTTACATGAAGACTCGGATTAAGGTCCTTTTTGCCGCATAGGCCTATGTGAAATCTGCTCTATAGGCAAGAATATAGCCAACATGAAACATATTAAGCAAAATGCACAGTATCTAAACTTTTATACGCTAAGATTAATCAGTATATGTTATATTTGAAGTGTTGGCGGGAGGTGGGTATTCTTATGCTGAGGCTTAGAATATCTAATATTTGTTGCTTGAAAAATATTTCTGAACGAATATTGCGCGGTTCGTTTTGAATGAAAACGATCTGCAGTAGCCTTGGTTTTGCTCAAGGTTGTCCCTCTGATTTAATTGACATTGCCCGCTGAAATAACGGAATAGTAAATACTCCCTACAGGGTATAGTCAAGGGTAGGCTATTACACTTGGCATTCTTTACAATTAACAAATTAGGCTACACTAGGTTTTGCAGTTATATGCCTCTAAAATAACAATATTGCAAGACATTTTATAGATTGTGTCGATATATTGACAACCACGCACGAATCCTCTGGCACAATGCTACGGGTAGCAGCTAATCAACATATTCAGTATGATCTTCAACCGCTTTCACCCTTATTTAATACGATAGACGGACGTCTTGTCGCCTACTGCTCTAATTCAGAACCACCGAAAGCTCCTCGGTCATTCATATCCCCACTAGTCCAGTGCAAACTTACCAGACTCCGAGAAGAGCTAGCAACAGCCACGCATTCATCGCTTTGCCTTTGACATGTTGCAGCAGAAGCTTGGCACATATTGCGGAAATCCCACAGTTCATTTTTAACAAAACACAAAAAAAGATCGGACCTAGGTCTGGAAAATAATAAAAACGCGATGTCTCCCCCTTTGTTATTCAGCAGGAATAGGTATGGTTACAGATGTTTCCGAATTTGAGTGATGCATACATTATCTTTATGATGTTGTGCTCCAGTAAGGTGGGCGAGGATAGGGTAGACAGACCTATAAAATGACTTGAGAGAGCCTGCGTACTCTTTGTTGGAAGAAAAAGGCTTCAGCGAGTTCTGCACCAGTGGTTCTTTTACGCTCATCTTGCATATCTAACCCGCTGACACGGCCGTATACTATATAGCCTATACTGTTCTGCAGTAGTTGAACATTTCTCAACAATTTCATTTGATTTCGATTTTTAAAATTACAACATAATCTGAATCTATGCTTCAACAATAAAATGCATAGAGGCATCAGTAGTAGGATAGGCGTATCTGTATAATTTCAAACCTGACATGAAGTAGCCGCAACCACAGAAGCAAACTATAGAATTATGTTCCCACAAATCAACCTATGGATAATTAATAACACATTTACTGTAAATGACTCTACTTCAATGTTCCCACAACCCAACCAAGCCGAGGACTATCCCTCTCTGGCGACTTTGTCATGGACAGAGTAAAAGGTCAGATGTTACACACAAGCTGTAACAGCAGCGATCAGCGATTCCGCGCCATTAAAGTGGACAGTGAAGGAATCGGCATTCGGGAGTTCAGCTCCACACGGCTGTGGACAGCGACCATCTCATTTGCAGCCATTCTAGCATTGGTGGCAGTCTCTTTGTGCTCTCTTGACAACTCCTTATGGAATTTCCATTCCAAAAATGAGTGACAAGGAGGTTGTATTTGTATTTATTATGTATCCCCATTAGCTGCTGGCAAGGCAAGGGGTCCAGCAAAACTGAAGGCAGTAATATACATTATAATACAATTTGTAAACATTGTAATACATTTCACAATACATTAAGTGTGTGCCCACAGGCCAATACTCTACTACAACACACAATCCAGGTTAACGTGTGTATAGTGTATGTTATGTGTGTGTTTGTACCTGTGTGTGTGACTCTTCACAGTCCTCACTGTTCCGTAAGGTGTATCTTTATCTGTTACCAAGATAGCAGTAACTGATCTGGCACCAGGCTACAATCTTTCCCACTAGAATCCCTAAAAAAAATGGAGGAAGGCTAACCAGGAGACGATCAGCCTAGAAGCCTGGAATGGGGAAGCTCACCTATCTGTTTAGCCTTTGTCAGTCATATTGACTTTTTGTAGAATTGTTAATAGTAGGGAATATATTGTAGATCAGTAAAAATGCATCTCTCCATTTCTTTGAAAGCCCAGCCTCCCGCGGCAGTTCCCACAACACAAAGTATGAATAGTCTGCCTTTCAGCACATTTTACACTAGTTAGGCCTCCATTGGACAATTTACAACTTTTATTTGAGTATTTATTTATTTATCTAGTCTTTAACCGTGGAAGTAAATTATGAACCAGTTCAATAATGATAATATGCCACAACTCCTGCATTATTCATCAGACATTGAACCTGTGTAATTTTATGTAAAAGAACATGACAAAGAAAAATTTTTTGCTGTAATTGTCTCTGCCAATCCCATTACCTGAGAGAATCCCTATTATACGAATGTGTGAATTGTGTGTTTTTTTGCATATCCCACTCCCCCTGAGTCACTCTCTGAGAGTGGGGTCACGGCCAGGGATCAGCCATTATCAAGTTCAAGTGCCTTTCCCAAGGACACTTCGACAGATTTTTCACCTAATCGGCCTGGGGATTCGAACCAGCAACCTTTCAGGAAATAGGACAAATGTAAGCACCCACCTTATTATTATTATTATTATTATTATCATAATAGCTGCTGCCTAGGCAGGGGAGAATGAAATGCTAGTCACATTAGTATGCAGACGCACTCCAGAAGTTCTCAATGCAATAACATGATAGAACTGCATGTCACCATGGCAATGCCTCCATTAGCATTACAAACTGCTCTGAATCGTCTGGCTGGCTAACATTGGAGACCGTCTCCCCCCACCAAACAAAGCTACTGATGTCTGGCCAACAGCAGGTCTACATGTACTTCTTCACTAGGCCCATGACAATGAAAAGGGGAGGGGGTCCTGGCCCCAGCCATCCTCTTGAAATGTGAACTGGCATGTTATACATTTTCCTTTTCTATTTCAGAGCTACTCTACAGTGATTCCCTGTTGAAAAGTGGATCTGCTTTTGAAATGGTTCTGACACCAATGGTCCAAGGAGATGTCTGTCTCTAACAAATGTCTGTCTCCATCTCAATAGATATCTAATTTGTTTGGAGGATGACCCTGATCTGTTATTCAGCCACTACCCCCAAGCTTGAAGCACCAAGCCAGTAATAATCTGGGACAGGCAAGGGCAGAGGTCAGGTTAGTAACACCCCCTTTAGGAACCTTAAAATAAAAGTCTAACAGTAATTCTGCCATTTTTGTTGAATATTTCAATAGATATCTAATTTGTTTGGAGGATGACCCTGAAGGAGAAGCATGGTAAATAAAAGGCTGAAGGAGTTCTCTGAAGATAAGTGGAAGAGTAGCCAACATGACCCTGCATGGCTGTCTTAGGGGTGACTAACCACTCAGCAGTCAAGGTGAAGCCTCTCTGTTGGATGGATGACTTTTCACCTCTCACCTGTCTTATCTTATGAAATGATCGTAATGATAATCCAGACACACAATCTAGACTCAAAGAGGGTGTTCACTTACTTCTAACATCAAAGCATTCGTTCGGCGACCTATCCTCTGTTGCTAGGCAACTGTATCAACACCTTGTTCATGCCTGACTGGCAGGCCTTTAAAGGGGAATCTCACATCTTCCCTGTTTCCTCCTCTTTTTCTCTCTTTGCCAGAGCTGTGTCTTTCTGCGTACCCGTTAGGAGATCTGTGAGAGAGGACCTCATCAGATGTAATCACACACTTGCTCTATCAGGTTAGCCAAGCCTCTCATGCAAACACCAACGAGGTCCAATTCCATTCCTACTCCCAGGTTAAGTCTTTCCACAGCTTAGAAAAGTAAACATAGTAATGTCTTTTCTTTTTTTTTTTGTGAGAACAAAGAACAAAGACACACTGTTGGAATTCTAAAATGGCTGAAAGCCAAGTATTTGGGAAGACCCTGATTAAGTATGCATCTCAAAAGCAGTTCCTAATGCCAATCTACAGAGAGGAAAGAATATTTCCGAACAAAACTTCAGACTACCTTGATTTCTAATAGGCTATTTTAAAGGGGCAAGAAGAAGATGAGTGATGAAGGTAGGTCTTTGTTCACAATATGAACTTCTCCAGGGCCTATTAACATGCATTAAAATGAGTAGATTCTACAGTGACCTCGGCCTACAAATGGAACACATACTGAATATAGATGCAGCTTCTGAATACATCGAATTGAATTGAGTTTATTTTGAGTAACAGACATATACAACAAAATGTACAATGTGGACCCAGAGGATATCACTTGAAAGTATTAATTAGAACGCTTGTTTCTAAAGTGGTCCTCGATTATACATTAGCGGCAATCACACAAAAAGGCAATTATATGTTGATTCCCGAAATGAATTGTTTGTTTGGTTTCACACACTTTACTTCAATAATAAGGGTAGCCCAAACAGACAAACTGCACTGACCTTTCTTTTGAGCGAAGGTTTCTCGTCTTTGGATTTTCTGGCAAAGGTGTCTTGATTATGTTTGGGCGGAATCTGTCGGGGTCTGTGTACAAAGAGAGCCAACGCAGAATTGTGTTTGGTATGTGGTCTGTGCTCATGTTGTGCTCGCTGTTCAGTGTGCGCGTTATGCTGACTGTGGTTTGTCTGGGTTGGTGCTGTGATTGTGATCTCATGTGGCATCAACTTAGTTAAAGGAAATCCTGTGCATAAACAGTGAAATGTAACTAACTTTATTGAAGGAGTAAGTTCACCTTAACCTCCCCCCAAAAACAAAGAAAATGATGATGAAAAAAACATCAGGCTCATTTCATGCTCAGTAATATACAGGTATAGTCTACTTTATTGTTACATTAGAAGAAAGTGCAAAGAAGCACACAGAAACCGTACACTCGATGTCTAGTACTTAACAACAGAACCAGATGACACTCAGCCCTCCAGGATTTGAAGTATTACACCCCTGATTTACATCCAGCTGATAGGACAAGCCCCTACTAAACCAGCACGTGTTTGAGCTTTTCCAAGTTGCCATGTATTTTCAGTCTGATGCACCTGTGATTTTGAGCTTGTATAGTGGGAAGATGAAGACAATTTCCCTTGACATCTGCAGACAGACACAGGCTAACTGGTTAAGGGGGAACAGTGGGATGCGGAGATAAGAGTTCTGATGACACACGACAGCTCTTCCCGCTGGCAATAGGCCTCATAGGTCCAGCTTAAAAGAGATCAGGGAAGAGAGATTGTGCTTCCCCTGATGGCCAGGGTACTAAGTGTGTGTGTTGACAAGTGTAAGCTGTACTGACAGAGCCATAGAGTGGGTGTGTATTAGTGTGTGTGTCTGCGTACAGTGTCTTTCTGTGAGCCTGTGAACACATGTCCTTATGCTTTAGGGTGCCTTCAAACAACAAGGTGGTGGGGAGAAACTATTCGGTAAAACGCTGTTCTACGGTTTCAATTGGTTGACGGATACCTCAGAACCTTTCTGATGGACAGAGTACCACACAACGTGAGGCCCTGCCCCAATGCATTGATCCCAGTGAAAAACATTGAGTTGTTTAGTTTTCCGCATCAGTTTGTCTGGTTTGAAGGCATCCTTAGTGCATGTGAAAGTGTCAGAGAATTTGTGGAACCATTCATTACGTATGGTTCGACAACCTCATCAAGCACCACTTTAATTTCTAACACAATTATAGGCTATAAGAGGACTATACGGTTCATCTGAACAGGTCTTGAACGCAACATTCACATTTTTGCTACTTCATTTATGGCTAGTATGTAGGCCTATATGGGTTCTAGGGAGGTTAATCTTAGTGGAGTTTGCAGTCGATACATTCAAAAGCAGACAAACACTGAAACAGATAAGTATAGAGACGATTTGAGGATTAGGGGCGAGCAGTAAGGAAGATTCACATAGTGAGGTAATTCTGCTGACAGACTGTGCACTGCTTGCTGTTTCCTTTTAGAACACTATACTGTACTGTCTGCTCTGATATTGATTGTGGCCATTTCAGCAACACTAGGTCTTCAACAGTGTTGGGGTATCAGCAGTGTGGGGATTTCAGCAGTGTTGGAATTTTAGCATTGCTGGGATTTGGGCGCTAGATGTCCTGCTGCTGACTGTCGTGTGTTGGCTCTGGGAGTGCTGAGGCTACCTAACGGAGGTGTGTGTGTGTGTGTGTGTGTGTGTGTGTACAGTAACACATGCCTTTAATTTGAGCATTTGGGTTTTTTGTGCAGTATGAAATATCTGCTATATGTGTCGGTGTTGACAGTAAGGGAAATGATTGCTTACTTCTTTTAGATCTGTTATTCAGCCACTACCCCCAGGCTTGAAGCACCAAGCCAGTAATATTCTGGGACAGGCAAGGGCAGAGGTCAGGTTAGTAACACCCCCTTTAGGCAGCTTAAAATAAAAGTCTAACAGTAATTCTGCCATTTTTGTTGAATATTTTCCTGCTTCATACAGTGGGGAGAACAAGTATTTGATACACTGACGATTTTGCAGGTTGTCCCACTTACAAAGCATGTAGAAGTCTGTAATTTTTATCATAGGTACTCTTCAACTGTGAGTGACGGAATCTAAAACAAAAATCCATAAAATCACATTGTATGATTTTTAAGTAATTAATTTGCATTTTATTGCATGACATAAGTATTTGATACATCAGAAAAGCAGAACTTAATATTTGGTACAGAAACCTTTGTTTGCATTTACAGAGATCATATGTTTCCTGTAGTTCTTGACCAGGTTTGCACACACTGCAGCAGGGATTTTGTCCCACTCCTCCATACAGATCCTTCAGGTTTCGGGGCTGTCGCTGGGCAATACGGACTTTCAGCTCCCTCCAAAGATTTTCTATTGGGTTCAGGTCTGGAGACTGGCTAGGCCACTCCAGGACCTTGAGATGCTTCTTACGGAGCCACTCCTTAGTTGCCCTGGCTGTGTGTTTCGGGTCGTTGTCATGCTGGAAGACCCAACCACGACCCATCTTCAATGCTCTTACTGAGGGAAGGAGGTTGTTGGCCAAGATCTCGCGATACATGGACCCATCCATCCTCCCCTCAATACGGTGCAGTTGTCCTGTCCCCTTTGCAGAAAAGCATCCCCAAAGAATGATGTTTCCACCTCCATGCTTCACAGTTGGGATGGTGTTCTTGGGGTTGTACTCATCCTTCTTCTTCCTCCAAACACCGCGAGTGGAGTTTAGACCAAAAAGCTCTATTTTTGTCTCATCAGACCACATGACCTTCTCCCATTCCTCCTCTGGGTCATCCAGATGGTCATTGGCAAACTTCAGACGGGCCTGGACATGCGCTGGCTTGAGCAGGGGGACCTTGCGTGCGCTGCAGGATTTTAATCCATGACGGCGTAGTGTGTTACTAATGGTTTTCTTTGAGACTGTGGTCCCAGCTCTCTTCAGGTCATTGACCAGGTCCTGCCGTGTAGTTCTGGGCTTATCCCTCACCTTCCTCATGATCATTGATGCCCCACAAGGTGAGATCTTGCATGGTGCCCCAGACCGAGGGAGATTGACCGTCATCTTGAACTTCTTCAATTTTCTAATAATTGCGCCAACAGTTGTTGCCTTCTCACCAAGCTGCTTGCCTATTGTCCTGTAGCCCATCCCAGCCTTGTGCAGGTCTACAATTTTATCCCTGATGTCCTTACACAGCTCTCTGGCCTTGGCCATTGTGGAGAGGTTGGAGTCTGTTTGATTGAGTGTGTGGACAGGTGTCCTTTATACAGGTAACGAGTCCAAACAGGTGCAGTTAATACAGGTAATGAGTGGAGAACAGCAGGGGTTCTTAAAGAAAAAGTAACAGGTCTGTGAGAGCCGGAATTCTTACTCTACATGCTTTGTAAGTAGGAAAACCTGCAAAATCGGCAGTGTATCAAATACTTGTTCTCCCCACTGTATGTCTACTGGCATAAATATGACATTATCAATCCTTGTGGCATTGTGTCACTCTTATGACAGTGTTATGTACTGTAGACTGTGTGTATGGCTTCCTCAAGTCAAGTGAAAATAAATACTGTTTGTTTAACTGAAGCTGATAGGTTGAAGGAGGATGTCTGCACATGTCCTGTTATATGATTCATTAGATGGACGCTTTGGGATACTGTGTGAGTACGCTGACTAAACCCTTAATAGGGCAGCTCAATTCTTAACCACTCATTAAGAATCACTTCTAACGTCAGGGTGCATGACTTAAGGAAATCTTAAGTTTCTGTATAATATCTATTTGAAATGTTACGGTTGTTAAATCTCTGCAATCTGTTACATGAAGTAATAGGATAGGGTATCTACAGGATTTCTTAAAGCTCATGATAAATATTTTTCATCGGATAGTTTGCAATGTCAAACTGAAATGCCATTACAGTTTTTTTTATTCGCTTTGGTACTATTATCGCAATTATATGGTAAAACTTCACAACTGTTAGTACAAAACTCATAGCAGATCATCAAAAAGTCTGTTTTTTCAAACATGTTTGAAATTGACTAAGTACAACGCACAAAATTACACATTCACTTTTTCACCACACCTAATCAGTGTGTCATCAAAGAAATACCTTTCATATGAAGTAATTGTCTTTCACAATGCAATGCTCACAATACTTTTGATATGCTTCTCATCTGATTTGCGTAAATACATTTGACCAACACTTAATCCAACTGATCTTAATGGTTAATCACTGAACCATTTGGTAAACCTGTAGATTTTCATTTCAGAAATATACAGTATATGGATTTTGAGAACTACAGAAATAAAATGTGTTTGTACGAACATATAAATTACGTGTAACCACACATGAATACACACATGAATACTCGTTATTGCTAATTGATTTCACATAGTGGTAACCACAATTGGTCGCTATAAGTGGGGGTGTAAACACTGGCAATTTCTTTCAACATGGAGCAGGATAGACAGCAAGGAATAGGAAGAGCTCGTGGACAAGGGATCCGTCAGAGAGGTGGGCATGGGCACCAACAGAGAGGTGGGCATGGGCACCAACAGAGAGGTGGGCATGGGCACCAACAGAGAGGTGGGCATGGGCACCAAGAGAGAGGTCAGAGAGGTGGACATGGGGCCCGTCAAAGGGTTGGTCATCAGAGAGAGGGAGGCAGAACTGTTGTCTCTAATGAAGTGTTGTCCCCGATTCATTACCCTCTACCTGCCTCCATACTCTCCTTTCCTCAACCCTATTGAGGAATTTTTTTCAGCATGGAGGTGGAAGGTCTATGATCGTCAACCCCTTGAGTGTGCCACCCTCCTTCAGGCCATGGATGATGCATGTGATGACATCAGTGTAGACCAATGTCAAGCATGGATTCGTTACGCCAAAAGGTTTTTTCCAAGGTGCATGAACAATGATAAGATTCATTGTGATGTGGACGAGAATCTATGGCCAAATGCTCAAGACAGGCTTGATCCAAATTAATGTAATGTGTGCACTAAATGTTATGTTTTGTAAAATAAAAACTAATTTGCCCAAATGATTGTAGAGGATGTCTTCATTGATCCTTCACTTGATTACACATAGGATGGATATTTTGGAAATTATAGATTATGTAAATGTTGGGTAATGTAAGTGTATTGCCTAATGTGAAAACTGTGTAATCTGTCTTTTATAGTACTGTAGCATATTAATTTCAGCACTTCTAAGGCCGATTTGAAACATGTATCTTGCATTGTTTGCTGTTGGATGAACTGATTGTTAAAAGTACTAAACTGAAAGAAGATTGTTTCGGTGATTAAACCAAATGTTCTCATTACATATTACAATAATCTTGTGTTTGAAACAATGATTATGTGGACTAAAAACATGTGCAACTGACTGAAAGCATTACATCAGGTTTTGAAAGAATGACTAGCTGCGTTACAAGTGTGATCAGTTTGGATTTTTGTACTAAGAGTTTTGAAAATGTACACCTTACTTGTGAAAATAGTACCAAAGCGAATAAAAAAACTGTAATATGGTATCTCATGGGACTGCATGAAAAACATGTTCAGTTCAAGACGACACATTCGATTGTGTGTGCAAATGTTTTAAGAGTATATCTCTTTCTGTGATTTTGACAATATCACCATGAAAAAGCTTGAGAATAACAAGAATTCTGGACATCCAGTAAAAGTTAAAAATTAAATCATTGGAAAAACACAGTACATTGTGATTTTATTGTGTGTGGTATTTTCATCATAAAGTAAGTATAATGTTTTGTGCCACATTTTTTAATATACCAAATGTGTGTACAACACAGTAACAAATCCCACTAAACTACACATTTACTTACAATAGAAAATGCAATGGCATTGTACGCTCACCCACTGCTAAAACATAAAGAGAAACAGTGATGTGACCATGAAAAATATCTCACAATTTGATCATATGATCGAGTTGAGTCAGAGAACAACAACCTTGCCCATATGAACTGATTTGTGGTGAACTTTCAATACAATTTCTATTTTCAGCGTGTTTATTAACTATTTATAAAATAAATTAAACAATTTAGGAACCCTTTATTATGAGGACGTGTAATCATGTATACATAATGAATAACAGGTTTATAATGTGCATTAACTTCATTGTTAACAATTTATGTAATAGTGTTTATAAGCAGTTTATAAGCAGAGACCTTTAAATAAAGTGTTACCTGTTGGACTTGATATGACTAGATTTCAAGAACTTAAAGTGGGGTCCGAAATTATTGACACCCTTGATAAAGATGAGCAAAAATGCCTGTATATAATATATAATTCAAATACTGAGCTATAATGTATGCAAAAAAAATGGAATTATATTATTTTATACTAATGCAATTCAACAGAGAAAGAGATCTTGTTTAACAACTAATATTATTATTTTTCTCTCAAAAAGGTAGGGGTCAAATTTATTGACAACCGTTTTCAAAACCTTTCAATACCTCACCTCTCGAGGATAACAGCAAAGAGCCTTTTTCTAAAATGTTTTATGAGTTGGAGAACACATTGAGAGGGATCTTAGATTCCTCCATACAGAATCCTTCCAGATCCTTGATATCCTTCGTCTGCCCTTATGGACTGCCCTCTTTAATTCAAACGACAGGTTTTCAATGAGTTTCAAGTCCGGAGACTGAGATGGTCATTGTAAAATGTCAATTAACAGTTTCTTTGTGGATTTTGCTTGGGGTTATAGTCTTGCTGGAAGATCCACATGCGGCCAAGTGCCTCCTGGCAGGGGCAACCAGGTTTTTACTAAAATGTCTGGGGAACAATTAAGTACCTTACTGTGATTGTTTTAAACTAAAATGGTCAAAAATAAACATAAATCACTTCTTAGCAAAGAACAATTTCTCAAGCAAGAATTTTGCTAGGACGGTCTGGGAGGGGTCTGATTGGGGAGGGGAAAATGAAAAATTAGATGGCAGAGAGGTTTGGAACTCTATTTCTTATTGGTCTATTAACACATTTACCGCATGGTGATGTCACCATGGAAGGCCAAAACTCCATCCCACCAAAACAGGCTGATATTTCAGGTGACTTTTTCAAACAGCTCATACACTAAAAGGACATTATCATAATGTTCTCAATTTCACAGTATTACTCCAACCTCATAGTGTGTAAATATATATAAAACACAGGAAAATGTCATAAAACAAATCAATGTAAATGCCTGGGGTTTGTTAAATGGCATTGGCACTTGGAATGGAACCAGTGCTTTGGTCAGATGACATGAAAACATAACTCTTTGACCGCATACCTACTGTAAAATATGGTGGTGGATCATTTCTGGTCCTGGGGCCCATTTTATTTTTCATACAATGTAGCTCAGTATTTCAGTTATTTATTTTATAGTTATTTTTGCTCATCTTTATCAAGGGTGTCAATAATTTCCAACTCCACTGTATGTACAGTATGTGGGTCCTTTGATCTGCATCAGAAAGAAAAAACCTACATTGCGTATAAAATGGTGACAACAGGAAATCACATACTTGAATCATTAAATGAATCTGTAAATACAAAACACAAACTCTATGATAGATAAGTGATATTAAATATTGACATACAGTACATTCATGCAAGCCTACTCACACTTTGTGTCTATTCACTGTCCTCTGTCACAGTGTCTTTGAACCTGTGAGTTTTTACAAAAGCTACGACAGGAAGTGACCTTCATCCATCCCTGAATTATGAAAAAATGGTGCAGCATGACAACATGACTGTACAGTCTTTATTTCTAACTTAACAAAAGAATAGTGGAAACGTAAACATTTACATCGTAAGATATGAAGGGCATGGTATAGGTTAATAATGGAACAAAGACAGGAAATTGGTGTCTGTGCTTTCTCATACAGGAGTCTTCAATACAGGGTTATAACTAGAATTTGGTTAACTATTGACTGAATTATGGCAGTTGGTTTCTTTGAGGTTATAATAGAAGGCAGAGAAAGGACCAGTGGTTTCTTTATTTATGTAAGTATAAGATCCTTACATCACTATAAACAATCAAGTTAAAATGTTAACCTCTTTACAAGTATAAACGCTCAAACAAATTACAATTCAACTAGAATTTAGCCATCATTTACCTTACATCTCCTTGTAATGAATGCACCTACAAAAGAAAGCAAACATACTGACTCCAGTGCATGCCACAGGTCCATGTAGCCAAACTCACACACATAAAATCACACAGATCATCAGTCCTGGGTCAACTGTGTAAAATGAGTCCTGTCTCCTTGCAAAGTGAATATTTTTTATTCATTTGGACGGGACCATGTCCTTTATGACTGGTTCTCTGTTCAGGTAGGTGGCCCAGTAGACCAGGTTGAAACTGCTGAAGAGCACAGGGAACATAATCCGGGACATACGGTCGATTTTGCTGACGCTGTTGAAGGTCTTCTTGTTCTGCTCGGGCTTGACCTCTGGCTTGGCCTTGTTGGGATCAGAGGTGGCACTCTTGGAGACGGTGGGCATACCACCTTGGTCCTTGGTGATGTTTGGAGCGTAGTTTGCCACGGCAACGGCGTAGGCATTGTTCTTCTTCATGACGGATGCCTCCTTCTTCTGTTGTAGGAGAGAAATAAAATACACATTAGACTCTGGTTGTAATTAATTACTGGTTGTAATACAATAAGAGGCAATACAAGCCATAAGTAATACTACTCTGAAGGCTAACTGATCCTTCAAGGGTTTGATTGTTACTAAGGTCATTGCGTTTGTTTTCTCAGTACCAAGCTCATCTCAAAGCACAATACCCAGACACCGTAATGTGTTTGAAATAATTCTTCTGATTTGAAAACGGAGCATCTGTTGTACAGTAGCTATTTCACAGTAATTATGATTCTGCCTTTAACCATCTATGATGTATTACCAAAACAAAAGTGTATAATCTGCTAAATTGCCTGTTAAGCCTCATGGGGTTTCATTTCAATTTGGATTGAAATGAACAGTAACTTTGAGGTCCTCATGGAGTGTGAATCTCTTTGAAGTCTCTCATGACCATTCTAATTGGCCTCACTTATCAAATCTGTATTATGGCAGGATATGTATATGGTTACAACCAGTTCAGTTAGTAATAGTTATTCTGTTGTAAAAGCACACCCATCACATTCACTGTCACACACATTCCTCTGTCACACACATTTCCTCTGGGATTTCAGAGCTTGAAGAATTTTGAAAATAATAATATGCAAATATTGTACAATTCAGCTGTGCAAAGCTCTTAGAGACTTACCCAGAATGACTCACAGCTGTAATCGCTGCCAAAGGTGATTCTATGTACTGACTCAGGGGTGTGAATACTTATGTAAATTACATATTTCTGTATTTAATTTCCAATAAATTAGCAAAAATGTCTAAAAAACAGTTTCCACTTTGTCATTATTGGGTATTGTGTGTAGATTGGTGAGAAACAAAAAAAATTTAATTAATTATGAACTCAGGCTGTAAAACAGCAAAACATGGAATAAGTCAAGGGGAATTAATACTTTCTGAAGGCACTGTAACTGTATCAACCGTCTCCTCCTTGAGAGATCCTTTGTGCCGTTCTCCTCTGCTTTTGAAGCACCCACACGCAGCTCCTCCTCTCCTTTTATCTTCCTTTCTTTCATCCCTCCCTCTCTTTTAATAAGGTACCGCTTCAGATGCAATATCTCAACATGAAGATTCACTTCTGAGTATTAGAGAGCCTAGCTTGCTTTGAATATAATTGATCTATTTATATGCTTCATAGGTAGGTCTTTGCATTTCCTTCACATGTATCCCTGCAACGCCATGGGGCTGTATAATCTGTACATTAGCCAAATGTATGACATTATTCAAATTTGTATTCGTCTTGACAGCTGTTGTTCACTTGTTCTACACATGCCTCTTATTACATCACTAAATGAAAACAGCTATTAGTCAAATCAAATCAAAATGTATTTGTCACGTGCCGAATAAAACAGGTGTAGACCTTACTGTGAAATGCTTACTTACAAGCCCTTAACCAACAATGCAGTTAAGAAAATAAGAGTTAGGAAAATATTTACTAAATACACTAAAGTAAAAAATAATACAATTTTAAAAAGTAACACAATAAAATAACAATAATGAGGCTATTACAGGGGGTACCGGTACCGAGTCAACGTGCGGGGGTACAGGTTAGTCGAGGTAATTTGTACATGTAGGTAGGGTTTAAGTGACTGTGTAAAAACAAGGGGGGGAATTGGGGCCAATGCAAATAGTCCGGGTGGCCATTTGATTAATTTTAGAAGCTGTTATGGAGACTTTTGGACCTTTTGGATCAGTGAGTACAGTACAATGATAAAGAAGTAGTGTTAACTAAAATTGCAGGATTGCATGTGACACTCAATTTAATGAACAGCAATACAGGAATGTCAGTGGTCAGTGTGGTTGCCCTGGTTACCTTGACGTTGACCACACTTTTGCCATCCCAGGCCCAGCCTCTTTTGGTGAAGTAGTTGACGGTAGCAAACTCGATGAGGGCCGAGAACACAAAGGCGTAGCATACCGCAATGAACCAATCCATGGCCGTGGCGTAGGCCACCTTCGGCAGAGAGTTACGGGCACTGATACTGAGAGTCGTCATAGTAAGTACAGTGGTCACACCTGTCAACGCAGGACAAGAAAACAAAAATTAAAATGTATGACAAGCTAATCAAAAATGTTGACACAATTCATTTAAATGATTAATACTAGTAATTCCATATGCAGGAAGTGAAGTGTACTGTAGTTTTGTCCTTGTTCACTTGTATTTCTATGTGTAACAGAAAATGGTATTTCCATCCACAATGGCAATAGATTATTCATGTGGATGATTCTCAGAGAAAGTATTCCCACATGTAGAGGCGAACACCTCTCTGCGTGTTGAGTGAAGCGTTCTTTCACGATGTAACTACTGTGGCTGCTGTTACCTCACGCGCAAGCATTACAAAACAAATGCACATCCCCATCCCCATGCACAAAAATTTGGGCTGCCAAACAATTACAATAATTAAATCGCAATGTTTGAATTTGCTCAAATTTGGCACTAAAGAAAGCTTTTGACATTAAAAGTGCATTTAGTTGTAGGCATACTATGCATTGATTGGGGCCAGAAACACAATGATTGACTGTTTTAATAGCCTTTTCACCATAAACAACACAAAAGTCTCTGTAACATACAGCTATTAACGCTCCAAATGTTTAAGGACGCCTACTCCCTCTTCTCAATATTCTTGAAGTTGAAGACCTGCACACAGCACACACACTCTCTCAAACACACACAGCTTTAAGTACTGTTAAAGCTTCAAACATTCTAAATTAGTGTGACTATAGGTAAAAAGAACTGGCTCTATGGATACAAAGAACAAAGAGCTTTTAAACTTGTCCTACAATGTTATGAAAACACTGCAACCATCTGTACTGTTAAGATAACTTTACACACATAGGCCTACACACACTCCCTCCCACACCCTCCTCTCGCTCTTGCTGGGCGAGTTCATTTTGCATGGCCTGGTGCCCCGTGTGAGCGGAGTTTGAAAATTTTAGGCCATTTCATTGGTCCTTCAGTGAAATCTCCACTCACCCGGGGCACCGGCCTGGCAAAATGAACTCTCCCACTTAATCCCGCTCTCACACACATCCTCTCTCCCTCTCACACACATCCATCCTCTCCCACACACACACACACACACACACACACACACATACACACACACACACACACACACACACACTAGCCTATTCCCAACCCGTGATGTGTTGTTGTCTCTACCTTCTTGCCCTTTCTGCTGTTGTCTGTGCCCAATAATGTTTGCACCATGTTTTGTGCTGCTAGCTACTGTACCATGTTGAGCTGCTGCCATGTTGTGTTGCTACCGTTTTGTTGTCATGTTGTTTTGCAACCATGTTGAAGTCATGTTGTGTTGCTACCATGCTGTGTTGACATGTTTTGTTGCTGCCATGATGTGTTGTTTTCTTAGGTCTCTCTTTATGTAGTGTTGTGGTGTCTCTCTTTATGTGGTGTTGGGGTGTCTCTCTTTACGTGGTGTTGTGGTGTCTCTCTTGTCTTGGTGTCTCTCTTTATGTGGTGTTGTGGTGTCTCTCTTTATGTGGTGTTGTGGTGTCTCTCTTGTCGTGGTGTTGTGGTGTCTCTTTATGTAGTGTTGTGGTGTCTCTCTGTAGTATGTGGTGTTGTGGTGTCTCTTGTCGTGGTGTTGTGGTGTCTATGTGGTGTTGCAGTTTCTCTCTTTATGTAGTGGTGTCTCTTTATGTAGTGTTGTGGTGTCTCTTTCTGTAGTGTTGTGGTGTCACTTTATGTGGTGTTGTAGTGTCTCTCTTTATGTGGTGTTGTGGTGTCTCTCTTTATGTGGTGTTGTGGTGTCTCTCGTTATGTGGTGTTGTGGTGTCTCTCTTTATGTGATGTTGTGGTGTCTCTCTTTATGTGGTGTTGTGGTGTCTCTCTATGTGGTGTTGTGGTGTCTCTCTCTATGTGGTGTTGTGGTGTCTCTCTTTATGTGGTGTTGTGGTGTCTCTCTTTATGTGGTGTTGTGGTGTCTCTCTTTCTGTGGTGTTGTGGTGTCTCTCTTTATGTGGTGTCTCTCTTGTCGTGATGTGTGTTTTGTCCTACTTATTATTTTTTTATCCCCGCCCCTGCAGGAGACCTTTTGCCTTTTGGTAAGCCATCATTGTAAATAAGAATTTGTTCTTAACTGACTTGCCTAGTTAAATAAAGGTTGAATAAAACGTATGTATTTCAGTTCTTCCTGTGGTCAAGTCATCAGGCAACATGACTAGCTAGCTAAATGTATTTTGTTATCAAACCAAAAAAGTAGCAACTCGCGAGTGGCCCATGACATGCGCACGAATCTGTGGCAGAAAGATAAACAGCTCTGGTAATATTGGGCATAATTTTTACATGATGTTGGCTTGAGGCACAAGGTCTTCTGCGATGTAAAGGGGTTTTAATGTTAAGGCACATGGGATACAGTTTGTCAAATTGACGTTAACCCTAACCCTTTTCATAACCTTAACCTAATTCTTTTAACCTGCTACGTTATTTAACCTGCTGTGTAAATTTTCCAAAACCTACTACGAAAAGTACATTTTGACAAAAGATGTATCACTTCTTGACAACACCCATTGACTGTCCATGTAGAAACGTGTGCGCTTATGCCAATATCACAGCGACAGTGTCATTGCATTTTGGTACACCAGAAGTACCTTCATTTCCAGTTGAATGCTGTATTTGCCTTGCAGAATTGCATTGCAGAGGCAGTTGCAGTGTGTTCTGTGTGGTGCATAAATTGGATTTATCAAGGTATGCATCACACTGTATGTGTAAACGGCTTGACAGAAATGGTAGCAGAAGGTGAATGATGAACTTTTGTTGCACACTTGATGCTGCGTACCATTTTGCGCAATCACACTGTTGGTGTGATCTAGGCGTTGAGGTTCCGTGCAGTGAAGAAATGAAGATGCGATTAATGGCGTCCAAAAAATGTATGCCGATAAACATGTCACGAGTTAAACACATTATTAACGCGTTTACTTTGACAGCCCTAACATAAATAGTTTTAAATAACACAGTCACGATACATAGATAAATATCTGGAGAAATATGTTTTACTGTTCAATTGTCACAAGTTAAAGGTGAGCTGTTGTCATGATCTTTTATGATGTCTATCACATAATTTCTATGATGTGTTTAAGAAGGCATTTCGGCAGCGCAGTTCAAGTAAAGTATTACCCACAAGCCACTCAGCATGCTGCACCAAAAGACTATCAGGTGCTGGAGAACATGGGGAAATCCCACCCTATCACACCACTCCAATGCCTTGAGAGGATAATGTTTTTCTTTTGATGTTGCATCTCCTTCAGACCGCCACTTTCACTCACTGACATACACACAGGAATAACACAAGACACACACACATCTACTATATTTCCTCCACTTCCTTGAGTTTCCTCCTCAATGATCAATAGGTGTCTCCCTTTAGTCCCTGTTCTATGAATGCAAAGCAAAGCAGCTTCCTGTCTCTTTATTAATTGCCTGGCTTAGCATTGCAGGGGAAGGTGAGAGGATAAACAAACCTGGGAAACAAGTTTTCTATTGATAATCTACACATTGTCATTGTGTACTCTAAACATGCAGCAGACACAGGCATATAAATAGACAAAGCGTTATCATTTCTTCCTTCTAACCTCTTTGACTAAGATGACATTGACAGTGAAAGAATGGGTGTTTTTTTCCACATGGCTGCTGATATGTTTTTTTTGTGTGGATTTTTTTCACGGCATTTGAGGAAACATGAAACTACATCAAACAACATAAAGCAGGCTAACGGGGTAAAATAACAATTCCCCGATTGCGAGGATAAAACGGCCTGTGGAGATGTGTTTTGGAGGCTTGAAGTGGTGACTACATTAATAATTTAACCAGAACAACACCACAGAGCCAGACCTCATAGAAAAGAGACAACAAGGAACACAGTTCTAAAATGAACACTTTTCCTTGGATGGCCTTTGCTGAAGATCTGCATTTTAGCGCAAATGAAATTTAAAGGTAATTTTCGATTGAGCCGACATATGAAGTGTTTACCGTGAATGCAGTCTCCACGAGAACATTGATTTTAAATTTTAATTGCGCTACAGCACGGATCTTCAGCACTATGGATTGAATCGAGCCCTTAATGTTAGTGTATTTGTGAGATATTTGATAGAAGTTTGTCGAACATCATTGTTAAAGTAATTAATTCCTAGGTACCACAGGAGGAGACAAGTTACAGTGTGCCTTTAAAGAGCAACTGAAGGCAATAAACAACTTCTCTGGTAGAAAACGGGCAATGTGGCATCAATATTAGTCAGAAACAATTATTGTAGTGTCAAAACAATTTTGGTCATAAAGTCATTCTCATCCAAAACGGAGATTTGTGAGATAATTAAGAAAACATTGTATGTTACGGAATGAAGGGTACCGTAACAGTCTTTTTGGGTTGGGTTTATTTCAATCCTGACAACATGCCCAAAGCTGCCAGCACCCATTTAATGAAAAGATGTGCAACATGAAAATATTGTCCCATTTACATTGTGTAATTTATTGACGGTCCCTGACTAGCCCCAGACCTAGGCTATTCAAAGTCAAACCAACTTTCCCACAGTCGCACACCAGCCGGCTAAAGCTAATTGGTGAAACAAGATGGCTAGGTTGATAGCTAGTCTAGGCTACTTCCAGACACAAGACCTGGTTAGACTGTTTTAAGTTATCTAGAAGGGGGAATGACTAGCTGTGTACTGTTTTGTCAGAGTGAATGTACAAACACTTCCCACGTTCAAATACACAAAAGAGACACCCACATCAAAGCACGCCTCGTTATCAGTCCCATTTCATAATGAGGATCATTGAAACCGAGGCTAGATCAGGAAGTTCAGCCCCACTTTGAAGCATATTCATAACAACTTCATAAAACCTGTTCACTCTTTCAGTGTAGAATGGGAAGGGAGGGGAAGGATGACGTGTGCCAAAGACAGGATAAAAAACTGAGGGAGAATTGTGAACAAATAAAATAGACAGAAAATCCTGCAGGTCTTGAGTTTGTACGGTGAGTTGACCCCAAAATGTAAACAATATTAAGAAGAAAGGGCTCATAATATAGAAGTACTTAAAGGAAAACAAATCTATTCCATAAATGGATAGATGGATATACTATTTCCTAAAACTTCAGAAACTACAATAATTTAAAACAACAACAATGCATATAAAGACAAAACGTTTTTTTTCATATGGGTGCTTTTAGGTCATTTAGAGTAACTGATCCTTAATATGCCTATGGTCCGTGTTTAAATTTAGGGCTAAAGTGGTAGTTTGATGTTAAGTCAACTTGCTCCCCTAAAAGGCCTATTGAAAACAGCTCCAGTTCCCGTAATGTTAAACCATCCAACTGATACAGGACATAATCTTCATGTCATTAAGGTTGAATACCCTGACTGGCTCTGAATACATGGAACTCCAATGCAAAGTTAGGCCTGATTATATGAGGGCAATCTACATTATGGGGCAGATGGAGCGAGTGTATAGAAGCTCCAGTTTTAGAGTCGGACAGGTCCCTGACATTTCCAAATGGGATATAAGGCTCTGGGTGTCAGGCTCTGGCCATAGAGAAGCCTATTGCTTCTCTATATAGCCATGGTCAGAGTCTGACAGATCTATAATTTATTTTCTATGCGGGGGTTTTGGTGTTGGATCCCTAATTAGAGGCAGCTGCGGTGCATTGTCTCTAATTAGGGATCCTACATATGTTTGTAGGTCCCACATCCTAGGTGGGTCATTATCATCTGGTCACGTTTAAAGTAAGTGTGTTCTCATTTGTTTTGGATAGTTCTGACAAGTAAAGTTTATGTTAATAAATAGAAATGCCGATATATTTTGCAGTCACGGTGACAGTAAGTGTGCAACTTTGTGTTACGTCCGTCCGTTGATTTCAGTTTTGTTTTGGTGAATGTGACGTTGTCTATCGTGTTTGTTTTGTGTTGTATAGTTCGTTCTTTTGGCAATTTTATACATAGTATAAATAAAAAGAATTTCGAACTATAATCCCTGCGCTGCGTCTTGGTCTATGTATGCACCCACTCGTGACAGAATGACCCACCACTTTGAGACCAAGCAGCGCAACTGGGCTCGAGACAGAGAGGAGCCTGAAGGAAACCCAATACATTTTTTTGGGGGGTGGTCTGGTGGCGAGGAGGAAGTGCTAGCACCACTCTCCATGAGCGAGGTGCCGAGGACGGAGGATAAGGGGGGAGCGAGGTGCTGTGAGGTGAGCGTGGGGGAATGCAATGGAGGGAGTTAAGGGAGTGGTTCAGGTGAGGTTGGGAGGAGTGTGTGAGTCAGAGGAAGGAGCTGGAGTTAGTGGGGCCCAAAGTGAGCATCCCCAGCTCTACTCCCATGCCAGAGCAGTCCGCTCCACCGGTGCCCAGTGTGGGTCCGGTCGTAAGCTCCACTCCCATGTCAGAGCAGTCCGCTCCACCGGTGCCCAGTCCGGGTCCGGCCGTCTGCTCCGCTCCTGAGCCAGAGCAGTCCGCTCCACCGGTGCTCAGTCCGGGTCCAGCCGTCTGCTCCGCTCCAGTGCCTGAGCAGTCCGCTCCACCGGTGCCAAGTCCGGGTCCAGCTGTCTGCTCCGCTCCAGTGCCTGAGCAGTCCGCTCCACCGGTGCCCTGTCCGGGTTCCGGTTATTTGCCCCACTCCATGGCCGGAGCCGTTCACCACACCGGTGCCCGGTCCGGCCCCGATCATAAGGAAAGAGCATGGCAGGAAGCAGTCTACTTCGCCGGGGCCGGAACCGCCACCGAAGAACTAATCTTCCCTCCCCCCAGGTATTTGTGTTTTTGGTTGACGTTCGGGAGTCCGCGCCTTTGGGGGGTACTGTCAGGCTCTGGCCATGGAGAAGCCTATTGCTTCTCTATATAGCCATGGTCAGAGTCTGACACATCTATAATTTATTTTCTATGTGGGGGTTTTGGTGTTGGATCCCTAATTAGAGGCAGCTGCGGTGCATTGTCTCTAATTAGGGATCCTACATATGTTTGTAGGTCCCACATCCTAGGTGGGTCATTATCATCTGGTCACGTTTAAAGTAAGTGTGTTCTCATTTGTGGTTGTAGTTATTTGTTTTGGATAGTTCTGACAAGTAAAGTTTATGTTAATAAATAGAAATGTCGATATATTTCGCAGTCACAGTGACAGCAAGTGTGCAACTTTGTTACGTCCGTCCGTTCATTTCAGTTTTGTTTTGGTGAACGTGCCGTTGTCTATCGTGTTTGTTTTGTGTTGTATAGTTCGTTCTTTTGGCAATTTTATACATAGTATAAATAAAAAGAATGTCGAACTATAATCCCTGCGCTGCGTCTTGGTCCATGTATGCACCCACTCGTGACACTGGGCTTTTTTTTTTTCTCTCTGCGGGTCGACTGGGCTTCTTGTGATAAGCATGCTGTGATGCTCTGATAAAGTGTTAGCCTGTCAGATTTAACACTCCTGCTTAGGGGTGTGCAGCATATCACTGCAAATCAGAGAAGAGTGGCTTTTTTTATCTGACCATTACACATTTTGACAAGGCTGTGATTTAAGAGCAGTTGTTTAACCTTACTGTAGAATAACAGGTGTTGGAACTGGCTATGGTGGAATGCATTTGATCTGACAAGGGCTCTTTGACTAGAAAAATGGAACATAGGATGTGGTTGACTTGACCATCAATGTATTTTACTCTTGTCCACTAAAGAGCAGCGACTTCCAGTGGAATAATATGTTTTATTTGACTACATATGCAAACATGTTCAGCCTGACTAAAGACAAAATCGCATATTTGAGACGTTGCAAACATGGCACCGTTGTGGCAGTAATTGTGTGTGAAAGTGCTTACCAAATACAGTTCTGGCAGGTACAGACTCTCGGTTGAGCCAGAAGGAGACCTGGGAGAGGATGACTGTCATGATGCAGGGCAGGTAGGTCTGGATCACAAAGTAGCCAATCTTCCTCTTCAGGTGGAAGTGGGCCGTCATGACGGTATACTCACCTGCAGACAGGGAAAAAGTAGAACAAATACAGATGAGAGTGGTGTGATAATTGTATATTTTTACATAAGTGGTTCAGGAGATTGTTGTCTCTGCTTGGTGTCGCTGCTCAGATCCAGTAGTGGGTACTGGTTTAGACTCATCAACTGGAAAACACACTCACTGGTTACTATTACTAGTGAGTGTGGGTTTTCATTTTCCAGTTAATGTTTCCTTTCCAACCCTTCACCCAAAGACTTTTGTTTAAAGACTATTTGATTTGAGCATGCCACTTCTTAATTATTCTGGTCTAGACTCACCTGTGCTTGATTTAATGGTCTCTGTCCCCACAGTTTGGCCCTGAAGGTGATACTGGTTCAGTCTGGATCCATCTTCTGCTACCTCCACTGACGCTGACGCGTTTCGAGTCCAAATGTACGTCACTTCAGCCATTGTGTAGGCATCTGCAGAAAGTAATAAAGGTCGATACTGTACAATAAGTCTGGCGCAACAGCTGATTGGCAAATGTACTGTAAATTGATTAATTTGAAATGTGACTAAATTGTACTATGAAACAAAGATAAATTATATAAAGGATGACAATATAAATTGTCAGAGCACATTCAATGAAATTTGGGGCTAAAAGGCGAACTCAAGTACAAGCTACATACTGTACTTAATTGAATCAGATGGCTCATTCATCACAAAACCCTCTGATACTGCCAACTATGAGGGGCGGGGGTGTGTGTCTATTTGTCAATAACTGCTGGTGCGCGATGTCTAAAGAATGACTTTTTCATTGACAAGATTAGCAAACTGAAGCATGACATGCCAACAACAAACTCTGCACCTTCATAGCCATGCATAACTGACCAAATTATGGAAGACAAGCGTTGTAATTCTGTAAAGTACGGAAGAGAATTAGGGTAAGTGAAGAGAAAAAAATGCATAAACTGTGATGGCACGGATAGTACTTTAAAAACACATTTTTGTTTTCATAAATGTTTACAATATAGCCCATTTTACAGCTGGCCTATATAATGGGGAATCACTCAGTTCTGCCTCCAGGACAAGACTCATGCCAATAAAAGTCAACCTGCGATTAAAGTAAGGTATTTGGTTATTAATTGCATACCTCTCTGGCTCCCTGTTGCTGTGCAAGTCTGTGTGGTTACAAACATTGTTAGAGATGGGTGGGTTGTGTGTATGCAGGTGTTGTGTGCGGGTAAACAAACAAATGGACATCAATCTAATAATCTAATACACTCGTTCAAACAGGTGTCACTGCGCATGCACGCTTATCAGTCTAATTATCTAATAACTCAGTTCGAACAGGTGTCACTGCGCATGCACGCTTATCAGTCTAATTATCTAATAACTCAGTTCGAACAGGTGTCACTGCGCATGCACGCTTATCAGTCTAATTATCTAATAACTCAGTTCGAACAGGTGTCACTGCGCATGCACGCTTATCAGTCTAATTATCTAATAACTCAGTTCGAACAGGTGTCACTGCGCATGCACGCTTATCAGTCTAATTATCTAATAACTCAGTTCGAACAGGTGTCACTGCGCATGCACGCTTATCAGTCTAATTATCTAATAACTCAGTTCGAACAGGTGTCACTGCGCATGCACGCTTATCAGTCTAATTATCTAATAACTCAGTTCGAACAGGTGTCACTGCGCATGCACGCTTATCAGTCTAATTATCTAATAACTCAGTTCAAACAGGTGTCACTGCGCATGCACGCTTATTTATTTATTTATTTTTTATTTTACCTTTATTTTACTAGGCAAGTCAGTTAAGAACAAATTCTTATTTTCAATGACGGCCTAGGAACAGTGGGTTAACTGCCTTGTTCAGGGGCAGAACGACAGATTTTACATTGTCAGCTCGGGGATTCAATCCAGCAACCTTTCAGTTACGGGCCCAACACTCTAACCACTGGGCTACCTGCTTATCAGTCTAATTATCTAATAACTCAGTTAAAACAGGTGTCACTGCGCATGCACGCTTATCAGTCTAATTATCGAATAACTCAGTTCAAACAGGTGTCACTGCGCATGCACGCTTATCAGTCTAATTATCTAATAACTCAGTTCGAACAGGTGTCACTGCGCATGCACGCACATACTATCTTCGCTCCGTCACTGACTGGGAAAAGAACAAAGTTACCAAACCATAGAAGAAGATTAAAATATTGATGGCTTTATGGGATAGCTAGCAACTTTACCCATTCCTATAAGTGAGTAGTATTTTAAAAGTAATGTTAAATAATACCCATTATATGACTTGCCTCCCGTTTAAGTTTGTGATTGTAATGACATTTGGGTTTGATGATAATTATTAGGTGAGGTCGCTAGCTACAATGGTATATTCAACCTAGCCTAGCGTTAAGCTAGCTAGCTGCTCTGCAGTGCAAGCTAGCTTGACATTGTATAAAGTTAGAGAAACAAGTTGAGGAAAAAGAAACTAAACAAAACATGTTTTATTATCACATGAAACAATTTATTTATCCTGTCTTGAATAAAAAGGTCATATTTAGTAATCTCCTACAATAAATGTCAGCGTCTCCTGTATCTTGAGTTACAAACACTACATTTGTCCGATCAGTAGCGGGGTAAGACTCCGTGAAGATGACATGCATTACACGCCACGATGTAAACTGGGCATTTGCCCTCCAAATTCGCTACAATGGTCTACTGCGTAGCCTAGGCGAACACATTGCACACACTACATACAGTAGCTTAGAGAGTATAACAGCTAGGCCTATATGACAAAAGGAAAGTTCAGAATAGAGGGGAATAAAACATCTGTGCATAATGGCAACTATTAATGACCTCATCCATGGTGCTTGACCAACAGTAGTATTTCCTTCTAACGACTATAGGCTAAGCTACGTGAGCACACCCAATGAAACAAATGATCCTGGAGACCGGGGGCTATGCGTGTGTACAGTGTCCCATGTCAAGCTGCTCTCCAAATTTGCTACAACACTGCTATTTTGCAGCCCATTATAAACATGTCTGTGGGAGAAGAGGAAGCTCAAGGATCACTCCTGCATGTGCAAAGCAGCTATTCTTAGGCACTGTTTGAATATATGGATGGATGGATTCTCCCTTTCTTTAAATAATCATTGATATAAATATAGGCCTATTAGATCAATGATAATGAATGATCATAGGCTATACATAAAGAAATAATCACTGATCTGACATGACTTGGTTGATAGTCTAGCGTAAAATCTCCTTTCACTATCCATCTATTGGTGATGTCTTCAAGGATGGGAGGAATGAAGGACAGATGGGTAATCCCAAAACAGGGGCATTGTCTCCGTTATAGGCTATTTGTCTCAGCTAAACACCGCTAACTTAGGCAACCACTTGTTCACCTTATAGAGGCTAGTGGCTAGACCTGTTAGATAATGGACTGTAAAATTGCTGTCTCAGATGGGGCTTTACCCAATCCTTATCCATGTAATCCGTGATTTACGTTCACAAGATAATAAACCTAGGCCAATGAGATTACTTCATTGGAAGTGTACATACAACACCATGCCATTACGCACAAACGTGTAAGTTAATAGAACCATCGGTCCTATTGGCCAACATGCAATCACTGGAAAACAAACTCGATCTACGGTCAAGACTATCCTACCAATGGGACATTAAAAAGGTATTGTTCACCTGAGGTAGAGTACCTCATGATAAGCTGTAGACCACACTATCTACCAAAATAGTTCTCATCTATGTTATTCGTAGCTGTCTATTTACCACCATAGACCGATGCTGGACCACACTCAACAAGCTGTATAAGGCCATAAGCAAACAAGAAAATGCTCATCCAGAAGCGGCGCTCCTAGGGGCTGGGGACTTTAATGCAGGCAAACTTAAATCCGTTTTACCTCATTTCTACCAGTCACATGTGCAACCACCTTTACTCCACACACAGAGACCCATACAAAGCTCTCCCTCACCCTCCATTTGGCAAATCCGACCACAATTTTATCCTCATGATTCCAGCTTACAAGCAAAAACTAAAGCAGGAAGTACCAGTGACTCGCTCATTACGTATCACATCTGGCTGTGATTGGGAGTCCCATAGGGCAGTGCACAATTGGCCCAGCGCTGTCTGGGTTTGGCTGGGGTAGGCTGTCATTGTAAATAAGAATTTGTTCTTAACTGACTTGCCTAGTTAAATAAAAAATCCACTACAGGACTGTCATGGCTCACATCACCATCATACTGGAAACCCTAGACCGAACTGCTTGGCATCTGACCGTAAGGTGCTACAAGCTTCCTGCTATCCAGGACCTATTTACTAAGCGGTGTCAGAGGAAGGCCCAACAAATGGTGAAAGACTCCAGTCCCCCAAGTCATAGATTGTTCTCTCTGTTACTGCACAGCAAGTGGTACCAAAATGCTCCTTAACAGCTTCTACCCCCAAGCTAGAAGACTACTGAACAATTAATCAAATGGCCACCTGGACTATTTATGTTGACTGACCACCCCCCCCTATGCATAGTCACCTTACCCCTACCTACATGTACAAATTACATCAACTAACCCATATCCCTGCACATTGACTTGTTACTGGTCCCCCTGTATATAGCCTTGTTATTGTTATGTAATTTCATTTTGACTTTATTCTCCAACTATTGACACTTTATTGTAGAAATATTGCCACTTTATTAGCTACATTTAATTCAGACTTTATTCTTGTAAATTCATTTGTCATTTTTCTGGAAGTATTTAAAGTTTTAAAGTACTATCCATGCAAAAATAGTAATAATCCAAGTACCAACACCAATCAATTTACTGAGGATGATTGCGGACTATACTTCCACTCCTATTTGCCATCTCTTCAGTCTAAGCCTACAGGAAAGTGTGTGCCCTCAGGCCTGGAGGGAAGCGAAAGTCATTCCGTTACCCAAGAATAGCAAAGCATTCTTTACCGGTTCAAACAGCCAACCAATCAGCCTGCTACCGACCCTTAGCAAACTTTTGGTGGAAGAAATGTGTTGACCAGATACAATGCTATTTCACAGTAAGCAAATTAACAACTTACTTTCAGCACGCTTAAAGGGATGGGCACTCAACATGTACGGCATTAACTCAAATTATTGATGATTGGCTGAAATAAATTGTTTTGTTAGACTTCAGTGCAACTTTTGACATTATTGATCATAGTCTGCTGCTGAAAAAACGTGTGTTATGGCTTAACATCCTCTGCCATATCGTGGATCGAGAGTTACCTATCTAACAGAACACTGAGTGTGTTCTTTAATGGAAGCCTCTCTAAAGTAAACCAGGTAGAGTTTAGCATACATCAAGGTAGGTATTTTTACTAATGACCTACCACTATTATAGAGTAAAGCCTGTGTGTCTAGGTACGCTGATGACACAACATTATACACGTCAGCTACCACAGCAAGTTAGATCATTGCAACACTTAACAAAAAGCTGAAGTCAATTTAAGAATGGGTATAAATGTATAAAAAACTACAAGCATTTGGGACAAATCAATCGTTAAACCCTAAACCTCATCTAAATCTTGTCGGGAATAATGTGGGAATTGAGCATGTTGAGGACACTAAACTGCTTGGTGTAACCCTAGAATATAAGCTGACATAGTCAAAACATATTGATGCAATGGTACTAAGATGGGGAGAGGTATGTCCTTGATAAAGCACTGCTCGGCTTTCTTGACATCACAAGTCCTACAGGCCTTAGTTTTATCACACCTGGACTACTGCCCAGTTATATGGCCAAGTGCTTCAAAGAAGAGCATAGGCAAATTACAATTGCCCCAGAACAGAGCAGAACAGCTGGCCCTTAAATTTACACGAAGCGACAATATTAATAACATGCATGTCAATCTCTCCTGCCTCCTGCTACTTAGGTATTGATGTGTTGAAAGCACAAAACTGTCCAAACAGCTAACACAAAACTAAGACAAGATGTGCCACCAGGGGTCTTTTCACCGTCCCCAAGTCCAGAACAGACTCTGGGAAATATGTAGTACTACATAGAGCCATTGCTACATGGTACTGTCTTCCATAAGTAACACAAGCGAGCAGAAAAATCTGATAAAATAAAACACACACACACATACAAACGTACACACTGTAATATTGTGGATTTTATATTGTACATCTGTAGTATAGTAATACAGTTATAATGTCTTGTATGATGTATTGTTTTATTTATGATGTAATTATTCTAACCTGGAAGCAGCTAATGGGGATCCTGATAAAAACTAAATAATAATATATGTCATTTAGCAGACTTTTTTATCCAGAGCGACTTGGTCACGCGTGCATACATTTTAAGTATGGGTGGTCCCGGAAATCGAACCCACTATCACAGCGTTGCAAGCACCAGGCTCTACCAACTGAGCTACAGAGTACAATAACACCACAATACATACATAACAAGGGACATATAGTGATTATGCAGGTCTCTAAAGAAGTGAATATAAAACCTAGATCAAATAAGTCCCTATCTACAAAGAATAGGCCTTCAACCATGTAATTATGCACAGGCATGTACATATCACAACATGAGGTATACAGTTGAAGTCGGAAGTTTACATACACCTTAGCCAAATACATAACTTATCATGAGGTACTCTATGACGGCTACGTGGTCCCATGGTGTTTATACTTTCGTGCTATTGTTTGTACAGATGAACGTGGTACCTTCAGGCATTTGGAAATTGCTCCCAAGGATCAACCAGACTTGTGGAGATCTACACATTTTTTTCTGAGGTTTTTTTCTTTTGATTTTCCCATGATGTCGAGCAAAGAGGCACTGCGTTTGAAGGTAAGCCTTGAAATACATCCACAGGTACACCTCCAATTGACTTTTCTGGAATTCTATAAAATAGTCAACTACACAGTCAACATACACAGTCAACTTAGTGTATGTAAACTTCTGACCCACTGGAATTGTGATATAGTGAATTATAAGTGAAATACTCTGTCTGTAAATAATTGTTGGAAGAATTACTTGTGTCATGCACAAAGTAGATGTCCTAACTGACTTGTTAACAAGAAATCTGTGGAGTGGTTGAAACGTTTTTTTAATGACTTCAACCTAAGTGTATGTAAACTTCCGACTTCAACTGTACTGTACTATCTGATCATGATCAGGTATTTACATTAATCAACATACATTAATCAACATATGTTACCGTGAAATTAGAAATTAGAAAAAGGAAGCTAAATTCAATCACATCTAGCAAAACAGTCAATCTGGTAGAAGATTGATATAACTTTCGTCAGATACGTCTTTCTAGAGAGGCACATGATATTGCTGTTTATGAAACACCTAATGAATGAACCCGACTAACTAACTAGTCTCCCAGGCAACCAGTTAAACCTCCAGCAAGAAAAAAAGTTCTGCCTCTAGCTCAATCAGTTCTTTACAAAGTAAAATAGAAGCAAGAATGAAGAGATAAGCTTACAGCTGCCAAACTTCAGTGGACAGGAGTGGGAATCCATAGGGAAGTCTTCAAGGTGCATGGGACATTCCGCCTGAACTGTTAACCTGAGTAAATACAAAAATACAGATGCAAGAGTTCACACCCCAGACCCTCAGACCTACTCTCACAGTGCTGTTGTTTTGTTGTGCAACTTTGTTTCCTTTGAATGGCCTCATCTCTCCTCGCTTTCAGGCTATGCTGACTACTTGTATGTACACATATGGTTTTCATAGGGTGACACTGCATGCCTGTACAATAGCAGTAGATCTCAATGCCTGCATTGGCTGATGCACTGACATCAACTTGTCCTGAGACCTGAGGTCAGCTCTGTTAGCTCTCTAATGAAACTAGGGGTAATAACAAAAAAGCAATTGATACCTCATAGTATACAGCAGTGTTCCATCCTCCATGATCCGGAGCAGTTTGTTGGGCATGGTCATGTTGTGAGCCACAGATTTCTTCCCATTGTGGAAGAAGGTATCTGGCGTCCAGATCTTACTGGCCATAAGGTTGTTCAGTCGCAGGATGTTCATTGGCCCATTGAACTTCAGCCGCTCATCAATCCAGCTCTGACGGAAGAACACGTCCACAGTGTATTCCTGACAAAGAGAAGAGTACAAAAGTACATTTCTCACAATATGTCATGAAGAGACTGCAATGGCAGAAGGTGTTATAAAAACACCTTAGATCTGGTAAACCTACTGCTGCATCATAACATGTGTTTTGAATAAGTATAATTAAAACCATGGTGGTATTAAAGCACCTCAATCAATACATTAAATAAAAAAGCACTTAAAAGCACTGCTGTGTGTTCTAATGTGGTGCCTCCTGAGTCAGTGTTTGAGGTTGCACCTGGTTTGTTATGTCTGGGGACATACAGAGTCAGTGGTGGATGCCTGCTCCTTGCCCTCTGGCTAATGTCAGGGTGGATTTACATCAGTACCCACTATCCCGGGCTCCTGACCCCCAAGGGCGTTACTGGGCAGTTCATGGGGCGACATGCAAGGGTAAAGGATTCCCGGACTCTGAAACCCTGTCACACCCTGATCTGTTTCACCTGTCTTGTGATTGTCTCCAACCCCCTCCAATTACCTCGTGCATTTATTTCTGTCACGCTCGGGTGTGTTTTGAATAGACCAAGGTGCAGCGCAGCGATAGTTCGACATAATTTATTAAAGTATTAACTATACTTGACGTGAACTATACAAAATAACAAAGATACATATACAAACGCAAAACACACTTACTTTCGATACCGGACAAATGACAATGAACCACGCCTAAGGAGTGGAACAAACACATATAAGTAGGATCCCTAATTAGAGACAATGTATAGCAGCTGCCTCTAATTAGGGATCCCACACACAACACCACACAGACATAGAACACATAGAACTTCCAGACTCTGACAATAGAATTATAGAGAAGCAATAGGCTTCTCTATGGCCAGAGCCTGACAGCGCGGACTCCCGGCCTCAAGAAACTAAACACAAGTACATGAGGGGAGGGTTAGGGAGGGGGAAAAACAAAACAATAATCGCAGGTGGCGGTTCAGGCACCGGCGAAGTAGATATCTTCCTCCCTGGTTCTACTCTGGTGATTGGACCCGGACTGGGCACCGGTGTGGTGCACGGCTCCGGCCATGGAGCGGGACAGACAACTGTGCCTGGACTGGGCACCGGTGTGGCAGGTGACTCCAGCCATGGAGCGTGGCGGACAACTGGTCCTGGAATGGACATCAGTGGGGCAAAAGACTCAGGCCATGGAGCGGGGCAAATAACCGGGCCAAGACTGGGCACCGGTGTGGCAGGCGACTCCGGCCATTTAAAGTGGTAGACAACCGGTCCTGGAATGGGCACCGGTGGGACAAAAGACTCAGGCCATGGAGCGGGGCAAATAACCGGGCCAGGACTGGGCACCGGTGTGGCAGGCGACTCCGGCCTGTGGACAATCACGGGAGGCTCCGGGCTGTGGACCATCACGGGAGGCTCCGGGCTGTGGACCATCACGGGAGGCTCCGGGCTGTGTACCATCACGGGAGGCTCCGGGCTGGAGAGGCGCACCGGAGGTCGGGTGCGGGGAGCCGGCACGAGACGTACCGGACTGGGGAGGCGCACCGGCGGTCGGGTGCGTGGAGCCGGCACTGGAGGCCTGGTGCGTGGAGCCGGCACAGATGGCACCGGACTGGTGACACGCCCTTCAGGGCGAGTGCGGGGAGCCGGTACTGGGCTTACCGGACTGAAGAGGCGCACAGGAGGCCTGGTGCGTGGAGCCGGCACAGATGGCACCGGACTGGTGACACGCACTTCAGGGCGAGTGCGGGGAGCCGGTACTGGGCTTACCGGTCTGAAGAGGCGCACAGGAGGCCTGGTGCGTGGAGCCGGTACTGGGCTTACAGGACTGAAGAGACACACAGAAGGCCTGGTGCGTGGAGCCGGCACAGATGGCACAGGACTGGTGACACGCACTTCCGGGCGAGTGCGGGGAGCCGTCATTGGGTGTACCGGTCTGAAGAGGCGCACAGGAGGCCTGGTGCGTGGAGCCGGCACCGGTGGAGCGGACTGCTCTGGCACTGGAGTGTAGCAGACGGCCGGACCCGGACTGGGCACCGGTGGAGCGGACTGCTCTGGCACTGGAGTGGAGCAGACGGCCGGACCCGGACTGGGCACCTTTGGAGTGGACTGCTCTGGTATAGAGCGGAGCAGACGGCCGGACCCGGATTGGGCACCGATGGAGCGAACAGCTCTGGTACTGGAGCGGAGCAGACGGCCGGACCCGGACTGGGCACCTTTGGAGCGGACTGCTCTTTCACAGGAGTGGAGTAGGCCGGACTGTAGGCCGGACCCGGACTGATCCATTCCGACATTTCCTTTTCAAACTCCTCTGCTATCTCCCACATTTCCTCCAGAACTTCTCCAAAATATTTCCCCAAATATTCCTCTTGCTCCTTGCTCTGCGCCCCCCATTTGTACGTTGGCTTCTCCATGTTCCACAAGGGGAGTGGTACTGGCGCGTCTTCCTCGCGGCCAGACTACCCCCATAGCCCCCCCCCCGAAATTTTCTTGGGGTTGCCTACGGGCTCCATTACTTCCTGCTCCTCGATTACGATTACGACGCTGTCCTCTCTTTTCCTCCTTCTCTGGTGGTGGTTCATTCTGTCTCGCTCGGGTGTGTATTGAGTAGACCAAGGCGCAGCGCAGCGATAGTTCGACATAATTTATTAAAGTATTAACTATACTTGACGTGAACTATACAAAATAACAAAGATACATATACAAACGCAAAACACACTTACTTTCGATACCGGACAAATGACAATGAACCACACCTAAGGAGTGGAACAAACACATAAGTAGGATCCCTAATTAGAGACAATGCATAGCAGCTGCCTCTAATTAGGGATCCCACACACAACACCACACAGACATAGAACACATAGAACTGCCAGACTCTGACCATAGATTTATAGAGAAGCAATAGGCTTCTCTATGGCCAGAGCCTGACAATATCTGCGTTTTCTGTTTGTCTGTTGCCAGTTCGTGTCCTACCAGCGTGTTCCTGTGTTTCCTGAGCTCTAGTTTTAGCTAGTTTTTGCTTTTTCTTTCTGCCTGTCCTGACCCTGATCCTGCCTGACCTCCTGTAACTGCATGACTCTGATTTAGATTACGACTCTTTGCCTGCCTTGACCTACTGATTGCCTGCCTCTTGTATTGTAATAAACTTTGGCGCCGCCCCGTGAGTTTCTTTTTCACTATAATAGTTATGGAGTGTTACTGTTTTACAAAGGTTTTAGCGGTCCTTTTTCACTGAGGCACTCTTTCTTACGTTTAGCAGCGCTGAACATACACGCAAGTCCTTAATTATTTACAATCGAGCTCAGCTCTTGGATTTAGCACACTCAGCGCCGGACATGTTGAAAAGGCGACAGCGTGGATGCAGGGCGGGTCGGAAGTGTAAAGTAAAGCTGAGTAAGTACAAGCCGGTTATCCCAACTATCATTATGGGCAACGTGAGATCGCTACATAAGAAGATGGAGGAAATCGAGGGTCTAGTCCGTGGACAAAGGGATTACAGAGAAGCTAGTCTAGTATATCTGACCGAGACATGGCTGAATGATAACATCCCCACAGGGAACGTCACTATCGGGGGTTTCCAGACCATTAGATCGGACAGGGTTATCGCTTCTTCTGGTAAGAGTAAGGGAGGGGGGCTGGCTTTATTAGTTAACAACAGATTTGTAGCCCGGACATTGAGCTGTTAGCCATTAGCCTGAGACCCTACTATTTGCCGAGGGTATTCATGGCGGCCATTGCTGTTATTGTTTACATCCCGCCTTCCGCTGATGCAAACACAGCGTGTGACGTCATCCACTTCTTTGCCAGTTCTGGGGATTTTAACTATGCCTCTCTCTCTTCAACGCTGCCCACGTTCAAACAGTATGTGAAGTGCCCAACCAGGAATAATAAAACTCTGGACTTGCTATAAGCTAATGTGAAGGATGCATACAACTCTAATAAACCCTGGGTCACCAGCAACCTGAAGGCCCTGCTGAATAAGAAGAAGAGGGCCTTCAAGGAGGGGGACAGTTTTGGAGTTTTCATGGCTCCGGAGGTTCCTGGGAGTCCATATGGACAGCAGGCAGGAATGGGCTGGTAACACCGGGGTTCTGTACAAAAAGGACCAGAGCCGACTCTACTTTCTGAGGAGGCTCAGGTCCTTCAACGTGTGCAGTAAACTACTGCATACTTTCCACCAGTCTGTTTTGCAGTGGTGTGCTGAGGCACCAACATAAAGTCTGGTGATGCTTCTCAGGTAAATAGGCTGATCAGGAAAGCTATTTAAGTATCTTTCTCTGCCATCGACCTGTATAGTTAACCATGCAAATGTTTTTTATTTATTTATATCAACTTGCAATAATTGTATAATTTTTTCACCTAACACTCTATAACAATGTATTCAGTCATTCACTCATACTATGCAATGCCTTTTTATAGCTTTTTGCACTCCAGACTTCTTGTATTTTTATACTTTTTCATACTGCCGCACTATGTGTCATGTATCTGTCTGTCTGTCTGTCTGTCTGTCTGTCTGTCTGTCTGTCTGTCTGTCTGTCTGTCTGTCTGTCTGTCTGTCTGTCTGTCTGTCTGTCTGTCTGTCTGTCTGTCTGTCTGTCTGTCTGTCTGTCTGTCTCCTGTGTCTGCATCTGGGTCTTAGCCTGAGCCGTGATAGTACGAACTGACCTTGACTGACCCAGGAGTCTCGTACCAGCTCCTTAACGCTGTCTCCTGCCAAGGAGACACCATTGGAAGACACAAGGGGTTACTACAAAGCCTTATGGAGGGACTCCATAGCCTGGCAGAACGCCATGACCATACGTTCAATACATTGCTGGAGCAATTACGCGGATTCCCAACTAGGCAGCAAGCCACAACAGTAATCCCCCAGACTCTCAGCAACCTCGCCACCAGCGGCGCTTCTTCCCAGCCTACCCCGGTGTCCCGTGAACCTTGCTTACCTCCTCCGGAGCGCTACGCTGGAGAATCTGGAACGTGTCTCTCCCAAAAAGCTCCCTCATCTTCGAGCTGCAGCCTTCTTCATTCCCCTCGGACCACTCGAAGATAGTGTACTTGGTAACGCTGATGTCCGGAAGGGACCTCGCCTGGGCTATGGCGGTGTGGGAGCAACAGTCCATCATTTGCCTCAGTCTGGAGGAGTTCGTGGCAGAGGTACGAAAAGTGTTTGATTGTCCGGGAGAGAGGCTGCTCATCAGCTGCTCCAACTACGTCAAGACTCCCATAGTGTGGCAGACTACGCAGTGGATTTTTTCACATGGGCGGCTGAGAGTTCCTGGAACCCGGAAGCTCTGTTCGTCACATTCCTTCACGGATTATCGGATGTGATTAAAGAGCTGCACATGGACCTTGACTCCCTCATAGCCTTGACCATACGGATCGATGGGCGACAGGGGGTCTGTTTCCTGTCGCCCACGCTCGTCCTCGAATTCCACCTTGCCTCTGAGGAATCCCGGAAATCCCAGAAGTCTACATTTCCAAGAGAATCCGGTGTCACCCGAGTTCCCTCAGTAATTACAGAGGGCTCCCGACTCACCTTGTCCGGAGCCCATGCAACTGGGCAGGGCTAGATTGTCTCCTCCTGAGCACTTACACAGACTTATCTACCTGCCAATTAAAAGACCAGGCTCATCAGTAGGTACGAGTACACTGGTAAGGGGAGATTCCGATCTCTCACTACTCGTAACCCCCTCTGTGCTACCCTGTTGTGGAGAGACCAGTCCAAATCCATCCGGGTGCTCACTGACTCTGGTGCCGATGAAAGCTTTATGGACATTACCCTGGTGTTGGAGCTGGGTATCTCCAATAACACTCAGAGCGCTGGATGGGCGCTTTATGGGTAGAGTCACCCACAATACGGTTCCTATCAACATGCGAGTGTCAGGCAACCACAGTGAGGCTATGCAGTTTTTGCTCCTGGAGTCTCCTCATGTACCCATGGTTTTGGGGTTTTCATGGCTCCAGAGGCACAACCCCCTATCAACTGTTTTACGGGTCCATCATGGGTTGGAGTCCGTTTTGCCATGCACATTGTTTGAAGTCGGCGCAGCCTGCCCCGGGACGTCTTCCTGCGGGCTTGGGTAAAGCCTCGGATCTCTCCGCCATTCCCGCGGAGTACCACGGCTTTTTGGAGGTTTTCATCTCTTCCTCCCCATCAGCCCTACGACTGTGCAATTGACCTCTCCCGGGCACCGCACTGCCTCGGGGGCAATTTTATTCCCTGGAAGGGTACACTGAGAACTCTCTCGCTGCAGGGATTATGCATCCATCTGTCTCCCCCGCCGGCACAGGGTTCTTCTTTGGGGAGAAGAAGGACAAGACCCTGCATCCGTGTATTGACTACCGGGGTCTTAATGACATTACGGTTAAAACCCGTTACCCGCTACCCGCTACCACTCATCTCTTCGGCTTTCGAGCCTCTCCAGGGGGCGGTCATCTTCTCCAAGTTGGACCTTCGGAACGCCTACCATCTGGTTCGGATACGGGAAGGAGATGAGTGGAAGACAGCCTTTAACACGGCTAGCGGGCAATACGAGTAGCTAGTGATGCCGTTCGGACTGACCAACGCTCCCGCAGTGTTTTGTCTAACACTATGCCACTGATTCTATGCCACAAGAGCGGAGGGATCACAATACGGAGAGAGGGAAATATAGAAGCCAGATATTTACAGACACAAAGCACAGGGAGCAGCAGGGATGCTGTCAAACATATTGAGAGTGAGTGAGTGAGTGAGTGAGTGAGTGAGTGAGTGAGTGAGTGAGTGAGTGAGTGAGTGAGTGAGTGAGTGAGTGAGTGAGTGAGTGAGTGAGTGAGTGAGATGCCACGCCACTATCAGAGAAACACTATCAAATCAGAGTGATGGCCCAAAAGTAAAATGATCCTCGTGAGCTGGAAGGAGCCTCTAAATGAATTATACATGTGCCATTTCTTCTTTTTTTTTAAGCCGCTGGTTCGGTAGCAACCATTTTCCCCTCTTCTTTATGGTTTAAATATTTGAGTGCAGTCTGAAATGGAGGGCTAAGAGTGTGATGAAGGAGGGAAACTAAGAAAAGCTTTAAAAGCCAAGCAGGTACGAGCCTGGAGCTTGGAGAACAAGGCCAAAGGAAAGGACAGGGGCGAGAGGGTGAGACCGAGAAAGAAAAGAAGAAAGAGGGACACAGAGAGTGAAGACTGAAAATGATAAGTCTGGTGTGTGTACTGTGTGTGTGTGTGTGTGTGTGTGTGTGTGTGTGTGTGTGTGTGTGTGTGTGTGTGTCTAAGAAAAAAAAGTGCACCTATAACGGCAACAGAGACAGACACAGTAGTGATGCTACCCAAAAATCACATGAAATGTTGATGGACCAACCACAATTTAAAGGGTCAGTCTCTGTCCTACTCAAAATATATCTGAAATACTTAACATATATACATTTATATCTATTGTTAGACATAAGCTTGTATATCAAAATAATGAAATAAATAATGAAATACTGTATCTTCATAGATGAAAGAAGCTGAATATATTTCACTAAGGGCCTTATCGCAGTAGTCTAATAGCTAGTATAACACTTACCATGTCTGTGTCTGACACTGGACCAAAACTTGTGACATAAATATCAGTCTTCACCTCTGTCACTCGATCTGTAAAATATACACACACAAAAAAATATTTAAAATGTATTTAAAATCATCTTGTGTGCAAAGCTGTCATCAAGGCAAATAGTGCCTACTTTGAAGAATCTAAAATATGAAATATGTTTTGAGTTGTTTAACACTTTGTTTACTACATGATTCCATATGTGTTATTTCATAGTTGTGATGTCTTCACTATTATTCTACAATGTAGAAAATAGTAAAAATAAAGAAAAACCCTGGAATTAATAGGTTTGTCCAAACTTTTGACTGGTACTGTATGTCAACAAGGCATCCACTTGCAAATCCTATGTTAAAACACATGTTTCTGAGAATTGTGAGGTACATCTGGAATGAGATGTGGTTGAGATCAATCCACCCACTGAATGCCATGATTTCACATTAAACTTAGATGACTGTGCTGTCATGGCAACGCTTTGTCCATGATGCCATATTTACATTTGCTCATCGCTCATCCTCCTGCCTCAGACTCCCTGGTGAACAGTGGGAAGGGAACACACACTACATCATGCTACGTCTGCACTGTCCCCAGGGGGAAACACACTCACTCTCCTCACTGCCCTTCAGACACTTTAGAGCATCTCAATTGGATAAAGTGGCCTCCTTTCCTGGTCTCCAACTCTCCATGCAAAGGAATTAATTCTGACCCAAGTATAGTAAAACATTGGTGGATGTCTACCAGGTGGGAGTTACATATTGATGGTGAGTAGGGTGATTTAATATACTCCCATATAATCTAAAAGCAATATCCTAGTAAGGGTGCACAGCTCAGGCCGACATATGATACCTAGTTAAAAGTACAATCTAAATCCAATCCATCACTAACGTGTCAACAATAATCATTCTTATATACAGTAAATACATGTGTGCACACAAACACAGGCCATCACACACATACACATACACAGGCCATCACACACATACACAAACACAGGCCATCACACACATAAACACACTTGTATTTAACACACATACACATACAGAGGCCATCACACAGATACACAGGCCATCACACACAAACACAGGCCATCACACACACACACACACATACAGAGGCCATTACACAGATACACATACAGAGGCCATCACACAAAAATACATACAGAGGCCATCACACAGATACACAGGGCATTACACACATACACAAACACAGGCCATCACACACATACACATACACAGGCCATCACACACATACACAGGCCTCACACACATACAAACACAGGCCTATACACACACATACACAAAAACATGTTTTCACTTTGTCATTATGCGGTATTGTGTGTAGATGGGTGAGAGAAAAGTATACACTACCGTTCAAAAGTTTGGGGTCACTTAGAAATGTCCTTGTTTTTGAAAGAAAAGCACATTTTTTGTCCATTAAAATAATTGATCCGAAATACAGTGTAGACGTTGTTAATGTTGTAAATGACTATTGTAGCTGGATTTTTAATGGAATATCTACGTAGGCATACAGAGGCCCATTATCAGCAACCATCACTCCTGTGTTCCAGTGGCACGTTGTGTTAACTAATCCAAGTTTATCATTTTAAAATCGATCATTAGAAAACCCTTTTGCAATTATGCTAGCACAGCTGAAACTGTTGTGCTGATTAAAGAAGCAATAAAACTGGCCTTCTTTAGACTAGTTGAGTATTTGGAGCATCAAGTTCGATTACAGGCTCAAAATGGCCAGAAATAAAGAACTTTCTTCAGAAACTCATCAGTCTATTCTTGTTCTGATAAATGAAGGCTATATCATGCGAGAAATTGCCAAGAAACTGAAGAGCTTGTACAACGCTGTGTACTACTACCTTCACAGAACAGCGCAAACTGGTTCTAACCAGAATAGAAAAAGGAGTGGGAGGCCCCGGTGCACAACTGAGCAAGAGGACAAGTACATTAGTGTCTAGTTTGAGAAACAGACGCCTCACGTCCTCAACTGGCAGCTTCATTAAATAGTACCCGCAAAACACCAGTCTCAACGTCAACAGTGAAGAGGCGACTCCGGGATGCTGGCCTTCTAGGCAGAGTTGCAAAGAAAAAGTTATATCTTCATCTGTCCAGTGTCTGTGTTCTTTTGCCCATCTTAATCTTTTCTTTTTATTGGCCAGTCTGAGATATGGCTTTTTCTTTGTAACTCTGCCTAGAAGGCCAGCATCCCGGAGTCGCCTCTTCACTGTTGACGTTGAGACTGGTGTTTTGCGGGTACTATTTAATGATAAACTTGGATTAGCTAACACAACGTGCCATTGGAACACAGGAGTGATGGTTGCTGATAATGGGCCTCTGTACGCCTATGTAGATATTCCATTAAAAACTAGCTGTTTCCAGCTACAATAGTCATTTACAAAATTAACAATTTCTACACTGTATTTCTGATCAATTTGATGTTATTTTAATGGTGTCACGTTCAGGTGTGTAGAGAGACCAAGGCGCAGCGTAGCGATAGTTCGACATCGTTTATTAAATAAATAAACTAGACTGGACATCGAACTATACAAAATAACAAATACAATATAATGATGAAACACACGTAGCACGAATACGGGACATACATATAACAACATATAACAATGAACCACGCCAAGGGAGTGGAACATAGACAATTAAGTAGGATCCCTAATTAGAGGTAATGTATAGCAGCTGCCTCTAATTAGGGATCCCACACACAACACCACACAGATGTAGAATTATAGATCTGCCAGACTCTGACCAGGGAAAAAAACATCCAACAATCATCGCAGGTGGCGGTTCCGGCCCCGGCGAAGTGGATAACTTCCTCCCCTTTTCTACTGGGCCCGGACTGGGCACTGGTGTGGCAGGCAACTCAGGCCATTTAAAGGGGCAACCCACTGGTCCTGGAAATGACCATGGTGGGGCAAAAGGCTCAGGCCATGGAGCGGGGCAAATAACCGGGCCAGGACTGGGCACCGGTGTGGCAGGCGACTCCGGCCATATAAAGGGGCAATCCACCGGTCCTGGAAATAACAATGGTGGGGCAAAAAGCTGTCGAGCTTCACGGGAGGCTCCGGGCTGTGGAGCGTCACGGGAGGCTCCGGGCTGTCGAGCGTCACGGGAGGCTCCGGGCTGTCGAGCGTCACGGGAGGCTCCGGGCTGTCGAGCGTCACGGGAGGCTCCGGGCTGTCGAGCGTCACGGGAGGCTCCGGGCTGTCGAGCGTCACGGGAGGCTCCGGGCTGTCGAGCGTCACGGGAGGCTCCGGGCTGTCGAGCGTCACGGGAGGATCCGGGCTGTCGAGCGTCACGGGAGGCTCCGGGCTGTCGAGCGTCACGGGAGGCTCCGGGCTGTCGAGCGTCACGGGAGGCTCCGGGCTGTCGACCGTCACGGGAGGCTCCGGGCTGTCGACCATCACGGGAGGCTCCGGGCTGTCGACCATCACGGGAGGCTCCGGGCTGTCGACCATCACGGGAGGCTCCGGGCTTTCGACCATCACGGGAGTCTCCGGGCTGGTGAGGCGCACCGACGGTCTGATGCGTGGAGCCGGCACTGGAGGCACCTGGCTGGGCACACGCACTGGAGGTCGAGTGCGGGGAGTCGGCACGGGACGTACCGGACTGGAGACGCGCACTTGAAGCCTGGTGCGTGGAGTCGGCACTGGTGGCACCGAACTAATAACACGCACCTCAGGGATAGTGCGGGGAGCAGGCACAGGACGTACCTGACTGGAGACGCGCACTGGAAGCCTGGTGCATGGAGTCGGCACTGATGGCACCGGACTGATGACACGCACCTCAGGGCTAGTGCGGGGAGCAGGAACAGGACGTACCTGACTGGAGACGCGCACTGGAAGCCTGGTGCGTGGAGTCGGCACTGATGGCACCGGACTGATGACACGCACCTCAGGGCGAGTGCGGGGAGTCGGCACGGGACGTACCGGACTGGAGAGGCGCACTGGAGGCCTGGTGCGTGGAGCCGGCACTGGAGGAACCTGGCTGGGCACACGCACTGGAGGTCGAGTGCGGGGAGTCGGCACGGGACGTACCGGACTGGAGACGCGCACTTGAAGCCTGGTGCGTGGAGTCGGCACTGGTGGCACCGAACTAATAACACGCACCTCAGGGCTAGTGCGGGGAGCAGGCACAGGACGTACCTGACTGGAGACGCGCACTTGAAGCCTGGTGCGTGGAGTCGGCACTGGTGGCACCGAACTAATAGCACGCACCTCAGGGCGAGTGCGGGGAACAGGCACAGGACGTACCTGACTGGAGACGCGCACTGGAAGCCTGGTGCGTGGAGTCGGCACTGATGGCACCGGACTGATGACACGCACCTCAGGGCTAGTGCGGGGAGCAGGCACAGGACGTACCTGACTGGAGACGCGCACTGGATTGATGACACGCACCTCAGGGCTAGTGCGGGGAGTAGGCACAGGACGTACCTGACTGGAGACGCGCACTGGAAGCCTGGTGCGTGGAGTCGGCACTGATGGCACCGGACTGATGACACGCACCTCAGGGCGAGTGCGGGGAGCAGGCACAGGACGTATCGGACTGGAGAGGCGCACTGGAGTGTAGCAGACAGCCGAACCCAGACTGGGCACCGGTGGAGCGGACTGCTCTGGCACTGGAGAGTAGCAGACGGCCGGACCCAGACTGGGCACCGGTGGAGCGAACTGCTCTGGCACTGGAGTGTAGCAGACGGCCGGACCCGGACTGGGCACTGTTGGAGCGAACTGTTCTGGCACTGGAGTAGAGCAGACGGCCGGACCCCGACTGGGCACCGGTAAAGCGGACTGCTCTTTCACGGGAGTGGAGTAGGCGACTGGACACGGATTATTCCATTCCGACATTTCCCGTTCCACCTCTTCCGCTATCTCCCACATCTCCTCCAAAACGTCTCCAAAATGTCTCTCCAAATACTCCTCCTCTTCTACACTTTGCGCCCCCCATTTATAATTTGGGCACAGTGTATCCCACATGGAGAGTGGTACTGGCGCGTCCTCCTCGTTGCCAGACCATCCCCATAGCCCCCCCCCGAAATTTTCCTGGGGTTGACTACGGGCTCCTTTACCTCGATAACGCCGCTGTCTTCCTTTCTTCTCCTTTGCTCCAGATTTACGCTGCTTGGTCGGGTGGTGGTTCATTCTGTCACGTTCGGGTGTGTAGAGAGACCAAGGCGCAGCGTAGCGATAGTTCGACATCGTTTATTAAATAAATAAACTAGACTGGACATCGAACTATACAAAATAACAAATACAATATAATGATGAAACACACGTAGCACGAACACGGGACATACATATAACAACATATAACAATGAACCACGCCAAGGGAGTGGAACATAGACAATTAAGTAGGATCCCTAATTAGAGGTAATGCATAGCAGCTGCCTCTAATTAGGGATCCCACACACAACACCACACAGATGTAGAATTATAGATCTGCCAGACTCTGACCATAGAACTATAGAGAAGCAAAGCTTCTATGGCCAGAGCCTGACAAATGGACAAAAAATGTGCCTTTCTTTCAAAAAACAAGGACATTTCTAAGTGACCCCAAACTTTTGAACGGTAGTGTATATTTAATACATTTTCTATTTAGGCTGTAACACCTAAAAATGTGGAATAAGACAAGGGGTATGAATACTTTCTGAAGGCACTGTAAATGTTAAGATCTACTGAGGTCTTGGCAGGCAGTAGCTAGGCTACACCACCATTCACACTATTATTGTTGGGGTGTTAGGACCTAGCTTAACAATTGTGCATCCATCCGTGAGTAACTCTGGTCCGTAATCACTCATTCACTCAGGACTTATTTGTTCATTCAGGTCTGTATATACTTACTCATGTACAGTTGTTATATCATATCACGTGCAATATTGCAAGTAATTCTTGGACTTAACTCACGTAGTCATTCACTCAGGAATGCATTTTAGTATCCTGTCAGTTGTATCTTCCATTGCTTTTAGTATATCGAATGTGCAATACGTGCAGTTATCTGTAATTAAACCCTCCGCACTAAGGACTGTATTTTAAGGGAATTACTATTATTACCCCAAATTATATCATACACACATTTAGCTATTTAAGTATATCTTCCTGTCATTTACCTGTACAGTTAATGTAATCAGGCAAATATTCACCTACCTGTAAATTTAACTGTATATTTACCTGTACAGTTAATTTAACCATGCAAAATTTTCACTTACCTGTTCATTTAACCAGTCTGTCTATTAAGTCAACTATTATTACCCTTGCTCATATCATACGCATTTTTAGCTATTGAAGTATTTCTCTGCCATCGACCTGTATAGTATAGTTAACCATGCACCATCCGCCAATGCATAGTGTACATATTCAGCCAACCACTCATACTATGCAATATCTTTTTATAGCTTTTTTAGCACTCCAGACTTCTTGTATTTCTATACTTTTTCATACTGACGCTCTATGTATCATGTATCGTGTATCTGTCTTTTGTGTATTTTCGTTCTGGCATTTTGCACCTGCCCTATGTTTTGTTGTAGCTGCTTGACAAAGTGATTTCCCCCCGGGGATCAAGTATCTATCTATCTATCTATCTATCTATCTATCTATCTATCTATCTATCTATCTATCTATCTATCTATCTATCTATCTATCTATCTATCTATCTATCTATCTATCTATCTATTACATAAATGACCGAGCTTGACAGACATCCTTTTTTAGTATAGGCCCCTCAACATTCCAGACTCAAACTTGACATTCCCTATGAAGAACACCAACTGTTACTATAACAAAGCTGAACAACCACTAGCTAACTAGTTAGAGATGGGAATTACTCTTGGCTAAACCATTTTTGAGACGAGACGTGTTAGTAAATCCGTTTTAAAAGCTTTCTTTGGGGCCCTGTTCAAAATCTGTAGGCTTCTGAAATGAGAAAAAATAACAATACCAGGAGTATTACACAGTATTTTCCAATTAAATCATGTTTCAGCTTACACCATGAACATGGATTATCCTAATGCCTATGTGTGATGACACGGTGCAGCATCAATGGAGCCCTGGGTAACCTCAAACAAGGTTTACATTGACTTTCAAAAATCATTACCACTTATTTCAAATTCTCAACATCCCAGAATTCATGCCTTTTTTGTCTGTTATGAGGTAATTTAATAAGCTTCTTACATTTTCTTTTGAGGTCAGGAGTGAAAAACAAACAAACAGTCTACTTATATCGAATTACACTGAATTGTCTACAACGGCAAGCCTTGATTTAAGCCAAATCTGAGAGCTATTGTGCAATTCTAAAAACTCTCAGTGAAAAAAAACAAATTTTCCATAAATAAAACAGCCATTTCCCAGTACACATCTGGTGCATCTGTCTTCATTTGGATTACCATGAGACCAAAGAACTCTATTGCCTGACTGTAGAGTGCTTCTGTCATGAAATAATACCTACAACTAGATAAACATCAACATAAATCATAGCACCTTGTGGGCTATTCTAGGATCCATGAAAAGTTAAAACCGAAATAAGTCCTCATTAAACGAGTCAAGGAAGCATATTCAATCACACCAACGCCAGTGCAGGCTGTACTGGGATCAGTGAGAGGCTACTATATAACCATTTTCAGTCATCTTTAACGAACCAGGCATTATAAATCACACCACTCACACCTAATGTGGGCTGCTCTTGGATCAGTAAGAAGCCAGAAGCAAAGTACATCCTTGCCAGCAAATTACAGTTGGAAGTACAGTACCATTGTAAGTGACCACAAAATAAGGCCAGTTGTAAACTGCTCATGGCTAAAGGGCTATCCCAAATGCCAATTCGTACCCTTCTGGATGTGACACAGTCATCATGACGATCACATTTGCACGGTAGGTATTTGGTTTTTGTTATCTTACCTTTTTCTAACAGAATTCCCTAGTTGTGACTAAGACTCATCTTTGTACACTTACGTCCAGTGTCTATGCTGCTCATCAGATCTGGGACACTCTCTTAGGAGCCATTGAGGTATTGAGAGCTATTTTGCCCTGTGAGTCAAGCACCCTTGGACAGTATGAATTAGAGAGTCCACAATCATAGGAAGCCTACACTCATAGACAGCTCAATCATCATGGCTAGCCAGACACACCAAAACACACAGAGAAAAGCTGCATTTCATAAAATGTGAGTGTCAACGGTTTTAAATGCATGCACGCAAACAAAACTTCAAAGTGATTGGGTCAATAAAACAGCCTAGAATAGCTCTTACAGTATCTCTTCTGTTACACAAGATAAAACTGTCTGTGTTGTTGTCTTGGTTATAAGGGGGATACAAATCCAAGCTCAGTAACTCATTCTGACACCAGACAAGTTGTTTTTGAATTTAAACAAGCTTCTATCTGGGGAAATGTAAGAGATTGAGACAATTATTTTCTTTATCTCAAAGTAAGGTAAAACTTTGAATAAATATATGTCCTGGAGTGTTACTGGGTGTGCAGGCTTTTGTCCAGCTCTACTCTAACACACCCAAATCTACTAATTAAGGTCCTGCTGAGCAGCTGATCAACATTTAAAAGCAATTTAACTTTCATTTTATTTTGTATGGAAAGTATGTCAAGTTAGCTGCTCACCGCCAAGTCCAGGTCTTAATCGGTTGTCATAGCCATCCAGAAGGCTGTCCAAGATCCGGGTGAACAGAGTGATATTGTTTTTGAAGGCATCTGAAGCATATGCAGACGATTCCACTCTTGATCTAAGTAGGTAACATTAAGTAGTAGAAACATCAATGATTATGAAAGAGATGTGAGGGGAAAATTGACATATGTGGGAAAAACATTGTTCTTGTGTGTTTTCCTAAGTAATAATAAAACCTATGTCAACCTCTCTCTGCCAACTTCCTCTCTTGGAATGGGACAGAGCACTACGCGGCAAACAATTGTTCTATATGAATGTGTCTCAGTTGGCTTCTTGCAAAGACAACCAGCCTCTCTCTCGTTAATTCATTATGGAACAGACAGTTCCACCTCACCAAAGAAATTCCTAAACATTTCCGAAGAGAAATGAAGGAAGGCATCAAGGAATCGTGCATCAGTCGGGTTATCACATTACTGAGTTGTCTATTTTTCAGATTTATACAAATGTTCTAACTTCCTGGAGCTGTGCGCAATCTCCACCTAGAGTCTGCTTTGCAGGTCACCGCGCAATTGGGTGTCTCCGCTCTCCAGACAAATTGTGCCACCATGTTATTACGAATTTTCTTTTTTTTAATAGTCCTTTCGCGTGACAGCTTTATTCCAATATGAGAACCATTTAGATTGGCCAAAACTGACAAGATTTCGAACGTGCAGATGTAGTGCGCGCAAACACCGATTACTGATTTTTTCTGCTGATATTTTTGGGGGTATAAAGATAATACAACGAAACTTACCTTGACTGCCACAGTACCATCATCGAGAAGAACACCGATAGATAATGCGATAAATCCCATCGCTCGCTCATTGCTGAAATCCAAACCTACAGAATGGGAGGTTGCCCAATTAAAGGCAATTTTCAGAGCCCGACATTCCATTCATGAAGAGATTCGGTTGAAATGCTGAGCAATACCATTCAATCTGAATTATTGCCTTTTGTTAACAAATTAATGCAAACTAATTATATACACTGTTTTCTCTATCCAAAATCAAATAGTCATGTACTTTATATCCTATAAAGTACAAGCAAAGACATCAAATTTGATGGCAAAATGCAAACACAAATACATTCAACCACTTCGTAAAAAACCTTATACATAATTTTAAAAAACGTATTATAGTTATTGAAAAGTTATTATTTGCTGATAGAGCAAGAATATTTTTTGGAAACGTTTTGGAAATCATCAAACCTTCAAGACAACTGTCACTTAGTCGAAGCAAAACAATGAGGCGGTTGACGGCTAGGCTTCCTGACTAGCAGAAGGTATCCCCCTTTGATTTTCTTTCAGAGAATCCAGCTGTAAAGTTGCGCCCAAGAGAGCTGTGCATTAACTAAATTACACCACAGAGATTTGGAAATGCACCCGGAGTGCGCGTAAAGATTGTGACTATATTCCAAACCCTGAAAAATCTAAAAGACCGTCTGTAGCTCTGTATCCAAGTGCCGAGGTTCACAGATATTTTCGATATTGGCTGCCGCTTTTCACCTGTAACCGATGCACCCGCGCGCCAAAATCCGCGTGGCTCGAGCCACTGAGAAAAGTGAGGAAGACGAGCGAGGCAGATATACTAGGTCCTAAAGATAGCTTCCACCCGTTGACCACCAGAATAAATCCCAGAATTGATTTCCAGTGACAAATGTAGGGTTGAGAGTTCTGGAAAAGCTCTTTCTCTGCAACACAAAGCACATCACCACCATGTAGAAACTAGAACTGGTTTCAAGTAAAGGAGCTGGAAAGATGCTAAGATGTTATGGGAGGAACTTTGGATGCACTCAGCGGCTGCGTGACTTCGTGTATACTAATAAACTCAGAAATCAACATGGTCTCAGGGTAATTCGTATGATTCTGTAAGTAAATCTGACACAATCTATTTAGTAATGTAAATCTGTGACAATACATTTAGTATGATATTGTATATTAGGTTACATTATGAATGGAATAGGGGTTGTACAATAACATATGAATTCTAGAATTCATACACTGTATCTTACCTGGTTAAACAATATCATACAAATTGGATGACATAACCTTATTACATTTTAGTCATTTAGCAGGCACTCTTATCCAGAGCAACTTAAAGTAGTGAGCGCATACATTTTAATATTTGTCCATACTAGTCCCAGTGGGAATCAATCCCACAACCCTGGTGATGCAAGTGCCATACTCTACCAATTTAACCACACGGGAGCGTAGAAAACAATATTGGGATTACAGCAACATGGTAGCAACAAAACATGGCAGCAACACAACATGGTAGCAGCACAAAACAGGGTACTAACCTGTTTTGTACAATCAACTGATTGCAGCATTACCGGAAAAATGCGGGAGAAGGTAAGAAACTTGTCTGTCGGCCCTTCATTAAAGACCAACATTTGTTTTAAAAAATGTGATAAATAAAGTATACTAGTTCCTTTTTATGGACCAAAACATGTGCCGTACAGGTTGCCGATTCCATGGCACATGGTTTATGAACTGATACACAAAACAATGCCTGATTCAAAACTTTAGTTTTATATTTATTTAAATGATCATACTACATTTTTGCGACCAATGGAATGTTATGTATATGGGGGGTACAACCATCCCAGCTCAGCAGATTTTACTGCAAAGAGACAGAATCATTAGATCACTTGTTTTGGTACTGCCCATCAGTGGCGACCCATCATTCAGGGAAGGTTCGAATTGCTTGGAAATTGAATGATGTATTTCGAATTGCTTGGAAATTGATTTGTAACCCCTCCCAGATTCATGGGCATCAATAATTTGTATTACTTAAATTTTTTGGGTGTGATTTGTTAAATTGGGTAACCTTTAACTGTCGATAGTGTTGAAGTGAAGATTACATATCCATCTGTCCAAATATGTAAAAAAAAAAAAAAACTTTCCAACTTACTTTTTCACATGACTGTAGGTGTTTCAGCCTAGCTCAGTGTTTTTTGTGGTGGTGGGGCAAGCCAGCAGAAATCAGAGCATTTTGCCGTGATTGGCTCAGTGTTCTGTCACTCATGGGGACACTACGTCACCGCCAAGTCCTTAGTAAGGCTAGACATCGAAAATGTAAGCCCTTTGGATCCTGCCATAGAGTTCAATTAGAAGTGCCCTTCTAAGAAGGCCATTGGCCACAGATAAAATGACGTCAAATCACGTTACATGTACAGTAGCTTTGATTGTAAACATCTTACTTTCAAAATCTTAGCTAGCAGTCATCATCATGAATCAAGTCGAAAATCTACTGGCAAATACTTTTTAATCCTAGTCAGATGAAGAGAAATAATGAAAATAAATTATAGATAAAGCGTATCGGTACTCATCGGCCATTGGACATAAACAAGTTGGAAATCGCAAATTCAAAAATGACTGGTTTGGAAGGAATCGGTGATAGTGGCTAACGGCAAGTATTGCAACTGGGAAGTCAGGAATAAACAAGCTCAAACTGGGAAAATAATTTTTGAACGGTTATTAAACCTGACCTCTTTCTCTTTCTTTGATAACAAAATTTGCCCACAAAGGACCGCCGCGCCACCTTCCTGTTCAAGTGCACACATCACAACAAGGTGAGTCCAAAAATGTATTGTATGCTGCTGCATAAAATATGTAATATGCCAGGAAGATATACAGTCATGGCCAAAAGTGTTGGCACCCCTGAAATGTTTCCAGAAAATGAAGTATTTCTCACAGAAAAGTATTGAAATTACACATGTTTTGCTATACACATGTTTATTTCCTTTGTGTGTATTGGAACAACACAAAAAAACAGAGGAAAAAAAGCAAATTTCACATAATTTCACACAAAACTCCAAAAATGGGCCGGACAAAATTATTGGCACCCTTAACTTAATATTTGGTTGCACACCCTTTGGAAAAAATAACTGAAATCAATCGCTTCCTATAACCATCAATAAGCTTCTTACACCTCTCACCCGGAATTTTGGACCACTCTTCTTTTGCAAACTGCTCCAGGTCTCTTATATTGGAAGGGCGCCTTTTCCCAACAGCAATTTTAAGATCTCTCCACGGGTGTTCAATGGGATTTAGATCTGGACTCATTGCTGGCCACTTCAGAACTCTCCAGCGCTTTGTTGCCATCCATTTCTTGGTGCTTTTTGAAGTATGTTTGGGGTCATTGTCCTGCTGGAAGACCCATGATCTCGGACGCAAACCCAGCTTTCTGACACTGGGCCCTACATTGCGACCCAAAATCCTTTGGTAATCCTCAGATGTCATGATGCCTTGCACACAGTCAAGGCACCCAGTGCCAGAGGCAGCAAAACAACCCCAAAACATCTTTGAACCTCCACCATATTTGACTGTAGGTACTGTGTTCTTTTCTTTGTAGGCTTCATTCTGTTTTCGGTAAACAGTAGAATGATGTGCTTTACCAAAAAGCTTTATCTTGGTCTCATCTGTCCACAAGACGTTTTCCCAGAAGGATTTTGGCTTACTCACGTACATTTTGGCAAACTGTAGTCTTGCTTTTTTATGTCTCTGTGTCAGCAGTGGGGTCCTCCTGGGTCTCCTGCCATAGCGTTTCATTTCATTCAAATGTCGACGTATAGTTTGCGCTGACACGGATGCACCCTGAGCCTGCAGGACAGCTTGAATTTCTTTTGAACTTGTTTGGGGCTGCTTATCCACCATCCGGACTATCCTGCGTTGCAACCTTTCATCAATTTTCCTCTTCCGTCCACGTCCAGGGAGATTAGCTACAGTGCCATGGGTTGCAAACTTCTTGATCATGTTCCGCACTGTGGACAAAGGAACATCTAGATCTCTGGAGATGGACTTGTAACCTTGAGATTGTTGATATTTTTCCACAATTTTGGTTCTCAAGACCTCAGACAGTTCTCTTCTCCTCTTTCTGTTCTCCATGGCACACACAGAAACACAATTCAAAGACTGAGTCAACTTCTCTCCTTTTTATCTGCTTCCAGGTGTGATTTTTATATTGCCCACACCTGTTACTTGCCCCAGGTGAGTTTAAAGGAGCATCACATGCTTGAAACAAACTTATTTATCCACAATTTTGAAAGGGTGCCAATAATTTTGTCCGACCCATTTTAGGAGTTTTGTGTGAAATTATGTGAAATTTGCTTTTTTTCCTCTGTTTTTTTGTGTTGTTCCAATACACACAAAGGAATTAAACATGTGTATAGCAAAACATGTGTAATTTCAATACTTTTCTGTGAGAAATACTTCAGGGGTGCCAACACTTTTGGCCATGACTGTATATATACTGTAGCTAAGAAAGTAATACTAAGTGTATGTTGTGTAGTAAGTTGTTAGTAGCCCATTTGCCTCACCATAATCATTTGGTCTATTTTCCCCTCTTAATTTCGCCTACTGTTCTGATTTGGTGGTGCACATTTAGTCTATAACCTGTTTTAGAGAAATGTAATCATCAAATATTGTAAGAGCTTTCATTGTCTGCTTATATGCCACCTTTATTTATCCTACGGTTCTGACTTGGTGTACAGGGAGAACACTGTGAGAACGGCCCATGTTCTGAATTCTGTCGCTAAACAAATAGTTGTATTGACTACATCCATCCTAGCTTGCTCATTAATGCCTTAATCGAAATTATAAATTGCCTCTTATCCGCTTGTCATCCCCTTGTGCCAAACTTTGTACATCTCAATTGTCATTAGAAACCACATTTGTTTAAGCAAGTCAGCCATATCAGCTATGTTTTTTTAAAAGGCAGTAAATGAGGCTGAATTAACTGTTTCGCTGCCAGACAAGGCTCCGCTGATAGCCAGGTGTAAGATGTTGGGACAGCTTTATATAGGCCCTAACAGTTTGTGGGCAACATTTGAGTGCAATTAATGTATTGTTTAGTGGCTTTGCTGGCACGCATCCCACATTTTTTGCCCCACGAAAATGTACATGCTAAAATCACCACAGCACTTAGTACTGGTACATAGCCAAGTTATTGATACTCATTGTGTATTTATCACTACATATTTTACTTTTCTACTGTTTCTCTCTACATTGCTGGCAAGGGCCAATAAGTAAGCATTTCACTGTTAGTCTACACCTGTTGTTCACTAAGCATGTGACAAATACAATTCAATTCATATTTTTAGCATACACTCTCATCCAGAGTGATTTACAGAAGCAATTAGGATTAAGTGCCTTGCTCAAGGGCACATTGATAGATTATTTTCATCTAGTTGGCTAAGGGATTCGAACCAGCAACCTTCCAGTTACTTGTCCATCACACTTAACCACTAGGCTACCTGCTGTCCTATAGCTTGTCATCCTTTACATGAACCTCCTGAACTTATCCTTATAGGCTTTATCTAAGTGGGTTAACACAGTCTTGTGAGATGCAGGAGACCTGGTTCGACCCCAGTAAGTCACAAGAGTAAGATGAAATAGGGAGTGGAAAGGCTATCCTTAGAAGGGCTATGAAAGGGCTATTCAACTGTATTCTTATGGGGGCCAAATTTATATGAAGAAAATAAATTAAACTTGCCACATTTGCTTCAGAAACTGCCAGAATCTTCAGTTTAGATCAGTGCAATCCGGGATCCTTGGGACACCCCTAACCTTAACCCTTACCATAACCCCTACCCTTACCCTAACCGTAACCCTTACCTAACTCTAACCTTAACCCTTAAACATTTTACAACTTTCTATTTCAAGTTAAGAGGATCTTAATTCCAAATGTGTTACAATTTACATGTATTAGCTATCCCGATTGATAATTGCAAGTTTGTTTTAATCATCACACTGTATTCTTGCAGTTCATCACAACAATTATTTGAAAAACATTACAAACAGAAGGTGGGGGTAGTCCACAGGCAGACAGACAGAGGGTTGAGTGATATGCAGACGTTACATTAACATTGCTACATTAAACATGCCTTAACATCCAAACCGGTTTGTGTTTTTACACATCAGCACCACATGTCAGCTGGTAGTAAGCAAAATGTGAAATAATTACAATAAAATGAACAGGAACAATGTTGCACATTATCAAGACAGAAAAAGCAGGGAAATTCATATTCAAACAGTCCAACATAGCAGTAGGGACTTGAGATTTGTTTACAGGCGATATCTAAGCAGTCTATTTCTGAGCCTGTTGATTCTTGCTGAGCACTGGTCCGGTTTAATGTTCATGATGACCCTCTGAAGGAACTCAAAGGTGTACTTCATATTACGGGGGTATTCCAGGTTAAGGCAGTAGATTGTGCCCATCAACATGATAAAGCCTGTTGGCACATCTCTGACATCATGAAGGATGATCTTCTCCTCTACTACCACAGCCACATTAAAGACTTCCAAAGGAAATGCATCATCCAACGGACCTTCGTGTCCAATCAGCAGTCCAACCAGCAGTCCTTTCATTATCACGTCGAGGGTTTCTCCATGGGCCTGAAAAAATACAAAGATATAAACACCTTTGACATCTCCACAGATCGCTACTCTACTTTGTACTAAATTGTCGTCAACTCAAGTAAACTGCACCACGTCCTCATCTTTCAATGGAGCTGAGACCTGCCCTCTGTCCGAGAGTGAGTGAGAGACAGAGAAGCAAACACAACTGTAAAATGACAGCAAAACATGGTAACACTAGGCGCTGTGCCCTGAATATAACATGATTATGATTAATGATCATTAGGCTGCCATACGCATGTGACGTGTGAGCACGTAGCGGCGGCATGGAGCACTTTGTATTCACAATGCATAGATTAAGCAGACTGCACACAGCTCCTCCTGAGAAGATCTGAGTACAGTTCATTTCACAAGGGTCAGAGTTCGTTTGGAGTGTTCACATATGAATTTCAAATGAAAGTATACTTAATTTAACTGTATACCATGAAATGTGTAAATACAATGTCACTTACATCACACATCCTGATTATGTTGGAGGAATCCTCTGAAAGATAGCAGGGAAGACCAAGCAGGGCAGCTGTTCTTCTGTTTTGGTTTGTGTCCTGCACACAAAATAAATTGGATATTATTATATTAAAATAGAATCCTACTTTTACGAGACATTGATAGGAACATTTTATTTTTTAAATACACTATGCACCTCCTTTTGAAGACACTGCAGAACACTGCTCAGGTTTAACCTTCTACTCGATGCAACAAAGCACAAAATACAGGATTTCCATGCTGTACTCAGTTGGAAAAGGATGACCTGTCTCTCACTAAACAATGCAGGCCGTCTGTCCTTGACTGCGGAGATGAGTGGTTCATCACCAATGATCTCTTGTCTTCGCTGTGAGAATGTTGCAAACATCAATTCATCCAGGAGCTGTAGATTTGGATCCTTCTTCTGCACTTCGAGAAGCATGGTCTCGCGACACTAGACTTGAAAGTGCAATCTACAAATGTACATTTAACCGATTCCCTGTTCCTTAAATTAGTTTAGATGGTACAAATACTTGTTAATGTTACTAGGCTCTGAAAATTTACACAAATCACAGCATAACGTAGTCACAATTTTAAGTCCTTCTATTGCATGTTCTTTCAAATGGTTTTTAAGTTCAGTGTAGGTTTGAAATGTGTTTAAACAGTCTTCATAAATACAGACGAGGCCTGAACAGCTCCGATGCTGTCCATGACACTTTGTAATAATGTATTATTCTTCCTTGGTGTCACGAGTCGGGATGGTGAGAGACCAAGGCTCAGCGCACTCATAGTTCGACATTATTTATTGAATATTAAATAATCTGAACGACCTAAACAAACGATATACAAACGTCTCATTTTAACACCAAAACCAAACACGAATGTAAATGATAACACACACACACTACGTTACCTGTGACTGGAAGAATATACAATGACCCACAAACCCAGTGTGGAACATCCCAACATATGTAGGATCCCTAATTAGAGACAATGCACTGCAGCTGCCTCTAATTAGGGATCCAAACCATTCCCCACACAGAAACAGAAATAATAGATCTGTCAGACTCTGACCAAGGTTATATAGAGAAGCAAAAGGCTTCTCTATGGCCAGAGCCTGACACTTGGCCATTGGAGGAAAACACACAAAACTTACATTTCCACTTCATCAACTGGACATTGGCTGAAAATCTGAAAAAAAACACACAAAAAAACACTTAATACAATATGTTACAAAAATGAACCTATATTTTTAACTAACAAAACTAATATTGCGGTAACATTTTAAAACTAAACCAATTGGCATTACCTTTACGTTTATAACGTTACTTGACAGACGAAAAATAATGACTGATAATGTGGGGGGGGGACTAGCTAACATCAAGGCCACGAATTTAGCCTTCCCAGGCTGTTAGAAAGCACACGTATATTACGTTATCAATGTTATTACATTACTATGCCTAAGGTTAATAGAAAATATTTGATTAAAGAATATTTGATTAAAGACATGGTTTGAACTCACCTCTTTGCGCGGCAGTTCAGCCTCACACACAAGTCCGTTACTAAGTCAGAAAATAGAACTGAGGATGATGTATTGCTCCCTACGCCTCGATTCACAGCCGTTGCCAAGTACTCCCTCCTTCTTCTTGTTTGTTTACCACAAAAGTGTTTTTTATTTGAAATTTTAATACATTACCTATCTGTAGTGCATAATTAGTTGATTATGTCCATGCTTCAACTTTGCCATGGTTTAAAGAAGACAGTTTCTCTCAAACTCAAAAGACGTGGCTTCTTTTTTTTCTCTTGCTCCCATCCCCCCCACACCCACCTTTTTTTCAACTGATAACTTATATACCCAAGTTCAATCAACACATGTATATCTGACAAAAGTCAACACAATTGATTAATGCAAGTTTATTCTTCGAAAACTCATACATTTGAGTTCAAAATCCAAAACTTGTCAGAGCTCTTTGAGTTAAAAAGAAGAAGTAAGTGGACATAACTAAATGGGGCTGTAATGTTTTACAGTGTGGACTATGGGGTGAGATAGGGGCCTGGGGAGAAAACAAAGCAGTAGTTTTGCAGTGTAAGTAGCACCAGAAAAAGAGATTGATCTACGTTTATTTAGATATAGCCTAACCTAGGCTACTTTTGAAACACTCCCAGTCGAGTAGCTATCAGAGTCCCTTTCCTGTGATATTGCGAGGGGTGAGAAGTGAGTGAGACATCGCAGATGTCTACCGCCCGGACCCAGCTGCGCTCCTCAGGGCCGTAACCTGCCCAGTCCACTAGGTACTGGACCCGACCCTGCCGTAGCCGAGAGTCCAGCACCTTCTCCACTCGATATGCCAGACCCCCGGCCACCTCCGTTGGGGGTGGAGGCGCCACTGCAGGTCCGGATCCCCCTAGTGGACCAGGAACCACCGGTCTGAGGAGAGAGACATGGAAAGAGGGAGACATGTTAGTATAGGGTGGTGTAAGTCTCAACCTATAGGTGACCTCATTCACTCTCCGAAGGACCGTGAAAGGTCTAGCTTGTGGCATGGCAAGCGGAGCTGGAGGTTCCTTGTGGACAGCCAGGCCTTATCCCCTGGTTGGAACACTGGGGCCTCACTCCGCCGTCTGTCCGCCTGCGTCTTTTGACGTTGGACTGCCCTCTGCAGATGGACGTTGACGGCGGACCAGGCTCCCTCAGCCTTCCCAAACCACTCCTCCACCGTCTGGACCTCATTAGAACCCCTTGCCCAGGGGCACAGCCTGGGCTGATAGCCTAGCACCACCTGGAAAGGGGTTAGACCTGTGGAGGAATGGCACAGGGAATTCTGAGCGTATTCCGCCCAGGGGAGGAAACGGGTCCACTCACCTGGCTGTTCCATACAATAGGATCGAAGGAACCTCCCCAGTTCTTGGTTGGTGCGCTCCGCCTGCCCATTAGCCTGAGGGTGGTACCCGGATGTGAGACTAACTGCGACCCCCAGTTTGGACATGAACGCTTTCCACACGCGGGAAATGAACTGGGGGCCTCGGTCAGACATGATGTCCTCCGGAAGTCCATACAATCGGAAGACCTGTTGAAATAGTACCTCAGCGAACTGGAGGGCAGAGGGGAGACCGGGTAGTGGGATGAATCTGACCATCTTGGAAAATCTATCCACTACCACGGCGATGGTAGTTTTCCCCTCTGCTGGCGGCAGATCTGTAAGAAAGTCTACCGCTATGTGTGTCCATGGCCGCTGAGGTACTGGTAGGGGCAGGAGTTTTCCTGTAGGAGCCGTTCTCTGCGACTTTGACTGTGCGCACACGACACAGGACAGTACATAGTGTCGCACAGTCCTCCCCATGCCAGGCCACCAATATTTTTCCCGGAGCGCTTCCAGGGTCCGACTGATACCTGGATGTCCGGTGGCTGGTGTGGTGTGCACCCAGGTTACCAGTCTTCCCCGCACTCTCCGGGGGACGTAGGTCTTACCCGGGGGGCATGTTGTAGGGGTAGGATCCCGTCTCCCTGCCCGTAGAATCTCAGCATCTATGTCCCAGGAGACGGGTCCTACGATGCATGCTGGAGGCAGGATGGGCACCTCCTGCCTCGTTTCTGCCCCCCGGTCGTGGATGCGGGAGAGTGCGTCCGCCCTGCCATTCTTAGTTCCTGGGCGATAGGTCAGGGTGAACTGAAAGCGCTCAAAAAATAAAGTCCAGCGGGCCTGTCTGGGGTTAAGGCGCCGGGCTGCCCTGACGTACTCCAGGTTCCGATGATCCGTCAGGACAGTGAACGGCTCAAGAGCCCCCTCTAGCCAATGTCTCCACTCCTCCAACGCCAACTTCACCGCCAGTAGTTCTCGGTCACCCACGTCGTAGTTCCTCTCCGCAGCGCTCAACTTTCTAGAGTAGTAAGCACAGGGGTATAGCAGGGGAGGGTTCCCCTGCAGCAGGGAGAGGACCGCCCCTACCCCGACCTCCGACGCGTCGACCTCGACCGTGAAGGGCTTGAGCGGGTCCGGGTGGCGTAGTAGTGGCGCGGTGGTGAATCGGCCCTTCAGGTCGATGAATGCCCTCTCCGCCGTCGGGGTCCAGGTGAGGCGTTGAGGGTTTCCTTTCAACAACGACGTGAGTGGCGCGGCGATGGAACTATAGCCCTTGATGAACCGGCGGTAAAAGTTGGCGAAACCGAGGAAGCTCTGTAGTTCCTTGATGTTTTTTGGGGACTGGCCATGACTTCACTGCCTCCACCTTTAGCTCCTCCATCTTCACCCCCTCCGGAGCTATACGATACCCGAGGAAAGAGACGGCCGTCTGGTGAAAGGCGCATTTTTCCTCCTTGACATACAGTTTATTCTGTAACAGTCGTTGGAGGACAGCACGAACGTGGGTCACGTGTTCTGAGAATGTCGAGGAGTACACTAGTATGTCATCAATATATACGACTACATACCTCCCCGACATCTCTCGAAATACCTCATTCAGAAACGACTGAAATACCGCTGGGGCATTAGCGAGTCCATATGGCATCACGAGGTATTCATAGTGACCTGACGCCGTGCTAAATGCGGTCTTCCACTCGTCTCCTTCCTTGATTCGTATGAGATTATAAGCGCTCCGGAGGTCTAGCTTAGTGAAGAATCGCGCTCCCCGTAGCTGCTCTATGGCCGCAGGAACGAGGGGCATTGGATATCGATACTTCGTCGTCACCTCATTCAAACCTCGATAATCAATGCACGGCCTCAAACCCCCGTCCCTCTTTTTCACAAAGAAGAAACTGGCCGAAGCAGGGGATGTGGAGTGGCGAATATGCCCCTGCTCCAGCGCCTCTCGGACATACGTCTCCATATAATCCGTTTCGGCCATAGAGAGCGAAAAGATGCGTTTACGGGGAGGCGTGCCACCTGGCATGAGGTCAATGGCGCAGTCCCACTCTCGGTGGGGAGGGAGACATTTGGCCTCTTCTCTAGAGAACACTCCGCTTAGATCTTCGTATTCTGGCGGAATGTTCCCCTTGAGGGTGCTCTCAGGACTCTCCACTGATGTTGCCCCTACCGTAGGTGTAATACAGGTCCTCCTACATTTTTTAGAATCCTTCGTGCGCTCCAGCTGATGTTTGGGTTATGTTGCTGGAGCCAAGGAAGTCCCAAGATGATCGGATGTATGGAGGATGAGATCACCAACAATTCCAGTCTCTCTCGATGGCAGCCTTGAATTGTGAGTGACTGGACGGGTAACGTGAGTAATGGAACCGGACCCCACCGGTCGACCATCCAGAGCATGAACTGGCATGGAGGACCTCAACCGGCGCAACGGCAGCCGAAGAGAGTCAACCAGAGTCCGGTCAATGAAACTCCCCGCAGCCCCGGAGTCAATCAGGGCAGTGGACACATAATTAGGGAAGTTACCGGAGAGCACAACTGAGCAACAGTGCTTATGGTTCTTATACATAGATGCAAAGGGAAGTGTTCATTACCGCTACTGGTATCAAGCACTACCTCTCTCTCCAGTGAAGAGGAAATTCAGAAACTCTTGGAGGACAGTAGACGGTGATAAAAGCACTTATTCATTTTTAAAAGTAGGTGAATATAAAATGTAATGTAAATGTACGATAAGTTATGTCATCCAATTCGTATGCTATTGTACAACTGGGAAAGACGTATGATACTAGTGTAAAATAATGTATCATACTAAATGGAGGGCGATCAGATTTGCGTACCAAATCTTACGAATTGCCCTGAGGCCAGGTTGAGTCCTGCATATGAATCAATGGTAACCTAGAATCAGTCTCCATTTAGAAAGAGCTCAAAATGTCTGTCTCTGAATGCTATAGCAGTCCATGGCAGAGCTGAAACAACCTCACAACAGACTGTAGAGTTACAGCAGCTTGGCCTCTTTTGTCACTGTAAGCGAATGCTCAAATTACTGTAGCATAACCCAGTTGTGGTTGTGACATTGTTGCAGAAGTGTGATTTCAATACAAGTACGCTCAATAGGCACTAAGAACATTGCTATAGATACTGTGTTACACCCTGAGGAATTATTTGAAAGGGAAATTCCCTCAATCTGTATCTGTTTCGTATCAGACTTGGGTCATTAAGGCAGCAACATAAGATTCCCAGTTTGGCCCTATGAGCAAATGGCTCTTTACCCTCAGGAGAAATGTGTATACTGCACTGAACACATCATAACTCATTTGTCTGCTGAGTTGAGCTGCAGGAAAGGCAGCTTGGGATATGTTCGGTCTGGTGATGGAAGCGTCTACAATGTCTGGGGTCTATGAAATAATGACATCCCTGTATATACTGTATCTAACAGCATCTGACATGCATATAAATATGACAAGATCCAGTACCAATTTTTTTTAATTTCTGAAAATATTACTTTGGAGATTGCTAGACATTTGAATATGTGAGGTTAGTGATACTATTATCAGGGCTTCAGGACCTTATGGTTGTAAATTATCTAATCTATTTCTAACATTAATAAGATCACTTATATACAATCATATCCATTGCATCTATCTACAAATCCCAGCATGCTTATCTGTCTGTGGATATTGAGCAACATTGTCTCAATCCATATAAATTAATATGGCTTTAGTGCGCAGGGCCGGATTAATGCAAGTGCTTACCAGGGCTAAAGCAAAAATTAATAAATAAATAAATAATAATAATAATAAAGGAAATACACTACATGACCAAAAGTATGTGGACACCTGCAAACATCTAATTTCAAAATCATAGGCATTAATATGGAGTTGGTCCCCTTTTGCTGCTATAACAGCCTCCTCTCTTCTAGGAAGGCTTTCCACTAGATGTTGGAACATTGCTGCACGGACTGGCTTCCATTCAGCCACGAGCATTAGTGAGGTTGGGCACTGATGTTGGGCGATTAGGCCTGGCTCAGCGTTCAAATTCATCCCAAAGGTGTTCGATGGGGTTGAGGTCAGGGCTCTGTGCAGGCCAGTCAGGTTCTTACACACCGATCTTGACAAACCATTTCTGTATGGACCTCGCTTTTTACTACTTTTTAAGTACTTAGCATGTTATCCTACCCTTACCCTTCCACTAACCCTAACCCTAACCTAAAGCCCCCGGGCCTATGATTTCTTAATCTGGCCCTGACAGTGCGGCCATGATTCATATGAGCTTTGATTAGTCAACATAGAAATTGTCATGATCTTGCTACATAACGTATTGTGAAAAATCTGCTTTCACTTGTGACGCATGTAACATGAGTTATAGAAGGCTTTAGTGGCAAAATGTTGAAATTCCTATATTTGATCATTCATTATTCATTAGGTATTGTGTAGAGGATTCATTGATCTCTGATGGCTTGCCTTCTGTCTCACATAAACCAATAGCCATTACTCAGGAGGCCATGCATATTTAGCATCGTGTGGAAAATGTACCACAGTACAAGGAATATGCAAATTTCATGCCAGACAAATATAATAGTTTCCTGTGAGAAAAGGGAAAGAAAATGTTTATTCAAAAACAATTTAATTCAATCCTGGTTCTGTGGACCCATGGGGTGTGGAGGCTATTGTTGTCTTATTTCCAAAAGTGTATTACTTTATTTAGTCTTAGTTCATATGAAGTGTGAAAGTATAAATGTCATAGACTTAACTCCCCACTCAGAAGTAACTGTGTGCAGACTCTAGGGAGTCCCAGTGAGACGTAATGATGTAGATTCCTGTTCAGATAGATAGTTTAGACCCCCTATTCCCTTTTCAGATAACCGCTCAAATTGAACCTACTCCCAACGCCCTGTTGGGAAAAGGCCCGTGGGCAGACATTTGGGAATAGCTGGATTCTGTTCCTCATGTGTATATTACTCATTATTGTATTACAATAGAGCTTAGCATTACACTTGGGGCTCCCAAGAGGTGAAGCGGTCTAAGGCACTGCAGCTCAGTGCTAGTTTGAATACAGGCTGTGTCACAACCAGCCGTGATTGGGAGTCCCATAGCGAGGCGCACAATTGGCCTAGCGTTGTCCGAGTTTGGCCAGTGTAGGCCGTCATTGTAAATAAGAATTTGTTCTTAACTGACTAGCCTAGTTAAATGAAGGTTAAATACATTTAAAATTTAAAATAAAAGCACTTACATGCTTTGCTTAGTTATTGTTGGACTGTTTTCACACACTGTACCAAAAAGCTGGTGTTCTTAATTTTGCTGCTGAATTGTTTTCCTATTTGTCCAATCATTGCATAAGGGGAAACGTGCTGTTTCATTTGGCCTAGTTAGTATAATCACATTTGTTGACATTTTATGACATATAACAAACATCTTCCTCAGATACTCCAAAGCAGATGCTTTGGTTGAGTGATTGGGACACAAAAAAAAATCCTGACAACATTGGCATATACATTTTACAACAACATCAAAGACCCTGGTCTACATTGACCGGAATTTCCATACAATTCTGGTGAGAAAGTTGCCAAATTAACCACAGTTCTACAATGATCTTCACATTAGATCCAGGCCACAACCCCCCTCACTCTCCTCAGGGAGTCCAGTCTGCTTGCTGCTGTATGGATATCCATTGATGGATGGGTGGAAGGGGACCAGTAAAGCATGCATGGTGGTTTAATGGGTTTGAAATTGGGGACTGATGGGGTTTAAATAGATCGTTTGACAATGATCGTTCATGCAAGGCTGACTGACTTCAACGCTTGTAAAACGTCAATAGGGAATCCATCCTTTAACCCTTGGCTGTGGATGTTATAAATAGGGTGTCTATTATGCTGGTTCATTCACTAAATCCTCATGGGGATGGGAGGTCATTTCAGACCATAAGATTTAAGTCCTTTATTAGGATTTTCACTGGTGCATGCTCAGCGTGGGAAAATTATGCCAAATTTGAAAAGGTTTATTTATTTCTCCTTTCTTTATGATGCGATGCTTAGTCATATAGCAACAACAGCCTGTGACTGATTTATAGACCTAAAAAACTTGAATCCAACAATGATAATACATCACTTTGGGCTGTGTGTTTCACTTACAACGTGCCTTATTCTCCATTTATTCTGTCTGCCTTGGCATCCCTTATTTGTCTGTGTTGTCATCAAATGTCCTACTGCGTTGAAGGATTAACGCGTTAACCTTTTGTTGTAATTTAGGAGCAGCGCGGCAGTGGGTGTCGATCAAAGTATCTCGCCATGAACTTTTGAGAAGGTATTTATTTATTTATCCTTTTTTTATTGAACCTTTATTTAACGAGACAAGTCAGTTAAGAACAAATTCTTAGTTACAATCACGGCCTAGCCCGGCCTCCCCTAGACAATTTTGCGGCGCCCTATGGAACTCCCGATCATGCCGGTATGACCAGACCATGGAGACCAACAGGGAACACATTGAAGTATCACAACAATTAAAGGAACAGAGGCCATTAGGAGCAAACCTATATGCTAGCCTCTTGTGGTTGGTCCCACGTTGCTCAGTTGATGGTGCATGGTTCTTGCAACACTAGGGTTGTGGGTTCAATTCTCGCTCTGCAAAATGTATGAACTCAAGATTGTCAGTTGCTCTGGATAAGAGTGTCTGCTAAATGAATAAAATGCAAATATGCTGACCAGATAATCAATTTAGTAGTCATCTGAATAAAGTAATTAAGACCAAATTAGAAATTCAAGGGCATCCACTGCCTCAGTGATGGTTTTCCCTTTTTCCAAGACATTCAAAATATTTAATTTAAATCCAAATTATTAAATTACGATGACTCTGCTAATGAAGAGTAACAACAGTGACACGCAGTTATTAAAACATCTGCACTGTAATTTCCAATAACCATATGCAAATACATACTCTAATTGAATTAATGATCTCAACATCAATGTGATACATTTATAGTTTAATGCTGTATCTGAAAATGTCATGAATAACTGATTAAATAAAATCAAACAAATTAACTAGGAATTAAAAGGAACTGCTACCACAATGGGCACATGAAAATCAATTATGAATAGCTATGGTTTCATATTTTATATAGGAATATTAAGAAAACCATAGTATGCCATCTTATGGAGAAGTTTAGAAGGACAACTATTTCAGAGGATTAAACTTGGGAAATTTAGTTATGGTGTTTTTTGCTCAAATTAGCTTTGCATCATGCCTGCTGGATTTCCTCATTGATGGCAAATAATCAGAACTACACTGAACAAAAATATAAACGCAACATGTATAGTGTTATTACCATGTTTTATGAGCTGAAATAAAATATGCCAGAAATGTTCCACACGCACAAAAAGCTAATTTCTATAAAATGTTTATTTGCATCCCTGTTAGTGAGCATTTCTCCTTTTCAAAGATAATCCATCCACCTGACAGGTGTGGCATATCAAGAAGCTGATTAAACAGCATGATCATTACACAGGTGCAACTTGTGCTGGGGACAATAAACGGGCACTCTAAAATGTGCAGTTTTGTCACACAACACAATGCCACAGATGTTTTGAGGGAGCATGCAATTGGCATGCTGACTGCAGGAATGTCCACCAGAGCTGTTGTCAGATAATTTAATGTTAATTTCTCTATCATAAGCCGTCTCTAACTTAGTTTTAGAGAATTTGGCAGTATGTCCAACCGGCCTCACAACCTCAGACCACATCCAGCTTCTTAAACCAGCCACCCGGACAACTGATGAAACTGCTAGTTTGCACATCCGAAGAATTTCTGCACAAACTGTCAAAAACCGTCTCAGGGAAGCACATCTGCGTGCTTTTCGTCCTCACCTGCATCTTGACCTGACTGCAGTTCGGCATCGTAACCGACTTCAAGGGGCAAATGCTCAACTTCGATGGCCACTGGCACACTGGAGAAGTGTGCTCTTCACAGATGAATCCATGTTTTAACTGTACCAGGCAGATGGCAGACAGCGTGTATGGAGTCGTGTGGGCGAGGGGTTTGCTGATGTCAACGAATGCACAGAGATACCGTGATGAGATCCTGAGGCCCATTGTCATTCCATTCATCCACCTCCACCGACCTCCGCACAGGTGACAGGTGCACTCACTTCAGCACCTTGGACAGCGGTATTGGCTGCAGCACAGTGGGCAGCGGCGCTCAATTCAGCACGTTGGAAGGCTGCACTGCCTTCAGCACCAGGCCAGCCGAACACAGCACCACCCAACACACCTGTGCAGGATTACTATTCAGCACATCTGCAAGGCATTCCCTAATTAACTGATTGGCTCAAGAGGAGTAGTTAGGAAGACAGCCACAGTGTGCCTACTCTCCCACTTACACTGTGGGTCTCTCTCCTTCCACAGACCCCTCAGGGGTCAAATTGGGCCAATCAGTGTACATTTGTTGTGAAATTGTTGGTTTTACAGTGTAGTATGCAGACCAGGAGGAAAATCTGGTAGTGAAAAATATGTTGGTGTCACGTAGCCCCCGGATTACACCTACTGAAATGTATCTTGTGATCAGATCTGTGCCGTCCGATAAGATCCGATCACAGTTGCCAGGTGTGAAAGCTTCTGGACAGATTGTGAGCTGATCTGGTGAAACCACTCCATGAGGTGTATGAGAACACACTTACTGTAATGTGGCTAAGTGTGAACACATTGAGCATATTCATTTGTCTTCTGATGATTTACAATTACTGTTTATCATAACGAAGAAAGCTTTATTATATGATTTTATGATGTACTTCTAACGCTACTAGAGAACCCTTTAATTTGATAGGTTGATAGGACTCTAAATTGTCAGTGTCTCTGTCTGCCATCATTCTCACTTCAGAGACTGATATGGCTAGGCTGGTGGTGTCGGACAGGTTACCAGGGCAACCAGCCACACACTGCGTCTGGGAAATCTTCCACTGAAGATGTCATCTTGGAAATCGAATGTGTGTGTGCATGGGAGGGGGGAGAGGGGTTAGGTTTGCCCTCTTGGGTAGCCTTACCCAATGATGCTTTTCCAGGAGACATAAACAGTTTGACGGGGTTAGGGTTGAGGGTTAAGTTTGAAGTTTGGGTTAGGGTTGAGGTTAGGGTTGAGTCAGGATGTGGACTTGAGTCTACGTTAGGGATAGAGTTAGGGTTAGTGTAAGGGTTAACAATCTGTACAGTTGGCATGACAAATAAGGAATTCCATTATTTCAGTTGGACCAAATCAGAGACCAGCCTAAATCCTAACCATTTCGTCCAGCTGATATAAATAATACCTTATTTCTCACACTATTTGTACTGTGGCAATTCCCACATGTTTTATGACAAAGAAAATGTTGTTGATGCTATTGCACTTTATTTGACCTTCACCTTATGTAATTTATCTCAATGCTCTAGTTTCTACTTCTCTTCAGCATCTACATCTGGCGCAAACTCAGTGTGTGTGTGTGTGGTTGCTCGCAAAGCATGCGCGTGCGCTAGCCCTAGGCTGTATGAGTGTGTCTTTGTTCTATAAGTACACAGTGGAACAAGCAGGCAGGAAGTGTGTAGTGAATGCCTGCCTATGGGACTCAGACTCTCCTCAGACACAAACACTAATCCCGGTTGGCACTTTGTATGGATGAGGAGATCAGGAAGACCCTAGAATGTCTGTTACTGTGTTTGTCTGCTTGCTCTCTCTCTCTCTCCCCTTCCTCTTGCTCTTTCTCTCCCTACCCTTCTCTCTCTCTCCCCTCCTCTCTCCCCTCCCCCTCCCTCTCTCTCTCTCTCTCCCCTCCTCTCTCTCCTATCTATCTATCTATCTATCTATCTATCTATCTATCTATCTATCTATCTATCTATCTATCTATCTATCTATCTATCTATCTATCTATCTATCTATCTATCTATCTATCTATCTCTCTCTCTCTCTCTCTCTCTCTCTCTCTCTCTCTCTCTCTCTCTCTCTCTCTCTCTCTCTCTCTCTCTCTCTCTCTTTCTCTCCCCTCCTCTTGCTCTTTCTCTCTCTCCCCTCCTCTCTCTCTTCTGTTCTCTCTCTTTCTCCCCTCCTCTTGCGCTCTCATTCCCTCTCTCTCACTCTCCTCTTTTTTTGCTAACTTGCTCTCTCTTTCAAACACACACACACACACATACAGACACACACACACACACACACACACACACACACACACACACACACACACACACACACACACACACACACACACACACACACACACACACACACAATGAAGCACACATTTTATTTTTAGAGCTGACTCCACAGTCCACTCAGTCTTTCTGTTTCATGTCATTGATGACTATAAGGACACTGAGGTTGAAATACAAATACAGTTTTGTTATACCCTTTTTACACTACTGTACCAACCCTATGCTGGCCCAGATATTTTTCACATTGTCCTACACGACATGGTTCTAGAAACTATGGTGGATGTGTAACCAGGCCAGTGAAGAAAAGCTTGGCTTTTTTTTTAGAGACATCAGGTAACTAGTCTTTTTTTCATGATGTCATCCAGACATAAGGGAACGACGCCATACTTTTTCTTCCTGCATTGCAGACCCCTGACCTTGGGAAACACTAGTCTGGAGATGTGGTTGTAAGTCTATGGCTGGCAATGTACACTGTGCTTATGATTGTAGGAAGCATATTCCACAACTAGATGGCGATAGAGGTCAGACAATATTTCTCTGGCACTGATTAGTGCGTCGTTGAGCCTTGCATCATGCTTATTCCAGTGCAAGAACAGTAATAGGAGTAAAGGCTCGATTCAATCCGCATCGCGGAAGTTCAGCGCGATTGAAATTTAAAGGCAATGTTCCCACATTCGCAGAGACTGCATTCATGGTAAACCCTGCATATGTCTGCTCATCGGAAATTACCTTTACATTTCAATCACTAACATCTGCTAACATCTGCTAACATCTGCTAAACATGTGTATGTGACCAATACAAGTTTATTTTATTTTATTTTATTGATAGCGCTGAACTTCCGCAATACTGATTGAGGCAAAATATATATATATTTCAAATAGCAATTCCAGATGTGATGAAAATTGTGATAAATTCATGAGGATTATAATGAGATTCAGTTACATAAGCATGTTTAGATGGTCGTGTTGATACTGCAGTTAAAATCTGCTTACTTGCATTAGGCTACTTGCAGTGGGACAAGAGTTATATGGCACTCAAACCACCAAGAAATAATGCCAAAACCAATATTTGTATTCAGTTATTATTATTTCGGTACTTGAAAATGATGGAATGATTACAGACCGTGAGTTACAGTGAGCTAAAGGGCTCGACATATTTCATGCCACTAGAGGGCATAGAGTTTTTACAGTTCACTTTTACTTGAACAGCGACAGTACAATGACCTTCCTCTCCTGTTCAATGTTCAATGCACCTCCTTTAGATGATCTACCTATGTGGGAGATTACCTTTTTGATATTTTTTTAATGTATTTTGATATCTTATGTAAATCAACAGTATGTTTTAATATGAACGTGTGTACAAATAAATAAGTAAATATCATTGAATACATTATATTTACTTTCTCTTTTTGAAATTAATATTGATTGATTATTGATAACTATATTGATTTATTGACTGTTCTTCTGGTATTTTAATACTACTACATGTAGGCCACGGGAGGTTGGTGGCTCCTTAATTGGGGAGGAGTGGCTCGTGGTAAAGGGTGGAGTGGAATCAGTGGAATGGTATCAAATACATCAAACACATGGTTTGATGCCATTCCATTTGCTCCGCTCCAGTCATTATCATGAGCCTTCCTCCTCTCAGCAGCCTCCACTGATGTAGGCCTAATCTTGCATTCTTACTCACTAACTTCACTGTATTTTTAGCCTACATGTTTTTTTAAATGTAAAATGACATCACCTACAGCCATTCCAAGTACACTTAATATACATAAGTATGTGGACACCCCTTCAAATTAGTGAATTCGACTATTTCAGCCACACCTGTTACTGATAGGTGAAATCGAGCACACAGCCATGCAATCACCATAGACAAACATTGGCAGTAAAATGGCCCGTACTGAAGAGCACAGTGACTTTCAACGTGGCACCGTCATAGGATGTCACCTTTCCAACAAGTCAGTTCATCACATTTCTGCCCTGCTAGAGCTGCCCCGTTCAACTGTAAGTGCTGTTGTTATGAAGGGGAAATGTCTAGAAGCAACAACGGCTCAGCCTCGAAGTGGTAGGCCACACAAGCTCACAAAACAGGACTGCCAAGCGCTGAAGCGCATAGCGCGTAAAAATCGTCTGTTCTCGGTTTCAAAACTCACTACCGAGTTCCAAACTTCCTCTGGAAGCAACTTCAGCACAATAACTGTTAGTCGGGAGATTCATGAAATGGGTTTCCATGGCTGAGCAGCCGCACACAAGCCTAAGGTCACCATGCGCAATGCCAAGCATCGGCTTGAGTGGTGTAAAGCTCGTCACCATTGGACTCTGGAGCAGTGGAAACGCGTTCTCTGGAGTGATAAATCACGCTTCACCATTTGGCAGGCTAATCTGGGTTTGGTGGATGCCAGGAGAACGCTACCTGCCCCAATGCATAGTGCCAACTGTAAAGTTTAGTGGAGGAGGAATAATGGTCTGGGGCTGTTTTTCATGGTTCAGGCTCCTTAGTTCCTGTGAAGTGAAATCTTAACGTTACAGCATATGATGACATTCTAGACGATTATGTGCTTCCAACTTTGTGGCAACAGTTTGGGGAAGGCCTTTTCCTGTTTCAGCAGATGCATTATAAGTGTTTAACTCAATATGCCTAGGGTGGATAAGTCTTTGCATTGGTTAGTTCCCATACAGTATACACACTGAAAGCACATCAGAGCAGATTCTGATTTACAGTGATTCATATTCAGTGAGAAACTTACACAGTCACACTGGCTGCAATGGCCCAAAGGTATTTCATCATTGGAAACATAAGTTATATATGTATCACCTTGACAGAGAACATATATCAGCAGTACATTCAGTATATGTCACTGCATATCACCATTTCCTTTTACCTTTATTTAACTAGGCAAGTCATCACCATTAACTTATGTTTGTTTTGAAGTTTGAGAGTGATCTGACAAACATAGGAACAAGATCATTAATTTGTATGGTGTCTCTCTGCAGAGTATACTTTGTGAAAGGATAGAAGTGAGCTACTGTGGCACTGACAACAGCCATTATGAATGAGCTCTGTCAACAATGTGCACATTGGTCTTCTCTGCAGCTGTTGTGATGAGACTTACCACAGAGATTAAACTTAGCTGAGCAAATAATGCACATCATCAGCGCATCCCAGAGAAAATATAGCATCAATGACAGAAAGCTAGCAAACGGTACACTGCTCTATCCATTTAATCACTGGACTATTAATATTGTACACATCCATTCTAGAAAAATGGATTAGTCTGGAGATGTAAATTGCTTTTAAGTTACTCCATCTTTCGTTACAACTGGAGATGTGTGGTGCTTGGAGCTGCAATGGAACTGACCCTGTATATATCTTACTTACGTTCTTGTGTTCTTATTTCCATTTCTCGTGTGTGTTCTACTTTACTTTTATAAATGTTTTATATAGTACTACTGATATTGATTAATGCGTAGATGGGAAAGAGCAAGCACTGTACTTGTGCACGTGACATGAACAACTTGAAACGAGATATGAACAGCATGTCCATTATACACGTTTCTTGGTCCATTTGCAGTGTGGCATGAACAGTTACTGACATTCTTCCCAATTGTTATCTAACGCACCACCAAGGGCAGGGGAGAGCAGATGCCCTGCTTCTGGGGGGTTGAGATGGGGGGCAGAAAGAGGGGAGGAGGAAGAGGAGGATGGGGGGTAAAAGTGGGAAAAGAGGCAGCTGGTGCCAGAAGTCACATGGGCAACACCTCTGCCTGTCTAGGAGGGGAAGGGGGCCAGGTAGACTACAGTAGCAGTAAAAGGGAAGAAAAGCTACACATGGCAACATAATAGCAGCACTAGGGTTGAATATACAGCATTGTTGTTTCCCCTGATTGCTGTTCTGTACCCTTTGTGTATTGACTACAATGGTACAAACATGAAGGTGACTCAGAGAACAGATCCATGACAGTCTGATATTAGAAGAACAAAACAATAAAGGAACCACCTTGTTTTTATAGTTCTTTGACTAACACATTATTATAGAGGTACATTGCAAGGCCACTGTTACAACTAAGCTTGCATGGTGAAACGTTTACTTTTATCACAAGCAGACATAATGAAGTAAATGGAACATGACTTTTACAAAATGTCTAAGAGCACCTAGTCGACCTACCAACTAAATCTCAAGCTTTGAAAACAACAATGAACTGAAACTATGTCAAATGATTCCATTGATATGAGCTGTTGAGTCTAAAGCACAGGGTGTTGGTGAAGGTGTGTTGCCCATAACACCCACGCAGCATGGTAGCTGTCCTTTCAGCACCACAAGGGGCCATACATCTTTCAGCCCTATGGACAGCTCCTAACCAGGCTTCATTCAGTGAAGGTTAACAGCAATTAGCCATCAGCACTAGCTGAAGGTGAACACAATAATTTCTCTGCACCTGCGTTAACATCGGCTAATCTGTGTACGCGACAAGTAAACTTTGATTTGATGGTGTGGGGCCCATCCCTCACAGCATGGTAGCTGTACATTCAGCACCACTAGGGATCATACAATAAACTTGTCAGCACCACGGACAGCTCATACAGCTCCTAACCAGGCTTCATTCAGTGCATATGAACAGCAAACAATCAGGAGAACTAGCTGTGGGGGAAGGAGTGTGACCATGGTAGCTGTCCTTTCAGTGCCACTAGGGGCCATAAACTTTTCAGGATCAGCACTGTGGACAACTCCTAACCAGTCTTCCTCCAGTGCAGATGAACATGAATTAGTCCCGAGCAGCAGGTGTGAGTGAAGGTGTGTCCCTGATTGGCTGTCTTTTCAGCACCACTGAAAGGAACCATAAGGTTTTCAGAACCATAGACAGCTCCTAACCAGGCAATGAAGAGAAACTATGAACACTAACTAGCAAGTTGGTTTCAGCCTAAACACAACTATATTTATATTTTAAAGCCCATTGGAGTACACAGCACCACCATCGTTCTAACCTTGTGTAATTATGTTGTACATTTATTGTTTGAAAAATCCATTACTTTCCACTCTAGACATCCATACAGTACCTGTAAGGTCTGGTGCAGTCTACATGATGAATAATGATTAACTAAGTTCTCATTTCAGTTAATTTTCATTTGAGGGCCACACAAAGAATGAAACACACAGGCTTCAGGGATCTGCCTTCAGAGGGGATCCAGTTGGTGTTCAATAAGAGGAATTGACAACCCTGGTTTGCAGGCATGAGACTGTTCACACATGAGTATTACTCATTAGAAAGTGGTCTTGACTTTTCAAAATTGGATATAGCTTGTCACCAGTGGTGGACTGGAAAACAAAATTAACCGGCCCATGATGGGCTGCACAGGCTGCATCACTCTCTTTTTTCCCCAAAAAATAAATATATGTATTTTTTCCCTTTCAGCTGGCGCACCCACCTAAAAAATGGTCCAGACCATCTGGCATTTGCCAGATTTGCCAGACGGCCAATGCACCACTGCTTCTCACTCCCTAGCAAAAAGACTTCACCTGATGCTGTACAATTTTACTGAACAGAAGTCATGAATCTTTAAACAGTTCTGTCCTGTGATGCATCAACAAACCCATACTGCATGGCCATGTATTGGTCCTTGGAGACAACCTGAGAGCTTAACCAGTAGTAAGACCAAGGATAAGTCAAATGCATTTTTCCACCATTTGATTCACAGAACTGATACTTCTGGCACATGGTACTTGCAGGTTCTCTCTCTCACACACACGGACACCCCTTCACTAATACAATATGTTGCCATTATAAATATGACCGTTGTGTCATTTGATGGTGGCCAAATCACCCATTCTTATTACAACAATGATTTAACTTGAAGTAATCATGTGATCTAGCACATGGTGACCAGATAAAATGCTAAATAGTTTAACTGGCTAATTAGTCAGAAGTCTGTCAAAATCCTCACTAGAAATAGCAGAACATTTATTCTTATACATTCTGTAGCATAGGCCTATAGCACGCCATGCAGCTCCAATGGCGCATCCTTCTCTCATTAATTAATTATTGGTGCGTTGCGATTTTTAATGCGTTTTCTGGGTTTAAAAAAAATATTAACTTGGGCTCTAGCCCGTGACGAGTGGCGAATGGAATCCACTACGAGGCAGCTCGGGCGTACAGGTACACCTCAGAAAATGCGCAGCTCCTTAGACGTGCTTGTTTTGCACGATGCCCCACATAGGGCTGACTAAAGGTGAACGGAGAGCCGCGTTCAATGCTTATTATTTTAAGATCTTCAGCCGACCAACCCAGGGATACCTGCTTGATGCAAATCTGTTCCGGACACTGCTGTGTCTGCTGAAATGCTCGAATTAGCCGGAGGTGATGGGCTCTGCCTAGCATATTGATACGGTTCAGCTACTGCATGCATCCCGGCGACCTCTTCTTGTGCCAGCAGTGACAGCTCAGGTGAAACGCGAATACCGTTTTTCTATCGAAGTCGACGAATTCTTAACGAAATAGCGTGTTTTTTGTGCAAATACAGTTTGAATGTTGGTAAAACGACGCGCATGCGTTGGTCTTGGAATAATTGGGCAGCCTGTGACAAAGTTGCATTCCTGAAACCTTCGCTCAAAGTCATCTATCTCTCTGATCAAAGTTAGTGATGTGGACGGCTTTGGACCGCGGACGCTGGGGGATTTTTTGTCTTTTCCTAATGGTCGCCATGGTCTGCGGCGCTCAAAGGTGAGATCCCACGGGTGTGATGTCTTGTTTCTGCCTGTCTTGCCTGTCCTTTACTCTGCAGTTTTTTTATTAAGATTCTGAATCAATATCCTATATTTTCCCTTTAGCGCCAACGAGCCTAGTAACATGTCATTTGTGAAAGCGACCGTGGACAAACTGCTAAAGGGGTATGACATTCGTCTGAGGCCTGATTTTGGAGGTAAACTCATTTTTTCGGAGTGAAGTCTACCCAATGTTGGCTAATAACTAATAACAAGACGCATGCAGATTCATTTGTCGTGCCGGCGAGCTGTCTGATTAAAATGCCACTGATACCTGTGTTTTACGTGCGATTTAAAGGTGCCCCTGTGGACGTTGGAATGAGCATAGATATCGCAAGTATCGACATGGTTTCTGAAGTCAACATGGTAAGTAGCCTACCTAATGTTTTTATTTTATGTAAGGGAGAGATGTGCCTCGTGCAACACATGTTAGATAGGCCTAGTATGAGAAAACAGAACACATGATAACCGCTTGGGTAATGTGCTGTCTGCAAATGTGCGTCTTTCATGCCACTGTCCTCTAGATGTAATGCTAAATCCTTGTATTTTTGTCTTTGCCTTTGTTTGGCTACTAGTATAGGAAATGGTTCACTGCATTTCAGCGGCAAGAAGAGCTACCGCAATGTGTCATATCCAATCCATATGCATCAACTTCCCTGTTGTGTCAGAACCAGTAAAGACAGAGAATTACCGATCTATCTCTCTCTCTCTCTCTCTCTCTCTCTCTATACATCTATAAATACAGTATAAATATATATATATATATATATATATATATATATATATATATATATATATATATATATATAGAGAGAGAGAGAGAGAGAGAGAGAGAGAGAGAGAGAGAGAGAGAGGGGTAATTCTGTCTTTATATATATATATATATATATATATATAGAGAGAGAGAGAGAGAGAGAGAGAGAGAGATGTAATTCTGTCTTTATATATATATAGAGAGAGTGAGAGACTGAGAGAGCAAGAGAGAGCACATTGGTGCTGCACTTGGATTTTTGCCAATTTAGCTATTCTACACATGTGTATACCTACATAATTGTGAGGTGTCATGTATACAGTACACGCTCTGACACAGGATGAAGTGACTAGGAGGAGACTGAAATATTGTGCATGTTTGCTGGTTTGGCCTCAATGCAGTAATTACATAAGGTTGTCAGTGACTCAACAAGGAGGCCCAGAAGACACAAATTGTGATGCTGAATTTGGGCACTTAGTGTGTGCATATGAATGCAGCAGTATTGTCAGGGTGCCAGTGATAGATACAAATTAATTCATGCTTCGTTCAACTGGTCTTAACTATGTAGAAAGTAGTTACAGCAGCCATGACTGTAAAGTTTGTGCGCGTGCATGGAAAGGAAGAAAATACTTTTTTCTGCTCAGCTTGCCAGCAAACAGTGTTTATGGAATGTCGGGTAAAGTTCAAGGTTTTCATGATGCCGCAGAAAACTGCAGTCATATTGCTCTTGGAGCTTTGGCATTCCCATTTTGATGGTCAGACTGTGGTCTGCAAAGATATGTCTGCAACAATGTTCTGGGAATGTCATGGGAATATTCTTAAAATGTCTTAAAACTGCTTGAAAATTGCATGACAACTTGATAGAGTGATGCTCTAAGAAATTGTTGCAAAAATGTTTGAAATGTTGGAAGGTGTCTTGCTGAATGTTTTGTATAAGTGTACAAATGAGCAGGCATGTTCACAAAACCAACCTGCGTCTCAGTGTGTGCAAGCCAGCCATAGCTAAGGGATAGCAGATCAAAACCAACCTGCGTCTCAGTGTGTGGAAGGCAGCCATAGCTAAGGGTTAGCAGATCAATACCAACCTGCGTCTCAGTGTGTGTAAAGCAGCCATAGCTAAGGGTTAGCAGATAAAACCAACCTGCGTCTCAGTGTGTTTAAGGCAGCCATAGCTAAGGGATAGCAGTACCCGAGAACACAGTGGCCTCCATCATTCTTAAATGGAAGAAGTTTGGAACCACCAACCACCTGCCAGAGCCCGGACTTGACCCCGTTTGAACATCTCTGGAGAGACCTGAAAATGGCTGTGCAGCGATGCTCCACATCCAACCTGACAGAGCTTGAGAGGATCTGCAGAAAAGAATGGGAGAAACTCCCCAAATACAGGTGTGCCAAGATTTTAGCGTCATACCTAAGAAGACTCAAGGCTGTAATTGCTGCCAAAGGTGCTTCAACAAAGTACTGAGTAGAGGGTCTGAATACTTATGTAAAAACTGATTTTGCTTTGTCATTATGGGGTATTGTGTTTAGATTGATGAGGGGATTTAACTATTTAATTAACTATTTAATACAACTATTGTATTAACTATTTAATACATTTTAGAATAAGGCTGTAACGTAACAAAATGTGGAAAAAGTCAAGAGGTCTGAATAATTTCTGAATGCCCATGATGGTTATTTTTATCGCAGGTTAAATTATATACTGTAAATCTTGTCACGGTATGGCTTTACTGTAGCTCTGAATAGGATGTATGCATGTGTAGCCTGTGCTTGTTACATACAGTACATGCATGTACTGTTGTATGATATACACACTGGAAATCATGTGGTGTTTTGTGACAGTAACAGGGTGAAATTGCCAGGAACTGCCAGCTAGTCAGTCAGCAAAGCTTCCTCCTGGTCAGATTTAGCAGAACTGTGGACATGACACTGGCTACCAGTATTCTACCAGCAGGACTGAGTCATAACCTTCAGTACACACAAACTGTCTGCAAATCATGCCTGTAGGAAAATCTGGTTAGCCAATAGCATTACAGTAGCTCATATGAAAAGGTTAAACATTTGTCCAATGTTCATTGGTAAGGCCCTGAAGATTCTCATCTCTATAGTTCTTTCAAACACACAAATGATATTCAAAATTGCCTCTCAAATACCCATTTTGGTGAACCTTTTTAGTTTAATAATGATAATACCAAAGTAATAGCTATAATAACATAGGAATATATCTATAATGGATCATTATGTCTCATTTCAACACAATTGATAATTATTATTTTACCTTTACTTAACTAGGCAAGTCAGTTAAGAACAAATTCTTATTTACAATGATGGCCAAACTTGTGATACAGCCTGGAATCGAACCAGTGTGTCTGCACTGACGCCTCTAGCACTGAGATGCAGTGCCTTAGGACTGCTGCACCACTTGGGAGCCCCATTGATCACATATGAAGAATAGACTATTTGCACAAAATTATTATTATTTAGGCTTAGATTCAAGCAGCTGCCCTTGATCATTGTCACGAAGCCACACCCTTAAATGTGGTGGGCTGGGCGCCTGCAAGCTGACTTCAGGTCGTCAGTTGAACAGTGTTTCCTCCAACACATTGGTGCGGCTGTCTTCCGGGTTAAGCGAGGAGATGTTAAGAAGCGTGGCTTGGCGGGTCATGTTTGGAGGACACATGACTCGACCTTCACCTCTCCCGAGCCCGTTGGGGAGTTGCAGCGATGAGACAAGATTGTAGTTGGATATCACGAAATTGGGGAGAAAAAGGATGTAAAATTACAACAACCCCCCAAAGAAATGTATAATAATGACGCTCAAATGGAGAATTATTGAACTAAATAATGAGATTTTCTATCAGCCTAATTGAGCTGTAGATTACGTCTCAGATTACAGTGTTCGAACTTGTAAACAAGGCTGCTTGGGACTTAATGTGACTCCATGCAGCCAATGGCAATGTCCGCTTTAGGTATAATGGCAGGAGCTGCTTGTGGATTTGACACCTCTAACGCAGTTCCACCTCCGATGCCGTCAAAACATCAGCTATGCGGATGTCGGCGAAAGCGGATCTGATTGAGTAGACCCTTAATATCTGTGTTTCCGGTCATTCACCTGGCCATAGAGTATCAATGACAATGCCTCCTTACATTTCACATTTGTATACTTTTTCTAATTTCAAAATGTTTTGATTGTCTGACACCCGTTAATCCAAAGAAAGAGATCCCGTTACTAAGTAGCCTAATACTGAGTTATTAGTGACATCCCATAGTAGAGTGCATGCAGGAGCTTTGAACAGGTGAGCGTCCCTTCTGCAATGGCCTCTTATTGTTAAAAGGCTTCATTGAATTATAAAGTGTAAGTCACAGGCTTTTCCATTATTTACATTCATAGCATTCATACATAAGTCATTTCCACATGAGATACTAAATTTGCCAAGTAAATACAGACAGAGTTTGCGGAGTCAATGATGAGCTGTCATCCTGAGCCAAGGTTATGAATTGTTTATTAGCTTGACAAAATCTCCTCGGCGAAAATGGAAGGTGCTGTTTTCTCTGAGCCGGTTCCAGAGGACTTCTGATTGGATAGCCTAACAGCCTGGATGGCCATTGATTGTGCCTCTGTGGCCTCTCCCAGGTTTTGCATTTTAATGTGTATGAGACTGGGAGGCTGGAGGGGGTTTTATGCTCTGTCTGATGGAGACATTTGGCACCGGCTGTCCTTGAGAAAGGCCACACCGAAACATTAGTCATACTGGTCACGATATGAATATGAATTTATTATATACTATAGTACGCCTATTGCTATTTCATTGCATGTACTTTACACCCTGCAACATCACTGTCACCCAGTATACTTTTTAGGGGTAAGTGCTGCATTTTTTATGACAACCTACTTGATATAGAGATTTGGACTATACTGGCATCTAGAAAGGGTTCTTAATATACATTGTACAACCGTGTGTTTTCTACATCACAGATTACAAAACCACACAATAGTTTTTGGTTTGGGGGTGCTTACGACAGAATAACTAAGTGGCAGTTCCATTTGCAAAGTTTACAAACAAATGCAGGGGCAACACTTTCGATTGTGGCTTCAAATTACAGCTCTTCTGGGTTAATCTAAGAGCTGTGTGATCATGTGATTTTTTTTTAACCTTTTCTCATCTGATGGCAGGATCTCTCTCTTTCTCCCACCAAAACCCCCCCAACCCCGCAAGGTCATTACTAACTTACCTGGTTAAATAAAGGTTGTGAATGAATACCTGACTATCACTTGACTATCATACTGTAGGTTCTTTGCACAAATGTTCCACCATCAGGTATGCACATCATACTACTACTATTCTATGCATAAATTGCAGCATACATTTTTTACTCCAGGCAGTCAAGGCTATTGGTCCCACTTTATATCAAATGCCACTAAAACGATGTATGTATTACATTCCAGTAGGTATATTGGCAGACTCAGCACAGCTAACCTTCCATTTCAAGCTCTAGTCTTTATCAGTGCATATAGACTACAGCTTTCTCCAGGGGTTTCAATGCAATGAATTGTGTCTGAGGTTCTGCATTCTCTTCAAGATGGTCCTCGGGCTATCCCTGCTCTGTGATTCCCTTCCTTCTGCAACGACTGCATTGCAGTCCAATCGAATTCATGAATCTGATAATCAAACTTTGTTCTTGCTTTTTTATTTTTTTAAGAAACAGGTCCCAGCTTTTTATAATGTACTGTTCGGGTGTAACCTTTTAAGCATTTGATGCTTGAAGGGGTAAGAACAGTTTTTTTTCTTGTTGTTATGAAAATGAACGTCGCTCAGTCATAGAGGATGTCCCACTTAATGAAACTCCTACTTTTGTCAAATTCTCTGCAGACTTCACACCCCATTAGCTTTTTGTTAAAGCTCCTCAGCTAAAGCCGCTTGACTATCCCTGACGGATGCCAACGTACTTCTTTGGTCTAACCCAAAGTGAAATACATTTGTGATAGATTAGCATAGGAAAAATATAGAGGAGCGAACCGGGAGACGTGCAAGACACAGCTGACTAAGAAGATGATTTTATTCAAATAGAAAATCAACAGTCTTAGGAAAAGACTCCATTTTGAACTAGAAATGACATTCTTTAGAAAATGTGATGTGCAAATGCAAGCGACTCACAGATTTAGCTAAGAAGACAAGAGTGGCTATGGATTGCTTAGTAGCCAATTAACAGCCAAGTCATGTTACAGATACAATTATATAGTATGTGAGCTAATAATGGTTTGGAAGAGAAGTTTACACGTTCAATATATGAAATATGTTGAATCGTTATGAGACAGTAAATGTGATTTTATTATTCATGGTCTATCAGCTGCTTAGTATGTAAACCTAGAAAGTTGTTCAGCATGTGTACTGTAGTATGTGAAAAAATAGGCCAAAATGCATCACAATTACCGAATACGAACTAAAATAGAAAATATGTATTTCTTAAACATCCATCTTAAAGGCACCCAGCCTAGACAACATAGACTAGATAAGTTCAAACAAAGTACAGTATGTTAGCTTTGACTTCAGATACTCTACTCATGCTAACAGTGGTACTGTATGATTTGCTTATAAATCTAGTACTGTTAATTTGCTACAGAGAGATTCATCATAGAGATGTAATTATATCCTAAGCATGACAATTCCAGACAAAAGCATTGTATAAAGGCTTTATTTGTATTTTTACCAAATCACAGAGGGTTACCCACTTGGGACCTTACTTCTTCAAAAAATAATACAACCTTGCAGTGGCTTTAAAAATGTGTCTGAGGCGGGCCGGGCGGTATGCTGATTTAGCGGCAAAACGTGACAGTACCAAAATTATTATACAAGGATATTTCAGGTCATTGTCTCACTCTTACCGACCTTAGTCATCAGACTGTGCTGTCAAAGGCAACCGGCTAGTGAATGAGACGACACTGATGCGACATGTGCTGTAGGAGGTTTGCTGTGAGGTCACATGGGTCAGACTTGTATTCTTCCTCTTCCTGAGTTGAGTGATTGGCTGTGGCAACATTTCTGCGCGAGCGACCTCAAACATTCATTGGAAAAGGGCTGCTGCATGTGTTCAGGTCTTGGATAGCCTACATTGTTGCTTGTCGCCAGGATGTCACACTGCCTACTTGAAAGTAGTGCTTCTCCATAGGGCAGTGTAATACAGTAGAGGTAGTAAAGGCCGCAGGATTTCTGATCAGTCAAGAATAAGTATTTCTAGAGATTAAAGGAGTATTTGATTAAGTTAGCATGTGTTTGAGACTTGATATAATGGATGTCTTGTTTTCAAAATGTTTAATGGTCTGATTTCTGCAGGATTGTAGCGTCAGAGAGATTTGAGCACTCTTTGCTCTACTTAAGACTTTAAGACTTTAAGAAATAGCAGGTCATTCTCCCCTTGTGACTGGTGTAAGATACTGTAATGAATTGATGCTGGGCTGTCTCTTTATCTTTCTCTCTCCTCCTCTCGCTCTCTCGCTCTCTCTACTCTCTCATACCCACACTCCCTTTCCTTTTTCTTGGGGCTTTCTTTCTTTAACTATGTGCTCAGCTTTTTCATATTGCGGACCGTACCTAGATTTTAGTAGTTTGTTTGTTTGACATGCGAGGGCCTCACTTTTACAAGCTTGAGTGACGCCAAGTAAAAGTTGTGTTTGTTAGCGATGGGCTAAAGCTGTTTTGTTATCATGGCAACCGCCGTGGAATTGCTTTGACTCTTGAGTCACAGTCCATTTCTTCTCAGATTTTTGGGAAGATTTGAAACCGGCATGGCTGTTTCTCAAGGTTAGAACGGTAGGAGTGCTGTCGCATGTGCACGGTTAGTACAGCCATGACTCTCATAAAGTGACAGCCACAATCAATATACTGTAGAACTCTCTCCCAGGCCCCATGGAAGCCCACTTGTGCCAAAATCAATCAACAGCACAGGCAGGCAATAATTGCTTTATTGGGTTGTTAATGAAAATGTAGGTAACGCCCTCACTCTTGTCGACATGTGTCCTATGTTGCGCTGGTTAGCCTAGAAATGTGTTTATGCTGAATGAGAACTCCCCATAGTAGGCCCAGTTGTATGAGGAAGCTTACGAACCCCCACTACTCCTCCAGTATTGAGCACCTTATGAAGCCCTCATAGTGGCTTGTGGTCAGGAGTTATTGATCTGTTTGGGAGATTGATGTGTCTGCCGCCTTCTTAGCATGAGGATTTATGTGATGCTCTGCCGATAGCACTTCATCTCACCAGTGGGAAAGATCAAGGTGTCAGGGGTGGGTTCTCAGTTCAAACAACTTCATCTCAACTCAAAATATGTTGCCCATGCTACTGTATGCTATGCCATGATCAGGAGTCCAAGCACTGAGGACAGCAGGAACCCACCTGGGTTTGATTGACAGTTTATTTACCCCTGTAAAAGAGCAACCAAGGCACTGCACTGCACTGCACAATCAATCAATCAATAAATCAATCAAATGTATTTATAAAGCCTTTTTTACATCAAGTGCTATACAGAAACCCAGCCTAAAACCCCAAACAGCAAGCAATGCAGATGTAGAAGCACCGTGGCTAGGAAAAACTCCCTAGAAAGGCAGGAGCCTAGGAAGAAACCTAGAGAGGACAGTGTAGGTGCACAGTGTAGGTGCAGAGTTTTGAGTCCCTGTTTTGAGTCGCAGTGCACCTCCCAAATTCACTTCAATAAATCCTAAGGTGATTTTCCTATATTCCCTGGTAAAACATGTATATTAATGCAGTAACTACAGTATGAGAGAGGCATGGGATGTATGGTTGGGTCCTTGTAATCTATAGATTTAATCTCTCTGATGAAAATAGCGAGGGAGTAGGGAGTCAGTGGCTCTTTAAACTGAGATGATGACACAAAGACGCTGTCAGAGTGTGTTTCTCCATCTTTTTGTCATGTGCCACATTAAAGTTGGGTTGCTCAGTGATATGTATGCAGAGTAATAGGTGACATTTCCCCCATGCGAGGCAGACTGCTGCAGTGGAACTGCTCTCTTTCTTTGTGCTCTCTCGCCATTCAGGCCTGGGAATAATGCAGATGAGGAGATGAGTGGAGACATTCTTGCGCTAAGAGCTCTGTGAGATGAATTTAAAGCGAGTTACTTCATTTTCTTTAACCCGTTGGTGAGCCTGATGTAGAGCAGATGGGTGAATTTTACGTTTAATCTAATCTGTCACTTCGGTTCTGTCTGTACTATACTATACTGAACTGTCTGTACTGCACTGTACTGTACTGGTAAGGTACCATACAGTGCTTTCTATCTGTAGTACAGTACACTGGTCCTTTTTATGAAGCAGTCAGAGTGCATACTGTTTACCATCTTGTTCTGCAGAAGTAGCCTATGAATTTTCAAAATGTTAGTGTGAAGAATCTTTGGGGGCGTCTTGCTGCTTATTTGTAAGCCTTTTTAGTCAACCAATGTAAAATCAAACAGCATTCCCAAGCCTTTTTAGTCAACCATTGTAAAATCAAAATGCATTCCCAAGCCTTTTTAGTCAAGCATTGTAAAATCAAACAGCATTCCCAAGACTTTTTAGTCAACCATTGTAAAATCAAACAGCATTCCAAAGCTTTTTTGTCAATCATTGTAAAACCAAACAGCATTCCCAAGCTTTTTTGTCAACAATGCATATTAGAAAGCGCTTGTGTTTGATAGCAATTGAGAAAATGAGAGATCTAGCATTTCATGGATCCATTTTCTAAATAAGATTTCATCACACAGAGCCTTTAACAGCTAGACCGATCACCGTTCTAGTGTAACTTCATACACGCTCTCAGAATCCCAGACCCATTAGACTGGAGGTTAATGGTTCCCCATCTGATTAGATGTCGAGCAGCATTTCCTATAAGGAACATCATGGGCACTGCCCAGCCAGTGGGAGCGTGGGAGAAAACATGAGTCTGCCGACAGTGCGGCGCGACAGAGGGCACTCAGGGTTAATGCTTAATGTAATCATTCTCCCCTGACCTAAGCCTCTCTGGAAATCTGAAAGATAGAAAGTCACGAGGGAAAGAAAGTCTGAGAAAGGCCTTTTCTGCTCTCCTCAGTAACCCTCCTCCCACGACCAAGAGAATCTCAATACATTTTATTGAATTGTTACTTTCTTAAATGTGTATGACTTTATGTCGAAGTGTTGGCATGGAAATAAGGTGGAGGGTGGTGATTGGTTTAAGGGACAGGAAGAGGCGGTCATTGGGTGGCAGGGGTGGGTGATATGTATGCACCCCTGAGTTCTGGTTAAATTCATTTGAATTCGAGACAAATCCATGTCCAATTCATTTAGTCAATTGATTGGAATTTAGATTCATTTCACCCCATCTAGTATGCATACAGTTGAAATCGGAAGTTTACATACACCTTAGCCAAATACATTTAAACTCTGACATTTAATCCTAGTAAAAAATTCCCTGTCTTAGGTCAGTTAGGATCACCACTTTATTTTAAGAATGTGAAATGTCAGAATAATAGTAGAGAGAATTATTTATTTCAGCTTTTATTTCTTTCATCACATTCCCAGTGGGTCAGAAGTTTACATACACTCAATTAGTATTTGGTAGCATTGTCTTTAAATAGTTTAATTTGGGTCAAACGTTTCGGGTATCCTTCCACAAGCTTCCCACAATAAGTTGGGTGAATTTTGGCCCATTCCTCCTGACAGAAGTGTTGTAACTGAGTCAGGTTTTTAGGCCTCCTTGCTTGCACACGCTTTTCCAGTTCTGCCCACAAATATTCTATAGGATTGAGGTCAGGGCTTTGTGATGGCCACTCCAATACCTTGACTTTGTTGTCCTTAAGCCATTTTGCCACAACTTTGGAAGTATGCTTGGGGTCATTGTCCATTTGGAAGACCCATTTGCGACCAAGCTTTAGGTCATTATGGCCCAACAGTTCTATTTTTGTTTCATCAGACCAGAGGACATTTCTCCAAAAAGTATGATCTTTGTCCTCATGTGCAGTTGCAAACTGTAGTCTGGCATTTTTATGGCGGTTTTGGAGCAGTGATTTCTTCCTTTCTGATGTCGATATAGGACTTGTTTTACTGTGGATATAGAAACTTTTGTACCTGTTTCCTCCAGCATCTTCACAAGGTCCTTTGCTGTTGTTCTGGGTTTGCACTTTTCACACCAAAGTACGTTCATCTCTAGGAGACAGAACACGTCTCCTTCCTGAGCGGTATGACAGCTGCGTGGTCCCATGGTCCCATTTATACTTGCGTACTATTGTTTGTACAGATGAACGTGGTACCTTCAGGCGTTTGGAAATTGCTCCCAAGGATGAACCAGACTTGTTGAGGTCTACAAATTTCTTTCTGAGGTCTTAGCTGATTTCTTTTGAGTTTTCCCATGATGTCGAGCAAAGAGGCACTGAGTTTGAAGGTGGGCCTTGAAATACATCCATAGGTACACCTCCAATTGACTCAAATGATGTCAGTTAGCCTATCAGAAGCTTCTAAAGCCATGACATAATGTTTTGGAATTTTCCAAGCTGTTTAAAGGCACAGTCAACTTAGTGTATGTAAACTTTTGACCCACTGGAATTGTGATATAGTGAATTATAAGTGAAATTATCTGTCTGTAAACAATTGTTGGAAGAATTACTTGTGTCATGCACAAAGTAGATGTCCTAACCGACTTGCCAAAACGATAGTTTGTTAAAGTTAAATCCGTGGAGTGGTTGAAAAATGAGTTTTAATGACTTCAACCTATGTGTATGTAAACTTCCGACTTCAACTGTACATATAAATTCCATGCAAGACCTGTGTCTGTACATTCGATGTACATCCCCTTAAACCAATCCCCCCACATCCAAGGACTTATAACAAAAGCTTCAGTCCACTCAAACTGCAATATAGTCAGTCACCTGCAGTAACACATTAGTTACAAAATCTGATGAGTTCTTAGTTATGCTGTGCACCCAGGTTGCACTCATGTCTCGAAAGGACATTGACTTGACTCGAATCTTGCTCAATAACTCAATAATAAGAGAAGTCTTGGACGACCTTGAAACACAACAACACAACATTATACAGGTTTTAACTGCAAGCAGAGCTATTTTTCTGTTACACTAAGCAGTCTGGAGAACCATTTGGTGGGATCTTTGAATTTGATTGACAGGTGAGAGTCTTGGGTTGTGTCCATGACTTGTCTTCCTAGGCACGTCCGACAGCAGAAGTAGCTGCAGAGACCTTTGTCAAAAATTTCGTTAGTGGTACTGAATGGTGTATCATGTATGTTTTTGTCAGGGATCCAACCCTGGAAAGTGCTAGCCAAGATGTAGGAATTCCTACATTGAAATCCTCTTATGTCACCAAAATATATTGCATGCAAGAGCTCAACAATGGGACAGTTAGACAGTGAATTGTTGCCAAAGGAAAAGTCCAATGCAACATTTCCACACAAGACACAAGCATAGGAAACTATCAAAATATTATACCAGAGAAGTATAGAGGAATAGATGCAGACGTTTTGCAGTCTTTTGAGGGAGCTGTACGCCATAGTGAGATCTGGTATTTGTGTGTTTGCATGTGTGCGTTTGCTTACTTACATGTGTGCGTCCATGCATGAATGCATGGGTGAATACTGCAATGATGCCCAGCAAAATCTGAAACAAGTCTGCTCTCATGCAATGAGCACCATTCATCCAATGAATTATGATTGCCAAAAGCTGCAGAGGTTTTTTACAGTAACTAGGCTGGAAGGGAGAACTGTACCGCCATCTCTACCCCTCTCCTCCCACCTTTTCTCTCGATCCTGTGATGTATTACAGTCTGCACCCGTAGATGGGCATGGATTGGGAGGAATTAGGTCACGAAGAAGCACACTGCAGAGGGGATAGCGCGGTGCCGACGTGCGTAGGAGAGAGCCCATGTGGTCGTCCGCGGTGCGGTGAAATATGGAGAGGAGTAGGGGCGCGCTCACTTAAACAGTGCCTATCATACATCAACAATGGAAATGGAGGGAGTGGAAACATGCCAAGGGCAACGCCTGCCCCTGTTTCCCGTCGTCTGTGTGTGAGAGTGAGTGTGTGTGTGAGTGTGTATGTGAGTGTGTGTGTGTGTGTGTATGCAGTGCAGCAGCGGGCGCTCTGCTTTAGCGCGCTCATATGCATAACGGTATTCCACTCACGTTTAGGACTTTCTGCTGTGGAAACACTGAGGTGCCAGAGTGATGATGGAAAAGCAGGCATCTAGGGGAACAGCTGTTTCTAATAATAGAATCCAAGGAAAATGTTCATCCCCAATGAGGGACAGAGCTGCAACGTCCCCCTTTCTCTCCTCCTCTCTCCTCCTCTTCTCTGTTCCCAACCTTATGAGGCAGCAGTTCTCACTTAAAGCTATGTCATCCCAGGTTTATGTTGCTCATTAACAGTTCCCTGTGGATTTGTTATTCCCCTATCTATTATTTATTGTTTTACATGTACAGTAATTGGCTTGTATCTGTACTTTACTGGTTAGCCTTCTAAATCTATCATGTTTTTTATACAATTTGCTGGTTCTCCAATACAGTCATTAATCTGCTAATCTTATTTGTGCAAATTTGATTATGATATTAATGTATTATATGGTTATATGGACTGAGAGGACCACCTCAATTACAGGACGGTTCCATCTTTTGGTGAAAGTAATTACTGTTACATCTGCATTCTTGAAGCAGTTATCTCTGACACATGGCAGAGGGTAGACAGGTACAGATCTTTTGACCTTGATCATGCACATCAATCTCGTATTGCATTAATCGTGTTGTCTCCTTTAACGTTCTGAAGAAACTATTTTGAATTACCAGCTCAGTCTAAGCCAAAGCAGTAGACATTCTTTAAAGCAGACAAATTATTTAGTGTGTTCGCATTTTAAAACATTAAGTTTGTCCTTGGATAACCAGCTTATTGTTCCTTCATCTGTGAATAAGAAAGAAAAATGTGGAAATGTACCTCCAATAAGCTTTTTTTCCCTAAAGTTTATTTCCCTGAAGCATGTTCTGAAATGCCTGCATAAGCATCTTTGCAAACTGCAACTAATGCTGGAAAGCTTGAACGCTGTGAGTGGAATCTTAACTGCAGCTTTGCAACCCAGATTAGACTGATAGAAACTGGAGTGATGCAACTCTCCCCTACCAGCCCCCAGAGAAGGTTACCAGCAATTAAGTGAGTCATTTTAAAGTGTGTTTCATCAAAATGCCTGCTAGGTATGGATGGCTGATATAAATGAGCTCCATTCATTTTTAATAATTCGGGTTTGTTTGTCCCGTTTCCTGCTGTCCCTCAACCGTAAGACTTCAGATTGGGAAAAGATGCCGCAGTGCTGTCACTTGGATCAAACCACAACAGTGGATCAAAAAGAGCAGATTTTAAGACGGCCCCAGAACAGAGCCCTGGGGAACACCTCACTTGACCTTCGAAAACAAATCTAAAAAGAGGGCTAATTTAACATATAGATAAAGTACTCAACCGTTTAACCGTTTTACAATTATTATCTTCAAAGGCAATGGCATTTAATGTATACTGTATATAACAAAGAACTTTGAAATGAGACATGGGGATTAAAATGTACTGTCATGTTAGTTTTTCTCATCCCTTTCCCACAGTATGTTTAACTTTTTGTTCCTCTGTTTATATGTAATAGTCTCTGTAATTTCACACTGGTGCAAACGCTGGATAAATCTGGCACACCATTTTCAATATCAACACAGTACCAAATTACAACAAACACAGATCTTTCTTATTCAGATGTTTTGCTGTTGCTGTCTTTTTCTCAAAGACCTTGAGTGATCTTGAGGACCTTGTGCACCTTGGCAACCGTCTCTGTCAGCTAATGATCAGCTCTGTTATTGTTATTCCATACCCTCCTCTCTCTCTCTCACACACTGATGCACACCAATTGATATGCAAGGGAAGTTACCCTCTGATATCGGACAGTGTGTTTATGGCAGAGCCAAAATATTTGCCCTTTGAATTGCAGCTCAGGTTTATTGACACATCATCCTTCTTCTCTCTCACTGACTTATCTAAACTAGCTCAAAACCAGACTTAACCTTCCAGCTTAGCCATTGATAGTCACAACAATAGCTCATGTCGGCATCAAGCTTATCATGACCGTGCATGTAAAGCCTTTATGCATCTATCAAGTATGCAGTGCCTATCATAAGTATTCACCCCCTTGGATTCTTTTCACATTTTGTTGAAATGTGATGCAGTCAAATGGCCAAAGCGCCCTCTAGAGGCCTCATGGGTAGAATGTTATTAATATGTTTCATAATTTCATAATTAATTAACTTATTTATTTTGGTCTGGTGTTTCTATGTCAAATGGTTTTGTTATATTTCAATCTTATGTGATGTATATAAAGTGTAATATTTTAATGCAAACTCAAAATGTAATACATTAATACACTATCGTTCCTTGTTTTCCATGAAAACATATATGAAAAGAGTTGCAAAATGAATAGGAAATATAGTCAAGACGTTGACAAGGTTATAAATAATGATTTTTAACTGAAATAATAATTGTGTCCTTCAAACTTTGCTTTCGTCAAAGAATCCTCCATTTGCAGCAATTACAGCCTCACAGATCTTTGTCATTGGAGTTGTCAATTTGATGAGGTAATCTGAAGAGATTTCACCCCATGCTTCCTGAAGTACTGCCCACAAGTTGGATCGGCTTGATTGGCACTTCTTACGTACCATACGGTCAAGCTGCTCCAACAACAGCTCAATAGGGTTGAGATCCGGTGACTGTGATGGCCACTCCATTATAGACAGAATACCAGCTGACTGCTTCTTCCCTAAGTAGTTCTTGCATAGTTTGAGCTGTGCTTTGGGTCATTGTCCAGTTGTAGGAGGAAATTGGCTCCAATTAAGCGCAGTCCACAGGGTATGGCATGGCGTTGCAAAATGGAGTGATAGCCTTCCTTCTTCAAGATCTCTTTTACCCTGTACAAATCTCCCACTTTACCATAACCAAAGCACCCCCAGATCACATTGCCTCCACCATGCGTGACAGATGGCATCACGCACTCCTCCAGCATCTTTTCATTTGGTCTGCATCTCTCGTATGTTCTTCTTTGTGATCCGAACACCTCAATCTTAGATCTCTCTGTCCATAACACTTTTTTCTAATCTTCCTATGTCCAGTGTCTGTGTTCTTTTGCCCATCTTAATCTTTTCTTTTTATTGGCCAGTCTGAGATATGGCTTTTTCTTTGCAACTCTGCCTAGAAGGCCAGCATCCCGGAGTCACTGTTGACGTTGAGACTGGTGTTTTGCGGGTACTATTTAATGAAGCTGAAGTTGAGGACTTGTGAGGCGTCTGTTTCTCAAACTAGACACTCTAATGTACTTGTCCTCTTGCTCAGTTGTGCACCGGGGCCTCCCACTCTTTCTATTCTGGTTAGAGCCAGTTTGAGCTGTTCTGTGAAGGAAGTAGTACACAGCGTTGTACGAGATCTTCAGTTTCTTGGCAATTTCTCACATGGAATAGCCTTCATTTCTCAGAACAGGAATAGACTGACGAGTTTCAGAAGAAAGTTATTTGTTTCTGGCCATTTTGAGCCTGTAATCGAACCCACAAATGCTGATGCTCCAGATACTCAACTAGTCTAAAGAAGGCCAGATTTATTGCTTCATTAATCAGCACAACAGTTTTCAGCTGTGCTAACATAATTGCAAAAGGGTTTTCTAATGATCAATTAGCCTTTTAAAATGATAAACTTGGATTAGCTAACACAACGTCCCATTGGAACACAGGAGTGATTGTTGCTGATAATGGGCCTCTGTACACCTATGTAGATATTCCATAAAAAATCAGCCGTTTCCAGCTACAATAGTTATTTACAACATTAACAATTTCTACACTGTATTTCTGATCAATTTGATGTTATTTTAATGGACATTTCTAAGTGACCTTTTGAACAGTAATGTATATCTGACATGGTACAGATGTATTTTTATGTGCACAACCCTGTGTGTGAGGTAGGGCTGGGTGATATTACGATATATATCGTGTGACGATAAAAAAAAGTATATCGTTTCATATTATGCTCTATCGTTTATTTGGTTGTGTCGCAAATCACACTCTTTACGGCAATTGGACGACGCTTTGCATTCGCAACACAAGCAAACATGGAGGAGAGTGAACGTGACACAGTGCACGGAACTCCTACCTAAAATATGGGCTACTTCGGGCGCATAGACGTGGTTTGGGTATGAAAAGTCTGACACGCACCAGAAAACCGTCCTCTGCAAAATATGCAGCAGGCCGGTACCGACAACAGGCTCAAACACCACTAACCTCTTTTACCACCACTCTTTTACCACGCAAGAATCATGTGAAACGGTACGGAGAGAGTCTACAGATGAGACCCAAAAAAGTACAGTTGAGTGCTCAAAACAAACCTCCGTTGCAAGAGGCATTGTTGCCAAATATTTTGTTTGCGGCACTTTGGTTGTTGTCATATAATGTTCAAGCGTTTCACCTGTTCTGTGTGGATCATTGTTGCTTTTGGGTTAGTGCTGTTTAGCCTACCTTGTGTTACGTTCGTCTCTGTTATTTTGTGATATTGATTTAATAAATAATCATGTCGCATGACTTCAGCGCTGCATTTTGGTCTGACACTCACCTCGTTTGTGACACATGGATTCACTCTGTGTGCAATAATAGGGATTAACATGATTTTCCAATGACTACCCCATCTCTGAACCCCCCCACACACAATTATCTGCAAGGTCTCTCAGTCAAGTAGTGAATTTCATGAACAGATTTAACCACAAAGACCAAGGAGCTTTTTCAATGCCTCGCAAAGAAAGGCACTGATTGGTTGGTGAATAAAAAAATAAAAAAAGCAGACACTGAAATATATGTTATTAATTAGGGTGTATCGATACACCCAGTCACTACAAAGTTACAGGCATCCTTCCTAACTGAGCTGCCGGAGAGGAAGGAAAGGATTTAACCATCAGGCCAATGGTGATTTTATCACCAACGGTTATGGAGTGTAATGTCTGTGATCAAATCAAATTTATTGGTCACATACACATATTTAGCAGATGTTATTGCGGGTGTAGCGAACTGCTTGTGTTCCTAGCTCCAACAGTGCAGTAATATCTAACAATTCACAACAATACACACAAATCTAAAAGTAAAAGAATGGAATTAAGAAATATATAAATATTAGGACGAGCAATGTCGGAGTGTCATTAACTAAATACAGTAGAATATATTGTGAACGGTCGTACCTATTCACTGACAAAAATCCTGAGCGGGACAGCACGAAATGAGCCGCAGAGACGTGACTTCAATTTTAAAAAAGGAAGGCAACTGTATTGGGTGTCTTTCTCTTAACACTCCCTGGGGAGGTACAAACAAAGGCCAGTGTAATGGCGCCGAACAAAAAAAACAAAATACCAGTTGGTACTCATCGTCTACAAACAGCTTGATAGCGTTGTCGAATTCGCCATAGCCTCCGGCTAGTAATCACTCCTCTTCCTCTTCAGTCCGGTCCTTAAGAGAGCACAAACAAAATTAGTCAATTGGCCACAGGTGAGCTCATCAGTAGTGGCTGTACTGCAGCCCACCACTTGATCCGGCTGATCCGTCACACATCCCCCCCCCCCCCTCAAGCCAGACCCAGAGGGGCTCGCCCCAGCCGGACCCACCAGGTCTCGGCGAGAAAGCGCATCCGCGTTACCGTGTAGTTTTACGGGCTTGTGCACCTCCTCGAATTTAAACGGCTGCAGTGCTAGGAACCACCTCGTTATCCGGCTATTGTTGTCCCTCTGTCCCGCCATCCACTTGAGGGGGGCGTGGTCGGTGACCAGGCTAAAACCTCTCCCCAGGAGGTAGTACCTCAGATACCCTAGCACCCACTTAATCACCAACGCCTCTCTGTCCACAGTAGCATAGTTTCGCTCCCTTGGGGACAGTTTACGGCTGATATACACAACGGGGTGTTCCTCCTCCCCCTCCCCCTGCGACAACACAGCCCCTATCCCTGTGGCTGATGTGTCTGTGAATACAGTAAAAGGCATGTTAAAGTCTGGCATCCTCAAAACATGGTTCGTACATAGCACAGTCTTAAGTTCATTAAAAGCTTTTTCGGCCCTGTCAGTCCATACCACCTGCACTGGTTCTGATTTTCGGGTAAGGTCGGTCAGTGGCGCTGCTATGGTGGAATAGTTTGGTATGAAGCACCGGTAGTATCTTGTCAGGCCCAGGAAGGCGTGCACCGCTATCTTGTTAGCGGGCCTAGGTTACTCCCACACCGCCTGTGTTTTCTCCTTCTGGGGTTTGATGAGGCCACTACCGATAGTGTACCCCAAGTATTCGGCTTCGTTTAAGCCTAGGTGGCACTTCTTAGGATTGGCCGTAAGCCCGGCTGCCTCCAGGCTTGCCAACACAGCTCGTACCTTGTTTAGGTGGTCGTCCCAGTCCTCTATGTGTATGACGACATCATCGATATAGGCGGCTGCGTAAGCCTGATGGGGTCTAAGCAGGGTATCCATTAGCCTCGTCCTTTCCCCCGTATTATACATGTGCCTCCCTCTCATGGTACAACTTCAACAGGTTGACATGGTAAATCTGCACGGCTTGGCGGCGCTCGGGCTGCATAACCTGATAGGTCACCAGGGACACCTGCTCCAACACCTCATAGGGACCCTGCCATTGTGCTAGGAGTTTATGTTGTGGTGTTGGCACTAACAGGAGGACCTTGTCCCCTGTTTTGAAAGTGCGCAGCCTGGGCTCGCCCCATGTGTTCGTTAGCCACTGGCCATAAAAAGGCCATCCTTTCTTGCATAAGGACTATGTGATCAATGAATGGACGGTAGGGACATGGTTGGTTCTCCCAGGCTTCTTTTGCTAAATCCAAAATGCCTTCGAACAATTAGAAGGGGGAGAATCCGGTAGAGGCTTGAGGAACTTTGCACAGGGCAAACATAAGGTGGGGTAACAGCATGTCCCAATTTTTTCCATATCGCACAGTCCATCCGTCTGGGGGTGATAAACACTTGTTCTAATCTGCTCTACACTGTATAGTTTACACAGGTCTTTCATGAGCCGCGACATAAAGGGGGTGCCTTGATCTGTTAAAATAGTCGAGGGTAATCCTACTCGCGAAAATAACTGAACAGTTCCTTGGCTATGCCTTTCGTCGCCATGGTGCGTAATGGAATAGCCTTGGGATATTTGGTTGCGTAGTCCACTACTACGAGGATGTTATGGTGGCCTCGGGATGATCATGGCAGCGGCCCCACTAGGTCCATGGCAATACGTTCAAACAGTGTTTCTATAATGGGAAGAGGTATCAGGGGATTGCGAAAATGGGCCTTGGGGGCCATACGCTGACACCTATCGCATGACCTGCAATATTTGGTCACCCCCGGCCAGTAAAACCGGGTTAGTACCCTCTCAGCTGTTTTCTCCCATCCTAAATGTCTGCCTAAGACATGGGAGTGGGCCAAGTGCAGCACAGTGTCTTGATATGACCTTGGTACTATCAATAGTTCGAACTCATCCTCCCTTCTCCTACATACCCAATAAAATAGCCCGTTCCGTATGGCAAAATATGGGAAATGTAACTCATCCTCATCCTGTAGCCTCTTCCCATCAATAACTGCCACTTTGGCCATAAGCCTTAGCACCTCCGGATCTCGCTGTTGGGCTGTGCCAAACTGACCCATAGCATTCAGACGGGGTGGGGGGCCATCTATGTCACCGTTGTTGGACTTCGTGCCAAACCCTGGTGTGGACACGGCGAAGATCTGTCGAAGCTACTCTCTTTCCTCCTGCCACCTATCCTCGTCCGTCTGGCTGGATCCCTCTCTGCCTTGGCTCTCTACTCCGTGGCACGTCTAATAACTGGACGTCTCTTCGAAGACCCGCGGCAGCCGCCGTGTGGACTGCTTCTCCCGTTCCTCTAGTAGACCGTCTAATCGCCCAGTGTGGTTTACTTTCTTTCCCAGGAGTTTATGGCGGGCAACCGGGTTATGTGTCAGGCCCATGCGGCGCTGTGAGATTCTCTTCTCTTCTCTTGTTGGCCCCTCTCATGCTTCTCCGCATTGGCCCACAACTGGTCGAAGAGTGGGCAGTCTCGGCCGAGGAGGACAGGAACTGACAAGTTCGGTGATAGGCCCATCACCATAGTGACCTTTCCCACGGGTGTGGTCATCTTTACTCTGGCCCGGGGGTACCCTTGGACGTCACCGTGTATGCATGATACCTTCACCTCGCCTTCGAGCACTGTCCAGTCGTCCAGTATATCCCTTTGGCTGAGGGAGACACGCTGACGGGTCCAGGAATGCAAATTTTTTAGTTCTGCCTATTCTCACCGGAACGCGCTGGGCGGGGGGCGTCTCTGCCTGCCAACAGGGCGCTTGATGAGGAATGTCCCTTCCCTGGGAGGAGCCGGGGCTCGGGTTAGGGGGCTCGGTGGGCATGGGAACGGGTCTCGTTCTCTCCCTCTCTGGTGGCAGCTTCTCTCTCTTCCTCTCTGCTCGTAGTAGGGCTTCTCGTGCCGGCTTTCCATGCCTAGCGGCCTGTAGCCCAACAAGTCTAAATAGCCCTGACTAGGGCAACCATTGTCTGGGGGTTGCTCTGGCTTACTGTTCTTAGTAGGCTCGTCGGCAGCTCTCTCAAGCACTTGTCTCCAGTAGTTCCGCTACAGACTGGGCAGACCCCAGCCAGCCTTTCACTAGGCGGACTAACTGGAACGCTTGTCCTCTGGGTGATTCGCCATCCTTGTAGGTCCATCCGTGGAACCCCTGGGCTCTCTCGCAAGGGTTCAAGTTATACTGAGCCAACACCTCTGCCTTCAACTTGCCGTACTCCAGCTCAGCTTCTTTGCCCAGGTCGTAATACGCTGCCTGTGCAGGCCCTGATAGCAGGAGCGAGATCAGCCCTGCCCACTCTCCATCAGGCCACTCTTCTCGCCTGGCTGTCCGTTCGAAGGCCATGAAGTAGGTTATTTTCCTGGCACCACTTCGCCAGAGCTCTCACCTCCTCCCTGTAGTCTGTCTCGTCATTGTTGGTAATCAGGCCTACTACTGTTGTGTCGTCTGCAAACTTGATGATTGAGTTGGAGAAGTGCATGGCCACGCAGTCATGGGTGAACAGGGAGTACAGGAGGGGGCTGAAAACGCACCCTTGTGGGGCCCCTGTGTTGAGGATCAGCGAAGTGGAGGTGTTGTTTCCTACCTTCACCACCTGGGGGCGGCTCGTCAGGAAGTCCAGGACCGCGTATGCGTATGCGGTCCCGGCTCGTCAGGAAGTCCAAGTCCAGGACTGCGTATGCTCTGAGGACGCAGTTAGAGATGATAGGAGAAAAATGGATGGATCAAGAACATTGTAGTTCCTCCACAATACTAACCTAATTGACAGAATGAAAAGAAGGAAGCCTGTAAAGAATAAAAATATTCCAAAACATGCATCCTGTTTGCATCAAGACACCAAAGTATTACTGCGATTTTTTTTTTTTTTGTCCTGATACAAAGCATTATGTTTGAGGCAAATCCAACATTACGCGTAACTGAATCAAATCAAATCAAATTGTATTGGTCACATACACATGTTTAGCAGATGTTAATGCGGGTGTAGCAAAATGCTTGTGCTTCTAGTTCCGAGTGCAGTAATATCTAACAAGGAATATCTAACAATTACACAACATACAGTCGTGGCCAAAAGTTTTGAGAATGACCCAAGTATTGGTCTCCACAAAGTTTGCTGCATCAGTGTTCTTAGATCTTTATGTCAGTAGTTACTATGGTACACTGAAATGACATTCAGTTTATGCAAAGAGTAAATATTTGCAGTATTGACCCTTCTTTTTCAAGACCTCTGCAATCCGCCCTGGCATGCTGACAATTAACTTCTGGGCCACATCCTGACTGATGGCAGGCCATTCTTGCATAATCAATGCTTGGAGTTTGTCAGAAGTTATGGGTTTTTGTTTGTCCACCCGCCTCTTGAGGATCGACCACAAGTTCTCATTGGGATTAAGGTCTGAGGAGTTTCCTGGCCATGGACCCAAAATGTCGATGTTTTGTTCCCCGAGCCACTTAGTTTTTGCCTTATGGCAAGGTGCTCCATCATGCTGGAAAAGGCATTGGTCGTCACCAAGCTGTTCTTGGGTGGTTGGGAGAAGTTGCTCTCGGAGGAGGTGTTGGTACCATTCTTTATTCATGGCTGTGTTCTTAGGCAAAATTGTGAGTGAGCCCTTGGCTGAGAAGCAACCCCACACATGAATGGTCTGAGGATGCTTTACTGTTGGCATGACACAGGACTGATGGTAGCGCTCACCTTGTCTTCTCCGGACAAGGTGTTTTCCGGATGGCCCAAACAATCGAAAAGGGGATTCATCAGAGAAAATGGCTCTACCCCAGTCCTCAGCAGTCCAATCCCTGTACCTTTTGCAGAATATCAGTCTGTCCCTGATGTTTTTCCTGGAGAGAAGTGGCTTCTTTGCTGCCCTTCTTGACACCAAGCCATCCTCCATAAGTCTTCGCCTCACTGTGCGTGCAGATGCACTCACACCTGCCTGCTGCCATTCCTGAGCAAGCTCTGCGCTGGTGGTGCCCCGATCCCGCAGCTGAATCAACTTTAGGAGACGGTCCTGGCGCTTGCTGGACTTTCTTGGGCACCCTGACGCCTTCTTCACAACAATTGAACCTCTCTCCTTGAAGTTCTTGATGATTCGATAAATGGTTGATTTAGGTGCAATCTTACCAGCAGCAATATCCTTGCCTGTGAAGCCCTTTTTGTGCAAAGCAATGATGATGGCATGTGTTTCCTTGCAGGTAACCATGGTTGACAGAGGAAGAACAATGATTTCAAGCTCCACCCTCCTTTTAAAGCTTCCAGTCTCTTATTCTGACTCAATCAGCATGACAGAGTGATCTCCAGCCTTGTCCTTGTCAACACTCTCACCTGTGTTACCGAGACAATCACTGACATAATGGCAGCTGGTCCTTTTGTGGCAGGGCTGAAATGCAGTGGAAATGTTATTTGGGGATTAAGTTCATTTTCATGGAAAAGAGGGACAATTAATTGCAATTCATCTGATCACTCTTCATGACATTCTGGAGTATATGCAAATTGCCATCATCAACCCTGAGACAGCAAACTTTGTGGAGACCAATACTTGTGTCATTCTCAAAACACACAATACACACAAATCTAAGTAAGGATTGGATTAGTCCTATATACAGTTGAAGTCGGAAGTTTACCTACACCTTAGCCCAATACATTTAAACTCAATTCCTGACATTTAATCCTAGTAAACATTCCCTGTCTTAGGTCAGTTAGGATCACCCCTTTATTTTAAGAATGTGAAATGTCAGAATAATAATAATTTTCAGCTTTTATTTCTTTCATCACATTCCCAGTGGGTCAGAAGTTTACATACACTCAATTAGTATTTGGTAGCATTGCCTTTAAATTGTTTAACTTGGGTCAAACGTTTCGGGTAGCCTTCCACAAGCTTCCCACAATAAGTTCAGTGCACAATAAGTGCATTTTGGCCCATTCCTCCTGACAGAACTGGTGTAACTGAGGTTTGTAGGCCTCCTTGCTCGCATACGCTTTTTCAGTTCTGCCCACAAATGTTCTATAGGATTGAGGTCAGGGCTTTGTGATGGCCACTCCAATACCATGACTTTGCTGTCCTTAAGCCATTTTGCCACAACTTTGGAAGACCCATTTGCGATCAAGCTTTAACTTCCTGACTGATGTCTTGAGATATTGCTTCAATTTATCCACATAAAATAATTTTTCTTCCTCATGATGCCATCTATTTTGTGAAGTGCACCAGTCCCTCGTGCTGCAAGGCACCCCCACAACATGATGCTGCCACCCCCGTGCTTCACGGTTGGGAATTGGTTCGGCTCATTGGCTCTGTCCTGGGTCCCTTCCGTCTGCCCACTGTTTGACTTTTTGAAGCCAGTGATATTTCTCATACCCTTCCACACCTCTCTCAGCTGGCTCTGCCTCAGCTTTTCCTCCATCTTCTCCTTATACCCTCTCTTCCCCTCAGCAATCCACAACTTCAGCTCCCTCTGGACGCATTTCAATTTGTCCTTGTCCCCCTCCTTGAAGGTCCTCTTCTTCTCATTCAGCAGGGCCTTCAGGTCCCTGGTGACCCAGGGTTTATTATTTGGAAAACAGCGTACCTTCCTGGTGGGGACAGTGTTCACGATCATCTCCTTTGTTTTGTTGACATTGAGTTGTTTTCCTGGCACCACACTCCCAGAGTCGTCTGCAAACTTGATGATTGAGTTGGAGGCGTGCTTGGCCACGCAGTCATGGGTGAACAGGGAGTACAGGAGTGGGCTGAACACGCACCCTTGTGGGGCCCCAGTGTTGAGGATCAGCGAAGTGGAGGTGTTGTTCCTTACCTTCAGGGGGGAGGTCCGTCATGAAGGCCAGGACCCAGTTGCACAGGGCGGGGTTCAGGCCCAGGGCCTCGAGCTTGATGAAGAACTTGGAGGGTTCCACTCTTGTCACGTCTACTCCCGCTCCCCCCCCTCCGGCACTCGACGTCACCGGTCTACTAACCACTGGTCCTGGCAATCCATCACTACGCACACCTGGCGACTATTATTACGCACACCTGCACCCTCTCATCATACTTACCATGTATCTAGCACTCTGTTGTTTCAGTCATCAGGTAGTATTGTTTATGTTTTTCTTGTTAGACGCTTCTCTTGTTTTGTATTCGTTCCATGTTCGTTTTCATTAAACTCACACTGCACTTAGACTCCCTGTGTCTACGTTACAACTCTCCATATTTTCAAGCACAGTGGTGGCTGCATCATGTTATGGCTATGCTTGTCCACGTCAAGGACTGGGGAGTTTTTCAGGATAATGTAAGGACCGACGCTGGAGATGAGAAGCAGGTACGGGGAGTTAACATTTAATAATACCGACATGGAACAGAACAAGACAGGACCAGAACAGCGTCAGAACTGGGTGACTGTAAGGGCCTGACTGAGGCCAGGTCTCTGACTCCCTCTAGAGGGAGTGGGATGGACACAGTCAGGTTCTGACATTCACAGGGTTGGTGTTGGGTTTTGGGTGATCCCCAATTAGAGGCAGCTGTCTTTGTTTTGTGCAGTGCGTTGTCGGTGTGCTAGACACAGGTCACGGTTTACGTTTGTTGTTTTTTTCCAAACATGTTTTATTGTCCCTCAGCACGGACCCTGACAGAATGATCCACCACCATGGGAACCCGCAGCGAGAGGAGGAGTATAGGTGTTTCGACACTCCGGGCTTCGCGGAGGAGCCTAGACAGCACCGGCGTCGTAGGAGGACACGTCGGTGATAGAGGGTGATGGATGGAGCATAGCCACTGGTGGTAGAGAGCATTTGGGGGCCCTCGGCCCATGATTGGGAAGAGGAGCCCGTGGCTGGACCAGCGTGGGGGCTAGGGACAGAGCCCCTACCATCGGAGTTCAAGGGGAGGAAGGACCGGCCGTGGACAGCCCCGAAGGTCCCCCATATTGACGGTGGGGGGGGTGGGGGGGGTTGTGGGGTCCTTGGGACGCGAGGTATACTGAGGAGGAGCGGCGGAGGAGGTATTTCGGGTGGGCCGAGGAGGACGATGGAGGATGCGTTCGGTCTCCGGCTCCAGTACCAGATCTTCAGCGCGTTCCAGGCCTATCAGTCCAGCGCGCCTCCTCAGCCCGGTACATCCAGCTACAGCTTCCCGCACCGGACATCCAGTGCGTGTGCCCAGCCCAGGGACTACAGTACCGGCTCCATGCGACCAATCTTCGGTCAGCCACCCCAGCTTGGTAACTCAGCGCCCACCACTTCTGCCTCCGATGGCGGATAACCGGAAGACGCCAGAGGGGTTTTTCGATCGGTCGAAGGAAGAACATGCGGAGTGGTGGGTCCTTCCTCCCGCGACCGAGCCCAACCCCCACGTTCGGGAGATAGAGGAGGCGGAGAGTTTTGAAGCCAGACTGGCGATCTGGAGGGAGGGTCTGGCTCACCTCTTCCACAATGGGGAAAAGGAGGAGTTAGAAGAGCCTGGAGCTCCTCGCCATGCCGGTGCCCAGTCCGGGACCGGTAGCCAGGCCAATTAAACAGCTGGAGCTGTCATCTGCCAGTTCGGCTTCGGTACTCGAGCCGTCCTCCGTTCGGGTGTCCAGACCACCGGTGCGCCTCCACAGTCCGGTATGGCCCGTGCCTGCTCCCCGCACCAGATCTCCAGTGACAGCCCACTGCCCGGAGCCTCCAGCGACGGCCCACGGCCAGTAGCCTCCAGTGACGGCCCGGAGCCCACAGCCCGGAGCCTCCAGCGACGGCTCACAGCTTGGAGCCTCCAGCGACGGCCCACAGCCCGGAGCCTCCAGCGATGGCCCACAGCTTGGAGCCTCCAGCGACGGCACACAGCCCGGAGCCTCCAGCGACAGCCCACAGACCAGAACCCCGGTGCGCTTCAATCCGGTAGGACCTGTGCCGGTCCCTCGCACTCAAGCCCCAGTGCGTGTGTCCAGTCCCGCTTGTGAGCCAGAGCTCCTTGCCACGCCAGTGCCCAGTCCGGGCTTGGTAGCCGGGGGGGGGGTCCAGCACGGGACTGGCTGCCAGCCCTACCACTTGGCTGGAGAGCTTCTCTGTGCTGGTGCCCCAGTCCGGGGCCGGTAGCCAGCCCAGCTACGTGGCTGGAAACCAGCCCTGCTCAGAGGTTGGGGCTTTCCACTGGACCGGAGGTTAGACAGGACCTGCCGTCCAGCCCCGATCCAGTGGTGTCAGAGCGGTCCGCTCCACCGAGGTCCAGTCCGGGACCGGACTTCAGCTCCGCTATGGTGCTGGAGCAGTCCGCTCCAGTGCCGGAGCAGTCCGCGTCACCGATGCCCAGTCCGGGACCGGTCGTCTGCCCCGCTCCAGTGACGGAGCAGTCCGCTCCACTGGTGCCCAGTCCGGGACTGGTCGTCAGCCCCCCTCCAGGATCGGAGTCTCCCACACCAGGTTCCAGACAGAACTTGGTGCGTTGCTGGAGTACTGAGGGGGTGTCCATCGCGCTGGGGTCCAGACAGGACCGGGCGTGCAACGCGGAGGCAAGGAGGGAGCTGCCTTCAATGCCTGCGGAGCTGGAGCTTCCACCAACAACCTCCCAAGTACTCCACCCTTTCCCCCCGCACCTTAGGGGGTGGGTACTGTAAGGGCCTGACTGAGGCCAGGTCTCTGACTCCCTCTAAAGGGAGTGGGATGGCCATAGTCAGGTCCTGACAATCACAAGGTTGGTGTTGGGTTTTGGGTGATCCCCAATTAGAGGCAGCTGTCTTGAGTTGTCTCTAATTGGGGAGTCTATTTATGTTCACTTCACGTCCACCTGGGTGTGGATCATTGTTTTTTTTGTGCATTGCGTTGTCTGTTTGCTAGACACAGGTCACGGCTTACGTTTGTTGATTTTTCCTTTGTTATTGACAATAAAACATGTTTGCACGCACCTCTCGCTCTGCGCCTCATTCCCTCAGCACGGACCGTGACAGTGACAAAATGCAAATGACAATTTACAATTATTGCAGCAGCGGGGAACAGAGCTGGAGAACAGACAGATATAGGGAAGGTAATGACGTGTGTGAGTCCAGGTGATTCCAATAATCACTGATGCGCATGACGAGGGAAGCAGGAGTGCGTAGTGCAGGGCAGCCTGGCACCCTCTAGCGCCAGGGAGGGAGAGCGGAAGCAGGCGTGACATACAGAATCTAATCAATATATATTAGTGTTAATTTTTATTAATTACAGAGCATTTTGAATAATTTGATAATTGAAAAGAAAATGCTATTAAATACATTTCAATCCCACTTTGTGACACAATTAAAATGTGAAGAAATCCAAGAGGGTGTCACGAGTGGGTGGAAACAGAGACCAAGGCGCAGCGCAGTGATAGTTCGACATTTTAATGATTCGACAAATCAAATTAGATAATGACGAACTGTCCAAACACAAACACGATATGACAAACGTAATGGAATTTGCACACCAAACAAAACGAAACACACTACTTTACCCGTGACTGGAGGAATAACGACCCACACAAAAGTGAAGGACATACAAACATATATAGGATCCCTAATTAGAGACAATGCGGTGCAGCTGCCTCTAATTAGGGATCCAACCTAAAACCCACACAGAAACAGAAAGAAAATAAACTGTCAGACTCTGACCATAGCTACATAGAGAAGCAAATAGGCTTCTCTATGGCCAGAGCCTGACAGTACCCCCAATCCCCCCCCAAACCCCCCCCCCCCCCCCCCCGAAGGCGCGGACTCCCGGACGCCAACAACAAAACACAACTACATGGGTGGGGGGGTCAGGGAGGGAAGATTAGCTCACCGGTGGCGGTTCAACGGTCCGGCCGTGGAGCGGGACCATTGACCGGGCCCGGACTGGGCCCCGGTGGGGTAGACGACTCCGGCCATGGAGCGGGGTAGACGACTCCGGCCATGGAGCGGGGAAGACAACCGGGCCCGGACTGGGCACCGGTAGGGCAAACGGCTCCGGCCTTGGAGCTGGGCAATTTACCGGACCCGGACTAGGCACCGGTGGAGAAAACGGATCCGGCCCTGGAGCGGGGCAAGGAACCCGGCCCGGACTGGGCACCGGTGGGGTAAACGGCTCCAACCATGGAGCTGGGAAAACAACCGGGCCTGGACTGGGCACCGGTAGGGAGGACTGCTCAGGCTCTGGAGTGGAGCAGACGGCTGGACCCGGAATGGGAACCGGTGGAGCGGACTGCTCTGGCTCTGGGGCGGAGCAGACGGCTGGACCCGGATTGGGCACCGGTAAGGCGGACTGCTCTGGCACTGGAACGGAGCAGACGGCTGGACCCGGAATGGGCACCGGTGGAGCAGACTGCTCTGGCTCTGGAGCGGAGCAGACGGCTGGACCCGGATTGGGTACCGGTGGAGCGGACTGCTCAGGCTCTGGAGTGGAGCAGACGGCTGAACCCGGACTGGGTACCGGTGGAGCGGACTGTACTGGAGTGGAGCAGACGGCTGGACCCGGATTGGGCACCGGTAGGGCGGACTGCTCTGGCACTGGAGTGGAGCAGACGGCTGGACCCGGATTGGGTACCGGTGGAGCGGACTGCTCTGGCACTGGAGCGGAGCAGACGGCTGGACCCAGATTGGGCACCGGTAAGGCGGACTGCTCTGGCACTGGAGCGGAGCAGACGGCTGGACCCGAAATGGGCACCGGTGGAGCGGACTGCTCTGGCACTGGAGCGGAGCAGACGGCTGGACCCGGATTGGGTACCGGTGGAGCGGACTGCTCTGGCAGTTCCGGGCTACGGACCTTCACTGTAGGTTTGCGGGCTACGGACCTTCACTGTAGGCTCCGGGCTGCGGACCTTCGCTGTTGATTCCGGGCTGCGGACCTTCGCTGTTGGTTCCGGGCTACAGACCTTAACTGTAGGCTCCGGGCTGCGGACCTTCGCTGGAGGTTCCGGGCTGCAGACCTTCGCTGTAGGCTCCGGGCTGCGGACCTTCACTGTAGGCTCCGGGCTGCGGACCTTCGCTGTTGGTTCCGGGCTACAGACCTTAACTGTAGGCTCCGGGCTGCGGACCTTCGCTGGAGGTTCCGGGCTGCAGACCTTCGCTGTAGGCTCCGGGCTGCGGACCTTCACTGTAGGCTCCGGGCTGCGGACCTTCGCTGTTGGTTCCGGGCTACAGATCTTAACTGTAGGCTCCGGGCTGCGGACCTTCGCTGGAGGTTCCGGGCTGCGGACCTCTGCTGGAGGTTCCGGGCTGCAGACCATCACTCTAGGCTCCGGGCTGCGGACCTTCGCTGGAGGTTCCGGGCTACGGACCTTCGCTGGAGGTTCAGGACTGCTGACATTCGCTGGAGGCTCCGTGTTGCTGACCTTCGCTGGAGGTTCCATGTTGCGGACCTTCGCTGTTGGTTCCGGGCTGCGGACCTTAACTGTAGGCTCCGGGCTGCGGACCTTCGCTGGAGGTTCCGGGCTGTGGACCTTCGCTGGAGGTTCCGGGCTGCAGACCTTCGCTGTAGGCTCCGGGCTGCGGACCTTCACTGTAGGCTCCGGGCTGCGGACCTTCGCTGGAGGTTCCGGGCTACGGACCTTAACTGTAGGCTCCGGGCTGCGAACCCCTTCCTTCAGCCTCTCCGAGCTCTGGCTGCGCACCGATGGTGTGGTTTTCGGAGCAACGACGGACCTTCCCTGACGCTGGGCCGGCGCTGGAGGCACCGGGTTGGGAACTGGCGTTGGGGGTCTGTGACTGCCCCGATCTTCCTCACTCCATCGCCAATCCCCTCCTCGTGAGATCTCCTCCAAGAGTCCCCACGAGAGAGGGAACAGAAGTACGTCGTTGTCCTCCTCTTCCGACTCCTCTCCGTACCTCTGCTCCCTTGGCTGTAGGGGCTCCTCCTGGATCCCCCACGAGTGCAGTGGCCGGGGCTCTTCTCCGTTTACCCCCGACCACCCCCAACCGTTTGGGGTGTCTGGGCTCCAGGTTGTTCCTTCTGGGTCCATCGTCGCTTCCCCTTTCCCTTGCGCTGCTTGGTCTTCTTTGGGTGGGTCGTTCTGTCACGAGTTGGTGGAAACAGAGACCAAGGCGCAGCGCAGTGATAGTTCGACATTTTAATGATTCGACAAATCAAATTAGATAATGACGAACTGTCCAAATACAAACACGATATGACAAACGGAATGGAATTTGCACACCAAACAAAACGAAACACACTACTTTACCCGTGACTGGAGGAATAACGACCCACACAAAAGTGAAGGACATACAAACATATATAGGATCCCTACTTAGAGACAATGCGGTGCAGCTGCCTCTAATTAGGGATCCAACCCAAAACCCACACAGAAACAGAAATAATAGAAACTGTCAGACTCTGACCATAGCTACATAGAGAAGCAAATAGGCTTCTCTATGGCCAGAGCCTGACAGAGGGGTGAATACTTATGATGTGAGTGTAAACCGAGAGAACAACAGAGTAAACAGGTGAAACGGGCAAGAGTTCAAAGTAAAGTTAGATTGACGTTTGGGGTGCTGACACAGGAGTATAGAGAAAGGGGAGAGTTTGAGGACTGGACGGATGGCGTGACAGGAGTGACCGTGGGGCAGGTGATGGAGGTAGAGTACTGTAGATGCTCAGCCTCTCCAAGGAGAAGAGGGGGCCAATGGAGCGAGCATGAGAGTTGCCTGTTTTCTGCGCTTAATAAGAACTGACGTTACACAACATCATCCACCTCAGCAGTATGTGGCCTTATTGCAGAGTCTCTGGTTGTGCCAAGTTATTTTTAAAAAGAAGGTGCGCACTGTGAGTGGGAGACTGCAGTGCAACACAGACTGACAGCAGAGACTGAATAATTGGTAACATTCACACTTAGTCATACTGTAAGTCAGTGGTTCCCAACCTTTTTCTGTACCACCAACTGAATTTTGCTCTTCCCGGAGTACCCCTGAAGTACCCCCTCATGTTCATTTTACCAGTAGGCCAATGGTCTCCTGTGGATAGGCCAAGTACCACCAGGAGTCTTACTACCCCTGGTTAGGAACCACTGCTCTAAGTCAAACACTCATGCAGGTAGTCAGTCATACACTTAGCTACACATACGGACATCCCAACCAGACACCCACTCAAACACACAGACAAAAGACCTTTACCCACGTGTGTTCTGGTTCTGGCCCACACACAGTACTACACACAAATAGGCACACAGTAAACCATCTAAGAACAGAGAGCCAATCCCTCCCACAAACAAAATACACCATGTACTTTCCAATGTGTGCTTAACCATTCCAATCCTTCTTCCTCTTCCACACCCCGTAGGATTACACCATCACCATGTACTTCCAGCAGTCCTGGAGGGACAAGCGCTTGTCCTACACAGGGATTCCCCTCAATCTGACGCTGGACAACAGGGTGGCCGACTCGCTCTGGGTCCCTGACACCTACTTCATCAATGATAAGAAGTCCTTTGTGCACGGGGTCACAGTGAAGAACAGAATGATCCGACTGCATCCTGATGGAACTGTGCTCTACGGCCTCAGGTGAGTGTGTGCGCATCAGCGTTATGTGATCTTGGGCTCCTGTGATGTCGGCTTGGACCTCTGTAGCTCAGTTGGTAGAGCATGGCTCCTGCTATGCCAGGATAGTGGGTTTGAATCCTGGGACTTCCCATACGTAAAAAAAAATGCATACACGCATGACTGTAAGTGTCTGCTAAATGGCATATATTATTGTTTGTGAGTGTGCGTGCACTGGTTAAATTGGGAGGTTCTTGGTTCTTGCTCCGTGGGGGTTAATTTACTAACCTAAACCATATACAGCTCTGGAAAAAATTAAGAGACCACTGCAAAATGATCAGTTTCTCTGGTTTTACTATTTATATGTATGTGTTTGGGTAAAATGAACATTTTTGTTTTATTCTATAAACTACTGACAACATTTCTTCCAAATTAAAATATTGTCATTTAGAGCATTTATTTGCGGAAAATGACAACTGGTCAAAATAACCAAAAAGATGCAGTGTTGACAACCTCGAATAATGCAAAGAAAATAAGTTCATATTCATTTGTAAACAACACAATACTAATGTTTTAACTTAGGAAGAGTTCAGAAATCAATATTTGGTGGAATAACCCTGATTTTCAATCACAGCTTTCATACGTCTTGGCATGCTCTCCACCAGTCTTTCACTTTAATGTTGGGTGACTTTATGCTACTCCTGGCGCAAGAATGTTGGGGAACATTGTCAGAGCAGAAGGAAGCAAGTTTTCTTCCAGGACAACCTTATACATGACTTGATTCAGTCCTTCACAAAGACAAATCTGCCCGATTCCAGCCTTGTTGAAGCACCCCCAGATCATCACCGATCCTCCACCAAATTTCACAGTGGGTGCGAGACACTGTGGCTTGTAGGCCTCTCCAGGTCTCCGTCTAACCATTAGACAACCAGGTGTTGGGCAAAGCGAAAAATTGGATTCATCAAAGAAGATGACCTTACTCTCCTCTACGGTCCAATCCTTATGGTCTTTTGCAAACATCAGCCTGGCTCTTCTTTGCTTCTCATTGATAAAGTAATTTTTTCTAGCTTTGCACGACTTCAGCTCTGCCCCTAGAAGCCTGTTTCGAACCGCCCTCGCCGTACACTTCACCCCAGCTGCCATTTGCCATTCTTTTTGTATGTCACTTGATGTCATCCTATGGTTGTTGAGTGACATTCGAATGAGTTGGCGGTCATCCTGGTCAGTGGAGAGTCGTTTTCGCCATCTGCCGATCTGAAGCTTTGTTGTCCCCAATGTCTGCTACTTGAACTTGTTCTAATGAAACGCCGTCTTTAAAATTCTAAGGATGAAAGCAACCTGACGCTCACCGTATCCCACTGCCAGTAAAGCCAGAATTGAACCATTCTTTTCCTCACTCAAAACTTTCCTTTTCAACTCTTTTGGCATGGTCAATAGTTGTTTTTTGATTCCAATTACTTTTGAGATACTACTAGCACTGATTTTGCCATCCAGCTGGTACTATGGCAAGAGGATAGTGATGACCACAGCAGTGGATTTTATACTTTTCCTCGTTAAATAAGATTTGTTTCAGGTGATCACCTAATCAATACGTGTTGGAATTCAACAGACACTGGAATGGAATGGCTGCCATACATGTAGAGATGCTGATTTAAGAAAATAAAGATTTGCAGTGGTCTCTTAATTTTTTCCAGAGCTGTATACTGACAAAAGCACATACCACGGAAGGTGTGAGAAGGTCAGTTCTGGTGACTATGTAAAAGGACATTCTACTCCAAAATAGAAAGATGCTGACATCTTAAATATAATTTCCCCCTCCAGAAATGAGCTCAATAACATATTGGTCTATATTATCAGGCAAGTGTGCTATTTATCACTTGATGCAGTATAGTGGCTAGAAATAAATAGGCTGAGTTCATCTGCATTTACTCCGATGGGCCCAAATATTAGCTAGAACACAAACGCTAGTTGGCAACATATTGATGACTTGAATTTCATAAAAAGTTTCACTGGCACTCAGCCAACTAAGGATCATGTACTGTGAATGTATGCCTACCTGTTACATCTGACCTGTTACATTTAGTCTCTGTCTTCCCTATGCATTCAATGGCATTGGTGAGGAATAACGAGCATAAACCATGCCACTGCTAAAAACTCAGGGTCTCAAATGGTGCATTTTACTAATTTAGTCAAAAGTAATTTGAGAAATAAGTGTAACCTAGTAAGACTAGAAAGCTCTGTGATCCTCCTCAGTGGCCATCAAAACTGCTTTCAAAGGTGTGCTTTCCCATGACTGCATTAAGAATAAGAGTTGTACAATGACTGGGCATGCATATTTCTCTCCCTGTGTGGCTCTGGCAATTTGAAAGTGCCTCGAGAGGAATATAATTTTCTTGCATAGAATGTGACAGGCTGAATAATTGAATAGGTAAACTATTCTACTATGGGTTTGTCTGATTTTGCTGTTGCTTACTCGTGTTGTTGGCTGTGGAAAGTTAAATGTGGACAACAATTTTTCATTAGATAACCAAAGATACTGGGTTTCAGCTCCGCCTGGCTCTCATTTGGATCATACTGTAGGTGCCGGGTCTTGGACCCGGCGGGATCTGGTACAATTGAACCCCTGTATGTGTGTGTGCGTGTGATCTGGGTCACGGAACCAATGTGACCGTTGACTGTAATCAAACCTGTGTTGACAGAGAGACACGGCCATCACAAAGAGGAGAGTGTTAAGTCTCTGATCTAGCCGTTAGCTCTGAAAGCTAACATCTGGCGCTAACATCTGTCTTCAGGTCTCTGGCTTGGTTATATCATGGTGGAAGCTAATGACAACCAGGCAATCAATCCCATTAGCTACATTAGCATGAGTTGTTGTGATTGAGCTCAATGTCTAGATTAAAGGCAGTTTGTGTGGTTCATATATTTGTGAAGATGCTGCAGTGTTTTGTACACATCTATGTGGCTTGTCAGGTTAATTTGGGCTAAGAGAGAGTCAAGCGTGTGGCTAACCTGGTGTGGTGCTGGGTTGGAAGGTCTTAGATGTGTGATTTGATTAAGTATTGGTTTAGGCTACATAAATCATATTGTCTGTGCCCATTATAAATCTGAGGGGTTATTTTTGGTGCATAGGAGTAGTGTCTGTAGTATCATTTGGTGGAAACCCACTGGTCACAGACGTCATTTCAATGTGAAATCAACAAAAAATGTCATCATGTTATTGGATTTAGGTTAAAAGTTTGGTGAAAAAAATACAAAATTCTCTTACGTTGATGACTCTTTGCAAATCCAATCCGTTTTCCAAGTTGATTTAACTTCATCACATTACATTTTCTTTGTTCAAATTGCGTGGAAACAATGTTGATTCAGTCTTAGTGTCTGTGTGTGAGTTTGTGAGAGCCGTCTCCCATTTTCTGCAAACTGGTGGTTGTTTGAAAGAGCATGCAACTGTACTGCAAGAACTGCACATAGGCAAGGAGACCATCCCATTCCTCAAAGCCCTCTCAAACAACCGCCATTGCTCTTTCTCCTCTGCCTCTGGAGCGTGAGAGGAAGACCCAGGTGGTGAATCATTTATGGAGCCGTACTCCCCTGCAATCCGGAGCACGGCAGCAGCGTAGCCTCATAGGCTACATGCTCCTTGCCTGGCTAACCAAACTACTTGCTCACGCCAAACGCTACTCCACATCCACGCATGTTAATTTCCCCGACGATTTCTAGAATGGAAATCCATTCTAGACCGTCTGATTGGCCCCAGAAACCGATGGGTTGGGCCAGAGCCAGAACACATGTGGGTAAAGTGTTGTTTGAAAATTCGTCATTGGCTTCGATACTCTGATTGGTTAGAGATGATCCGATCGCTGATTACTTTTTTTGTACAACACCCCTCATTTTGACGTCACCACAAACAACTTCAATGATGGCAGTGGAGGAATTCAGTTTGAGCCGTCAGACAAACATGCTCCACTCCTCGCCTTTGCAGTGCAGACCCGCGCCAAGCTAACAGAGGGAACTGAAAGGGAGCCACTGTCAATAATGTAGGGGAGATCAGAGGGATTCAGTGCTTTGGTGGAGGGGAATGATGACTTGACAGTTTTTCTAGTTAGATATCCTTTTTTTGAGTTATGAGGCAGATCTCTAGGGTTTGTAGGGAAGACCCAATACATGTTTATTGCTTCAGTCAGGTGGCATATCTTGTAATCATGCCCGTGAATGTGGATTTTGTCAATAGTGCTCTTTTGAATGGGCTTGTTCTAGCCAAAAAGTATAGTTTGTCTGGGAAGGCATTATTTGTGTTGTTTTGTTTTCATTAAATAGCAGTTTCCGGGACCATCAGGGTCGGATTAAAGTAATTCCTGCTCTAGCCAATCACTGATATTAATTTATCAATTAAGTGCGAGGGAGCAAAGGAAAGCCAGTGGACACTGAGGCCCTCAAGGACCAGAGTTAGTCACCCCCTACTGTAGCTCATTAACTTGCTGACTTAAGGGCTAGCTGGTAGTTCTGGTAGATAACATCTGTCTCAAAGATTTTGGCAAGATGACATCACCACAGTTAAACCTAGTAATCTGACTCAGATACATCTCCCCTTTAACCTCATCAGCTCCTCCAGAGTGACCTCAGCTGCTGACAAGACACTCAACGTGTGATCTGGGTCACGGAAGCAATGTGACCGTTGACTGTAATCAAACCTGTGTTGACAGAGAGACACGCCCATCACAAAGAGGAGAGTGTTAAGTCTCTGATCTAGCCGTTAGCTCTGAAAGCTAACATCTGGCGCTAACATCTGTCTTCAGGTCTCTGGCTTGGTTATATCATGGTGGAAGCTAATGACAACCAGGCAATCAATCCCATTAGCTACATTAGCATGAGTTGTTGTGATTGAGCTCAATGTCTAGATTAAAGGCAGTTTGTGTGGTTCATATATTTGTGAAGATGCTGCAGTGTTTTGTACACTTCTATGTGGCTTGTCAGGTTAATTTGGGCTAAGAGGGAGTCAAGCGTGTGGCTAACCTGGTGTGGTGCTGGGTTGGAAGGTCTTAGATGTGTGATTTGATTAAGTATTGGTTTAGGCTACATAAATCATATTGTCTGTGCCCATTATAAATCTGAGGGGTTATTTTTGGTGCATAGGAGTAGTGTCTACATAGGAGTAGTGTCTACACAGACGTCATTTCAATGTCAACAAAAAATGTCATCATGTTATTGGATTTAGGTTAAAAGTTTGGTGAAAAAAATACAAAATTCTCTTACGTTGATGACTCTTTGCAAATCCAATCCGTTTTCCACGTTGATTTAACTTCATCACATTACATTTTCTGGGTTGGAATTGGGTTGGAATTTTCTTTGTTCAAATTGCGTGGAAACAATGTTGATTCAATCAGTTTTTGCCCAGTGGGAAGGCAAACGTATCACCATTTTGTTGTCTTGGTTGACGCCAAAGGATTTGGTTTTGTGTACCAGGTGGCTGAACAGCATGCTCCTTATTGGCATGAACATGTGTGCCAATAAAGACATGATTATCATGCTAACATTTAGGGCCGGATTTAAACCTGGCATAGCAATGTTTATGCAACCACTTTGTTTACACATTGAATTCGATTTCACCCCATGAATTGACTGAATTGAAATTCAATACACACCAACCCTGTCTATAGGCCAACAGCCTCTTCCATAGTCCTTTGAAGGGCATATTTAAAGGTAGACTCAGCAACATGACATCATCATACACAGCAGGACAGATTTCCATGGCTCTTGCCAGTGTGGGCATGCCTACATACTACTAGCCTTGGCCGATTTTGATTCTGTTGTTGTTGACGTCTAAGCCGGAAGTAGCCCCACTGTTTATGATGACGTCTTATTGCGGAGTGTACCTTTAACAAATCCTTTTAATTGACATTTCAAGCTAGCCTACTGTAGAAACTCACATTAATATATTAAAATAGTATTATTATATTATTTGCTTGGTTTGAGTTTAGCTGTCTGCCTGTTGGGTGAGCAGCAGTGGCCTGGGTGCTGGCTGGCACGGGCCTGTGGAGAGATTCATTAGCAATAGCCATGCCTCTCAGGAGGATCAGGTGAGTCACCCTGCTGGTGCTGGCAGCTCCAGTCTGCCCCAACCATACGCTGCTCTCCCCAGGAGCACTACCAGGAAAACCTGCTCCGCTTGCCTCTCATCTCATCTCCAGTCCCCATCTCTTGTCTCTTTAAAGGTAAATGATGCCCAGTGCATCCAGTTATCCAGTGGTACTGTAGTTTGCATCCCTTGTTGGTACCAGTTTAGAGTTACAGGAACTGATGATGTTTCAGTTCTCCTCATGTCCCTGACCACTGCTGCAGTACTTTTCTTTGTTAACAATAAACATTATATTTTTGGGATGACTCTGTCATTTCCTCAGGCATTTTATATGTAAATGCCCTAAGCCATGACTATCCTTTGACGCATAGGATATGACTATGTCATTTTTATGATACTCAGTCAAGCGTTACTAATTGACTAACATCCTGAACCACGGCTATGTCTTAAGCACAGCACTGTCATTCTACATTGCACTAACAGACAGTTACTATGCACCATATGCATGTCAATCATCTGTCAGTATCAGTTTCCCCCTGCTCTGATGTCTCACTCTGATGTCTGTGTATAATCTGAATACCACTCTGATGTCTGTGTATAGTCTGAATACCACTCTGATGTCTGTGTATAATCTGAATACCACTCTGATGTCTGGGTATAATCTGAATACCACTCTAATGTCTGGTTATAATCTGAATACCACTCTGATGTCTGTGTATAATCTGAATACCACTCTGATGTCTGGGTATAATCTGAATACCACTCTGATGTCTGGGTATAATCTGAATACCACTCTGATGTCTGGGTATAATCTGAATACCACTCTGATGTCTGGGTATAATCTGAATACCACTCTGATGTCTGGATTTAATCTGAATACCACTCTGATGTCTGGGTATAAACTGAATACCACTCTGATGTCTGGGTATAATCTGAATACCACTCTGATGTCTGGGTATAATCTGAATACCACTCTGATGTCTGGGTATAATCTGAATACCACTCTGATGTCTGGGTATAATCTGAATACCACTCTGATGTCTGGGTATAATCTGAATACCACTCTGATGTCTGGGTATAATCTGAATACCACTCTGATGTCTGGGTATAATCTGAATACCACTCTGATGTCTGGGTATAATCTGAATACCACTCTGATGTCTGGATTTAATCTGAATACCACTCTGATGTCTGGGTATAAACTGAATACCACTCTGATGTCTGGGTATAATCTGAATACCACTCTGATGTCTGGGTATAATCTGAATACCACTCTGATGTCTGGGTATAATCTGAATACCACTCTGATGTCTGGGTATAATCTGAATACCACTCTTCCGCTCAGTCTTCCTCCCTTCTTCTCTCCCTGGCTCCCTCACGAGAGCATCCACAAATAACTTACATGTCATTGTGACAACTTTTCACTTTCATCTGCTTCGCTCCTCACACACAATTCTCACAGTTTCACGTCGAGCAGGGAGACGTCTTCACACTCGAATGCTGCAGAATTATTATTCCCCGCAGACCATACAATTATTCAGCCAGTGTGCTTCTGCCTGCTGCCTACAGTGAGCAGGCTATATTTAGGCTGCCTGGAATGACCTCACCAGTTACTGTAGTGTACACGTTCGCTACTACGCTACCTTCACGTTTTTTATGTATCCATCAATACCCATATGGCCAGTGTGAATGGTCACTGCACACGCTATCAAACAGTAGGCCTATTAGTTATGCTCAATGAAGATTGATTGAATATGGCAACAAGTTTTTAATTCAACCTTTAATCAAATCTAGCATAACGTTCATTGCGGTAATTACAAATTCTTAGGCAGCACTGCCACCTCTACTCCTTGCTTCAGAATGTCGAGGAAAAGAGAGTGTCTGTGTGATTAACATTTTATAAAGTATAGCAGTCATAACAAAAAGGTTTTTCTCAGTCATATTTTACAGATTATTTAACATAACAACTTCTCTCTAGCTAGCACCCTTTTCTAGTTTGTTGTATTTTTAAAACAATTGAGTTGAGCATGTTTTACCTTCGTCTTCCCTTTGAAAACAGTATCAAAAAGTTACTTTTTTATGTAACTAGGCAAGTCAGTTAAGAACAAATTCTTAATTACAATGACGGCCTACCCCGGCCTTCCCTAACCCAGACAGCGCTGGGCCAATTGTGCGCCGCCCTATGGGGATCCCGATCACGGCCGGTTGTGATACAGCCCGGGTTTGAACACGGTCTGCAGTGACGCTTCTAGCACCGAGATGCAGTGTCTTTCACCGCTGCGCCACTCATGGGCCCTAAACTGAGTGGAATATCCTGGCTAAATGAAATTAAAAATGTATAACCACTATACTAGTATAACTACAGACATTTTCAGAGCATCACTTCTCCAATATCGGCCATCCCAGTAGATAGGATTCCTCTAACATTAACAGTGCATTACTCTCACCAACTTCATTAGCCATCTCAGAAAACACAAACCAATACTAATGCTGCAGTCAGTCACACCTGTAACATGACGCTCATTACCATCATGGATGCTAAGCCCATCTCTTTTCCTGATATTGATCTGGGGAGGGGATGTTACACACTGGGGTAATAGATTGGGAGTGGGCAGTGCTCCGAGCTCCCTGCTGGAATGTAGGGTACACCCTTACTGACACCCCTACAATATGGAGGAGCTGATGCTCTATTTTTACCCTGCTTTTAAATTCATCCAGACCACACTAATGCATTTGGTGTGTTTGAGACATGGTCGACAGCCAAGAAATATTCAGCTGCAGTGTATGAAAAATGATGAATATTCATGCCCAGGGGTTTTCAGTTCTCAACATCGTTGCTGCTGAAATTGACAGATATTGGTCTCACTGGACACTCAGTGAGGAGAATGGCTATGGGCCAGTAAGATTAGTTTTTACAAGGCAGGGCTCTTGGATTGGACGAAGACCAGGACTAATGCACAGCAGACCGCCACTGGACTTTTAGAATCCCCTTTACCTGCATGGTTGTAATGCTACATTCCAAATCGATCCCTAGCCCCTTGGGACTACATCTGAATCAGAAAGGATTGGATTGGTATGCTAAACAGTATTTTTATATAGATCAGCCTTGACCTCTGATAGGGAATATTGGAGATAACTATCCAATGCTTTCAGATCAACTTACTGTAGGTTCATAGGTAGTAGGGGCATTGGGATGGATTTCAAATGTAGAATGTACTACTATGCTTTTTATGTTTTGGCGATGGGTTCGTCACCCAAAACAAACGAGTGGCAGCTTGAGTGCTCAGCGATGCATGACATTTTGCAGCAGGAGAAGCTGGAGAATAATGGGGAAACTGCAGAGGATCCCTGGAAATGTCTCAAACAGCTTGAGGGCTCAGGTTGGGTTAGGTGAATTCATTGCTGGCTATGACTCACATCCTGGCAGTCTCACGGCCTGTGTGTGTGTGTGTGTGTGTGTGTGTGTGTGTGTGTGTGTGTGTGTGTGTGTGTGTGTGTGTGTGTGTGTGTGTGTGTGTGTGTGTGTGTGTGTGTGTGTGTGTGTGTGTGTGTGTGTGTGTGTGTGTGTGTGTGAAAAAGTGAGAGTCAGTACGCTCTTTTTTGGTCTCACGTCTCCTCTCATTTTACACAGGGATTATGCAGTGGAAAAGGGACACCTACACTTTATAGTAATGGTTCCCTGTTCACAATGATAAAACAATGTGCAAACATGTTAGATGCACTTATTCTCCGAACATCTTATGTAATTTATGCAACATCTTTTTGAGTGTGGACCCATTACACCTTTTTGTTTGTCTGAATTTGCAGGTTTTACGCACCAGCCAAGCTTCTGGGAGAGCGCAATGATTCCCTTTTGATAAGTTATGAACAGTGACTCCACCACACTATGCTTTAAGTGTAATCCTTTAATCAGCATGAGCGGTTTACATTAAAATCAATATTAAATCGACATCCTATTCTTTAGTTAGGTTCGTGAGCAGTGAGAACACAACAATGGATGTGACTCTGACCCTTTCCCTTCCAAGGACCAGCCAGGCCCTGGGCAAGCAGCCTGTAATAACATGGCTGCATGTGGCCACAACCTTGACCCTTTTCAGTCAGAGACACAATGAACGCAATGAATACATAAGCACAGCAATCTCACTGTTTTGGGAACATTTTGGGTTGAGTCAATACTAAAAGAATGAAAGCAGTGCAGCACAAATTCAATCCGAAATTGTGAAATTGAAGTGTGCTCCTTCAAATGAGACCTCAAAGCGAAGAAGTCACGGATTTTAAAGTCCACCGATTGCCTGGATTTTTTTTGTGTTCATTCTTAATTAACCATAGTGCTAATTAAGATGGAACATAGAGCATTTCAAAGAGGGAGGGCACAGTCATGACTTAAGCAGTATGAAGGCAATTATGGGTGAGAAACAGAGTTCAATTTCCAGTGAAACCATAGATGGATTTGTGCAATAGAACGAGTATGTGCTGTGTGTGCTTCCTGAGTCAAGGTGTGCGAGAAGGATGCGTTTTTCATTTCTCTCTGTTTTTAGGTCAACCTTTTTCACTGTGCACCTGGAAGTGTTTATACAAAATGTTATGGAATGTAACACACACCCCATTTTAAGTAGGTCTCATATTTTCTCTTGTTTCTCAAGTGTTCCTGACCATACTGTACTCCTTGTATATGACATACAGTATGTGTGTTCACACAGATTCTGTACTGTATGCTCTGCACTTGTAAGGACATACATCATGGTAAGGGTTAGTGAGACATTAGTCCTATGGAATGTAGGGGTATATTTCAAATTTCTGTGCTAGATACAAGAACATGATAGAATGCCTACCTTCCCCCACGCCTCTACATCTCTCTTTCTACATTCCTACTCCCCCTATCTCTTTCTTTATCTCTCTCTTTATCCCCCCTCCCCCCTCTCTCTCAGGATCACCACTACGGCAGCTTGCATGATGGACTTGCGTAGATACCCTCTGGACGAGCAGAACTGCACCCTGGAGATCGAGAGCTGTGAGTGACACAGTGTGTGTGTGTGTGTGTGTGTGTGTGTGTGTCACTGTGGAGACTTATCTCAGCTTTTTATCACTACTGGGCATGTTTACAAAAGCGTGTCCCTACACACAGATCTGAGGTCTATGTGACTATGGGTGCTATTGAATAAACCCTAAGGAACAGTTCCCCAGACCCAGATTGAGCCTATTCATGTAGTAAAAGGCACTTTCAATGGAGGTTTCCTATTGTGCATGCTTTCTAGTCCAGGAATAGGCATAATCTGGGTCACTGAAACGGTCACATTTTGCAATTATAACATTCTTTCTCTGTTTTAATTCATCTCTCATGATGACTTTCTCTCAGTCCGTTCATTTTCACACATTATTCTGTTACACAGGCCTATGTGTCTCAGGTAAGGGATTACTGTATTCCAAACCGTAGCAAAATATATCCCCCATTGAGGACATAACATACATTAAGCAGGAAAAAAAACTGCAGCACTTTACGGCAACTAATGCAAACTGGCATTTCTTGTTAAATCAAACTTTGCCGGAGTGCTTCATTTAAATAATAGATGGTACCTGCATGCATAGTTAAATCAATCTGCACAGACGTGGACACTTGGCTTTGGGTATTATGACAAGGTTCTGGCAATCACTATAAGGCCTTGTGGAGCTGCTGGATTAATGGATTGACCGGGTTGATGTTTTTAATACTTTTGGCAACACCTTACTCAAACCCTCTATCATGTCAACTGTCTTAATTTTGATATACAATTACCTAGCGTAATAATAATTTTTAGCACAATCAAGACTGTAAGGTTACTACTCTTCGACCAGGCCTTAAAATTATCTTAATTTAACTTTTTGTAATTTTTTTCATTTTATACCCTAATGGAAATATCAGGTCCAACCTTTGCCTTTTGCAGTTTCTAGCTGTGGGCAATCTGGTCCAGTTTCTAGCTGTGGGCAATCTGCTCCAGTTTCTAGCTGTGGGCAATCTGGTCCAATTTCTAGCTGTGGACGATCTGGTCCAGTTTCTAGCTGTGGACAATCTGGTCCAGTTTCTAGCTGTGGATGATCTGGTCCAGTTTCTAGCTGTGGGCGATCTGGTCCAGTTTCTAGCTGTGGACAATCTGGTCCAGTTTCTAGCTGTGGGCGATCTGGTCCAGTTTCTAGCTGTGGACGATCTGGTCCAGTTTCTAGCTGTGGACGATCTGGTCCAGGTTCTAGCTGTGGACAATCTGGTCCAGTTTCTAGCTGTGGACACAGATACATGGGAAAACATCCAGTTCTGCTGTTCTATTCTTCACAGTCTCATTAAAAATCTCCATGTTGGTCTACACATTTCTTTACACGTCATTCTCCTATACCCTTATGGCTTCAGGGGTGATCTGATAACCCAAGAACCTCTCACACATACATTAAATGAATGGGAAAGAAATACAAAACCACTGATTGAGTACAGGCAGTAAGGAGAAGCAGCTAATTCCCTGAAATCCTGCGATTCCCTTTAGATAAACTGAGGAGTCTGAGGGGAGAAAAAGCCAACCCAGTCCAATTAAGTTTGCCTAATTACTGAAAGGCCAATAACTGACCTTTTCATTCCTGTTCCATCTAATACCAGGCAAAGAGAAGTGTTACAAAAAGACTTGACCCACCTCTTCAGACAAGTACACTCTTAATGACACAGCAGCTTTCTGCCTGTCTATGTTGAATGGCGTTCCATTCTGTCAGATTCTCAGGTGGGTACACCGCCCGTGACATACGGTAGGTAGCCTTCTGTCTGTCCATTTTAGATGATGTAACAGTCTCTCCCTCTCACAGATGGGTACACCACTGATGACATCGAGTTCTACTGGAAAGGTGATAATTCAGTGACTGGGGTGGAGAACATCGAACTTCCCCAATTCTCTATTATAGACTACCACATCCAATCCACAAAAGCAGTGTTTGCTACAGGTAACAATCTGATTACTAACCCTTACAATAGTGTATTATTAATTAAAGTTTCTGATGTTCCACTTAAGAGTGTCTAACATTAGAGAATGTGGCAGACTGTAACTGCCACATAAGCACCGGGTAGAAGTTCTCAAAAGGCACAAAGATAGGATAATCTTACCCCTAAATGCTAAACGGACCTTAGTTCAGCGTCTAGGGGGAAACTTCATCCTACTCCGACGTGAAAACTGTGTTTGGTCTCCCAGGCTCCTACCCGAGGCTCTCTCTGAGTTTTAAGCTGAAGAGGAACATTGGCTACTTCATCCTACAGACCTACATGCCCTCCACCCTGATCACCATCCTATCCTGGGTCTCCTTCTGGATCAACTATGACGCGTCTGCGGCCAGAGTGGCTTTAGGTCGGTGTCTTTGGGTTATTCTATGGGTTGTCCATTTGGGGGGCTTTAGTTCGGTGTCTTTGGGTTATTCTATGGGTTGTCCATGTGGGGGGCTTTAGTTCGGTGTCTTTGGTTTATTCTATGGGTTGTCCATGTTGGGGGTTTAGGTCGGTGCCTTTGGGTTATTCTATGGGTTGTCCATGTGGGGGGTTTAGGTCGGTGCCTTTGGGTTATTCTATGGGTTGTCCATGTGGGGGGTGTTTAGGTTGTTGTCTTTGGGTTATTCTACGGTTTGTCCATGTTGGGGGGGTTAGGTTGTTGTCTTTGGGTTATTCTATGGGTTGTCCATATGGGGGTGGTTTAGGTCGTTGTCTTTGGGTAATTATATGTGTTGTCCATGTGGGGGGGTTTAGGTCGTTGTCTTTGGGTTATTCTACGGTTTGTCCATGTTTGGGGGTTTAGGTCGTTGTCTTTGGTTTATTCTATGGGTTGTCCATGTGGGGGGGGAGGGGGGTTAGGTTGTTGTCTTTGGGTTATTCTATGGGTTGTCCATGTGGGGGGGATTAGGTAATTGTCTTTGGTTTATTCTATGGGTTGTCCATGGCGGGGGTTCAATAAATAGTCACGGCTGAATATGTCTTTAGTAGCTTTGGGTTACCAGGTGTAGGCATGTGTTGTACTCCCTCCCTGGCAGGCAGAATGTGCCCCTGTACACAGCAGAGCATACAGTGTCTCTCAACGCACAGTCCCCAAGGCATTGTATACTTGCACACTGCCCCCTTAGGCAGATTGCACATATACACATAACCCCTTAGGTAGAGTGTATACTTACACACATCCATCTCGGCAGAGTGTACCCTTTCACAAAGCTCCCTAGGTAGAACTTCTACTTACACACTGGCCCCTAGGCGGTATGCATCCATGCACACGGACACAGTCTGAAGATAGAATAACACACACATCCCAAAAGGCACTGTTGGGGCTACCTATTCATCCTCCAAAGCACAGTGTTTCTTTTACCCCATCCACCGACCAATGGGAATATGGGTTTCCTTACACCCACAACATGGAGGTCAGAGATTAATCCTGAAATGTTCATAGTCATCCCTGAGTGTGCACACAAACACACACACACCCCTCAGCAGTGTGTCCTTGTGTCCTCACATTCATGGTTGTCCTACCCCTGAGGCAGTTTGTACCCTTACAAAAAACACCCCTGACTAGCTACTGACTCATTGGTGTGCATCAGGGATATAACCTGAGTATAAGGTGAGAGCTGAAATGTACAAAAGCAAACTCATCAGACCTTCTCTGGAACAAGTAGAGAATCAGTAAACAACATTTTGGGAGGCATAATGAGGGAGCGTTACCGTAGCTAGCGAAGAAACGGTTGCTAACTAACTAACTGTAAAAGTGTAAATATTTAACGCCACAGTTATTAAGCTAGCTAGAGCTACTGCTGCTCCTATACTCTTTGGCTAAATACCATAACGCTGCTTCCGGTCCTTGTTCCTGCTTACAAGAATTGTGGCTCCAGTTTTGTAAACATGTTGTTGGTTGGGACGTATCCACTTTTACAGGATACTGGGTTTAAAGAAAACACATACGGCATACACAGATACTCCATGTGCTTTGAATGGTCAAATGAATGGTCAAATGAATGGTCAAATGAATGGTCAAATGGTCGCATTTTCCAAGTATTCATACTCTTCTGTCAGCTTTAATGCCTACTGTTTATAGTGTGAAGTCTGGCAGGCTTACTGTTATCAAGATAATGGCTCGCTTGGGTGTGCTTTAGCCAGTGATGCAAACTCAACTCCAGACGCATATATAAAATCAATGGATATACGTGCATAAATTGTACAATCTTGTCTACTAATACAGTGCTATGAAAAATGATTTTCCCCCTTTCTAATTTTCTCCACTTTTGCATATTTTTGATACTGAATGTTATCAGATCTTCAACCAAAACCTAATATTAGATAAAGGGAACCTGATTGAACAAATAACAAAACAGCATACTTATTTCATAAACAATGTTATGCAACACCCAATGCCCCTATGTGTAAAAGTAATTGCCCCCTTACACTCAATAACTGGCTTTGCCACCTTTAGCTGCAATGACTCCAACCAAATGCTTCCTGTAGTTGTTGTTATTATTTTTATTTAACTAGGCAAGTCAGTTAAGAACAAGTTCTTATTTACAATGACGGCCTACCTACAGGGTCAGCCATAGTAGTAAGGCGCCCCTGGAGCAAATTAGGGTTAAGTGCCTTGCGAAAAGGACACATCGACACGTTTTTCACATTGTCGGCTCGGGTATTCGAACCAGCGACTTTTCAGTTACTGGCCCAACGCTCTAACCGCTAGGCTACCTGCCGCCCTAATTGTTGATCAGTCTCTCACGTCGCTATGGAGGAATTTTGGCCCACTCTTCAATGCAGAACTGCTTTAACATTTGTGGGTTTTCAAGCATGAACCCAAACTATCACAGTACCGCCACCATGCTTGACCGTTGGTATAAGGTTCTTACTGTGGAATGCAGTGTTTGGTTTTGCCAGGCATAATGGGACCCATGTCGTCCAAAAAGTTGACTCATCTGTCCAGATACATTTTTTCCAAGAGTCTTGATGATCATTCAGGTGATTCTAGGTGCTTTTTGGCAAACTTCAGTCAACTTTTTGGGCGAGATGGGTCCCATTATGTCGGGCAAAAACCGAACACTGCATTCCACAGTAAGAACCTTAGACCAACGGTCAAGCATGGTGGTGTTAGTGTGATAGTTTGGGGATGCTTTGCTGCCTCAGGACCTAGACGACATGCCTTAATATAAGGAACCATGAATTATGTTCTGTATCAGAGAATTCTACAGGAGAATGTCAGGCCATCCATCTGTGAGCTGAAGCTGAAGCGCAGCTGGGTCGTGCAGCAAGACAATGATCCAAAACACACAATCAAGTCTACATGAAAATGGTTAAAAAGCATCACATTTCAAGTTTTGTAATGGCCTATTCAAAGTTCAGACCTAATCCCAATTGAGATGGGGCAGGACTTGAAACAAGCAGTTCATGCTTGAAAACCCACAAATGTCGTTGAGTTAAAGCAGTTCTGTATGCAAGAGTGGGCCAAACGTCCTCCACAGCGTTGTGAGAGACTGATCAACCACTACAGAAAGCATTTGGTTGCAGTCAAAAATAGAGAAAATCAGAAAGGGGGCAAATACTTCTTCACGGCACTGTATCTAATGTGGAACTGATTATGCATGGCTGAGTATTATAGGAGCGTGTCTCTTCCTTTATGAGTCTCACACCTAAGTGAGTAATATACTGTACATCATTTTATACAGTTCATACATGTAGCCTACATTGGTTTACATAGTTTTGTCTTATATACTGATAATGACATGAAACTCATGCTATTTTAATGTAACAGTTTGGTGTAGACCAAACAATGTACGTATAGACAAAAAAATTATCCCAAACGAACAATGATCTTGAATCTTGTAATCCCAGTACAATTACCTAATGCAGGGCACCATTTTGCATCCATCTGTTTGTATGTAGTGAGCAGTTGACTGATATGAGGTGAAGTGTATGAGTGATTGGAATGCCTGTGTGCTGAGCCATGTTGAGTTAGGTCAGCTTGTTCTTGTCATCTCAGGCTCTCAAGAGTCTCTGTGTCACAGTGAATGTAGCGTTGTGGCTGAGTGACAACTTCACACTATGGCACTATCTATCTGTGTATTGCTCTTCTGAGGACTGTCTCACTAGAATAGAATATCACACTGTTCTGATGTTCTGGATCTATGCTTGTCCAGTGTTTTCACCTGGAGCTCAGAGGTGTCATGCATGTGACGGGCACTGATGGCCACAGTCATCTGACATTTTCACAGGTAAATGGAAATAAGGTATGTATCAGGTCAACGTAGGTAACATATTGGTATGCACCACCTTCAGATCCAAGAAATTCATCATTTGTCCCTTGTTTCCACAACTTTTTTTTAATACAGAGCCAATAATATGAGTAGTTTATTAGCATTCTGACCTTGTACCCCATCCAGAAGTCAATGCATTTAGAGTGCAGCTTTGGACTGGGTTGTGTTATTGGGGTGAGTGAATCTTCAAGTCATGCAGAAGGCATTTCCACATCCTTTCCCCATCCTTGTTTACAGTGCATTTGGAAAGTATTCAGACCCCTTGACTTTTTCCACATTTTGTTACAGCCTTATTCTAAAATGGATAAAATATTTTTTTCCCTCAAACTACACCCAGTACCCGATAATGACAAAGCGAAAACAGGTTTTCAGACAGATATACCTTATTTACATAAGTATTCAGACCCTTTGCTATGACACTCGAAATTGAGCTCAGGTGCATCTTCTTTCCATTGATCATCCTTGAGATGTTTCTACAACTTGATGGAAATCCACCTGTGGTAAATTCAATTGATTGGACATGATTTGGAAAGGCACACACCTGTCTATATAAGGTCCCATAGTTGACAGTGCATGTCTGAGCAAAAACCAAGCCATGAGGTCGAAGGAATTGTCCAAAGAACTTCAAGATAGGATTGTGTCGAGGAACAGATCTGGAGAAGGATACCAAAACATTTCTGCAGCATTGAAGGTCCCCAAGAACACAGTGGCCTCCATCATACATAAATGGAAGAAGTTTGGAACCACCAAGACTATTCCTAGAGCTGGCTGCCCGGCCAAACAGTGAGGTGACCAAGAACCCAATTGTCACTCTGACAGAGCTCCAGAGTTCCTCTGTGAAGATGATGGAGCATTCTTCCAATCAGGCCTTTTTGGTTGAGTGGCTAGACGGAAGCTACTCCTCAGTAAAAAGGCACATGATAGCCCTCTTGGAGTTTTCCAAAAAGCACCTAAACAAGATTCTCTGGTCTGATGAAACCAAGATTGAATTCTTTGGCCTGAATGCCATGTGTCACGTCTGGAAGAAGCCTGGCACCCTCCCTACGGTGTAGCATGGTGGTAGCAGCATCATGCCTTGGGGATGTTTTTAAGCGGCAGGGACTGGGAGACAATTGAGAGAAAGATGAATGGAGCAAAGTACAGAGAGAGATCCTTGATGAAAACCTGCTCCAGAGCGCTCAGGACCTCAAACTGAGGACAACAACAACCCTTCCAACAGGACAACAACCCTAGGCACACAGCCAAGACAATGCAGGAGTGGCTTCGGGACAAGTCGTCTCTGAATGTCCTTGTGTGGCCCAGCCAGAGCCCGGACTTGAACCTGATCGAACAGTTCTAGACAGACCTGAAAATAGCTGTGCAGTGACGCTCCCAATCCAACCTTACAGACCTTGAGAGGATCTGCAGAGAAGAAATGTGAGAAACTCCTCAAAATCAGTTGTGCCAAGCTTGTAGCAGACCCAGACTTGAGGCTGTAATCGCTGCCAAAGGTGCTTCAACAAAGTACTGAGTAAAGTGTCTGACTACTTATGTAAATGTGATATTTCCTTTTTTTATTTTAAATGCATTTGCTAAAATGTCAAAAAAAGGTTTTTGCTTCATCATTATTGGGGATTGTGTGTAGATGGATGAGGGAAAAAACGATTTAATCAATTTTAGAATAAGGCTGTAACGTAACTAAATGTGGAAAACGTCAAGGGGTCTGAATACTTTCCGAATGCACTGTATATGGTGTAACCCATGTGTCTTGAAAGACAAAAGCCTGCACGCCCTGTATAGGAGTTGAAGTGCCCTCATCTGAACCCTAAACTAACTCTGACCCTGAGCCTTTCCTTCCTTTCCCTTCCTCCCCCAGGTATAACCACTGTGCTGACCATGACCACCATCAACACCCACTTGAGAGAGACTTTACCCAAAATCCCCTATGTCAAGGCTATAGACATCTACTTGATGGGCTGCTTCGTGTTTGTCTTCCTGGCCCTACTGGAGTACGCATTCGTCAACTACATCTTCTTCGGTCGGGGGCCTCACTTGCAGAAAAAGGTGGCAGAGAAAGCTGCTAAAACCAATAACGAAAACAAGAGCCGTCTGGAGAGTAACAAAGTACAGGTAGGGGTTGGGGGTAATCTCGCGTGTTGTATTCAGTCTCTGGCATATTAAAATTGACAAAGATTAGAATTGGCGTTATGAGTTTAAATGTTTTCCAAACTTCAGATGCTCAATGCTCATGGTCGATTGTGTTCTGTAATATATTGTGACCTCACTTCCTGTTTCCATCTCCATCCCCAGGTGGACGCCCATGGCAACATCCTCCTGACCAATCTGGAGATCCGTAACGAGATGGGTGGGATGGGTGGCATGGCTGGGATGACCGGGGCAGAGATGATAGGAGCTCTCAATGACCCGCGGGCCACCATGTTCTCCTACGACAGCGCCAGCATACAGTACCGCAAGCCCATGGCCAGCCGAGACCTGTATGGTCGACCGGCCCTGGACCGGCCCGTCGGCCACAAGAAGAGTCGTTTGAGGAGGAGGGCATCGCAGCTCAAGGTCAAGATCCCCGACCTGACGGACGTCAACGCCATAGACAAGTGGTCCCGCGTCATTTTCCCCATCGCCTTCACCTTCTTCAACCTGGTCTACTGGATGTACTACGTCCACTAGGGGGCGTGGCTATTCTCACTAGAGGTTTGTTTAGCTAGCTAGGTTCTTGTACAGCGAGGGTAAAAGAGAGGGGTGTTAAATTCAGCCCCTTGTTTATATGACTTCTGTTTGAGGAATGCGAGGCGAAGCAGATGTCTTTTCAATGTAAATACATTTTAATATATTATATAAATATATATATAAAAAAGAGAAATATAATTTAATAAATTCTCTCACCTTTTTGCTGTATTCATCCGTAAAAAATAGAAATAGTGAAAATTAGTACAGAATTAAAGACTCGGTGAAGCCTGCATTTGTAAGTCTGAACTTTGTGCCAAAAATAGACTTTGGTGACTTTATTGTTACTCTTAGGCTGCAACACAATTTTATTTATTGGAAATCCTGTTCTCACCTTATTTCCTCTCACCCTCTGCATGCGGACTGTAACACAACTTTTATTTGCTTCTAAAGAGAAAAAAGCCCAGTGCAAAAACCGTGGGTAATAACAAAGACAATTTTCTCTTGCTTAAACCCTATCTTGTGATTGAAGTAAATTCTTGCTTATTTAAACTTCATCCTGTGGTTTAGGAAGTCCTTGTTTGGTTGAACTCCATCTCTGTGAATAAGGTAGTCCTCATTTGGTTTAACTCCATGCTATGACTAAGTTCATCCTCAATGAAGTATTAACTCTCCATACCATGATTAAGGCAGTTCCCATTGTGTTGAGTCCCCACCTTGTGACAAAGGCGGTATTCAGCGAGTTGAAGAACATGCTACCTTGCATGTTCTTAATGTGTGACATGATTTTGTTGGTTTATGCTAGGTGCATGTGCGCTTACCGGCTTTTTGCACTGTACAACAAAGCCTGTTTTTTCCCCTTTGTATAAAAAGCTTAGCAAAGCCTCCATAGTTGAGCCTACCTGTATTATAATCATTCTACTGTGTGCTTTTGAACAACAAGCATTGCATTTAGCGTAAGTACAGGACAGAAGAAAATTGGAAATAGACTAATCTCAAAAATCTCAAATTTGTATCTATTCTCACAGCGTCTGTGAGCATGTAAAATGTAATTTTCTTTAAAAGAAATCAGGTAAAGAATGACTTATGATGTCACCACGCTTTCGAAACCACATCAAAACATGCAAGCCCTGATAATACATGCTGTAGATGGTTGAGCCAAGTGCAGCCAACACATCTTTTCAAATGCCAGTACTGTATAGCATATTTGCACACAGTATAGTAGCCTATAGTGCAGCTCAGCTATTCAAAAAGTTATTTGTTAAATGGCAAACACTTGAAGTAGATATACTAGCGTTAACATTAGCATTATACTAAATTCCACTCATAATCATCTTAGCCACTGTTCCAGCATCCGAAAAACTGCCATATAATAACATTAGGTTTTCTACACCTATAAGATATGTAATGGAAATGGAAATCAATTGACCTCATTGCTTTGGTGCATTAAAAAAACAGGAGCGATGGTCGGGGGTTATTTGGATTTCAATGGATTTCTTGATTCCCGTGTTATTATACTCAAGACTGATGCTCAATTGTATGAAGCTGAACAATTCCCTGTAATTCCCACTTGTTTCATTGCTGGTTTCATTGCTATTGTAGAATGGCTACAATATTAGTTCAACAAAACAAATAAGTAGCTATAGCCTAGTTGTAAAGGTGTAATTTGGTAGCATTAAAAAGCAGCAATTAGTGCCACAATAGGTGCATTTAGTAAGCTTATATAAGTAGGCTATGTGGTTTAAATTAAATTAGCGTAGGTTGGACTCCTTTGTATTACATCCTTTGTAACCTTACAATTTGGATGATGGGGAAAAAAAGCTCAACTTGCGACGCAGCGTTCTATGTGATCCTAACTTTTATTGACACACTGATAACATCCTGCAGTGCTCTCTGTTTGTCAGGCCACGCCACATCTGACCAGTCCATGTCTACAGTCCTCAGATTGACATTTTGCTCACATTTCTAACTAAAATAACATAACTCCATTTTTTCAGAATAAACAATAGTAGCGTTTCCCTCTAATATATAACAGAGTACTTTTCCATGGCTAAAATGGTTTTGCTCATGACTATTGCTTTGATTAGCTTTCAAAAATGGCCAGTGACTACTTTGATGTAACTACTTTATTATTATAGCGTGTGGATTCCAAGTAGACATCTGAACTGCTTGTGTTATCAGGGCTTACAAAAAAAAAAGCTAAACCAGATAGGCTTCTACAGGACACAATAAGTAGCAGTGTGCTCTCTCCTCATGGCTGAATATTGTGCCTTTAACAAGAATCTCAATATTTTCACAGGGTTTAACATAACTTATAACTAGTGTGTAGAATTTAAAACGAATAAACTTGTACTTTTTTAGAGAAGATTAAGAATTGAAACTGCGGTCAACAACACAGACTGACTTTTATGACGCTCTAAATACATACTCAAAGTAGATAGTAGTCAGACATTCCAGCATTTATGATGACAATCTGTGAATTCAATGCAGAAAATGTCCTGCAAGTTTGGTTGTTGCTGTTACTGTCGTTGTTTTCAGGCGGAATGGAATCTCTATGGACTGGTGAAAAATAACATTGTCTTTCCACTCAGCAAAGACTTTCACATAAAAGATGGGACACATGTTTTCTTTGGACGGCCGTAGTGAAATGGAAGCCTCAACTGGCTTCCCTCAAGCTTCCAAGGGATAATGAAATGTACTGAACTCTATTGTGTGAAATTACTGTAAAAAAATGTATCTTGTGCTCTATATGTGCTCTCATGTATAAAGGAGTGTGTGTGTGTGTGTGTGTGTGTGTGAGAGAGAGTGCGAGAGAGTGTGTTTGAGTGTCCTGGCGTATTTGTCAGCAAGCATGTGTGTTTTTCTGCTTGGTAACATGTGTACAAGCAAGCATGTGCGACCGGGAATGTGTGTGTGGGTGTTTGTGTGTGCGTGTAAGAGAGAACACATAATCATACAAATCCCTTGTTTGAGATTGTAAGGAATTCAAATAAAATAACTGACATCTCACCAACCCAATAAAAGCTTCACTCTCATTTAACAATACTTACTCCAAAAGTGTCTTAGTTTGTCTCCAGTATAGTGCTGTTTGCTAAACTGCATCTTCAATTCAGTAGAGAAATAACTTGAACTTTCAACGGTATACGCCCAATCTGTACTGGCATCTTTAAAAGTCAATCTACATTCTCCTCAAGAGATCTAAGGTTGAAGATAAAACTCAAGCGACTGAGCAAAGAGTGATGCCATTAGATCAGTTAGTAGGGTCATGCGCTGTAGTGCCACTCATTAATAATAACGCCACTTGGGGCTCCCAAGTGGCGCAGTGGTCTAAGACACTACAGACATCCTGGTTCGACTCCAGCCTGTATCACAACCAGCCGTGATTGGGAGTCCCATAGGGCTGCGCACAATTGGCCCAGCGTCGTCTGAGTTTGGCCGGTGTAGGCCGTCATTGTAAATAAGAATACGTTCTTAACTGACTTGCCTAGTTAAATAAAGGTTAAATAAAATGAATAAATAAAAAAATAAATCAGACAGGCTGCCATCTAATCTACTGTAGGGGCATGGCTATGACACAAACGTCAGCATGGGTTACGTGATAACGGTCCACAGTTAAAGGGAATCCATGTGGATGAGTTATGGAGATTCATTTGGATGTGATTGCCTTTGTGTGTGTGTTTGTGTCTGTGTGTCTCTCAATTGTGGGATGGGTCTTCAAATGAAGCCTTCAGACATATAGGCAATGTAACTGTCATTAGAATGACCTAAGTACTATTGCATTGAAAACATGTTGTTTTAGCTGTTTATTCCTACGTAACATTAGTGCAGTTCAGTTTACATGGTTACCATGACTTATGAGGACAATGACGACAAATCTTTCCCCCCGTCTGACATGAGCAGGATAAGCTGAGAGATGATCAAATCACAAGCAACATTTGGCAGGGCGTTACGACACTTGCATCTTCTCTTAAGCAAGCTTTAGGGCATTATGCTTCTGGTTGTGTCTGTGTGTGTGTATTACAGAATGAGACATGAGCTCCCCTAAAGGCACCAAAACGTCCTACCTTGGGGGGGTAGGGGGTCTCTAAATATTGATAATAAGAAGAGACGCGCGCCAACAGCAAGATGCATCAATCTCACCCGAGAAAGCACCCGAGCGAGCAAAACAGCGCCCCTGTGTCAGTATGTGTAGCCAATGTATCTGATGCGGTCTGGACAAAAGGAGTATGACATGTATTTTTGGCTAGGCAGCATCAGATGCATTCAGTCACTTGCAAATTGAAGGAATTTTTTTTTTTTTTTAAACAGACCAGAAATTATTTAATACGTCCATGAATGTTTCGACCGGTTACCAAATTAATATAGTTGGTTCAGAGTGCGTTTTGATATTTCAACCTGCGTGTCCTAATCCGTCTGATGGGGATAGACAAACTCAACATGGTTTGGTCATCATGTAAAACGTATTTGCGCACCCAATAGAATGTCACGGTATAATTTCCACTCTGTGTGTATTTGTTCAGTCAAGATGCACCTCTGTGGTGTCTCTGCCTCTAAATATCTAGCCAATCTTGCAAAGCCAGGTTACTTCTATTAGAAAAGACAGCAAATCCTGTATATGGCCAACTAGAACACTCACTGGGTTCTCATGCAAGACTAGAGACTTGGATTTTTCTCAACGTGTTCATTCTTTTTATATAACTCATCAAAACATTAATGCATTGCCATATTGTGGTCCAGATGTGATGAATTTAAGAAAAAAGGGGGAAAGTTAGGCCCTCCATGACTCACTACCCCCCACTGCTGTTTTCATGCATAACATCACAGGCGTACGCAAAGGAAGATTTTGCAGTGTGTATTAAATATTCAATAGACAGATGAAAAGTGCATTTTCAACCTTCATGGAAGGTGTATTATTTGGTCTGATATATAACGTTGCCTCTGGGGATGGATGAGTTTGCCAATATTTTAACCTAGCCAATCAACAGAGATCAGGAAGGACGAGAGACAAAGAGATGTAGCCATTTCAGTGTATGGAGACAGCCTAGAGCTCTAAAATACATTCCATTGAAGAAAAGGTCAAATAAAAAAGGTTAAACAGTATTTTTTTTATACAATAATGCAATGGATTACAAAAACAACAGCCAGTACAAAAAAAAAAGACTGCTGCAGTCTTGGTAATATATCTTAGGCTGCATTACAATTCTCTAGCCTTCTCCCCAAAATGTGCACTCATTCACTCCTCATGGATTTAAAAGAAATGGAATAACATGAATATGATGCAACACCCACTATTCCATGCTTACACAAATTCAACACTTTTGAATTAATTAGGGGAGTGATCGAGTACCTATTAGAGGTGAAGTGTAATGCCTCGATCACACAGACAATGTCATTGTGTTTTGGTACACCAGAAGTACATACATTCCCCATGGAACACTGCGTGTGCCTTGCAGCATTGCATTGCAGAGGCAGTTGCAGTGCACTCTGCATACGTTGGATTTATCGAACGTATGCATCAAATTATGTGTAGAAGGATTGACAGAAATGGTAGCAGAAGATTAATGTTGAACTTTTGTTGCACACTTATCCAGATGATGCTGTGTACCATTTTTCGCAATGACAGTGTAGGTGTGATCGAGGCATAAGGAATCAGTGCCTAGTGGGTTGAAGGCTAAGAGTTGTTTCTGGATCGGACCACTGTTTCCAGAAAGACCCTGGATCATAGCTCAGTGTCCCTCTATGACGACAGAACACGTCCCATTAATAAGAGCCATAAATAAAAGGGCACAGGGAAATGTCTATCGCCACCATCACTTCAGCTGTAGTACCACCTGTAAGGACACAAACACACTGTCAGGATACACACACACACACAGAGAGGTAAAGTGTGCACATAGAGATGGATAGAGTGCTCGTGGCACAAAGCCAGCTTTAGCATAAACGGTGCTATTGAGGGCTTACTATGGGTTAAGAAAGGATTGCAAAACTTGCCGATACACTATTTTACAGCAGGGAATTTTAAAAAGTGTAACTATGCATCGAATGTTGGATTTCACACATTGATACAATAATGACACATCATGAGAATGGCAGCAAGTGTTCAGATCAGCATAAAATTCCCTTTTTTCCATCCTATTTATTGAATATCGGTTATCACTGGAGTTATCGGCCGATACCGATATAGGGTTAAAAGGCCAATATCGGTGCACCGATATATTGGTCGGGCTCTAGAAAGGATCACTGAATTCTAGAAAGGTCAGCAGGAGGGGTCAGCCAATGAATTACACTCCTGAGCAAATATTCCATAACATTGGCTTTATACCTGTTCAGACTATACACAATCCATCACGGTAGATGATGGTATGACAATTTTTGGTTTATTTACGAACTGCCAATAAACTCAAAAGTAAAAGAATAACAAATTGACTACTTTAAAAGTAGATAGGCAGTACCCTTGAGGCCTATGCTGTCACAGAAAAGACCACTGTGTATATATAGGAGAAGGGCTCTCTAGTATCTCTAGGGCCGTGTTTAGACTTGACAGTTCATGCCGTTTTAGTATTCGGATCATAGAGTTCTGTTCATGAAATTCCGAACGCGTCATGCATCTACAACTAAATTTAAATGCGTCTACCGTGTCCACAATGTGTCCGGATTCCCTATTCCTGCACTATATTCAAATGCCAGTATGCATTCTACAAACGGTGGAATAGGCAAAATATGATAACGCAACAACTGATGGTAGTAGCTAACTATTGTAGCTAACCTCTGTTAGCAAGCAACGCTAAAAGGATTGCAAACAGGTTAGCATGACTCTAGCCAAACAAAATATTGTTTTTCTAAATATTTGCTAGCTGGCTAGCATTTCTGAGGCCAGCAAAAATGTTCCTCACGCTAGGAATGAAAAAAAGTTGCCTCTCGGTCCCAAAATACAACTTTTCTGGAGACTTGTGGGAGGAATACTAATGAGGGGAAGTGTACAGTCAGACTATGAACTGCTGTTGGGATACAAATATGTTTCTGTATAAAAGCACTCCTGTAATACACATGCATACACTGGACACATTGGACAAACAACACACTGACACAAACACATTCGATCAGCAATAACCCACAAGTAAGTGCATGAACATGTGTCCCCGAAGGTTGTACCTTATTGGCAGCCTCCAATGAGCTGATGAGTGTTTGTAATTCCTCTCTGTTCATCTCGACAGACAGAGGCTTCAGGGCACCGTTCTCCTTCACATCCAAACAGAGGTTGAGTAGAGGGGTCTGGAGAGACGAGATCTTATCGCTGGACAATGCCAGCTGAACAGAGAGAGAGAGAGAGAGAGAGACTTAGGATTCAAATGTATATACAGTTGAAGTCGGAAGTTTACATACACCTTAGCCAAATACATTTAAACTCAGATTCATAATTTCTGACATTTAATCCTAGTAAACAATTCCCTCTCTTAGGTCAGTTAGGATCGGAATGTCAGAATAATAGTAGAGAGAATTATTTATTTCAGTTTTTATTTCTTTCATCACATTCCCAGTGGGTCAGAAGTTACCACACACTCAATTAGTATTTGGTAGCATTGCCTTTAAATTGTTTAACTTGGGTCAAACGTTTTGGGTAGCCTTCCACAAGCTTCCCACAATAAGTTGGGTGAATTTTGGTGTAACTGAGTCAGGTTTGTAGGCCTCCTTGCTCGCACGCGCTTTTTCAGTTCTGACCACAAATTGTCTATAGGATTGAGGTCAGGGCTTTGTGATGGCCACTCCCAATACCTTGACATTGTTGTCCTTAAGCCATTTTGCCACAACTTTGGAAGTATGCTTGTCCATTTGGAAGACCCATTTGCAACCAAACTTTAACCTCCTGACTGATGTCTTGAGATGTTGCTTCAATATATCCACATAATTTTCCTTCCTCATAATGCCATCTATTTTGTGAAGTGCACCAGCCCCTCCTGCAGCAAAGCACCCCCACAACATGATGCTGCCACCCCTGTGCTTCACGGTTGGGATGATGTTCTTCAGCTTGCAAGCCTCCCCCTTTTCCCTCCAAACATTATGTCATTATGGCCAAACAGTTCTATTTTTGTTTCATCAGATCAGAGGACATTTCTCCAAAAAGTACAATCTTTGTCCACATGTGCAGTTGCAAACCGTAGTCTGGCTTTTTTATGGTGGTTTTGGAGGTGGTGGCTTCTTCCTTGCTGAGCGGCCTTTCAGGTTATGTCGATATAGGACTCGTTTTACTGTGGATATAGATACTTTTGTACCGGTTTCCTCCAGCATCTTCACAAGGTCCTTTGCTGTTGTTCTGGGATTGATTTGCACTTTTTGCACCAAAGTACGTTCATCTCTAGGAGACAGAACGCGCCTCCTTCCTGAGCGGCTCTCTAGTAAATCTGTGGAATGGTTGAGAAATTAGTTTTAATGACTTCAACCTAAGTGTATGTAAACTTCTGACTTCAACTGTAAATCATTGTGGTAGCAGTAGTAGCATAGGTAGTGAACCATACACTTCAGCATTTCACCCCGAATGAATGACTGATACCATATAATTTCTGCATACCAGGTAAAACCTAGCTGAAACAAGACTGTAAAAAAAAGCTTAAACACTTTTTTTATTTGACCTGTATTTAACCAAGATATATATATATTTTTCAAGGGAGTCCTGACCAATCAGTTTACCAATCAAACAGATTGTTATCTCTTCACTGTAGTGCAGAGAATTCACCTTTATCTGCCAGTCAAAATCCTGGAGGGTGGAGCTGGACACGTTATTGGTCCTCTCCACCAGCGCCTGACGGATCTCCTCTCGTCTGGCCCTCAGGACAGTCAGCACGGCCTCCCCGTACCCACTACCCACGTCTGCCAACGATGCCAGCACCTGCCCAAAGCAGAAGAGGTTTGCAGTTGCAGTAATCAATAATTACTCACACTGTATATTCAATATTATCAGCAAACTACACAGTTCAAATTCAAAATAACTTGTGTGGGATGGTACAGGTAACTGCCAAAATAAAGGAAACACTGTATACACCTGACACACCAAATACACTGTCTACTCTGCAGCCATAACACAACACACCACACTGCAGCCCTCACACAGGGGGCTTTGGATTTGGTGTGTCAGGTGTATACAGTGTGTTGGTTTCAGGTTTCAGTGTGTTTACCATTCAGGTTACAGATACTGCTGGGATATCTATCAGTGATCTGTTTTCTGACTCTTGAAAGGAGGGTCCATTAAATGTTCAAGCAAGCATCAGACTACGGTCCCCCCCCCCCCCAGAAATGATCTTTGTCGGCATAAACAATACATTGCAGCCGTCAAGAGGCCCTACAGAAACCTAATAAACGCTGAAGAACCCAACACAATGTAACTGTCAGAAGAACCTTCACAAACCAGTGAGCCACTGCATTACACATCTTAGAAACCCAACCCCCCTCAAAGCCAAACATGAATGATAAAACTCAAAAGACTGCTCCAAACTCACTGACTATAGTCTCACCTCTTCGTCTGGGGTCTTCTTACCCACGGCGAGGCGGAACAGAGAGGAGAGGGAGTCAAGAACCTCCATCCATTCTACAAGGGTCCACGTATCACCATAGTCTGCCATCCGAGGGGGCTCCCGCCCACACACACCGTCTACCACCCTGTGTAATAGCTGGAGGAGAGAAAGTGTGTATCATCATCATCATCATGTTGAAGAAATGTATTGCGGCCCTTTTGTAGCCTATGCTGGGATTTAATCTATCCACCCAAAACAAGTCAGTAAACAATTCCATGGCCATGTTTGTGTGGTGGTCATAGTGTTTTTGAATAACTGACTTATCTGCATGCTTTGGATTTACAATCAAGTATCATGCTCCCTCTGCTGGTCAATTGTTAGTTCAGCGTGTGCTTATAACAATGAGACACTTTGCCAAATCGACCCCTAACACTTACACATGCTAGCTACACATTGTAAAGGTGATATGTGAATGCTTCCATACAGCTGTTACACCTTAGCTACTGTAAAGTGTAGCATTAAAGGTTTCAATTAACGTGTTCTTGGTGATACTTTCTTTGTTCTCAATTTGGGGGGGAAAAAAGTGTTTATTCTAATTGTCTGTGTCCAGTTGCAGTTGGTTCTACAAAAACCAGAGCACATTCAGGAAGACATTAAATCCATTGTACCACGAGAGGAGGTTCCTCGCCATGTTAGCTGCCACACATCTAGCATTTACCTCCCTCAGATGATCACTCAAGCCATGAACTTTCTAATGACCAGTGGTGGGGAAAAGTACACAATCATCATACTTGAGTAAAAGTAAAGATGCCTTAATAGAAAATGACAAGCAAAATAATACTTGAGTAAAATGTATCTGGTAAAATATATAGTAGAAATCATTTCAAATTCCTTATATTAAGCAAACCAGACAGAACAATTGTCTTGTTTTTAACATTTACGTATAGCCAGCGGCACACTCTAACACTCAGACATAATTTACAAAGGAAGTATTTGTGTAAATTGAGTCTGCAAGATCAGAGGCAGTAGCGATTACCAGGGATGTTGTCTTGATAAGTGCATGAATTGGACCTGTCCTGCTAAGCATTCAAAATGTAACAAGTACTTTTGGGTGTCGGGAAAAATGTATGGAGTAAAAAGTATATGATTTTCTTTAGGAATGTAGTAGAGTAAAAGTTGTAAAAAATACAAATGTAAAGTAGGCCTACAGTTCCCCCCCAAAAACTAATTTTTACTCAAGTATTTTACACCACTGCTAATGACTGTCTATCTCATGTTGTTTTTCTAAATTAGTTGTCTTTTTTGTGCTTTGAATCACTGAGGTTCTTTGAAAATCACTATATAAGTAGAATACATTTTTATTATTAGGATTATTTCCCAGCATCTTTGCAGGAACTAGTAGTTTCTATGCTACACTGCCGTTGCCACGTGTAGAAGTAGATGGCAGCATGTCACACAGTGAGCTATCATTTTTAGATAAAGTTATACTAAATATATTCACGTCACCAAATAACTGATTAAAACACACTGTTTTGCAATGAAGGTCAGTAGCCTCAACAGCACTCTGTAGGGTAGAACCATGGTGTAGCCATTCATTTCTTCAACAATTAAGGAGAAGCGAGAGAGTTAGCTATATTTCATATTTTTTTCACTTTCACATACTTAGCTAGGGAATGCAGCAAGCTAGTTTAGCCTACTCAAACACCAGGTTCAAACAAAGAGGTATGCTAAGTTAGCTAGCTGGCTATCCAACACTGGAACTCTTCCAAGTCAAGGTACGCTTTTGGTTCTATTAATGTATTGCCACCGGTGCCGTCCGGTGTAACTGCTAAACTGCTTGCTGACTACATCTGCTAGATGCAGGCAAGAGTGTGCAAGGCGGTATTGAATGTGTCAATGTCTGTCACCTTAATTACTCAAATTTCTCTAGACCTGTGCACCTATGTTGTAACTTTCATTCACAGGCTAGGTTATAGCAACCTCATGATGGGGATAGGGAAAATGTGATTATCATGTAGTATGTAGCCTATCGATGTTAAATTGAGCTGCTAAATGGAATATGAATGACAGTCATCCAATATGCTTTATTTAACTAGGCAAGTCAGTTAAGAACATATTCTTATTTACAATGATGGCCTACCTACAGGGTCAGCCCCTGGAGAAAATTATGGATAAGTGCCTTAAGTGGCCATGAAATAAGGCCATGCTCATAAAAATCGTCCTCCCTCATCTTAAACGTCACCGACCGCCACTGATCTACACACGAGTGGCATTTCACTGGATACAAAACATGGATTTAATACCTTTCTGAACATGTTTTTTGTAGAACCACCTGCAACTGGACAATGTTGGTATTTCTAAGACACTTTCTTCGTTCTTGATTCGGGAAAAGTGTATCGTAAAGAAGAGGTTCGGTTTAATTTTTTTTAAGTTACTACACTTTACAGTAGCTAATGTGTAACAGCTGTACTATGGAAGCATCCACATATCACCGTTACAATGTGTAGCTAGTTGTTTTGTAAGAAGTGAACGGATGCATGTGTTCTCCTGATATTGCACTGACTAGCTCAGGGACTGTGGTGACAAAATGCGGCACATGTATGAATCAAACATTAAAGGAAATTACAGTAACGAATGCATTGTTCAATTATACTTACTTTTGGACATTCTTCAAAAGGTAATTTTCCAAGTAAATGTACCATGTTCTGCTGTCGAGTTCCGCCTTCGTGTAAAACGTCACAAATCAGCTGATAGTGGTCACATGTAGTAATAGTGTGGGGCGTATTCACAATAGTACTCTTGCAGTGATGTTTATACCGGTACATTTATTTTTTAACAATCAGCCTATATGGAAAAAAAAATTTTTTTAAGTGCGCCGAGCTCCTATTGAAACAGTTTCCTAAACCACATATGTTTGTGTGGCAAAATGCTATAATATTATCCCAAGCTCCACAGTGCATGTAAAACGTTATGTAAAGTTTCAGCTGGCATACATTTAACTCCTTTGCGTTGTGTGTTTATAAAATAGGCTTCTTTCTTGGAGGATTATTAAAGTGAAAACAGAAGTGCTATGGTGAAACTCGATAACATATCCAGCATCAATGCACAGGACAGCGTTGTTTGCGCAACACTGGGATTTTGAATATAACTCTTTGGTCCAGGAACAATGTAATCTTCAAAATAAAAGTCTTAACAACTAGAAATTAAAGCGATTCACACACAGCAATGTCTATTTACAGTAACATCGTTAGGCAGGCCTGAAGAAAAAAAAAAGTAACTGAATGAATGACCCATCTCTGGTGGGCATTGGCTTTCCAGCTCGTATTTTTTACACCCAGGAACAACGCTAATTATCTTGTGACGTCAAATGAACGTCAAAGGTAGTTTTTTGTGTGCATTTTAGCTAACCATTTTCCTAACCTTTTAATTTTTTTATTTCACCTTTATTTAACCAGGTAGGCCAGTTGAGAACAAGTTCTCATTTACAACTGCGACCTGGCCAAGATAAATCAAAGCGGTGCAACAAAAACAACAACAACACAGAGTTAGATAGATAGATAGATAGATAGATAGATAGATAGATAGATAGATAGATAGATAGATAGATAGATAGATAGATAGATAGATAGATAGATAGATAGATAGATAGATAGATAGATAGATAGATAGATAGATAGATAGATAGATAGATAGATAGATAGATAGATAGATAGATAGATAGATAGATAGATAGATTGATCCCCCGGGGGGGAAATTTCATTGTCAAGCAACTACAACAAAAACACAGGGCAGGTGCAAAATGCCACAACGAAAGTACACAAAAGACAGATACACGGTACATGATACATAGAGCGGCAGTATGAAAAAGTATAGAAATACAAGATATCTGGAGTGCAAAAAAAAGCTATAAAAGGACATTGCATAGTATGAGTGGTTGGCTGAATATGTACACTATACATTGGTGGATGTTGGATGGTTAACTATACTATACAGGTCGATGGCAGAGAAATACTTCAGTAGCTAAAAATGCGTATGATATGAGCGAGGGTAATAATAGTTTACTTAATAGACAGACTGGGTAAATGAACAGGTAAGTGAAAATTTTGCATGGTTAAATTAGCTGTACAGTTAGGTATACAGTTATATTTACAGATAAGTGAATACTTGCATGTTTACACAAACTGTACAGGTAAATGACAGGAAGAGATACTTTAATAGCTAAATGTGTGTATGATATCATTTGGGGTAATAATAGTAATTCCCTTAAAATACAGTCCTTAGTGCGCAGGGTTTAATTACAGACAACTGCACTTATTGCACATTCAATATACTAAAAGCAATGAGAAAAGGTGCAACTGGCAGGATACTAATATGCATTCCTGAGTGAATGCCTACGTCCAATAATTACTTACAATATTGCATGTGATATAATATAACAACTGTACATGAGTATGTATATACAGACCTGTATGAATAAATAGGTCCTGAGTGGATGAGTGCTGACGGACCAGAGTTACTCACGGATGGATGCATAATTGTTAAACTAGGTCCTAGCACCCCAACAGTTCCAGATCTATGTTGCCGACGGCACGGCACCCCGGTGAGGCATTATATAGTCTCATAGCCGCCGGCAGGAAGGACCTCCTGTAGCGCTCTCTGGCACACCGCGGTGGGATCAGTCTGTGACTGAAAGTGCTCCTCTGCGTCATAACCATAGCGTGCAGAGGGTGGGTGACGTTGTCCATGATGGCCAGCAGTTTGGCCAGGATCCGTCTCTCCGCCACCTCCTCTAGAGTGTCAAGGCTCATCCCCAGGACAGAGCTAGCCTTCCTGATCAGCTTATTTACCCGAGAAGCATCACCGGCTTTGATGTTTGCTCCCCAGCACACCACTGCAAAAAAGATGGCACTGGCCACCACAGACTGGTAGAAGGTATGCAGTAGTTTACTGCACACGTTGAAGGACCTGAGCCTCCTCAGAAAGTAGAGTCGGCTCTGGCCCTTTTTGTACAGGGCCCCGGTGTTACCAGCCCATTCCAGCCTGTTGTCCATATGGACACCCAGGAACTTGTATGACTCAACCATTTCCACATCCATCCCCTTTATAGGGACTGCAGTCAGTTTTGCCTTGGTTCTCCTGAAGTCCACCACCATCTCCTTAGTTTTGCTGATGTTGAGCTGAAGGTGGTTCTGCTCACACCACAACACAAAGTCACTGATTGTGCTCCTGTACTCCTCCTCCTGCCCACCCCTGATGCACCCTACAATAGCAGAGTCATCCGAGAACTTCTGTAGGTGGCATGTTTCAGAGTTATATCTGAAGTCTGAGGTGTAGAGGGTGAACAGGAAGGGGGACAGGACCGTACCCTGGGGGGCCCCTGTGTTGCTAACTGCCCGTTCTGACACACAGCTCTGTAGTCGCACAAATTGTGGCCTACCGGTCAGGTAGTCCGTGACCCAGGAGACTAAGGGTGCTTCCACTTTCATCCTCCTCATCTTCTCACCCAGTAGCAGGGGCTGAATGGTATTGAAGGCACTGGAGAAGTCAAAAAACATGACCCTCACAGTGCAACCTGCGTTGTCCAGGTGAGAGTAGGCTCTCTGCAGAAGGTAGATGATTGCATCATCCACCCCGATGTTGCGCTGGTATGCAAACTGCAGGGGGTCCATTGATGAACACACCAGGGGTCTGAGGTGAGCGAGGACTAACCTTTCCAGGGTCTTCATGATGTGGGATGTTAGCGCTACAGGTCTGAAGTCATTCAGGACAGTGGGGTGTGCCTTCTTGGGCACTGGGACGAGGCAGGATGTTTTCCACAGCACAGGGACCCTTTCTAGGCTCAGGCTAAGGTTGAAAAGACGCTGGAGTATTCCACACAGTTGGTCAGCACAGACCCTCAGCACCCTTGGGCTGATGCCATCAGGGCCCGCCGCTTTCCACTGGTGTAGTCTCTCCAGCTCTCTCTTCACTTGGTTGGTGGTGAAAGCCAGCCCAGGTGGGGAGGTGGGGGGAAGGGGGGTGTTGAGGATCAGTCCAAGGGGGGCAGGGGCGGAGGTGGGGTCACTGATTGTCTCAGCAGAGGTGCTGTGAGTAAAGTGGGGGTGGGATAGCCGTGAGGGTGTGTGGTCTGGGGAGCTGGAGGGGAGGTGGACAGGGCCAGTATCGAACCTGTTAAAAAATTGGTTCAGCTCATTGGCTCTGTCCTGGGTCCCCTCCGTCTGCCCACTGTTTGACTTTTTGAAGCCAGTGATATTTCTCATACCCTTCCACACCTCTCTCACCTGGCTCTGCCTCAGCTTGTGCTCCATCTTCTCCTTATACACTCTCTTCCCCTCAGCAATCCGCAACTTCAGCTCCCTCTGGACGCATTTCAATTTGTCCTTGTCCTTCTCCTTGAAGGCCCTCTTCTTCTCATTCAGCAGGGCCTTCAGGTCGCTGGTGACCCAGGGTTTATTGTTTGGGAAACAGCGTACCTTCCTGGTGGGTACAGTGTTGTCTACACAAAAATTAATATAGTCTGTTATGCAGTCAGTGAGTCCATCGATGTCCTCCCCATGAGCCTCACAGAGCACATCCCAGTCTGTTGTTTCAAAGCAGTCCTGTAGGGCCTCATTCGCCTCAGGGGACCATCTCCTAATAGTCCTGGTGGTTGCAGGCTGCTGTTGGACCATAGGCCTGTAGAGTGGGGTGAGGTGGACAAGGTTGTGATCCGATCTACCGAGGGGAGGGAGTGCAGTGGAGTTGTATGCATCCTTCACATTAGCATATAACAAGTCCAGAGTTTTATTATTCCTGGTTGGGCACTTCACGAACTGTTTGAACGTGGGCAGCGTTGAAGAGAGAGATGCATGGTTAAAATCCCCCGAAATGGCAAAGAAAGCACTGGGATGTGCTGTCTGTAACCTCGCGATAACAGAGTGGATGACGTCACACGCTGCGTTTGCGTCAGCAGAGGGCGGGATGTAAACAATAACAGCAATGGCCGCCGTGAATTCCTTCGGCAAATAGTAGGGTCTCAGGCTAACGGCTAACAGCTCAATGTCCGGGCTACAAAACACATGGGATAAAAAAAAACGTAGTCAATAACACAATAGAAAATATATATACAGTGTGTGCAAATGTAGTAAGATTAGGAAGGTAAGGCAATAGTGGCAAAATAATTACAATTTAGTATTAACACTGAAGTGATAGGTGTGCAGATGATGATGTGCAAATAGAGATACTGGGGTGCAAATGAGCAAAAATAATAATATGGGGATGAGGTAGTTTACACAGGGCTGTGTACAGGTGCAGTGATCGGTAAGCTGCTCTGACAGCTGATGCTTAAAGTTATTGAGGGAGATGCTAGTCTCCAGCTTCAAAGATTTTTGCAATTCGTTCCAGTCATTGGCAGCAGAGAACTGGAAGGAATGGCGGCCAAAGGAGGTGTTGGCTTTGGGGATGACCAGTGAAATATACCTGCTGGAGCGCATGCTACGGTTGGGTGTTGGTATGGTGACCAGCGAGCTGAGATAAGGCGGGGATTTACCTAGCAAAGACTTATAGATGACCTGGAGTCAGTGGGTTTGGCGACAAATATGTAGTGAGGGCCAGCCAACCAGAGCATACAGGTTGCAGTGGTAGGTAGCATATGGGGCTTTGGTAAAACAATGAATGGCACTGTGATAGACTACATCCAATTTGCTGAGTAGAGTGTTGGAGGCTATTTTGTAAATTACATCGCCGAAGTCAAGGATCGGTAGGATAGTCAGTTTTACGAGGGCATGTTTGGCAGCATGCGTGAAGGAAGCTTTGTTGTAAAATAGGAAGCCAATTCTAGATTTAATTTTGGATTGGAGATGCTTAATGTGAGTCTGGAAGGAGAGTTTACAGTCTAACCAGACAGCTAGGTATTTGTATGTGTCCACATATTCTAAGTCAGACCCGTCGAGAGTATTGATGCTAGTCCGGCGGGTGAGTGCGGGCAGCATTCGATTGAAGAACATGCATTTTGTTTTACTAGCATTTAAGAGCAGTTGAAGGCCACGGAAGTAGTGTTGTATGGTATTGAAGCTCGTTTGGAGGTTTGTTAACACAGTGTCCAAAGAAGGGCCAGATGTATACAGAATGGTGTCGTCTGCGTAGAGGTGGAGCAGAGAGCCACCAGCAGAAAGAGTGACATTATTGATATATACAGAGAATAGAGTCGGCCCAAGAACCGGACAACAGGCCCTCCGATTTGACACACTGAACTCTATCTGAGAAGTAGTTGGTGAACCAGGCGAGGCAGTCATTTGAGAAACCAAGGCTATTGAGTCTGCCGATAGGAATGCGGTGATTGACAGAGTCGAAAGCCTTGGACAGGTCGATGAAGACAGCTGCACAGTACTGTCTTTTATCGATGGCGGTTATTATATCGTTTAGGACCTTGAGTGTGGCTGTGGTGCACCCACGACCAGCTCGGAAACCAGATTGCATAGCGGAGATGGTATGGTGGGATTCTAAATGGTCGGTGATCTGTTTGTTAACTTGGCTTTCGAAGACTTTAGAAAGGCAGGGCAGGATGGATATAGGTCTGTAACAGTTTGGGTCTAGAGTGTCTCCCCCTTTGAAGAGGGGGATGACCGCGGCATCTTTCCAATCTCTAGGGATCTCAGACGATATGAAAGAGAGGTTGAACAGGCTAGTAATAGGGGTTGCAACAATTGCGGCAGAACATTTTAGAAAGAAAGGGTCCAGATTGTCTAGCCCAGCTGATTTGTAGGGGTCCAGATTTTGTAGCTCTTTCAGAACATTAACCAGTTTACATTCCTCAGTTGCAACTAATTATTTATATATATATACGCTAGATGACAAAGAGAGAGTGCTCTTTTGAAGCCACCACGCCTCCATAATGGCACTCCCCCACCGGTGTAAGAAAATATTTCGGAAGCTATAGAAATGCATTTATTAATGTCAACATTTGTTTTTCCCACGTTTATGCATTTACAGACACATTAATGCATACTTTTATATTATATTATGTGAGCTAAACACGTTTTTTTAATAATAAACTATTTTCCTTAAAGTAAAATGTTTTTAAACTGCTAATGTTACTGTCCCCACTACCATAAAAAATACTTAAATACATTGAATTTAGTCCTTGAAACATTTAATTGAAATACTGCATTACTCAATTCATTCATATGGAGGACTGCGACTTCTCTGGAGTGCTAATAAATATGACCGACCAGTGGCTTCAAAACCGTTCATTGGTAAATACATAGCATCAGCTGTATAAATACATCATTGGTTGGGACCTGGTATTAATGTCTACGGTTTGGAAGTCTCATGATCCCGGATTACACGGACCATGCTGGATTCTCGCCCAAAATCTTCTTCTTTGGATTTTATGGCGGACTAGACCCAAAAGGTGTATTGCCGCCACCAACAGGATGGTTTGAAACAACCAAATGTTTTTTTGATTTTTTAAAATTAAATAAATCCATATGTAATAATGATCCCCCTAATAAAAATAGTTAATTGCCAAAACAAACAAAACCCCAAAATAAATAAACTACTCAAATAACTTTTCTGTTAAACATAAATAAAACATATATGATCCATACGCGGGTCAAGGGAACCCTGAGAGGGCGGATCTTCTGTCGCCAGTACTCCTTGCCAATCTACAGAAGTACAGTCCTTCAGTCCCAAAAACGTTTCTGCCGCAGCCACAATAATGTCCAGTTGATTTGATTTCTTTGTGACTTGTGCTGTACAGTTTACAATTGTGACAATGAACGCAACAAAATCTACCATTTTAACACACATGGTGTCTTTATTCTGGCAACAAACATTTACAATAGGCTGTATTATATCCACTACCTTATATTTTGCATTCACTACCATATCTTCCCTAGAATCACTTGTTTTCTTAATTCTCTTAATTGCCTCCGCATAGAAGATTCGGTTAACCGCTCTAACCGTTGCCACCTCGATTTCCATCACTCTTACTGGGCAGTTCATTTACTCAGGATCATGATCCCCACCACAATTGCAACACCTGTGTCCTTCTACACATTGTTCTTCATTATACTCCGTTCGTCTACACACACTTGCAACATGACCAAATCCTTTACAATTTGTACACTGCAATGGTTTGGGAACGAAGGCGCTCACTGCATATCTTACATATTCACTTGTGTAGGTATTTGCTTATCATCAAAAAACAACAATACCGACAGACTTTGCTTTTTTTTCCCCATTCACCCAAAGGTTCAGAGGCCGGGGACTAACCACACCAGGAATTCTCTTAATTGATTCTACCTGAACATCCGTCGTCACCCATGAAATCACTCCTTTAACGGGTGCTCTAAACACGATTCTTTTAAGGCCTATTGCAATCTTCCTCTGCTCATTAGAAACACATTTAATCAGAATAAGACCACTCCTGGTCACTCTGACATACTCCACTTTACCAATCGCATACGTCAACATTTTCGATACTTCTAAAGTGTTTCCCACATATGCATCCTTGTTTAATATTGCATCCCAACAAGAAGCAATTTATTATCATTTACACACGTTTCATTCACTTCAATCTTAGACTATTTTATTTTTGTTCAAGTTTTCGACACTATTTTAGCCCATTTCGAACTTTCGTCTTCGCCCATTTACTCGACTCGCTGCTTAAATCAAACTGTACATCCATTTCCGCCATTTTCTCGGCAATCCACACCACTTTGTCCTGCGGTACACACCCCTCGCCCAAGATTATGCGGTGTTCGAGAGCGTCAACCCCGCAATGTATCATGGGTAAATTGTGACTGACTGACTGATCTACACATAATAATGAGTCATTATTTTATTTATGATGACAGGTGGTTTGTAGATCAGTCAGTCGGCAGTCGCCTGCAGTCGTTTTGATGCTCTGGAATACGACCAATGTCTAACCCCTAACCTTAAAGGGGAAATCAGTAGTTGCTACATCAATTTTCGGATTATAAATGAAATATATAAACATTGATTATTGAAGAACATAATTTATAAATGCCGCATGAGTTGTCGTACCCAATCAGAACCCAACATATAATCTTGATTTACTCCAATGTTTATAAAAAAACACTGTACTGCCTTAAAACATGATTAAAACTATAATTTGAAACCATGTATGGTCAGTCCTTGCATCGATAGCTCGGTCAAATCAAATCAAATGTTATTGGTCGATATAGACAATTTTGACTGTGTGGCTGTGGTAACTAGTGGAAACCCAAGATTCTTCACCCACATCCTGGTTAGTGCTGCTGCGCAAGGGAATTTTTAAAACAAGATTTGCGCAAGTATGAATATTAACTGCTTTCCATTCTCAAGACAGGTAATGTGATGTGACCGCTACGGATTGCATTTTTTGTTTTGCTTTTAAGAACCACAATTCTCTACTGTTGCACAGGGAACAATGCATACTACTGGGTAAGTTTTTGAAACATTTTCGCATCTGTTGTTTTCTTTGCAAATTTGGGTGTAACGCGGGGCACAATATACCAATTTATATAGAGAGCAATAGTAATGCTAGCGTCTTTTTTATGGCCTAACTTCGCAATGGCTCGTTGGTCAAAGCCTACAATATACTACTACTACAACATTCATACATGACCGCTACTACAGTGTGTAGTTAAATATTATACAATATACTACAGTTTTCATGGTGGATTCACTTTTTTTGGGGGGGGGGCTTGCGGAGCGTTGCGCCGTGATTGTCTCAGTGTTCTGTCACTCATGGGGACACTACGTCACCGCCAAGTCTGAGGGTAGACCTCGAAAATTCAAACCCCTTGGGTGCTGCCATAGAGTTACATTAGAAGTGCCTATCCAAGAAGGCTCAAGGTATTGGTTGGCCACAGGTAAAATTATGTCAAATCACATTATATCTACAGTAGCTTTGATTGGACTGATCATGTCAACATCATACTTTCAAAATCTTAGCTAGCAGTCATCATCATGAGTCAAGTCGATGATCTACTGGCAAATCCTTTTTAATCCTTGTCATATGAAGAGAAATAATGAAGAGAAATTCTAGATCAAATGTATCGGTGCTCATCGGCCATTGGACATAAACATTACACAACAAGTTGGAAATCGCAAATTCAACAATGAGTGGTTTGGAAGGAATCTGTGACATTGGCTAACTGCAAGCATTGCAAAGCAATCACGAGCGTGCTATTCAGTGGAGTGGCTGTGTGGTCCCACATTTTCCGAGTTCTTTTCCAAGTTTAAAATGATAAACATTAAACATTGGCCATGCTGTCAATGAAGCATGATTTGTGCCGCGCTCAAAACAACTGTTAACTTGAGATCAAGACAACTGGGAAGTCGGGAATAAACAAGCTCCGACTGGGAATATACGCTTTGAACGGTCATCCAACTCGGAATTGTAATTCTGTCCTCTTTCTAGAGCTACGTCATCATGATTCAACCTTGTTTTCTTTTCGAGTTCCCAGTTGTCTTGAAAGCACAACAAGGTCCAAAAATGTATTGTATACTGCTGCATAAATGATGTAACATGCCAGGGAGATATGTATACTGTGGCTAAGAAAGTAATACTAAGTGTATGTTGTGTAGTATGCTCTTAGTAGCCGATATGCCTCACCCTAATAATTTAATCTATTTACCCTTCTTAATTTAGCCTACTGTTCTGACTTGGTGGTGCACATGTTTTAGAGAAATGTAATCATTGAATATTGTAAGAGCTTTCATTGTCTGCTTATATGCCCCCTTTATTTATCCTACGGTTCTGACTTGGTGTACATGGAGAACACTGTAAGAACGGCCCATGTTCTGAATTCTGTCGCTGTACTTTTCAAAAGTGCTAAACAAATAATTATATTAACTACGTCCGTCCTAGCTCGCTCATTAATGTCTTAATAGAAATTACGGATTGCCTCTTATCCGCTTGTCGTCCCCTAATACCATAGTTTGTACATCTCAATTGTCATTAGAAACCACATTTGTTTAAGCAAGTCAGCCATATCAGCTATGAACTGTTTCGCTGCCAGACAATGCTCTGTTGATTGCCAGGTGTAGCAGTGGTAAGATGTTGGGACTGCTGTTAGAACAGCTTTATGTAGGCCCTAACAGTGTGTGTGCACCACTTGTCACTGTTATAGTGTAATTAATGTATTGTTTAGTGTTGTTGTGTAGTGGCTTTACTGGCATGCATCCCACTTTTTTTTACCTGCTAAAATCGCCACTGAACATGTTATTAATGCAAACTTGTGAAAGTGACAAACTGACACGTTTACATTTTCGTCAAAAACAACTTTATATCGGAGTGCCTTTGATTTGACGCCCTGCACATGAGCAGTTTGGTGCAATACGACCATTAGACCAGATGGCGTGTTTCTGCGCATGAGTTTAGCTAGACATCGCCTACAAGTGTGAACGGGGATTTCTATTGGAGAAGCATTTTCTGTCTATCTTCATACTGTGGGTGTGTTCGTAAATTCAATCTGGAGTGCCAGAGTGCGTTCTGGGCGTTCGTTAATTCAGAGCTTTGCCAGATTTTCCGTAAATTGCACTGGACACTGGACGCTCTGGCTGAGGAGTAGGGTTGATCCGAGCATTCTGACCACACAACGGCAGTCAAGCACCCAAGCTAACTGGCTAACGTTGCTAGCTACTTCCAGGCACAAATGAGAGAACACCTCAGTCTGACCATTTTACGCACCCTAGCAGAGCTGGTTAGGCTGTTTTCATGTTATCCAGAGCGTTGGTGACTAACTGTGCTGCTGGCAACAATTCAATTACGCCTTTTTGCTGATGTTTACTGACGCCGGCCATATTCAACGGGTGTTGAGTGTTTGTAAATTAATCAGTTATTCTGCGCTCTGGCATACTCAGATGAGACTGCTCTGAAATCTGAGTAGGTAGCCGGAGTGAATTTATGAACACAGACAATATTGTCTTTGAACTACAAGCTAGCGAGCTCATGGTAACGAAAGATAACGTTACCAGATTTGTTAGCCTACATTCAATTAAAATCTATTTTGCTGCAATAAAGCTACAAAATAGAAAAGACCAAACCTGAACTGAATTGGCTAAAATATGTGACATTTTTTTGTTGTTGTTTTTAAGGTTAGGGTTATGCATATGGTTAGCAGTGTGGTTAAGGTTAGGTTTAGGTTTAAAATCACATTTTTATAAGACAAATTATAGAAATAGGCAGGGTTTATGACCTTGTGGCTGTGGTGACTAGTGACAACCTCTGTATTGTGCTGTAGCCTACTGTATTTCCCGCTGTTGCTGTGACTGACAAGTGAAGCCACCTGTAGCAGCCAGAGTGGGGGTTACCAAGTGAAATCCCAGGGACACTGTTTCCACTGCAGTTATTTAACTGTGCAATGTTGATTTACAGATTCATAAACTACTTTAGAAGTAATTTTAAAAGCACCAACCTTTTATGCAAATGGCTTTAGTCCTATTATCTCCCAGCACTAGGCCTAGGCTATATTGTTCACACTGTAGAATTAACTGAAATAGCTTACCTAAAAAAAACTACAGAGGAAACCATGAAGGATAGTATTGTTGAGCTTCAGTACAGCACACACTGAGCCAAGGGTATGTGCTGGCCTATCTCGCTTGCTAACAATTTCGTCATCTCACAAGGGCGTGTGAGTGAGTGACCTCCAAGTAGTTGTGATTGATGTGGAAATGGTTGGGTCATACAAGTTCCTGGGAGTCCATATGTACAACAGGCTGGAATGGGCTGGTAACACTGGTGCTCTGTACAAAAAGGGCCAGAGCCGACTCTACTTTCTGAGGAGGCTCAGGTCCTTCAATGTGTGCAGTAAACTACTGCATACTTTCTACCAGTCTGTGGCCAGTGCCATCTTTTTTGCAGTGGTGTGCTGGGGCGCCAACATAAAGGCCGGTGATGCTTCTCAGGTAAATAAGATGATCAGGAAGGCTAGCTCTGTTCTGGGGATAAACCTTGATACTCTATAGGAGGTGGTGGAGAGAAGGATCCTGGCCAAACTGCTGGCCATCATGGACAACGTCACCCACCCTCTGCATTCCATGGTTATGATGCAGAGGAGCACCTTCAGTCACAGACTGATCCCACCACTGTGTGCCAGAGAGCGCTACAGGAGGTCCTTCCTGCCGGTGGCTATTAGACTATTTAATGCCATGCCGTCGGCAACATAGACCTGGAACTGTTGGGGTGTTAGTACCTAGTTTAACAATTATGCATCCATCCGTGAGTAACTCTCTGGTCTGTAATCACTCATTCACCCAGGACTTATTAATTCAGCACTCATTCATTCAGGACTGTATGTACTGTACATATTTATGTACAGTTGTTATATCATATCACGTGCAATATTTTAAGTATTTTATGGACTGAATTTACGTAGTCATTCACTCAGGACTGTATACTAGTATCCTGCCAGTAGTATATTTTTCCGTTGCATTTAGTATATTGAATGTGCAATACGTGCATTTATCTGTAATTAACCCTGTTCTAAGGAATGTATTTTAAGGGAATTAGTATTATCTATCTATGTATCTATCTATGTATCTATCTATGTATCTATCTATGTATCTATCTATGTATCTATCTATCTATCTATCTATCTATCTATCTATCTATCTATCTATCTATCTATCTATCTATCTATCTATCTATCTATCTATCTATCTATCTATCTATCTATCTATCTATCTATCTATCTATCTATCTATCTATCTATCTATCTATCTATCTATCTATCATCTATCTATCTGAGTTGGGAGGCTTTTAGAACGCTCTTTTCTGGAACTGTATTCTGTTCCTCTTAATTACAATTCTCTAGAGTTGATTTACTGATTACAATAAGTATTAAGTAACTCTCTGCAATGGAATGGGCACATCCTCCAGTAGACTTATTATTTGACTTGCCACTCAACATTGTGTAAATCTATAAACATTGTCTTTAGAAAGTATTCACACCCCTTGACTTTTTCCAAATGTTCTTGTATTGCAGCCTGAATTTAAAATGGATTATTTAGATATGTTTTTCACTGGCCTAAACATAATACTGCATAATGTCAAATTTTTACAAATTAATAAAAAATTCAAAGCTGAAATGTCTTGAGTCAATAAGTATTCAACCCCTTTGTTATGGCAAGCCTAAACAAGTTCAGGAGTAAAAAATTGCATAACAAATCACATAAGTTGCATTGACTCACTCTGTGCAATAATTGTGTTTAACATGATTTTTGAATGACTACCTCATCTCTGTACCCCACACATACAATTATCTGTAAGGTCCCTCAGTCGAGCAGTGAATTTCAAACACAGATTCAACCACAAAGAACAGGGAGGTTTTCCAATTCCTTGCAAAGAATGGCACCTATTGGTAGATGGGTAATATATATATTTTTAAAGCAGACAATGAATATCCCTTTGAGCATGGTGAAGTTATTAATTACACTTTGGATGGTGTATCAATACACCCAGTTACTACAAAGATACAAGCGTCCTTCCTAACTCCGTTGCCGGAAAGGAAGGAAACCACTCAGGGATTTCACCATAAGGCCAATTGTGAATGGTTACGGAGATTAATGGCTGTGATAGGAGAACTGAGGAGTGACAGAGTGTACAAGCTTCATTCTTTTCACTCTAACTTAAATGACAGAGTGAAAATAAGGAAGCTTGTACAGAATAAAAAAATATTACAAAACATGCATCCTGTTTGCAACAAAGCACTGAAGTAATACTGCAAAAAATGTGACAAAGCAAATAACTTTTTCTACTGAATACAAAGTGTTATGTTTGAGACAAATCCAATACAACACATTACTGAGTACCACTTTCCATATTTTCAAGCATAGAAGTGGCTTCATAAGGTTATGGGTGTCCTTGTAATCTTTAAGGACTGGGGAGTTTTTCAGTATAAAAAAGAATGGCAATGGAGCTAAGCACAGGCAAAATCCTAGAGGAAAACCTGGTTCAGTCTGCTTTCCACTAGACAAAAAGACAGTGAATGTTCCTGGGTGGCCAAGTTATAGTTTTGACTTAAATCTACTTGTCTAGCAATGATCAACAACCACTTTGACAGAGCTTGAAGAATTTTAAAAAGAATAATGGGCAAATGTTGCATAATCCAGGTGTGGAAAGCTCTTACAAACTTACCCAGAAAGAGTCTTTACAAAGCATTGACTCGGGTGAGAATACTTATGTAAATTAGATATTTCTGTATTTCATTTGAATACATTTGCTTAAAAAAAACAAAACCTTTTCACTTTGTTATTGTGTGGGTGAGAAAAAAACATATATTTAATCCATTTTGAATTAAGGCTGTAACACAACAAAATGTGTAATAAGTCAAGGGGTATGAATACTTTCTGAAGGCTCTGTAAGCCTTAGTGGTCTATGCCTGAGTAGCACTAGGCTATATGGATTCCTTAGTTTAACAGAATTGACAGCCTTTGCATTTCAACAGCTTTCCCAGTTTTATGCTACAGCCTGGACTCACTGTTATGTTATTATGAACAAGTAAGCCTAAATTCACAGAATTACTTTTACTAAAAAAAAAAAACAGTTCTTAAGTTATTTTATTAGCGACTGATATAACTTCAGGGGTCTAGGTCTCGTGTTTGGCAAATCCACATTCCTGAGAATAAGTAATCATACGCTTCAAGTGACTCATCGATTCTGATAAAACCCAGCCTTGGGTTTAGAATATCTAGGCTAGTGTTACAGTTTGCCTTAGAATAGAGCAACAATAGAGTTTCACCTATTCAGAAGACTGGAACATGATTATGACAAAGGAAGGGAAGTGTTTGAAAGCATCGAGGCACACTGGCAGTCTTGGAGCAGACCAGACTTCAAGAGAAAAACTTGAAAAAGTAAACAATGTTATTATCTTAAATAGGTCAGTTGGTGGAACACAAACAGTCTATAAAAACCTATACAGTACATTGTAATGGTCCTAATAATTGCACAGGGGTTTCCACACATGCTGAGCGGCCTCTATTAATAAGTACAGCTAACCTAATCTTCCCAGCAACATTGTTAACAGTACAGGGTTGTAATTAGCGATTAGTCCACAGTATTGGAAATATTAGCTAAAAATCTCTCTCCATTGAGGGGCGCCCCTTCATATGTTATCTTATCTTTCCTTGTGTGTATTTTTCTAATTATATTTTTTTCCACCTTACTGCTGTTTAAATGGGGTTTCAGGTGAAATTCTAGATACCAGTACATAGCTAAGAAGCTGCAGAAAAAAAAAGATTTATAGAAAGTTTAAACGGCAGAAAATATTTATAACAAATTAATCTGCGCCCTACTTTGATTTTAATAGAAAGCAATCAATGCCACTTGGTGTTAGTGATAAGAAGGGCACTTAGCAGGTGTCTCCATCTCAATAGTCAATTGATCCTTCCCATAAGTAGTGGAAGTAATGATACAGTATATTGGTGTTACAAGGACAAGTTCAGGATCCTTTTTGTTTCAAATAACTATAAGTTGTTGCCCTTCAAATGCAGGCCTGAAAAAGAGGTTGGATGTATTGCCTAAAACAATTAGTCATAGCTATGTCACTTATTCAATAAGTATCTCAAGGACTTCTAAGTTCCTCTCCCCTACTATCTGTCCTCATTCTTTCCCCTTTCCCCACAAAGTCACTACTTTTGAAACCTTTCTGATTATTGCTCTGTATTTTTCTCTTTTAGTAGAACTGCGCTGTGAGCGGCCCTCAGGAACCAGAGGACCAGGTCTGTCTACCCAGGCCCAGGGAGGGTGCAGGGTCCTGGGTGTAGGGTGCCCCGGCCACTGGGCCTATGGAGCATATCCACTGGGTGAGACACCGCTGGCAGCAGCTGGTGGCTGCAGAGTCGGGTCGAGGCAGGTACTCGGCCCCTGCTGCCCTGCCCAGCAAGAGTTCCCCGAAGCTCCCTAACACACATCGGCTCACTGGCAAACGGAGGACGGTCATCGCTCGCCACGGACCCCACCAGCATGAGTACGACAGCGTCTCCAAGGGATGCCAGAGCAATGGCATCTGCACCACCAAGTACAGCCTTCTGAGCTTCATTCCCATGAACCTGTTCCAGCAGTTCCACAGGTCAGAGGGATCCCTAACCATATGCTGATTTACACAGGGGATGTGGTAGACCATACTTGATTATAATCGGCAATCATGTTTGTCAATGTCGGGAATTAACTCGCATCAAGCAGGAGTGCTTAGGAAGCACTTGATTATAATCTGGTAATCATGTTTGTTGTGAATTAACTCAAAATGAGCAGATGCCAGTGCACCCATAAGGGTACAGGTAACCTTAGGGCAGGGGTTCGCAAACTTTTTTGGTCCGCGACCTCATTAAACATTTTAAAACATTTTTGCGACCCCGCCATGTAAATATTTTTTATGTAATCAACAAACCTCACTTGGCAAAAACTGGTTGCATTAATGTTGTTTCCACTTCATTTCCCCCAAAAACATGTTTATCAATGTGGAAAACTTGAAAATCATCAGGTAATAATGTATGATCTTCTGTGTAGAAAAGTCATTGATAAATAATGATGTTCTTTTTCCCCAAATCTGATTTAGTGCCTGGTCCACTCAGTTCTAACAGCTTGTGGGCATAGTAGAGGGAAACAGTACGTACGCATTTACATGTTCCGGAGAGACTTATCTTTCATTATATGTTGTAGCCTAAACCATTCAAAAGATAGAGCCACATTCGTAGGAAGAAAACAGAAAACGCTATTTTTATTATAACCGCATCTAGCGGCTACCGGAGGTTACTGACGTAACCCTGGTTCTATGAACCAAGCGCAGATTTTCTCTCTCAACCCAATTTTTATATCAGGAGACCCGACATGGGGTCCCAACCATGGGCCCAGGGTTCCGGTCTAGAAGCACGGTTTCGACTGCTCATTCAGTTTTGCTATTCAGTTTAACTGACGCGCGGCCCACAAAGTAAATTTCCATAGACTGCCTTAATAACACACTTAGTCATCACCTTTGCACAAAACATCCATAGATTTATTCAAATAATTGTTGCTCAGGCCATTTTTTTTCTCATCACTCACATCCAATGTCTGCCATGTTTTTGGATGACTTGATTACATCGTCACTGCTCAAGCTGCTCCCTGTGCGCACTGATTGCTGAGTGCGCATGTGATGTTGGTCCGTATAAACCGGATGCAACCCATGAATTGGCTAATTTCGAACATGAGTAGATTACCTTGAAAACAACAGTCGGACATCTAAAACGAAGTCTCCAGTTCTTATTATACCACAGTTTCCTACTTTGGGAAACCCTGCCTTAGAGGGTCAATGTGGAATTTATCAAACCCCTCTTGCCTCATCAGGGTGGCCAACCTGTACTTCCTGTTCCTGGTGATGCTGAACTGGATCCCGGTGGTGGAGGCCTTTCAGAAGGAGATCACCATGATTCCCCTGGTAGTGGTGCTCATCGTCATCGCCATCAAGGATGCCCTGGAGGACTACCGCCGCTACCGCTTTGACCAGAAGGTCAACAACAACATCGCCACAGTGTACAGTGGGTGAGTGGGCAGGCTGGACAACAATGTAATGTTGTAATGGTAATAATTACTGTTATGTAACACTGTCCTAATAAAATGTAGTTACCAGAGAAATTACAGCATTACGACAGGTTTATTGATTTTATGATGCTAGTATTCAAATTGAAGGTCTTAAAACATCTTGAACACAAACGTCTAATCCCATAGTGCTCTGTGTTAAGCAGCATCATGATCAAAGGTGAAGTAGCAATTTACATGATACAGCCTACAGTTCTGTATACAAATTTGCATACCAATCATGAACACCTTTCTCACAGAGAGAGCCTAAAGTTGAGGACAGGTGATCCTTACACTGGATCTGATGTTGATTATTGTAGATTCAGTTGTCTGTGTTAGTGTATGTGGTATTAAGGAGTACCATACATTCAGCACAGATAATCTATGGGGTTACTCATTTACCCATTCCTTTGTGCTGTCCAGGGTTTCACAGACCATCTAGGAAGTCATAAGAGTTCAACTTTGAGTTGTTTGTTTATGACGTGAAGGAGTGTGGAAGACTGGCTCTATTGGTCTCTAAGGCAGCGAGGTGTAGTCTTAGTGAAGTGCCGGAGAGAAACTCTCCATCACAGCAGAAGTTAAGCTCTCCCCTGCAAAGTAGCTATCTAAACCTTACCCTGGAGACTCAACGTCCAGGATCATGACAGACAACGACAGTAAAACAGAGTGGGCATGTGAATCAAGAGGCAAAGCTTGGTCGATCATGAGTGGCTGGAAATGCTGGAGAGATACAAAGGTTGGCTTGGATTTAAGTCAAGTTTACCTGTGAGTAAACCCTCTGGATTTGAACTGGTGGAGTCTTTCACTGGTCTTAGGAGTCATGTACAATTTGAAGGGGTCCAGTCCAAAGGACCAACTGGGGAGGAAGGTGTCCTCCCTCACATAGGATGAAGAACTGACATAAGTCCTCAAGTCATACAGCAGCAACAAGGTGAGCACCACCAAGTACTCCTTCCTCTCATTTGTCCCGAAGAACCTGTTGGAACAACTCCACCGCTTCGCCAATGTCTATTTCCTATTCATGCCTTGCTCTGAACCTTGTCCCAGTGGTCAAGCATCCAGAAATCAGCATTATTCCCATTCTCCTGGTGCTGTCAGTAACAGCCATGAAGGATCTCTGAGAAGACTATAGGAGAAACAAATCAGACAAGATCATCAACGGACTGATCTGTGAGGTTTACAGCATGTAAATACACTGAGTGTACAAAACATTAGTTGCACCCCCCTTTGCCCTCAGAACAGCTTCAATTGTCATGTTACGTTGCTAGCATGCTGTGTTGTCATGTGTTGCTGCTTTGCTATGTTGTTGTCTTAGGTATCTCTTTTGGTAGTGTTGTTTCGTATCTCTTGTCGTGATGTGTGTTTGGTCCTATATTTTATTTATTTTTATTTTTATTTTTAATCCCAGCCCCCGTCCCCACAGGAGGTCTATTTTACCTTTTGGTAAGCGGTCATTGTAAATAAGAATTTGTTCTTAACTGACTTGCCTAGTTAAATAAAGGTTAAATAAAACATTTGTCTGGGCATGGACTCTACAAGGTGTCGAAAGCATTTCATAGGGTGACTCATGATGACTCCAATGCGTCCCCAAGTTGTCAAGTTGGCTGGATGTCCTTTGGGTGTTGGGCCATTCTTGATACACACGGGAAACTGTTGAGCGTAATAAACCCAGCAGCATTGCAGTTCTTGACACACTGAGACCAGTGCGCCTGGCACCTACTACCATACCCAGTTCGAAGGCACGTAAATCTTTTGTCTTGCCCTCTGAATGGCACACATACACATACACAATCCATGTCTTGATTTTCTCAAGGCTTAAAAATCCTTCTTTAACATGTCTCTTGCCCTTCATCTACACTGATTTAAAGTGGATTTAACAGGTGACGTCAATAAGGGATCATAGCTTTCACCTGGATTCACCTGGTCAATCTATGTCATGGAAAGAGCAGGTGTTCCTAGTGTTTTTTCGACACTCAGTGTTCATGGTAGATCTGCGTAGAGCAAAGTGCTGTTCGTTATCTCTGAGTTGGAGCAAATGGAATTCAAATAGAATTAGTACTGCTCACAAACTGGTTAAACTGACTGAAAACACTTTGAAATGCACAAGATCTGCTTAAACTGTAGATATTAGGAAAACAAACACCATACTGTACATGGGCTTTTATTAGGCAAACATTGCTCTGTTATGACAGGTAAACACACTGATACTGTATGTTTCTGGAACAAGTAAACATTCTGATAGCTATATAAACATACTGGCCTGGGGTTATTACAAAGCATGGATAAGTGCGAGATAACAGGTTAACAAACTGACTGGTAATAATATGTGACAACTACTTTAACAGGTAAACAAAACCTATAGACCTGGAGATCTGCAGCTTCTTTTTTATACTTACTAGATCTGTATATGGTGCCATCAAACTGACTAGCATGCAACCAGGTGTATGCTTAACTTAAAGTGGGACAAATTGGCATAATCTCTACCTCTACTAAAGGTAAATGATACAATATGCGGTCGTAAAACGTAATTAGTGTACCATGTGAGAGATGGACACATATCACTCACTCAATTCCTTTCATGGCTCTTCGCACATAAGGCCTTGACAAGAGAAATTCAATGTTCAATGGCTGAGTTCTTACTTGTTGAAACCTATCCCCTTTTCCGGAGTCTAGGAGTGAGTGATCGAGGTAGCCTGTTAGTTCTCCCTCCCAGGTCTACATGTCCCACCATGCAATAGTTCACAGCCTCAGGTATATTGAGGGCAGACAATCCCTAGAGAGCCTATCCACACCAGCAGACTTTCTTCATACTCTTTCATGTTGGGTGAAATTAAACAAACCACAATATTAAAGAAAACTCCCAGTTCCTGCCAGGAAAGGGTGGTGGTTGTGGAGAATGAGATAAATTATTAAGCTTAAAGTATACTCAGCAAAACAAGAAACGTCCTCTCACTGTCAACTGCGTTTATTTTTCAGCAAACTTAACATGTGTAAATATTTGTATGAACATAACAAGATTCAACAACTGAGACATAAACTGAACAAGTTCCACAGACATGTGACTAACAGAAATGTAATAATGTGTCCCTGAACAAAGGGGGGGTGAAAATCAAAAGTAACAGTCAGTATCTGGTGTGGCCACCAGCTGCATTAAATACTGCAGCGCATCTCCTCATGGACTGCACCAAATTTTCCAGTTCTTGCTGTGAGCACTAATGGAGGGATTGTGCGTTCCTGGTGTAACTCGGGCAGTTGTTGTTGCCATCCTGTACCTGACCCGCAGGTGTGATGTTCAGATGTACCTGTGCAGGTGTTGTTACACGCGGTCTGCCACTGCGAGGACGATCAGCTGTCCGTCCTGTCTCCCTGTAGCGCTGTCTTAGGCATCTCACAGTACAAACATTGCAATTTATTGCCCTGGCCACATCTGCAGTCCTCATAGATAGATAGATAGATAGATAGATAGATAGATAGATAGATAGATAGATAGATAGATAGATAGATAGATAGATAGATAGATAGATAGATAGATAGATAGATAGATAGATAGATAGATAGATAGATAGATAGATAGATAGATAGATAGATAGATAGATAGATAGATAGATAGATAGATAGATAGATAGGTACTTTATTGCTCCCCCGGGGGGGGAATTTCATTGTCAAGCAGCTACAACAAAACACAGGGCAGGTGCAAAATGCCACAACGAAAGTACACAAAAGACAGACACACGGTACATGATACATATAGCGGCAGTATGAAAAAGTATAGAAATACAAGATATCTGGAGTGCAAAAAAAAAGCTATAAAAAGACATTGCATAGTATGAGTGGTTGGCTGAATATGTACACTATACATTGGTGGATGTTGGATGGTTAACTATACTATACAGGTTGATGGCAGAGAAATACTTCAGTAGCTAAAAATGCGTATGATATGAGCGAGGGAATAATAGTTTACTTTATGTACAGACTGGCTAAATGAACAGGTAAGTGAATATTTTGCATGGTTAAATTAGCTGTACAGGTAAATATACAGTTATATTTACAGATAAGTGAATACTTGCATGGTTACATAAACTGTACAGGTAAATGACAGGAAGAGATACTTTAATAGCTAAATGTGTGTATGATATAATTTGGGGTAATAATAGTAATTCCCTTAAAATACAGTCCTTAGTGCGCAGGGTATAATTACAGACAACTGCACGTATTGCACATTCGATATACTAAAAGCAATGAGAAAAGGTGCAACTGGCAGGATACTAATAATATGCATTCCTGAGTGAATGCCTACGTAAGTTACGTCCAATAATTACTTACAATATTGCATGCGTCCTTGCAGCATGCCTAAGGCACGTTCACGCAGTAAAAAGGCCTCTTTAGTATCCTAAGTTTTCATAACTGTGCCCTTAATTGCCTACCGTCTATAAGCTGTTAGTGTCTTAATGACCGTTCCAGATGTGCATGTTCATTAATTGTTTATAGTTCATTGAACAAGCATGGGAAACAGTGTTTAATCCCGTTACAATGAAGATCTGTGAAGTTATTTTGATTTTTACGAATTATCTTTGAAAGACAGGGTCTATCTTTGCTGTTTCTTTTTTTGCTGAGTTTATATTCACACACTGGCCTGGTGGAACATTGTGTGTTTAAGAAGCCTTACACTCAGGCCCTGTGATTGATTTGAAGACTTGTTTGTTAACACCCACCTTACTTATGTAAGAGAAGAGTGACCCTTGCACCAGCTACAGGTAGTGTTACAGTTGCCATGGTTCCGTCATGTGCATGTTACTGTGTACCCAAACACACACACCACATCCCTGCTTCAAAGGAACACACAAACTTACTGTACACACAATTTAATCTTGACCCAGACCATAATACACACAATGAGCAAGTTATTTGCAGTTCATGGTTGTCTGAAATAAATGTTAATTTTAAAGTCTCTTGTTTGTGGTGGTGAGCCCCATAGTTCAGTTAATTTGTAAAGTATTATTCCAACACACACGATTACCTCATAGTCTTGTCTTGAGAGAGGTCACCGATTGAAATGTCAAGAAAAAAAGTACATGGTTGTTGTGGTCTTCTGAAGTTTTTAATATGTGTTAAATACATAACCATGTCTGTGTTTAGGAGTGTTTAATGGTTGGTTAAAGACATGCTCCCTTGCTTGTGGGAATATGTATGAATGTATGTATGAAATCTTTTTTGTTGTAATTCTGCTCCTGTGGTATTGTTAGCAACGTTTCAACCACAGAGGGTCTTCAGGTATTCGTCATATTTGATAGTACCCACTCTCAGTGCCCTCAAGCAGTTAACAGGATATCTTGTCCTATTATTTACGATAGGAAACAGCAGATGTATGTGGACCAGCGTTGGCAGGACGTCCGCGTGGGGGACTTTGTCCGTCTGTCCTGTAACGAGATCATCCCTGCAGACATGCTGCTACTGTACTCCTCTGACCCCCACGGCATCTGCTACATCGAGACGGCCAACCTGGACGGGGAGACCAACCTCAAACAGAGACAGGTGGTCAGAGACCTGCCACAACAAGTATGTGGCTCACATCGCTCTCATTGGTTTGAACATGCTGTTATCATTAATTGTCATGATTGCACTTTAGTGTTAATGAAATAATTGAGGCTAAAGCATGCTTTCAAGATACAGTGCGGAACACTACTGTTTATTGTGGAGCTCAAGGTGGAGTGGTACAATAATCAATAAAAAGCTTCCTGTAAAAGTATGGTGTAATGAAGAAAGTAAAACATTTGAGACAAAAATATTGTCCTTGGGTCTAGCATTAAAATGACTGCTGAATTTCACAAGGTACCCTATAAAGTTCTAATCGGAATGCCTAATAGAAATTAGAAATATTTACAGTGTGTGTGTGTCATCTGTTTCAGGGTTCCGAGTTGACTCCAGAGAACTTTCCCAGCCGCATTGAATGTGAGAACCCCAACAACGACCTCAGCTGGTTCCGAGGTTACATGTGAGTCTCATTTTAGTCTTGATTAATTGACTACAGACACTGTATGGAAACATACTTAACTTTATAAACTTTTGAAAGGCAAGGTAACTTTTATATTTGTTTTTTACAGGGAGCACCCCAATAAGGTTCGTGTGGGCTTACACAACGACAACCTCCTCCTGCGAAGCTGCACCATCCGCAATACCGAGATCATCATTGGCATGGTGGTCTATGCAGGTAAGATGGTGAAACAATCCTCTATTCCCAGGTCTACCCAATTCTAGGGTTTGGAGTATCCCAATATCTAACCCAGGTGTCCACATATTTCAAGTTATACCTGGGCAACCAGCAGGACTGCGGTCATTGAGCACTGGAGTTGTAGTGCAGCCCTGAAGTAACTCTCTATGCTGGTGAGAGTATAATCTGCTTCTAGTGTACGCAATAACCCTGTACTTGAACCTTCTGTCATAAATCCTACAGTGCATTTGGAAAGTATTCAGACCCCTTTACTATGAGACTCAAAATTGAGCCCAGGTGGATCCTGAGCTCAGGTGAATCCATTGATCATCCTTGATGTTTCTACAACTTGATTGGAGTCCACCTGTGGTAAATTCAATTGATTGGACATGATTTGGAAAGGCACACACCTGTCTATGTAAGGTCCCACAGTTGACAGTACATGTCAGAACAAAAACCAAGCCATGAGGAGAAAGGAATTGTCCGTTGAGCTCCGAGACAGAATTGTGTCGAGGCACAGATCTGGGTAAGGGTACCAAAAAATGTCTGCAGCAATGAAGGTCCCCAAGAACACAGTGGCTTCCATCATTCGTAAATGGAAGAAGTTTGGAACCACCAAGACTCTTCCTAGAGCTGGCCGCCCTGCCAAACTGTGCAATCGGGGGAGGTGACCAAGAACCCGATGATCACTGACAGAGCTCCAGAGTTCCTCTGTGGAGATGTGAGAACCTTCCAGAAAGACAACCATCTCTGCAGCACTCCACCAATCAGGCCTTTATGGTAGAGTGGCCAGACAGAAGCCACTCCTCAGTAAAAGGTAAATGACAGCCGGCTTGGAGTCTGCCAAAAGGCACCTAAAGACTCTCAGAACATGAGAAACAAGATTCTCTGGTGTGATGAATGCCAAGCGTCTGAATACTTTCCGAATGCACTGTATATAATGCTGCCTCTATGGATAATGGCTTTAAAGAGAACTACCACATTGTCTTGCCCCCATAATCTATATCAGTGTTGGCTGCTAGGAGTGTAGCCTGCCCCCAGGTCCTTTATGCCTTGTCCCTACTAAACACAGTCAGGCAGAGCTGACTACAACACTGCAGGCTAAACCTGTCTCTGCTCAGTCAGATAAGGTTTCTGCTTCCATTATTATTACTACAAAAACTATGCAGGTTTACAGGTACACCAGCTCTGGTACCAGCAAGGGCTTCCTATGCACACCATTAATCTCACCTTCCTGCATTTTCCAGCAGAAAAAATTAAGGTTATTGTGATATAGTGCAGAATCAACCTCTGACGTCTTATGCACTACATTTCAATGCCTATGAAATTTCATTGTAACGGAATTTCTCTGTTGTTGTAGAATTGTATGTAGAGATATGCCATAAGGGTACTATCACCTCTTCATGTTTATTCGACAGCCACTAACACAGGGTATTTTGACTCAGGTCAGCTATAAAAACCATATATAGTTATACAGCCATGGTTGTGTTGTGTGATCTTGAACACAGGTCACGAGACCAAAGCCATGAAGAACAACAGTGGGCCGCGCTACAAACGCAGTAAACTGGAGCGCAGGATGAACATGGACATACTATGGAGCGTTGTCCTGCTGGTCATCATGTGTCTGACCGTAGCTATAGGTCCGTACTGATCAATATAACTTATCACATCTATACAAATGTGTCTGTATTGCTGTAAGTGGTTGCTGACCAAATCTACTGTGTATGACAGTTATTGGTCTTTGCTGTTTTACCATAGCTATATAGTTTCTGTATTAAGTATTTTGACCACATCTATATAATTCTTTGTGCCCCTCAGGCCATGGTCTCTGGCTCAGGAACCTGGAGGAAGCTTCCTTTCTGATGCCTGACACCAGATCTCCTGCCCTGTCTGGCTTCTACCTGTTCTGGACCATGATCATAGTACTTCAGGTAGATAGCACACTAAATGTCACAACACTGTGTGTTAATGTGCAAACTTCATGACTTCATGACTCTAAATTATATTCCATTCTCTCCTCGGCAGGTGCTCATCCCTATCTCCTTGTACGTGTCCATCGAGATTGTCAAACTGGGTCAAATCTTCTTCATCCAGAACGATGTGGACTTCTATAATGAGTACCTGGACTCCAGGATCCAGTGTAGAGCCCTCAACATCACAGAGGACCTGGGTCAGATCCAGTATGTGTTCTCAGACAAGACTGGCACACTGACAGAGAACAAGATGGTGTTCCGGCGCTGCACCATTGCTGGGGTGGAGTATCCCCACGAGGAAAATGGTGAGAAGTCTAATAAAATGTGATGGTATTGTGAATGTTTGATACCCTGAAACTAAGGATTTTGTACAATTGTATTTAACCATTTATTTAATTCCTCCCTGTCTATCTTTCTTGCAGCGCGGAGGCTTGAAGTGTACAAGCAGGAGGAGGACGAGGCGATGGGTCGCTCCCACACGCTCAAGTCATGTGCCAGCGCCAAGTCCCTGAGCTGCAAGTCGCTCAGCTGCAACCGCAGCTCTGTGTCCCTGCACACACTGACAGGCCACTCTGAAGGGGAGGAGACCCTCAGCCCCACCCTGCCCCGACACAGCGCCTTCAGCAGCCCCATGGTGAGATTCATACACCCAATGTTTCTTAAGTAATTCGCAATGGGACCCAGCAGAAGATGCAAGTTGTTGTTCTAGCCAAGCACGAAGACACCTGATTCAGTTTATCAAAGAGTTGGTGATTTGTTGTTCTAGCCAAGCACAAAGACACCTGATTCAGTTAATCAAAGACTTGGTGATTTGTTGTTCTAGCCAAGCACAAAGACACCTGATTCAGTTAATCAAAGACTTGGTGATTTGTTGTTCTAGCCAAGCATGAAGACACCTGATTCAGTTAATCAAAGACTTGGTGATTTGTTGTTCTAGCCAAGCATGAAGACACCTGATTCAGTTAATCAAAGACTTGGTGATGAGTTGATTAGTTGAATCACACATAACTGACAGCATGGTATGAGATGTCTAATTCCCATCTTCCTATCTTCCCTCTAGGAGAAGGATGTAGTCCCAGACCCTCTCCTGGTGCAGAAGCTGAACTGCCTGTCCTCCCCGCTCTTCCTTTTGAGGGACGCCAGTATGGAGCTCACCTACATTGTGGACTTCTTCATGGCTCTGGCCATCTGCAACACGGTGGTGGTGTCCTCACCCAACCAACCCCGCCATGTGGTACGTAACATAGCCCGCCCCCCCCCCCCCCCCCCCCAACACAAAAAAACATAATGAGGTAGATGTTTGCCATGTTTTAATTCCAAACATTGTCCATGTGTAGTCCGCAAAGGGGGAAAGCACACGCTGAATGTAACAAAAATGTACACTACCATTCAAAAGTTTTGGGTCACTTAGAAATGTCCTTGTTTTTGAAAGAAAAGCAATTTATTTGTACATTAAAATAACATCAAATTGATCAGAAATACAGTGTAGACATTGTTAATGTTGTAAATGACTGTTATATCTAATTAGGCGTACAGAGGCCCATTATCAGCAACCATCACTCCTGTGTTCCAGTGGCACGTTGTGTTAGCTAATCCAAGTTTATCATTTTAAAAGGCTAATTGATCATTAGAAAACCCTTTTGAAATTATGTTAGCACATCTGAAAACTAGCAATAAAACTGGCCTTCTTTAGACTAGTTGAGTATCTGGAGCATCAGCATTTGTGGGTTTGATTACAGGCTCAAAATGGCCAGAAACAAAGAACTTTCTTCTGAAACTTGTCAGTCTATTCTTGTTCTGAGAAATGAAGGCTATTCCATGCAAGAAATTGCCAAGAAACTGAAGATCTCGTACAACGCTGTGTACTACTCCCTTCACAGAACAGCGCAAACTGGCTCTAACCAGAATAGAAAGAGGAGTGGGAGGCCCCGGTGCACAACTGAGCAATTTCACGCATGAAATAGCCTTCATTTCTCAGAACAAGAATAGACTGATGGGTTTCAGAAGAAAGTTATTTGTTTCTGGCCATTTTGAGTTTTATTGCTTTTTAAATCAGCACGACAGTTTTCAGCTGTGCTAACATAATTGCAAAAGGGTTTTCTAATGATCAATTAGCCTTTTAAAAGGATGAACTTGGATTAGCTAACACAACGTGCCATTGGAACACAGGAGTGATGGTTGCTGGTAATGGGCCTCTGTACACTGTCGTGTCTTTGACATAGATTAAATTGGCGACATGCTATTTTATAAAATAGATTATTTTAACGTTTAATTAATTAATTAATTAGTTTAATTGAATTATTTAATTAAATCCTGCAACAATGAACTCATTACTAACCTGGGGCACCACGGAAGTATTTATAGAGCTACTGTCTTCCAAATAAACTCTTAAAGATCTGAAGATCTTTATATCAAATAGCATTCAATTACTTTAACCGTTACCTCTAATCAGTCAGTCTCATTCGAAATCATATATATATATATATATATATACAGTGGGGAGAACAAGTATTTGATACACTGCCGATTTTGCAGGTTTTCCTACTTACAAAGCATGTAGAAGTCTGTAATTTTTATCATAGGTACTCTTCAACTGTGAGTGACAGAATCTAAAACAAAAATCCCGAAAATCACATTGTATGATTTTTAAGTAATTAATTTGCATTTTATTGCATGACATAATTATTTGATACATCAGAAAAGCAGAACTTAAAATTTGGTACAGAAACCTTTGTTTGCAATTACAGAGATCATACGTTTCCTGTAGTTCTTGACCAGGTTTGCACACACTGCAGCAGGGATTTTGGCCGACTCCTCCATACAGACCTTCTTAAGATCCTTCAGGTTTCAGGGCTGTCGCTGGGCAATACGGACTTTCAGCTCCCTCCAAAGATTTTCTATTGGGTTCAGGTCTGGAGACTGGCTAGGCCACTCCAGGACCTTGAGATGCTTCTTACGGAGCCACTCCTTAGTTGCCCTGGCTGTGTGTTTCGGGTCGTTGTCATGCTGGAAGACCCAGCCACGACCCATCTTCAATGCTCTTACTGAGGGAAGGAGGTTGTTGGCCAAGATATCGCGATACATGGCCCCATCCATCCTCCCCTCAATACGGTGCAGTCGTCCTGTCCCCTTTGCAGAAAAGCATCCCCAAAGAATGATGTTTCCACCTCCATGCTTCACGGTTGGGATGGTGTTCTTGGGGTTGTACTCATCCTTCTTCTTCCTCCAAACACTGCGAGTGGAGTTTAGACCAAAAAGCTCTATTTTTGTCTCATCAGACCACATGACCTTCTCCCATTCCTCCTCTGGGTAATCCAGATGGTCATTGGCAAACTTCAGACGGGCCTGGACATGCGCTGGCTTGAGCAGGGGGACCTTGCGTGAGCTGCAGGATTTTAATCCATGACGGCGTAGTGTGTTACTAATGGTTTTCTTTGAGACTGTGGTCCCAGCTCTCTTCAGGTCATTGACCAGGTCCTGCCGTGTAGTTCTGGACTGATCCCTCACCTTCCTCATGATCATTGATGCCCCACGAGGTGAGATCTTGCATGGTGCCCCAGACCAAGGGAGATTGACCGTCATCTTGAACTTCTTCCATTTTCTAATAATTGCGCCAACAGTTGTTGCCTTCTCACCAAGCTGCTTGCCTATTGTCCTGTAGCCCATCCCAGCCTTGTGCAGGTCTACAATTATGTCCTTACACAGCTTTCTGGTCTTGTCTTGGCCATTGTGGAGAGGTTGGAGTCTGTTTGATTGAGTGTGTGGACAGGTGTCTTTTATACAGGTAACGAGTTCAAACAGGTGCAGTTAATACAGGTAATGAGTGGAGAACAGGAGGGCTTCTTAAAGAAAAACTAACAGGTCTGTGAGAGCCAGAATTCTTACTGGTTGGTAGGTGATCAAATACTTATGTCATGCAGTAAAATGCAAATTCATTACTTAAAAATCATACAATGTGATTTTCTGGATTTTTGTTTTAGATTCCGTCTCTCACAGTTGAAGTGTACCTATGATAAAAATCACAGACCTCTACATGCTTTGTAAGTAGGAAAACCTGCAAAATCGGCAGTGTATCAAATACTTGTTCTCCCCACTGTGTATATATATATATATATATATATATATATATATATATATATATATATATATATATATATATATATATACACATACAGTAGATTATACATCGATTACTCAGATCATATCATGAACAGTCCCTAGTGGTCTTTTCTGAAATCACTGCTGTTCACACAAAGGAAAGGAGGGGTGGAGTTTTGTAAGAGCGGGAGAATTGAAAGACAAAGGAAGGGTCATTTCTATACGACCTGGTTAAAGCTAGGCTAACATCAATATCATATGCACAAACAACTGCCCAATTGTAAAGTGAATGCAATTATAGATATTTACGATTGAGCTTGGCTTCGATGGATGGAAGACTCTGGTCCTTTGGCGTCTTTATGGCTGGATCGTCTGTAGAGAGATTGTCTGTGTTCACCACTGCAGTCTGATAACAGCGACCACTAAGATCTAATCACTTCTTCTTCAGTGAATCAAAGTTCATAGCATTTTGCAATAATCTGCTCATGCTATGTTCTGACTGGTCTAATCGAAATTCACCATTTTAACATTTCAGTCGTCACATCCGTTATCTTCGCATGTAGATTTCATTAGATAAAGTAGAACCATTTGCAACCACAGCTCACGCTGGGGTTTGCTTAGTCTAATTTAGCCCTTGTTAACGCAGGACCACAGTCCAGGTGTCATCGGGAACTAACGATGGGCGTTAGTTTCGTCAATGGGCGTTTGTACTGGAAAGAGAAGATAGATAGGTACTTTATTGATCCCCCGGGGGGGGGGGGGGGGGGGGGGGGGGGTTAATTGTCAAGCAGCTGCAACAAAACACAGGGCAGGTGCAAATGCCACAACGAAAGTACACAAAAGACACGGTACATGATACATAGAGCGGCAGTATGAAAAAGTATAGAAATACAAGATATCTGGAGTGCAAAAAAAAGCTATAAAAGACATTGCATAGTATGGGTGGTTGGCTGAATATGTACACTATACAGTGGGGAGAACAAGTATTTGATACACTGCCGATATTGCAGGTTTTCCTACTTACAAAGCATGTAGAGGTCTGTAATTTTTATCATAGGTACACTTCAACTGTGAGAGACGGAATCTAAAACAAAAATCCAGAAAATCACATTGTATGATTTTAAAATAATTAATTTGCATTTTATTGCATGACATAAGTATTTGATCACCTACAAACCAGTAAGAATTCCGTCTCTCACAGACCTGTTCGTTTTTCTTTAAGAAGCCCTCCTGTTCTCCACTCATTACCTGTATTAACTGCACCTGTTTGAACTCGTTACCTGTATAAAAGACACCTGTCCACACACTCAATCAAACAGACTCCAACCTCTCCACAATGGCCAAGACAAGACCAGAGAGCTGTGTAAAGACATAATTGTAGACCTGCACAAGGCTGGGATGGGCTACAGGACAATAGGCAAGCAGCTTGGTGAGAAGGCAACAACTGTTGGCGCAATTATTAGAAAATGGAAGAAGTTCAAGATGACGGTCAATCTCCCTTGGTCTGGGGCACCATGCAAGATCTCACCTCGTGGGGCATCAATGATCATGAGGAAGGTGAGGGATCAGCCCAGAACTACACGGCAGGACCTGGTCAATGACCTGAAGAGAGCTGGGACCACAGTCTCAAAGAAAACCATTAGTAACACACTACACCGTCATGGATTAAAATCCTGCAGCGCACGCAAGGTCCCCCTGCTCAAGCCAGCGCATGTCCAGGCCCGTCTGAAGTTTGCCAATGACCATCTGGATGATCCAGAGGAGGAATGGGAGAAGGTAATGTGGTCTGATGAGACAAAAATAGAGCTTTTTGGTCTAAACTCCACTCGCCGTGTTTGGAGGAAGAAGGATGAGTACAACCCCAAGAACACCATCCCAACCGTGAAGCATGGAGGTGAAAACATCATTCTTTGGGGATGCTTTTCTGCAAAGGGGACAGGACGACTGCACCGTATTGAGGGGAGGATGGATGGGGCCATGTATCGCGAGATCTTGGCCAACAACCTCCTTCCCTCAGTAAGAGCATTGAAGATGGGTCGTGGCTGGGTCTTCCAGCATGACAACGACCCGAAACACACAGCCAGGGCAACTAAGGAGTGGCTCCGTAAGAAGCATCTCAAGGTCCTGGAGTGGCCTAGCCAGTCTCCAGACCTGAACCCAATAGAAAATCTTTGGAGGGAGCTGAAAGTCCGTATTGCCCAGCGACAGCCCCGAAACCTGAAGGATCTGTATGGAGGAGTGGGCCAAAATCCCTGCTGCAGTGTGTGCAAACCTGGTCAAGAACTACAGGAAACGTATGATCTCTGTAATTGCAAACAAAGGTTTCTATACCAAATATTAAGTTCTGCTTTTCTGATGTATCAAATACTTATGTCATGCAATAAAATGCAAATTAATTACTTAAAATTCATACAATGTGATTTTCTGGATTTTTGTTTTAGATTCCGTCACTCACAGTTGAAGAGTACCTATGATAAAAATTACAGACTTCTACATGCTTTGTAAGTGGGAAAACCTGCAAAATCGGCAGTGTATCAAATATTTGTTCTCCCCACTGTACATTGGTGGATGTTGGATGGTTAACTATACTATACAGGTCGATGGCAGAGAAATACTTCAGTAGCTAAAAATGCATGGTTTTGCATGTTTAATTAGCTGTGCAGGTAAGTATACAGTTATATTTACAGATAAGTGAATACTTGCATGGTTACACAAACTGTACAGGTAAATGACAGGAAGAGATACTTTAATAGCTAAATGTGTGTATGATATAATTTGGGGTAATAATAGTAATTCCCTTAAAATACAGTCAGGGTTTAATTACAGACAACTGCACGTATTGCACATTCGATATACTAAAAGCAATGAGAAAAGGTGCAACTGACAGGATACTAATATGCATTCCTGAGTGAATGCCTACGTAAGTTAGGTCCAAGAATTACTACCAATATTGCACGTGATATGATATAACAACTGTACATGAGTATGTATATACAGACCTGCATGAATAAATAAATAAATAGGTCCTGAGTGAATGAGTGCTGACGGACCAGAGTTACTCACGGATGGATGCATAATTGTTAAACTAGGTCCTAGCACCCCAACAGTTCCAGATCTATGTTGCCGACGGCACGGCACCCCGGTGAGGCATTATATAGTCTAATAGCCGCCGGCAGGAAGGACCTCCTGTAGCGCTCTCTGGCACACCGTGGTGGGATCAGTCTGTGACTGAAAGTGCTCTTCTGCATCTTAACCATAGCGTGCAGAGGGTGGGTGACGTTGTCCATGATGGCCAGCTGTTTGGCCAGGATCCGTCTCTCCGCCACCTCCTCTAGAGTGTCAAGGCTCATCCCCAGGACAGAGCTAGCCTTCCTGATCAGCTTATTTACCCGAGAAGCATCACCGGCTTTGATGTTTGCTCCCCAGCACACCACTGCAAAAAAGATGGCACTGGCCACCACAGACTGGTAGAAGGTATGCCGTAGTTTACTGCACACGTTGAAGGACCTGAGCCTCCTCAGAAAGTAGAGTCGGCTCTGGCCCTTTTTGTACAGGGCCCCGGTGTTACCAGCCCATTCCAGCCTGTTGTCCATATGGACTCCCAGGAACTTGTATGACCCAACCATTTCCACATCCATCCCCTGTATAGGGACTGCAGTCAGTTTTGCCTTGGTTCTCCTGAAGTCCACCACCATCTCCTTTGTTTTGCTGATGTTGAGCTGAAGGTGGTTCTGCTCACACCACAACACAAAGTCACTGATTGTGCTCCTGTACTCCTCCTCCTGCCCACCCCTGATGCACCCTACAATAGCAGAGTCATCCGAGAACTTCTGTAGGTTGCATGTTTCAGAGTTATATCTGAAGTCTGAGGTGTAGAGGGTGAACAGGAAGGGGGACAGGACCGTTCCCTTGGGGGCCCCTGTGTTGCTAACTGCCCGTTCTGACACACAGCTCTGTAGTCGCACAAATTGTGGCCTACCGGTCAGGTAGTCCGTGACCCAGGAGACTAAGGGTGCTACCACTTTCATCCTCCTCATCTTCTCACCCAGTAGCAGGGGCTGAATGGTATTGAAGGCACTGGAGAAGTCAAAAAACATAACCCTCACAGTGCAACCTGCGTTGTCCAGGTGAGAGTAGGCCCTCTGCAGAAGGTAGATGGTTGCATCATCCACCCCGATGTTGCGCTGGTATGCAAACTGCAGGGGGTCCAGTGATGTACACACCAGGGGTCTGAGGTGAGCGAGGACTAACCTTTCCAGGGTCTTCATGATGTGGGATGTTAGCGCTACAGGTCTGAAGTCATTCAGGACAGTGGGGTGTGCCTTCTTGGGCACTGGGACGAGGCAGGATGTTTTCCACAGCACAGGGACCCTTTCTAGGCTCAGGCTAAGGTTGAAGTATTCCACACAGTTGGTCAGCACAGACCCTAAGCACCCTTGGGCTAATGCCATCAGGGCCCGCCGCTTTCCACTGATGTAGTCTCTCCAGCTCTCTCTTCACTTGGTTGGTGGTGAAAGCCAGCCCAGGTGGGGGGTGGGGGGAAGGGGGGTGTTGAGGATCAGTCCAGGGGGAGCAGGGGCAGAGGTGGGGTCACTGATTGTCTCAACAGAGGTGTTGTGAGCAAAGTGGGGGTGGGACAGCCGTGAGGGTGTGTGGTCTGGGGAGCTGGAAGGGAGGTGGACAGGGCCAGTATCAAACCTGTAAAAAAATTGGTTCAGCTCATTGGCTCTGTCCTGGGTCCCCTCCGTCTGCCCACTGTTTGACTTTTTGAAGCCAATGATATTTCTCATACCCTTCCACACCTCTCTCACCTGGCTCTCTCAGGGTGTGTTTCATAGCTCTCAGCCAATGTCTGTTAACATGGGCGTGGCTATTGTAAGTGACCCCAAACTTTTGAATGGTAGTGTACATGTTAGAACAGGATTGGTGCCAATTCCATTTCAACTGATGTTCTCAATTGCATTCCCAGGTCCAGGTGCCTGAGGTCACCCGTACCCCCCTTAAATCCCTGGAGGACATCAAGATGCTATTCCAGCGTTTCAGCCTCCCCCGCTTCTCCACACTATCTCCTCCCCACACTACAGAGAGCCCTCGCAGATTCACCAGCAGACTCTTCACCAGGGGGAAACCAGCCTCCTTCACCCCCAGTCCTTCCCTTATCCCCACCAAGAGCGGTACAGAGCCAGATGGGGAGCCTAACCTTGAGACCTCCATCCTAAGTATTAAACCAGGGCTGGATGGAGCCCCTGGAGAGGATGGGGACCAAGGGTGTGAGGAGGAGGAGGAGCGGGAGGGAGAACATGGCTCTTGGAAAGGCGAAGAGGACAAGGTGGTACACCTTAACCTGGGGACCTGGAGTGGTCTGGAGAACTCTAACGGAGATCAAGACCCTCCTGGTGAACCTGGGGCAGATGAACTGATCTACGAGGCGGAGAGCCCAGACGAGGCGGCTCTGGTCCACACGGCCAGGGCCTACCGCTGCACCCTGCGGGGACACTCACTGGAGCGCGTTCTGGTGGAGCTGCCGGGTATGGGAAACCTGGTTGTGCGCCTACTCCACATTCTGCCCTTTGACTCCACCCGCAAGAGGATGTCTGTGGTGGTCCGCCACCCGCTCACCAAGCAGGTGGTTGTCTACACTAAGGGAGCTGACTCGGTCATCATGGACCTGGCAGAGTCACCTAAAGGTGCTGAGCAGTCAGACAGCAGGCAGGGTCACATCAGAGAACAAACCCAGAAACACCTAGACAACTACGCCAGGGACGGCCTTCGCACCCTCTGCATCGCTAAAAGGGTACAGACGTCTAAAGTGGTTCTGCTTTCTGTACCAGCTTAGAATACAATAGTTTATTGTACTCAGAAGATGAAATTATTTTCACAAACTTATCAAACAAACCAAGAATATATTACCCAAAAATGTCACGGTGGTTAACTGGTGATTTGTGCTAACAGGAGTTTACATTTTTATTAGATTTTTATTGGCCCATCCATTATTACTTTGGTTTACATTTTTGTTTTACAGCTATTTTTTTACATATACATTTTAAATACATGTTTACACAATATTACATAACGGAAATATATATTTATATTACATTTGGATACATAGTACAGTCGTGGCCAAAAGTTTTGAGAATGACACCTGGTCTCCACAACGTTTTCTGCCTCAGTTTGCATATACTCCAGAATGTCATGAAGAGTGATCAGATGAATTGGAATTAATTGCAAAGTCCCTCTTTGCCATGAAAATTAACTTAATCCCCCAAAAACATTTACACTGCATTTCAGCCCTGCCACAAAAGGACCAGCTGCCATCATGTCAGTGATTGTCTCGTTAACACAGGTGAGAGTGTTGATGAGGACAAGGCTGGAGATCACTCTGTCATGCTGATTGAGTCAGAATAACAGACTGGAAGCTTTAAAAGGAGGGTGGTGCTTGAAATCATTGTTCTTCCTCTGTCAACCATGGTTACCTGCAAGGAAACCTTCATCATTGCTTTGCACAAAAAGGGCTTCACAGGCAAGGATATTGCTGCTAGTAAGAATGGCCTGCCATCAGTCAGGATGTGGCCCAGAAGTTAATTGACAGCATGCCAGGGCGGATTGCAGAGGTCTTGAAAAAGAAGGGTCAACACTGCAAATATTGACTCTGCATAAACTGAATGTCATTGTCAATGAAAGCCTTTGACACTTATGGAATACTTGTAATTATACTTCAGTGTACCATAGTAACTACTGACATAAAGATCTAAGAACACTGAAGCAGCAAACTTTGTGGAGACCAATACTTGTGTCATTCTCAAAACATTTGGCCACGACTATACATTCTATAGTATTTTCGGTCATAACTCTTATAGATCATGACCTCTTAATCCCACCCCTCAGCTACTCTAAGTCCATCCCGCATGTCTCCGTAGACCATCCTCACTTGATTTCCATGTGCCATATATTTTTCAACTGTGCTGTGATGTTTTACATAGATTCTGAACTTTTCTAATCACATAGTATCCACGGATTGTAAGATAAAGATGAATATTTTTGCTAAGAGTATTATTATATTGTTGATTGATTGACTATGGCTTTGGAAATCACCCAACAGTGCTATTTGTAGGGTTCATTCTATTGTGCTAACAGGTGTTGGAGGAGGAGGAGTATGAGGTTTGGTTGAAGTGTCACGCGTTTGCAGAAACCAGTATAGAGAACAGAGAGGAGCTTCTACTGGAGTCTGCACAAAGACTGGAGACCAAACTCACTTTACTGGGTAAAACGCCACAATCCACAGACATGTTTTCTCACACTATTAGGAGAATAAGGGTGATTTATTTAATTTATTGCTAAAGTAATAGTCATAGGATCCCAATCAATTTAAGGTACAGCGTGTAACTTTCATAGTCAAAAGTGCTGCTCCAACACTTATTTATAACCTGAAGGGGGTGAATTCAAGAAGCAACTTGGTTAGGGGCTAGAAACAACCAACTTCAATGGCTGATTGTAGTGTTACTGTTTCTGTCTCCAGGGGCAACAGGGATAGTGGATAGACTCCAGGAAGAGGTCCCAGAGACCATCGAGGCACTACAGAGAGCAGGAGTCAAAGTATGGGTCCTCACAGGGGACAAACAAGAGACTGCCATAAACATCGCCTGTGCCTGCAAACTACTCAGGTCCACAGACCAACTGCTGACTGCTAATTGTGGTAGCAAGGTGAATGTTATTCTAATAGTCTAAATTATTTGTACTCTTTCAAATTGCTTTCCTGTCATCCTGTTGTGTATCTTCCTCATTCTGGTGTGTCTCTCTTCAGGAAGCGTGCAAGGCCTTGTTGTTGGCGCTGCGGGCGGAGGTGGAGTTCGGACAGGCAGCTGAGGGCACGTCGGGCTTCACCCTGGTGGTTGACGGGCGCACGCTGGAGTTCGCCCTGCAGGAGGACCTGAAAGGGGACTTCCTGGAGCTGAGCCGGCGCTGCAGGGCTGTGATCTGCTGCCGCTCCACCCCCCTGCAGAAGAGCCAGGTGGTACGGCTGGTTCGGGACCAGCTCCGAGTCATGACACTTGCCATAGGTCAGTGGAAGAGTCAGTAATGCTTTAATAAATGAGTAGTCCAGAATATACTGTATACATATGTATACGCATTTATAAGGCATTATAAGCCCTGTCTTAGTGTTTCACATGTAGAGTCTAGGGCATCCTTTTTGTCTAGGTGATGGAGCCAATGATGTCAGTATGATCCAGGTGGCAGATGTTGGCATTGGGATATCTGGCCAGGAGGGCATGCAGGCTGTGATGTCCAGTGACTTTGCCATCTCCAGGTTTAAACACCTCCGCAAGCTGCTGTTGGTCCATGGACACTGGTGCTACACACGCCTGGCCAACATGATTCTCTACTTCTTCTACAAGAATGTGGTAAGAATATCTCTCAATCATCCACACACATAAAGACACACACACACATAGACACACACATAAAGACACACACAAAGACACGATCTCTCTTTATTTTCTCCTCCTCCCTCTCTCCCGCTCTCTTCCTGTGTGTGTAGATGTATGTAAACCTGCTTTTCTGGTACCAGTTCTTCTGTGGTTTCTCTGGGAGCGTTATGACCAACTCATGGGTGCTCATCTTCTTCAACCTCCTCTTCACCTCCGCCCCTCCCCTTCTCTACGGGATCCTGGACAAAGACGTGTCTGCAGACACCCTCAATAAGAGACCGGAGCTCTACAAATCTGGACAGAATTCCAAGGTGTGCGAAGGTGGAATCTGGGAGTATTAGGACAAAGATGTCCAACTTCGGTCCTATGGTACATTTTTGTTCTAGCCCAGCACTAACACACACACTAATTGATATATTTTGTTTATTTATCTCTCCAGGCCTACCTCGCTTCTACCTTCTGGCTGACAATGCTGGACGCTGTTTACCAAAGCCTTGTCTGTTTCTTTGTTCCTTACTTTGTGAGTAGACTTGCACCAATAGTTGTATTCCTATTGATTTATTGTGTTTTGTGTTCTGTGTCTACATTGTGTAATCCTATAGTCCTGTTGTTCTCTGTAATCTGAGAGTAGTTTCGGTTGAATAGGGCATCATGCCATACCCTGCCTATAAAGACGTCATTCCTCATTCATTATGAACTTTGTTTTGGTCTTTATTTTTGGTCAGGCATACGCAGGGTCAGATGCAGACATGCTCTCCTTTGGTTCTCCCATCAACGCCTCGTCCCTCCTCATCATCCTACTGCACCAGGTCATTGAGAGCCACACACTGGTGAGACTCACACCTGACCTGACCCACCCATAGGTTGATAATGCTACTGCATTTTGAAGGGGGCAACTAGTGGACTACTCTAGTGTGAAGAATTTAGCTATAAGCACATCTGGGATCCTGTTGTTCCGTGTTATGTATTCTATTTATATATACAGTGCCTTCGGAAAGTATTCAGACCCCTTCACATTTTGTTACGTTACAGCCATATTCTAAAATGTATTCAATAAAAAGAAAATATGCAATACGCAATAAGGACAAAGCGAAAACAGGTTTTTTGAATTCTTTGCAAATGTATTAAAAATAAAAAACAGAAATAGCTTATTTACATAAATATTCAGACCTTTTGCTATGAGACTCGAAATTGAGCTCAGGTGCATCCTGTTTCCATTGATCATCCTTAAGATGTTTTTACAACTTGATTGGAGTCCACCTGTCGTAAATTCAATTGATTGGACATGATTTGGAAATGCACACACCTGTCTATATAAGGTCCCACAGTTGACAAAAATCAAGCCATGAGGTCAAAGGAATTTTCCAAAGAGCACTGTCAACTGTTAGACATTATATATACAGGTGTGTGCGTCTGGAGGAAACCTGGCACCATCCCTACGGTGAAGCATGGTAGTGGCAGCATCATGCTGTGGGGATGTTTTGCAGGGACTGGGAGACTAGTCAGGATCGAGGCAAAGATGAACGGATGAAAACTAACAACATTTGGAAAAAGTCAAGGGGTCTGAATACACAGTATATTCCTATGTTGATCTGTGCTACGTTCCTGTGTTACAGACATGGCTACATGCGTTATTGCTGATAGGTAGTGCTCTCTTCTACTTGTCTTTCACCCTGGTCTTCAGTGTGGTATGTGTGACGTGTAGCCCCCCCACCAATCCCCTTGGTGTGGACAAGCTACAGATGTCCCAACCACTCTTTTATGGAGTGTGTGCCCTCACCACCATGCTGGCACTGCTACCAAGGTATACACTCACAAACACAGTGGTGCTTACCTTTTTCAGAGACCCACACCATAAAACCATCTTTAATTTAAAATATATTTTTTTACATTTTTCTACCTTCCCTTTCTCACTGCCACTCTTTCAGATTCCTGTTCCATGCCCTGCGCAACAGCATCTGCCCCTCTGACACACGGAAGGCTGCTCTGATGGACCAGCTCAATTCAGATGACTACTGTAGAAGGATGCAGAGCTGGAACCAGACCCAGGCCCAGAGTAAAACCAGGAGTCCCGTCATCAACGTGGAAGACTCAGACATCAAGGTCCCTGACCCCGACTTCAGACTCCCTTCAGAGCTGAAGGAATGCAGTGCTGCCACTGTCTCTTTGCTCTCCTGACCTCACAGAGGCTACAGGGTGTGGCTACCACAGGAGGCTGCTGAGGGGAGGACGGCTCACAATAATGTCTGGAATGGAGTAAATGCAATGGGATCAACTACATGGAAATCATATTTGATATGTTCAATACCATTCCATTAATTCAGTTCCAGCCGTTACTATGAGCCTGTCCTACCGGCCACCTGTGGTGGCTACAGCGGGATGGTGCAGGGTTTAACCCTTCAAAACTAGCTGCCTTGCATGGGTTGCTCACTGACGATGATGGTTAAGATCACCATGCTGTATATCTAGGGGTAAGAGATGGATATGTTTCTCACATGTGCTTAGAGTTGCATTTACATGGAGTCATGGATGTATAGCCCCGCCTGGTACTTGAGAAAAGATTGGTGATGTGGACATACTGAATCCACACACGTGCGTCGAGGGTAAAGACACATAGACATTCATAAATGTGTGTCTCCGGTACGATAGTACTTTGACACAATCAGGTGTGAGGCTCCTAGTGGACTACACCCAAACTTCCGCTAGGCATAGTCCACTCTGGCCCTCTTCAGAGTGCACTGATCATGTAGGGAAGGGAATGCTAGTAGTTATCATAGGCTTAGTCCCCGGTAGGTAGCTACTCTTAGAAGATTGCTTATAGGTTGATTTAGCGACTGTTTAACTCTTCATCCTGTCACCAAGTTATGAATAGGAGCTATGAAACTATCATTATATGTGACGTGATATCAGAAGGTTGACAAGCAATTTTTTTGTTTGTTTGTTTTGTTCCATGAAAACCTGTGTTTTACTTTACTGGTTATATTTACTCTACTGAATCAAGTTACGCAATCATAGATAACGTGATTGCACTACTTTGGTGAGAACGGTGAAACGATATGCTGGAGTGCGTGCAATGTTTGGAATGTGTTTACAATCCTTGAGCTGCGTACTCTTCTTTGTAAAGTTAGCACCAAGCTATGACTCCTTTTGTGTTTAGACACAGCTCTTCATTGTTGGTGTTTCTTAAAATTGTGAACAACGCATATGAACCGTGGAAACTGGGAGGTCACATACTACCAGAGTCATAATACCCATAAAACCTAGTGGTTAAACAAGGAAATGGTTCCAATCGTTTTTCCACCATTCATTTTTCCCATATGGGTTTTTAGAAACACTTAAAATAAGGGCTGTGTTTTGTGTAGGCTTAGCCTGGCGTGACATTTTGATAACCGTATAAATCTCTCTAGGACAAAGTGACTTTTATCAATATATTTGCCTGTATTTAGATGCTAATGTGGCTATCATAAAGAACATCAAATGCCATGATGATCTGGATGAGACTGCTGAATAGAGGCAAATGTAAGAATCTCTGGACGAACTATCTAATGTTAGCTAAATTTAGTAATTAATAAATTGGCTACATTTCTTTAAATGGACAATTCTGTGAACTGTCGTGTGCACATTTTAAGTTGACACAATACCTAATAGCAAAGGTGTCAGCTAGAGATGACGTGCAAGAGCTTGCAGGGATTTGTAGTCTTGCATGATGTCTACTTTGATGCTAATTAGCATTTCCGAATCTGAGAGTAAATAGAGCCGAATATATTGATAAAAGTCAGCTTGTCAGAGGGAGATTTACAAGGTTATCAAAACGTCACGCCAGGCTAAGCTTAAACAAAACACAGCCCTTATTTAAAGTGTTTCTAAAATTCCCAATGGGAAAATTGAATGGTGGATAAACGATTGGAACTGTTTCACCACTAGGCTTTATGGGTATTATGACACCTCCACTGTGGGGCTCTATAGAAGTGCAAAATCCAAATGCTTTAAAGTGGCTATCCCCTCCTAACCACTGATCTCTGTGGCTTGGATAGATGATAACAGTAAGTCCATTTAAACATAGGATGTATTGATTTGCTTAACCTTTATTTTCTTGTTGAAGTACAATCTCTTTTTCAAGAGACACCTGGCCAAAGTAGCAGAACACATTTAGTTACAAGACAAGGACCAACATGCAATGTAAATTTACACACTGGAAAATGTACATTTTATTTGGGAAGATGATAGAGATCCTGGGGCTTCTAAAGCAAGACAACCAAAAGTACAGGAGGAGGCTTCAGATATAGCCCTGTGAAGTGACCTCTATGCAACAGCCTCTACCACATGCAAGTCTGACCTTGTTTTGTCTTCTTTAGACCAATTTAGACCAATTAATATGTGGTTAAATTAGACATTTATTTTTTATATATATTTTTACAGTCAAATCCTGCATGTAAAATCCTACACAACATGGAAAAGACAGCTGATTTGACCTATAGTGAAATTGGAGAGCAATGATTAGAAATTATTTGTGAACTTGTTTATAATAAAATCATTATTTTATATCAACCTAATTCCAAATGTGTGTACTGCTTTAAATACATGAGCAAGCAAATCACATGTTCTGTGTCATGTTCATTATTTAAATTTAGTGCTGTTCAATGTCATGTTCAATTGTGTACAATAATGAGGGTTATTATATGCCAGCAAACTACTTAATTGTCCTAGTATTCTAAACAAGGGTTAAAGGGGCCTCAGTCAACCCCTCTTATCTCCTCCCCTCGACCTCTTTATTTCTTTTAAAATGTAAAGAACAGTTTAATCCTAGAGGCAGGCTGTTGACCTTACAGTGTGTCCTGTTGTGTTGTTGAGTGACGTAGCACGTCAGTTTTGAACTTCCTCGTATGGTAGTTTTCTTTTGATCAGTCAGTCAGCGTGTCGATTTCGGTCGGTGTTTTTAGAATGTTGACAGGTGGAGACAGAGAAGCGCATAGGTGAACTGCCATCGTTTACACACGATGAGCTACTACAGTGATACGCCAAGTGTCGACGATGAGTTGGAGTCTTTAGGGTAATAATGTCTTTCTTGTTATCTTGCCTATTCGTAAATCTTAGTTTAGAGCCTAGCTGATCGAAAGGAAATTAAAGTATTCTTCATGGGCAGTGCTGTTTTAGCATTGTTCAGGAAGGAACGCTAGGCTAATATCTGAAAGGGGTTCTAGAGAAGGAAACCCCTTTCCTAGGCATCATGGTATTGTTTTCAGCCACAAAACTTTAAAATTAAATATAAACCATTTGAATCTGGAAGAATATAATTTAAATGCTTAATATAAGCTTCATATAAGCGTGGTTTACTCTATTGTTTGTTAACAGTATAATTGTAAATAAGCACAGTATAGTTTCAAAACGTGTTTAAAACTATTTTTATCTAATGGGTGCCCTTACATCCATAGCTCTGTATATTAATTTGAGTGCTTACATTTCTCTAGCTCTAGCCCCATCCTTCAACTGTTTACCAAAATTAAATATTAGTGACCGCTTTATTGTTGTTTGAATTCCAAACTGCCCCTTTGAATGAAGAAGTTCTCACTACATGACATTCTGTTGTAACTATACTAGTGCAGGTGTTGGCGTTGAGTTGAAGTGTGAACTCTTACATCTACAATGCAAATACCCAACTTTCACATCTACATTAGTTGCGGTGATTTCTTCTGCAGCAGTCTTGTTTGTTTGGGGGGGAAACACCCTTGTCTCCATGTGAGAAATGGGTCAAAACCATGAAGTGACCTCTAAAGTGTCACACACACACACACACACACACACTGCAGCTGTTCATTACATGGTGCCACTTTACTTTTCAGATCTTAAAGTGTGTGCATGTTTCTCTTGCCAGTAATTATTTGGGTTTAACATGCACTTCCTGCTAGTCTGTTGCTCCTCACCGGTACATCATTTCACACCCAGTGACATGTCTGCTGTTCACCACTCACATTAGTGATACATGTCTGTTAGCTGCTGTACTCTGATTGGCTTGACCGTCTTCCACCTCTTCCAGATGGTACCACTTTGACCTGTCCCGCCATGCCACTGAAGCTCTCCTCCTATCCAATGGGAAAGATGGCAGCTATCTCCTCCGAAACAGTCATGAGGGTCCTGGCAGCTTCGCCCTCTCTGTCAGGTGGGCCTACCTTTCCCATCCTTCTTAAAAAGTAAAAGGTCTCCCTCCCTTTTCCATGCCCCATTTCAGATGGAATCCCATACATCACATGCTTGTTTCTGTCCTTATACAGAGCCAAGGATTCAGTTAAACATTTCCATGTGACACGGAAAAGCAGTGGCTATGCTTTCGGCTTCAATGAGTTTGCGTCCCTCCAGGACTTTGTCAGCCATTTTGCCAATCAGCCTCTGCTGGGCAGTGAGACAGGTTGGCTTGAAACCAGTTCTTCAGACCTTACTGACTCCAAACTCTAAACCTAACCATTTCCCGGCTGTTTATTTATATTTTAAAATATATCCCTTGGTATACTCTCAAGACTCCTAACCTGAACCTTGACCTTTCACTCAACCAGGTACCCTCATCGTCCTTAAATGCCCATATCCATGGCGTGTAGAAGAGCCGTCCATCTACGAGTCTGTGCGGGTTCACACTGCCATGCAGACAGGACGAACAGAGCACGACCTGGTGGCTAACGCTCCATCGGTATGACCCAGGCTCATTTTTAGTGAAGCAAACACATTGGTTAATCATAACAACATAATTGCTTAAGTCAAGTATCACAAACCTCATGAGATGTTATTGTTTTTTGATGATTTTGTTCACAGTTTGGAACAAAGGAGGGATATCTGGTAAAGTTAGGAGCAGTCGTAAAGGTGAGAGAAATACACAGCTGTACAGACCAGGTTTAGTGGACTGTTGTAAAGTTGTTCTGGTTGAAAGACTTTAAATCTATGGTATTTTTTTCAGAACTGGAAACAGAGGTGGTTCACATTAAACAGACATGAACTAAAATACTTTAAGGACAAAATGGTGAGCAGAAACCAAATCTCTGATAGCGGTCATGGTTTATGATGCAAATGTAATATCATGAATAGCTCGATTTTATTTAATGTCAGTGTTTGTGACAGGATGGTGTTGCCGTCTCTTATTTGCTCTCCTGTCTTAGTTTGATGAGCCTATTCGCACCCTGGATCTGACAGCATGCTCTGCAGTCCAGTTCGACTACTCCAAGGACAGAGTCAACTGCTTCTGGTGAGAGCGCCAATCCATTGAGCCAAGAGTGGGCCTACCAACTCTGGTGATTAAGGACTTTACAGACTATTGACTAAATAGTGACTGACGATTACTGTTTTGACTACAATACACTGCTGTTGAAGGTCAGCCTTCTCTAGCGCCACTGGCGCTAGTTTCAATGTTCAATTTTGAATTTAGTAAACCATTTTTAAACCTGTTATTTGTTGGTTTTACTTCCGCTTACAGAGGAATTTAAGATATGGATAGTGGTGGCAGATGGCAGTGGCAGATAAGAGGAAGTACAACCAGAGTGGTACCTAACCTCCACTCAGCTAGTTTATTTTGTTGCTGGGTCTCTTTCTGTAGCTGTTTATATTAAACCTTGCATTATTACTCATTCTGTCTCTTATTTAGTTTGGTGTTCCCTGAGAGGACATTTTATCTGTGTGCCAAGAGTGGTGTGGAGGCAGATGAGTGGATCAAGATAATACGATGGAAACTGGTGAGCCACTATCACTTTTCAAATGTATAAAACAGAAACAAACCTTGAACTGGCTACCTTAATCCAAATGCTTAACTAATGGGGGTAGAGCCAGAACAAAATAGCCTAACAAATTAATGTTTATCATTTTCAGTCACAGATAAGAAAAGGAAGATGACAACATGAAGAGGAGGAGCGTTGACATATGTCAGCCAAAACAGGCATATTCCCACAGTGAACTAAATGATCTTAACCTTAAGTCTGGTAGCTTGTCACTCCTGTTATCCAGAGATCCTCTCTGCTCCACAGATGCCTGGCTGATAACCCAAGACAATGGATAGTGGTGACTGACCATCGAAAAAATAATGTCAATTTCTGACCATGTAATTTTCAGGACATACACAATGACAGTCTTTTCTTTTTTTGCGATAGACTTGAGTTCATGAAGAAATTTTATTTCTTCTAGATTGACTGATATTTCACAGGTTGACATTTACTTAATCTTAATTTTACGTAACTAGATGTAACTCTCATACTGTGAATAAGTATTCATTTTAATAAAGAAATTAGCAACATAAATTAGTCGTTTTATTAATTACAAAAAACACAAGCAAGGAAGGGGTTACATTCAAGTATTAGAAAATGAAGGCAACAAACCATACAGCATCATGACACTATCAAACAACATGTACTCTATCTATGTCTTTCAGCAATGGAGCGCTCTCTGTATGTGTAGGTGCGTGTGCCAGATAGAGATAAGATGTCATCGTTTTAGGTAGATCCCTTTTCATGACATGATCACAATCTTGTCATACTGCCACAGAACAGTCCCATTGCTGTCAAGGTGATACACTCTTGCGCAACCTCCACTACCTGCTGTAGCTCTTCGATTATGAGCAGATGAACTGTCAACACATGCTCCACCGTTTCATCGACCATACACCAGACACAAACCATTCACATGCTTGCCAACCAAATATAATGATGAATTAAATGTACAGTCGTGGCCCAAAGTTTTGAGAATGACAAGTATAGGTCTCCACAAAGTTTGCTGCCTCAGTGTTGATGATGGCAATTTGCATATACTCCAGAATGTCATGAAGAGTGATCAGATGAATTGCAATTAATTGCAAAGTCTCTCTTTGCCATGAAAATCAACTTAATCCCCAAAAAACATTTCCACTGCATTTCAGCCCTGCCACAAAAGGACCAGCTGCCATCATGTCAGTGATTGTCTCGTTAACACAGGTGAGAGTGTAGACGAGGACAAGGCTGGAGATCACTCTGTCACGCTGATTGAGTCAGAATAACAGACTGGAAGCTTTAAAAGGAGGGTGGTGCTTGAAATCATTGTTCTTCCTCTGTCAACCATGGTTACCTGCAAGGAAACACGTGCCGTCATCATTGCTTTGCACAAAAAGGGCTTCACAGGCAAGGAGATTGCTGCTGGTAAGATTGCACCTAAATCAACCATTTATTGGATCATCAAGAACTTCAAGGAGAGAGGTTCAATTGTTGTGAAGAAGGCGTCAGGGTGCCCAAGAAAGTCCAGTAAGCGCCAGGACCGTCTCCTAAAGTTGATTCAGCTGCGGAATCGGGGCACCACCAGTGCAGAGCTTGCTCAGGAATGGCAGGTGTGAGTGCATCTGCACGCACAGTGAGGCGAAGACTTTTGGAGGATGGCCTGGTATCAAGAAGGGCAGCAAAGAAGCCACTTCTCTCCAGGAAAAACATCAGGGACAGACTGATATTCTGCAAAAGGTACAGGGATTGGACTGCTGAGGACTGGGGTAGAGTCATTTTCTTTGATGAATCCCCTTTCCGATTGTTTGGGCCATCCGGAAAACACCTTGTCCGGAGAAGACAAGGTGAGCGCTACCATCAGTCCTGTGTCATGCCAACAGTAAAGCATCTTTAGACCATTCATGTGTGGGGTTGCTTCTCAGCCAAGGGAGTGGGCTCACTCACAATTTTGCCTAAGAACACAGCCATGAATAAAGAATGGTACCAACACATCCTCCGAAAGCAACTTCTCCCAACCATCCAAGAACAGTTTGGGGACGACCAATGCCTTTTCCAGCATGATGGAGCACCTTGCCATAAGGCAAAAGTGATAACTAAGTGGCTCGGGGAACAAAACATCGACAGACCTTAATCCCACTGAAACTCCCCAGACCTTAATCCCATTGAGAACTTGTGGTCGATCCTCAAGAGGCTGGTGGACAAACAAAAACCCACAACTTCTGACTAACTCCAAGCATTGATTATGCAAGAATGGCCTGCTATCAGCCAGGATGTGGCCCAGAAGTTAATTGACAGCATGCCAGGGTGGATTGCAGAGGTCTTGAAAAAGAAGGGTCTCAATCGAGCAAACACCACCTCTTCCTTCCTAATCTGACCTTTGAATCTTGGTCTCGCTCTGATCTTACATTTGGCCTCACCTCTACCCAGTGGAACATTAATATAAATTATATCTTGTTTCAAAGCTCTTTTAGCTAACTGGTCTATAATTGAATTGCCTTCCACACCCAAATGCGCTGGCACCCAGCAAAATCTCACTACTACACGCATTCTCTCAATTCTCCATAATAACAGTAATACCTCCAATAGTTGGTCATTCCTATTAGATTTACCAGATGATAAACTATTCAATACAGACAGAGAATCTGAACATACAAAAATTCTAACAGTTTGTACGTACCTCCACCCACTGGAGGACAACCATTATCGCCAACAGTTCAATTGAATATACTGACAGTTCATCTGTTAAAATTGTACATATCTGCACATCAAATTCAGGAATGTACACTCCCGCTCATGTGTGCCCACTATCTGGGTCCTTGGATCCATCTGTGAAAAACTGTAAAAATGTATACCTATGCAATTGTCGACCAGTTTCCATATATCACTGACTTCTGACCAATATTTCCTTTTCTCTACCAAGGTTAGATCTACAACATGATCTGGGAGTAACCATGGAGGAACATCCCCTATCACCAAAGAAGGGCCAACTTCCAACTCCCTCAAACCACTCTCATCAGCAAGCTTTCAAACTGTCCACCCAAAACCACTTCCTTGTCTATTGTATTCCCAACAGTCATCTAGAACAGTAGCAGTGGGATGCTGAACCTCACAGCCTTTCAACCATCCCAATAAGTTAATGACAGTTTTTTACGCCGTTTATCCAAAGGCATCTCACCTGCCTCCACTAGTAAGGCACATACAGATGTTGATTTAAATGCACCAATACATATCCTTAAAGCTATATACTGGATTCTGTCCAGTTCCTGAAGCCATGTCTTTGCAGCTGTTCCATAAACTATACAATATAGTTTATATAATCAATTGTCGTCCTGTTAAGAGCTATATAAGTATCCAACAACGATTGTCTGTCAGCAACCCATTCATAACCAGAGACCAATTGCATAAGATTCACCACCTTCTTAGACTTTGTTTCAACATTTATGACATGATCTTTCCATGTACATTTGAAGTCGGAACTTTGCATACACCTTAGCCAAATACATTTAAACTCAGTGTTTCACAATTCCTGACATTTAATCCTAGTAAGAATTCGCTGTCTTAGGTCAGTTAGGATCACCACTTTATTTTAAGAATGTGAAATGTCAGAATAATAGTAGAGAGAATGATTTATTTCATTCCCAGTGGGTCAGAAGTGTACATACACTCAATTAGTATTTAGTAGCGTTGCCTTTAGATAGTTTAACTTGGGTCAAACGTTTCGAGTAGCCTTCCACAAGCTTTCCACAATAACTTGGGTGAATTTTGGCCCATTCCTCCTGACAAAACTGGTGTAACTGAGTCAGGTTTGTAGGCCTCCTTGATCGCACACGCTTTTTCAGTTCTGCCCACAAATGTTCTATAGGATTGAGGTCAGGCCTTTGTGATGGCCACTCCAATACCTTTACTTTGTTGTCCATAAGCCGTTTTGCCACAACTTTGGAAGTATGCTTGGGGTCATTGTCAATTTGCAAGACCCATTTGCGACCAAGCTTTAACTTTCTGACTGATGTCTTGAGATGTTGCTTCAATATAGCCACATAATTTTCGTTCCTCATGATGCCATCTGTTTTGTGAAGTGCTCCAGTCCCTCCTGCAGCAAAGCACCCCCACAAAATGATGCTGCCACCCCTGTGCTTCACGGTTGGGATGGTGTTCTTCGGCTTGCAAGCCTCCCCCTTTTTCCTCCAAACATAACAATGGTCATTATGGCCAAACAGTTCTATATTTGTTTCATCAGACCAGAGGACATTTCTCCAAAAAGTACAATCTTTGTCCCCATGTGCAGTTGCAAATCGTAGTCTGGCTTTTTTATGGCGGTTTTGGAGCAGTGGCTTCTTCCTTGATGAGCGGCCTTTCAGGTTATGTCGATATAGGACTAATTTTCCTGTGGATATAGATACTTTTGTACCTGTTTCCTCCAGCATCTTCACAAGGTCCTTTGCTGTTGTTCTGGGATTGATTTGCACCAAAGTACGTTAATCTCTAGGAGACAGAACGCGTCTCCTTCCTGAGCGGTATGACGGCTGCGTGGTCCCATGGTGTTTATACTGAACGCGGTACCTTCAGGCATTTGGAAATTGCTCCCAAGGATGAACCATGACTTGTGGAGGTCTACCATTTATTTTCTGAGGTCTTGGCTGATTTCTTTTGATTTTCCCATGATGTCGAGCAAAGAGGCACTGAGTTTGAAGGTAGGCCTTGAAATACATCCACAGGTACACCTCCAATTGACTCAAATTATGTCAATTAGCCTATCATAAGCTTCTAAAGCCATTACATCAATTTCTGGTATTTTCCGAGCTGTTTAATGGCACAGTCAACTTAGTGTATGTAAACTTCTGACCCACTGGAATTGTGATATAGTGATTTATAAGTGAAATAATCTGTCTGTAAACAATTGTTGGAAGAATTATTTGTGTCATGCACAAAGTAGATGTCCTAACCGACTTCACAAAACTATAGTTTGTTAACATGAAATCTGTGGAGTGGTTGAAAAATGAGTTGTAATGACTTCAACCTAAATGTATGTAAACCTTTCTTCGGTGCAAAAAGTGCAAATCAATCCCAGAACAACAGCAAAGGACCTTGTGAAGATGCTGGAGGAAATGGGTACAAAAGTATCTATATGCACAGTAAAACAAGTATTTTATCGACATAACCTGAAAGGCCGCTCAGCAAGGAAGAAGCCACTGCTCCAAAACCGCCCCCCAAAAAAGCCAGACTATGGTTTGCAACTGCACATGGGGACAAAGATCATACTTTTGGGAGAAACGTCCTCTGGTCTGATGAAACAAAAGTAGAACTGTTTGGCCATAATGACCATTGTTATGTTTGGAGAAAAAAGGGGCAGGCTTGCAAGCCGAAGAACACCATCCCAACCGTGAAGCACAGGGGTGGCAGCATCATGTTGTGGGGGTGCTTTGCTGCAGGAGGGACTGGTGCACTTTCCAAAATAGATGGCATCATGAGGAAGGAAAATTATGTGGATATATTGAAGCAACATCTCAAGATATCAGTCAGAAAGTTAAAGCTTGGTCGCAAATGGGTCTTGCAAATTGACAATGACCCCAAGCATACTTCCAAAGTTGTGGCAAAATGGCTTATGGACAACAAAGTAAAGGTATTGGAGTGGCCATCACAAAGGCCTGACCTCAATCCTATAGAACATTTGTGGGCAGAACTGAAAAAGCGTGTGTGAGCAAGGAGGCCTACAAACCTGACTCAGTTACACCAGTTCTGTCTGGAGGAATGGGAAAACATTCACCCAACTTATTGTGGGAAGCTTACCCGAAACGTTAAACAATTTAAAGACAATGCTACCAAATACTAATTGAGTGTATGTGAACTTCTGACCCAATGGGAATGTGATGATAGAAATAAAAGCTGAAATAAATCAGTCTCTCTGCTATTATTCTGACATTTCACATTCTTAAAATAAAGTGGTGATCCTAACTGACCTAAGATAGGGAATTTTTACTAGCATTAAATGTCAGGAATTGTGAACAACTGAGTTTAAATGTATTTGGCTAAGGTACAGTGGGGAGAACAAGTATTTGATACACTGCTGATGTTGCAGGTTTTCCCACTTACAAAGCATGTAGAAGTCTGTAATTTTTATCATAGGTACTCTTCAACTGTGAGTGACGGAATCTAAAACAAAAATCCAGAAAATCACATTGTATGATTTTTAAGTAATTAATTTGTATTTTATTGCATGACATAAGTATTTGATACATCAGAAAAACAGAACTTAATATTTGGTACAGAAGATCATACAGAGATCATACGTTTCCTGTAGTTCTTGACCAGGTTTGCACACACTGCAGCAGGGATTTTGGCCCACTCCTCCATACAGACCTTCTCCAGATCCTTCAGGTTTCGGGGCTGTCGCTGGGCAATACGGACTTTCAGCTCCCTCCAAAGATTTTCTATTGGGTTCAGGTCTGAAGACTGGCTAGGCCACTCCAGGACCTTGAGATGCTTCTTACGGAGCCACTCCTTAGTTGCCCTGGCTGTGTGTTTCGGGTCGTTGTCATGCTGGAAGACCCAGCCACGACCCATCTTCAATGCTCTTACTGAGGGAAGGAGGTTGTTGGCCAAGATATCGCGATACATGGCCCCATCCATCCTCCCCTCAATACGGTGCAGTCGTCCTGTCCCCTTTGCAGAAAAGCATCCCCAAAGAATGATGTTTCCACCTCCATGCTTCACGGTTGGGATGGTGTTCTTGGGGTTGTACTCATCCTTCTTCTTCCTCCAAACACGGCGAGTGGAGTTTAGACCAAAAAGCTCTATTTTTGTCTCATCAGACCACATGACCTTCTCCCATTCCTCCTCTGGATCATCCAGATGGTCATTGGCAAACTTCAGACGGGCCTGGACATGCGCTGGCTTGAGCAGGGGGACCTTGCGTGCGCTGCAGGATTTTAATCCATGACGGTGTAGTGTGTTACTAATGGTTTTCTTTGAGACTGTGGTCCCAGCTCTCTTCAGGTCATTGACCAGGTCCTGCCGTGTAGTTCTGGGCTGATCCCTCACCTTCCTCATGATCATTGATGCCCCACGAGGTGAGATCTTGCATGGTGCCCCAGACCGAGGGAGATTGACCGTCATCTTGAACTTCTTCCATTTTCGAATAATTGCGCCAACAGTTGTTGCCTTCTCACCAAGCTGCTTGCCTATTGTCCTGTAGCCCAGCCCAGCCTTGTGCAGGTCTACAATTTTATCCCTGATGTCCTTACACAGCTCTCTGGTCTTGGCCATTGTGGAGAGGTTGGAGTCTGTTTGATTGAGTGTGTGGACAGGTGTCTTTTATACAGGTAACGAGTTCAAACAGGTGCAGTTAATACAGGTAATGAGTGGAGAACAGGAGGGCTTCTTAAAGAAAAACTAACAGGTCTGTGAGAGACGGAATTCTTACTGGTTGGTAGGTGATCAAATACTTATGTCATGCAATAAAATGCAAATTAATTATTTAAAAATCATACAATGTGATTTTCTGGATTTTTGTTTTAGATTCCGTCTCTCACAGTTGAAGTGTACCTATGATAAAAATTACAGACCGCTACATGCTTTGTAAGTAGGAAAACCTGCAAAATCGGCAGTGTATCAAATACTTGTTCTCCCCACTGTATATGTAAACTTCTGAATTCAACTGTATCAATACACAGCTGGAACAGACCGATCATACAAAGAAGAGCCTCCTTTGCTGGACTGTAACACCTGAGTCACCAGTACTGCTCTAAACTAATAAACACATTGAAAGCTTTAACAGAACTAAAATTAACGTAAGAACATATTTCAACATGAAAGGGTATATAGGTCTTCTCATCTTCACGTCTGTTTTTATCCATCTGTTGTGTATTTATGCAGAGCTTAGCATGAATTTTGAGCACATATGGCAGGAGACGTTGACAGTGCTGAACCCTGTGATTCCAGCAGATGGCAGCATCATGAATGGCCAGACAAGCCTTATTCTGTCCTGTACCACTCTGGGTGCCACTTTACTCATGTTGAAGAACCTCCCCAGCAGTTCGTGTGTGTGTGTTTTCACAGCCCAAGTCATCATGAATCACTATTCAGATAAAAAGCATTTGTAGCTTTTCTGTATGTAACTGTGCATGTACTATACTGAAAGTGTACTGTAACAATGTATTTACTCTCATATAGGCAGGAAAATCCCACTTTAGCTATGTCTATGGGATCAGTGCCATCGGCTGTATGGCGATGTACACCTTTTTGACCCTGATGAGTTCCCTGACTGTGTCCTACGGCTGTGTAGCCAGCATGCTGGGCTACTGCCTCCCCATGGTGGCACTATCTACATTTGCAGTCGTCTTTTCCCTATCTTTTGAAAAAGCGTGTGCGAGCAAGGAGGCCTAGAAACCTGACTCAGTTACACCAGTTCTATCAGGAGGAATGGGACAAAATTCACCCAACTTATTGTGGGAAGCTTGTGGAATCTTTTTTTTTTTTTCATTGCTTTTAGTATATCGAATGTGCAATTCGTGCAGTTATCTGTAATTAAACCCTGCGCACTAAGGACTGTATTTTAAGGGAATTACTATTATTACACCAAATTAGATCATACACACATTTAGCTATAATCTGGTATTAGTCTGGTATTGAGTTATAGTTATATATACTGTATGTTTGTTTGTTGTATTCCTAGATTTTGTTTGTAATGGGGCTCAGTTTTTCCATAGGGGTTACTTTACATTGTGAAAACTGTAATCTGGGTGTGTAGTTGGTTGACATTTGTGCATTGGAATGTGCCAATACATTTTATTTGAAATGTTACATTGTGTCAAAGGGCAACACTGACTTCAATTGAAATTATGGAACTAAGGAACACCATGTTGAAAAGCTATAAAACTTTATTTAGCATAGGTTTTTTTTTACAGTATAATTCACTGTATCTTGTCTTAAAAAAAGCATACATTCAGGATATGAAAAAACATACATTGAGTGTAACATATTTTTAAAAAGCTATAATTATTACAAGTGTATAACCTTACAAACCTACATGGTTCTTCGAAATACAATAGTGCAAGAGCATGGTTAAGCATGGTTTTACTATATAAAGAATGCATTGTTCTTCCAAGAATACAGTCTTAAATGATTTCATCCAATTTATACTCACAAAGCAGCCCACTTAACCTTAGAAAGTATTTTTAAAAATCAGCAAAGAAATATGAGGCATCCATTCTGATAACTTTTCCTTGGTAAAGTTATATGTTGTCTTACAATCAAAGGACTAACTTTGAGTTAACGTGTTTTTTTAGTGATCAAAAAGAGATTTGTAGGACATTCAATAACACATGGGTGTTATTGACAGGGTTTGGCATTGCTGATTTACACAGCCTCTAGAATAATGCTGTATTTAGAGGATTCATCTGTTCATAACTGTAGGGTTTGGATCTCTACTGTATTGGTTTTAGTTTTACATTGGTTATTCACTATTATCTCAACCATTCAGGTCATAAACCATAAGGGACCAGGGGGAGTAATTGAGACACTGGGCCTAGTGTGACTGTCCCTAAAGTAAATACATAAACACAGATCTTGAAGACCAAAAGTTGTGTGTTCTATTCCCAGCAGAGTCAGTAGACCCAGACTCAGTTCCCAGCATCTTTTTTCCATGGTATTTTTTTCAGATGAGGTCGACTGCCACGCAGGTTACCCTTCAAGACAGCAGGAAGAGAAAGGAACCGATAAAAGCTGTTGTATGTACTCTAACAATGTGTACCTTCACTGTAATTACCATGCAATTGCATAGGTATTAGGGACATGCTGTATAGTGTGACTAGAAAGGTGAATTGTTATTAAAAGGGAATTTTACTTAAACTATTTTTTCACATATTGTTCATTTTGATACAGTCCACGTCAACATTGAAGTTTTATACTGCTTTGTCTCCTGATGCCCAAAATCAAGCATGATCAAAAAGTCTCATGATGATGCGTTTTGACACTCTGTGTGACTTTCCCAGAAAGTAAACAGAGGCCTGCTAGGATAGCTATGAGGAATATAACATTGTTAAATTACTCACTGTATACACGTTGGAGAGGTTGTTGAACAGCACTTGACCTGCACTGACTTTGTTCCTCACACCACGTACAGTCCCATTCTTGCTGCAGATATTAATACGCTTGTTTCTAAAGAGCAGCTCCTTTTTGGTACTAGCGTACATACGCAGGTCATCCGGATCACTACCGCAATCATCCGGTGTTGTGCCCACCAGCCCACACAGATGCCGATTTGCCTCGCTGGCTGGTGGGGAGCTTGCCCGCTCGCTCTCCGAGTTGCTGGTGCAGTCCGAGTCAACTGAGTCTGTCACTGAGCCACACAATGTCAATGTGTTGTCCTTGAACACCTCCGTTAAAATGCGACCGCTATTTGCAGATGCCACCCGAAACCTTACAGTTCGCTGAGTCTTTTCTTTGTCTTGTCTTGAGGTTGTGCCCTCCATTGGAACGCAAAATGGTATTTTACACGGTCAACATCTCTCTTTCAGTGAAGTAAGGTGCATTCTTGTAAGATTAAGCCATACCCTTATGCTATTGTAAATTTTCCTAATTGACACGTAAAATCTAAGTCCAAAATGGTCTCAGTAAGAAAGCTAGACAACAAAATGCTTAATAATAAATGAAGTTCTGCCATGGTAACAGCTAAACTAGGCAAACAGTAAACTGATATCCCCATGATGCACAATTAATTAATTAATTGTTCAAATATGACCAAATAGGCAACTGTAATTGAGGTCACTGCAGATCAACAACCCACCAGTTCTTGTGCCCACTGTCATACCTCCACAACCTTTCAGCAGATGACAACTTTGAGGACCTATTATAACGTTTTATAACGTTTTATTATATCTGTTTTATAGGAGCATCCCTCTATGGTAGCAAGAGCAGGTTCAATTAAAAAGGAAAAAGTTGAGTCTTTTCTCAAGGCTTTGATCAAATATTTCCCACCTAAAACGTTGCTGTTAACAGCATTAAATGTAAGGATCACTGTAACAGCAATAATACAAATAACAAAACATTATTTATAATGTTACTATTAATAATAATAGCAATAACAATATTATTATAGTAATCAACTTTAGAAAACATGCGCCCGGCCCGCCACAGGAGTCGCTACAACGTTATGGGACAAGGACATCCCGGCCGGCCAAACCCCCCCAACCCGGACGACGCTGGGCCAATTGTACGTCGCCTCTTGGGTCTCCAGGTCGCGACACAGACGGGTCTCAAAGCAGTATCTGTAGCGATGCATTGCCTTAGACCACTGCGTCACTCGGGAGGCCCCTAGAAAACACTTTTTAATCATATTGGACATACATATTGCACCATACACTATTTTCTTCTGTATGTTGTGTCGCAGTAATCCACCGAGTTTACACCCAGAGGAGCGTCTCTGCTCATTCTACAAACAAGCAATATGTTTATTTATAATACCTAAAGGGGTCCTAAAATTCTAAATCAAAATAGCTAAATTATCCATGGTATGACCATCTGAAAACAATTACATATTGTGGCGACCCTGTACTGTGTAAAGTTCCAGATCGTCCTGCTGATTGGTGCACTCAGGGTGGTCAGTTAATCGTGGGGGGCGGCACCTGAGGGTTACCAGGGTAACAGTTATATAGGGGAAGTTTAGGCGGGTTTTTAGTCAGTCTTGTCTTTCCTTGTAGCATGTTCCAACCTGTGTTCCTGTGTGTTAGCAATAAGTGTTAGCATATTCTCCAGCTTCTGTTCCATGTGTATATTCTTGATTGAGTGTGTGTAGTTAGGGCGTGGGCAGTAGCCTATAGCTGCCTGAGTTTAGTTTAGCCTGAATAAACCGTTGGAAATAACATCTGTGCCTCCAGCTCCTTCTGTACGCCGGACTGAGACGTTACACTGGTGTCAGAAGTGTTTACCTAGCCTTCACTTCGGCCATCATCTACCACCAGAGAGATGACTACACGCGATGGGGAGAGACTGGGCGGCCGTCCTAAGGTTAAGAGAGAACAGGCAGACGATAGCATCGAAAGTGGCGAGGTTAAACCACTGGTTTCGTTGTGGTACCCAGTGAGAGAATTGGCGCGGCCTTCAGAGGGCGTGCTGGCTACGGCGAGTGACTGGCACGCGGGGTTGACGTCATCGGCTGACCCGCGACTGCTTTATCCTGGCACTGTCTCCCCCGGAGCTGCATGCCCAGACACAGCTGGCCTGCCCTCGCTCGCTACAGGAAGCGCTCGACGTGGCGAGGCGTCATGAGGTTATCTGGAGAGAGGCAACAGGGGGAAGGACTGAGGGCCCGGCTGTGGTGAGAGCCTCAGAGCAGCACGGGGTGAGTGTTGACAAGCCGTTGTGGGCAGCTGAAAGAACCAAGTTATTTCTCCCTACCGGCTTCACGTCAGTCCAGTGAGATGCCTCGCCGTCACCCTAGCGACCGGGTTTGTAGGGGGTGTGGCCAGCCTGGTCACTTGGTCCAGGACTGCCATGCTGCTGACAAACAACAGGGAAACGGGAGAGGGTCCGTGTGGAAGGGGCGGTGCGGACCCTAGACAAGCCCCCGCTTACAGGACAGCAACTGTGCACTGTCGACATGGGGATTACATTTTTAAAAAATGAGAACATTGTTGTGGTGGGACGCACAACAGCTGGGGACTTCTGCCACGTGTCAGTGACGGTGGAAGGGACACCGTGCACTGCCTTGGTGGACACCGGGTCCACCGTGACAATCGTGCAGCCAGACGTCGTTCCGGAAGGGTTGGTGTGGGAACCGACAGCAGTGCGGTGTGGGGAAAGACAGTGCAGCACTTAGTGTGGGTGGCTAGTGTTCAGGACCCCTGTATTTTAGGGTTAGATTTTCTTAGGGACACTGGCTTCCATTTGGACCTGAGCACGGGCACCTTAAGCTTTGGGGTTGGGCCTGAGGTTGAAATGTTTACACCGGGGAAGCTGTTTAGCGAGGGGGCCTGCCGTTCAGCAACTCCCGTGAAGGCGGGGAGAGGAGTGGAATGTGACTCAACCCCCGCTTCTGTCCACCAGCTTTCTCCAGTGGCCCCCATCTTCGTGCCAAAGGATAACACAGACACACTGCCCTCCTGCCCCCACGCTCAACCCCACCGAGACTGAGACAACGCAGTCCCCGTCACCTGCCCCGGCCCCACCTCAGCAGGCTACGGGGATGCCTGACTCCTCTCTGGCAGCAGTGGAGGAGGTCTGCAGGAGACACAGGGAGGGGCTCAACACGGAACAGCATGAGAGGAGCATGACGTCGGCCTCACCCCCCTAATGCAGCATGACATCGACACTGCCAACGCTCGACCAGTAAAAATCAGACCTCGACGCATCCCACATGGCGAGACAGGAGGCTGCAGACAAGGCTGTGGTGGAGATGGAGAGGGCGGGTTTCATCGAGCCGTCTAATAGCCCGTGGTCAGCCCCTGTAGTCATAGTTCCAGGTGCTGTCAGACGTTCCTAGTCAACAGTGCCTGGTCTATCTAGACGACATCCTTGCTCACGGAGCCTCCTTCGAAAGGGCGCTGACAGCACTGCGGAGAGTGCTGGAGAGAGTGAATGGGGCGGGGCTGAAGCATACACCCAGAGAAATGCCACTTCATGCGGCGAGATGTGACGTTTCTGGGGCATCGTGTCGGAGGAAAGGGCATCAGCACCATGCATGACAAAGTGGAGGCTGTTTGGGACTGGCCTGTCCCGACGACGAAACAGCAGGTGAAGAGCTTCCTAGGGCTGGCTTCCTACTATCGCAGGTTTGTGAGGGGGTTCTCCAGCATCGCTTCTCACCTCACGAGCCTGCTGGGCAAAGACAAGGAGTTTAATTGGACCGAGGAGTGTCAGCAAGCCATTGGCACCCTGAAACGTGCCTTGGCCATCTCCCCCATTCTTGCTGCGCCTGATCCGTCACAGCCCTTTGTCCTCGACACGGACGCCAGCAATGTAGGCATGGGGGCAGTGCTGTCACAGCTGGGCCCGGAGGGAGAGAGAGTGGTGGCATATTTCAGCAGAACCTTCAGTAAAGAGGAGCGTCGCTACTGTGTGACTCTCCGTGAGCTGTTGGCGGTAGTTGCAGCTGTGCGCCACTTCAAATATTACCTCTGTGGCATCACCTTTGTTGTGCGCACTGACCACGCCACCCTCCAATGGCTGCTGTCCTTTAAGGAACCGGAGGGGCAGATTGCACGCTGGCTGGAGGAGCTGCAGTCCTTTGACATCCGAGTAGAGCACAGGGCTGGCGCTCGCCATGCCAACGCAGACGCCCTGTCCCACCGTCCCTGTGCAGAACAAGGCTGCGGCTACTGTGAGAAGAGGGTGGCCAGGGAGAGAGAGCTGTGTGAGGAGGAGGGCGCAGTGGCTGTAGTGAGCCAGTTGGGGCCTCCAGTGTGCAGCGAGACTCACCTGGTCGACGTCGGCGAGTGGAGAGAGAAGCAGGAGGAAGACAGTGAGCTGTCACCGGTGCTGCAGTGGGTCCGGGAGGGCCGACGACCATCGAGGGAGGAGGTGGCCCCCCTTTCCCCAGCAGTGAAGGGACTGTGGTCTGGCTTTAGTGCACTAAGGCTGGCTGAGGGGGTCTTACAGAGAGGGTGGAAGACACCAGCAACGGGGGAGGTCACCTGGCAGGTAGTGGTCCCTAAAGTTCTACAGCAGACCGTGCTAGAGCAGTTACATGGGGGGACTGGGGCTGGGCACTTTGGGGCGACTAAGACACTACGACGACTTAGGAAGGGGTTTTACTGGGGATGACAGAGACGGGATGTAGAGGACTATTGCAGGCAGTGTGACAGCTGTGCAGCTAGAAAGGGGGCTCCTGGGCAGTCACGCCCAGTTACAGCAGTTCCCCGTAGGGGCACCTTTAGAGAGGGTGGGAGTCGACATAGTGGGCCCATTCCCGGTTTCAGAGGCCCATTCCCGGTTTCCATCCCTGACCAGGAGGCGGAGACGATTGTCAACGCCCTGCTGGGGGTTTTATCTGCCGGTTTGGCATGCCTGAGACAATCCACACTGACCAGGGGAGGAACTTTGAGTCTCGGGTGTTCGCCGAGATGTGCCAGCGGCTGGGGGTGGAGAAGACCCGCACCACCCCTCTTCATCCACAGAGTGATGGTTTGGTGGAGAGATTCCACCGGACCTTAGGTCAACAGCTGGCCATAGTGACGGCAAAACATCAAAAAGATTGGGACACCCACCTTCCCCTGGTCCTCATGGCATGTCGATCAGCTGTTCAGGACTCCACTGGCTGCTCACTGGCTCTGCTCATGCTGGGAAGGGAGCTGCGCACCCCAGCTGAAATGGTGTTCGGTCGCCCACCGGATGGAGCCCCAGTTCTGTCCGGTCTCGACTACGCCCGGAGGCTACAAGATCGGCTTGAGACAGCTCACACATTCGCCAGGCAACAGTTGGCAAGTGCAGGCATACGTCAGAAGCGGCACTACGACGTGCGGGCGAAAGGGCGCCACTTTGAGGTGGGTGAGCTGGTGTGGCTGTACAACCCAGCCAGGAAGAAGGGGCGGTGTCCTAAACTGGACAGTGCATGGTTAGGGCCCTGTCAGATCTTGGAGCGTGTGGTGGAGGTAGTGTACCGCATCCAGAGCCCACCAAGGGGACGCAAAGTGGTGGTGCACCGGGACAGACTAGCGCCTTACAGGGGCAGACAGACAATGGGGGGTGAGAAAAGGGACAGTGGGGATAGCCAGGGGGCGGGTCATTCAGGGGAGGCCTCTCAGGAGGCAGGGACAGAGCTGCCAGCTGTGGCTGTAGGGGAAGAGACACTCAGGGGGGAGAACACAGGGAGACCCCAGAGAGAGAGGAGGCCTCCGGGTCGCCTTAATGACTTTGTTTGTGCTCTCGGGGTCGAGGGCTTGTAAGGGAGGGAGTTGTGTGGCGACCCTGTACTGTGTAAAGTTCCAGATCGTCCTGCTGATTGGTGCGCTCAGGGTTGTCAGTTAATCGTGGGGGGCGGCACCTGAGGGTTACCAGGGTAACAGTTACATAGGGGAAGTTTAGGCGGGTTTTTAGTCAGTCTTGTCTTTCCTTGTAGTATGTTCCAACCTGTGTTCCTGTGTGTTAGCAATAAGTGTTAGCATATTCTCCAGCTTCTGTTCCATGTGTATATGCTTGATTGAGTGCGTGTAGTTAGGGTGTGGGCAGTAGCCTATAGCTGCCTGAGTTTAGTTTAGCTTGAATAAACCATTGGAAATAACATCTGTGCCTCCGGCTCCTTCTGTACGTCGGACTGAGTCGTTACAATATGCTAGCTTAGTACCCCTATGTTGATGCTAATTAGCATTTTAAAATTTGTGAGTAAATATACAATCATGACGTATTGGTTATGTCATGATTGTCGTCTGACTTTAGAACAGTCATGGAGTGACATTGCAAATCAGATCAGAATTTAAAATAATAATTTTCTATTCTGCTTGATTTTAGTAGGCAGTGATGGTAAGGAAGATGAGGAACATCAAGAAGCAGGAAATGGTTTGACTGCAACACCAGAAGAGATAGATGAGGAGGAAGCAGGATCAAATAAAGGGGGTGAGGTAGCAGACTAAACTCTACTCCATGGTGAAGGAAGTTTATGATGAACTTCACCAACAGAACTTCACCATGAATTGGAGATTAGTCCGCTAGGGGTGAGGATGCTATGCAGGAGGAAACAGTAGGAGGAGAGGAGTTTGAGGACAAGGAGCAGTTGTTCTCCAGTTCTGTCTGGAGAACAACTTCTCTGGAGAGGGAGAACAGGAGGGTGCAGAGAGCACTGCTGAACAAGAGGATAAGGAAGTTAAGCAAACAATGAGAAAGATTTCAATAGTCCTCCTTCATCCTGGTTTTGTATCTACTATACAGCCCTGCAATTCTTCATAGCTCAGTGCAGCAACTGACTGCTGAAGTATAGTTTGGAGTGAAAAGACAATGCTTTAATGTGTTTTCCATTTTTAAAAGAGCTTCCTGTGTTTTTTAGACCCCTTTAAACTGTGCCTTGACACAGAGATTAGCGAGGAGGGCGTGAAAATGATCACAGCTGGCACTAATGCCAAGACTCAGGTCAAGGTAAGTCCACATAATTCATCTGAGCTTAATTACATTTTTTTGTGTGCTTGTTTAAGGTTTTAAGGCCAACATTGTTTAACCTCTCCTCATGTCCACTTCGACCACCCCGTTCCCCCAACACATCAGATAGATTGCACAACATTTTTGCCTCTACCTCTGACCAGTGGCAATTTTAGCATGTAAATCTTGGTGGGACAAACAAAAGTAAATGTGGGATGCATGCAAGCAAAGCCACTACACAACACAACACTAAACAACACATAAATTGCACTATAACAGTGACAACCGGTGTCCACAAACTGTTAGGGCCTACATAAAGCTGTCCCAACATCAGTCCCAACAGCTGTCCCAACACCTTTCCACTGCTACACCTGGCTATCAGCCGAGCCTTGTCTGGCAGCGAAACAGTTAATTCAGCCTCATTTACTGCCTTTTAAAAAAACATAGCTGATATGGCTGACTTGCTTAAACAAATGTGGTTTCTACTGACAATTGAGATGTACAAACTATGGCATAAGGGGACGACAAGCGGATAAGAGGCAATCCCTAATTTCGATTAAGACATTAATGAGCGAGCTATGACAGACGTAGTCAATATAACTATTTGTTCAGCACTTTTGAAATGTACAGCGACAGAATTCAGAACACGGGCCGTTCTTACAGTGTTATCCCTGTACACCAAGTCAGAACCGTAGGACAAATAAAGGGGGCATATAAGCAGACAATGAAAGCTCTTACAATATTCAATGATTATATTTCTCTAAAACAGGTTATAGGCTGCATGTGCATCACCAAGTCAGAACAGAGGTGAAAATAGACCAAATTATTAGGGTGAGGCACATGGGATACTAACAGCTTACTTTCTTAGCTACAGTGTACATATCTCCCTGGCATATTACATAATTTTTGCTTTCTTAGCTACAGTGTACATATCTCCCTGGCATATTACATAATTTTTGCACCAGCACACAAGACATTTTTGGACTCACCTTGTTGCCCTGTGCTCACTTGAACAGGAAGGTGGTGTGGCGATCCTTCGTGGGCAAATATTGGCAGAATCTGGCATTCTCTGGATTTATGGTGCTTTCAAGACAACTGGGAACTCAGAAAAAACAAGGTGGAATCATGATGACGTCAGTGATCTTCAGGTCGTAGCTCTAGAACAGGCCAGAGTTCCGGATTCACAATTCCGATTTGTCAAATCATGCTTCATTGACAGCATTGCCAATGTTGAATGTTTAACCTTGGAAAAGAGACCCTTAATCCTAGACTTGTGACCACACAGCCACTCCACTGAATAGCAGGCTAGTGATTGCTTTGAAATGCTTGCAGTTAGCGACTGATTCCTTCCAAAGCACTCATTGAATTTGCAATTTCCAACTTGTTGTGTAATGTTTATGTCCAATGGCCGATGAGCACCGATACATTTTATCTATAATTTAATTATATATGACAAGGATTAAAAATTATTTGCCAGTAGATTGTCGACTGTAGATATAACGTGATTTGACATTTTATCTCTGGCCAATGACCTTGAGCCTTCTTGGATGGGCACTTCTAATGTAACTCTATGGCAGCACCCAAGGGGCTTGAATCTTTTAGCTCTACACTTAGACTTGGCGGTGACGTAGTGTCCGCATGAGTGACAGAACACTGAGCCAATCACAGCACAACACTCAGTATTTTCCGCTGGCTGCCCCACCACCACAGAAAGCATTGAGCTAGGCTGAAACACCTGCATTTTGTTTGTATGCGGCTTTATTCACGTTTTTTTTTAACATTATCTGCAAACTGATATGTGAAACGTATTAATGCCAAAATAACATGCAAAACAGGAACATTTTTGTCCACACCGCCCAGCTCTAGCACCTCCCCCAAAAATTATTTATCGCTGATTTGTCGTTAACGCAAAAACAATAATCTATTTATTGCAATATGGAGTTTTGTCCATATCACCCAACTCTACCTCTGACCATTATTTACCTTTGATTTCAACTAATTAATTATACCCCATGACATTAGAAGCATTGTTCATTGAGTAAATTTTCACATTCTTATTCCAGATTGCCACAAAGAATATGCTTATAACAGGCTCAATCTGCCATGTTCTGGTGCAGCTCCCTCATGTCTTCCAGACAATCAACTCTAACAGCTTCATGGACCAGGATGCAAGATTGACATACTCTGTACTCTATTCTACAATGGTATATAATCTAGGCAGAAAATAAATAACCGTTTCTAGAAGAGACAAAAAGTTTATACTCTTCACCGAATGTTTCCACAGGATGTAAAAATGGTGCTCCGTTTGAAAGATGTCTAGCAAAGTTTGTGTCTGTAAACAGGAAGTTACCCAGCTGTATATTATGTCGCAGTAAACTTCCCCATTAAATAGTTGTCACCCCCCTATTAGATACACCATCAAGGGTATCCAGAGTCTGATCTTCTATGGGCTGCCTTCCTACCCTCACGTCTACAGTGAGTTGTGCAACATGCTGCAGGGAGGGGTCCAAGGAGGCCAGCACAGCCCTCTACGACACCCAGCTGACATCACCGGGGCCCAGATACTGCAGTCCCAGAAGTCATCTGATCGTCACGGGAGAGAAGGGCTCATGACCCTAACTGACGGATGGAAAGTGACTGATATCTGTAAGTAGGAAGAGGGAACTTCTTTCAAGAGCCATTGTTTTAACTACTAAGGTCATTACGACAATGAAAATAGATTTACTATTTTCGGATATAAACATTTTAGTGTCTCTGCTTTCTAATGATGCCAACTTTGTCTCTTAATGTCAGTGATTTTATATCAATATGTAACCGGTGTGAAATGGCTAGCTAGTTAGCGGTGCGTGCTAGTAGCGTTTCAATCTGTGATATCACTTGCTCTGAGACCTTGAAGTAGTTTCCCTTGCTCTGCAAGGGCCGCGGCTTTTGTGGAGTGATATGGAACGACGCTTCGTGGGAGGCAGTTGTGTTCAGAGGGTCCCTGGTTCATGCCCAGGATGGGGCAGGGAGCACAATGGAAGCAAAATACAAAATACATCCAATTTGTCAGTGCTGTTGGTATTAAAGATATGTTACCTGATACTTAAGTGTCTTTAACAAAAAAAGTATATGAAATAAGTCTATTACCAGCATTCAAATGTTTTTAGTGTCATGTTAGCATATTGCGTTTAAATACCTCAAGCCATATGGATATGTGCACCCTGGCTTTATATAATTTTCTTACCCATAGAGCTACTGTATTAAAAATATATATATATTATTAATAAGTATGAATCACTTAACTGTGGTAATATCCTCAGTGTTATCTATCCAGTGTCCACCCATCTCTACCAAAAGGACACTGCCTTTTCCCCAGAAATGACCACAAAACATTATTCAGCTCTGTACCTACACATTTTATTTATTTTTTTAAAAAAAATACAAAATTAAAAAAAAGTTTCAATAGGAAAGTGATACAAATGTGCAATCCAATCTCCTTCGTATCCTTTTTAAAATGCATCAATAGTAATAATTATCATTAACTGACATACTACCTAGCAACAAAAGACAATGTAAAAAAACATATACAGAAAAGGAGAAGAGAGGGACAGTCTGCATGTTGAGTCCCTACATTGAATAAAGGGTTCTGTATGAAAGAGATCAGGGAAAATTAAATATCTTTAGCAGCCATTTCCTGGAGAAGTAATCCGCCCTCAAACATCCCTTTTAGAGTCATGAGATTGGGTAGTGGATTTAACTGAAACAGGGAGCCTTCTGGGGGGTGGAGTTTACAAGAGAAAATCCCCCACAACACTGCCATGCAACATTTACATTGTCATTTTGCAAATGCAAATATATGGTCAATGCAAATTAAGGTGTTTTGTGGCCCCTAGTGTAATTGAACACACAATATTTGTTGTAGGCATTAGCCAATCAGACCCCTGTACCAATATGACTACAACCATCTGAGATGTACCTTTAGAAATGTTAAGAGATTCAGCCTCAGCTCAGGATTAGATCTCAGTCTTTCATACAGAAAAGTGAGAAATGTGCGCTAACATGCCCCTCATTCTCCCGTCAAGTAACTGGCCTTTCAACGGTATGAGTAATAATTTTTAAAAAGCAACATTGAATAGTATATGAATAAAAACACAGGCTACTGGGCTGGTAGAGTGGCAGTGTGGTATGTATGAGATTGTATTGCTGTTGTGTTTAGAGCACACAGGTCTGACTAGGCTTGGCGGGCAGCTCCAGGCTGCTCTCATGGCCACAGCTGGATGTCACACAGGACGCCTCCTCAACAGAAGTGGGCATCCCCTGGGCACAGATCTGCTGCATGCACTGCCTACACATGACAAGAGAAAACCGAGACAGATTTAGAATCAGAAAGAAGGTTGAGGATACATCACTGTATGGAGACAGCTGCCAAAATCACATTCTATTTTTCTCTACATACAATTCTACTACATTTCCAACAACTTACCAAGCTGTGCGGGACATGATGTAGTAGATGTCTGGCTTCTGGAAGCCGTTGAAGGTAGAGGAGGCAGCCACAGTGTAAGCCCCCATATTTTCAAACAGCAGCCACTCTCCCACCTGCATGTCAGGCAGAGTGCACACCTCAGCGATGCGGTCCAGGCCATCACAGGTTGGTCCCCAGATGCTGCAGGGATACATACGCTCATCTGGCTTTGGCTTCTGTAGACGGATGAAGAGATCAGGAATTAACAAACAATCGTCAGACTTATTTGCTTGGTTTTATAAAGTAGCTTTTTGTGTGTGAGTTCGTTTGGTTGATTGAAATTAAGTGTGCGTTAATCAACTTACCTTGTGCAGGGTAGGCAAGGGGTGAGCATGGTCATATAGAATACAGTTGAAGGAGCCATAAACGCCATCGTTCACATAGTACATCAGTGTCCGGTCACTGGTCCAATCGTCATCCTCTGTATGGGCAGAGATGTGTAAATTATAATGAAACTTGGCTCGCTATTACTTTGGGTTGAGTGGTGCAATTTTACATCAGGATTAGCCACAAGTTTGCAGATGGAGTCAATTTGCTCATACCATCAGAAGCAGACTGCTCATTCATGATGACCTTCTTGGCGATGATGTTAACAGCTAGGGTGTAGGCAGAGGCCACGTAGTAGCGGCCTGGCTCAGCAATGATCCGGATTCCAGAGTCAGCAGGGAAATATTTGTCCAGTGCTGGGTTGATAACTGCTGTGATCTCCTCAAATTTGAGCTTGGTATCTTCAGACCCAGGGAAACCGCCACCAATGTCCAGGAGGGTCATGTTGAAACCCAACTCTGCCTGCAGAAAACAGAACCAACAAACATGAGTTAGGCCTACAACTTGAAGGCCAACTGCAGGTTAAGTGTCCATTTATAAATTGAGGTGATAAGTTCAAGCAGAGAAAGACACGCACCCCCATGTCGAAGACACAGCGGGCGTCAGAGATGGCCTGGCTGTAGGTGTCTGGGTCGGTGCAGCCGCTGCCCACGTGAAAGCTGACCCCGATAATGTCCAGGCCAAGCTCCTTAGCTCTCTCCAGGAGACCCAGGCATGCCTTCAGGGTGGCACCAAACTTCACACTGAGCCGGCACACAGCCTTGGAATCATCTGTGGCAATACGCAGGACCAGTCTGGACAAGGAGAGAGAAAAGTTGGAGGTGCACATTTCTAGAGTAGCCGAATAAGTTACTCACAAAAAAAACAAGTGTTTTCAGTGTGGCTAAAGAATGGTGGTGGAAATGTTTCTTACTTGGCATGTTCGTGGCACCTTGCCACCTTCATGAGCTCCACGTCGCTGTCGAAGGTCATCATCTGCACTCCGTGGGCAGAGGCATACTTGATCTGGGATACCTGCTTGCAGGGGTTGGCGTAGATGATCCTGCTAGCGTCCACACCCAGAGACTGAACGATCTGAATCTCAGTCTAATGAGACAAAAACAGACTGGGTCAGAACAGAAAACACATTCACAGGGCAGCAGGGTTTGGGGGGGGTCAAGGCCATTTCAAAATCAGGAGATGTCTAGAAATAGGCTAACCTTGCTTGCACAGTCAAAGCCGGCGCCCAAGGAGGCCAGGGTCGTGACAACAGCCCGGCTGTCATTGCATTTGACAGCATAGAAGGGCGTTACGCGAGGCATGGCACGCGCCCATCGCATGTGCTTCTTCAGCACGTCACCCAAGTCGCACACGTAGAAGGCATCCTTATCATCCTGGAGGGGCAAAGACATGGATGCATGGGAATAAGAAATGCACACATCTTACAGTGACAAATGCCTTGATCAACAAATCACACTTCTCACACCAAATGCAGCAAAATCAGGGACAGCAGGAAGTTGTTCTTACCGACATGGATGTCTCGTTGATCTTCTGCTCAACAATGTCACGGGCACAGAAGCCCTCCTCCAGGAAGGCAAAATCGTCAGGAGCGAAAGTGTTCATGTTCGCAGAATAACTTTTAGATTGGTCACAAAAAGAAAACTGTGGAAAAAGGAGATCTCTGTTAAAATGGTAGCACAGCTCCCTACATTTACCAGTGGGCTAGTTGTTTGAGGAATAGCCTTATCAATGTTGGCTCAAAGACTTTCACATTTTACAAGGTCAAAAGGTATTGTACAAGACTGCTCATTATTATCTGGAACTGGAATGTGCCTAAATTACTAGCATAAATTCTCCATAGAGCTACAGCACACCAATTACAACAAACCCCAGTATCTCATAGGCCTGTGCTGTTAACACCCATTATAGAATAGTGACATGCATGTTGGAAATGACAGTGGTTTGTAACGCAACACTTACTTGGACAAGAAAGAGATGGAATTTGGCAAAGTAGTTTAATCAGGTGCAGAGCAGCCAAGGCGGTTCACCAGTGAAGTTGAAACCTTTCACATAACACTCTAGGCCTTGGCCTGCAGAGTAGCCAGTGTGTGCTTTCCTAAAGCGATTATTCTGCAAACAGTAAAATAATGTGTGAAAATACAGTAGCAGTACAAATACAGTGGTCAGTATGTGTAGGTAATCCTGTCGAACACTGCTTTTTAATATATTGTGTAGTGGAGCTGCATAAGTGTTGCTCTCCACTTTCTGGAGGATTGAAATCAGTGGAATTAAGAGTATGATAGCTAAAGAGATGGAGAAAACGCCAGTCTCCGGATTACATCTTCAACCTAAGGGCAGCCATGGCATCCGTGACAGGGAGACGTGCCTATCATGCATGATGTATACAGGTAGGACAGTCTAGCTAGCTACATTCAGATATTCTCATTTTGACAGAGAGTGGTTTCATTTCAGGTTAAAGTGTATTGTTAGCTAGATAACGTTATGTGTATGATCTTATTATTCTATGATCTTATTATTCGTATATCAGAGCCATTTGCGTGCTAACATTGAACCTGGTTGGTTAGCTACCTGCAGATTCATGTAGGGTAGTAAAGTTATGAGTTGGGATTATGGTTCATTGTTTAACTAGCTAACGTTACCTAGCTGGCACGCTAGATAATGATAAAAGTTTAGTAAATAATCCATAGAATAACAACAGAATAAAGGTCTTAGCGGTTAGAACGGTCAGCAGAGCCCAACAAAAGATCATCATATGGCCCGTAGAGAGCACTTAAGACACGCACTATCCATAATATATGCATGGCCATATTATTGTTTGTAATGTTGCTATGGTTTCAACATGCACTAAACATTGTGTGCATGTCTGATTTATTTTTTGCATCATTGACAGAAAAAGGTGTAAACAAACCAGAATTGAAAGGCTTTGAAACAACAGTGGAAGAAGGTTAAGAGGTGTTAATCATTTTACATATGAGGGACGGACTATGCATGCTATGTAACCACAAAACTGTATAAAAAGTATAGGAAAATCAGTAGTCCACGGAGGCTCACTTGGCTATGTTACTTTCGTGATAATGTCCATTTTACTTTTCCAAAATTTGAAAGTGCTTTATTTTAAAGAAAACATAATTTGCTGGCTTACTCGCTAACGTTATATGTATGATGTTATTATTTGTATCTCAGAGCCCTTTGCTTTGCTAGTTAGAGCGTAATTAAATTGTTGCAAGCAGAGAAGGTTAGGCTGTTTTCGTGTTATCCTGAAGTAAACAATGAACCATAATCCCAATTTTGTGTCTGGAAGTAAATAGCAAGCTAGCCAGTTAGTTTGGGTGCTTGACTGCCATTGTGAGGTCAGAACGCTCAGATCAGCCTGAGCATCAAGTGTGTTCGCTGAATGCTCCGGAGACCGAAACGAGATGGGCGGGGCTAAAACTTAAGGGGCTATAAGAACGATGCTGAAAGTTGTAGACAAAGAGAGCTCTACATTAGGTATCAAAAACATTCAAAGGCAATTTTATTTTCTTAAGTGAGATTAGTAAATTAGTAAGTTTATCAACGTTCAAAGCAGAATTTGTTCCCTTAAATGCAGTGTATTATCCAATGTAAAAAAATATATATAAAATGTTGCTACACAAGACCGAATCAAGGCGGTCGGTCACAAATGTCCTGTGCCCAACAAAAAGTCCAAAACGAACAGATACGTCACAAAATGTCAATATATTCACACACTGTTTTGGTTGGGAAGCATGTGGACGCCTTTAAACTCATGTGCAGAAACACTTAATCGGGCCCAACCGTCGTTAAGAGCCGAATTGAGCAAATTAAAAGGTACTTCCTTCGATATACATTTTTTTGGTTGACGAAAATTAAAACGTTCAACTACTTAAGAAATTTGCTAGAATATAAGTTGTGTCTTTAGATTTCGAGAAAATTAACGAACGAATAATTTCTCACTTTTGTCATTGACTTTTCAAATTCCAAACCCTGTTTCGCAAGCGTTCTCTGAAGTCTCGCAATGTAGCGCCTCCGTTTAGAAACCCTTGGTCGTCACTAGTTACCACAGTCAAAGTCATAACCCCCGCCTAGTTATTCAATGTATATTTTTAACGTTATTGCAAACCTAATCGTACTGTTAGCCTTACGACTAACGCTAACCTTAAATTAAGACAAAAGTTACGTTTTGTTTTCCTGAATTTACGATATAGCCAATTTTGACTTTGTGGCCTTAACGAGTGGAAACCGAAAAGAACACGATCTTTGTCGAAATAAAGTTGGCCTACTACCAGTAACTTACTGGCAGTATGCATTTCAGTATAAAATACATTTTAGCAAGATACTGTCTGTAGCTAGCCAAAGACATTACCGCGGTCCAAATCATACCTCAAACCCATCACTTCCATCCAGACAAAAACACAAATATATTAGAAGATAACGTTGCGTAAAAGCTAGATAATGTTACTACAACGTGGACAATATGGCATAACCATAACATTACTGTACTAGTTAGCTAAACACTATTGACAAGATTTGACTACGCCAACGTGAATAACGTTAGCTCATAATGAATGAACGGATACTGGTAGCCTAATTTACCTAGCCAGTTGAAAATAAATAAAGTTATTGTGAAAACGTAGAATAAATTAATTAAGGTTTACCTTAAAAAGCATTTACAAAGAGTGTGTCCATTAGACCAGAATCCTGGAAAAAAATGACTTGGTTTTCCCTTGTCAGCCGAGTCTGTTACGAAACTGCGTAGCTCTCTCTGTCTGAACTAGACTTGTACGTCGGCGTTTCAATACTGACTGTATTTATAGAGGCGGAGTCTCCAAGACAACACGCCAGATGAAACTGGCCTTCAGTCGACGTAGGAAAGAACTGGTTTAGTCTTGCCACCGGCTCCATGTGCTCGTAGAGGAAGTAGGAGGAGCAGATAAAGCCGGTTGTGACTAGATGTGATACTGCTTTTTGAAGCCTGGGTGCGAGTCTCTCTAGCTAACAGTCAACGCCCTGACACCAGTGATGGGCATTCCGGCTCTTTTCAGTGAGCCGGCTGGTTCGGCTCAGCTCACCAAAAAGAGCCGGCTCTTTTGGCTCCCAAACGGCTCTTTAAAAAATGTTTTATTTTATTTTTTCAAGCCAAACAGTTTGCGATAGTTTGACTATGATTGGTGTAAACAAAATTATAATTAAATTATTGAATTAAATCATACTCTACTTTAACAATCTACTGCTCATCCAGGTCGCAGTTGTAAATAGGAACTTGTTCTCAACTGACCTACCTGGTTAAATAAAGGTGAAATAAATAAAATGAACCACAATGTATTTTAAAATGCATTGGTTTGTTATGAAAAAGAACATTAAACATTTGCATTTAAAGTATAACTTTTGAATGTATATAAACAACGTGCATATAAATCTAACCATTCAAAATGAATACAATCTGAACAGCATAATAGAATATTGCACCATATCAAAGAAAAATAAATAACAATGGGCAAAACTGCAGCATCCCACTTAAAACATTAAACTGGTCCCTCTTTTCTCTCTCTTCTTTATTGCCATGTTATAACCAGCAGCACACAGTAATGCTGACCATATTTTGCTTTTATGAGAGATTTGCATTCAGAAATGCAAGCTGCCTCATTATTGAGGGGCTGATGCTGTTTCTTCTCAGTAATTATTTGTCCCGTTTTCGAGAAGACCCTCTCAGAGGGAACGGATGTGGCCAGTATGCAGAGTCCCCCTGTCATGACTTTAGTAAGCCGTGGGTAGACAGAGGCCTTGTTCTTCCACCAGCTCAGAGGATCTGCAGATCTCCAAATAGGATCAGACCTCCATTATGGCATCTGCTGAGGGATTCCTTCGTGCTGCATCCCCAGTTTCTCGCTCGTCAAATAGCATCCAAACAGCAGACGTTTCTTTGGTTCATTGGTTGACACTGTGTGTCTGATTGACAGGAACAACAGGTGAGGCTGTTAGTCTGAGCAGACAGTCAGAACGAATGTGTGTGCGCTTGAACATTTAGGCCTATATTATTTTATTTCTTTTTTCGTTCTTTGAATTAGTTAATTCTATCAATTTAAATATTTTGATTATTCATATCTGTATTTTTTTTATTTTTTTATAAATAGATTGAGCTCTTCTGATATGCGAGCCGGCTCCCAACTTTCACCTACAAGAGCAGACTCGTTCGCGAACGACCCATCATTACCTGCCACTCCTTCATGGCAATAACAAGGAGTGGCATGTAAGCTAAAGAGACTGGTACTCAGGCTACATCTTTTGTGGTTTGACTTTTCGTAGCAGGTTAGGAGAATTTACGCAGCAGGTTAGGAAAACAGTTAGGGTTGGATAAAGCAATCTCTTCATTTACTGGCACAATGCCTAGGAAATTAATTTTTATAGCCTAAACCAAATTATAAGCTACTTTGCAGACTAACATAATTGAAACACAGCTGTTTTTAGTATTTAAGTAACTTTAAAGTTAGTCATTCAAAAATCATGTTAAACACTATTATTGCACACACAGTGAGTGTTAAAGATTATTTAATTGGCTGCTATTGTGCCTTGAGCTAGAGAGCCCCCAGGCAGATACAAATGCTTGCCATGATCCAGACAGCATCAGTTCCATAACTAAACTTCCCTGTCTTGGTTCTGAAGATGTGTGTTTATTATTATAATTTGTTTTACATTTGCCTTTAGGGCGGTCCATTGGCTGATTTGGCAACCTTTCATGATTCAGGGATGACATATTTTCAGATGACTCTGGAATTCTATATTTTCTGACAATACCTATATTTGTCCTCATACCCCTATTGGTCAGTTTAGGCATATCTGGACATTATCCAAAGTCAAAGTGACACATGACAACATTTGTCAAGACATGGGCTGGTTTCCGATACTGGTTGACATACTATAAGAACATTTCAGGATTTTTCCAAGATAATAATATTTCCAAAGCAAATTCACTGAAGCATAGACTACTGTACATGGAAGGTGCCTGGTGAGTGTGCCCAGAGTAGCAGCATCTTATACTGACTCAGTCCTAAATGCCCTGGTATGAACCATCCAATCATTCAGTGACTGACTTGGTATTGTTATACATGACATGTAAAAGCAGCCCTGCAGACTAATGCAAAAGCTGTCTGCTGTAGAACCTTATCTGCTGACTGTATGCCTCTGTGCTGTGCCAGATATGCCTCTATGGATTTATCTCTAGGGGTCACTGAGACCAGCCTGGCCTAACCAAGGCACTGTTGTTAAGCAATAAGGGGATAGTGGAAATGAACTCTCAAAATAGGTGGACTACTCAACAAATCTATTTCATTAGGAGGTATGGTAATTGCAAAATGCAGATAGCCTCTCAGAATAATTACCACAGACACACTGATACAGTAGGCTACACATGTTGACAGGGTCACGTGTAGACAGTGCCCTTGATGATTAGTGGTCTGGCCCGTTGGTGATCTGCAACCGTCTGCTGCCCGCAGTGACAGAAGGTCCCCCTGAAAACTACACAAGCAGCAGAAGATTAAGCCTAGCAGACTCCTAGTGAACCTCACTTACCTCCTCCTATTCCTGACCAGGTGTAGTCAGGACAGGAGGACAGTTGGCCATTTAACCCAATAACTGAGTCGTCAACTCTCCATTCTCCCTCTCAATGAAAATACTATTAGCACGCAGCCACTTTTGGGCTTGGACGTTGACCCATTACTGCACTGGTTTTGTCGCTGTGTCACTTAGCGCTAGAGGTCAGTGTGACCAATCAGGATCAAAAGTACTTATCTTGTTGTCATTGTAATTTTTTACACAAGATGCTGACTTATGAGCTTACTGTAACAGGTCAAGGCTGATTTAGTTGCAATTTCAGCCTGAGGTCCTGAGTGCTCTGGAGCAGGTTTTCATCAAGGATCTCTCTGGACTTTGCACTGTTCATCTTTGACTCGATCCTGACTAGTCTCCCAGTCCCTGCCGCTGAAAAACATCCCCACAGCATGATGCTGCCACCACCATGCTTCACCGTAGGGATGATGCCAGGTTTCCTCCAGATGTGACGATTGGCATTCAGGCCAAAGAGTTCAATCTTGGTTTCATCAGACCAGAGAATCTTGTCCTTTAGGGGCCATTTGGCAAACTCCAAGAGGGCTGTCATGTGCCTTTTACTGAGGAGTGACTTCCGTCTGGCCACTCTACCATAAAGGCCTGATTGGTGGAGTGCTGCAAAGATGGTTGTCCTTCTGGAAGGACAAAACAAAACAACACTACCAAAAGAGATACCTAAGACAACAACATAGCAAGGCAGCAACACATGACAACACAGCATGGTAGCAACGTAACACGACAACAACATGGTAGCAGCACAAACATTAGTACAAACATTATTGGGCACGGACAACAGCACAAAAGGCAAGAAGGTAGAGATGACAATAAAAAGGCGGTAACGTAACAAAATGTGGAAAAGGTCAAGGGGTCTGAATACTTTCCGAATGCACTGTATGTTGTAGATTTGTACTAGTAACTTTTCCTTGAACAGAAACTACATTCGTTGAGGGAATTGTATGAGTAACACTGTTCAAACTTCAGTAAGAGACTGATTGTTTGACCCCGATCCGTCTTCAAAGTCCTAGAGATTCCTGAAAAAAACAGATGGACCACTTTTCCATGCTACCATCAGCCCAATTTTAGCTTTCAGAGACTTTGGGGTTGGGAGTAGACATTACTCTTGGGAAAATTGGGAATTTGGTCATTAGTGACCCAATAGCACTTATGTAAACATTGGCAATCCACTTTTAAGAGGCTGGTCATATGGGTTTCAGTTCAAAGCCTCTCATGGGGAACTTCAAGCATCATGAAGACTACATATCTGCGGTTTTGTCAAATCGGTTCTCCAGATCAAAATGGGCCACAATCAAATTGGCATCTTCTCTTTTCATGACCAGTTGGTTTCCATTCAGACTTTCACATTTACCGCCAGACTAGCATATGAAGTCATTCTTAAAACTAGGGTTGGAAACCCCAAGAACCTCACTGTTTTTCTCAATGGAATAAAAAAGTGGAAAAGAGGAAGGGGTGGGGGAATGGAGAAATGTCTGCAAGGGCAAACCAGATGAAACAATCTGCTATGCTCCAGTTGTTGCTCTTTTTCGTCCTTACTTGGTGGGAAGCCTTGCTGCCACCCCTACTCTTGCTTCTCATTTTGTTCTGGCGGATGGACGCCCACCAACCCCGAGAAGCACACATGGTTCCTGAGCAGGAAGTAGGCCTCAGCTCAGGGGCTAATTCGTTTACCATATGTGTAACCTTTATTTAAATAGGCAAGTCAGTTAAGAACACATTCTTATTTACATTGACGGCCTACACCTACAGTGTCTTTAGAAAGTATTCACACCCCTTTTTCCAAATGTTGTTGTTGTTACAGCCTGAATTTAAAACAGATTACATTTGAATTTTTTTTGTCACTGATCTACACACAATACCCCATACTGTCAAAGTGAAATTGTTTTATTTGTTATTTTTACAAATTAATAAAAAATAAAAAGCTGAAATGTCTTCAGTCAATAATTCATTTTTTGGTACCCTTCCCCAGATCTGTGCCTCGACACAATCCTGTATTGGAGCTCTACGGACAATTCCTTCGACCTAATGGCTTGGTTTTTGCTCTGACATGCACTGTCAACTGTAATTAAGTATGTTAAAGAGCAGCTTTTCTGTGTTGGAATGCTGTGGACGTACCCCAATTAAAAATATTAATGCGAGTAGACCACTGATTGGCCAGGTCAGCCAATGAGGCAGGATAACATCATTCTCCATGAGGAAATAGCAAGAGGTTTTGAAATGGTCTGTTTGAGATACAAGTTTGAAGTTGGTTTCTTTAAGGTTTTTTTTCTCCAATATATACTTTGGCCACAAATACAAGTATGAGAGGAGTCAAAATATTATTTGGGTATGAGTTAACAGAATACGAACTTTAAAAAGTGCAATTTTTACTGGAGAGTTTCTTTAACTTGACCTTCCAATGACTTGTGAATGTTGGCCCAATTTCACAAAATACATACTCCTATTCATCTCACATGAACAAACCAGTAGTTAAAGCACAAACAGTTGTTGTGCCTTGTGCTTTGTATAATTATGCTGGCTTGAGTTGCATGCATGTTTACGGTTGCGTTTGTAAATACCAAGGAGATCTCCTGTGAGTCTCTGGTGTAAACAGGTGGGCTTTGTGTCACGTCCTGTTACAGGGTCACAAAGCAAACTGACCCACATTTCCTTCTTTCCTTCTCCCTTTCTCTATCCCTCTCTCTCTTCTTGCTAAGTATTAGAGCTCTGTTAAACCAAACAAGACTAGTCTGAGCTGTGACTGCCGTCACAACAACAATTATAGCATCAAATTATTGACTGCAATGGAAAAGAGGCATGCACTCTTTCACAAGTCTTAGCATTATAGCCAGAGGAAGGCAACATTGATAGCCACTATTAGGATTCATTATGAATTTACTATGTTATGAACCATTGGCCTGGTTTGATCAGAGAATCAAGTGTTAGAATCAAGGCAGGTAAGTTGAGATCTTACGAGGTGAGTCAAATAATGCAGTCTGACCTAATGACCATTTGGCAGGGATGAGGTGTGTTTGACTACCACTGAGTGTGCGCTGATACACAAGTGATCCTTTCTTTGCACTCAATAACCCTCAGCCTCGTGTGCACATCATGCTCTGGTAACATAGTAGCTATGACTTTGCTAGTGGACAGTTATTTTAAGTTTGATTTATTTACCCCGCTGTATCCTCCTGACAATTTTTTAAAAGTAAAAAGCAGAAACCGTTACCCAAAGAAACTTACTTCAAATCTTAAAAGCTAGTTGTGTTTTCTATTTTAAGATCTCTTCATTTTCCTCAGTTCCCATTATCTTGTGCAGAGGTAGATTTATTAGTTTAAATTACCAACAATTATCACATTAGTTGTACAATGTGTTGAATAATCTCCCCTTTGCTAATGTAACTTCCTCAGTTGCAGTTTGGTTAGATACTCTCTCTCTCTCTGGCAGTAGGTCATTTCCAATGCTCTCGTAAGCATACAATAAAAAAAGGCATGAAAAGAAACATGTTTCAGTCTCTCCAGTTCTCCCTCTACACCACAGCATGTTTAAAGAGAGAGAGACCGATCTGTGGGTTTGGGTTATGGGTCCACACTGATTATCTCAACCATAAAAGCTTTGACCTAAAACTTCTGAGAATGTCTTTGTCTACCCCACTTTTTTACCCGGCAATTTCCCTCTGTTCCAAGTTGCGATTGCTTACGAAACCGGAGCAGGAGTCATTGTGTGTACACACACTCAAACCGCATGAGTTAATGGGTGACGCAGGGTGTTGGTACTTATCCAACAGTGGTGGTGAGAAATGTTCCCTCTAATTTTTACCGGCACTGAACACATTTCAGGTCTGCTGAGCACAAACTTGAATCTTGTGAAATTTCTATGCAACTTCCGCGTTTACTGTGAAAACTGAGGCTGTTCCCTCTTTAAGTTACAGTATTTACAGTGGCCCAGTAGGCTACTGTGGCAATTTGATCATAATGTAGGCCTACCAGAGTGGCCAGTAGTGTAAAAAGTATTCAATTGTCATACTTGAGTAAAAGTAAAGATAAGTAAAGTAAAAGTCTAAAAGTATTTGGTTTTAAATATACTTAAGTATCAAAAGTAAAAGCATAAATCATTTTTTTTTTTTTTTTTTTTAAATTGACAGATAGCCAGGGGCACACTTCAACACTCAGACATAATTTACAAACAAAACATTTGTGTTTAGTGAGTTATGGGTGCACAATCCCATACCATTATTACAGAGAATCAGACAAATTATGCTATGCTCTGCCTATTGGCTACTCAGTTTATTCAAATTAAAAAAGCTCTTTACCTGACTTGCTTTTCAAAGATGGCTAGAAATGCACACATTTTGTGCTCTTGTTGGAAGCAAACACTCCCCCATTGTTGACTAGAAATGAGCTATAAGTGGGCTAATAACTCACTAACTAGCAACATGCAGCTCTCACTTGAATCTCAAAACAAGCTACTCTTGACCGCTCATACTGTAGCATGATGGCTCCCGTGGCACACTGGTCTAAGGCACTGCATCTCAGTGCTAGAGGCGTCACTACAGACACCCTGGTTCGATTCCAGACTGTATCACAACCGGCCGTGATTGGGAGTCCCATAGGGCAGAGCACAATTGGCTTAGTGTCGTCCGAGTTTGGCCGGTGTAGGCCGTCATTGTAAATAAGAATTTGTTCTTAACTGACTTGTCTAGTTAAATAAAGAAAATATGTAAATAAACAGTCAATAAAAGTGAATGGCACAGATCCATATATGGCAATGGCTATTTGCATATAGGACTACTGCAGCTCTGATTGGTTATGGCGCACCAGTCTGTGTAGAATAGGGGCCTGAGTCATCCCTGTCAATGCAATAGAATCTTACTCCAATGCACTCTGCCTACAAGAAAATATCTTGCAGTTAGTTTTGTATACTAAATCTCGCATAGTTTGTTTTTTTCTCTGTATATTACATTGAAAATGGCTAATATTGCGTAGATTCGATCTCAATTGCCACTGTAGAGCGAAACGTTGATAGGGTTAACTAAAGAGAACATTTATTTGAATTCAATCTCGTGCTTCTCTGCGTGTGCGCATATTTCTTCTGCGCGGCAGTCAGAGGTGACCTGCGCTTACGCTCGCAGTTTAGAGGGAACATTGGTGTTAAGTCCCTTTTTCTCCCTGGTCACCAGAATTTCACCCAGTGTTGTTTGTTGTCTGCATTGTTTATTGGTGAAGAATAAAGTTGAATTGAGCTTCCTTATTTCATGTTCCTCTTCAGCACTGTACTGTTTTGGACCATTCAACTTACCCAAACATGAAATTATTGTACAAACACACAAGCACAGGCACACCCTTGTAGACACAGAAACATTAACAAGGGTACACACACAGACCTCACACCGAAACACATTACAGCATTTACAAAGAATTTGCAAACCTATATACATTTTATTAGTGCTGTAGGGGTTAGAATGATACCCCATAATGACAACCCAATCGTTTATTACGACTCAACATGAGTGCGCCTCTGGACAAACATCTGCTGTTGAAATTCAGCCCAGATTCAATCTATTCAATCCTGCTTCAGTTCTCTTTTTGGCATGTAGATTCTCGCCATGCGTGACTTCATCCCAGACGTCACACGCACACCTCATCTCTTTGGTATTTCCTTCACAGACACACACGCATACACAACTCATCTCTTTTGTCTACGCCCACTATTTCCCAACTCTCCTCCCATGATGAGCATGCATCGAATCTGAATAAACCACTGCTGACAAAATACCAAAACATTTATTTTGACAACCCCAGTTCCAGTGTTATTCATTTGGGGGGGTCAGTGGGATGTTACAACTATTCATTCAATTGGGAAAGGGAACAAAGAGGATTGGAGGATGTTCACTAATTAGCCCCCAGTCACACAAAACGTGAGGCGTGTTGTTCCGGGGTGGTGCTGCTACCAAAAGTAAACTTAAGGCATCCGGAGTGCTCCGCCAGCTACTACTCAACTTCAAGTACATCCCATGTGTTCTCTCATGAGTGATCTCATGGCTATTGGCATCTAGGCCATGCCCTCCCACTACCATACTACCTCCCTCCTCCTCTTCCTGTAACCTTCCCTCCCCCAGGGCTATGCACATGTACAGTTGAAGTCTGAGGTTTTCATACACCTTAGCCAAATACATTTAAACTCAGTTTTTTACAATTCCTGACATTTAATCCTAGTAATAATTCCCTGTCTTAGGTCAGTTAGGATCACCACTTTATTTTAAGAATGTGAAATGTCAGAATAATAGTAGTAGAGAATTATTTCTTTCAGCTTTTATTTCTTTCATCACATTCCCAGTGGGTCAGAAGTTTACATACACTCAATTAGTATTTGGTATCATTGACTTAAAATTGTTTAAAGGATACTTTTGTACCCGTTTCCTCCAGCATCTTCACAAGGTCCTCTGCTGTTGTTCTGGGATTGATTTGCACCAAAGTACATTCATCTCTAGGAGACAGAACCCATCTCCTCCCTGAGCGGTATGACGACTGCATGGTCCCATGGTGTTTATACTTGCGTTCATACTTCTTTTTCTGAGGTCTTGGCTGATTTTCTTTTGATTTTCCCATGTCGAGCAGAGGCACTGAGTTTGACGGTAGGCCATGAAATACATCTACAGGTACACCTCCAATTGACTCAAATGATGTCAATTAGCCTATCAGAAGCTTCTAAAGCCATTACATAATTTTCTGGAATTTTCCAAGCTATTTAAAGGCACAGTCAACTTAGTGTATGTAAACTTCTGACCCACTGGAATTGTGATATAGTGAATTATAAGTGAAATAATCTGTCTGTAAACAATTGTTGGAAGAATTACTTGTGTCATGCACAAAGTAGATGTCCTAACTGACTTGCCAAAACTATAGGTTGTTAACATGAAATCTGTGGAGTGGTTGAAAAATGTGTTTTAATGCCTTCAACCTAAGTGTATGTAAACTTCCGACTTCAACTGTACAGACACACAGTGCTCAGATGTAGGATATCGGTCTGATTCACTATTCCATGTGTGACCTATACACACATTAAACCTTCATGTTTCTCAGGGCAAGGCATGCGCATCAGTGTCCATCTGTGCGTGTAAAGAGGAATGTTTATCTGTGATCCTTGCCTCAACTCTTGTGCCAAGTCTAATTGGGGTCATGCCAGGACATGAGAACCAATGGGGTGACTGCCAAAGCAGCTAACAGCAGTGTACTGACTATAGTTCAGAATGCAATCTGTGCCACCAAGGAAGCCAGCTAAAGTATATGTATCTAGACAGACTGTCACAAATACCAAGTGATAGATTTCACCTTCGGGGATTGATAAAGACTTTACTCAACAACCCTCTGTACCAATTCAATCCTAGAAATCAGCCTCACACACCAACATACTGTAGCGATATCGACTCTGCCACTTGAGCATTCTTTTGTGGCAGAGTCGAAGGCCTGCTGGGTTTCAGGCCACAAACCTTAATAGCATCTTCAATGTACATATGCATATATGAAATGCACCGTGAGAATTACCCTCAGGCTTAAATCTTACTGTTTAAAAGAGTGGAGGGGAGCTGAAATCAAATTTCCCTTGACACATTTGTGGTTCATCCTTGTTTAAACCAAGTTGTATTATGAGGGTATTTGAATTTGCTTTCAGAATAAAACTTGTTTTAAAAAAGGATGCATCACAAAACCAGGTCACAGTGAAAGACAGGTTGGATTTTGTGACACACTACCAGCCCATGACACTCAGTCCACTGTAGTGGGCCATGAGTTGCATAAGGAAGCCTTGTCCAGGCCTTTTCTGCCAACTCATCATTTATCCCTGCCCTGGTTGACCGTCACAATGCTTTCATCTCTGAGCCTTTCAAGTCTGGGCCATCCAGTGTTAGCTTTTCCGTAAAGCAATGGTGTTTTTTCATGGCATATATTTTATGACTTGTTAACGGTTCATAAAGGTCGAGCTGTCTGGGTCTAACTGCAATGGAGGGAAGGAGGCTGCAGCTGAGGTAGGAGAGATGCCAAGACAGTGAGATAATTCTCTCCATCCACGCGCCATGTGGGAAAGTAGGGGAAAATGCCCACATCGGCACATTTCGATCCACCCATCGTTCTGGAAGAGGAGTTGAGACGAGGGATCTGAGAGAGAGCCAGAGCGAGAGAGCCAGAGCCAGAGAGGGAGCACGAGAGCGAGGAGTGGAGACAAAAGAGAAGAGCGAGAGAGCGATTAAGAAAGAGAAAGTGTTTTCCTCCATAAAAGCATTTGAAAGCTTCTCGCTCTCTTGATGAATTAAGTGTTTTTAAAGTCTTGGAAGACATTCACGTGGGGCCCGCCCGATTCCGACCCAAGATTAGCTGCTTGAATGGAACATAGTTGCCTTTATCTCTATGCATATTCTGACCTTAAATTTAAGCATGAGAATAGTGTGCTTGTTGGTTGGAGATCGAAAAAATGAAGGTGTGGCAGAGGTGTGTCTACAGATACACTAATCTGAACTTCATTTATTTCTCAAATAATTCCACCACCTTTACGTGCGAGCGAACCTACTGGTTCCAAGTGGAAAAAGCATTGACTTTATTTTTTACCGATAGAAATAACACCATTCTCCATGCACTGTAATTTACAACTTGATAAGAGCTATTGATAAGAGCTAGGTAAATGAGTAATCCGTTTGGATAAGGGAATTGTAGATATAAATGACATTTGTTTTAGATCATTTTTACCTTAAAATCGCTGGAGACAAATGTGAAACCAGTCATACGGCAGAAAACTGAATTATATCAACTTCCCCACGGTAACGTTAATGAAATGCTGTGCCATTATGCAGAATTTAAATTGTATAACCTTTTTAACTTGCACACTCGAATGTCTTAATTATAGGCTACCCCTACTTTCTTTTTCATATTTTTATCATGTTAAATAGTTAACACTTTCACTATCGGTCGTCAGTAGGCCTCAACCACACATACGGTATTCTCCTGGCAATCACTGTTAGTTCCCTTCAATTGATATAGCCTTCGTTGTCATTCCATTTAATTAATTTTGTTTACCTTCATTTGCTTCCTCTGTAAATGCCGTCACACCCGTGTGGCAACAGTTGATAATATAAAAAAAAAAAAAAAGTTCCTAAACCTAAATAATCTACAAGACCAGAGTATTTTTAAATCTACCAATTAGTGCTGAAACAGAGACGAATATGCATGTATTTAGATGGCTTTCTTTAATTGATGCCTAATATTCTGAACCCGTTCTCTTGATATATTCTAGTCTGTCGACAAAATTCAAACTAAAAAAGGTACACCATATTTTAAGGGATGGCTTAAGATAAATGTACTGAAAACCCTAATGAATGGAAACTCCACAAGAAAATCTGATGGACAGCAAGTGGGAGGGTTTTCAGGGGTTGAATTATTCAGAGCTTGCAAGGAAGCCACACCTGCAGAGCGCGTTATGCGACTGATCAAGGTAAATCTCATCACCAAATAGTTAATTATTTGGAGTCACAACGTTCCCACACAATGTCACTGCTAATATGTTACTAGGGAACAGGCTGAGCTTTATGGCGTGCCAAGAAAGCAACACCAGAGCACCCCTGTCATTTGAACACTGGATTGCTCATTAAACCAATTCAAGTCTCCATATGCCCCCGAGGACCTGTCTTAGAAAGCACTGACAAAGATTGGTCAAGTGATGATGAAAAAACTACCCATGGTCAAAAAGCAGTCCGAAGTAAAATGTGATATTATTCCTAGAATTCACTCTCTCTCCCCTGGCCCCTACTCTATCCCATGTGAGGCCATGGTCCCCTCCCTAACCCCACGTCAGAGCTCAGATGGTGTCCATTCAATCACACAGTGGAGGGGATTACCCTGTGAAAGCAGCCCCACCTCGGCTCCTTTTGTCTGGGCTGTTGAGGCCCGCGGAAGCAGTGCATGCTGGGTCAGACCTGGCCTTGAGAGAACCTAAAAATTGGAGAGCTCTTAATGACTGGTCTGAGTAATTTACTGCTTGTCTTGCTGTGCTGTGAATGAGTTATTGTGGCTGTAGTTCAAGATGAAAAAATTTCACGATTTGGGGACTCAATCAAGAAACTGATGAGATTGTGGTGAAACGATCTTTCCCAAGTTTTTTAGAAGCTCTTTTAAAGGTTTATTCAAGGAGCTACATCCCAACGGTCATCTTAGGTCACATTATAAATCATTTGAGTTAGTAAGCATCTCAATTTGTTGGCGCATTGTGAATTCAATGCAATGATCTGAGATAATTTCAGACAGCCTAAACTTAATACATGCATCCTATTGGTTATTCCGGCATCTTTTCTTTGTAAAGTGCCAACTTAGCCTGACTCACTTCCCGTGGCTTAGATCTGGCGTAACCATGGTGATGGTTTTGTCAATAAGACCCTGACAAAAAATCTACAAGCGTCACCAGCTGTCCAGACGTGAGACAGATAGACTAATCATTCCCGCATTAGTCATTAGGTTTGCTGTCTGAGGATAAGTTATCAAAATGACAAACACAACCAAAGTTCACTTTGTAACATCCCAGTTGATAGCTTGAATGAGCCTCTTACCTAAGAATGATTGGTGGTGACACGCAGTCACCCTCACTCTCTTTTCTTCCCAAACACAATGAGAAAATGTAGACTGTGGCTATCAGCTATGTGACCCCCTGACAGCACACAGCAGTGCTTAACATAGGAAGACACTCCATTGTTCAGATCTAAATCTGCCCACTCCCCATGCACCACTACCCGCCAACACACACACAACTGTGCCATGAAGAAAGAGTCCCCTGTTCCTGACTAACTGAAATGTGTGTCATTACTGTATGAAGACCACAAGCCTCAACCCCTCAGACACTCAAGATCCCTCACTACTTCCGTATAGCAGGTCTCTCTAACCCTGTTCCTGGAGAGCCATCTTCCTGTACCCCAGTTATAACTAACCTGACTCAGCTTATCAACTAGCTAATTATTCGAATCAGGTGTGCTAGATTAGGGTTGGAGAGCCCTGCCATATTGTCTCAGACTCTCCTCTATTTCTCTCAGCTTTACTACACACATGACTAGTGGTATGGTCAAGGGCTTCCTTTTGAATCATTCCATTGAATATTGAGAATTGCTTGCATAACTTGGACGTTTGAGTTAATGCACCTTATAAACGGTATGTCAGTTGATTAAAAAAAATTACTTTACCCATACAACTGAGGCTTCACATGTAATTCATTTAGAGATGCATGCATCTCTTCTGAGAATGGAAGTGACTCAGTGTGTCCAATTGCTGGACAGCTGCTTCCAGTGACCATGAGGCTACTATAAGAACATAACACAGACCAGGGAGATATAAGTAGAAAGAGTTTATGGCTCAGGCACAGTGCATAATACAGATATATTTTGTCTGCACTAGAGGACAATGAGGATTGTGAAGTGAAAAAGAACACGGTGAAGGTCAGGAGCTTCCAACGGGGACACACATGGACACAAATGCACACAGATACGCGCATGCACAAACTGTATACACCACACACTGTATCCTTTCATAGCAGCTCCACAAACATATCTCCATAACTGAGTTACAGGGCAGGTCACAATCGGTCAGGTCACTTTTGTATCACAACCTCTTGATTCCCAGACGGTAACAAAGTTTAATTCTATTATAAATTAGGTTGGGAAATGGCTGTGAGCAGCTGTACAAAAGACATTACTCATTTGACTTTGGGCTACGTAATCTCAGTATTGTCAGCTACCCCTGCCTCTACCTCAGTAGTGCCCCCTGCCTCTACTCCCTCCTCTGCCTCTAAATCCGCCTCGACTCCCGCCTCTCCCTCTAAATCCGCCTCTCCCTCTCCCTCTGCCTCTCTCACTCGACAGGTGTCCTGCGGACCTCCTCAGCTTCTTCCTCTCCTCGTGGTGATCACGCTCCGCCTGCTGCTGCCGCTGTTGCTGCTCCGACTGAGAGATAATTGAGAAAGGAGAGGCAGAGAGAAAGGAGAGAGAGATACTTTTAATTAGAGTATGATTAAAGCTGCAATATGCAACTTTTTGGGCGACCTGACCAAATTCACAGAAATGTGTGTTATAGATCTGTCATTCGCAATGAAAGTCTAAGAAGTGGTAGATCTGTTCTATGTTGGCTCGTTCTTAAGTTTTGTTTTTGCGTCTTTTACTTTGTTTTGTACACCAGCTTCAAACAGCTGAAAATAATATATTTTTGGTTATGGAAAATATATATTTCACAGCGGTTTAGTTGCAGAGCTGCCAACTCTCACGCATTGGCCGTGAGACACGCATTTGATCCTCAAGCTTGATGATGAGCTTGGTGGGTACTATGGTGTTGAATGCTGAGCTATAGTCAAAGAACAGCATTCTTACATAGGTATGCCTCTTATCCAGATGGGATAGGGCAGTGTGTAATGTGGTGGTGATTGCATCATCTGTGGATCTATTGGGACGGTAAGCAAATTGAAGTGGATCTTGGGTGGCAGGTAAGGTGAGAGGTAATAGGCCTAAGCCATGTCAAAATACATAGAATTGCAGGAAATGAGCTTTAAAACATTAAAATCTTACTGGGGGAGGACCCCCAATCCCCTGTCTAGGGATTGTGCAAGGGGCCAATGAAAATCACATAGAAAATCTAACTCCATGCTTTCTTCAAAAGTTGGCTGCCCTGTAGATGGTACAATGATTCTCTACACTGTAATTGCTTGTTTTGTCACAAACTGAAATTAGGCCAACTATTACAATTTTAGCAACCAGGAAAAGGTGGAGCGATTTCTGCATAGTGCATCTTTAAGCGATCTTCTGCAAAACAATTATAGCTCTCTTATCAGACCTGTAATCAACATTGACCTCCAGCTCATGCTCTGGTACAAGGGATTTACCCAGCACAGACAGACTGTCTCTCTGCATGTGAGGGAGCCTTGGCCAAACCTAGCTTGGCCTTGCACCATCAGTGTCTCATGCAAAACTAATGGTATTGATTTGAAAACCTGCAATGCCCATGCAACGCAGTGATAATTGAAGCATGTTTCAAAAGGTGCTGATACAAGAGTCAGTCGCGTGACTGTGTTTATAAAAATGAAAAGTATGGAAATGTCTGCTCTACCCAAATCTACAACCAACTAATTGCAGCATTACCGCAAAAATGGAAGAGGCAAGTGGAAGGGGGAAAAAGTAAGGAACTTGTCTGTCGGCCCTGCATTAAAGACCAAAATTGGTTAAAGAAAATTGTAATAAATAAAAAAGTATACCAGTTTAATTTAAGGAACAAAAAAATGGACAGCTGTTCTATATAGATTGCAAAATAGTTGGGAACAGATTTTCGACGTACTGATTCCATGACACATGGTTTACAAACTGACACGCAAAACGACGCCGGATTCTAAACGTAATAATTTAAATTATTATACAACCCATAGAATGTTATATATGGGGATACAACCATCCCAGGTCTGCAGATTTTGCTGCGAAGAGACAGTCATTAGATCATGTTTGGTAATTTCCATATGTAGCTTGTTTTTGATTGCAGGTGAATTGCAACATTTACCTGGAGCTAACTCTGCAGATAGCACTACTGGGTGATTTGAAAAGTCATAGTCAATCGATCAATAATATAATAATACTTTTAGCAAAATGTTTTATCTTTAACTTACAATCTGTAGAAACTATGAGAATAGAAAGGTTTAGAAGTTTTGTAAAACATCACAGCAAAGTTGAAAAATATATGGCAAATAGAAATCCAATATGGATGGTGTTAAGAGTATATACAGTGCATTCGGAAAGTATTCACTTGTTCCACATTTTGTTACTTTACACCCTTATTCCAAAATAATTACATCATCAATTCACACACAATAACCCATAAGAAAAACAGGTTTAGACATTTTTGCAAAATATAAAATCACATTTCCATAAGTATTCAGACTTTTTACTCAGTACTTTGTTGAATAACTTTGGCAGTGACTACAGCCTCAAGTCTTCTTCGGTATGACACTACAAGCTTGGCACACCTGTATTAGGGGAGTTTCTGCCATTCTTTTCTGCAGATCCGCTCAGATGTTTGATCGGGTTCAAGTCTGGGCCACTCAAGTACATTGAGACTTGTCCCAAAGCCACTTCTGCATTGTCTTGGCTTTGTGCTTAGGCAAGGAGTCCTGTTGGAAGGTGAACCTTCAACCCAGTCTGAGGTCCAATACATTGACTTTGTCGTCCTTAAGCCATTTTGCCACAACTTTGGATGTATGCTTGGGGTCATTGTCCATTTGGAAGACCTATTTGGTCGCAAATGGGTCTTCCAAATGGACAATGAACCCAAGCATACTTTCTATAAAAAACTTTGTGGGCAGAACTGAGAAAGCGTGTGCGAGCAAGGAGGCCTACAAACCTGACTCAGTTACACCAGTTCTGTCAGGAGGAATGGGCCAAATTTCACCCAACTTATTGTGGGAAGCTTGTGGAAGACTACTCGAAACATTAAACAATTTAAAGGCAATGCTACCAAAAACTAATAGATAGATAGATAGATAGATAGATAGATAGATAGGTACTTTATTGATCCCCCGGGGGGGAAATTTCATAAAATAATTGAGCGTATGTAAACTTCTGACCCGCTGGGAATAAGCTAAGGGCTGGGAAAGTCCTAGAAGAAAATCAAGTTCAGTCTGCTATCCAACAGACACTGGGAGACAAATTCATCTTTCAGCAGGACAACAGCCTAAAACACAAGGCCAAATGTACACTGAAGTTGCTTACCAAGACATCATTGAATGTTCCTGAGTTTTTACTTAAGTCTACTTGAAAATCTACAGCAAGACTTGAAAATGGCTGTCTAGCAATGATCAACAACCAACTTGACAAAGCTTGAAGAATTTTTAAATGAATATGCAAATATTGTACAATCCAGGTGTCCAAAGCTCTTAGACACTTATCCAGAAAGACTCACAGGTGTAATCACTGCCAAAAACATGTTTTCACTGTCATTATGGCAGTGGTTCTCGGGACCCCAAGGGGTGCACGTTTTGGTTTTGCCCTAACACTACACAGCTGATTCCAATGATCAAAGCTTGATGATTAGTTGATTAGTGTAGTGCAAAAACCAAAACATGCACCCCTTGGGGTCCTGAGGGCCGAGTTTGGGAAACCCTGCATTATGGGGTATTGTGTGTAAATGGGTGAGAAAAAACATATAATTTGAATTTAGGCCGAATAACTCAAGGGGTATGAATACTTATTGAAAGCACTGTAAAATGTCAATGACAAGCTCTCTTTGTTACTGTTACTGAACCGAGGATCAGCAGAAAACCAGATCAGTCATTAGTAGTCAAAGGGAAAGTTCACCTCACCAACCCACAGTCACCCACACACAAGGTCCTGTTATTATTCTGACAGAATGGACTAAAAGTGAGAAGAAATGCAAAAAAAAAGGATAAAAGAAGGCTCCATTTGAAAAGACATGACTGTGGAGGTAGCATATTTTGCACGCAAATGACACATCTATTGTCCCTTTCAGTGGCTTATTTTGTAATGGTGTCATCATGACTTACCTTCTTGAGGGTGAAGGTGAGCTGTTTGCTGCCAACAGCTGTGTCAGCCACATTTACTATTCCAGAACGTTCCTCCAGCTTCAGACGCTCCTCCAGTGATGCTCTGTTAGAGTAGACACACAACATGTCAATACAGACACATGGGCAGGTCTATCACCAGCATGCACACAATATAATGGTGATGAAATGCAGTACCTACAAAGGGGTGGAAAGAGAAGTACTGTTACTTTAATAACATTTCATGTAAAAAGTAGCTCATTTAAAATGTACTCAGAGTAAAAGTAGTTACTTTTAATATAAAAACATAAAAAATATATAATTTCAGTTGTAAGTGTTGGGAGTAGGGTGCACTAAAATAACTGCTCTATTATTTAACATTTAGTCTTTCACTCTAAACTTAAATAATTTATTTTTTATAAGTTTGAAGCACAAGCAGAAGGTGTGTTACATAATGGGAGGTAAACCTTGGGACACCCTTCCTATATTTGGGAGACTCCCTATATTTGACCCTTGTCCTCATTTCTCCTGCTGCATTTGTCAATACAGTGATGGATGTGACAGCCTCTCTCAGGCCAGGCCACACATTTCTGTCCGCTGTAGAGAGCTCAGTACAGTCAGGCACCTTAAACACAGTCACACAGGCCCAAACGTTTCCCTGCTAATCGTTGTAATGGCAAAAATAATACTGAAATACTAGGGCTGCACAATTAATCAAATTCACATCAAAATCGCAATATTGGCATGTGCAATATCCAGATTGCAAGATATCCATATCGCATGCAATATTTTGAAACATCTCAGCCGCGTGTAACGTCCGTTTTAATAGTTCCTCCTCGCTATTAGATCAAATAACATTTTATTTGTCACTTGCCGAATACAACAAGTGTAGACCTTACCGTAAAATGCTTACTTACAAGCCCCTAACCAACAATGCAGAGAAAGAAAATATTTGCTAAATAAATCAAGTAAATAAAAGTAACAATAAAATAACAATAACGAGGCTATATTACAGGGGGTACCGGTTAGTCGAAGTCATAATGTACACTGAACAAAAATATAAAACGCAACATGTAGTGTTGGTCCCATGTTTCATGAGCCAAAATAAAAATAATCCCAGAAATGTTCGACACGCACAAAAGCTTATTTCTCTCAAATGTTGTGCACAAATTTGTTTACATCCCTGTTAATGAGCAAATTATTAAACAGCATTACACAGGTGCACCTTGTGCTGGGGACAATAAAAGGCCACTTAAAAAATGTGCACAACACAATGCCACAGATGTCTCAAGTTGAGGGATCTGCTGACTGCAGGAATGTGCTGAGGAGTATTTCTGTCTGTAATAAAAGCCCTTTTGTGTGGGAAAAAAACATTCTGATTGGCTGTGCCTGGCTGCCATGTGAGTGGGCCTATGCCCTCCAAGGCCCACCCATGGCTGACCCTTGCCCAGGGTGTAGGCCCACCCAGTCATGTGAAATACATAGATTAGGGCCTAATACATTTATTTCAATTTACTGACTTCCTTATAGGGACTGTAACTCAGTAAAATATTTTAGAAAGTGTTGCATTTATACATTTTTTCCAGTATACATAGGTAGGGGTAAAGTGACTATGCATAGATAATAAACAGTGAGTAGAACCAGTGGAGAAAAAAAAAGCTGTTAAGGAGCCTTTTGGACCTAGACTTGGCACTCTGGGACCGCTTGCCGTGCGGTAGCAGAGAGAACAGTCTATAACTAGGTGGCTGGAGTCTTTGGTATGGAGGTCCTGGATGGCAGGAAACTAGGCCCCTGTGATGTACTCGGCCGTACGCACTACCCTCTGTAGCACCTTGCGGTCTGATGCCGAGCAGTTGCCATACCAGGCAGTGAAGCAACCAGTCTGAATGCTGTTTAACTTTTTGAGGATTCACTATAAGTTTGCATGAGGTTCTGTAATTGTTCAAAACAAAACCAATGTTTTCCACATTGCTTTTTAATGTCATTCTATTTCTATGATTCCAACAGTGTTTTGATCTATATCCCACATCAAATCTTTGATAAAAATGTATTTTTTGCCCATATCATGCAGCCCTACTATATACTATGTGCCATGTCCATGTGAGGGATGATTATATCTGCTGTAGTACTCCACGCTTGCTTTGGATTGTGTGCGGTGACGCCCTGTGGCATCTATTCAAAATGTTATGGTTCAGAGGTTGTTCGTAGAGACTAGAGAACATCACCAGAAACTCACTGGGGGGAAAAAAAACCCCCAAAACTGTACTCACTTCTGCAATTTCTGCTTGTGCGCCACGTCTCCGAAGCTGCGGAACTCCTCACCAGCCTTGATCTGGAAGAAGCGGGGCTGCTGACCCGGTTTCCTGCCCTGGGCCTGGTTCAGGGTGGAGTCCTGGTCCAGTAGGTTGGTGTTGCGGTCCTGCTGCTTCCTCTCCTGCCTCCTGCGGTCCCTCCCCTCCTCATATATGAGGCGCCGCTGCTCCCTGACCTCGTCCACCCAGCTCTTATCGTCATCAGAACTCTCGTCTGAGCTGCCACGGCCCTCTGGTTCCTCCTCTTCCTGGTCTACCTCCGCCTGCAGAGGAAGAAGAGAAAGGTATAAAGGTTGTTCACACTAAAAGCCACATTCCATATTGGGTGTACAATTCAGAAGCGCATCTCTCAAACTTCAGTAGGGGTAGTAAGCTAGCTTGTTACCTTTTCAGCGTCTGTGGCCTGCTTGGCTAGCAGCCGCAGTTTCTTCCTCCTCTTCTGGCCCACTTTGGACACGATGGGGTTGAGCAGGCGGAACTCCTCACTCTGCTCCTCCACCTGGTAGTCTGGATTCTCAAACATCACCTGGAAACGCTCGTCGCTAAGGATGCTGGGTAGAGCCTGGCAGAGGGGCAGAGAGAGGGAGAGAAAGGATTTGATTAACAGCTTAGGCAGCTGACATTTGCTAGATGAGCATATTTGAGATACACATGGCAGTTTCCTCTAGATTAGAACCAAAAATATACAAACCCAGCCTACAAATTGGAAGTCTTCATCCATTGACCAGTAGTATGTGAACTTTGAGTGTGTGTGCAGGTGTATGTGCTCCTACCTTGCCCTTCTTCTTCCTGGCAGACAGTTCCGCCTCGTCGTCTCCCTCCTCCATCAGTTTGAGAGCCAGCTCCTTGTTCACCTTGGGCAGCTTCTGTCTCAGCAACACAGAACATTAATACAACACAACACTATATACTTCTTAGAAAACATCACCTGTATCACCATGAGTATAATATCCCACCTTGATTTGTACTCTCTGGGCCCTGGACTCTTCTATCTTCTGGCGAATCTTGTCCTTGCGGTACTCCTCATAGGCAAATGGATTGGCCATGGTCTTCACCTGGACAAGTCACACAAAACGTATTTAAAACACATAACTCTGTAAAATCGACAATCAACTAAGAATATGCAGTTAGGTACACACACACACAACTTACCTTGTGGTACAGTCTGATGTCCATGAAGAAGCCGTGCATGTAGGCCCGCAGGAGAGCAGATCCCACCAGGTGAGACAGACCTATGTTTGAACACACCATTATAGATGATAAGTACATGAAATGTACATATTTGCATAATATGAATGAACAGCTACAATAAACATTTGTATAATGATTGTTGATTTATATATTTTATATACAGTATCTCTATATTCAACTTCCCTGAGTAATAAGTAAGGCTTATTAATTAAAGGGGTAGTTCACTCAAATTACTAAATGACACATTGGTTCTTACCCTGTAAGCCAGGGGTGTCAACTCATTCCATGGAGGGCCTAGTGCATGCAGGTTTTTGTTTTCCTTTCAATGAAGCCCTAGACAACCAGGTGTGGGGAGTTCCTTTGTTTTTATTTCCCTGGCACCGGTTCCAAATGCTAACGCATCATATCAAAATCATTATGACAGGGAACAGTGCCAGGGAAACTAAACCAAAGCATGGATTGCGGTCATACCTTGTCCATAGACTGCTTCCAACAGTGGTATTCATCCTTTTTCAGCGGGGAGCCCATTTTTTTTTCGCCAGAAATTGTCGACCCCACCCCACCATTATAAATGTCGATTTTCACATCAACAAATAACCTTACATTTTAATCTCTTATCAAAATTAAGAGAAGACAATGAATACATTTACTCAATAACATTTTATTTGTCAAATTATCTTTGTCAAAAACCTTTTTATATTATCCCATAAAATAATCTGTACTATTTTTGGTTCCCCCATCCCCCCAAAAATTATTTTATTTAAATTTGTATTTAAATTTGGCGACCCATTTGACCCTGACTTTGAATATCACTGGCTTACAGGGTAAGGAAACAAATGTCATTTTGTAATTTGGGTGACCTATCCCTTTAACTTTGAGAAGCAGCATATTGGAATGCGCTGGAAGAAAACTACAAGACTATAGATATCTGCAGACATCTGCTTCTTTCAACAGGCTGGTTGTTCCCATTTAAACTGACACGTTCAGGACAGTAGTGAACATAGGGTAGGCCTATACTTAGGAAAGTGGGTTTTACGATCATTAAGCTTTTACTTAATATTACAATTGTATGCAACCCAACCATATATGTCTTTGGATAAAATGCTGAAGAAAAACATTTTTGTCAAAGCGAATGTCTTTCAACAGGACTGTAGTGATAGCTGAATCTAACACAAAATGAAACAAGCTAGCAATGACCTTTCAGCTATTTGGCAAGACGCCTTTTGAGAGCGTTTAGATAAAGTTTTGTAACATCCATCTCCAGCAACCATTCTTTAAGCTTTGAATGAAGTTGTTAGTGACTGCAATGAGGCTTTTTGGTCTCTGCAAGACCACTTTAGTTCAGGAATATGTGGGAGTTGTGGCACGCAAGGACCAGGGTTGGTAGGTAACTTTGTAAGCGTAATCCATTACAGTTACCAGTCCAAAATTGTAATCAGTAATGTAACTTTTGGATTACCCAAACTCAGTAACGTAATCTGATTCATTTCTGTAATTTTTGGATTACTTTCCTATTAAGAGGCATTAAAATACAAAAAGGATCCATCAAACGCATTTGGTGTGTCATCATAGGGCTCTCTGACGTGATCAGATTTGCTCAGGTGGAACAAACTTAAGCTTGGGGAACAAACTTAAGCTTTTTCAATGCTGAATTGAATGTCATTGAGAAAGCATTTAAAAGTAATCCAAGAAGTAATAATCTAGTTCTTTTTAAGTGTCTAATCTAATTACACATTTTTTGCTGGTAACGTAATGGATTGCGGTTAGTTGTTTTGTAATCAGATGACATGTAATCAGTTACTCCCCAACCCTGGCAAGGACTGTGTGCGAGTGTGTGGTAAAAAGATAGAAACTTCCGTCCCCAGAAATCTCACTATCCGCCCGGCTGCCTGTCTGTTCCATAACAAGGACACATTTCACAGCTGCAGTGAACTTAACTCCCCTTCCCCCTCATCTACTCCACCCCCCTCCCGCTCTCCTTTAAATCCTACCCAACCAACTGACTTTCTCCTTTTTGATCTCTTTAGAGCTAGCCCAAGCATTCCTGTTTTTTCAACCCTTCTGTTCGCCACCCCTTCATCTCTCACTATCCCTTCTCCCATCTCTTAATTTCTCTCTCCATTCCACCAGTGTTTCCCCTAGCGTTCATTTTTAGGCGGGACTGGTAAGCCTGGCCATTGTGTTGCCTCAACTTGCCTCAATTCAAAATGGTCTCCACTGAATGGCAAGTGTAGTGTAGACAGCCCTGGAAGTTTCCCTAGGAACTGTAGGCCTAAAATAACTTGAATGCTTGATTGTATTTCTGAAGATCTTAGAGGAACAAATAGGTAACAGCTGATAAATAATATGCCAATAGCTCCACCTCCAACCCCCTCTCAGCCCTCAATCTCACACAAATTATCAAGGAACCCACCAGGTACAACCCAAAATCCGTAAACATGGGTACCATTATTGATATCATCCTGACTAACTTGCCCTCCAAATACACCTCCTCTGTTTTCAACCAGGATCTCAGCGATCACTGCCTCATCGCCTGCGTTCGCAATGGGTCAGCGGTCAAACGACCACCCCTTATCACTGTCAAACGCTCCCTAAAACACTTTTGCGAGCATGCCTTTCTATTTGATCTGGCCCAGGTATCCTGGAAGGATATTGACCTCATCCCGTCAGTAGAGGACGCCTGGTTGTTCTTTAAAAGTGCTTTCCTCACAATCCTAAATAAGCATGCCCCTTTCAAAAAACGTAGAACTAAGAATAGATATAGCCCTTGGTTCACCCCAGACTTGACTGCACTAGACCAACACAAAAACATCCTGTGGCGCACTGCATTAGCATCGAATAGCCCCCGCGATATGCAGCTATTCAGGGAAGTCAGGAACAAGTACACACAGTCAGTTAGAAAAGCAAAGGCCAGCTTTTTCAAACAGAAATTTGCTTCCTGTAGTACTAACTCCAAAAAGTTCTGGGACACTGTAAAGTCCATGGAGAATAAGAGCACCCCCTCCCAGTTGCCCACTGCATTGAGGCTCGGAAACACTGTTACCACCGATAAATCCACGATTATCGAATATTTCAATAAGCATTTTGCTACGGCTGGCCATGCTTTCCACCTGGCTACCCCTACCCCGGCCATCAGCTCTGTACCCCCGGCAGCTACTTGCCCAAGCCCCCCCCGCTTCTCCTTCACCCAAATCCAGACGGCTGATGTTCTGAAAGAGCTGCTAAGTCTGGACCCCTACAAATCTGCTGGGCTAGATAATCTGGACCCTCTCTTTCTGAAATTATCAGCCAAATTTGTTGCAACACCTATCACTAGCCTGTTCAACCTCTCTTTCGTATCGTCTGAGATCCCTAGAGATTGGAAAGCTGCCGCGGTCATCCCCCTCTTCAAAGGAGACACTCTAGACCCAAACTGTTATAGACCAATATCCATCCTGCCCTGCCTTTCTAAAGTTTTCGAAAGCCAAGTTAACAAACAGATAACTGACCACTTCGAATCCCACCGTACCTTCTCTGCTATGCAATCTGGTTTCCGAGCTGGTCATGGGTGCACCTCAGCTACGCTCAAGGTACTGAACGATATCATAACCGCCATCGATAAAAGACAGTACTGTGCAGCCGTCTTCATCGACCTGGCCAAGGCTTTCGACTCTGTCAATCACCGCATTCTTATTGGCAGACTCAACAGCCTTGGTTTCTCAAGTGACTGCCTTGCCTGGTTCTCTAACTACTTTGCAGACAGAGTTCAGTGTGTCAAATCGGAGGGCCTATTGTCCGATCCTCTGGCAGTCTCTATGGGGGTGCCACAGGGTTCAATTCTTGGGCCAACCCTTTTCTCTATATACATCAACGATGTCGCTCTCGCTGCTGGTGACTCTCTGATCCATCTCTACGCAGATGACACCATTCTGTATACATCTGGCCCCTCTTTGGACACTGTGTTTACTAACCTTCAAACAAGCTTCAATGCCATACAACACTCCTTCCGTGGCCTCCAACTGCTCTTAAAACGCTAGTAAAACTAAGTGCTTGCTTTTCTATCGAACGCTGCCAGCACCCGCCCCCCGGACTATCATCACTACTCTCGACGGGTCCGAATTAGAATACGTGGACACCTACAAATACCTAGGCATCTGGTTAGACTGTAAACTCAACTTCCAGACTCACATTAACCATCTCCAATCCAAAATTAAATCCAGAATTGGCTTCCTATTTCGCAACAAAGCCTCCTTCACTCATGCTGCCAAACACGCCCTTGTAAAACTGACTATCCTACCGATCCTTGATTTCGGCGATGTCATTTACAAACTAGCCTCCAACACTCTACTTAGCAAATTGGATGTAGTCTATCACAGTGCCATCCGTTTTGTCACCAAAGCCCCATACACTACCCATCACTGCGACCTGTATGCTCTCGTTGGCTGGCCTTCATTATATATTCGTCGCCAAACCCACTGGCTCCAGGTCATCTATAAGTCTTTATTAGGTAAAACCCCGCCCTATCTCAGCTCACTGGTCACTATAGCAATACCCACCCGTAGCATGCGCTCCAGCAGGTATATCTCACTGGTCACCCCCAAAGCCAACACCTCCTTTGGCCGCCATTCCTTCCAGTTCGCTGCTGCCAATGACTGGAACGAATTGCAAAAATCATTGAAGCTAGAGGTTCCTATCTCCCCCAATAACTTTAAGCATCAGTTGTCAAAGCTGCTTATCGATCACTGCACCTGTATATAGCCCTTCTGTAAATAGCCCACACTACTACCTCATCCCCATATTTATTTTTGTTATTTTCACAAATCTTGCACTCCAGTATATCTATTTGCACATCATAATTTGCACATCCTTCATTCCTGTGTTAATGATGATAATCTGTAATTTATTTCACCACTATGGTCTATTTATTGTCCTACCTCCTAACCTTACCGCATTTTGCACTCTGTATATAGATTTTCTATTGTGTTTTTGACTATGTTTGTTTACTGTGTAACTCTGTGTTGTTTTTGTCGCACTGCTTTGCTTTGTCTTGTCTTGTCTTGGCCAGGTCGCAGTTGCAAATGAGAACTTGTTCTCAACTGACCTACCTGGTTAAATAAAGGTGAAATAAAAAAAATGTAAAAATATGTTGTTTACTGTGTAACTCTGTGTTGTTTTTGTCGCACTGCTTTGCTTTGTCTTGTCTTGTCTTGGCCAGGTCGCAGTTGCAAATGAGAACTTGTTCTCAACTGACCTACCTGGTTAAATAAAGGTGAAATAAAAAAAAATTAAAAATTAAAAAGCTAGGGCTGTGGCGGTCATGAAATTTTGTCAGCCAGTGATTGTCAAGAAAATAACTGTTGGTGTGATGTTAATTGACCATTGATTAACATAGACATTTAGCATCTCTACATTTTAAAAAGTCTAATAAATCCATGTAATATAGCCTACACCATCACAATAAATCCATTATTTATTTTAGACGGGTCTAAAGAATATGCAGAAAATGTAGTCTATTTCAGAAGAACAGAATTGTCCTTATGTTAGGCCCTGATCTGGCTATGCCATATGGCTGTGGGCTACACTAGTTCATTTAGCAGAAAAGATTTGCTTTGAACGCTGTGGTATTATTTTATAGTATGAAGAATACAATTGAACATAGCTGAATAAAATTGCAAGGATATTTTCTCAAAATGATTTGAGTGCGCACATGCAGCTATTCTGTGTTGAGCTGTTAACAAAGAAACAGCCTCCTATATGCTTAATTTAGAGTTATTTATGCAACCTTAGTTGTGACAAACGTTAGGCTATACATTTGGATTTGTAATACATTCTAAGGCTGCATGATGCGACTAATGATTTAAAAAAAGAGTTGCATGAAAGGCATGAGCTCTGCTTTGTTTTTTTGCGCAAGCTGCACACACTTCATCATAATTTGACAAGCACTTGATAATGCCTCAAATTTCCCAGCAGAATCCCCTTTGTGTAGCCGTAATGACACCTAAATACATGCCTTTTGCGGCCAGTGGTCGTTGTGCCTTTGGGCTGAATATAATAATTATAATTCCCTTCTCCCGGCTGGGTGCTCCGATGCACCTCTCACTCACATGGCGCTCAGATACAGTGCATTCGGAAAGTATTCAGACTCCTTGACTTTTTCAACATTTTGTTACGTTACAGCCTTATTCTAAAATGGACAACTGCGCTCGTCCTTATCGAAATCCGAGGCGCATATTGAAGATGTTGGAAGAACCGTCCACATTTACTTTCAATCAGCCAACAAGATGAGTAGGCCTAACAAACAGCAAAAGCACTAGCTTATGTCAATCTACTGTCCCCCATAGTACAAAAGTTGACCTATTATATTCTGTGAGAGAAATAAATATTCAAACAGTCTGGGACAGTTAATACAACCACTAGCATAACATTTATTTTGGAAAAGCAATGAGGCTGACGCAACAGATCAGAACGTTTAGCTTAAAATGTTAATAAACTATTAGGCTATTTCTTCACATTATAAGCGCAGCAATGCGCACATGGCAGTAGGCTATAAGCATGAATGTTCCAAAATGCAATCAATTAGCAGGAAAACATCATCAAAAGTGACTATACATGTAATCCTTTTATTATAAAGGTGCATTTTTATAGTGAAAACTATCTTCCCCAAACTTGAAACTCACCCGTTGAGTTTGTATGCTAATTAGGCACTACACCTGTTGTAAAGCGGATTAATGTGCTTAAAGTTATTTGTCCACTTTAGTTATGATACAAACCGTATCAAAACATATAGGCCTACGGGCTAGGCTACATTAGTCGGGGGGAAAAGTAATGTGCTGTTTCTTGCCTTACTGCACATGCTGGGTATCATTCACAAGTGATAGGCTAATATTGTCACCCATCAGACTATTCTTGATGTAATCTTGTCTTTACATATACTAAATAATGTGTGAAAAATGTGTTTTGATTTAGAATGGACCATTATGCACCAGTAGTAACAAATATAGTCGTCTACAACTTATAAAACATGTAGTTATATAAAATGTACATTAAATACATTAAATGAGAACTAAGAACATTAATTAATTTAAACTTCTTTCGAATTTAAATTTCAACATCGCTGAAGAACAAAAGTGGTTGCATAACTGTCTATGCAAAAAGTGCACTCAACTATTGTACATGGGCCTTGAATTAACTTTGTCAAATTATTATTATAATAACATAAAGTGCATGTTTTCTGGAGAACAAAGGAGAGTTGAACGAAAATAATAATCTGAATGCACAGAAAGTCACAGTGGGCCATGCACTATTCATGTATAAGTCACTCTGGGCCTTGCCATTGCATCAATGAGAGAAATTATACTTTGTCTCCTGCCAATGCTTTGAACTTTGGCACAAATGGTGTGAGAGCCACTCAGACACTGGTGCAGGTGTTCATTGGTGAGGCATTTGTTTTTAATCAAGTTAATTGTGGAGAAGGCGGATTCACAGCTGTATGAGGAGCCAAATTTGACCAGGATGTATAGTGTCAGTCTCTTGAGCACAGGGACATCAGCTGCAGGCACCATCTTTCCCCAGAAAGTAACAGGGTCACCATCACCAGCCTGCTCCTTCAAAGCCACATTTTCTTGCAGCTCAATCAACTCCATTGCAGTGATGCAACATCTACCCATCTACAGATTGGTTCTGCTTCTTCTGACAACTGTCACATTTGTGATCAAGAAGGGGTTCTGGATGAACAGCAGCAGTTCTCTTCCAACAGTGAAGTCATCAAAGCATGCCTTGAATGTATCCATCCGCTTCCGGATTAAATCTACATGGTTGGGAACATTGTCTCCCTGCGTTTGCACCAGAAGATTGGGGAAGTGGACAAGTTCTCCCTGGAGATCATTCTTGAAAAACTCAAATTTCTTCTGGAAAGCCCGACCTGCTGTTACCATATCACACACTGTGTTGTTCTGTCCCTGCAGCTTAACATTCAGTTGATTAAAGTGTGATGTAATTTGTCAAAAACAGTTCTCATCTTCCAAAAACTCAGAAAACTGAATTGCCTTGTCACTCTTTTGCTCGGATAAGAAAGCTTTAATAACCTCCTGAATGGCCAAAAAACCCTGCCTTCGCCGAGCCATCTGACATTGTTGTGCAGTATTAAGTTATCAAAACTGTCATTGGCCTCTGTCAGAATGCCTCGTAGCAGGAGGTGTTGTAGGGATGATGTTACTGACAGTTGTCATGACCTGAGAATACTCTTTTCCCAGACTGGCACACAGGACAGATTGGTAGATGATGCAGTGATATGAAGTCAGGGTGGTCCTCTTTCAACCAGTCCCCTCCCTCTTCCTACAGTGGGGAGAACAAGTATTTGATACACTGCCGATTTTGCAGGTTTTCCCACTTACAAAGCATGTAGAAGTCTGTAATTTTTATCATAGGTACTCTTCAACTGTGAGTGACGGAATCTAAAACAAAAATCCAGAAAATCACATTGTATGATTTTTAAGTAATTAATTTGCATTTTATTGCATGACATAAGTATTTGATACATCAGAAAAGCAGAACTTAATATTTGGTTCAGAAACCTTTGTTTGCAATTACAGAGATCATACGTTTCCTGTAGTTCTTGACCAGGTTTGCACACACTGCAGCAGGGATTTTGGCCCACTCCTCCATACAGATCCTTCAGGTTTCGGGGCTGTCGCTGGGCAATACGGACTTTCAGCTCCCTCCAAAGATTTTCTATTGGGTTCAGGTCTGGAGACTGGCTAGGCCACTCAAGGACCTTGAGATGCTTCTTACGGAGCCACTCCTTAGTTGCCCTGGCTGTGTGTTTCGGGTCGTTGTCATGCTGGAAGACCCAGCCACGACCCATCTTCAATGCTCTTACTGAGGGAAGGAGGTTGTTGGCCAAGATCTTGCGATACATGGTCCCATTCATCCTCCCCTCAATACGGTGCAGTCGTCCTGTCCCCTTTGCACAAAAGCATCCCCAAAGAATGATGTTTCCACCTCCATGGTTCACGGTTGGGATGGTGTTCTTGGGGTTGTACTCATCCTTCTTCTTCCTCCAAACACGGCGAGTGGAGTTTAGACCAAAAAGCTCTATTTCTGTCTCATCAGACCACATGACCTTCTCCCATTCCTCCTCTGGATCATCCAGATGGTCATTGGCAAACTTCAGACGGGCCTGTACATGCGCTGGCTTGAGCAGGGGGACCTTGCGTGCGCTGCAGGATTTTAATCCATGACGGCGTAGTGTGTTACTAATGGTTTTCTTTGAGACTGTGGTCCCAGCTCTCTTCAGGTCATTGACCAGGTCCTGCCGTGTAGTTTTGGGCTGATCCCTCACCTTCCTCATGATCATTGATGCCCCACGAGGTGAGATCTTGCATGGTGCCCCAGACCGAGGGAGATTGACTGTCATCTTGAATTTCTTCAATTTTCAAAAAATTGCGCCAACAGTTGTTGCCTTCTCACCAAGCTGCTTGCCTATTGTCCTGTAGCCCATCCCAGCCTTTTGCAGGTCTACAATTTTATCCCTGATGTCCTTACACAGCTCTCTGGTCTTGGCCATTGTGGAGAGGTTGGAGTCTGTTTGATTGAGTGTGTGGACAGGTGTCTTTTATACAGTTAACGAGTTCAAACAGGTGCAGTTAATACAGGTAATGAGTGGAGAACAGGAGGGCTTCTTAAAGAAAAACTAACAGGTCTGTGAGAGCCTGAATTCTTACTGGTTGGTAGGTGATCAAATACTTATGTCATGCAATAAAATGCAAATTAATTATTTAAAAATCATACCATGTGACTTTCTGGATTTTTGTTTTAGATTCCGTCTCTCACAGTTGAAGTGTACCTATGATAAAAATTACAGACCTCTACATCCTTTGTAAGTAGGAAAACCTGCAAAATCGGCAGTGTATCAAATACTTGTTCTCCCCACTGTATCATGTGGGGATGAAGACCACAGACTTCAGATCTTTCCTCTTTTTTTGTGTGTGCTTCTAGATGCCGAACAGCTCCTCACAGAATTCCTTCTCGGTTTCGTTATAAAATCTGACAAACATTATCAGTGTTCTCTGTTGATTCATCCACAGCTAATGAAATGTATGGTGCATTTTGAATGGCCTCATCAAGTTGAAGTTAAATCTTCAGCTAATATTTCAGTTCTCCTCATTGCTGTGGAATCTGATAGTGGGATCTGTATGATCTTTTCCCTGATCTCATCTTTTTGTTTACCACACATGCACCCTTTTACCATCTTAGTGTCTGAAAATGTTTTTTTGTGTGTTTTCCAAAACACAAGCTACCTCAGTGAACACTCCATTGCACATTGTTGGGCTGACTTTGGTGGTTCAGGGGATACATCTAATTGAATTTACTATGGCTGGTGTCATAATGGCGCTTAACATTGGCACTTTTCACGAGAGCTACGGACTCGCTGCATATCAGGCACATTGGTTTTGTGCTAGTTGCGGAGAGAATTAATAAATACTGTTCCGTCCACTTGTCTTTAAATATGGTTTTTACAAGCCATATTAACAAAGATACTGGTAACTAAGCTCCTATGTGAGATATTAACAGCTGAACTGCGGTGAAATATTTGTTTCTTTCCGCCTGCTTGTCCAAAGGTTCCACAGAGGATATTTGGACTGATGTGATTGGGTAAGAGGGTAAAAAATTATTGACTTTTATATAACCAAATGCGATGTTGTCCGGTCCGGATTGACCCTTCTCAGGGTTCAGACCCAGACCGCGGTCCGCCTGTTGAGTTTGGTTGACCTATCCTATAGAAAGCTGATGGGATCCTCATCTTTTTAACAGAGGCCCTCAAAACTCTGTTCTGACGCAATTGCATAGCCTATAAAAATGTTGCGTAACATGAGCTCAAAGGCTCTCATGGAGTGTTATTAGATTTTCAAATACATTTGCATTGATGTCAGAGTGATTAGAGGGACAATAGAGTGCTGAGTACCTGGCAGTTAGCAAGTTTGGTATGCTACTAATGACCATTAGAAGCATCAGAGCTTGGAGAAGCCTAATTACCGTGACTAAATGGTCACGTGAAATTTGACTGCCCTCATGACTCGTGACAGTCGGTGTGGTGGTAATACGGTCACCATAACAGCCCTACTCTTACCCAGGTTCTCCAGGTCCTTGCGGGTGACAAATTTGTAGTCATCGTAGACAGTACTCTCAGGGCTCTCCTCCAGCTCCTCTGTCAGGTTGTCCAGGAAGGAGCACCAGCGAGGAGCAGGCCCCAGTGCCTACACAGGAACAACATGGAGGGGAGGAATGAGAGAAAAGAACAAGGGATGTAGTGAAGGAGGGACAAGGAATGAAGATCAAGGAACATTTGAAGAATTCTAATTCAATACATTTCTCCCTTTTCACTGCGCTTGAGAGCTGGTAAGGGAAGTAGGTGTTCATGCCATGTTGCTTGCAACTATCCAATCCTCTCAGGGCTCTGAGGATGAGTCGACAAGGATTGAACGAGTCTTATCAGATTGAAATCACCCCATTATCGTAATTTAATGCCACTGGGTTCAATCCAAACTGACTGCTGTTCTATCAAATCAGAGTTCAAAGTCCACATAATGTCCCCTTCCTCAGTGTAATCATTGAGGAGCAAATGGCTAATGTTAACTTCCAAACTTATCCCTACTGTACTGTAGGCAGCTAGGGAGGCATGCCTTTGAACACCAGTTAAACCAGCGAGAAAGGAGCTCTCTGGAACTGAAATCACACGCCTGCCTCTAATTCATGAATGATAGATTAGATGAGTAAACCAACAAGTTGACAACTTTGTGTTATATTTGAGGTTACCATTGATGTTCATCGCATACCTGAGTGAAAAATGTAGCTATTTATTCAGGGCAGTTTGAGCACTGCTATGTGAATGTTTGATATCGGCCTTCGCTTTCTGCAGAAGTATTCCAAAACTCCAATAACCCAAAATAGAATGTGTTTGCTGTTAACAGATGAACGCAATATTTCCTAAGTTCAGTATAAGCTCTCTGTAGGCCCAAACACACGCTATTTAAGACAATGTTTTCTGTAGCTCACCATCACAGTGATCTGATCAGTGGTTGATGAACAGGACAGTACTTATAGAAACGAATTGTGTGTCAGGGTTTCCACATTATCTTTCTAAACAGAGACTACTTTACCGTACACACACAACTTCCTAAATAGAGACTACTTTACCGTACACACACAACTTCCTAAATAGAGACTACTTTACCGTACACACACACACACACACTTCTTAAATAGAGACTACTTTACCGTACACACACACACACACAACTTCCTAAAGAGACTACTTTACCATACACACATCACCTTCCTAAAGAGAGACTACTTTACCATACACACATCACCTTCCTAAAGAGAGACTACTTTACCATACACACATCACCTTCCTAAAGAGAGACTACTTTACCATACACACATCACCTTCCTAAAGAGAGACTACTTTACCATACACACATCACCTTCCTAAAGAGAGACTACTTTACCATACACACATCACCTTCCTAAAGAGAGACTACTTTACCATACACACATCACCTTCCTAAAGAGAGACTACTTTACCATACACACATCACCTTCCTAAAGAGAGACTACTTTACCATACACACATCACCTTCCTAAAGAGACTAATTTAAAGTGTGCACAAGTTGCCTTGTTTAAAGTTTGTTTTGAACAATGTACAAACGCTTTCTTAGAAGAACTGAAAAGCTGGTATAGGGGTATACACAAGACCACCTGTTGCTGAAGAACATTCACAACCCAACAAGGGCACTTTCTAGGTAAAACCCAGTGGGCGGTTTTCTACGAATAATGCCCTTCAGTGTTTTTTTGCAGACCATAAAATACCAGCCAAATAGGGATGCTGTAAAAACTAAACTGAACAAATGAAAGTCTCAAACACTCAAGGCCTCAAAACAGAGATCGTCCTTTCTCTATACTGCCTTGGTCCGATTGGTTTCAATTCACACCCTGGAGTAAATATATCTCATGGGAAAATGTACCTTTCAATGCAAACATGCGGCACACTGAGGCATGTAAAACTAGCAGTAAAACCTGAGGGAGAGTAAGGGTGGTTGAACTCACAGGGATATAGAATGTATTCATCTTGGGGTCTTCATTGGCAGTGAAGAGCATACCTGTCAAGTTAGGTGGAGAGAAAAATTAAATGTGTGAATGAGTAAGAGAACTAAAAACACACACATCAACTTCCTAAAGAGAGACGAAAAAACCAGATCTTTTCACATACTAAAGTTAGCAAGGTTATAAACTAAGGTTATGTGGAACTGTACAAAAAGGCTCATTGTCTGCTGGTTTTCTTTGACTCTAGTTACAAGCCTAACTGTATGAACTGCAAGCCCACATAAGCATTGCGTGACTATAGTAGGTATGCAGGCAGAAGACTATACTGAGTAAAATAAGAAAACAGCAAAATAACCAAAAACCCTTGCAGGATTTTTAAATGTTAAAATGTGTGCAACCATTATGTAACCATTACTGACAAAAGTATCCCATCTTCATCCTCCTTTGACGACAAATCATCCATATAAATGGTTCTGCGGATTTGCTAATTACGTGAAATTACAGCAATTACATCCTGAATGAGCATCTTAAACGGTTGAACTCAAGTGCTCATTAAAGATTGCTGTTATTAGGCATAATTTCTGGTAGAGAAGCTATCAGTGGATAGTGGCAGTCTTATTTCAAAAGCAAAGTCCCAAGCCATCTCATACAAAAGTATATCCCTGGTGCAGAAGTGGTTAGGACTTGTTGATAACCTGGCACCATCTAGTGGTAGTTGCGCATAATGGTAAACGACTACCAAGCAGATATGAGTGCCTGTAGGCCAACCCTCCAAGTTAATATTGTTTCTGTACCAAGTTTAAGTGTATCTGGCACATTGCTCATTGAATGGAAGAGTCTTTCTGAGGCGATTCTCACCAGAACCAGGATAGATGCACACGTCGTTGATGTTCGTCTGGGGCTCAATGGAGGAGAACACTTTCCCCTGGGGTGAAACAGACCAAAGGTACAGTTAGAATATCTGTTCTAGCACTGTGATAGTTAGTTAGCTCTCATCAGCCAAGTGTCCAACGTCACTATGACATTCTTTATCATAAAAAAAATGCAAAGGTGTTTCCAAAAAATGACCAGAACATTTAATTTTGAATACTTAATTCAAATAGTTTTGAATAGTGCAGTTGACAATGTTCTAAACCTGCATAAATCATCTTTGCTGTTTTTGGAACATCCTAACTAAATAAATAAGGTTTTCAAATGTCACTTCTGTCAAATTGGGGCACAATAGCTAGGTTTCCATCCAATTGGTGACAGATTTACACGCAAATACTTGCAATATACTGTATATAGTCATGTGAGAGAAACTTGGGAGGGTCAAGCCTTCCATGAAGATTAGAAAATGAGTCTGGTTTGGTCTTAACCATATGGGTGTGTGGTAACACATCATTCAAAGATCAAAAGACCTACCCGAGGCCCTCAGAAGAAAGATTATTCATGCCCATGAGTGTGGGAGGGGTTACAAATCCATTTCAAAGCAATTCGAAGTATATCATTCCATTTCCAAGCAATTCGAAGTACATCATTCCACTGTCCGACGAAAATTCCAGACCACCGGCAAACTACCTTGGACAGGTCGTCCCACCCAAGTCAGCCCATGAGCTGACCGAATGATGCTCATAGAAGTCTGTAAAGAACCCCAGGGTAACATCCAGGGATCTACAGGCCTCTCTTGCCACAATCAATGTCAAATTGCATGTGTACACTGTCAGAAAGAGACTGCACAAACTTGGCCTACATGGGAGGTCAGGAAGGAAAAAGCCTCTGCTCTCAAAACTTCGAATTGCTTGGAAATGACTCATGGGCATCAATAACCTTTCTTCTGAGGGCCTCTGGTAGGTCTTTTGATCTTTGAATGATGCGTTACCACACACCCATATGGTTAAGTCCAAACAAGACCAATTTTCATATCTTTATGGAAGGCTGGACCCTCCCAAGTTTCTCTAATGTTTTCTAATCATTTGCACTTGTTTTGGTACACCTAATTCTAATTTTAGCAATTTTATGTTATGGTAAAGGTAGGGGTGTAGTAACTTTTTCCCCATAAGGAAAAGGCATTGTTTATTTTAATAGCATAATATTTTCAAAGTGTTTTTTTGGGGGGTGTGATTTGTTAAATTGGGTAACCTTTATCTGTCAATAGTGTTGAAGTGTAGATTACATATCCATTAGTCCAAATATGTTAAAAAAATAAAAAAAGAACTTTCCAGGGGGTGTACTTACTTTTTCACATGACTGTATACACCTTCCCCAAGGTGATCAACCTATGGTCTCCAAATTTCATCAAACACTTCCAGGCCTTAATAGCCTATCGGCTCTGGAGAATTTAAAAATAATTGTCTAGATCATAGCAATCATGTTGTCTTGATCACTTGTCAGTTGGTTACTTAAACAGATCATGACCATTCCCACTGTTCTCATTGTCCAGGTTATCCAGGTATCGGGATAACTTATTTAGCTAATTTCAGTGTGATGTTTCTTTCCTTCCATTTGACCCGTATTAGTTCGGGGTACATCAAAGAGAACAGGATTCATTTTTCCCATAGCTTTTTCTTTATGGGGTCGATTTCTCTGCGCTACATGTAGAGGTCCCTTCTCATGTTGGTGTTGATGTACTGTAGATCGGATGGCCCTCATACATCAAAGGTCCGACTCCCAACTTTTTGGTTTGGATAGCCAGTCATAGAACTTTGTCCCCTCTCTGTTCAAATGTGCTTGTTCAATTGTGGGAGCCTGTGTGAAGTTCTCCTGGCCCAGTAGTTGTGTGGTATTAACTTTTCCAGGACTTCTTCGATTCCGGTTGTTCCACAGCTTTCAAGAAAATGTACGAAACAAAGATTTGAGCGGTGACCTAAGTCCTCCAAACCAGTTTACGCTAGAAGTAAACCCGTAATGATTGTCTTTTTGTTAATCCACGGTTTTCTGGAGTTTCTCTCATGCGATTTTCTCCAGGATTAACCCGGTTTCGGCCTCCTTCATAGGTTTGCCCAGTGCAGTCATATCGGTTTAGATTTTTTAGACATCGGTTATTTTCTTTAACTTTTTGTGTGTCTAAACTCACTTTAGTCGAGTCATCAGCTACTTGGATCATTGTAGTGTTGTTTCGCTGCGTTTATTGGTTTCTATTTCTCGATCTAGTATTTGCCATAATGTGTACGACAACATGACGTTTGTTATTTCTTGACTTGAGTAGAGTTCTTTCCCATTTAATGAGGCATATGTTTTAGTAAAAAAAGGGAATGCCAAGCGGTTCCCCTTTACCTGACAACCTCACGGTCGCCATACCGGAAATCAGCTATTACATATTATATTCAAAAATAAGCATAAAAGCAATATGTGCATTTTCCCACCAGAGGGGTGTTTCCATCAAACAGACTAAAAGCCTGTACATGATAACGTAGTGCACATACAAATAACTTTAGCGGTTAAATTCCCATGTATCGAATAACAAATACAAGTTAAATGGGTTTACATTGCATTTTCAACTCCAGATTGTTTTGTCGGTTAAATTTTTTGCGTTATATAGCAAATGTGCCCACTGTGGTCTTCGCACATGCGCTCTACCCAGCAGCTCTTTGTAGTCGTAGATAAAAGGTTCTCAGGCGTAGAAATAAGTTCTCACGGGTAGAAATATGTTCTCACCCATAGAAAGCGATTTGTAGTCGTAGAAAAAAAATAAAAAATAAAAATTGCTTTCTACTAGTTAGAACTTGTATTTTTCTTGTCTTCAAATCCCTGCTAAAACTCAGGTGACCTAAGCGCTTCCAAATATGGAGTTCTAGAAAGCGATTTCTATAAAATCGCTGGCAGCCTCTCGTTCGGCCATGTTGATGCCTGCCTTCCAAGGCTGCAGAAATTATAGTGACCATAATATGTGAATCGCTATGCTGAACTTGAACAACTATTATCAACAGTTAGCATATCTACCGTTCAAAAGTTTGGGGTCACTTAGAAATGTCCTTGTTTTCTATGAAAACATACATGAAATTAGTTGCAAAATGAACAGGAAATATATTAAAGACTTTGACAAGGTTATAAATAATGATTTTTAATTAAAATAATTATGTCCTTCAAACTTTGCTTTCGTCAAAGAATCTTCCATTTGCAGCAATTACAGCCTTGCAGACCTTTGGCATTGTAGTTGTCAATTTGTTGAGGTAATGTGAAGAGATTTCACCCCATGCTTCCTGAAGCACCACCCACAAGTTGGATTGGCTTGATGGGCACTTCTTACCTACCATACGGTCAAGCTGCTCCCACAACAGCTCAATAGGGTTGAGATCCGGTGACTGTGCTGGCCACTCCATTATAGAAAGAATAACAGCTGACTGCTTCTTCCCTAAATAGTGGCTCCAATTAAGCGCCGTCCACAGGGTATGGCATGGCGTTGCAAAATGGACTGACAGCCTTCCTTCTTCAAGATCCCTTTTACCCTATACAGATCTCCCACTTTACCACCAACAAAGCACCCCAGACCATCACATTGCCTCCACCATGCTTGACAGATGGTGTCAAGCACTCCTCCAGCATCTTTTCATTGGGTCTGCGTCTCACTAATGTTCTTCTTTGTGATCCAAACACCTCAAACATAGATTAATCTGTCCATAACACTTTTTTTCCAATCTTCCTCTGTCCAGTGTCTGTGTTCTTTTGCCCATCTTAATATTTTATTTTTATTGGACAGTCAGATTCTTTGCTACTCTGCCTAGAAGGTCAGCATCCCGGAGTCGCCTCTTCGCTGTTGACGTCGAGACTGGTGTTTTGCGGGTACTATTTAATGAAGCTGCCAGTTGAGGACTTGTGAGGCGTCGGTTTCTCAAACTAGACACTAATGTACTTGTCCTCTTGCTCAGTTGTGCACCGGGGCCTCCCACTCTTTCTATTCTGGTTAGAGCCAGTTTGCACTGTTCTGTGAAGGGAGTAGTACACAGCATTGTACGAGATATTCAGTTTCTTGGCAATTTCTCGCATGGAATAACCTTCATTTCTCAGAACAAGAATAGACTGACGAGTTTCTGGCCATTTTGAGCCTGTAATCGAACCCACAAATGCTGATGCTCCAGATACACAACTAGTCTAAAGGCCTGATTTATTGCTTCTTTAAATCAAGTTTTCAGCTGTGTTAACATAATTGCAAAAGGGTTTTCTAATGATGAATTAGCCTTTTAAAATGATAAACTTGGATTAGCTAACGCAACGTGCCATTGGAACACAGGAGTGATGGTTGCTGATAAAGGGCCTCTGTACGCCTATGTAAATATTACATAAAAAAAATCTGCTGTTTCCAGCTACAATAGTAATTTACAACATTAACAATGTCTACACTGTATTTCTGATCAATTTGATGTTATTTTAAAATGGACAAAAAATTACTTTTCTTTCAAAAACAAGGAACTTTCTAAGTGACCACAAACTTTTGAACGGTGGTGTAAATCAAATGTATTTGGCATCTATCAAATAGGAGGGCAAATCAAATCAAGTTTTATTTGTAACACGTGCCGAATACAACAGGTGTAGACCTTACAGTGAAATGCTTACCTACATGCCCTTAACCAACAATGCTTTAAAAGAAGTTAAGAAAAGAAAAGAAAAAAAAGTAACAAATAATTAAAAAGCAGAAGTAAAATAAAAATAGCGAGGCTATATACAGGGGTACCGGTACAGAGTCAATTTGCATGTTTGGACTATGATAGTTTGTTGGTGACGTGGAAACCAAGGAACTTGAAGCTCTCAACCTGCTCCACTACAGCCCCATCGATGAGAATGGGGGCGTGCTCGGTCCTCCTTTTCCTGTAGTCCACGTTGAGGGAGAGGTTGTTGTCCTGGCACCACACGGCCAGGTCTCTGATCTCCTCCCTATAGGCGGTCTCATCGTTTTCGATGATCAGGCCTACCACTGTTATGTCATCGGCAAACTTGATGGTGTTGGGAGTCATGCCTGGCCATGCAATCATGATTGAATAGGGAGTACAGGAGGGGACTGAGCACGCACCACTGAGGGGCCCCCGTGTTGAGGATCAGCGTGGCGGATGTGCTGTTACCTACCCTTACCACCTGGGGGCGGCCCGTCAGGAAGTCCAGGATCCAGTTGCAGAGGGAGGTGTTTAGTCCCAGGGTCCTTAGCTTAGTGATGAGCTTTGAGGGCACTATGGTGTTGAAGGCTGAGCTGTAGTCAATGAATAGCATTCTCACATAGGTGTTCCTTTTGTCCAGGTGGGAAAGGGCAGTGTTTAGCGCAATAGAGTTTGCATCATCTGTGGATCTGTTGGGGCGGTATGCAAATTGGAGTTGGTCTAGGGTTTCTGGGATAATGGTTTTGACTTGAGCCATGACCAGCCTTTCAAAGCACTTCATGGATACAGACGAGAGTGCTACGGGTCTGTAGTCATTTAGGCAGGTTACCTTAGTGTTCTTGGGCACAGGGACTATGGTGGTCTGCTTGAAACATGTTGGTATTACAGACTCAGTCAGGGACAAGTTGAAAATGTCAGTGAAGACACTTGCCAGTTGGTCAGCACATGCTCGGAGAACACGTCCTGGTAATCCGCCTGGCCCTGCGGCCTTGTGAGTAAGACCTTCTTTAAACAGGTCACCATTCACATCGGCTATGGAGAACGTGATCACACTGTAGTCTAGAACAGCTGATGCTCTCATGCATGTTTCATTGTTACTTGCCTCAAATCGAGCCTAGAAGCAGGCAGGCAAGTTCCTATTCAGTTGTCAAAACGTGGGTTGGGACAAGCATGCATTGGCAGGCAAGCTGCAGAAGGACGAGCAGGCTACTATTGCCCATCGTTTCAGTTCAATTTTAATAGCCAACTAGTTTAAAAGGTTTGAGAGGGTTTATCTAATGTTCCCTCATTAGATTTTAGGTTCTCTCACTCTGGCTAGCATTAGTTGTTGATCTTGTTGTTGTTCATGTGCATAGGCAACTGAGGGAGAGAGAGAGAGACTACTTTTTTTATGGTTGTCAACATCAGTAGGACTGTGAAGTTCCCAAATGTAAGAGGACTCAGGTGGTATTTACATAAAAAATCCATTCAGGTGTATTTTGTGGCTTTTGACAAATGCATTCTAATGATCTAAAGTTGCGCTGTTGCTACTGCCTGTAAACACACAGTCCAGTCAAAGTGAATGATGGCACGCCCATGTGGCAAATGGCTTACTTGAATATAGGCCTACTGTAGCTCTGATTGGCTATGGCTATAGAATTTTCACAAATGCCTTACTATACATCATTCCCAAAAATGGTCAGAAAAAAATATATATATTAAAAGGTGTCATATTCTTCCTGGGGGTGTATATGAACAGATTTCATGTCTCTAAAACACTGTCAGTTACACTTAAATTTTACAGACAAAAAGATCACACCTTGTCTAGGGTATTTTTTTTGACGACATTTGGAAAGTTTACCGACAAATTTGCTGACAGGACATCCGACATGTACTTTACTCGCATAAAAACAGTAAGACGGTTCATCCCGATCCCAGGCGGTGTCACACCCGGCCGTGAACGGGAGTCCCATAGTGCGGCACACAATTGGCCCAGGGTCGTCCGGATTAGGGGAGGGTTTTGCAGGGGGGGGGGGGATGGGGGGCTTTACTTGGCTCATCGCTCCTTGTGGCGGACTGGGCGCCTGCAGGCTGACTTCGGGTTCCGGGTTAAGCGAGAGGGTGTTAAGAAACGCGGCTTGGCGGGTCATGTTTCGGGCAGACGCATGACTCAGCGATGAGACAAGATTGTAATCACGAAATTGGGGCGAAAAAGGGGGTAATTAAAAAAAATATATAAATATTTATAATCATTTTTTGAAACTTGGACGGAAACCTGGTTAAAAAAAAACATTAATCAAATATCTTTCAAACATTCATAAACGTTTACCGTGTCTTTGTTCCAGATCTTGATGATCTTGGAGTCTGCAGTCATAACCAGGTCTAGGTGGTCCTGGAAGTTGACAGACTTGATAGGCAGGCCGTAGTAATGGTCTTTTACCAGCAGGGGGCGGCTAGAGCGCAGGTCATAGAGTAGGACCTACAGTACAAGGCAGACAGATCGTCAATGGGGAAACTTCTAGGCCGTTTTTTTCCCATTATGACACACAAGACACCTTCATTGTAAAAGTTCATACCTGCCCAGTGCTTGTTCCGACAGCCATGGTGAGAGAGCCATTAAACTTGAGTGCGCTGACTGATGGCAAGCCCTCCACTCTAAAGACAAACACATTCAGATCATGGATTTGAACAAAGGTGTTTTTCTGCATACATGTAACTGTTCATGTTCTAGTTTTGTACTTACTCTGTTCCCTCTGTGACACTGCTCAGGGCACAGTCTAGCATCCCCACCCGACTTCGTACACGAGGGTCCCAGCACTCCACTTTCCCCTAGCCACCAACAACATAGAGAACATGGTTAGACATACACAGGCACACACCACAAAATGTTGTCAATAGGATTCATGTTATGTCCAATCCATTCACTCTTTACATTTATTTAGATTTTATTTATTTAACCTTTATTTAAACTAGGCAAGTCAGTTAAGAACAAATTCTTATTTACAATGACGGCCTACCTACAGGGTCAGCCATAGTAGTACAGCGACCCTGGAGCAAATTAGGGTTAAGTGTCTTGCTCAAGGCCACAGACAGGTTTGGGCCAGTAACCGAAACCAATGCTCTAACCGCTAGGCTACCTGCCGCCCTAAACATGCACATAGGCTCCACCCACCTCTGCTGTTCCTGAGGCAAACAGTTGATGGACAGGGTTGATGTCACACACATTGTGCTCCCTGTCAGTCAAAGAATTGGCAAAGAGAGACATGATCACACCATATGCATACTGACGAGTTTTGTAACGACTGTTTACCGTATTGTAATGAGGCGATTCCATGTAAGCATGGCCCAAATTTTTTTGGGGTATCTCGGATTGTTCTGTTAAAATTTAACACAAACCATTTTTAGAAACTCATGATGAAAGTTGACAATTTAGGCCCTTTTAAGACCTACAGATGCCACCTGTTAAGACCCAATGATCTGTGAACCGTACGTGATACAGACAACACCATAGCCATTATACTCATAATAGTGTCCTCTAAAATATGGAGTATCCCTACATTCTGAAATACAATTTTACACATTAATTTATTCAACATTAAAACTATTAATATTAAAGTTACTAAACATAGAATTTCTCCCCTATGTGGAAGCTAGGTGAATTTCAAGAACACTGGCTCATTAAAAACAAAAATAGCCATTCCCTGCACCCATTTCACTGTAACATGGTGGAGACTCAGGCTTCAGTATTTACTTTTGGTTTCGTCCACCAGTTTTAAACAGCTGTAAAAACAATAAATTTTGTTATTGAAAATATACAGTACCAGTCAAAAGTTTGGACACCTACTCATTCCAGGGTTTTTCTTTATTTGTTACTATTTTCTACATTGTAGAATAATAGTAAAGACATCAGAACTATGAAATAACACATATGGAATCATGTAGTAACCAAAAAAGTGTTAAATCAATATATATTTCATATTTGAGATTCTTCAAAGTAGCCACCCTTTGCCTTGATGACAGCTTTGCACACTTGGCATTTTCTCAACCAGCTTCATGAGGAATGCTTTTCCAACAGTCTTGAAGGAGTTCCCTTTTGCTTATTTTTTAGACATATTTTTTGGAACAATATACTCTTCAAACACATCACATTTCCAGAGTGCTCTCTGCTGCTTTTGAAGAAATTATCAGTTTTATTGATAGAAATTGACATTATAAGTCATTAACAGAGTTATAAAATTTATAATTTATTCAAAAGTTGCAGAGAGCCCACTCTGGAAATGTGATGTGTTTGAAGAGTATATTGTTCCAAAAAATGTCTAAAAATAAGCAAAACCTTAAAAGGTATGTTGAATAAATAAAAATGTGAAAATGTGTATTTCAGAATAGAAATAAACTCCATAGTTTAGAGCACACTATAAGGAGTATAAAGACACCATATACGGATCATAAGATATTACATCTATAGGTCTAAAAAGGGCCTAAAATATCCACTTTCATTAAGTTTGTGATACAATTAATGTATACAATTGTGAAAACCATTTTAAACATCCTTCCTCCCAATGAAGTTGTGAGAATTGCCAGAACAATCTGTGACATCAAAAGTATTTCCGCGCCATGCTGGCGTGGAATCGGCAGCATAGCTGCCTTCATAAATAAAGTATTGTTGATCTACACTTACACAGCATCTGTCTGAAGGGAGTTGAGGAACCTGCCTTGCTCCAGATTGAGTCTGAATATCTCTGAACTGAAAGAGGAAAAAGGTTTCAGTCTTACTGTGCAACTCTGACTTGTCAAGTTAAAGCCAAGTCTAATGATACACAATAAATCAGGACAGTGAATGATCCACCTCCTTTGGCTTTTAACCCTTACCTTGCCCCAACAAAGTAGAGGTCGCAGGAGGGGTAGTGGTAGGCAAAGTCCCTACCAAACTTGGGAATGCGTGTCTTGTAGTAGTGTCCATGCTGCGAGTGGAACTCCACGTACCGGTTACAGTGCAGAAACACCAGCTACACAAACACAACAATATCAGGTCACATTTACTTAAAGTTTAGAAAAACCCCCACTGCAGGAACAACCAAGGAAGGTAAGCATATCTTACCTTCGAGTAGTCATCGGACAGAATGTCAAAGGCCACAACTGTGAGGGGGGGAAAAAAAACACTTTCAGAACTAGCTACAAGAAAAAAATATCTACTGGTTAAGAATTTTGTCCAATGCAAAAGGTTTATTTATTGGTGACCATCGCATTATAGCATTTGTGTATATTGGGTGTGTGGAAGTCACAAAACATGGCGATGTCTTAAAATTATGTAGACATCCCCATGCACATTTACATAGAAAACTCCTAAATGTCCCTTGTCTGTCACGAATGTTGAATAAAATTATATTTCAAATTAATCTGCAATTTGTCCGTGGTGTTAGTCCCTCAGTTGGTCGAAATAGTTAGTATGCAAACTAACCAAAGTTAACATGCATACTAACCAAAGTCTTGCAGGTGTTTACATGAGCTGTGCTCGAATACCCATATTAACAAACTGTATACTACATACTTAATGAGTATATACTACATAATATTAGTTAATTTTAGTATATTGTAAACAAACTAGTTGAGCGTACTAGCGCTTCGCCAGTCTACCGGGAATTGATGCTGTTGCTATGCAAACTCTTGCTAGCTTGTTAGCATAACAAATGACTAGCTAGAAATTTTACGATTTCAGGTGTGTTACTAAATTCAATCTGGAGTGCTAGAGTGCGCTCTGGGAGTTCGTAAATCCAGAGCGTTGTCAGATTGTCCGTTTGTAAATTCAGAGCGTTTCACTCTCTGAGCATTCAGAGCGCATATTGGACACTGGACACGCTGAGGAATAGGGTTGATCCAATAGTAGTCAAGCACCCAAGCTAACTGGCTAACATTGGCTAGCTACTTCCAGACACAAATGAGAGAACACCTCACTCTGACCATTTAACTAGCCTTAGCATAGCTGGTTAGGCTGTTTTCATGTTGTCCAGAGTGTTGGTGACTGAAACTGTGCTGCTGTCAACAATGTAGTTAGGCTTTTTTGCCGACGTTTACTGACACATTCAACGGGTGTTGAGCGTTCGTAAATTCATCCGTTGTTCGGCGCTCTGGCACACAGACGATGGGGCTCTGAATTCGGAGTAGAATTAACTCCATTGAAACTCACAATGACTATACCACTTAGCTAAGAATTATAAATACACGTTGGGTAGTTAAGTTCGATAGCTAATATACTGCCTGGCAAGTTCAATGTATTAGTAGCCAACTAACGTTAGGTAACTAACTAACATACAGGGACATACTGCTGTAATGCTATGCAGTTCGTAAGGATAGCGCAGCTAACAAATTGTCAGCCAACATAACGTGTAACATGACTTATTTGAAAAGTAATTACTTTATGACATTGCTCAACATTTGTCATAATTAAGGATCGGACCCTTTTTTATTTTTCGCCTAAAATGACATACCCAAATCTAACTGCCTGTAACTCAGGACCTGAAGCAAGGATATGCATATTCTTGATACCATTTGAAAGGAAACACTTTGAAGTTTGTGGAATGCAAAATTAATGTAGGAGAATATAACACATTAGATCTGGTAAAAGATAATACAAATATTTATATATATTTTTTTTTTGTCTCATCTTTGAAATGCAAGAGAAAGGCCATCATCTCACTTAGGAGTACAGGCGCAATTGAGATTAACCACTAGATGGAAGCAGTGTCTGTGCAAAGTTTTAAACTGATCCAATGAACCATTGCATTACTGTTCAAAATGTTGTATAAAGTCGGTTTATTGATACATTGGTTTATTGATACATTTTCAATCACAAAACTGTGCACTCTCCTCAAACAATAGCATGGTATTATTTCACTGTAATAGCTACTGTAAAGAGGAACGTGCAGTTAGATTAACAAGAATTTAAGCTGTCTTCCCATATAAGATATGTGCTGGGAAATGTTCTTGTTACTTACAACGTCATGCTAATCACATTAGTGCACGTTAGCTCAACCGTCCCGTGGGTGGGACACGATCCGCTCTCGGACTTCGGCTGCATATTTTCCGCAATTTACTTGAAATCTGAAAACGTTGTGAAGCCATGCCCATTTCTGAAGATTTGCATTATGGGCCCTAGAAGTACGGAAATAGTGTCCACTGCGTGTATACTTAGTATTTGGCGAATTTTGTACAATATACGGGAAGATTTGGCATACTAACTATATCCATACTATGACCAATAAGCATACTATATACTGAATTCAAGTCACAAATAGTATGGTTAGTATGAGTATTTGAACACAGCTATGGTTTTGCCAGATGATAGAAATTTCTACTTCAGTTCCAGTGCTCTAAAAAGTTGGGTAAACAATACTTTCCTGTGGATATTTAATTTCCGGCAGAGTAAGTTAAAATATAATTGTATTCAACATTCTGGCTTGTAGAGGACCTGAGAGGTACAGTGGGGAGAACAAGTATTTGATACACTGCCGATTTTGCAGGTTTTCCTACTTATAAAGCATGTAGAGGTCTGTAATTTTTATCATAGGTACACTTCAACTGTGAGAGACGGAATCTAAAACAAAAATCCAGAAAATTACATTGTATGATTTTTAAATAATTAATTTGCATTTTATTGCATGACATAAGTATTTGATCACCTACCAACCAGTAAGAATTCCGGCTCTCACAGACCTGTTAGTTTTTCTTTATGAAGCCCTCCTGTTCTCCACTCATTACCTGTATTAACTGCACCTGTTTGAACTCGTTACCTGTATAAAAGACACCTGTCCACACACTCAATCAAACAGACTCCAACCTCTTCACAATGGCCAAGACCAGAGAGCTGTGTAAGGACATCAGGGATAAAATTGTAGACCTGCACAAGGCTGGGATGGGCTACAGGACAATAGGCAAGCAGCTTGGTGAGAAGGCAACAACTGTTGGCGCAATTATTAGAAAATGGAAGAAGTTCAAGATGACGGTCAATCTCCCTCGGTCTGGGGCACCATGCAAGATCTCACCTCGTGGGGCATCAATGATCATGAGGAAGGTGAGGGATCAGCCCAGAACTACACGGCAGGACCTGGTCAATGACCTGAAGAGAGCTGGGACCACAGTCTCAAAGAAAACCATTAGTAACACACTTCGCCGTCATGGATTAAAATCCTGCAGCGCACCAAGGTCCCCCTGCTCAAGCCAGCGCATGTCCAGGCCCGTCTGAAGTTTGCCAATGACCATCTGGATGATCCAGAGGAGGAATGGTAGAAGGTCATGTGGTCTGATGAGACAAAAATAGAGCTTTTTGGTCTAAACTCCACTCGCCGTATTTGGAGGAAGAAGAAGGATGAGTACAACCCCAAGAACACCATCCCAACCGTGAAGCATGGAGGTGGAAACATCATTCTTTGGGGATGCTTTTCTGCAAAGGGGACAGGACGACTGCACCGTATTGAGGGGAGGATGGATGGGGCCATGTATCGCGAGATCTTGGCCAACAACATCCTTCCGTCAGTAAGAGCATTGAAGATGGGTCGTGGCTGGGTCTTCCAGCATGACAACGACCCGAAACACACAGCCAGGGCAACTAAGGAGTGGCTCCGTAAGAAGCATCTCAAGGTCCTGGAGTGGCCTAGCCAGTCTCCAGACCTGAACCCAATAGAAAATCTTTGGAGGGAGCTGAAAGTCCGTATTGCCCAGCGACAGCCCCGAAACCTGAAGGATCTGTATGGAGGAGTGGGCCAAAAGCCCTGCTGCAGTGTGTGCAAACCTGGTCAAGAACTACAGGAAACGTATGATCTCTGTAATTGCAAGCAAAGGTTTCTGTACCAAATATTAAGTTCTGCTTTTCTGATGTATCAAATACTTATGTCATGCAATAAAATGCAAATTAATTACTTAAAAATCATACAATGTGATTTTCTGATATTTTTTTTTGTTGATTCCGTCACTCACAGTTGAAGAGTACCTATGATCAAAATTACAGACTTCTACATGCTTTGTAAGTGGGAAAACCTGCAAAATCGGCAGTGTATCAAATACTTGTTCTCCCCACTGTACCTTTCCAGAATCAAACACTGTCATAATCCAGCCGGTTTATTTAGAAATTCAGTGACTGGTCCCCAGGAAGGTGTGTGTTTGCTTGAAAATGTGTGTGTCTGTCTGCACCGTAGTTAAATATTAAGGACAGAGTAAGTGGTTTAGGCCTGTGAGCTTTCATTAGTGGAGTCAGGACTGGCTGACACCATAACTGAGATAGCTGGATCCTCTTCCTATCGACCAGCCACTCACTTCACAATAAAAGGAGGGAGGGATACTTGCAATGATTCCCATAGCACATCAGAGTTCCAGTGGACCATAGAAGCAGAATGATCACCCTATGAATATGTAACAATATAACTACTGGGTCTATCACTTACCGTCCGAATCCAGACACCGTTCAAATTTCAAAGACAACTGATAGGTGTCATAGCATCGGATCCTGGGTTTGTATGTGCCTAAAAGGATGTTAAAAGAAAGTGACAAATCCACACATAACAGCAATCAGTGTTTTCCACAAGCACGTGGAGTTTTCAGCCAAATAGAACAATTATCCAGCCAAGATCCCCGGGGCTAGAGTTAAGAATTTTTTGCAGCTCCATTTTGGTAGCCTCTGGTACATTCGGATTCCATCCGAAATACACAGTGAAATTATTGAATATTTTATTGAGATTACCTCCCAGATTGGAAACATTTGTTGTGGTATTGTGTTTACAATTTAAATTACTGAAAATGTACAGATTCAGTGTGTTCGTTTTTTTTTTATATTGTCTAGGCCTACTGTATATGATCAGGTCTATTTAAATAAGAGAACATTAAAGTTCTCTTTTTTACATTTAACCTAAAAATGTAAAAAAGTATTTTAGTGAAAGTTATGAATTGCCACAATTGTTTGTTCTTCAAAGTATGTATTTTATTACAACAGAAACATTTATTAAAATAGCCCAAATGATCTAGAAGAAATTTATTAAAAAGGTTCAATATAAAAAAATATCCAACAAATTGTGTGATGGGCACTTTTTCAAATGGAAAAATGGCTCTAAAATAAACAGAACAGATGCTCATTTAAGTTTTGGGTCCATACATGTTAAGAGAAGAGGGAGAACTACATAAAATATTGAACAAATGTCAAATGTTTGCAACTCTTTGTGAATTTCAGTATGTAATTTAGATTTTAAAAAAAGACTTGTTTAACAACTAACCCACAGATATCTGCAATACAGGTATGATTTAAGAAGGCAGGTGTTAATCAAGGGCTTTGCTACACTTTGATTCAATCCGTAGACCTATATCAATATCTTTGAAAATACCATATAATTATCATTAGCTTTTAAAACAGATACATTTGTTTTCTTTAATGATATTTTGGAACGGAGTGAGACTATCACTCCACTAGCCTACACATTGTTCCTGCAGTGTGGATGATTCACTATCTTCATGGAATGTTTTCATAATTTATCTGCACATAACCGGGAGCCAAATGTACGGCTCTTACCGACACAATTCAGTAGGCTACTGATGAGTCACTCACATAAAGTCACTGTCTGGCAAGTCCTGATGGACCTCATACAGAAAAAAAATATATATATTTTGTTTACTTGTCCCAATGCAATACCATGGACATACACTACCATTCAAAGGTTTGGGGTCACTTAGAAATGTCCTTGTTTTTTTAAATAAGAGCACATTTTCTGTCCATTAAAATAACATCAAATTGATCAGAAATAGTGTAGACATTGTTAATGTTGTAAATTACTATTGTAGCTGGAAACGGCTGATTATTAATGGAATATCTACATAGGCATACAGAGGCCCATTATCAGCAACCATCACTCCTGTGTTCCAATGGCACGTTGTGTTAGCTAATCCAAGTTTATCATTTTAAAAGGCTAATTGATCATTAGAAAACCCTTTTGCAATTATGTTAGCACAACTGAAAACTGTTGTGCTGATTAAAGAAGCAATAAAACTGGCCTTCTTTAGACTAGTTGTGTATCTGGAGCATCAGCATTTGTGGGTTCGATTACAGGCTCAAAACGGCCAGAAACAAAGAACTTTCTTCTGAAACTCGTCGGTCTATTCTTGTTCTGATAAATGAAGGCTATTCCATGTGAGAAATGGCCAAGAAACTGAAGATTGCGTACAACGCTGTGTACTACTCCCTTCACAGACCAGCGCAAACTGGCTCTAACCAGAATAGAAAGAGGAGTGGGAGGCCCCGGTGCACAACTGAGCAAGAGGACAATAGTACCCGCAAAACACCAGTCTCAATGTCAACAGTGAAGAGGCGACTCTGGGATGCTGGCCTTCTAGGCAGTAGCAAAGAAAAAGCCATATCTCATACTGGCCAATAAAAATAAAAGATTAAGATGGGCAAAAGAACACAGACACTGGACAGAGGAAGATATGGCTTTTTCTTTGCAACTTGGCCAGCATCCCGGAGTCGGCTCTTCACTGTTGACGTTGAGACTGGTGTTTTGAGGGTACTATTTAATGAAGATGCCAGTTGAGGACTTGTGAGGCGCCTGTTCCTCAAATGTAATATTATTTTAAATGGACACAAAAAATGTGCTTTTCTTTCAAAAACAAGGAAAGTTCTAAGCGACCCCAAACTTTTGAACGGTAGTGTATAACTACATTGGATGCTTTATGAATGGCAAGGATATATGAGATCGACTTCTTTCAGTCAGTTCAACACCATTTATAAACTAGTCAAGCTTGCTGTTCGTCAATGAAATCACAGTAAGGCGATGTACCAGCACTTTGTGGCTGTATATGAAACACGCAAAATAAAATAAATAAATGTTCCAGAAAACAAAAGGCTAAGTGATTTCGACTCATATGGGACATGCAAATTGGCTCATAGACGATGAAGCAGCATCATGCTTGGCAAACTTTTTTTGGGGACTTGTGAATTGTAAAAAAGCAGCCCAGTTCATGTAGGTGGCAAAAGTACACAGCTGAAAATGAGTGTGTAACTGACAGCCAGCGCTAGTGGAAAACACTGCAATTACTTACAATCATTTACTGTTCTACTCTACTAAAATGCTAAATTTAATCTGACAGTAAGCCAAATACTCACCTGCTGCAAGAATAAACTGTCCATCCCTTGACACTTTGATTGAGGTGCACACTGTGGGCATCTCAAAGTCCTGGATGAGCTCGATCCTGCGTTGGATGTCTGAGAAAAACATTAGGGTGGTGACGAGTGAGCACAAGAAAATGTACAGACTGACAACTTGGCCAGCTTACAAACACCTGTAAGACATTGACATTAGTAAAATGAATACTCACCAACATCTTTATTTTGCAATGCCCTTTTCTTCCGATCTGAGAGCCACTAGTAAACAAATATTGAGACGTGTGTTATCACATAATCTGATTATTATTACTGAACTCATACCCAATTTCACAGCAATATAAACCTCCATGCTTACTGGCCATGGCTGAAGCTAGCTGGCTGGCTAACGTTAGTTGCTTGGCATGCCTTTGCTTTCAGACTGAGAGCAATAGCTAATATAAAAATGACTTAGCTAGGGCAATTTAATGGGTTATCAATCGGTGATCAAAGTAGCATATATTAGCAGTAGCTAGCTAACTAGAGTATTTGAATTGTAAGTTAGCTTGCTAGCTAGCTACTAAGGCAAACTTGTCTTACCTCTGGAAGAGACTTTCCGTGGCTTAAATTATAAATCTTCACATCATTCACACTGGATATCTGCATTGTCGAGACTGTCAAATATACTTTCCACTCCTAAGACTAATTTACAATAATTTTAAGTTCTAAGTATTAAAAATGCATGCCCCACGTTGCCAGAAACAACACGAAGTCTTGGTCTTCATTATTTAGGTCCGTGTGGAAACGTGGAAGCCACAAAACAATAGATATGGTTCCTTCTACTTGTTTTTCTTCGGTGGCATCCAACGTTATGGTGCATTACCGCCACCTACTGTACTGGAGTGTGGACCAGCGACAGGGAGAAACTAAATCCTACATGCCAGCTCCGTTGCTCCTTAAAAAAATATAACAAAATATTTGAGACTATATCTAATGACGTTCTACTCAAAATACTATTTAAACTCTCTATTTCCCTCTGATACTGCCCACACTGTAGCAATACAGTCGTGGCCAAAAGTTTTGAGAATGACACAAGTATTGGTCTCCACAAAGTTTGCTGCTTCAGTGTTCTTAGATCTTTATGTCAGTAGTTACTATGGTACACTGAAGTATAATTACAAGTATTCCATAAGTGTCAAAGGCTTTCATTGACAATGACATTCAGTTTATGCAAAGAGTCAATATTTGCAGTGTTGACCCTTCTTTTTCAAGACCTCTGCAATCCACCCTGGCATGCTGTCAATTAACTTCTGGGCCACATCCTGACTGATGGCAGGCCATTCTTGCATAATCAATGCTTAGAGTTTGTCAGAAGTTGTGGGTTTTTGTTTGTCCACCCGCCTCTTGAGGATCGACCACAAGTTTTCAATGGGATTAAAGTCTGGGGAGTTTCCTGGCCATGGACCCAAAATGTTGTTCCCCGAGCCACTTAGTTATCACTTTTGCCTTATGGCAAGGTGCTCCGTCATGCTGGAAAAGGCACTGGTCGTCACCAAACTGTTCTTGGATGGTTGGGAGAAGTTGCTTTCTGAGGATGTGTTGGTACCATTCTTTATTCATGGCTGTGTTCTTAGGCAAAATTGTGAGTGAGCCCACTCCCTTGGCTGAGAAGCAACCCCACACATGAATGGTCTGAGGATACTTTACTGTTGGCATGACACAGGACTGATGGTAGCGCTCACCTTGTCTTCTCCGGACAAGGTGTTTTCCGGATGGCCCAAACAATCGGAAAGGGGATTCATCAGAGAAAATGACTCTACCCTAGTCCTCAGTAGTCCAATCCCTGTACCTTTTGCAGAATATCAGTCTGTCCCTGATGTTTTTCCTGTGGCTTCTTCGCTGCCCTTCTTGACACCAGGCCATCCTCCAAAAGTCTTAGCCTCACTGTGCGTGCAGATGCACTCACACCTGCCTGCTGCCATTCCTGAGCAAGCTCTGCACTGGTGGTGCTCCGATCCCGCAGCTGAATCAACTTTAGGAGACGGTCCTGGCACTTGCTGGACTTTCTTGGGCGCCCTGACGCCTTCGTCACAACAATTTAACCTCTCTCCTTGAAGTTCTTGATGATCTGATAAATGGTTGATTTAGGTGCAATCTTACCAGCAGCAATATCTTTGCCTGTGAAGCCCTTTTTGTGCAAAGCAATGATGACGGCACGTGTTTCCTTGCAGGTAACCATGGTTGACAGAGGAAGAACAATGATTTCAAGCACCACCCTCCTTTTAAAGCTTCCAGTCTGTTATTCTGACTCAATCAGCATGACAGAGTGATCTCCAGCATTGTCCTCGTCAACACTCTCACCTGTGTTAACGAGACAATCACTGACATGATGGCAGCTGGTCGTTTTGTGTCAGGGCTGAAATGCAGTGGACATGTTTTTTTGGGAAAAAGTTCATTTTCATGGCAAATTAACTTTGCAATTAATTGCAATTAATCTGATCACTCTTCATGACTTTCTGGAGTATATGCAAATTTCCATCATCAACACTGAGGCAGCAAACTTTGTGGAGACCAATACTTTTGTCATTCTCAAAACTTTTGGCCACGACTACACATGCTCCACGGTCTCTGTTTCCTGGCAATAATCACACTTTCCTGTTGGATGCTTTCCTATCACCCTTAATATTGTAAAACTTTCTGCCGCTTCCTACTGTCCTCCCAGACTTTCCTATGTACTTGAAATAAATGCCTGCCCTATTCCACTGCTCCTGCCATCTCTGTCCATATCAGGCTTTTTGCCTCTGCCTTGCTCATTGAAACTACAACATCAACATCCCCATTACTAAGTGCTTGTTTAGCCAGTACATTAACCGCCTCGTTCCCCTCCACATGGGCTGGGACCCAAGTAAATCTTATCTGTATACCCAACACTGCACAAGAATCAGAGCAAAGAACTACTCTGTCTGGCATGACTTCCTCCACCCACTGCAATGGCAACAGTATGGTCATCAACTCCGCCGTATATACAGCCAGGTGATCTGTAATACGTTTCCTGACTTCCACCCCACATTCATGCACTAAAAAAATGCTGACCCAGTACGGCCTGTCCTTGGATCTTTTGAACCATCTGTGTAAATGGTCACAAAATCCTGGTACACAGTATCCAGACATCTCTTAAACAAATCAGATGGATCAACACTCCCCCTAGTCTCTCCAACACTTATAGATCAACTCCTGGAGGCGGGAGTAGCCATGGTAGATTTTTAAGCTTGTGTTCTGTCTTCACTCATGTTCCCAGCATGCCTGTAAAATTCCTTTCGCAGGATGAGACACCCCATGTCCCTGAAGGATGACCCAATAATTAATTGCCAGCTGCTGTCTCCTAATCTGCAATGGCATATCCGAAACGCCCCACTACATATTCTGAGTGCTTGCCCCTGTATGACATCTAGCCTTACCAATGAGGTCCGGGCTGCCGAACCATAAGCTATATTGCCATAGTCTATTACAGATCGGATCAGTGCAACATACAATCAATTCAATGTGTTCTGCCTAGGTCAGTCTAGTGTCAAAGTATTCCCCAAGGAACCTGGAGGCCCCCACCCTCTCCAAGTTTTGTCCCATATAACCTCAAGTGTACCTCATCTTCCACCTTCCTCCTGGTAAAGACCTCAGTCTGAGTTCTCTACAGAGAATCTGAATCCCCACATTAATGCCTAGGGCTCTACCTCATCAATTGCTTCCTGTACCTTCCTGACTATGTATGGCACATTTCTTCACTCTTCCCCACTAATCACGCTCTCCTGTGGTGTACCGTTATCCACCCGGTAGCTCCCTACCCTCATCTGGATAGACCTTCCAAACAGGAAATCCTTTATCCAGTTGTACATTCTTCCTCCTACCCCCATAATATTAAGCTTGATTAACAACCCCTCCTTCCACATCATATCATAGGCCTTCTCCACATCAAAAAGACAGGTTCAAAATTTTCCCTTTTTACCTGAGCCTTCCTGAACCCACTCAGATTTGGCAATACTAGCCCCCTGCTCTCCAGGAAGTAAGTTAGCCTCTCCGTAATCATACATTCCATAATCTTACATACATGTGATGTTAAGGCTATTGGCGGATACCTTGTTGGCCTCGTTGGGTCCTTACCTGGCTTCCGGATTGGTACCACTAAAGGGGAAGGGGGATACTAGTCTACTGCCTCCTTTCAACTGCCTGATAGTTTCCTATCCTCCCACATTCGGTTGTACAACACCGATACCTCAGTGTCTCATCACTAAGATGTGCCAACAAAACATAGCACACCTCATCTTGCCTTACCTATTGCCCTTATCATCTCTGCCATGGTAAATGGTTCATTCAACATCATTTACATGCTCCCTCCTATCCAGCACTGCAGGGTGCTCCTCTCTCGTTCTCTCTCTCCCCCTCTGCCCCTGCTCTGACAAATTTGCAGAGCTATGCACTTGGACAAATGCTTTGGCCATCATCTCTGCCTTCTCCTCATCTGTTACTGCCACATCCTTCCCACTCGTCAACACTGGATAACCCCACTCCCTTCTGACCCCACTCACCCTCTTAATCACTTCTCCCACAGGTGTCGCCCTTCCAATGGTGTCACAGAACCGATGCCAACATGACCTCTTTGCCTGGCAGGTAGTTCTCCTCACCAGGGCCTGCTTATGAATCAGATTTTGGAAGTTAAGTGTCCTTTTCAGTACTCTAAATGCCCTGTTCCTATTCCTCGCCATTGCCCCACACTCCTCCGTCCACCATGGGACTGCTCTCCTCCTCCTCCTCCTCCCTAAACTCTAAGGTTTAGCCTCAGTAGCTGCCCCCACTAATACTGTTCTCACCCAGTTATTCATGCTATCCACATCCCCTCTCATATCCACCCGAGCCATTACCTACTCACTCAGCTCCTGAAACTGATCCCACTTCGCCCTTCCAAACACCCACCTGCCTACTCCATCCACTGACACCTCCTCCTCCCTCCGGCCTACTGTGCATACTATGGGGTAATGATCAATCCCTACTGTCGACTCCTTCCATACCTCCCACTCACCAGAGTGAGGTCCAAGACAGACTCTTTCCCTGTGGCTACATCAATCCTGGTCCCTTGGCCATCATTCAGGCACACCAGATCTTTCATTTCTATCAGATTTTGCCTCTCTTGGCCATTTCCATCCATCCGTTTCACCCCAGTGCGAGTTGTGGGCATTAAAATCCCCACAACACATTACCTTACTTCTATCCTGGCCCTCCTCCCTCTCCAGCACTTCCAGGTCCAAAATCTAACAGGGATTATTATAGTAGTTCACTACCACTAGCACCCCTCCTCTCAACCACACCCCCACCACCACATATTCCTGTTCAATACCTTTGCCTAGCATCATGTAAGGAAGTCCTTGCTTTATGAAGGTGGCACATCCCCCTCCCCCTACATCACTGTCTCTATGAACCACTGCACATCCCTGTATGATAAATTCCAGTCGGTTTGAGCCATGTTTCCTGCACAGTAGCTGGCATATCTACAATGAACAGCTTGAACTCCTGCCCATTAGCCAACAGGCTTCGAACATTCCATTGTAGTACTACCATCATAACTAAGATCCAGTAATACATGACTCCACCCTCGGCTGATTGAGGTAATCTCTAACCTCTTCCCATGTCAACCGTGTCATACTCAGACGTCTCCCAGCATCTTTCACGATTAGCTGAATCCTCTCTGTTTTAGACTCTACTTTAGCAGTGCTATTGATAGCTCCTGCTATGAACGTCACTAGCTTTCTCTTATCTATGTATACCATATCGCCGCCCACCTGCCCCGCAATCCCCGGTCTAGATGCTCCTACATTCTTAGAAATAAGAGTTCCAAAAGGGTTCTTCAGCTGTCCCCATAGGAGAACCCTTTGAGGAACCATTTTCGGTTCCAGATAGAACTATTTTGGGTTCCATGTAGAACCCTCTGGGGAAAGAACAAAATATGTATGTATTAATTCTAATATTATAAAATAGCGCAAAAGGAGCTTATAGAGCACGCTGAAGCATGGTGCTAATCAAATCCTCTTGATAATCAAATGTGTTAACTGTAATTTTTTAAAATGTAAAGTATAATTTTTGCCATTCACCTTATAATTAATTATATGTGTGTAGCTACTAGGCCTACCACCTGCAAAAAGCCTGGGCTTTTGTGGTGATAGTCCTACATCTGGAACTGATCAATCCCTTTTAGTGCATGCTCCTCTAGCTGTTCTACTTCTATCACTACACTCGTGGCAGCAGTGGGATAATCCTTTGTGCAGTGGCAGATTTTCCATTAGGCAACTAAGGCAATTGCCAATGGCCTCACGTCATCGGGGCCAGGTGAAATTGGCATAATTCCGTTGAATAATACATTTTCTGTTTTTCCTTCTAACAATTTGGCTAGTAGCCATTACAATCCAATCCCTGGAAGCTATGACTTTTCAGGAACATATACGTGTCTTCTATTTCCCTCTAATGCATTTTCACACACTTTGTCATATTATACATATACGTTATACATCATACATCTTTATCATATTATGAACATGGAAACTTGGTTGCAGTTTGTATCTGTGCTAGAATGTTTAAAAAGTCCATAAAATGAAAAATATATATTTTGGTATTGGTCGATGTTACAAAGAAAATATCAGCCATAGGTATTGTCCAAGAATTTACACATCATGAATCCCTATCTTGAAAGTGTAAAAATATATAGAAAATATGTAGAAATGATAATGGACGTATATATTTTAAAACAACTGCCCTTTTTTTGGCCCACAAATTGCTTTTGATTAACAAATCGGTCAGAGAAAAGAAATCTGTGCGGACCTCCATCGAATTCTGATGCAAATACCTTTACTTGTGAAGGGCATTTGAAGTCTTTTCAGTTAGCCATTACATTCTGCTTCGTTCACCTAAAAGAGCCGGCTCCAAACAGCTCAGTAGCCATGATTGCGTTAAATAGACATGGGCTGGGGCCTCAGCTGACCTCTGCCTGGGGCCTCCAAATCATTAAGTCCGCCCCTGGGTTTGTGCATATTTAAAGGTGTAAATAATAATAATAATGTTTAAAATAAGAGGTCTAGACCTAATCTCCTTGGACCCTTATCTCCATGGAAAATGTTATGTACACTAGTGTTGTACACTCGCTAAAAGGCACATCACACACTCACTCACTCACTCACTCACTCACTCACTCACTCACTCACTCACTCACTCACTCACTCACTCACTCACTCACTCACTCACTCACTCACTCACTCACTCACTCATTAATTCATTCACAAAGAAGAAGTCAGTGCATGGATATGGCAAACTTGAGAGGATGCCCATGAATAAGCAATGTGACTGGCCGTAGGTAAATGTTTGCGCATTTACCTGTTCCTTCTCAGTGATGTAACAATGCTCATCTTAGCGGATGGCTGTCCTGTCCTCCTCAACACTTCGCCCAGATGTTCGGCTCGGGAAGCGGTGAAATTCCTTCTTCCCACCCTACTAACGTCTGAACATCTGTGAGTGTGGCACGGAATAGGGGATTTAACTAACAGTATGTTAAAACAGATTTGTCTTTTTACAGTTGCTGTCGGATGTGTTTATTTTCTGATGTAGACCACCTGTTGACCTGTCAGTTATTAGAGTGCACTTCATTATGTTGATGGACTCAATTATAACAATATGGGGAGGAAATCAGAGATTAAAGTACTGGCTAAGTGGCAGAATTGAATGATTGTTCCCAGGTAAATCCACATGAAATGGCCTGTAAGACTAAGGTGTATGGTTTCTCATTACTTTATAAATTATCCATTATTTAGAACATGTCCAGTACATGTTCTAAATAATTTAATGAATTGCAGTATGCGACGCTGTGCTACTGTATATACAGTCATGTGAAAAAGTAAGTACACCCCCTGGAAAGTCTTTTTGTACATCTTTGGACAGATGTCAAAGTGCATGGGTACACTGTCAGAAAGAGACTGCACAAACTTGGCCTACATGGGAGGTCAGGAAGGAAGAAGCCTCTGCTCTCAAAAAAGAATATCAAGACACAACTGACTTTACCCAGGTGTTGTCTGGCAAAAGTCAGTTGTGTCTTGATATTATTTTTTGAGAGCAGAGGCGTCTTCCTTCCTGCCAAGTTTGTGCAGTCTCTTTCTGACAGTGTACCCATGCACTTTGACATTGATTGTGGCAAGAGAGGCCTGTAGATACCTTGATGTTACCCTGGGGTTCTTAGAGACTTCTATGAGGATCTTTCGGTCAGCTCTTGGGCTGACTTTGGTGGGACAACCTGTCCTAGGTAGTGGGACAGTGGAATGATGTACTTCGAATTGCTTGGAAATGGAATGATGTACTTCGAATTGCATGGAAATGGATTTGTAGTCTCTCCCAGACTCATGGACATCAATAATCTTTCTTCTGAGGGCCTCGGGTAGGTCTTTTGATCTTTGAATGATGTGTTACCACACACCCAAACCAGACCAATTTTCTTATCTTTATGGTACGCTGGAACCTCCTAAGTGTCTCTCTAATGTTTTCTAATAATTTGCACTTGTTTTGGTACCTACAGTGAGGAGAACAAGTATTTGATACACTGCCGATTTTGCAGGTTTTCCTACTTACAAAGCATGTAGAAGTCTGTAATTTTTATCATAGGTACACTTCAACTGTGAGAGACGGAATCTAAAACAAAAATCCAGAAAATCACATTGTATGATTTTTAAATAATTAATATGCATTTTATTGCATGACATAAGTATTTGATCACCTACCAACCAGTAAGAATTCCGGCTCTCACAGACCTGTTAGTTTTTCTTTAAGAAGCCCTCCTGTTCTCCACTCATTACCTGTATTAACTGCACCTGTTTGAACTCGTTACCTGTATAAAAGACACCTGTCCACACACTCAATCAAACAGACTCCAACCTCTCCACAATGGCCAAGACCAGAGAGCTGTGTAAGGACATCAGGGATAAAATTGTAGACCTGCACAAGGCTGGGATGGGCTACAGGACAATAGGCAAGCAGCTTGGTGAGAAGGCAACAACTGTTGGCGCAATTATTAGAAAATGGAAGAAGTTCAAGATGACGGTCAATCTCCCTCGGTCTGGGGCACCATGCAAGATCTCACCTCGTGGGGCATCAATGATCATGAGGAAGGTGAGGGATCAGCCCAGAACTACACGGCAGGACCTGGTCAATGACCTGAAGAGAGCTGGGACCACAGTCTCAAAGAAAACCATTAGTAACACACTATGCCGTCATGGATTAAAATCCTGCAGCGCACGCAAGGTCCCCCTGCTCAAGCCAGCGCATGTCCAGGCCCGTCTGAAGTTTGCCAATGACCATCTGGATGATCCAGAGGAGAAATGGGAGAAGGTCATGTGGTCTGATGAGACAAAAATAGAGCTTTTTGGTCTAAACTCCACTCACCGTGTTTGGAGGAAGAAGAAGGATGAGTACAACCCCAAGAACACCATCCCAACCGTGAAGCATGGAGGTGGAAACATCATTTTTTGGGGATGCTTTTCTGCAAAGGGGACAGGACGACTGCACCGTATTGAGGGGAGGATGGATGGGGCCATGTATCGCAAGATCTTGGCCAACAACCTCCTTCCCTCAGTAAGAGCATTGAAGATGGGTTGTGGCTGGGTCTTCCAGCATGACAACGACCCGAAACACACAGTCAGGGCAACTAAGGAGTGGCTCCGTAAGAAGCATCTCAAGGTCCTGGAGTGGCCTAGCCAGTCTCCAGACCTGAACCCAATAGAAAATCTTTGGAGGGAGCTGAAAGTCCGTATTGCCCAGCAACAGCCCCGACCTGAAGGATCTGGAGAAGGTCTGTATGGAGGAGTGGGCCAAAATCCCTGCAGCAGTGTGTGCAAACCTGGTCAAGAACTACAGGAAACGTATGATCTCTGTAGTTGCAAACAAAGGTTTCTGTACCAAATATTAAGTTCTGCTTTTCTGATGTATCAAATACTTATGTCATGCAATAAAATGCAAATTAATTACTTAAAAATCATACAATGTGATTTTCTGGATTTTTGTTTTAGATTCCGTCACTCACAGTTGAAGAGTACCTATGATAAAAATACAGACTTCTACATGCTTTGTAAGTGGGAAAACCTGCAAAATCGGCAGTGTATCAAATACTTGTTCTCCCCACTGTAATTCAAATGTTAGTCATTTTGTGTGATGGTAAAGGTAGGGGTGTACTAACTTTTTCCCCATAAGATTTTTTTTTTGTTTATTTTAATTACATAACATTTTCCCCAAAAACCTTTTTTTTGTGTGATTTGTTAAATTGGGTAACCTTTATTTGTCAATCCTGTTGAAGTGAAAATTACATATCCATCTGTCCAAATATGTAAAAAAAAAAACTTTCCAGGGTGTGTCCTTACTTTTTCACATGACTGTAGCTGCATATGATTTGAAATCTGGTCCACATTATAAATTACTGTTTTTTTTCCCTAGGTTATTGGAAGAAAGGGGATCCTGATCCGACAGGACCAGCTCACAGGCAGAGAGAGGCGACAGGACCAGCTCAGTCTCTGGAGAAACTCAAGCACTCTGTAGCCAAAACCAATCTGGCCTCCAGCTTCAAGTTCTCCATTCCAGAATTGAAGGTTAGGATTTGTGTCTCAAAGCTACCAAGAGGCTCAAATGGAAGAACAAGGTCACTTGGCTTGGAGCGTCTTGCCTTCATCGACTTCCCAAGCATGACATAACTTCAACATTTCTATATACAGTAGCAGCACACATCTGACAACACAGCAGCTTGATAGTAATGAATGATAACACTGAGATCCACTAGAAATTCAAGTTTAATGAGACTACAGTTGGACAAGTATTTCCACCTCACTGTCAATATGCCATGCAACACAGTATATCTGTGGTGACTGATGGTGTTTAGTACAGCAGTGGTCAGACTCAGAGTATCGAATATTTACAGAGGATGAAGGTGTTCTGTTGCCTTCTCTGGTGAAGTGATGTGCTCACATTTCCCTCTTCAAGTGGAGGTTTAGAGCCAGCCTTTCATAAGGGTTTTCATTTAACCAATTTCAGTCAACTTGATCGATAAAGTCTACTAGCCTCTCCAATGTTTCAATTAAAGCTCAATTAAACATATAAATGTTTTCTGCTCCCTGCTTTGAGGCTATGTGAGATGTAATTTAAGCCCGCCAGTAACCTGTTATAAGCTTAAATTTCAAGTGCTATGACTATAACATTTTTACTTTTAATCTCCCAGGTTGGAACATTGGACATCCTCCTGGTTGTGTCTCCAAACTGGAAACTCAAGTTGCAAGGTAAAATACATTTTCAGGGTTATGTCGGTGTGTTATGTGCCTGTGTGCTTCCTCACTGTGTTACGGCTATATTTACTCTGCTAACTGTTAGGTTTCTCTCATGATTAATTTATGTTTGAAGGATGCTGAAATTTTGTTCCCTGCTTTTCCATTGGCTAGAATAATGAGCTGGGCAGGCTGAAGTTGTTAGTTAGAAATGCCTTAATGACTTAGTGTACTAATTAGCAGGATATTGGGAAGGGTTTTGCTCTCATGAGCCCCGGAAGTCTGAGTTTACTTTTAGGAAACTGTTGACCATTGCTATCAGCAGAGACTGAATCCTGTAGTCTCTCATTACATCCCCTACCTTTTTTATTTGTAGAGGTCTTTGTTTTCCTTGTGACAGACAAAGACAATTTGTAAAGTCATATGGCTCTGGTGATGTTTATTCCCTGTCATGATCACCTCCTTGTTTTCCAGAGTAATGCAGAGGACAGCTCAGTGCATGGCGGAGGTGATGGAGCAGTCCAGTGATAAAGTGGCGGAGAACGCCCTGGCTAACGGCGGTGAGTCCAAGTGACAGTTACCCTACCCTTGGCCTGGGGCCCTGGGGGGACATGAGGACAGCTCATAATAATGTAAGGAACGGAGCAAATGGAATGGAAAATTACATTGTTTTACAGTAGTTTAGAAGAATCTGTCAGATTATTTGTGTGTGTGTTTGTGTGTGTTGTGTTACAGGGCGAGCTATGCGCATCCTACTTTCTCTCTTCATGTTGACAAATAATGACTGTACATCGCATATCTGTGTTTTCTCAGCACATTCAAGATATGAAGCTGTATTTATTCCAGAAATGTTTCGGAGCCTGAACAGGTAAAATAAATTGGGTGATGGACATTTCATGACTCGGATTTAGCCCATTTTCGATCAGACAATATTACAAATCATGTAAGAATATCTCCTAAACATTTTAAAACGTTAGCTGTCACCTTGAGGCTTGTTAGCTACCTAGGCTACAAGTTAGCTTTTACCCCCATCAAGCCTAATTATCTAACTTTCTTGATTCTAGTTACTAAGATAAATAAAACATCTCAAATTAACTAGTCACTTTAGCGTTAAAAAGTGTTGTTGTCCGGTCTCGAGACCACATAATGAGTGGCTCGGTGTCGGATAACCAGCCGAGACCAGCGTTGTAAAATCTAATAATTACCGACTTCAAGCTCATAAAACCGCTTCGCCAGGCCAAACATGTACACTCCTTTCTTGAAATATTAATACAGTATCTTAACAGCCTTTATATACTGTATATTATAGACCAGTGGCAGTCGATGCCGTTTAAGATGAGGGAGGACATTTGTTTTTTTTAACGAGCATGGCCTTATTTCTATTACAGCATAATGGTTGACTGTCATTCATATTCCATTTACCCAGTTCAATGTAAAAGCTATAGGTTTAGGCTACTACATGATACTTGAATTTTCCCTATACCCACCATGAGGTTTCTACAACCTAGCCTATGAATTAAAGTTTACAACATAGGTGCACACAGGTCGAGAGAGAAACAATGACACATGGACAGAGTGACACATTCAATACAGCCTTGCACACTCTTGCCTACATCTAGGTGATATAGGGTGTAATCATTAGTCCAACAGTTGCAAACGAGAGTTTCTATTGGACAAATTCAGGTATGTTTATCCCCGTTTTGTTCCATTTAAGAAACGTTTTTCAACAGAATCGGCGGAATGAATACACCCCTGATCACACGTAAACACATTTCACTTTCATAACAACCACATTGTATTCCTTCTTGCATCTATGCTCTCTCCTTCTCTCACATTTTCCCTTTGTCATTTGTGGACTTCAATGAACACATTAGCTGTATGTGACCAGGTGGAAAAATGTTTATGGCTTTTTGCCATAAACATAACACCAGTCACAGACAGAAACACAGAATGAGGCTGGAACTTAAAAGGCTTTCATCTACTGTTTGTTTTTTTACAATACTTTTTATAATGCATTCCATTCTTTATATCACTGTGCTGCAATAACATCCACAATGGCAATAGCTGTCACGAGTGGGTGCATGGAGAGACCAAGACGCAGCGCAGGGATAGTAGTTGGACATTCTTTTATTTTACTATGTAATCCTTTCTATGAATTACTATGTATAATCAAACTAAAAATGCGAACCACTTACTACAAAACAAACACACTAGACAAACATCACGTTAAACAAAACCAACACGAATGAACGGACGTAAAGAATAGCACACTTACTTTCACCGTGACTGCGAAATACATCGACATGTAACGATGACAACCCACACCACGTGAAGGACAGACTCAACATATATTGGATCCCTAATTAGAGACAACGGGTAGCAGCTGCCTCTAATTAGAGATCCACCCAAAACCCACAAAGAAACAGAAAAGAAAGACACTGTCAGACTCTGACCATAGCTACATAGAGAAGCAAATAGGCTCCGGCCATGGAGCGGGGAAAACAACTGGGCCCGGACTGGGCACCGGTGGGGCAACCGGCTCCGGCCATGGAGTGGGAAAAACACCCGGGCCCGGACTGGGCCACGGTGGGGCAAACGGCTCCGGCCATGGAGCGGGGAAAACAACGGCTGGACCCGGATTGGGTACCGGTGGAGCGGACTGCTCTGGCACTGAGGCGGAGCAGGCGGCTGGACCCGGACTGGGTACCGGTGGAGCGGACTGCTCTGGCACTGAGGCGGAGCAGGCGGCTGGGCCCGGACTGGGTACCGGTGGAGCGGACTGCTCTGGCACTGAGGCGGAGCAGACAGCTGGACCCGGATTGGGTACCGGTGGAGCGGACTGCTCTGGCACTGAGGCGGAGCAGGCAGCTGGACCCGGATTGGGTACCGGTGGAGCTGACTGCTCTGGCACTGAGGCGGAGCAGACGGCTGGACCCGGATTGGGCACCGGTGGAGCGGACTGCTCTGGCACTGAGGCGGAGCAGACGGCTGAACCCGGAATGGGTACCGGTGGGTGCTCAGGGCTGCTGGCCTTGGCTGGAGGCTCAGGGCTGCTGGCCTTGGCTGGAGGCTCAGGGCTGCTGGCCTTGGCTGGAGGCTCAGGGCTGCTGGCCTTGGCTGGAGGCGGCGGGACGCTGGCCTTGGCTGGAGGCGGCGGGACGCTGGCCTTGGCTGGAGGCGGCGGGACGCTGGCGGCGGGGCGCTGACCTTCGCTGGAGGCGGCGGGGCGCTGACCTTCGCTGGAGGCGGCGGGGCGCTGACCTTCGCTGGAGGCGGCGGGGCGCTGACCTTCGCTGGAGGCGGCGGGACGCTGACCTTCGCTGGAGGCGGCGGGACGCTGACCTTCGCTGGAGGCGGCGGGACGCTGACCTTCGCTGGAGGCGGCGGGACGCTGACCTTCGCTGGAGGCGGCGGGACGCTGACCTTCGCTGGAGGCGGCGGGACGCTGACCTTCGCTGGAGGTTCAGGGCTGCTGACCTTCGCTGGAGGTTCAGGGCTGCTGACCTTCGCTGGAGGTTCAGGGCTGCTGACCTTCGCAGGAGGTTCAGGGCTGCTGACGTTCGCAGGAGGTTCAGGGCTGCTGACGTTCGCAGGAGGTTCAGGGCTGCTGACCTTCGCAGGAGGTTCAGTCAATGTACCCAGAGGATGACAGAAGCTAGCTGTCCTCTGGCTACACCATGTTGCTACCCTACAGAGTGCTGTACTGTAGACCCACATTGTAAAATAGTATGTTTTAATCAATTATTTGGTGAGGTAGTTATATTTAGTTTAGTTTTATCTATAAAGGATCATTTAAAAAATGTTTTTTTTTGTGTTCTGTCCACCATAAAGAAGGGGGCCACTAAAATTTTGGTCGGGAGGTGGGGGGCAAAATGTGTTCGATCCACCATGAAGAGGGGGCCCACAAAAGGCTATAGCTGGCCCTGAAAGTCTCTATTCGATCTGTATCTCTGAAGCATCACAGATTGCATGATATACATCTAAAGGTAATTTCTGAATGAGCCGATATATGCAGCATTTACCGTGAATGCAGTCTCCACTAATGCGGGGGATATTTGAACACAAATGAACACTTGATCATTGTTGCTCTGTGGGGAAATTCCCATTGTCAGTTGTGGAGAGATTAAGCTATTATCATACATATAATCTGTCCATCTGTATGTCCTTCTACAGTATGTACAGTATATTCAAGCGTCTCGAATTGTGTAATTGTGTCTGTCGTCAGCAGAGAGCGTCCTACAGTATCTCCGTTTTGTGGAGACGTGCATAATTGCGTGACTGTCCAAGTGATCTAAAGGACACTAACAGGTATTGATGTAATTTATGTTAATGATAACGCTTTGATATAAACCTTCTCCTCCCAGACTATAACTTCGTATTCATTTCCCAGACTAGGTTTTTTATTTCCCCATGTGTTGTCAAGACAGATAGGCCTATGTAATGGGTGTGCCAAGTAATCCATCAATATCCACTCACCTTAATCACATCATATTACCTCACTTCAACTTCAACCATATTCAATACTTGTGTCAATTGCCCAAGACAAATTGGTAAATTCAACTTCAAGCAGAAAGTTGACAACCCAGTGATATCTGCTCACAGATCTCACAGGCGCAGCTGTGTGTGTGTGTGTGTGTGTGTGTGTGTGTGTGTGTGTGTGTGTGTGAGAGAGAGAGAGAGAGAGAGAGAGAGATTACTTAATTGCAGTTTGGTCATGGAAGAGCGCGGAGCGGTGTTTTGCGCAATGCCTTTCCTCCTCTTTTCTTATTACTTCATAGGCTACCTGCACTTAAAACTTTTCTTGTGGCCTACATGAAACATAAGTCTGTTTATTGCTTTTCAACATTTTCCTCCAGTTATTATATTGCGTCGAAAATAGCCTACGACAGCAGGAAAGATGTGGACAATACCCAAACCCCGATATATGAACTGCAACAGCTTGGATACAATGGATGAAGCCAAGATAGCCGTGAACATTGGCGGAGTGAGACTAGTTTTAGACGGCGATGTGCTTAACCGCTACCCAGAGAGTCGACTTGCAGAACTGATCAACTGCTCAACTCTGAATTACGACGTTATCTACTCACTTTGTGATGACTACGACCCGGGTAAAAGAGAGTTTTATTTCGATCGGGATCCTGAAGCTTTCAGATGTATCATTGACGTGTATTACTTCGGTGAGATTCACATCAAACGAGGTATCTGTCCAATTTGTTTCATTAAAGAGATGGAGTTCTGGAAAATTCACCAAATCTATTTGGACGAGTGCTGTAAAAGTTACCTGACTGAAAAAGAGGAAGAGTTGGCAGAGATTGCTAACAAAGTGAAGCTTATCTTGGATGATCTAGATGGGGACCCTTCTGTCAACAGCTCAGCGCGGTGCCTAAAGTTGCTTTGGAAACTCATGGAGAAACCGGAGTCGTCGTTGCCTGCGCGCGTTATCGCCATTGCATCTTTCCTCTTCGTCCTTGTGTCCTCGGTGGTGATGTGCGTTGGGACCATTCCAGAAGTCCAAGTGGAAGATGAAGTGGGGGAACTTGTGGAACACCCGATGCTGGAGGCCATCGAGACAGCCTGTATAGGCTGGTTCACCGTGGAATACCTGCTGCGTTTTATGTCCTGCCCAAACAAACTGCACTTTTTCCTATCCTTTATGAACATTATAGACTTCATGGCTATCATTCCATTCTACGTGGTGCTGACCCTTACTTACCTGGGTACGGCTATTATGGATCTGGCCAAGGTCCAGCAAGCGGTCCAGGCGCTTCGCATCATGCGTATTGTCCGCATCTTCAAACTGGCGCGCCACTCCTCTGGGCTGCAGACTCTCACCTATGCGCTGAAGAGGAGTTTCAAAGAGCTGGGATTGCTCCTTATGTACATGGGCATAGGGATATTCGTGTTCTCAGCACTGGGCTACACCATAGAGCAAAGCCACCCCGAGACCCTCTTCAGTAGCATCCCACAGTCCTTCTGGTGGGCTATTATCACCATGACCACCGTGGGCTATGGAGACATTTACCCCAAAACCACTCTAGGCAAGTGCAACGCAGCCATAAGCTTCCTGTGTGGGGTGATAGCCATAGCGTTGCCCATTCACCCAATTATCAACAACTTCGTCACTTTTTACAACAAGCAGACAGTGCTCGAGACCGCGGTCAAGCACGAGCTGGAGCTCATGCAGTTGCAGTCTAGTGAGGACTCGTGGATGAAGGCAACGCGCAAGTGTGGCGCAGCGGGTACGTTGGAGAGCTCTATGCGCACCTCGCATAGTGATAATTGTATACCACTTCTCGAGGAATCGACCAGGACTTTGAAGTCGAAAAATTATTGCTCGGAAACAGAATCATTTTAACTTGGTAAATAAATATTCTATAGTGATGTGTTTCAATAGCTAGGTTTCCATCCAATTGCCGACAGACTTTCATGCGAATAGTCTCAGATCCGCATAAAAACAATATGGCATGTTCCCACCAGAGGTAGGCCTATAGATAAAAGGCTGTATGAGATGACGTAGTGCACATAAAAATACAAGTTAAATGGGTTTCCATCGCATTTTCAAATCTACTGATGGTTTTCTCACAAATAAAATGTAGTTATATATAGCGATAGTGGTATTGGCACGTGCGGTCGGGCTTGCTGTTGGCTAGAGCGCATGTATAGTGAGATTATTATGGACAAAATAGCGATATTATTTGTATTTGTCAAACAGCAGACAAGCATCGATGGTCATGTCACCAGAATAAGACCCTCGATATTTTTTGGAAAGCAGCATTAAGCTCATCACCTTGCACTTTCACCACCTGTGAAGTTCAACGTAACTTTTCTTCATCTGTAGATTAAAAAATTGCACGCTTTCCCAACCAGTTATAGTGGGACTCCCAAGTTTACTTCGTTCGATGTGAGGGTAATTATATGAATATTTGCACATAAAAGCGTTTCCACCGACATTTCTCGCAATATCCCACCTTGTCTAACGTATTCCACATTTGGAATGTTTGCCTAAAAAGTGTCTGTTTCCATCAGCCCTTTCATAAAAAAACAAATTCCGACATGCACTTTACTGGCATAAAAAGGTTGGATGGAAACTTGGTTAGTGAGCTATTTCCTCCTGTAGTTACTTCGTCTCTATGTGGGTCTACAACTAAACGACTCTTTTTAACAGTAATCAAATGGTGGACGTTTTCCTCTGAATTTAGTTTTTCGGGGAGAATTGTAGTAGTAGTATTTATTCAATAATTAGCATTGAATAAAGCGTTTGCATGAATAACAGTGAAATGGGCCTCATAAGTAGGCCTATCCAAATCTAGAGACATGCATACTAATGTGGTTCCAACCCATTCTCATCCCTTGGGGAGAACAGTTCAGAGTGGTTACACTCGCCCTACAGGTCTGAACACTTTTTGGGCCTTACTGCTATTAGCCCATACAAACACATTGAATAACAGATTCACTACATGGGTATTGTTGTGTAACTAAGAACAATGTCCAATTGCTGACACAAAAAAGCAAAGTTTGGTATGTGGATGATGGCCATGCTTAGGCTACAAATGGGATAAGTGGCTACAGTTTACACTGGTTTAGTTATTTAATGAAAAGGGGCATTTTTCCCATGTAGTTGAATACCTTTACATGTTTGTTTTCTACCTACAGTATGTTATGTTTACACAGCCACCCTGAGAACCCAATTTAGATTATTTTTTAATGTCCAATCTTTTTTTCTGACTGTCCACATTCAGTTGTATATGTGACCCATATCAGATTTGGCATTCACTTTGACTGCATTTACACAGGCATCCCAATTCTGATCTTTTGCCCATTTATTGGCTAAAGAGCTGATCTGAGTGGTCAAAATACTAATTAGTGGGAGTAGGGGGAGGTCAGAATTGGGGCTGCCAGAGTACATGCAGCTTCTGAAGTAATACACACATGCAGTGCTCATTTCCTGTCACTGTTCCTTAACATTTTGAGCAAGTTGTCGTGGTAATGACAGATAATGTGCAAAATAACCACTTATGGATGTGGTATAAATCTGAAGTCAAAATATCAGATTCCATGTGCATTAAGTAAAAGATCAGATAGGTATCAGATATGCCAAACAATTGGCAAAAGATCTGAATTGGGCTGCCTGTGTAAATGCAGCCCTAGCAGTCTTTTACTGTGAATTTATTTGACCATGAGAGAAAGAAGAAAATGGAAGATATGGCAGGTTTGCTTGAATTGAGCCCTGTGTCATCCAGTTACACATACAGTGTGTCAAATCGGAGGGCCTGTTGTCCGGACCTCTGGCAGTCTCTATGGGTGTGCCACAGGGTTCAATTCTCGGGCCGACTCTATTCTCTGTATATATCAATGATGTCGCTCTTGATGCTTATGACACTCGGATCCACCTCTACGCAGATGACACCATTCTGTATACATTTGGCCCTTCATTGGACACTGTGTTAACAAACCTCCAAACGAGCTTCAACGCCATACAACACTCCTTCCGTGGCCTCCAACTGCTCTTAAATGCTTGTAAAACTAAACGTATGCTCTTCAACCGATCGCTGCCCGCACCTGCCTGACTGACTAGCATCACTACTCTGGACGGGTCTGACTTAGAATATGTGGACACCTACAAATACCTAGGCATCTGGTTAGATTGTAAACTCTCCTTCCAGACTCACATTAACCATCTCCAATCCAAAATTAAATCTAGAATCGGCTTCCTATTTCGCAACAAAGCCTCCTTCACTCATGCTGACAAACATGCCCTCGTAAAAATCACTATCCTACCGATCCTTGATTTCGGCGATGTCATTTACAAAATACCCTCCAACACTCTCCTCAGCAAATTGGATGTAATCTATCACAGTGCCATCCGTTTTGTCACCAAAGCCCAATATACTACACACCACTGCGACCTGTATGCTCTCGTTGGCTGGCCCTCACTACATATTCATCGCCAATCCCACTGGTTCCAGGTCAAGTCCTTGCTAGGTAAATCCCCGCCTTATCTTAGCTCACTGGTCACCATAGCAACACCCACCCGTAGCCTGCACTCCAGCAGGTATATTTCACTGGTCACCCCCAAAGCCAACACCTCCTTTGGCCGCCATTCCTTCCAGTTCTCTGCTGCCAATGACTGGAACAAATTGCAAAAATCCTTGAAGCTGGAGATTCCTATCTCCCTCAATAACTTTAAGCATCAACTGTCAGTGCTGCTTACCAATCATTGCACCTGTATATAGCCCATCTGTAAATAGCCCACCCCAACTACCTCATCCCCATACTGTTATTTGAGCTCATTTGCACCCCAGTATCTCTGCCCGCACTAAAGGCATATTTGCACATCATCATCCAGTGTTCATGCTAAATTGTAACTCTTTCGCCACTATGGCCTATTTATTGTCCTACTTCCCTAATCTAACTACATTTGCACTCACTGTATGTAGATCTTCTATAGTGTCATTGACTGTATATTTGTTTATCCCATGTTTTTTTTGTTTTTTTGTCGCACTGCTTTGCTCTATCTTGGCCAGGTCGCAGTTGTAAATGAGAACTAGTTCAATTTAAGTAAATTAATTAGCCCCTAATCTACCTGGTAAAATAAAGGTGAAATAAAAAAATTTAATAAAAAAGAAAATGTTTGCACACACTCTCCGCCACATAACTGCTTGACTGATCAGGCTAACAAAAAAAGTTGATCAGTTAAGGTTTGACTCTCAGAGCATATATTTTCTGGCCTTGTTCAACTAAAAGCACACATCCACATTATCGATTGCTCCCAAACATTACCTTTGCTGACAAATACATAAATATTCTGTCTCCCACAGAGTTCATTTGTTGGTCACCAATGACACGTTTCAGGGAGCAGATCTTTATCTAATAGCTTTATCTTAGGGAAAAATATTAAATAATGTTATGTCCAAATGAATGGATTTGAGCATGAAATACAGTGCATTATTCAGACCCCTTGACTTTTTCCACATTTTGTTACGTTACAGCCTTATTCTATAATTGATTAAATCAATCTGCACACAATACCACATAATGACAAAGCAAAAAAAGGTTTTTAGACATTTTTGAAAATGTATTAAAAATACAAAACTGAAATATAGTATTCAGACCCTTTACTCAGTACTTTGTTGTGTGATATTGCGAGGAGTGAAAGTGAGTGATGAGGCTAAATATGAGAGAGAGAGAGAGAGAGAGAGAGAGAGAGAGAGAGAGAGAGAATGAAAGTAACAAGGATTTTATTAGAGAACGACAGACAGCAATACACAATGAAATAATAACCTGTAAGGGTTGAACAGAAACACATGGAGTTAAATAGTGACCCTGATGACCGATGAGGAACAGGTGTGGGTCATCAGGGTGTTGCTACCATCTTCCCCCGACCGCCGGTTAGAACGCCGGCGAGGATGATCGCTGGAGAGGAGGAGGGACCGGTGCTCTGCGCGGGGCATTCGTTACATGTTGAAGCACCTTCGTCAGCGATTACAGCCTTGAGTCTTCTTGGGTATGAAGCTACAAGCTTGGCACACCAGTATTTTGGGAGTTTCTGCAGATCCTCTCAAGTTCTGTCAGGTTGGATGGGGAGCGTTGCTGCACAGCTATTTTCAGGTCTCTCCAGAGATGTTAGATCGAGTTCAAGTCCGGGCTCTGGCTGGGCCACTCAAGTAAATTCAAAGACTTGTCCCGAAGCCATTCCTGCATTGTCATGACTGTGTGCTTAGGGTCGTTGTCCTGTTGGAAGGTGAACTTTCGCCTCAGTCTGAGGTCCTGAGAGCTCTGGAGCAGGTTTTCGTCAAGGATCTCTCTGTACTTTGCTCCGTTTATCTTTCCCTCGATCCTGACTAGTCTCCCAGACCTTCAATGCTGCAGACATTTTTTGGTACCCTTCCCCAGATCTGTGTCTCGACACAATCCTGTCTCTGAGCTCTATGGACAATTCCTTCAACCTCATGGCTTGGTTTTTCTCTGACATGCACTGCCACCTGTGGGACCTTACATAGACAGGTGTGGGACTTTCCAAATCATGCCCAATCAATTTAAATTTACCACAAGTGGTCTCCAATCAAGTTGTAGAAACATCTCAAGGATGATCAATGGAAACAGGATGCACCTGAGCTCAATTAGCAAAGGGTCTGAATACTTATGTAAATAAGGTATTTCTGTTAAAAAGTTTTTATAAATTTGCTAAAAATGTTTAAAAAACGGGTTTTGCTTTGTCATTGTAGGGTATTGTGTGTAGATTTCTGAGAAAAAAATGTGGAAAAAGTCAAGGGGTCTGAATACTTTCCGAAGGCACTGTAACTTATAAGAAGGAAAGACCAGAGGAGAGAACTACCTCGTTACAGACATTTTTATTATAGATTTATCCCTCTTTAACCTGCAACCTTCACCACTCAATTCACATACCTCACCTAAATGTCAAGGACATCACAACTGTTACTATTTCTTGAAGGACTAGTTTATATTTTTTACACAAAGATTATTTTCACTGATGTTCTTCAACAAACACAGGTTATTTGCCCATTTCCTAGTGTTCGTAATCCATAATGTATTGAATTAGTGGACAATGTCTGTCCCAGGGCAAAGAGAGAATGACCAAGACAATCAATATGGAGTGAAGTTGGTGTAAGCCGGGTGTAAACAGAAACAATGCTTGAATATGTAAGTGCACATCTTTCTCCACACCATAAGTGGAATGAGGTTATTTATGTTTCCATGTATTGTCTCTGCTAGGAAAACAGCCTTTTGGTTACATTGAAAATCAATCAGATATAATCATGATGACCTTATTATTCAATTACGTAAACCCAGGGGCTTAATTTATTAAATATTATTACGCACAGATCCGGTCGTAAATACTTAAAACCCACGGCAACGTTGGGATTTTTAAACATTGAATTTAACACGAGAATGTGTGTTTTATACAGATTTTGCATGCATTGTAAATGCATTGTGATTTATAAATGAAACATGCTATGTGTAATAGCTAATGAACATACAGATGTAGGATCTTAATTTAATAAATTTGAGCCAGTTTTCTAAAGAAGGTAAATAATCCTGCAGCAACTGGAAATGCGGATTTATTATGTGGGTTATAATTACACTGTACACCTGGCGACCGTGTCAGCGTGCATGCACCCGTCCCACCACAGGAGTCGCTAGAGCGTGATGGGACAAGGACATCCCGACCGGCCAAACCCTCCCCTACCCCGGGCGATTGCTGGGCCAATTGTGCGTCACAGCCCGTATCGAACCGATATCTGTAGTAACGCAGTGCAGTGCCTTAGACCGCTGCACCTCTCGGAAGGCCCGTTAATGGAAATGTTTTGTAGGTGTTAACACAAATTTTGTTATGGCAAATCAGTCAGAAATTTTTACGTGAAAATTACAAACCTTAGCCTTTTTACACCTTGAATACACTACAATTTTCATTTCCTGCTGTGCAGTAAAATTCTAAGCTACAAAAGACTGATCAAATGAAGATCCTACATCTGTATGGATAATGAAGAACATGAGTATTCCTATATGGCCACTTACTGTGAAGATTTTCTATATTGCGCTGAGGTCATAGAAAGAGGTTATATTCCCTGACCCATCAATAGAAAAGCAGATACACATTTGAGCATGCTAACGAAAAATGTATCAACCCCTAAAGAAAAATATTTTCCTGCTGTAGCAAACTGGCTCAAATTAAGATCCTATATGGTCCAAAACACTAGAAACTAGAATGGTCCAAACACACCAAGACAGTTGTGAAGAGGGCACGACAAAGCCCATTCCCCCTCAGATCCTCAAAAGGTTCTACAGCTGCAACATCGAGAGCATCCTGACTGGTTGAATCACTGCCTGGTACGCAACTGCTCGGCCTCCGACGGCAAGGCACTACAGAGGGTAGTGCGTACGGCCCAGTACATCACTGTACAAACCAAAGAGATGGAAGGGTATATTGAGGACTCTCTCGCTGCAGGGATTATGCGTCCATCTGCCTCCCCCGCCGGTGCAGGGTTCTTATTTGTGGAGAAGAAGGACAAGACGCTGCGTCCATGTATCGACTGCCGGGGTCTTAATGACATTACGGTTAAAAACTGTTACCCACTATCACTCTTCTCCTTGGCTTTCAAGCCTCTCCAGGTGGCGGTCATCTTCTTCAAGCTGGACCTTCGGAACGCCTATCATCTGGTTCGGATACGGGAAGGAGACGAGTGGATGACAGCCTTCAACACGGCTAGCGGGCATTACGAGTACCTGGTGATGCCGTTCGGACTGACCAAAGCTCCCTCAGTGTTCCAGGCCCTGGTCAATAATGTGCTCTGTGACATGTTGAACTGATTTGTGTTTGTCTACCTCAACGACATTCTCATTTATTCCCGGTCAGCTCGAGCACGTCCTCCATGTCCGACAGGTCCTCCAGCGTCTCCTGGAGAATCAGCTTTTCGTGAAGGCGGAGAAGTGTGAGTTCCATCGCTCCACCATCTCCTTCCTAGGATACGTCATCGCCTAGGAGACGTCCTGGGGTTTGCTAATTTGTACTGTCGTTTCATCCAGGGTTACAGCACCCTTGCATCCCCTCTCTCTGCACTCAGCTCTCCCAAGGTTCTGTTCATATGGTCTCCAGCAGCTGACCGGGTGTTCTCAGATCTCAAGCAGCAATTCACTACAGCTCCCATCTTAATCCATCTGAACCCATCCCGTCAGTTCGTGGTGGAGGTCGACGCCTCGGACGTCGGAGTGGGGGCTGTCCTGTCCCAGTGTTCTGCCCAGGACCAGAAGCTGCATCCCTGCACCTTCCTTTCCCATCGTCTTAACCCAGCTGAGAGGAACTATGATGTGAGAAATCGAGAATTACTCGCAGTTAAGATGGCATTGAAGAAGTGGAGGCACTGCTTAGAAGGGGCGGAATATCCATTCTTGGTGTGGACGGACCATAAAACCTGGAATATCTCCGCACCGCCAAGCGCCTCATCTCCAGGCAGGCGAGATGTGCGCTGTTATTCACTCATTTCCATTTCCCTATCTCCTACTGCCCGGGGTCCAAGAATGTGAAGCCTGACACACTCTCACATCTGTACAGCCCCTTGAGGCAGAACTGAGGGATTTCCGCTAAATGGGCCAGTTGCAGTCAACTGGCCCATTCCGCTAAATGGCTAAATTGTAAAAAATATATATATTTTAGCATTTTGGTCTTATTTAAGGTTAGGGTTAGGCATTAGAGTTAGCAGTGTGGTTAAGGATTGGGTTAAGGTTAGGGTTAGGTTTAAATTCAGATTGTATAACTTTGTAGCTGTGACAGCTAGTGACCACTCTACAGACCTGCCCCCAGAACAAGAGACGTCACTGGACCAGAGTGAAGCATCATGGTCGTGTTCTGTCTCATTGTATTTCCTGTCTCGCACCGGGGGGCTGGAGGGTGGAGCAAAAGTGGTGGGATCACTAAAGAGGGTGTGCATCCAGGCACAGGGATATCATGGGGTGATTTCCATACAGTAGCTAGCAGGGCTTGCACATTACGGGGGCCTAAGGGAATGGAGAATTCAAAATTCTGCATTTTTACATGTCCTTCCGTGCACCCTCTGTGACTTCTTGGAAGATTGTATTAGTGCAGTGCAAAGAGAATAATGTTTTTTTTATTCATCCCCCAAAATGGGTCATAGTGATTGAACAGGGCCATGGAAGATAGCTCTGTTTCCGGTAGAAATGGGACGAAGTTTGTTTTTACCAACTGAACCTACATTAGTCACTTGATTATAATCAGCGTTCTCCCTCTCACTGTTCAGCATTTGTCATTGTTCAAACTCAGCTAAAAGATGAGAGCTGGGTTCATAGGAAACCGAGTGCTAGTTCTAAGACAGAATGTCACCCTAGCCTGTTCATAACTGCACCATACTGCATACTGATGAATTCAGGCGATCTCATGGGACTAGTCACCACAGTCTTTACTTGCAACATTCTTAAGTTGGATCTGATGGTGAATATCTTGGGGCTTATAATGCAGTACGAGTTTCATACATAGGAATGGCTCAAGAATGTTGCATTGCAGAGAGGGTGTCTATGTTGTCATGATTATTAAAACACTGACCGGCAGGCACAAATTTGGATCCATAATTAAACATACACTTATGTAATGGTACTGTTTTCTTTCAGTGTGTGAATGCCAGAACATTGTATGAAAGTAATGAACCTTAGCAAAACAAATCTGGATACTTTCCTTAATTCTGGAATGTTAAGCAAAAAAAGAAAAGCAAACTTCCCTACAGTTTCTTGCACACTCACAAACATTTTCTTGCACTCTCTCTCTAACTCTCCCTCTTTCTCCATCTAGACTCCCCTCCCCTCTTCCAGTGATCAGAAGCAGTGGTCTGTAGTCATGGTTCCAGTCTTTAAATAAGAGTCACCCCCTCATTTCCAAAACTAAAAGCATTGTATTCGGGACAAATCATTCACTAAAACCTAAACCTCAACTACATCTCGTAATGAATAATGTGGAAAGTCAAGGTGACTAAACTGCCCTGGATTGTAAACTGTCAAGGTCAAAACATATTGATTCAACAGTAGCTAATATGGGGAGCGCTGCTCTGCCTTCTTAACAACACTATCAACAAGGCAGGTCCTACAGGCCCTATTATTGTCGCACCTAGACTACTCTTCAGAACAGGGAAGCATGGCTGGCCCTTAAAAGTACACAGAGAGCTAACATTAATGACATGCATGTCAATCGCACAGTACTACATAGAGCCATGACTACATGGAACTCTATTCCACATCAGGTAACTGATGCAAGCAGAAGAATCAGATTTCAAAACAGGTAAAAATACATCTTATGGAACAACGGGGACTGTGAAGGTACAGACACATGCACACAAAGGTACAGACACATGCATACGTACACATTGTAATGTTGTTGTATGGTGATATTATACATTTTGTATTGTAGATATGTAGTGGTGTAATAATGTTATATCATGTACTGTTTTTATCTTTTGCAGCAGCTAATGGGGATCCCTAATAAATACAAATACAAATACTGCGTCATTAGAGCCCTTATTTTGGTTCTTATGATGATGCGAGAACTTCCTGTACTGTTCATGGTCAGATAATGGAGGGCACTTATTTTTCCCTAACATACTCTGTGAGATCTAAGTAAACATTTCTTACATTTTCGTAGATTGGAAAAAACATTTTGAGATTGGGAAATTACATTTCAGACATATGTTGCCCACAATGAACCACTTTCTACTCTCCCAGAACAAGTATCTACCCCACTGTAGAATTGCCAAGTTTGGTGACCACTATCAAGTTCAAGTTCATTTAAGCCCTCATCTTGGCAGTGGATTGACAAGAGCAGATGCTGCATGGGAATTCAGCTGGAGTAGCTTGTCCTCTGAGAATTTAAGGCCAGTATATAAACTATATATTCAAAAGTATGTGGACAACGCTTCAAATTAGTTGATTTGGTTGTTTCACCCACACCCATTGCTGACAGGTGTATAAAATCTAGCACACAGCCATGCAAGCTCCATTGGCAGTAGAATGACCTTATTGAAGCTCAGTGACTTTTAACGTGGTGCCGTCATAGGATGCCACCTTTCCAACAAGTCAGTTTGTTACATTTCTGCCCTGCTAGAGCTGCCCCGGTCAACTGTAAGTGCTGTTATTGTGAAGTGGAAACATCCAGTAGCAACAATTGCCCAGCAACAAAGTGGTAGGCCACACAAGCTCGCAGAACCGGACCGCCAATTGCTGAAGCGTTTAGTGCATAAAAATCGCCCGTCCTCGTTTGCAACACTCACTAGTGAGTTCCAAACTGCCTCTAGAAGCAACTTCAGCACAATAACTGTTAGTTGGGAGCTTCATGAAATGGGTTTCCATGGATGAGCAGCTGCACACAAGCCTAATATCACCATGAGCAATGCCAAGTGTCGGCTGAAGTGGTGTAAAGTTTGCCGCCATTGGACTCTGGAGCAGTGGAAACGCATTCTCTGGAGTGATGAATCATGCTTCACCATCTGGCAGTCCAACGGACAAATCTGGGTTTGGCGGATGCCAGGAGAACACTACCTGCTCCAATGCATAGTGCCAACTGTAAAGTTTTGTGGAGGAGGAATAATGGTCTGGGGCTGTTTTTCATGGTTCGGGCTAGGGCCCTTAGTTCCAGGGAAGGGGAATCTTAACGCTACAGTATGCAATGACATTCTAGCAATTCTGTACTTCCAACTTTGTGGTAACGGTTTGGGGAAAGCCCCTTCCTGTTTCAGCATGACAATGCCACAGTGCACAAAGCGAGGTCCATACAGAAATGGTTTGTCGAGATTGGTGGGGAAGAACTTGACTGGCCTTCACAGAGCCCTGAACTCAACCCCATCGAACACCTTTTGGATGAATTATAATGTTGAGCCAGGCCTAATCACCCAACATCAGTGCCCGACCTCGCTAATGCTTCTGGCTGAATGGAAGCAAGTCCCCGCAGCAATGTTCCAACGTCTAGTGGAAAGCCTTCCCAGAAGAGTGGAGTCTGTTATAGCAGCAAAGGGGGACCAGCTCCATGTAAATGCCCTTGAGTTTGGAATTAGATGTTCGACGACCAGGTGTCCACATACTTTTGGTCATGTAGTGTATATGAGAAAGGAGGGGAGAGAGCCAGAGAGGAGGGCTGTAGGCATCATTTCATGACTACCTGACTCCCCTCATACAATACTCTCATTTATTAAGGCAGCATCTGTGAAGCAATGACTCAAGGGAACCAGAGAAGATATGGTGAGTCTCTCTCGGGGAAGATATAAAGATGCCATGGTGATGGTGTCTTCTGACACGTTAATTGTCTATGTGCATGGGTCACATAAGAAGCCCAAAAAATATATATGTGTTTTACAGGGTCAGCCATATTAGCACTTCGCCCCCTGGAACAAATTTGTGTTAAGTGCCTTGCTCAAGGGCACATCGGCAGATGTTTCACCTTGGGTATTCGAGCCAGCGACATTTTGGTTACTGACCCCATACTCTAACCACTAGGCTACCTGCCAACTTATCCTTTACATCACAGGATAATAATATGTAACTGTTTACGCAAGGCCAGCTGTACATTGTGTTTGTCTGTGAATGTATGTAAGTGGGAAATAGATACTGGCTGAGATCAAAGTTGCTTCTTCTCTGTTGGTTTATTGACCTCAGGCTTACCCCAAAGGGACAGGTAGTAGAAGGCTAAGTATATGAGCATAGACACACTATTCTATACAGTCCAGGGGAGAGTATATAGTACATTCACAAAGACTAATTCTAACCCACTAATATTGTATGCATAAACCTGGTGCACATTTTCTGAGAGTTACAGACTATGCTAATCTAGCTAATTACCTCATGGGAATTCATTCCCTTTAAACTGGTGACAGAAAACAACATCCTGTTACTTTGCAGTAGTCACTGTGGAGCGGTGAGTCAGAAGCGTTTCCAACGCCTCACAGGAGAACCCAGTCACTAATGATGGCCCACCACTGAGGAGTCCAAATATAGAAGGAGTGATTACACTTATAGGCTACAGAAAGCTATTACACTTTTTGGGACATACATTTTTTGCCACAATGCTGTATAATAAAAAAAGCACCAGACAAAATATGTTTTAGAAGCCTAATCCTGAATGTATTTGTGTGCAATTTTAATGCAATTAAAATGAAATTGTAATGAAACTGTTGGTCAATATATCCAATTAATTTTGAAAAACAATGCCATATTGTCAAAACAATTGAGGGATATAATTGGACCCCAAAGCTAATCAGCAGGTGGAAATGTGTGGGGTCGCATAACAAAGCACCAGTAGTTGCAGTCTATCATGCCAGACTCCTATTGTAAGGTGACCTTTTAAGAATTCTTTCTTCTGCCTGGGGACTTTCAGCAAGCACTCAACCTTGCAGCTGTATGCATGGATTTTCTTGACCTCTTTCTCCATCTCGCCCACTCCCTCACAGGTGATCACCTCGTCTATTGAAATTTCAGATGATCCTGTTGGGCTTTTCAGGGTGGAGATTGGCAGGGAGATTGAAGTTTCATTTTGCTTCATATTTGTAGGAGAAAAAATAGCTTTGTAATCAATAATACATGTTTTGTGAAAAAGGGCGCCAGCCGGTTGGAGATGTTGCAGGTTGCTGTTTTGATCCTCCTACGTAGTGTGAACACGGACTAAAACACTGTCTGTGTCCTGAATATTAGTTTTTACAAAATAAAAACATATCTTGCTGTGTTTTGACAATAAAACATTCATGGCTGTTAAAATAATGTGCATATTCTATGTGAATTGCCAACAAATATTTACCTGGTCCTTTTCTGAGGTTTCTGCAATTATAGCCCTGCTGCAAAAAACAGCATAGTCCAGCATAGGCTGGTGACCAGCCTTCATTGTGTTTTCGCTGGTGACCAGCCTTAGTTGTGTTTTCGTTAGTGACTAGCCTTAGTTGTGTTTTTGTTGGTGACTAACCTTAGTTGTGTTTTCGCTGGTGACCAGCCTTTATTGTGTTTTCGCTGGTGACCAGCCTTCATTGTATTTTCACTGGTGACCAGCCTTCATTGTGTTTTCACTGGTGACCAGCCTTCGCTGTTTTTTGGACACATAAGCTGGTCACCCGCAAAACCAGCATCAAGTCACATTATGCTGGCTTGCAAAGGGATGTCTAATTCCTAATTCTGACTGGAGATATCGCAGAATTTTTACTTTTATTCACCCACAATCTGCATTCAGAAGGACTCCCAGGGTTAGAATGATTAATAAATTAGACTACCTAAACCATCTAAACTGGAACAACAATTTGAGTAACTGGTGCAATAAGTCCAACTGACATTGGATTAGTTTATCTGTGCCAAAATAAAGGCTATTTATTCACTGCACAAAAGTGCAAGAGGTATGTTATCTAGCATGTAAAACCATCAAATTGTATGTATGTTTGTCCAACACATCTCAACAGATTACCTACTAATCTGAGGCAGAGCCAGGTGAGAGAGGTGTGGAAGGGTATGAGATATATCACTGGCTTCAAAAAGTAAAACAGTGGGCAGACGGAGGGCACCCAGGACAGAGCCAATGAGCTGAACCAATTTTTTAACAGGTTCGATACTGGCCCTGTCCACCTCCCCTCCAGCTCCCCAGGCCACACACCCTCACGTCTGTCCCACCCCCACTTTGCTCACAACACCTCTGTTGAGACAATCAGCGACCCCCTCCCCACCTCCGCCCCTGCTCCCTCTGGACTGATCCTCAACACCCCCCTTCCCCCCACCTCCCCACCTGAGCTGGCTTTCACCACCAACCAAGTGAAGAGAGAGCTGGAGAGACTACATCAGTGGAAAGCGGCAGGCCCTGATGGCATCAGCCCAAGGGTGCTTAGGGTCTGTGCTGACACCTCAGACTTTCAGATATAACTCTGAAACATGCCACCTACAGAAGTTTTCAGATGACTCCGCAATTGTAGGGTGTATCAGAGGTGGGCAGGAGGAGGAGTACAGGAGCACAATCAATTACTTTGTGTTATAGTGTGAGCAGAACCACCTTCAGCTCAACATCAGCAAAAACAAAGGAGATGGTTGTGGACTTCAGGAGAACCAAGGACCAACTGACTGCAGTCCCTATACAGGGGATGGATGTGGAAATGGTTGGGTCATACAAGTTCCTGGGAGTTCATATGGACAACAGGCTGGAATGGGCTGGTAAAACACCGGGATGCACTCAGGAATGCATATTAGTATCCTGTCAGTTGAATCTTTTTCATTGCTTTTAGTATATCGAATGTGCAATACATGCATTTATCTGAAATTAAACCCTGCACACTAAGGACTGTATTTTAAGGGAATTACTATTATTACCCTAAATTATATCATACACACATTTAGCTATTTAAGTATCTCTTCCTGTCATTTACCTGTACAGTTAATGTAACCATGCAAATATTCACTTGCCTGTAAATGTAACTGTATATTTACCTGTACAGTTAATTTAACCATGCAAAATATTCACTTACCTGTTCACTTAACCAGTCTGTATATTAAGTAAACTATTATTACCCTCACTTATATCATATGCACTTGTAGCTAAGCTAAGTATTTCTCTGCCATAGACCTGTATAGTATATTTAACCATGCAAATACTCCTTATTTATCTATTTCAACTTGCAATATTTTTATCTATTAAAAAAATAAAAAATATATATTTTATTTTTTTCACCTAACACTGTAACAATGTATAGTGTACATATTCAGCCATTCAGCCATACTATGAAATGTCTTTTTATAGTTTTTTTGCTATAACCTGTCTCCTCCCCTTCATATACATGGTTTGAAGTGGATTTAACAAGTTACATCAATAAGGGATGATAGCTTTCACCTGGATTCACCTGGTCAGTCTATGTCATGGAAAGAGCAGATGTTCAAAATGTTTTTGTACACTCACTGTATAGTGCTACACAATCGACCACAATGACCTCCACTTGCCGTGCTACAGCTAACAGTAAAATACATGAACAGCTAAGCATATAGCTAGGGCTAATCTAACTATTAATTACGGCAAAAATGTATTACTAAAACAACAACAATGATTCAATAGTGCAACCAATAAGTATATACATCTGAGCCTTATTTTCTGATTTTTTTTCCCAAAACCCTGTTCTTTCCCCATTCATTTTCCCCATAGGAATGGCTGATGAACCAGAGGTAACTAATTTCTGGGTTTTAGCTGGCAAACTCTATGGGGAGACAACATTTTCTAGCTTTGTCAAAAACAACTAAGAAATGCACTTTAAACATCACACAACCCAGGAAATAGTTAGCGAAATGTTATCTTACTATTACCATGCCCATCATTATCATATTTTCCAGCATGCTCTATTGCAGTTGGCTATTCAGAATTGTTTCTTTCAATATCTGTGTTTTTGCATGTACAGTGGGGAGAACAAGTATTTGATACACTGCCGATTTTGCAGGTTTTCCCACTTACAAAGCATTTTTATCATAAGTACTCTTCAACTGTGAGTGACGGAATCTAAAACAAAAATCCAGAAAATCACATTGTATGATTTTTAAGTAATTAATTAGCATTTTATTGCATGAAATAAGTATTTGATACATCAGAAAAGCAGAACTTAATATTTGGTACAGAAACCTTTGTTTGCAATTACAGAGATCATACGTTTCCTGTAGTTCTTGACCAGGTTTGCACACACTGCAGCAGGGATTTTGGCCCACTCCTCCATACAGACCTTCTCCAGATCCTTCAGGTTTCGGGGCTGTCGCTGGGCAATACGGACTTTCAGCTCCCTCCAAAGATTTTCTATTGGGTTCAGGTCTGGAGACTGGCTAGGCCACTCCAGGACCTTGAGATGCTTCTTACGGAGCCACTCCTTAGTTGCCCTGGCTGTGTGTTTCGGGTCGTTGTCATGCTGGAAGACCCAGCCACGACCCATCTTCAATGCTCTTACTGAGGGAAGGAGGTTGTTGGCCAAGATCTCGCAATACATGGCCCACCCATCCTCCCCTCAATACCCCTTTGCAGAAAAGCATCCCCAAAGAATGATGTTTCCACCTCCATGCTTCACGGTTGGGATGGTGTTCTTGAGGTTGCTCATCCTTCTTCTTCCTCCAAACACGGCGAATGGAGTTTAGACCAAAAAGCTCAATTTTTGTCTCATCAGACCACATGACCTTCTCCCATTCCTCCTCTGGATCATCCTGATGGTCATTGGCAAACTTCAGACGGGCCTGGACATGCGCTGGCTTGAGCAGGGGGACCTTGCGTGCGCTGTAGGATTTTAATCCATGACGGCGAAGTGTGTTACAAATGGTTTTCTTTGAAACTGTGGTCCCAGCTCTCTTCAGGTCATTGACCAGGTCCTGCCGTGTAGTTCTGGGCTTATCCCTCACCTTCCTCATGATCATTGATGCCCCACGAGGTGAGATCTTGCATGGTGCCCCAGACCGAGGGAGATTGACCGTCATCTTGAACTTCTTCCATTTTCTAATAATTGCGCCAACAGTTGTTGCCTTCTCACCAAGCTGCTTGCCTATTTTCCTGTAGCCCATCCCAGCCTTGTGCAGGTCTACAATTTTATCCCTGATGTCCTTACACAGCTCTCTGGTCTTGGCCATTGTGGAGAGTTTGGAGTCTGTTTGATTGAGTGCGTGGACAGGTGTCTTTTATACAGGTAACGAGTTCAAACAGGTGCAGTTAATACAGGTAATGAGTGGAGAACAGGAGGGCTTCTTAAAGAAAAACTAACAGGTCTGTGAGAGCCGGAATTCTTACTGGTTGGTAGGTGATCAAATACTTATGTCATGCAATAAAATGCAAATTAATTATTTAAAAATCATACAATGTGATTTTCTGGATTTTTGTTTTAGATTCCGTCTCTCACAGTTGAAGTGTACCTATGATAAAAATTACAGACCTCTACATGCTTTGTAAGTAGGAAAACCTGCAAAATCGGCAGTGTATCAAATACTTGTTCTCCCCACTGTACATTGATTAATTAATCAATAATTTTATATTATGCTATACAAAGATAAATCCCATAAACTAATCCAATCTGTTAGTTGGATTTGTTGCACCTGTTTCTGAAATGGTTATTCCAGTTAAAACGTTGTGTCATTCATTCATTTTTCCAACCCTGGCAGTCTTTCTGCAAGCCAGCATAATGTGACTTGGTGATGGTTTTGCTTTAGCTTATGCTGATCACCAGTGTCCAAAACACAATGAAGACTGATCACTAGCAAAAACACAATGTAGACTGATCACCAGCAAAAACACAATGAAGACTGATCACTAGCAAAAACACAACAAAGACTGATTACTAGCAAAAACACAATGAAGACTGATCACTAGCAAAAACTGATCACTAGCAAAAACACAATGAAGACTGATCACTAGCAAAAACACAATGAAGACTGATCACCAGCAAAAACACAATGAAGACTGATCACTAGCAAAAACACAATGAAGACTGATCACTACAAAAACACAATGAAGACTGATCACCAGCAAAAACACAATGAAGACTGATCACCAAAGAAAAAACACAACGAAAACTGTTGTGCCAGCATAACCAGCTAGACCATGCTGGTCAGACCAGCTTGACCAGATAGACCATGATAGTCAGACCAGCTTGACCAGCTAGACCATGCTGGTCAGACCAGCTCGAGCAGCATCCGACCTGCACTGATCTGCATAGACCAGCATGGACAAGCATAGACTATCATGGACCAGCTTGAAATTGATGCTGGTCTATGCTGTTTTTGTTTCAGCAGGGAGGTTTCCATTCAAACCTGCACTGCAACATTTATGCTGTTTTCTGTGGTCAAATAAAATCATAGACAGGTGCAAAAATACCAAGAGGACTCGCCTCACAGATGCTTCTATTCTTAGAATAAAACACTTGTATCTACAGACATAGTCTCTTGCGCCCTGAGTCTAGTACAGGCAAGTTGTGTAAAGTTATTACATAAACATTTCTAAGGCAGACTGAATTTACCACCTAGTCTCCATGGGTACTAACTCAAAAAGGCTATATCAAGTAGCAGAAGAATCCCAATAAACTCCCATCTCTCCTTATGTGGACATGACATTTCAATTGCTTGGCAAACTTGGAGAAATCAAATTCCCTTGCTGTAACAAATTAGTATATCTGGATGATGCTATTATGTATGCTATTGCCCCGATTGATGATCTGGCTGTGTCAAAACTAAAGTCAGATTTTATAGCTATGCAGGAATCCCTTGCTGATTTAAAATGTGTGCTTAATACGAAATACATGTTGTTTTTAAACTCTCGTAAGAATGTTTCAGATGAAATTATATGGATTTATTAGCTATTTAAGAAGCTAAGATTTAAATGTGGCTTTTTCTACAGAAACAGGCCGTGCCTTTCTCTAAGAAGTAGGATACAAGTCAAACTTTTTATCTGTTCTTGATTATGGTGATATTATTTATCAAAGTGCAGCTACTACTACTCTTAAACCTTTGGATGCCATCTACCATAGTGCCCTTCGTTTTGTTACAGGTGAGTTTTGATACCAACCACTGTATCCTGTTTCAACAGGTTGGCTAGACTTCCCTACTTCATAAACGTCTGTCTTATCTAACTTTGTTGTTGAAGTATAGACACCTGATATGCCACAGGATTGGTTAACTCTTCAGGTTCCTAGGGTCTAGTTTTAATGTACCGTATTGCTGGAACAAAATTCAAAATAAATGTAATCTTTATGTTCTGGCGTTCGGCAATTGAAAGTATTGATTGGGGATGAATGTAATTGTTTTTCTGGGTGATTTGTGATGTTTTATTTGTGCTTACCATGACTGTGTTTTTGTATTCTTATTCTTATAATTTTTTTCATTTTCTCCCCAAGTCTTGTCCAATCGCTACAACTCCCGTACGGACTCGGGAGAGGCGAAGGTTGAGAGCCGTGCGTCCTCCGAAACACAACCCACCAAGCCGCACTGCTTCTTGACACAATGAACGCTTAACCCGGAAGCCAGCCACACCAATGTGTCGGAGGAACCACCGACTGAGTCAACGTGCATGCGCCACAGGAGATGCTAGAGCATGATGTGACAAGGACAACCCGGCCGGCCAAACCCTCCCTAACCCGGACGACGCTGGGCCAATTGTGCGTCGCCTCATGGGTCTCCCGGTCGCGGCCGGCTTTAACAGCAGCACTGCCCAAATACAGTATGTGTCGTGTGGAGGAAATGGGAAGATAGTGATACAGTATAATATGTGAGCTCCATTTTCACATTCCATTTCTCACAGACAGTCTAACTCCTCTTTAATGTCACTGACTGCAGAACTACGTCCTCCATACAAACTGCTTGAGGATGAAGAGGAGGGAGAGAAGAGAAATCCTTGGCCACGCTTATAAAGCAGTGAGTATTTGGATTCAAAGGTATTATTTCAGGCATGTGAATGTGTAGTGTTAAGGTCGCGTCAATTCAAATCTGGTATTGGAACAAAAGGATTACTACACAGTTTAAATCATCTATGTATTTTATTCTAGCAAACCCTTAAATGGTAAGTATGAAGTTCGTATATACAGGCTCACTGTGACACCACGCAGGGCAAACAGAGAGAGAGAGAGCTAGAGGAGAGAGAGAGAGAGAGAGAGAGAGAGAGAGAGAGAGAGAGAGAGCGAGAGAAATGAATGAGAGAGCGATAGCGAGAATGAGAGCGAGCAAAAACAGAGCTGTCCTATCCTTTGTTCTTCCTTAAATACTCCCGACAGAATAGTTCCTGCTCATTGCTGGCCTGTCAGAGTAGAGGCTGAGTGTGGTTTAAACTTACACAGCCTATCATTGGTGTGCAGGCTGGTCCCAGCCTCGTGACGCACTCCAGTTGACGGAAGCAGTTGTCCTCTCAGCAGATGTTCTTGTCTCATGTTACCACAAAATACAGTTCTATCGTGAAACCCCCAAGCTAGCACATTCTCTCCACATGGCTCCCCCACACACAAGCCTACAGCAGTTCTACAAGTTTTATGATCACACAATACATTCAGTTAATAACTCTTGTTGTAGATTAACATATTCATTAGCTAAGCATGTATCAGCCCTTACAGTAGTTAATAAATGGCCGTCTGGTAGGCTTGACATTTGCAGCCATTTCTTTATCTAAAGTTCAGCCGTCTAATAATGAATGAAGAGGACAAATCTAAATTATTCACATCCCCACTACAGTACCTTTTTATTCATCTATGAGGACTAGTAAGTGCTTCACCTTAGTCCTAGCTATTAATAGCTATTAACTTCATGGAGAGAATGTGTTTCACAGGTGAGGTTTTGTTTTCACTGGGTCTGTGGTGACTATTAGAGACTGTTCAACCTAGATAAGAGACTTCTGTTGAGAGTCCATTCTTCAATTCAGTTACACTTACTCCTGAAGTTTGGAAGTGATTCATCACTATCCAAGGTGTAACTGAAAACATGCCTTTGCACAAAGCAATCTGCTCCCCAGCAAGGTCTAGTCACTGTCTGTTAGTTTGTTCTTAGTAGACAAATGTCTAAATATGGGCCCTTTATTACGACAGAGCAGTTCTATTTCACAGATTTTAAATGGACTTCTTGTAATTAGGCATAAAATGTGCTTTATAAAAAGAAACAACAATTTGGGAATTAAGCATTAAATGCTTTTAACATGTCTCTATTTGCATAAATGGTCATTTGTTAGTAACACCAGAATGATGATGTCACGGCTGGTGGTAGGCAGGACCCAAGGCACAGAGCTATAGTCAATCAACATACTTTATTACAGTATATACCAAAACAACAAACGGAAAGGCCGCAACCATGAACTGATGTGCACAACGCACAGACAATAACCCACACCCAGGTGGGAAACTCAACAACTTAAGTAGGATCCAATTAGAGACAATGCAGGGCAGCTGCCTCTAATTGGGGACCAACAAAACCAAACATAGATTTTCCTAGAACCCTCCCCTCTGTCAGGCCCTGACAGCCACCTCCAGACCAACATAAAGATGACTAGAGACCTCCCTATAGTCAGGACCTGACAGATGTAGAACCAAAATATATTTTAAAAAACATAAATGAATGCATCACACTGTGCAATTTAGTGATTACTTATGCAAGTTAGACCTCAGTGAACTGGGCAAATTATGCACATAAACTGTGAGTAGACTAGACACAGTCCCTTAAACACAGTCCCTTACTGAAGTGATATAGAATGTTTACAGTTAGACAATGAAGAAAACATGGCACTGCCAGGGACCCAGGTGCTTAGACCTCTTTATCTTAGACTGGCGACGAGGTGATGGTGGATTGGAAGGAGCAGTGGCAACCCGTCATTCAGGGCAGGTGAGGCAAAGCCCCACCTTTTTTGAGCCCCACCTGGTTAGCTTAAAAATATATAAAAAAATATATAATTATTTTGCATGTTATTTTGGCATTAATATGTGTCACATATCAGTTTGTAAACAATAATACCAATAAAAAAATGATTTGAGTTCATAAAGCTGCATACAAACATGATCTCTTTTTTGCTTTCTTGAGTAAGGTAGCTCCAAATGCAGGTGTTTCAGCCTAGCTCAGTGCTTTCTGTGGTGGTGGTGCAGCCAGCAGAAAATACTGAGCATAGGGGTTGGTAGTTGTGCCGTGATTGGCTCAGTGTTCTGTCACTCATGGGGACACCACGTCACCGCAAAATCTACGGGTAGTGCTCGAAAATTCAAGTCCCTTGGGTGTTGCCATAGAGTTACATTAGAAGTGCCCTTCCAAGAAGGCTCAAGGTCATTGGCCACAGATAAAATGACATCAAATCACGTTATATCTACCATAGCTTTGATGTCAACATCATACTTTAAAAATCTTAGCTAGCAAACTAGCAATCATCATCATGAATCAAGTCGTCAATCTACCGGCAAATCCTTTTCAATCCTTGTCATATGAAGAGAAATTATAGATAAAACTTATTGGTGCTCATCGGATATTGGACATAAACATTACACAACCTGTTGGAAATCGCATATTCAACAATGAATGGTTTGGAAGGAATCAGTGGCTAACTGCAAGCATTGCAAGCAATCACTAGCCTGCTATTCAGTGGAGTGGGTGTGTGGTCCAAGTCTGGGTTTAAGGGTCTCTTTTCCAAGTTTAAAAGGATAAACATTCAACATTGGCCATGCTGTCAATCCAGCATGACTTTTGCCGCGTTCAAAACAACTGGAAACTCGGAACTGGGAAATCTCAGACTTCAGTGAGTTCAAGACAACTAGGAACTAAAAAAAAAACAGCTCTGAAGATCACTGACGTCATGATTCAACCTTGTTTTTTTCCGAGTTCCCAGTTGTCACCGTAGATCCAGAGAATGGCAGACTTTGATGACAAAATTTGCCCACGAAGGACCGCCGCGCCACCTTCCTGTTCAAGTGAGCACAGCACAACAAGGTGAGTCCACACCTCTCTGATTCAGTGGGGTTGGGTTAAATGTGGAAGACAGTTGAATGCATTCAGTTGTACAACTGACTAGTTATCCCCCCCTTTCCCTTTCCAAAAATGTATTGTATGCTGCTGTATAAATTATGTAATATGCCAGGGAGATACGAATACTGTAGCTAAGAAAGTAATACTAAGTGTATGTTGTGTAGTAAACTGTTAGTAGCCCACATGCCTCACCCTAATAATTTGGTCCCTTTTCCCCTCATAACTTAGCTTACTGTTCTGACTTGGTGGTGCACATGTAGCCTATAGCCTGTTTTAGGGAAATGTAATTTAATATTGTAAGAGCTTTCATTGTCTGCTTATGTACCCTCTTTATTTATCCTACGGTTCTGACTTGGTGTACAGGGAGAATACTGTAAGAACGGCCCATGCTCAGAATTCTGTTGATGTACATTTCAAAAGTGCTGAACAAAATAGTTATTTTGACTATGTCAGTCCTAGCTCGCTCATGAATGTCTTCATCGAAATTACGGATTTCCTCTTATCTGCTCGTCTTCCCCTTATGCCATAGTTTGTACATCTCAATTGTCCGTAGAAACCACATTTGTTTAAGCAAGTCAGCCATATCAGTTATGTTTTTTAAAAAGGAAGTAAATGAGTCTGAATGAACTGTTTCGCTGCCATACAAGGCTCTGCTGATAGCCAGGTGTACTGTAGCAGTGACTGCTGTTGGGACAGCTTTATGTAGACCCTGACAGTTTGTGGGCACTGTTTGTCACCGTTATAGTGCAATTAATGTATTGTTTTGTGTTGTGTTGTGTTGAGCTGTGTAGTGGCTTTGCTGGCATGATCTAACATTTTTGGTTGTTGAGTTTGCCCCACCAAGATTTACATGCTAAAATCACCATTGGGAAGGAGGGACAGCAGCAGCGCTTTTTGCATGATCAAAATGTTACCCTTGAAGTTCGTTGAAGTCAATTATAATTAATGTTCTGTCAACACATCATTTCAAAGGCCCGAGGCACCCCTCCCCTCGTAGATATCTAATTTGAGGATTAGGCGACTTTGCTGCTCTCCTTCTTTCATAACCACGCATCGCTTTGGTCTTTCATTTTCTGAGCTGGCCAGAGCACCCTCATGGTTTGTGAGCTCTTTTCTGGGTTGACACTGTCCCTGGCAAAGGAGTGATAACGCCATAAGGATTAACTTCAGAGAAACACAAGAGGAGAATGACTTGAGAGATTGGATATCTGGTCCCCAAGCGCCTCTGTGGTGTAAATGAAGGACACAAGGCTATCCTTCCTACACACCCTCCATTTTACTAGGCCTGTAGTGTGTTCCACTCTGATTATTGCTTGTGTAAAAAATACTCCAAGGTTATTCATTATGGATTCCTAACTGTAACAGAGAGCCAGTTCAGAATTGGTCTTAGAAGGCTACAGTACTGGCAGACCTCTAAGCCGTTAATTAAAGACACACTGAACAATACGCAGTCATGTGGCTATAGGGATTCATCGTTTTTTTTTATCCTTAATGAATAAGTGGTCCTCCTAATTTAGCACTTGGATAATGTGATGCTTGCTGTCTGGTGACCTTGTTGCCTGGAGATAGGTAAAGCTTGAGATAAAACATGTCATACGCATACAACAAAAAGGGACCTCAACAAATGACATAATCCTCGCTTCATGCAAATTAATCAATTCACAACATACTTTGTATTGGTGTATTCTCCTTACATTCGGTAATTTCAAATTAGGGTGTTTAATTAACAATTCCCACTGGGCACAGTGGGAATTGTGGATAATAGGGTAATATTTCAATGTGGATAATAGGGTAATATTTGGTTGAGACATTGATTAATGAGATTGCAAACTATATTCACCCACTCAAAAAGACAGCCAAAAGTTAGTTGAATTTCCAATGTCTTATCACAAAGCTTTCAACCATCTAAAAACACAATCAAATTCCAATGGGAATACAATGTCAGATATTCTGTTTATTTATACAACAGATTAATGTGTTATCAGTGTGCTTCCTCTGATAGCAGAACCAAATGATCTGGATTGCAGTTGAGATTACATTAAAAATACAATTGATCAATATCATTCGAGATTCTACGCAATTGTGAAGATCTCCACAGACCTGCTACAACCTATGCAGGCTATCTTGCACATGCACGCTTTATATGATTACATAAGAATAAATGTATAGTTACAATCGCCTCATAATGTGGCCATGGATGTGCTACTAATTTTAAGGTTGGATGTTACATTAGTTTGTAAGATTGCCTTTACTTTAGGCTATTTACTGTATTACAAAAGTAATATTTAATTGCAACCAAATATCAACATTTAAGTTAAATGTATCTACTGCTTGGATAGTTTAATCTGTGCCATTGACTTAGTCTCGCTTTAATTCCAGTTTGTCTACAAATTAATAATTTATATGTTGGATTCACGTCACCACCTCAACCAAAAAATAGTTCTAAATCACATCAAACTTTAAATGCACTTTGAATAAAGTTAAAATGTTTGTTGAATTCTGGGTTGAATTGAAACAATAGCTATTGATAACATTGCAAATGATATATAGGCCTAAGATGATATATGAGTGATAAAGTATGAGCACAATTAATGTGCTCTGTAAAACACCAACACTTTGGAGTGTTTTTAAGTGGAGCTCTCTATTTCGTTTTTAAGTGGAGCTCTCTCAACAATCATTTGTAATGGTCAGTGACAATTTCATAGCTAATCGGGGCTTGGTTAAAACCCTGGATGGGAGACCAACGGGTAGCGTTAAGTAGATCAATTCACCCGTATGAGGTGCTGCCCAGCCTATATACATTTTTTCTGATAGTGGATATAACTTTGAAGATCTGATATTTTAAAGGTACAAATTAAACATACAGTCATGTGAAAAAGTAAGTACATGTCAGGCTCTGGCCATAGAGAAGCCTTTTGCTTCTCTATGTAGCCATGGTCAGAGTCTGACAGTTCTAGGTTATAATTTCTATGTGGTGTTTTGTGTTGGATCCCTAATTAGAGGCAGCTGCTATGCATTGTCTCTAATTAGGGATCCTACTTATGTTTGTAGGTTCCACACCCTAGGTGTGGTTCATTATTCTTCATGTCTTGAATGTCTGTGCAAAGTAAGTAATATTTGCTGTTGTTTAATAGATAGTCTTTATTGTTTTTGTATAGTTCTGACCAGTATAGTTTATGTTAATAAACTTGGATGTCGAACTATTACTGCGCTGCACCAATCCTTGACAGTACACTCCTTGGAAAGTTTTTATTTGTATTTATTTTTTTACATATTTGGACAGATGGATATGTAATCTTTACTTAAACACTATTGACAGCTAAAGGTTACCCAATTTAAAAAATCACACACACGCTGAAAATGTTATGCAATTAAAATAAACAAAAATGCCACATACATATCACATACAATGGCTAGAATTAGGTGTACCAAAACAAGTGCAAATGACTAGAAAACATTAGAGAAACTTAGGAGGGTCCAGCCATCCATTAAGATAAAAACATTTCCAATGTTGTTTTTTTTGTGTGTGATTTGTTAAATTGGGTAACATTTCTGTCAATAGTGTTGAAGTGAAGATTGCATAGCCATCTGTCCAAATATGTCAAAGAAAGCATTTATATCTTCAACATCTCATCCTCTTTATTTAGTGATTTAATGCAACTAGGTAAAAATACTTTTAAGTTCTGCTTTTTGGGGGGTATTTGTACTTTACTATTTATAAACAGTACCAGTCAAACATTTGGACACTTACTCATTCAAGGGTTTTTCTTTCTTTTTTACTATAAGAAAAAAACAAAAAAAACTATAGGCTAGGCAATACATCCTACTGACTGTTTATTTACAGTATCTAACCCAGCCATGTTTTAGCTTTGATATTTATCAATGACTATTACCAATGTGCTATCGTGAGAATGATTGAGAAATCTCCACTTAATAGATTCACTGTTGCTATCGAAGTCATTCCAAAGGAGGATAGGTTGAACAGAGCAAATGATATGTAACCATACTTTATCAAGCATATCATCAATGATTCTATTCAGGCCTATATAGCATTTGGGAAGTCATCAACAGCTATTGTTTAAATTCAGCCCAGGATTCAACTAAAAATAGACAATAAATATAGGCCTAGGGTTACCAGCTTTGGTTGATTTCAAATGGAATCTTCAAGTTAATAATAAATATGTTTGATTCAAAAGTAAAAGAATAGGATTAAGCCAGTGGCTATCCAAGCAGTAGATGCATATATTTTAAATGTTGATATTTGGTTGCGTTGTCAACCAAACGCAATTCAATATTACTTTTGTAAGACAGCCTTAACATTAGGCTATTTACTGTCTTACAAACTAATGTAACAGTATTTATTCCACCTTAAAATGAGTAACACATCCATGGCCACATTTTGAAGTTACTGTAACAATAACTGTCTTCTTATGTAATCATAGAAAGCGTGCATGTTCAGGGTCGCAGGACTGTGAAAATCATCACAATTGCTATAATAATCTGCACAGAATCTCAAACGGCATCGATCACTTGCACCATGTACTTGAATGTAATCACAATTTACTGCAATCCAGATAATTTGTTTGTGCTATTAGATCAAGCACAGTGATAACACATTAATGGTTCTATTCAATCAGATCCGCTTTAAGCCAACATCCGCATAGCGGTTGTTTTGGCGGTGCTAGGGTTGGAACTGCATTCGAGCTGTCAAATCCACAAGCAGCACATTACTAAAGGGACATTGCCATTGGCTGCATGGAGTCGCATTAAGAGAAATCCCATGCAGCCTTGTTTACAAGTTCAAACACTGCAATGTGAGATGCAGTCTACACCTCGATTAGGCTGATAGAAATCCTCTATTTTGTTGAATGATTTTCTATTTTAGCGCCATTATTTATATATATATATATATATATATATATATATATATATATATATCCTACACTTTCGTTCTGAACTTCTAGCGCGTGACAATGATCAAGAGCAGCTGCTCACTGATATGACAGCTCCAATGCAATTACACCTTCAACACTGCCACAACATCAGCTATGCCGGTGTCAACAATGCTTAAACCACATCAGGAGACCACTTTTAAGGTCTGGGGAAAAATATAATAGTAGTTACCCTTTAATTGAACTGTGCAGGCACCTAGAACTGTTTGGTTAGCAGTGTCTCTGTAGCGCACATGAGCTGGTGTTTGCATATTTAATGAGAAGGGGGGATTTGCATCCAAATATGGCGACAGAAGTGTGGGAGTGTTGAAAGGAAAGTAGTGGGTGTGTGGAAAAGAGTGGGTGTGTCAAGTGCTCCGCTACAGTTTTGATTGAGCAGTGTTTTTTTCTCCTTCCGTTTCTTACCACACAACGACCTTGCCGTGAGAGTTTAGACTTCTGTTTTGAAGCCAGAGGATGAGTCTGAGTTGTATTTCACTGTTAGTTTTACACAAATAAATTGTAAATGTTCACTTATAAAACTGATTGTTTATTTTTTATTAAAAGTATTAATTGTGTGTACTCTTGCTTTGTGCGCTGTATGCGTGTACTTACTGTGACTTTCACCCTGATATTGGCTACTAGGTAGCAAATTCCCACGCCCTTGCAGGACAGTGTGCTTTGCAAGCGGAAGCGAAGGGAACTGTGTCCCGGTGTTGTTGCCTTTCATGCCCTCCCCACTGAGTAGTACTGTAGACTGTATGTAAGCTCTATGTATCAATGTGACATCTAGATGGTTATCAATATTAGATATTTATTGTGTAGGCTACTATCCTACTTGAAATAAAATCATGTGAGAGAATAAATGGCCATGTTAGCTACTGCTGGTGACATGACCGTATATACCCAGTAGGAAGAACTCTCAAGTCGGCAGGGGCGTCGATACAACACCGGTCGATACAACATTGTGATATGTTTCTTGTTCTTTAATTGTTTGAAACCTGGACATTTTAATCCCACCATGGAAGGCGGAGGCAATTATTTAATTGTCCGTTTCCCCGGGAGACAGGGGAAACTTTATTTAATTGTCTAGCAACTTTATTTAATTGTCTAGCAGCCTAAGCTATTATCCTAGTCATATTACCAACCCATGGTAGTTTTTGCATCTTTAGATCTCCCCTATTTCTACATTTCTAACATATTTCCATCTCTGTCCATGAAACCGCTCGCATGTGAGGTGTGCATTTTAGAACAGTGTTTTCCCGCAAATTGCATTTTGGAAGATTTTTAAGCTAAACATTCTGATCTGATACATCAGCCTTATTGATTGATATGGCATATACAGTGCATTCGGAAGGTATTACTTTTTCCACATTTTGTTACGTTACAGCCTTATTTTAAAATTTGATAAATCTTTTTTTCCCCTTATCAATGTACACAATACCCCATAATGACGAAGTGAAAACACGTTTTTAGAAATTTTAGCAAATGTATTAAATATAAAACAGAAATACCTTATTTACATACTGTAAGTATTCGGACCCTTTGCTATGAGAATCTAAATTGAGCTCAGGTGCATCCTGTTTCCATTTATCATCGAGATGTTTCTACAACTTGATTGGAGTCCACCTGTGGTATATTAAATTGAAAAGGCACACAGTTGACAGTAAATGTCAGAGCAAAAACCAAGCCAAGAAGTTGAAGGAATTGTACGTAGCGCTCCAAGACAGGGTTGTGTTGAGGCACAGATCTGGGGAAGTGTACCAAAAGATGTCTGCAGCATTGAAGGTCCCCAAGAACACAGTGGCCTCAATCATTCTTAAATGAAAGAAGTTTGGAACCACTAAGACTCTTCCTAGAGCTGGCCGCCCAGCCAAACTGATTAATCGGGGGAGAAGGGCATTGGTCAGGCAGGTGACCAAGAACTTGATGGTCACTCTGACAGAGATCCAGAGGTCCTCTATGGAGATGGGAGAACCTTGCAAAAGGACAACCATCTCTGCAAAACTCCACCTTTATGGTAGTGTCCAAGCGAAACGTCTAGAGGAAACCTGGCACCATCCCTACGGTGAAGCATGGTGGTGGCAGTATCATTCTATGGTGTTTTTTTTTTCAGTGGCAGGGACTGGGAGACTAGTCAGGATCGAGGGAAAGATGAACGGAGCAAAGTACAGAGAGAGCACTCAGGATCTCAGACTGGTGTCAAGGTTCACCTTCCAACAGGACAACGATCCTAATCACACAGCCAAGACAACGCAGGAGTGGCTTCGGGACAAGTCTCTGAATTTCCTTGAGTGGCCCAGCCAGAGCCCGGACTTGAACCGATCGAACATCTCTTGAGAGACCTGAAAATAGCTGTGCAGTGTGCTCCCCATCCAACCTGACAGAGCTTGAGATGATCTGCAGAGAAGAATGGGAGAAACTCCCCAAATACAGTCGTGCCAAGCTTGTAGCATCATACCCAAGAAGACTCAAGGCTGTTACCGCTGCCAAAGGTGCTTCAACAAAGTACTGAGTAAAGGGTCTGAATACTTATGTAAATGTAATATATTTTTATTTCTTTAGCAAAAATGTCTAAAAACGTATTTATGCTTTGTCATTATGGGTTATTGTGTGTAGATTTATGAAAGGAAAAAACAATTTAATCAATTTTAGAATAAGGTTGTAACAAAATGTGGAAAAAGTCAAGGGGTCTGAATACTTTCCGAATGCACTGTACCTCCACTACACTACTTTAATACGCATTGTGGCGATTAAGAAGTGAGTATACACAATGCCAACAAAAAAAGTAGGTATAGGCTTATACCGGCTATACCCTCCACTACACCTGTCCATAAAAAATAATTAATCTTAGAACCAGAGGTGACAATATAGGACGGTCTACAGCCACTTCATATGCCAGAGCAAATCACCTGGAGTTACATTATGGTGCCATCTGGTGGATGTATTTTCCAATGCTAAATTCTCACGTGGACAATTACACTGACTACAAAACATTAGGAACACCTACTCTTGCCATGACATATTATTATGTCATTTGTAAATCCACTTCAATCGGTGAAGATGAAGAGAATGATTTTTCAGACTTGAGACATGGATTGTGTATGTGTGCCATTCAGAGGGTGAATGGGCAAGACAAAATATGTAAGTGCCTTAGAACGGGGTATATATAATAGGTTGGGTAGTAGGTCGGTGCCAGGCACACGGGTTTGAGCAGAGCCGGCAACTCTCACGCATTGGCCGTGAGACACGCATTTTACTCTCTTCTCACTGTCACACCTCGTATACAGTATATCAAGCATTGAAAAGTACTATTTTTATTTTTCGAATTAGTTCATTGTATAGTCAGTGCGTTAGCTTTTCAACTGTGCTGCAAATCGTTTTGAAATCGGAGTACCTTGTCATTGTTATGTCCTGCCACACTGTGAAACGCGGCAGAATGAAGCATATGATTGGTCTAGTTATGTAAGGGGTCAAGAGTATTTATTGGATGCGCGTTTTAAAGAAACGCCCCTCAGGATTAGAGCGGAGCTAAATGGAGAGAGAGAACGTTCCATGTTGAGATTATAAATCTGTAAAAAGAGCAGAAGGGTAGTGCTGTTTTATGTACAATGTTGTCAACTCGTTTGGCATTTAGGATGTGACAAGGAAAGGCAGCAGACGTAGGCCTACAGTATGTTTTAGTAGGGAAGTTTGGTAGGGTGACCTGATTTGTATGAACAATTTTTTGTCAGATTGTGAACCCAAAACTGTGCTTGTCAGAAATAACACTACTGTTATTCCCCACACTTATTTTATTATTCCACTTCTTCACAATTTTGCTACTGTAAAAACATATTTGAAATCGAATATGCATACTTTTGTCTTTGAAAATGAATTATGTGAGGCAATGTATTTTTGCAGCCATTCATGGACAGTATTGAATAAGTCATACAAATACGCATGGAATAATAAATGCTCCAGGCCTCAAATATAATTTGACATTTTAGTATTGCGCACATGCTAAGCAGAGATAAACACATACTATGTCTATGTAGAGTAAGATGATGGGAATGATTTTCAACTAGTAGGCATAAACCACCTGAATATTGGGGGATTTTGAGAAATTAATTGTTATAACCAGGCCATTTTCTTGATATAACACCCAGCACTTGGGAAACATAGATCAGGGATGGCCAGCCCTCCTGGAGAGCAAGCTGGATTTTCTTCCAGCCCTATTTTAAAGGGATAGTTCACCCAAATTACAAAATGTTTGTGTCCTTACCTTGAAAGCAGTCTATGGACAAACAAACTCCAATCTATGATTTGTTTACCTACTGCCATCAACTATTAATATTAGTATTTCCTTTGCATAACTTTGGTGTAGTGGTAACACTTCCAGGCACGTGTTGCATACAACTTTCCACCTGAGAACAGGAATCAATCCCTGCTTCCAACCTTCCCACTGTTTCTCAAATTTTCCTTAAATTAATGAAATTAAGACAGAAACTCTTACTCCAAGCTTTCTTTCTACAAAAGTTGGCAGCCCTGGGTTTGAGTGTGTCAAGAACTGCAACGCTGCTGGGTTTTTCACGCTCAACAGTTTCCAATGTTTATCAAGAATGGTCTACCACTCAAAAGACAAAAAGGAAACTTGACACAACTATGAGAAGCATTGGAGTCAACATGAGCCAGTATCCCTGTGGAATGAGGCTGTTCTGGGGAAGGTTATTCCAACGTTTTGTACACTCAGTGTATACAGGCCATATTAATATATAATGTCAACAATTTCCTTAGCCTACAATCCTGGCTGACATCCTATCGAGTCCAATTTATATATTTTTAGGAATTTTAATCCTGTGTTAACATTCTCAAAATAAATTGGACTCGATAGGATGTCAGCCAGGATTGTAGGCTAAGGAAATTGTTGACATGATATATTAATATGCCAGGCTATTCTACTGATATAATTTCATGATAATAACTTAAAGCTTTAGTGCAACAATCTTGTGTTGCAGATCTATCTTCCCAGCACACCACACAAGCCTAAATTGTTACATTGACAGCACGGATTGATTATTGCCGCGAAAAGAAAACATTTATTTTATTTTGTCTCAGGAAATGGGCTTTGAATTGGCATCGGTAGGCCTTATATTCTGTCCCGAAAAGACTGTAATGGTATAGTTGTGGAAACCAATGACTGGGCTAATGAATAGAGCGGAATTACCCTCCTGTCTCCCGGGGAAACGGACAAGTAAACAATAGAAAGCTGAGCCCAGACCTAGAGACAAAAATCGTCTACAAAAGCAGTAGTGATTGGGGGCACATCCGCACTCTGTTCTAAAGTTGATACAATTTGTCTTTGTAAAGTTAGAATGGATACTAAAGGCAACAAACGCGCAACTTCAGCAGGCTACCGAATGCCAGACCGAGCTAACGTCGCTTTGATATCACAGTCCTCCGTCTCTGTGTACAAACTTCCGCCGGACAGGACTCGAAACACCAGCGGCGGAGAGAGTCCTTGGCAGAACCCCGACTCTCGCGACCCAGTCAAACAGGATCAAGTGTGGCGCGAGTTCGTGCGTGCAGAGAGGAATGGAGTGAAAGACTGGTAATGGCTGCTTTTAGAATGCACAGCATTAATTATTTCCCTCCTTGTCGTTTCTATCTTTAGTGCACATTTCATACTGGTAGCCCAATCTGAATCCGAAATCTTCACTGTTGTTTAATAGGCATTTAATTCCAATTCATGACACAGCCTATCTTTTCCATTTATTCTTGAAGAATTAAACGTATAAATGCTGACAATGTTATTTGGTACCCAATGAAATGTAGGCCTATCATTAGGGAGGTAGGCGATAGGCCCATGACACAACTGCGTTTTAGGAGTATTATACCTAATATGAATGGACAAAGCCATCGATCACGTGACACAGTTAATTCCTATGTGAAGTCTATAGCGCATGCCAATTCTGCAAGCCAATTCTGCTAACCTTATGTGCCTAACATTAAATTAAGACCAAAAAGCACATTTTTTATTTTCTTGAATTTTTACGATTCAGACCATTTTGACATTGTGGCTGTGCTATCTAGTGGAAACCCAAATTAAGTAGGTTAAGATGGTGTCTCATGGAGACATAACATGGTCACATAACATGTGCAGACTGAGCTATTCCAAGAAGTGATGTTGACTTATAACTTCTTCTGGGTGCGATTTTAAAATAATCGGTTCAAAGAGTGTGTATTAGAAGGAATTATTGGTACTATGATTTTTTATTTACACAAAGATTTACATTTTTCCATCCACTATAAACAAGCATTTCGCTACACCCGCAATAACATCTGCTGAACACGTGTATGTGACAAATACATTTTGATTTGATTTGATTTTATGGGGATCCTGTTTTCTGCTTACAATGCCAGCAGTACCGCGGTCGGCCTTGAGGTTCAGTGGCTTCAATGAAACGGGGCAGTCGTTCTCCCCTGGTATAGGTAACCATACAGTGCATTGGAAAGTATTCAGACCCCTTTACTTTTTCCACATTTTGTTACGGTACAGCTTTATTATAAAATTGATTAAACACATTCTCACACAATACCCCATAATGACAAAAGCCAAAAACTGTTTTTAGAATTTTTTTGCAAATACAAAACTGAAATATCACATTTACATAAGTATTCAGACCTTTTACTCAATACTTTGTTGAAGCACCTTTGGCAGCGATTGCAGCCTTCAGTCTTCGTGGGTATGAGGCTACAAGCTTGGCACACCTGTATTTGGGGAGTTTCTCCCATTCTTCTCTGCAGATCCTCTCAAGCTCTGTCAGGTTGGATGGATTTCAGATCTCTCCAGAGATGTTCGATCGGGTTCAAGTCCTGGCTCTGGCTGGGCCACTCAAGGATATTCAGAGACTTGTCCCGAAGCCACTCCTGCATTGTCTTGACTGTGTGCTTAGGGTCGTTGTCCTGTTGGAAGGTGAACCTTCGCCCCAGTCTGAAGTCCTGAGCGCTCTGGAGCAGGTTTTCATCAAGGATCTCTCTGTACTTTGTTACATTCATCTTTCCCTCGATCCTGCCTAGTCTCCCAGTCCCTGCCGCTGAAAACATCCCCAAAACATGATGCTGCCACAACCATGTTTCACCGTAGGGATGGAGCCAGGTTTCCTCCAGACGTGACGCTTAGCATTCAGGCCAAAGAGTTCAATCTTGGTTTCAGATAGATAGATAGATAGGTAGGTACTTTATTCATCACACCAGAGAATCTTGTTTCTCATGGTCTGAGAGTCCTTTAGGTGCCTTTTGGCAAACTCCAATTGGGCTGTTATGTGCCTTTTGCAGAGGAGTGGCTTCCGTCTGGCCACTCTACCATAAAGGCCTGATTGGTGGAGTGCTGCAGAGATGGTTTTCCTTCTGGAAGGTTCTCCCATTGCCACAGAGGAACTCTGTCAGAGTGACCATCAGGTTCTTGGTCACCTCCCTGACCAAGGCCATTCTGCCCGGATTGCTCAGTTTGGCCAGGCTGCCAGCTCTAGGAAGAGTCTTGGTGGTTGCAAACTTCTTCCATTTAAGAATGATGGAGACCACTGTGTTCTTGGGGACCTTCAATGTTTCCCCAGATCTGTGCCTCAACATAATCCTGTCTCGGAGTTCTACGGACAATTCCTTTGACCTCATGGCTTGGATTTTACTCTGACATGCACTGTCCACTGAGGGACCTTATATAGACAGGTGTGTGCCTTTCCAAATCATGTCCAATCAATTGGATTTACCACAGGTGGACTCCAATCAAGTTGTAGAAAGGATGATCAATGGAAACAGGATCCACCTGAGCTACATTTTTAGTCTCATAATAAAGGGTCTGAATACCTATGTAAATAAGAGATTTCAGTTTTTTTATGAATACATTTGCTAAAATGTCTAAAAACCTGTTTTTGTTTTCTCATTATGGGGTATTGTGTATAGATTGATGAGGATAAACATATATTTAATCAATTTTAGAATAAGGCTGTAACGTAACAAAATGTGAAAAAAGTCAAGGGATCTGAATACTTTCCGAATGTAGCTAGTGATGAATGGGCCTGCAATCATAATTGTGTTTTGATCCACAGGCAGAAGAATTGGAGTTTTCTCAAGAACTATGATCAGCTGGTAAATCATTTGCCAATTTGTTATCTTGTTAAATAGTCAAATGTTTTCTTTTAACACAATCTCTTGTTGATATCAATGCTGCATGATCCTGATCTGAAGTTGGTATTACCTAAACTTTGTGCCTACTTGTCCACACAGGGTAACCACAGGGCAGAGAGCCCTTTACCAAACTATGTGCCAGTGTTTTCTGACCATCTCCCCAACACCACCAACCAGATGTTTGGGAGTCGTGTGTGCACACCACTGGGCAGGGAGCTGATGAGAATGGATAAGCTGTTAATTGGAAGCTATAGGAAGTGCAAGCAGGGACCAGATATGCAGCCTTGCTAGCATCAGCAGGGAATAAGACTCACCCAAGAATGCCCACTATCAATCTCGCCTTCCAAAATAGTGCATATCAGTTCCGCTTTAAAGGTGTAGCTCATGTTCATGTAGCTAGTGATGGCTGAAATATTCCTTGAATTGAGGTTTTACTCATATTCTTTGGATGCTTGCTTTACATTAGGAGCACCATTTTCAAGAAATCAATTGTAACTGATAACTGCTCATGTGTTTGATCAGTGAGGTATTGCCAATAGACGTAGTCTAGACTCTACGTAGCTTAGAAAATTATGCCATTTTTGTTACATTTCTGTTATATTTCTCAATAAAGAAGTACTGTATATTGTACTATGAATATTATTGTGTGAACTAACTGAAGCATAGCCTATTCAATGATACACAAAAAGCAGCATTTTCGTAGTGAATACTTTCAAGCTCATGGAAACTCAGTTGAATTTGACCTCAGAATTTATCCTAGCGAGTCATTGGCTCCTGACATATTTTGTGTAGATCACCCAGCTATGTGCCTCACCCACAAAAGAATGCATAGGCAATATTAATATTTAAATTAGATGGTGCATGTTCAAAGCAATGTGAACATGATAAAATGACGGATAGAGGGATAGGCTTGAGTCTTTTAATTAAGACCTTCGACTATCGCCAAATAAATGTTTTCTTTGCTAAATATTTTTCTTATTCTTTGAAAATGCTGAAAAATCCCCTTATATAAAGAAATCCACTCTGGGAAAATTGCCAGTGGAACAAAAAGACAAAAAGTTAACATCACTGTTACTTCAGCCATATGCTACTGTATGTTATTGTAAAGTAAAGGCATAGTTAATGAAATATTTTGGAAGGATTGTTCAGAATCATAGGATAGAATGCCAGAGGCAAGATTCTGCTAGCTATCTTGAGCAGACTCAAATGGCACAGCCATAGGCTCCATGAGGGTGGAGTGTGAGGGAGTGAGCAGTCCAAAACCTGCTGTTAGTGGGGGAAATGTAAGCAGGAGATCATCACAGAGAGCAATGATTGGCTGGCACAGTCTTGGAGTTAAACGTAATTTAGTCTAAAGCAATATTTACTCTTTTGGGGAGACTGCCAGAGTTCCACAGATGTCCATTCATTCCTATTGGGGGAGGTGGTGGTACAGGTTTGTTCTATAAAACACATCAACATATTTTACAATTATTAGTAACATTCTCACAGTTGAAATACAATGGTCCTTCACTGCTTTAAATGTAATTGAATTTAAGTGTATACCTCAGTCTTGGGCTCAGTTTTGTCAACCCATCTGTGGAGGGTTGGATCCCAGACAATCTGAGGATGAAAATAATAACAGTGTGAATCAAGCCACAGAGAAAAATATTAATCCACCAGTGTCTCTCTATAGAATATAAATAACAGGTTCTTTACTGATTTGTCTTTGTCCTCGGGTAGATGAGCCTCCTTCGGATTAACCTCTTTTCCCTCCATAAGACCCAGCTGAGCCAGCCACCATTGTTTGGGGTGTGCTTTGCAGCAGGGATCTCAGTCTCAGCCACTGGCCAGCTGCCAGACTGGCTGAGGGTTGGCCTTTGAGTGTTCTGTCTTGATGATGGACATCATAGCAGGATTCACAACATGTCTACTCTGGACATCTGTAATAAGTAGAAAAAGCCAGGCCACTCTGCTCATGTCACCTTACAGAACAATCACTAGCCGACAGGTAGGAGTGTCTCGCTCTGATACTCTCAATCAGATTGCCGGCAGCCACAAAGATTCTTAGAGCTAAACCTGTTTTATGTAGCTAGAGATCGCATGAAAATATAACAGCCATAAACTCACATGAGTAGCAGGCATTTGATCTATCACAACTAATTCTCACACTCTTACAATGGCAATTTTATTTCTTATAAGATAAGGCCTACATGACCTCTTCTCTTGGAATACAAATCTACAAGTGGCGTATACACTCCACCATCCCATTCCCACTTTCATCCCACCATGGGGATGATGGGAGGTGGTTGTGGAGGATTGTCTCCATTATTCACAAGGATGTTGGCTTTCGGGAGGATCCCCTCCCTCTGTGCAATGATGGATTTTGAGATTGTCTCCCTCTGTGCAGCAATGTTGGCTTCTGGGATGAAGTATAGAGCACATACAGTCATTCGAGAAGAATCTACCACTTGCAATCTATAATGTAATTGACACCGATCCATCCCAAACATACACACTTGTTTGTATGTGTACTGATACTATACATACACAATTACATTCACGTTACTACATTCATGTTACTATCATCATTCCAAGAATCATCATTTCAATTATCATCCTCACCATAGCATCATAGATTTATTCTACAGTATCTTAGACTCATCTGACACTACCTGAGAGATAGCAGTCTGCAACTCAATAAACTGCCCCTGCATGATATTCAACTGCCCCTGTACAGTGAGGGAAAAAATTATTTGATCCCCTGCTGATTTTGTTCGTTTGCCCACTGACAAAGTAATGATCAGTCCATAATTTTAATGGTAGGTTTATTTGAACAGTGAGAGACAGAATAACAACAAACAACTCCAGAAAAACGCATGTCAAAAATGTTATAAAGTGATTTGCATTGTAATGAGTGAAATAAGTATTTGACCCCTCTCAATCAGAAGGAGTTCTGGCTCCCAGGTGTCTTTTATACAGGTAACGAGCTGAGATTAGGAGCACTCCCTTTAAGAGTGTGCTCCTAATATCAGCTTGTTACCTGTATAAAAGACACCTGTCCACAAAAGCAATCAATCAATCAATCAGATTCCAAACTCTCCACCATGGCCAAGACCAAAGAGCTGTCCAAGGATGTCAGGGACAAGATTTTAGACCTACACAAGGCTGGAATGGGCTACAAGACCATCGCCAAGCAGCTTGGTGAGAAGGTGACAACAGTTGGTGTGATTATTCGCAAATGGAAGAAACACAAAAGCACTGTCAATCTCCCTAGGTCCGGGGCTCCATGCAAGATCTCACCTCGTGGAGTTGCAATGATCATGAGAACGGTGAGGAATCAGCCCAGAACTACACGGGAGGATCTTGTCAATGATCTCAGGGCAGCTGGGACCATAGTCACCAGGAAAACAATTGGTAACACACTACGCTGTGAAGGACTGAAATCCTGCAGCGCCCGCAAGGTTCCCCTGCTCAAGAAAGCACATGTACAGGCCCGTCTGAAGTTTGCCAATGAACATCTGAATGATTCAGAGGAGGACTGGGTGAAAGTGTTGTGGTCAGATGAGACCAAAATCGAGCTCTTTGGCATCAACTCAACTTGCCGTGTTTGGAGGAGGAGGAATGCTGCCTATGACCCCAAGAACACCATCCCCACCATCAAACATTGAGGTGGAAACATTATGCTTTGGGGGTGTTTTTCTGCTAAGTGGACGGGACAACTTCACTGCATCAAAGGGACGATGGATGGGGCCATGTACCGTCAAATCTTGGGTGAGAACCTCCTTCCCTCAGCCAGGGCATTGAAAATGGGTCGTGGATGGGTATTCCAGCATGACAATGACCCAAAACACACGGCCAAGGCAACAAAGGAGTGGCTCAAGAAGAAGAACATTAAGGTCCTGGAGTGGCCTAGCCAGTCTCCAGACCTTAATCCCATAGAAAATCTGTGGAGGGAGCTGAAGGTTCGAGGTGCCAAACGTCAGCCTCGAAACCTTAATGACTTGGAGAAGATCTGCAAAGAGGAGTGGGACAAAATCCCTCCCGAGATGTGTGCAAACCTAGTGGCCAACTACAAGAAACGTCTGACCTCTGTGATTGCCAACAAGGGTTTTGCCACCAAGTACTACGTCACGTTTTGCAGAGGGGTCAAATACTTATTTCACTCATTAAAATGCAAATCAATTTATATATATTTTTTTACATGTGTTCTTCTGGATTATTTTGTTGATATTCTGTCTCTCACTGTTCAAATAAACCTACCATTAATATTATAGACTGATCATTTCTTTGTCAGTGGGCAAACGAACAAAATCAGCAGGGGATCAAATAACTTTTTCCCTCACTGTAGGTGTTTCATTGACTACTTTACATTGGTCAGCAGAACCTGAATCTCAGCCCTAGAGGAAATCAGGTGGTTCAACAGACTGAGATGAAGAGAGAGGCTTCATGCCCATTTGACCATCTTTAGGATTCTTTCTCACTTAACACCAATCTTATTAGGAATGCACCTTTGTGCAGATGTTACTAGTTTTATTTAGAAAGCCCTTACCTTGTCAGGTGCCGAGGGGATGACGGGATGTCTCCCTGCTCCATTGAGCTCTGCTGGCATTTCTTGCTTACTATTGGAGGAACATGAGACAGATAAGAGAACAAAGACTTATGGTTGTTCAGCAATAAAACATTCAGCACACCATGACTGTTGAATAATAAAGTCAAACCTTACTCCATTGTTGTTCATTCACAGGGGACACATCCATTTCCATTGGCCATATAGAGATTCCCGTAATTGTTAATGACATATAGGGGATGGTCCAACCCTGGTAAAAGAATAACAACAGCTAGGGTTTACTCTCTCACTTTCAGATAAAGTAATACAGTCATGAGACCCGTCAGAAGTGTAGTGCTTATCTCCATGAAATGATTGTCGCAATTTAGCCCACTAGTTCCAGCTTGTGATGCTCTGTCCTTAATGAAACAATCAAGTCAATATTTTGTTATACAGTCGTGGCCAAAAGTTTTGAGAATGACACAAGTATTGGTCTCCACAAAGTTTGCTGCTTCAGTGTTCTTAGATCTTTATGTCATTAGTTACTATGGTACACTGAAGTATAATTACAAGTATACCTCTGCAATCCGCCCTGGCATGCTGTCAATTAACGTCTGGGCCACATCCTGACTGATGGCAGGCCATTCTTGCATAATCAATGCTTGGAGTTTGTCAGAAGTTGTGGGTTTTTGTTTGTCCACCCACCTCTTGAGGCTCGACCACAAGTTCTCAATGGGATTAAGGTCTGGGGAGTTTCCTGGCCATGGACCCAAAATGTCAATGTTTTGTTCCCCGAGCCACTTAGTTATCACTTTTGCCTTATGGCAAGGTGCTCCATCATGCTGGAAAAGGCATTGGTCGTCACCAAACTGTTCTTGGATGGTTGGGAGAAGTTGCTCTCGGAGGATGTGTTGGTACCATTCTTTATTCATGGCTGTGTTCTTAGGCAAAATTGTGAGTGAGCCCACTCCCTTGGCTGAGAAGCAACCCCACACATGAATGGTCTGAGGATGCTTTACTGTTGGCATGACACAGGACTGATGGTAGCGCTCACCTTGTCTTCTCCGGACACGGTGTTTTCCGGATGGCCCAAACAATTGGAAAGGGGATTCATCAGAGAAAATGACTCTACCCCTATCCTCAGCAGTCTTCTTGACACCAGGCCATCCTCCAAAAGTCTTCGCCTCACTGTGTGTGCAGATGCACTCACACCTGCCTGCTGCCATTCCTGAGCAAGCTCTGCACTGGTGGTGCCCCGATCCCGCAGCTGAATCAACTTTAGGAGACGGTCCTGGCGCTTGCTGGACTTTGTTGGGCGCCCTGACGCCTTCTTCACAACAATTGAACCTCTCTCCTTGAAGTTCTTGATGATCCGATAAATGGTTGATTTAGGTGCAATCCTACCAGCAGCAATATCCTTGCCTGTGAAGCCCTTTTTGTGCAAAGCAATGATGACGGCACGTGTTTCCTTGCAGGTAACCATGGTTGACAGAGGAAGAATAATGATTTCAAGCACCACCCTCCTTTTAAAGCTTTCTATTCTGACTCAATCAGCATGACAGAGTGATCTCCAGCCTTGTCCTCGTCAACACTCTCACCTGTGTTAACGAGACAATCACTGACATGATGGCAGCTGGTCCTTTTGTGGCAGGGCTGAAATGCAGTGGAAATGTTTTTGGGGGATTATATTCATTTTCATGGCAAAGAGGGACTTTGCAATTAATTGCAATTCATCTGATCACTCTTCATGACATTCTGGAGTATATGCAAATTGCCATCATCAACACTGAGGCAGCAAACATTGTGGAGACCAATACTTATGTAATTCTCAAAACTTTTGAGACCAATTCTACATGAGACAGTGTTTCCAGAGATTGCAATCTCAGGGGTCCTCATGAGGTAAGTAAAGAATCTGATGTCTCACAGAAAAGGTCTGCATGATTCTAGATGAAGCAAGTCCTTTACGTCATGAGCATCCTATCTGGGTCATCAACGGAATGATTGATACACAAGCCTTCAGACTACTTTATGTCTTGGGCGTTGACGATGAAACATAGAAGTATAATTACTATTGTGATGCATAATTGCCATGTCAATTTTGAACGTTCAGTCAATTAGCATTATGGGTAATGGAGTCAGATTCATGGAGTGATTGGCCAATGCTGATTTTAGACTATGAAACCAAGGGCTATATGCCAGAGCCTATCATGTCTTTTCTTTCTAAAGCCCATCACATGTTCCATATCAAATTGAATTGAGATTACATGTACTGCACCACTGAAACTACTGTATAGCCTACAGTCCTATGAGGATATGTCCGATGCAAGAATCATAATAATATAATAATTGTCTGTTTAAACGACGCTGACTGGAGTTTCAAAACTCTACCTCACATGATTAAAATGTTTAACATCTGTGCACAAATGTCATCATGTTTTTATTTATTTATATTTTTTTGCAGTTTCAATTTAACGCCACCATCTACAATATTCCTATAATCTAAAGACATAAAGAAATACATTTATTGAAATTATAAGCTAATAAATGTGTAATAACAAAATGTATGCCTTAACCAAAAACCATAGGGATGGGGCGGAATTGAAATCAAAACTCCGTGGCCAGCAAGCAGCCCTATCACAGGTAAAACCTGATTCTATGTAGTCGCGACTCGCGAGTGATCTAGAGTGATCTGCCAAGTGACCCAGAAGCCATAGGTCGATAGATCGCAATTTAATTGTGAAATAATGGAATCAGACCAGCTACTACATTTCGCAAACTTTAGCACGCTGTTTGTGTGCATGGTGCTGAAGTTTCCGCAAATATTTGTTTTGATACGCACGAAATCGACAACGGGAGTCAGCCTCAACAGTCTTGTACTGGAGCTAACGGGGTAGGTTTGAATTTGTTTACAGAAAAGTGCATGCTGAAAGTATACTCCGATATCTTCGTAATTACCCTGTTAGGTTCTATGAATGTGTAATTGTTTTTTGATTGATGTATTGCATGCATGCTGTGTTAGTTGTAAGATAGAAATCAAATTAATTATATGTGATGATACATAGCCGAATTGCAACGCCGACGGATACAGTTTAGCTGACACAACATCATGAATACGCTAGTTACATTGTATTTAGCAAACCCCATGGCACACAATACACTTCCTGCCAGTGCCGGTCCTGGCCGTTCTGCTGCCCTAGGGAGCCAAAAAATTGCTTCCCCCAGCAAAAATAGAATAGTTCCAGTAAGCAAAATGAACTTGAAAAGATAGTAAGATAGTATTTTCCAGATGTTGAAGTTAGGTTCAATTTAGGTGCTGAATGACAGGTGAAAAGACTTATTTTCCAAATGTTGAAATCGGGTTCATTTTCAGTTCTGAATGAAAGTTGAAAATACATATTTTCCAGATATTGAAAATATGTATTTTCCAGAAGTTTAAAATACATATTTTCCAGACGTTGAAATAATTTTTTGTTCTGAATGAAAGCTAGAAATATGTCATTTATAGACATCTAAGTTTGGTCAAAACAAGGCTGGTCCAGACGGGACAAAATCTGAACCGAACATAGACCTCTATGATTGGTTCAGACCCAAAGTCTGTGGACGTGGAAATCAAGGCCGCTCCAGACTGCACAAAAAAAATATGCCCAGTCTAAAAAAGGTCCATGCTTACTGGGGTGTAGCCTACCATGTCGGCAGCAATGTAATTTTATGAATGCCCATCCATGTGGTAGGACCACCGTTTATAAAACAGGCTGTTGCATTGGCTTTATTAGTCCTAATTATGGTGACTAATCAATTTGGTATTTTTTCAGTATTTAAGCTCTGAATATCAGCTACCCAACTTTATCAGGAGGTATCCTGAGCCTATTTGCAATGTGCTTACACAGCGAGAAATGCAGTATTTAATTTTTTCGCTGTGATCAGTTTGTAAAAAATGAACACATACAAATTTGAAACCACTGATTATGACAATTTAGCCCACGAATGAAAGTCATGGACAGTGGTTGTGAGTAGTAGCCTGATTGTCCATTCTATATTGTCCAATTTACTTTGACCTGTCCTGTTTTTAGGATATGTTGTTTGTTAAGATGTCAGCACATTTTTTATTTAATTGGGTGCCTTTTAGGTTAGGCTATTTGATCGGAGAAACCTGCATAATGTAAAAAGTCTCCATCTAATTATGTTGTCATACATTTTATCTCCAGCCTGTAGGCTACAGAAAAGGCCACATACTCTTTGTACCATATCCCATCTGCAACATGATTTATGCTCGATCTCCAACAGCACCCTGGAGAGGCGCGCTGGGAATGAACAAGATCAATATTTTGCTTCCCTGGATTTGGCAAAGTGGGCACTTCTTATTACAGGGCGGCATCAGCGCCTAATACTGCCTAATGAGCGCCGGTCCCGCTTCCTAAATAGACCTATGGTTGACTCAAGTAAGATTAAAGTAAATAGACCTTCCTCTGAAGTTCACACAAGATTGACACCAAACCATTCAATCATGATGACATGCACCATGTTGCAGTGTTGCTCTGAAATATCCTTGTTGCAGCGCAAGTATTTATCCGATTTGGTTCAGCATCAGATTAAGGACAGCCCAGGGAATTAGACCTCATCCACCCAGATGGCAGTCTGGCAATTTTTTGTGACAAAGACATCAGTGTGTGTTTCTTTGTTCTAATGGATATGGAAAGGTCTGTCTCTGTGAGAAAATAAATACAAAGCTGTGAAGAATATAAGTTTATCATCCTCTACGCTCAGTGGATCCTGACACCTGACCAGAAATACACAGGCCCAGTAAGGAAGGAGTGATCCAGCACAAGAAGATAAAGGCTATTTCCACCCATGAGCACCAACATGTGAAGTTCATAGGAGCATATCAAAGTGTGTGTCAAATCAAAGCTAAGACTCTATTTTTGTGTAATACATTTTTCATAGATACATTTCATTAAATATTAGGCATAAGCAAAGGCTTTGATTTCTGGATAAACAGATGCAAGAGAGGTCTTAGAAAACATCTACCAGAAAAAGTCTTAAAAGGTATCAGAAATACATCAAAACACAATCATGTTGATGTAAAGACCCCTGACAACTAATATTAACGCATATATATTTCGTTTTGGAGAAATTGTTTACCTTCTGTGAGTTTAAGAAATATTGCCTTGTTCCGTTACCCACATATCTCTAAGATATATTCAAATTTCTCTCCCTCATGAGGAGGAAGGATACTTTAGAGCACAGTAGAGTACAGTACAATAATATACAGTAGAGTACACTACAATACATTACAGTAGTACAGTACAATGCAGTACAGTACAGTAAAGAAAAGTAGCGTTTAGTACAGTAGAGTACAGTATATATTTGTTCTGGACCACTGACTGGATCCTGAACAATTAAGCTATCGTATGAAAACACCCTATCCAAGTCCGTTCTATGATACCGTCCATGATCAGATTAAGTCTGACTGAACATTCAATCACCAGGTTGCACCTGCATGGTTCCATGGCTTACTCACTCACTTGCATTTCCTAGGTACTCTGGGACTTTCAGCTTGTTGATCATGGTGCACATAGGCTTAACGCTTCCATAAACTTGATATAATTTTCTGTTTCAGGTTCACCGTGTTTGTCACCTACCAGATGTACTATGACTACCCACCCCCAACCTACCTGGAGTACCCCATCCTCATTGCTCAAGGTGGGCCATCATTCTGATAGTGGGCCATCTTTCTGTTTAGTAACAGGGCATTTCCTGTTCATTTTTAGGACGACCCCATTTCAGTCAAATGAAGAATCTTTCAAAAAATAGTAATGTTTCCGGGTAAACAATAACAATACTCTCCGGATAAGAACCCAACCACATTGTTAGCTGCTGACTTATCTTGCATCCTCTCACGGTCTTGGCTAAGCACAAATGGGTTGAACATTTGAGATAGTCTATAGTACAGGGTTCCTCAACTTTGGCCCCCCAAGTTTTCTGAGCAAAAAAACAAACAAACAAAATGTTTTATAGATATACAGTATATATATAATTATTATTTAAATAAAATTTTGGGGACATAAAAGACTGTAAAAACATCAGCAAACCAGCTCCAAGTGATTACCATTTTTTGGAGATCTGTTCCAAATTATTCCCACGCAAAATAGAGATACAGGTAACTGCCAAAATAAAGGAACAACCAACATAAAGTGTCTTAATAGGGCGTTGGGCCACCACAAGCCAGAACAGCTTCAATGCACCTTGGCATAGATTTTACACGTGTCTGGAACTCTATTGGAGGGATGCGACACCATTCTTCCACCGGAAATTCCATAATTTGGTGTTTTGTTGATGGAAAGCGCTGTCTCAGGCGCCGCTCTAGAATCTCCCGTAAGTGTTCAATTGGGTTGAGATCTGGTGACTGAGACGGCCATGGCATATGGTTTACATCGTTTCCATGCTCATCAAACCACTCAGTGACCACTCGTGCCCTGTGGATGGGGGCATTGTCATCCAATGGGGGCATAGCCATGGTAACCAATATAATGGCCTGCTCAGCATTTTTATACATGACCCTAAGCATGATGGGATGTTAATTGCTTAATTAACTCAGGAATCACACCTGTGTGGAAGCACCTGCTTTCAGTATACTTTGTATCCCTCATTTACTCAAGTGTTTCCATTATTTTGTCAGTTACCTAGATGTGTGATTGTATACAAATGTAAGCAAGTTTTGAAATTATTATGTTTTAGTCAAATATTATCTGTTTTGGCTTCTTGCGGTCAATTTGCAGTCTACAAATTATTTGTAATTAGGTTCCGGCCCCCTGACCATTACCTCAAGAAAATAAAAATCTTGCAGCTGAATCTAGTTGAAGATCCTTGCTATAGTGGTTGTTGTAACTCCGGGTATTCCTTCCCCAAACCTACAATCGGTGACAAAATGCACTACTAGCCTGATCTCTGTATAAGTATGTTACACTGAATTAAAGCATGTTTTCAGTTAATCCTGTTGTGTGTCATATCTGCTCTGTGTTCCAAGACGTCATCCTTCTGCTGTTGATTCTACATTACAATGGGAGCCTGAAGCAGAGTCTGATCTATGCAGTCGTGTATCCTTCTCCACACTTGCAACACACACACAAACTCCTGATTTCCAACATAATATTAACATTTTGGACGATAGGTAACAGACCCTTGACATGGCTTGATCAGCTTTGTGGGAGGCTGGCAACTACTCACTGTGCAGAAGTGGCTCATTGACTTGGCCATGGTAAGTAGAAGACTGAGGAGAGATGTGAGAAAGTGCAGTATGTTATTCAGACAGTCAGATGTCTTGTCCACAATGCCACAAAGCTTATTGGGTTATTAATGAAATGATGAACAGCTTGCAAAGGACTATTATTAGCATCACAAATTGTTTCCACAGCCAAATATGAGTGTCTGAATGAGTGCGAGCATTCATCCAATGCGTTCATTCCAGGCATTGCACCAGTCAATAATGAAATAGCATTGGTCTTCAGACATTATGATGTAAGTTATCTTAATCAATTACCTACCCTTCCTACCTCTCTCAGAGCCTGTGCACCTTCATCAGTGCTGGAAGTAAGTTTGCCCAGCTCGAATGCCTGTGGCAGTCCAAGGACTCAGGCCAGGTTAGCGCCCTCTCCTGGGGTATGGCCACCTACACATGTTTTGGTGAGTGAACCAGCAGAACCACACATACACACTGGGTAACCATAGCGATGATGATATAGTATGGACAAATTCGGTAATAATAGGTGATTGTGATGTGTTAACGGTCTATTTCAGCAAGGATTTACACCACCACTGTGACTACAGGAGACATGCAGGGTAAGTCTGTCCTGATATCTACGTGCATGCATTTAGCTCAGTCCCAAACCATTGCATTTATCAAGAGTCGACTGGATTTACCTCATGGAATGAAAATATCTATGTTATTGCACGTCATTACATAGTGTGGATTGCTGCACGTGCATTTCTGAAGTCTCCGTTCTGTCTCTCTCTGTCCACAGTTCTGGTACGATTTATTGCCATGACGCTGCTGAATTCATGGGTGCTGGCTACGGTCTTGTACTACAGGAGAGGAGTAAGAGAAGTGCTAAAGAAGCAAGATTGAGTCTACTAGTCACAAACAAATACAGTCGATTCTAGCTCTGCTCTGTGAAACTGGACAATTAGCCTGCACTTCGTATTTCAGGTTTTTACTGGACATTGAGGCTTATTTCAACATTTCACCCAAACGTGAGGCTGAGAACTGGACAGTGCTGGTGACAAACGGGCAGGTGGCAACCCAATTATCATACTAAAAAAGGAATACTGCCTTTTTCCAAAACTGTTGTGTCCTTTACCTTGATGCTGGTTGTTAAAAACATTCCATTTGACTTTGTATCTTTGGTAACAGGTACATTCGGTGCAAACGATTTTAAAGCTTTCGCCAATGTCAATTTCTTTCCTGAAAATCTGAATAAATAAACCAACCCCCTTTTAAAAGATTGTGGCCTCTACTTGTATATTCTGGTATCACAAGACTGTGGTGCAAATCACTTGAGCTTTGACATGTTATGCGGTTGTAGATAATACAGCATACTCCTCACAATGAGATAAACCAGAAGGCACATACATTTCTTTATTGTTTAACAGGTTATCATGAACTTTACTGTAGCAATATCAAACATGCAGTCTGGATGATGCGCCTTTAAATACAAAGTGGACATGGCAGTATAAATAATACAATGTGCACTGTATGTCGTCATGTCAAATATATACTGTGTATATTTATATATATGTATAAAACGTGCTTTTCAGAAGCTTCTTGGATAGAGGAGAGCACTCAAAGCACACCATCACTCTCCACCTGTAATATGAGCCAGATACACACAACGTGCCAAAAGAGGAATTCTTTACAAAAATATCTGAGAAAAACATTCAAAAAGCTTTTATCTCATGTTACTGTTCAATACTTTCAGCTTGTGAATACATTTGCAGAAAATGTTCCTTCTTTTTTTAAACAAAAATAAGTAAACTTTCGATTTTCCCCTCTTGTTCACAGGAATTAAAAAAAAATATTAAAAAAAAATACACATTCTTACTACGGGTGCATTTACCAAAGGAAAGGCATGTAGTCAACAGCGCTTTGAGGCCTTAGGGGCAAAACGCAAAACCCATGCAACATCACACAGAAGATGGTGGAGGGGTCCTCATCAAGTAGATTTTTTTATAGAAAATAAACAGTATCATTTCTAAGTCATACAATGCTTGTGTTTCATCTCTGGTTGGCCCAGATGTACACTCAAGCAATGAAGGAGTCAAGCGATGATATTAATGCTGCATAATGGTGCACCATTGCATTCAGCTGGTGCAGTAAACATTTCCCTCTAATAATTGTCATGCTGCGTGGTAAGTACATTAAAGCAATGCCAGGGTGAAGTGCTATAAGGTCAGTGTTAGCATCTGAACTTCAGCTCTATCCACCTACCAGTTTACAGTATTATTCTCCTCTTGTGGGCGTAGTGTTCTGCACTAGATACTTATGATGGCTTGTAATCGTAAACTGTATTATTAAAATGTATTTGCCTTGACCACAAGCATTCAGGTTGGCAGAGTACCTCAAACCTCTTATTCCTTGATCTCTGCTTTCCAATGAGGATTTCTGGTCAAGTGTTGTCAAGGTCCCTCTCTGCTCTCACATGCCGTTTGGCATAATTGAGGCTGCTGTTCTGTGTTGAGTGAACATCAGGATACACAAAGCCCAAAGCCAAACCCCTTCCCATGGCCTTGACATCCAACCGCCCCTCTCCTTAAGGAACCTAGAGAGAAGATGCTCTTCATATGCACACAGACGACAGGTAGGTGTGTTGGCACATCGTTCACGGGAGACTAGCAGTTGAAGTGACTGGACACAACTGATAATTCCACACAAGGCCAAAGACTATAGGACTACCAAGATGGAAATGGGAAGAGAAGTCTTCTGGAAGAGTGAAGTGGAATCAAAGTTGTGCAAGGAGGAAATGCCAAGTGGAACATTGTTATCAGTCTTTTGATTGCGTGTTAGGAGGAAACACCCACCACCTCGATCCAGAACCACATTCCCAAGTAAGGTTAACTGGAGAAAGAGGAAAAAAGGGGAACAGTATTAGTTTCTCCAAGCCAACCCACAGCTCCGCGACACTGCCTGCCCCACAGCATGCATCACCCCACATAGCATGCAGCTGTCACACATACAACCACCCAGAGCCACACAACTTTGCACAATGGATTGCGTGTTTTATTGAAAAAACATCAAAAGTCGTTGTAAATAAATGTACAAAACATCACACTGTAACCCTTTCTCTTTTCCATTAAAATGACTAGTCAAACTGAAACACACTCAAAACACACACAGAAGAGGTAAGTCATGATTTGTGTCGATGGCCACTTTTGGAGTCTTCTCGTCGCATCCTGGGGGCGTGTGATCTAGGGGGACTAAGGTCAGAGGGCAAAGGTCACACAGGGTTCAGGAGGAGGCTGATATAAGAAAGGGTTTACGGTTAAGGGTTCGATCATGATCAGATCCAGTAGTGTGGTAGGGTTCCTGTAAACCTAAAAGTGTGTGTAAAAATCGTATTTCCTGACATATACAACTACGAAGACTACAAGAGAACACATGCACATATATTTTCGTAAATTCAGGTACAAAAACCAGCTCTTGGGCATTGTCCAAGAAAGCCAGGTAGATTAAAGAAATATAGACTATACAATACTCAGAAGGGAATACCCAAGTCCTATTCAAATACAACAAAACTCACTGCACGTCGCACACAACATGCCTTACCAGGGATTTACCCAGGCTTATACCCTATCTGCACATCAGAAATCAAATGCATCATCGATATCCTCATCGATATCATGTAACGCCCAATGTCAGTCCTATAGGCCAAAGTCAAGCAATCTGAAAGAGGAACGTGGTAATGAGCAGCTCACATTCTTTTCACTTCTGAGTATTTGATAGGTCTCAAGTTAAACTTTAGCTAGCTTTACTGTCCAAGTCTGGCCTGTGGTCTTACCTGCTCTTGCTGGGGGGCAGCTGTCTGCTGGGCCGCCTCATGGACTGGCTGGACTGGACCTTCATGGAGGTACGGGGCGAGGAGCGGGCAAAGTGCTCGGGGGCCGGCGGCTTCTTGGGGATCTTCTTGACCAGACGTCCCACCCACTTCTGCTGTTCCTCCTGCGACACGGCCAGCAGCAGCAGGTTCTTGGCCATGGACACGTCGTAGTTCACTGCAGTGGGACAAAGGGAAGCGTTTGTATTGTGTTTAAGAACAAAATAACTGTGCAAACAAACATAGAAAGCACACCTCAACCCCACCAACCATCCCCTGTGATATGTCCCTGATAATGTCTTTATATGCGTCAATGTAACCCTGCCCTGCTGTAAGCAACGACACCACCCCCCCCACACCCCTACCTCTGCAGGGCGCGATGATCTCCTCCTTCTTGTCCATGTGGTCCTTGTGGCACTTGATGTGGCAGCGCCTACATTCCAGGGCGGGCGGAGGCTTAAACATGTTCCACAGGGGCTTGGTGCACGCCTCACAGTTGGCGGGGAAGTGGTAGAGCGTAGGGATGAACTCGTGGCCCTTGTGGCAGATGTAGCTGGACTTCTCTCCGCTAGCCAGCTCCACTGGGAACTCTGGCTCCTTTTTACACTCGCCCTCGTTGGCATACAGAATCTGAGGAGAGAAGGAAGAGGTGATCACGGTCCATGTCAATCATCCTTATCATCCTCAACAGTATGAAACTAGCCCCAGCACATGAATCGTTAAATAAATGCATGAACAAAGAGCCATAAGAAGCAAGGGACCTGGAATATCCTGGGGATCTCTTTGGCGTCAGCACGGTAAACGTCTGTTTGAGTGACAGGCCGCACGTGGAAGAGTTTACTGAAAAGAGAAGAAAAGGAAGAGAACAAAAATCTTTTTGATGTTGACGTTAAAGAAAATATGAACTACAGTTATCTGTATTAGCATGATGATTTGAATTGAATTAAGAGGAGCCGGTAGATAGTTGTTACTCACTCGATATCCAGCACCATGTAGGGGTTGGATAGCTCTTTGTCCTGTTCGCTGTTATAGAACAGAATCTTCTTACTGCTCACAACCACATACTAAAAAGAGACAAGAAACAATACTTTTAAACTGTAGCCCATCAACAATATTAACTACAGAATGTTTAAATCAGTAAAGTCAGGTTGTAAATCTTTTTCACCTTTCTCTCCCATCCAAACTTCTTGGTGTTGTTCCTCACAGGCAGCGAGAGCCATCCCGCTAGTCTCATTTCTAAGAGAGAGAAAGAGGGGTGAAAAGTGATAGATCTACATGCTTCACAGTTTGTACATATTCCCAGGAAACATAGCATTTTCTATTTCAATCCACAAAATAATGTAAACAGTAGACGCGTCAAATGATCGCAGCACTCTGCACACTTTATGGACGGACTCAACAGCAAAACATGAAGGTTCAATGCTTTATGTTTCAGCTCCAGAGAGATTTTCCTTCATGATGGACAAAATATCAATCAAATCGAATGAATCAATAAAATGTATAAATCATGCAAATCATCCGAGTAATCAGTAGCCTATTATAGTGAGTCTGTACTCATACTGGCAACTAGACAACACAAGTCAAAAACAAATCAGATGCCAAAGACAAAAGGAAAGATAGGTGGCACTCCAGGACAAGACAGAGCAAGTCACCAAAAACAACCAAAAGTCAATATAAACATACATACGAGGTACACGGCTATGTTAACAGGACTGCTTGCACGTTGTGTTTGAACGCACATAAAAATGGGTCCACCTTACCTGTGTAGGCGTCGTCCATGTCAAAGTCTGGCCCACTGCTGAGGCTGGCTGATTCTAGCGAGGAGACGTTGGCAGAGCTGAGGAGGTTATGTAGCTGCTCTATGTCACTGTCCTTACTGTCCAGGGCCATCTGCAGCTCGATGCGTACCTGACTCTCATCTGCTATTTGCTATTAGACACAAACAGGGGAAAAGTAAACATACATTTGAAATGTCTGTAAATTGTTAGTTTGAGGCGCCTGTTAACGTCGTTGATGTCTCTTGGTGTGACTGAACACCTGCATGTCGTTAATCTCCCTCTGGTAATTAATGATGGTGCTGTACAGGCGGTTGTGTGATGGTTAGTATAAGGTTGTGGTTGTGTTGTGGTTTGACTGACCGCCTGCATGCCTTTGATATCTCTCTGGTAATTCATGATAATGCCGTATAGGTGGTTGTGTAATGGTTAGTATTAGGTTGTGGTTGTGTCATGGTTGGACTGACTGCCTGCATGTCGTTGATCTCTCTTTGGTACTTGATGATGCTGGAGTTGAGTTTCTCCTTCTCCGACCTCAGCTCCAGCTGCAGCTTCCTGTTCTCCTTCTCCTTCCTGCGCACATCAGTGTCGTTGCCACGCCGACTGCCTGCTGCACGTACCTCCTTCCTGTTCATGATCTCCGCCAGCTTGTTCACAGCCTGAGACACACACACAAGACAAGAAATAGACCTGATGAGCATCGAAAACAATAGACAAAGAGAAGTGTCTTCAACACGATTTCCTTGCTACGCAACACTGTAAAGCTAGGAAGAAATTACATTAGATCAGCCTACCTGGGTCTTTAGTGTTCTCTCTGACTGGAGCTGCTTCTCAAACGTGAGCTTCATCTGGCTCATCTGCTGCTCGTCATCCTTGGACGTCTGCAGCTCTGAACATGTAACAAATAGAAGAAGAGAATTTTACAATCTAATGTTGAACAGAAATAGACTTTAGACTTTTTACCAACCACATGCACACAGGCTGGAGGCAGAAACTTACCTTCAAGTGTCTCCTTGAGTTTGTTGTTGAGCTCCTCCTTCTCATTGGCTAAGTTGGCCACATCGCTAGTGAGGGTTCGGTTGGCCTCCTCCAGCTGGGCAGGAAAGAGCAGACAAAAAGTGAGGCCAATCCAATTTGATAGTATTCAGCTGCAGCAAGCATTCTCAAGGCCCAGCCGGTGTCACCTCAGAGTCAGACTCACAGATCTATTGGTTACAATACTGGATTCTGTTGTTGTTCACTCCTGGTCCTGGCTATAGTCCCAGCCCAATACTAGCACACCTGATTAAGTGTATCAAGTTCTTGATGATTATTCGATCAGTTGAATGCTGTGTTTTCTAAAGCACTAAGCTAGGAAAAATGCCCACGCCCAATGCATCCTACCGCAGCCCTCCAGAAACAGAAGAACCAGGGCTGACTCACCGAGCCAATGGTAATGTCCTTCTCGACCAGCTCCTGCTTGTGGCGGGCCATCATCTCCTTGAGCTCCAGCTCCTTCATTATTTTCTCCTTCTCCAGGTCGGAGTACTGCTCCTCAGCGATGGAGCGAGCCAGCTGCTCCGAGTCTGCTTTGGTCAGCGTGATCTCCAGCTGCGCCGCCAGGGAGTCCCTGAGGGGTCACAGGTCAAGCATGTCACATAATGTAGTATTGAACATGGTTGTGTTCTTTTTTGTGTTGTTTGTGTAAATAAATCAGTAATTGCCAATGCCATACAACACTCCTTCCGTGGCCTCCAACTGCTCTTAAATGCTAGTAAAACTAAATGCATGCTTTTCAATCGAACACTGCCCGCACCCGCCCACCGGACTATCATCAATACTCTCGACCGGTCTGACTTAGAATACGTGGACACCTACAAATACCTAGGCATCTGGTTAGACTGTAAACTCAACTTCCAGACTCACATTAACCATCTCCAATCCAAAATTAAATCTAGAATCGGCTTCCTATTTCGCAACTAAGCCTCCTTCACTCATGCTGACAAACATGCCCTTGTAAAACTGACTATCTTACCGATCGTTGACTTCGGCGATGTTATTTACAAAATAGCTTCCAACACTCTACTCAGCAAATTGGATGTAATCTATCACAGTGCCATCCGTTTTGTTACCAAAGCCCCATATACTACCCACCACTGCGACCTGTATGCTCTCGTTGGCTGGCCCTCACTACATATTCATCGCCAAACCCACGGGCTTCAGGTCATCTATAAGTCTTTACTAGGTAAATCCTCGCCTTATCTCAGCTCGCTGGTCACCATAGCAACACCCATCCGTAGCATGCGCTCCAGCAGGTATATTTCACTGGTCACCCCCAAAGCCAACACCTCCTTTGGCCGCCATTCCTTCCAGTTCTCTGCTGCAAATGACTGGAACGAACATGCAAAAATCTTTGAAGCTAGAGGTTCCTATCCCCCTCACTAACTTTAAGCATCAGCTGTCAGAGCTGCTTATCGATCACTGCACCTGTATATAGCCATTCTGTAAATAGCCCACCCTACTACCTCATCCCCATATTTATTATTTTCACTAATTTTGCACTCCAGTATCTCTATTTGCACATCATCATTTGCACATCTATCACTCCAGTGTTAATTCTAGGTTGGCCTAAGGTTGGCCTATTTGGCCTATTTATTGTCCAACCTTCCTAACCTTCCTAACCTTACTGCATTTTGCACTACATTTGCACACTCTGTATATAGATTCTCTATTGTGTTATTGACTGTAGGTTTGTTTATTCTCATGTGTAACTCTGTGTTGTTTTTTGTCGCACTGCTTTGCTTTGTCTTGGCCAGGTCGCAGTTGTAAATGAGGTGAAGGTGAAATAAATAAAAAATTATGTTTATTACAAGAACTCCATAAAGGAGGAAGAAAGCTTGAACCAGAATCCTCTTCTGGATCTCTGGGCAGATGTTTATAAGTTCAGCAGGACTGGAGATGTAGACTAAAGTGTCAGTAAACAGTGCAGGGCCAGGTCACTTCCTTGTACTCACCTCTCCTCTTGTAACTCCTGAAGTGATTGCTGCATGTCCTTGTAGAGCTTGCTCTTCTCTTCGCATTCCTCCTTCAACTCCCGCACCTGGGTCTTATACAGTGTCTGGGCAACACAAAAAGATGAGCAAACACACATTCAATGCAATAATGTATACACAGGGTGCAAGTTATCTCAAGTTAGGATTCCTCTCTCAAAGACAATCAAATTAAGTTTAATAGCTGCAGCAGACTTACGGAAAAATACTGCTCAGCCTCTAGCTGGTCCTGAAGTTCCTTCATTTGGCCGTCCGAGTCCTGCCTTTCTCTGTGGACACAAACTTTCAGTTTATTGTTTTATTGCGTTGACATTTTCTCTCAGCATTATTATTTGCAAAAAATTCAAAAAACAGAAAAACAGAAAAAGGAGAAAAAGGAAAGAGTCAGAATGTTGACTGACTTGCGTAGCTCCTGGTTCTGTTTCTCCAGGCTGCGTTTGATTTCCAGCAGGTGGTTAGCCTCCTGTTTCAGCTGCTTCTCGGAGGTCCTCAGGGTGTTGAGCTGCTGATTCTGGGCCTTCAGGTCATTCTGGGTCAGACTGCGCTTCTGGTTCTCCTGCTCGATCTTCAGAGTCAGGTTCTTCACCTCCTCGGTGAGCCTCTCCTTGTGTCTGCGGAGCTCGTCCAGTTTCTGCAGGGACTGCTTGTAGTCACAGTCCAGCATGCTGCTGTGTTTTTCCAACTCCAACATCCTGTTCTCCACACGCAGCTTGGACGCCCTCTCCTCCTGTAGCTTCTGCTCCATGTCTGGGGGAAGGGGAGAAGAGTGATTTATTGAATTGGATTTGACCCTGCTGACCACAGTCTAATTTCTTTACCGAAGACTGACTGACTCCTGTCCTTTGTCATACCTGATAATTCAGGAAGGGCCTTACCCTTCATGGCCTCAGACTTGGCGCCCTCGATCGACTCAATCTTGCTCTTGTCTGCGAGCCGTGCCTTGGTGGCTTTGTGCGACGCCTCCTCCTGCTCCAGCCCCTGCTGCAGCACCTTCAGCTTGTACGTCATGTCTATCTCCTTGTTGTTCTTCTCCTACGGGAGAGTAGAGAGCGGACAGAGAAGGTTGGAAAGTAAGAGTGCATAAAATAGAGAGGGTAAGAGCATAAGAAAGGGTGGAAGTTCACCTTCTCCAGGTCAGTGAGTTTCTCCTGTAGTTGTCTCTTCTCTGACTCTGCTTTGGATAGAGCCTGTCTCACCTGCCGAACCTCGTCCTCCAGCCCCGAGATTCGCCCTACAGAGAAATGTCACCAAAGCCTAAATCATACCGTGAATAATCACACAGTCTCTCCCACACAAACAAAATCCCCACTCACCCTGCATGTCTGCGATGGTCTCAGAGCCCTGGCTGTGCTCTCTCCTCTCAGCCTCCAGTGCTGCCTGCAGCCCGATACACTCCTTCTCAAGGGTGAGCTTGGAGCGCTCCAGCAGGCAGCACTTGTCCTGCAGCTCTCTGCCCCCGGCCTCCAGAGCCTGCAGCTGCTTGCCTGCCTCCGTCTGGGCCTTCCTCAGCCGCGTAGCCACCTCCTGCTCCGCACGCAGCAGAGCATTGGCCTCATCCAGCTGGAGAAATATGGACAACACGTCATTTAGTCACACTTTGTAACGTGCATTCTAATCATGTGCATTCCAATCACAGACATAAACACACAGGCAAACACTTAAACACAGTTATTTTATCCAAAAACACACACCTGTCTTTGTAAGTGAATGTTCTTCTCGTTGGATATGTGCGAGTTCTGATTTCTTTTCTTCATATCGTCCAGCTGGTCTCGTAGGCTGTTGACTGCAGATCACATCACAAGTTAGATATGAAAATATACTGTGTGTGTGTGTGTGTGTTCAGTCAGCGGTCTCACCCTCGTTCTCCAGGCAGCGTTTCCGGTCGGCCTCGCTTTCGGCCTTGCGGTGGCTCTCCACGGTCTTATGCTGCAGTAGAGCCTTCTCTCTCTCCAGCTGCCTTAGGCTCGACTCCAGAGCCTTCCTGCTACTTATCTGTCAACGCACCGCCACAAAGATCAGTGTTGGAAGGACACAACTAATTATTTCTTGGTTTACATTTTTATCAGTTTTGTGCTATAGTTGTAGGCTATATTGCTACTGTAGCTCCAAAGTTCTCACCTCTTCATCAAGTTCTTTGGAGATTTTCCCTAGACGACTGGTGGCAGTTCTACAGGAAGAGAACAGAGCATGTCACTATTCTCATCACCCCCATATCATGAACAACATGACTAACACACATAGCAAGTGAGTAGTAGTAGTAGTAGTAGTAGGTGTATTGTGTGTGTATGAGGCCAGGGCATGCCGTGTCTACCTGCACTTGTGCTCCAGCTCATCTTTGGTCTGCATCTCATTATTGAGCTGCTCTTCCAGCTGTTGGAGTTTCTTCTGTAGCTTGGCCGACTTGAGGAAGAGGGGAAGGAGTTAGGAGGAGGAGGCGCAACTGTTACAATACACTTCACCTGGATTCTGCTTTAAAACTATAGCGTACCATTTTACCACAATTTAACCTTGTTTTTTCAAAGCCATAAACAAGTGAAATCAATACAAAAGAGCTTGATTAAAGAGAGTGAGAACGCTTAACATCACAATATCCGGAAATAGATAACAAATACATTTAATTCGCTCGGCAAAACAATTTCAGTCAGCACAGAAGTCAATGAGCTGACAGCTTTCACGGGATTAGCTTGTTGTTTAGCTACTGAAGCAAAGCCTTGTAAGTGTTTCAGTATCACTAAGAATTTGACAGATTATTGTGTACAACTCGAGCCAAACAAAGGAATTATATTATTATGACATTGTTTTCATAGCGTTGCGTTAGATTCATATGTACAAAATGTAATTACAAAACTTAGGTTACTTGCGTAACTCCGGTTCTCTGATATTATATGAGTGAGATAACTCACGTGGGGGATTTGCTAAGATCGCCTACTCTCGGAAGAACCTATCAAAAGTGTCTGTTGGAGACAGACAGGTAGTGGCGAATGAGGTGAGCCCCTCACCTTCCTTAAAAGGAACCACTATCCCATTTAATGAGATATGTCCCAAGAAGAGTGCCCAATGGTTAAACTCCTCTGTAGGAGAGGCAGTGTTTCCTATGGAAAGCTTTGTAGCAGAGGGGGGACCCTGGACAAGGGGGGTGGGACCACCCATTCAACCCTGTTTTGGGGGTCCCACCCTGGAGAATTTCTATGTATAAAGGATGGAGAAGCTCAATTCTGGACGTTAAACTCCAAAATGAATGAGCCTCCCGTGTGGCCAGCAGTCTAAGGGACTGCAACGCAGTGCTAGCTGCATTACTACAGATCCTGGTTCGATGCCCGGCTGCGTCGCAGTCGGCCGCGACCGGGAGACCCATGAGTCGCGCACAATTGGCCCAGCGTCGTCCAGGTTAGGGGAAGGTTTGGCCGGCCGGGATGTCCTTGTCCCATCGCGCTCTAGCGACTCCTGTGGCGGGCCCGGTGCAGGGTTGCGGGCCCGGTGCAGGGTGTACGGTATTTCCTCTGACACATTGGTGCGGCTGGCTTCCGGGTTAAGCATGCATTGTGTCAAGAAGCAGTGCGGCTTGGCGGGGTCGTGTTTCGGAGGACGCACGGCTCTCGACCTTCGCCTCTCCCGAGTCCGTACGGGAGTTGGGACAAGACTGTAACTACCAATTGGATACGACGAAATTGGTGAGACATTTTTTTTAAAATAACATTTGCTATTAATTATAAGAATTATCACCCCCCCAACACAAAAAATGTAATGTCTCATCACAATTTTTTCAATCTCTCCAAAAGAATTGTTGAGGTAGGGTGGTGTTTTTACCTCAAGTTACACTACAGTTTACCTGTGTTACATTTAGCCCCCTTATGCACTCACATGCTTAACCATGCTGAATTTGTTCTTACATAATCCAGGTTTAAAATGCTACAGTTCATGCATATTTAGATGTTTAGAAATAATAAAGTAGGAATGGAAAGACAATTGCAAGAATTATAGTGCTGCTTGTCGCAATGCAAGTTTCCCTCCCTATGGCACTCATAACTTAAATGCGCCTCGAGATAAATATTTATCTCGCATAGAACACACAACCCCACTATTCTACTATGGGGTTGTCAGATTATTCTTTTATTTTTTTACTTGTTTTGTTTGCAGAGGAAAAGTAAATATGGACTGTTCAAAGTGTGCCTATTTTTTTGGCGTGGGAGCAATGATTTTGCCGTTGCGCAGTGCCAGAGCAAAATGACTGCATGAAAACACTGATGGCCCTTCCAGGCCCCTCCGAAGGCTATCATCCTCGCAATTATAAATCAATATAATATCCGTCAGGACATTGTCGAAGAGAGGGTGGTCGCCCAATGAGTGAAGAGCATAACACCCTTGCCTGAGCTCTCCAACAATCCAAGTAGATGCGCACCGCGCATACCGGAAAACGACGGGGACGATCTTCTGGATAAGGTGACAGGTGAAAAGCCATAGGCTCTAAGGTGCGCAAAAGGGGAAAAAGTCAACCCTGCCCAAGATGGGGTTAGGTACATTAACCTGAAAAACCCCTGGGCAGACTACGGGCGCGAACACTGGAACGCTTAGGGACGCTAAGGGCAGTAGTAAAGAACACTGGAACGATTAGGGACGCTAAGGGCAGTAGTAAAGCAAAATATTACACCTCCACGCTTTCAGCGGCTAGTAGTTTCTGTGAAAGGATCTTAAGCACAATAGACACATCCCCCGTTAGAGACTACACAACAATTATAGATAATGTCGGGGCCTTAGAAGGTCAAGCAAGCCGCTAAAGCACCTTAACAACGATGAACCTTCTCTCCGTCCAAAAAATGCAAGGAGCATAGGACCATGGAAAACAGAGTGTAGGAAGGAACAACTTGTTTAGTCACACCACTAAAAACGCAACATGCATAAGGGGCTGGGATACTTTTGTGGGAGTTCTGTCTCTTAATTTTTGCCCCGATGGCTAAAGCATCCGGGTGAGGATAGAGAATTGCTTCGTTCACTAGGGTATAAACCCTGCATGGTATTAAGCAGGGTTGTAACTGCCAACCGGAAAATCACTGGTCATCAAGGGGCTCGAAGATGAGGGGAAAGGCCCCATTCCCTTGCTTCGTATAGACGGAAAGGTAGACAACATCGAAGGGAAAGCATACAGCTTCACCCAATTTTTCCTTGGTGTGCCAGCTCTTCCACCGCAAACGTTGTGGTCACAATAGGGTCGTTGCTTTTACCAGGCTGCAGCAAGTCAGTCTAGACAGATGGGGATAGCTCTCTCGGGACAGAGCAGCCAGCGCCAAGTCGTACGACGTGAGGCAATATAGCCAGGGGAAGAAGGAAACAACTGCAGTGCAATATTCCTAATCCTGGGCAGTAGGACAGCTACATAACTGGTATGTCTTGGCCCTGCTCCATTGGGGAGGGTTGTCAAGAGTAAAGATATCTCCTCAGCCGCTTGCTCCCGTAAGATGGGGAGGCAAAGCAGGCAGTGGCCCGGCTGCGTGAACCAATTGTAGAAAACAAATGGGACAAGGAAAAGCCAAAGCTTCGTGGACTCGGGAGCATCAGATAGCTGTCTGGGGCTCTGATGCCTGGTGAGGGTGCCCCCCTCCCACTATTTTGACTGATATCTAGCTTAAAGGAGTGTTCCAAATAACAGAGCCAAGTCGCCTTTGCAATGTAGAGAAAAAAAAAAAAAAAAAAACGCCCTTCGGAATCCTATAAAGGGCTGAGAGGGGTTTCACATTGAGCCTTGGAAAACGGTTTTCCCTTAGATCGAGGAAGCAAATGGGGTTACAGTTCCCCTGCCTTGTTGTATAAAGTAGCAGCACACTCTGGTGGGAAAACCGGAGCGGCGCATACAAGAGCTTGTTTGACTGTGATAGCTCATACCATAGCAGTCAGAGGAAAAAGTGCTGTACGCAAGGGTGAAAAGGGCCACGGTGGAGCCGAAAGACATGACTGCCGTCCTGCTCCGTATGTCGGTGAGACCGGAGGAAGGGCTGACATGCTGACTTCTGCCCCTGGCTGAAAACCTGAGAAGGCGCTGGGGTGAGAGCCTGAGGGAGGGAGGAACTCCGGGGGAACAAAAAGTGTGTCTCCTCCATTTTCTCATGTGAACATGGTCACTAAAGTGAGCTGCTGCACAGAGAATAGGGTTGTCTTAACGCAGCCCTGCCTTCCCACTTCCCACTGGAGTAGAAAACGTTAAACATAAAGAGAGAGGGTAGGGCCGAGAGCCGTAGGCCTTGCACACTATCCTCCTAAGCCGCCCACGCTGTCCAGCTCTTCTTATCTCCCTTAGGAGGGTTAGACAGGCAAATCTTTGTTGCGGCTGCAGCGTAAGACTGCTTCCATACAGGTTTGGCCTGGTTCAGGGGCCTAGTCTGAGTCTTGGCAGACTGCTGCGTCACCAGGTACCTCAGTACCCCAAGGACAGCTTGTTACCCCCTCCCAGCAGTGAGGCTGGGGCGAGATGCAGGAGACAATGGGCTGCCACAGGATTCGCCTTCATTCTTGTGCATGTCACACTTCTGCTGCATGGCGGCAACAGCGGGGCCCGAAAAACTCCTTGGGTGTCACTGGGGCATCCAGTAGGTCTGAGTTGGTCAGCCAGTGACGGCTCCACCGTGGGAGGGTTGCCAAACTCAGGATTCCGCTATATTGTGTCCAGGCTTGGGGTAACCCTAGCAAGAATTTAGCTAGTTACAGGTTTATCCCATGAGCTCTTAGCTTCCCTGAGGCAAGCTGGTACTGCGGGGAGAAGTTATTTTTAAAATCGGGACTGTATGAGACGGTAGTCCCTTAACAAACCCTGAGCTCTCACAGGAGACGGTCACTCAATGCCGAGTCTGGCCGCCGCTTGCTTGCAGACATGAAGGAGCCCAAACTCCAAAGGAGGAGTTCCACTGCTCTCGGGGCCTGAGAGGGTGGGAGAACGGGTCGTCAGCACCCATCTCTTGAGTTATCTTAAAGATATTTGTGAGATTAATTCCATCGTCAATGGGGGGAGGGAGTTGAGGCTATCCATCCTCCTTTGTCAGCAGTTTCAGTACTCACAGGACTTAGGGTTGTCGAGCCCCTCATGGCTCCTTATTGATGCACAGAGGGAGGTAATCTTTCCCCACAATCATGGAACCACAAGTACAAGAACGTGGGGGTTTGAGTGCTGGGTTAGGCTCGTCCTGGGACAGGATATTACTGGCCATTGTTTTTTAGGGCCCCTGTTCGACAGAGCCATAGTGGATGAGAATATCCTTCCCACCATGGTCCGGACTATAGCCATCAATGCCAGCAGGGCTCTAAAATCCCTCACCCACCTCTACCAGAACTTATATCCTGGGCGGCAGGTAGCCTAGCGTTTAGAGTGTTGGGCCAGTAACCGAAAGGTCGCTGGTTCGAATACCTGAAACGACAAGGTCCTTGAGCAAGGCACTTAACCCTAATTTGTTCCAGGGGCTGACCCTGTAGGTAGGCCATCATTGTAAATAAGAGTTTGTTCTTAACTAACTTGCCTAGTTAAATAAAGGTTAAATAAATAAAATAAATAAAGGAACAAGGCTTGCTAGGTGTAAACAGCGGCTAACAGCTAGCAATAATGAGCGCAGAAGAGCGTTATAGCCGCGAGACTAGTGGAGCCGTGGCCAGCTCAGTGCTAGCTGAAGGAAACTGTGTGGGGGCAGAGTTAGCCTTCAGATAGTGTGCTCCTGCGAGTGAGGCTGAGATGGACGGTCTAGTTAACACAACGGGTGAGCGTAGGTTAAACTAGATGAGTAAAGGGAGCTAGCAATGCTACTGTGTTGCAGGTAGAGCGAGCTTGCCAAGTTAGCCTTGCAGCGTGTGCTAACAGAGTCTCAAAAGCAAGCTACCAGCGGAGACAGAATTAGAAAAGTAATTTCTACACAAAACAAAAACCTTCCGGTCAGTACTCAACCTCTCGAGACCTACGTTTGGCAGCGATATCATTCACGGTTTACTTGTGAGCAGTTAAGCAGGAAAACAGGCATCCAGTCGATCTGAGCACTAGAGAGTAATGTTAATGCTCTTCATGAGGAAGAGAAGCGAAAATAACCAGAGGGCGGGAGAGTGGCTCCTTTTAAGGAAGGTGAGCGGCTCACCTCATTCACCACTCTACCTGTGTCTCCAACAGACGCTTTGATTGGTTCTTCCGAGAGTAGGTGATCCTAGCGAATCCCCCACGTGATATCGAAACAAATAATTGAAAGACAACTAAAGGTATAGGACAGGCAGTAGGTACCCACCTCTCCTTTCAAGGCTGTTGAGTTCACGGTCACAACTGTAGAGTTATTCAAACCGCTTAGTAACCTGGATGAAACAGATTGGTGTTTGATGAAGAACTAACAGCTCATACACATAGACATTAATACACACTTTCATACTTCTTAACATAAATAAAACTTTTGTGAAACTTAGCCATCCACTACACATGAGTTACTAAGTTAGAAATACTGTCCATGATGAGGAAGGATTGTAATAGTAAGACATGAAGTCTTACTGGTCCTCCTTGAAGTATGTGAAGCCGACAAAAGGAAGCTGGTTTCCCACAAAGGCCTTAGGAGTAGGGAAGGTCTCCACGTCACCCTTGTCATCTTCTATCTCATCAAAGTTGCTAGTGTCAATGTCACTGCTCAACTCTGGCACCACAGGAGCCGCCGCTAAACAGTGTGAGATGGGAGGTGGGAGGGAGAGAAATAAATAAATAAATAAATACTGATGTTATGTAATTTCTAGGTAACCACATGTAATATGTTTTCTATTGTACCAGGATGATCAAATAAATAAATACATGTACTTGGCTGTAAGGCAGAGACACCTACTGTTTCTGATGCTGTGGAAGTTCCATTGATCATTCTTGAAAAAGGGGTGTCGTTTGATCTCCTCCACCCCACTGCGGCCCAGTCGCACCTCCCTAAACACAAAAATTACTTTGCAAACTGTAACTTGAAGTTTAAATCTAATTTGTAACAAAAAAAAAAAATGTGTACCTTTATTTAACTAGGCAAGTCAGTTAAGAACAATTACTTACAATGATGGCCTACCTACAGGGACAGCCATAGTAGTACGGCGCCCTGGGAGCAAATTAGGGTTAAGTGCCTTGTTCAAGGACACAGACAGGTTTCTTTTTTTCACCTTGTCGTCTCAGGGATTCGATTCAGCAACCTTTCGGTTACTGGCCAACGCTCTGACCACTAGGCTACCTGCCTGCTGTGGTTAATATATATATTTTTTTAAATCATTGTTACCGGTCTGTCAGGAAGGCACAGATTAGGTTTTTGGCATCCTTGGAGATCTCTACGTCATCTGGAAAGTTGAGGGAATTCTTGTGGTCCATAATCTTGCTGTATGTTCCAACAAGGGAGTCGGCATAGAATGGTGTGTCCCCTAATGGGAACATAGCACAGAAATAGTTTAATAGCAATTTGCCTACAAGTTCTCCAATATCTTTTTATAGGCAGACTTGACATATCTTAGTTCCAGATAAACCATCCAGTAAAAGGCTTTCCTTCAGTTAGTGTAAACTAAGATTCTGAGTCATTATTTTTGAGACAAACAAAGAGCTGGAAAATAAACCCCAAGGAGTTAGAAAATACCAACTCACCGACTAGCATCTCGAAGATGAAGACGCCTACAGACCACCAGTCACACTCCCGTCCGTAGTAACCATCTCCACCCTGCGACTTTAGAACCTCAGGAGAGATGTAGTCTGGAGTGCCAACCGCTGTGTCACAGTGCACCATCCCAGTCTGTAACCAGTCAATCCTTCAGTTAGACACACTTTCTCAAGCAAACCAAGTTTGAATCATCAAGTATACAGTTACGTTTTAATAAGCGCTTATCAGATAAGTGTTAACTTAAAGCACAGCGAGACACAAGATATTCAGCTGGAAGTAATGTGAGTAATGCTCTCTTTAGCACACTACACAGTTGGAACAAGGGGAGAATGTTGTCCTCACAGAGTCCATCTTCATGCAGGTTCCGAAGTCGGCCAGTTTGAGGTGTCCGTGACGGTCCAGGAGCATGTTGTCTGGCTTGACGTCGCGGTGGATGAAGCCCAGGGAGTGGATGGCATCCAGTGCCATGACCACCTCGGCCGTGTAGAACCGGGCCCACTTCTCAGGCACATCGTAAGTACTGGTGAGGTTCACCAGGTCCCCTCCAGGCATGTATTCCATCACCATGTACAGGTAGCGGTCGTCTTGGAAGGCACAGCACAACTAGACATAGACCGGAAAGCAAAGACAATACAAGTTACAGTGTTATCTTCCATCAAACTATTCTGGTTTTAGATATGGTTTGTGCATATCGTTTTAAAATATGTTTTTGTCTTGTCTTGTTTTGAAATATATTATACTCAGTGACCAGTTTATTAAGTGCACCAAATCGTTCACGAAAATGCTTTGCTCCTACAAAGCACGTGGCCGTGGCTTGCTATATAAAGCAGGCAGACAGGCACTGAGGCATTAAATTGCTGTTCGATTGAACGTTAGAATGGGCAAAACGAGTGACCTAAGCGAATGAGCGTGGTATAATCGTCGGTGCCAGGCACGCCGGTTCCAGTATCTCAGAAACGGCCGGCCTCATGGCCTTTTCACGTACAACAGTGTCTAGGGTTTACAGAGATTGTTGTGACAAACAAAAAAAATCCAGTCAGCGGCAGTCCTGTGGGCGAAAACATCTAGTTGATGAGAAGTCACAGAACAACAGTGGTGTGCAGAACGGCATCTCTGAACGCATATCTCGTTGGTCCTTGTCCCGGGTGGGCTATTGCAGAAAACGACCGCACTGGGTTCCACTCTTATTAGCTAAAAACAAGAAGAAGCGGCTCCAGTGGGCACGCGATCACCAACATTGGACAATTGAGAAGTGGAAAAACATTGCATGATCCGACGAATCCCAGTTGAGTGTATAGGTGTGTGTGTGTTATGTCTTACTTGTACGACCCAGGGACTGTTGGCGAAGGCCATAATATCCCTCTCTTCCCAGAAGAAGGCTGAGTCGGAGCGTTTGATCATCTCAAACTTGCTCAGCAGCTTCATGGCGTACACTTTCTGAGAGGCTTTGTGTCGAACCTAGGGAAAACAAAGGAATTAAAGAGACAGAATGCGCAGGTGCTTAACGTCTCAATGAAATACAAAAACAAATACATCTCACCAGCTGAACCTCCCCAAAGGCCCCTCTGCCGATAACCTTCACCCTGTCAAAGTCCTCAGACTTCATCTGAAAGTCCCGTATGTGCCCCATCACCTTCTCATCTGGAGAAGAGACGAGTTAGCCATCCACACACACACATTCACACATTTACTATTATCAAACATACTTACATCTGTTTAAAAAAGTTTCTACGTTTTTGTTTTTCCGTAGGGCAGGGTAGTCTAGATCTAGAACGAAGGCATTGATAGAATCCTGAAATAGAGAAAGAAAAAACTAATTCATTGGAAAAGATTAACCAACATAAAACATACAATCAAGCAAAGTGAATGTGGGAGGGTTATTTTTTTTTTTGTGTGACTTTTTTTTACCAAAAACAATGAGGATATTTAAGTGCCACAAAAATATTGGGTATAACATGTGTCCATTTCAATTCATTTAATTCAGGGCATAAAATATAATCTAATAAAAGATTCCATAACTTAAGTGAAATTGACATCAAAACAAGCATAAAACTCAGAATGTAGGGCAGTGGACTGTGGTCATTCCCTGACACCAACAGATAATCTTCGTATGAAGATGTGCCAAGAATAACATTTAACATTAAAACAGACCTTCCTATAACCTTTCAGATCCTGTGTGTGTCTCTTTCGCAGAAGTCAGCGTGCACTGTACAGCTTGATGCCAGCTATTTCATAATCTCCACACCACTTCCCAATAAAGGACATTCCTCGCACAGAACTACTATTTGAGGTAAAAAAGCACACAGACACACGTTCACACTGACACACTCACATGGCTCATCCCCTTTAGAGCTCAGCAATACAGGAAATGATCCACCCCGCCCAGCAGTCAGAAGATAATTTCACTGTGTCATGAAATCGGTCCCTCAGTGTGCAAGTCATTTCCTCTGAGAGAAACAACTCTATGCAGCCCAGCTACCCCTACCCAATGGGCGGTGAATAAAAAAAGTTAAGCTACACTACAGATACCAGGAAGACCTGTTACTTCAGAGTCAACATAAGATTATTACCACATATTTTCTTATGAAATACCTTCCTATAAATACCCTTTGCAACAGGACTGTAAAATAAAGTCCAAAGGATCTTCTCAGGTACAGAGTAGAACCCTGACCACTCACACAACATGTCAATCATGCATTACAGGACAGCCATTGGACAAGAGCCACCCATGCCCCCCCCCCCCATGGCAAAAACAAGATACTTTGAGTCTGAATGTCCATTCCATGCATGTTTGTGGGCAACACCCGGCGAGATTAAGAACCCTTCTTTCAGACTTCCATGTGTGCCTGTGTCCAGTGGGCGCCTGTGTGTGTGTGTGTCCAGTGGGCCAGTGTGTGCCTGTGTGGGGGCTGGAAACCATACACACAGAGCTGCAGGGCATTACAAAAAAATGCCATGACCCAAATGTTGAAAATGACATACAATGAAATGGGGTAGAAACAGAAATGACCCTAACGTTAACACCAAGCACTTACCTAAATCTAGGACCATCATACACGTAAAATACAGAATTCCTTCATTTCCACACATCTTTACAACTCCTAGAGATAGTGTCTTGGAAACTAGAGCCATAGATAGGTCTATCGATCAATCAATGTTTTATGAATAGGTATGAACTCAGACAGGGATGGTAAACCAGGGACATGGACCGACCCACTGCTGCAATCTTATCAGTTCTCCCTTATCTGTCTGAACTATATCTGAACCACAGTGAAAAAACGCTGCTGGCAAGCACACTGCAAACCTGCCAATGTACTGGGTTGCATGGCAACATCTTAGAAACATGATTCAGTGGGAGATGCAGTGAGGCCAAAGTTGATAACAGGCCACACAAGTCAATCTCTACTAAAATACAATACAATCATCATCAATCCTATCAACTAACAAAATGTAAGCACACAAGCATGTAGAAGAATACAATATATAAATGTCAAGCTTGAAAACTGTGGAAGGATAAGCTGCGAGAAATGGATGAAAATAAATAATACAAAAAAAACATAGGTTGTTGGCAGCAGCTGCACACCAGCAAGCAATAGTCTGTCCAAGTGTTAATTTCGTTAGGGGATAGTGGGGTAAGTTAAGCCATTTTTTACATTCAGCATCACTCCGTCAATCCATACGCACAAAAAGCATTTTTTTCAAAAATGTTATGCACAAATTTGTGTACATCCCTGTTAGTGAGCATTTTTCCTTTGCCAAGATAATCCATCCAATTGACAGGTGTGGCATATCAAGAAATGGCATGATCATTACACAGGTACACCTTGTGCTGGGGACAAAAGGCCACTCTAAAATGTGCAGTTGTGTCACACAACACAATGCCACAGATGTCAAAAGTTTTGAGGGAGCGTGCAATTGGCATGAAATATCCACCAGAGCTGCAGGAATGTCCACCAGAGCTGTTGCCAGATAATTTAATGTTCATTTCTCTACCATAACCCGGCTCCAAAGTCGCTTTTGAGAATTTGGCAGTACGTCCGACCACAGACCACGTGTAACCATGCCAATCCTGGACTTCCACATACGGCTTATTCACCTGCGGGATTGTCTGAGACCAGCCACCCGGACAGCTGATGAAACTGTGGGGTTGCACAACTGGAGAATTTCTGCACAAACTGTCAGAAACAGTCTCAGGGAAGCTAATCTGCGTGCTTTTCGTCCTCACCGGGGTCTTGACCCGAAAGCAGTTTGGCGTTGTAACAGAGATCAGTGGGCAAATGCTCACATTCGATGGCCACTGGCACATTGGAGAAGTGTGCTCTTCACGGATGAATCCCGGTTTCAACTGTATCGGGCAGATGGCGTGTATGGCGCAGTGTGGGTGAGCGGTATGCTGATGTCAACGTTGTGAACAGAGTAGCTCATGGTGGAGGTGGGTTTATGGTATGGGCTGGCATAAGCTATGGACAACGAACACAAATGCATTTTATCAATGGCATTTTGAATGCACAGTGATACCGTGCTGAGATGCTGGGGCCTATTGTCGTGGCATTCATCCACCGCCATCACCTCATGTTTCAGCATGATAATGCACGGCTTCATGTCGCAAGGATCTGTTCACAATTCCTAGAAGCTGAAAATGTCCCAGTTCTTCCATGGCCTGCATACTCACCAGACATGTCACCCATTGAGCATGTTTGGGATGCTCTGGATCAACGTATACAACAGTGTGTTTCAGTTCCGCCAATATCCAGCAACTTTGCACAGCATTGAAGATGACAACATTCTACAGGCCACAATCAGCAGCCTGATCAACTCTATGCAAAGGAGAAGTGTTTTGCGGTGCATGAGGCAAACAATGGTCACACCAGATACTGACTGGTTTTCTGATCCACTCCCCTACCTTTTTTTTCATGTGAAATCCATAGATTAGGGCATCATACATTTATTTTAATTGACAGATTTCTTTATAGGAACTGAAACTCTCTAAAATCATTTAAATTGTTGCGTTTATATTTATTTTGCAGTGTATTACCAGTTACCACTACCTTTTTAAAACCAAGTCTCTTTATTTCCCAAACAATTCAACAATCACAATTGCTAATTTGTCTTTTAATCATTTTAAGCATCTTTTAACACCTTAAAAAAATACACTTTTAACATAGGCCAGGCCCTGTTGTTACCTCATATCCCAGCAATAATGCCTTGCATTAATTACGCCTGGGAAGAAAACACTTCAATTTGCTCAACTTGCCATTGGCTCAACTTACCAAAATTCAAACATTGACAATATTAGCCCATACACCTAAAAGGATGCACTTCCATGCTAGGTTTAAGACCTCATATTGAAGCTTATAGAGACCCCAACTGATGTATAGAACACAATAAATTCATTTGACTTGGTGAAAATCTGTTTTTTTGGACCTAACTGACTTACAACGTTTTCATGTGGTTTCTTCCTTCACAGACTCCATGAAAGTATGACCTCTTCCTAAATAATTGGTCAAATTATTAAATTTGTGTATGGTTTTCTAGAAACAAGATTGGCTCAACTTACCAGACTCTCCCCTATTGGTATTTTCTTTGTGTGACTTTCCTGTCACAAGGAAAGGCAAAGAATAATTGACGCAAATGTTCTGATTAAAGTACAGTTTATTATGAGTAATGCAGTTTATTATTATGATCTATTTCATTTGAAACCTTTATTTAATCAGACATATTAATTGAGAATAAATTATTGTTAGTTAAACCAATAGCAACAGACCTGACTCCAACAGCGAACCTACCCTCTCCATTTCCCAAACCCTCCTCCCTATCTCCGATCCCATCTCCAGGCGTGCGAAACAGAAAACAACAGCCTTTGGAATTTAAAAGGCTTGAGTAAAAAGCTAATGTTTTGATCAAATTCCAGACGTTTAAAACTAGTTGCTGGGAGAAGTGAGGGGTATGCCAGGCAGAGCCCATAACTCTAAAATACTGGAACAGCCAGAGCCAGAGTGACCCATGGAGGGAAACAGACGAGCACTGCATGGAGGGAAACAGACGAGCACCGCGTCTGTGTTTTGTCTAAATGCTGATGGGTGTCTTGTTTTTGAACAGATGTGCTGGATGTCAGAGAAATGGAACATGAGAGAAATGAACCCGTAGATGTGTTGTGAACTTATTCATCAAGTAAATTATGTATTATTACATAGGGGATTTGACTAAGGGTAATAATGTACATAGAGTTGGTGTGATGATGGCTAGACATGCCACCAGAGGTCTCTTCACAGTCCCCAAGTCCAGAACAGACTATGGGAGGCGCACAGTACTACATTGAGCCATGACTACATGGAACTCTATTACACATCAGGTAACTGATGCAAGCGGTAGAAACAGATTTCAAAAACAGGTAAAAATATACCTTTTGGAACAACAGGGACTGTGAAGAGACACACACAAATGTATGAACACATGCATACGCACACATTGTGATATTGTTGTATGGTGGTACTAAACATTTTGTGTAGTGGTGTAATAATGTTATATGATGTACTGTTTTATCTTTTGTTTTATGTGTAATGTAAGTGCTTTAATATGTTTGGACCCCAGGAAGAGTAGCTGCTACCTTGGCAGCAGCTAATGGGGATCCCTAATAAATACAAATACTGCTTTGTATGTAGGAGTGTGTATCTGTTTATGGGAGCGTGTGCATGCACAGCATTTCTGTGTCTATGTGGGAAGCTGTCTCTGCCCAGGAGGTGGTCATGAAGAGGTGATGCTTGAAGTCAGGTGGATAGAATGGTAAACGAGTAGGCAGAACACATCTCCAAAGTCCCTTCTCCTCCCATCGGTGACATGTTGTCATGCATAAAAAAAATCTCCAAAGTCCCCCCCCCCACACCCCCACACACACAGTAATACATGATAACAAATTCACAGAATTCTCCCACACAGGTCTGTTAGCAGTGTTAAGTGAGGTGTTTCACCACAATGAAATCATGTTGTTTTCTTTAGCTAGAGACCTAGGTGCTTCAGAACCAAACACTGTTGCCATTTTCCACTATTAGTAGCCAGCATTCATTCAGAAGAAAGCACAGAGATCCACCTGTAAAGGACTAAGTCTACTGGGCCATTGCATTTCAAATCTGACAGATTTACTGAAGGACTGAAACTACAACAAAACAAGGCAAAAAAATGTATTCAAGACTAACTACTTCCAGTCATAAGCTTAGCCCCTTGGCCTACGATTACAACAAACACTTGCTCTACATTTGCGTGGCCAGTGCAAACTAGCTAACATTCTCACAACATTCTGCACAGGAGCTGGGACTTCTGCGGCTAACAGAGAGAATGGAGGAGGAGAGGCTGTCTCAAGAGAGGAGGTGTGCAGGGTTGTTTTGCACAACTTGGCCCTGGCCACCATCACACTGCCATATATGGCAGTGTTTCTCCCCACTGGTACATTGCACCCAGTGCTGCTAGTGAGCAGAGCGGTCACATTTAGAGACAAATCGGACAGAAAATCTGCCTCCTCCGAGCACAGCTGGAGCAGAGCAGAAGTTCCATGGAATACTGAACTTCCCCCACGACTGGAGACAGGAGGGGAGACAGAGAGAAAGAGAGAAGAAGAAGGGAAGGGAGAGGGGACAGGACAAAGAAGGGGGTAGAGAAAGGGAGAGAGCGAGAGAAGAGAGTCAAAAGAGAAATGAATGTGGAAACAAATGCAAGTGCAGAGATTAAACCTGGTCCTCAGATCATAAGAAGTGGATTCATATTTTACGCCACTTACAGAAGTTTAACTTTATCTTAGCGATGCTGATTGAGTTCAACTTATGTGCTTTGCAATGGCTTCACTGCGTTGTCGGCCCCATTAATCTTGGACAAAGTACACAAACTTCAACACATCAATTCAAACAATAATGTGTCTCCTATCCACAGAAACATCCTAATTATCAATCAGTAAAGTAATCTTCTTGTTAGAACTAAACATAACGCTACAGCAGAGAGAAGGGAGAATGCCAGTCTGCTAATAAACATTTACCCAATAAATTATATTCTCAATACCCACACAAAGCCCATTGATGATAATACTTCCTCCAGATGGCACCGCCTATGCCAGCCAATGCTAAACTCAGACCATACAAAAGTACAGACCCAGAAATCAAGTGCCATTGTCATGAGTGTGGTTCCATTCAAATTAAAAACTGGGTGGTTTGAGCCCTGAATGCTGATTGGCTGACCACGGGTATGACAAAATATGTATTTTTACTGCTCTAATTACATTGGTAACCAGTTTATAACAGCAGTAAGGCACCTCGGGGGTTTGTGGTATATGGCTGTATCCAGGCACTCCGCAGTGCCTGGATACAGCCAACGAACACTCCGCTTTGCTTCGTGCCTACGAACAGCCCTTAGCCATGGTATATTGGTCATATACCCCCCCCGTGCCTTATTGCTTAATTAACCCACAGATGTTAATAATAAAAAAAAGCAGGCAACAAATTCTAACACAGAGGTAGTGGCACTGGCAGTGTTAGTGAATACATACAAACAGTATATGGACTTTGTAGGGCATCAGCATGTTTTGACAATAATTAGATGAAACCTCCAATAGACATTTAAAGTGCATGCCTGACTCACAGCACCAGATAGATGTTTGATAGACTAGAGTAACCAATGCACTTTGACAAATTTCATTGCGATGTTAGAAGGGTTCAGCTTGATGTCAATTGTTTTTTACTCTCTCTCGCCAGACTCCGAGTGCTCTGCATGCTCCACAGCGACTGTGAGAAGAGACTAATCGTTTATATAATTCCATCATTTGCAAGTTGTCACTCACATTGGAAGCTGGAAATTGAAGCTGTGTCGTATCTGGCTGTCACATTTGAGACTTGTGAGAATTTAAAAAAATAGTTCTATGTAATATCAGGACAATTCCATGGTAACGGAATTGCGCTGAGACTCAGATGCTTCACTTAAAATGTATGCATAAACAAAAACCCTTGATTTCAAAGTTTAACAAACCATACAACTCTATGCACTGAACATTTTACAAAAACATTTACTGGAAGAACTGTGCAGATAGAATAAAATAGAATTTAGGTAAAACCAAGTTGTGTGTCCACATTTTCCCAAATCTCTCCTCCGAAATTAAGATTCAACTATGTCTGCAGAAAGAATGGGGTGTCAGGTATGACATGACACATTGACTTTGAAAATATCTATTTGGGTTATTAAACTACAGTAGGTGAAGTGGATGTACACCCAGTAACAGAATGCATATTTTTTATTAATCACTTAATAAATCACTTAATAATTCAGTAAAAACACTAATTGATAGGTCTATCTTTACTTGTTACTTCTGTGAACTTTTATCATCCTCCCCCCTCAGGAGGAAGAGGAATTAGAAAATATCTTCAAGATATGTGGGTTTTTGGTTTCTTATAAAAACTTACATTTCTCCCAAACTGAATATGTGTTGATATTAGTTGGCAGGGGTCTTCACGTCAACATTGTATCTTGATGTATTACTAATATCTTTCAATACTTTTTTGGGATGTTTTAAAGACACTTTTTCCATCTGTTTGACGAGAAATCAAAGTCTTTAATTATTCCTAATTTTTAGGATAGAAAATGCTTGAAAAATGTATATATACACTTTAATAAATAAATAAAATTAGACTTCGCTTTCATTTGACATGTTCCTACGAACTTCACATGCTGCTGCTCATAGGTCCTTTTACATGGAAATGACCGTCAGCTGTCTATTCTGGCTGCAATAATGATACCAATGGTTATCTAATTATGTATACAGTGGGTATCATAAGTATTCACCCCCTTTTTTTGGGCAAGCATAAATTAGTAAAATGTGGCTTAACAAATCCCTAATTAATGGACGCACTGTGTGAAATAATATGGATTGACATTATATTTTAATGACTACCCCTTCCTCTGTCCGCCCTCCGTCAAGTATTGACTTTCAAGCACATATTCAACTACAAAGACCAGGGAGCTTTTCGAAAGCCTGAAAGAAGGGCAGTGATTAGTAGATGGATACCAATAACAAATCAGACATTGAATATATCTTTAAGCATGGTAAAGTTTAAATGATGTTGTGAAAGTTGTATTAAACCACCCATACACAACAAAGATACAGTCATCCGTCTGAACTGAGCAGCAGGACAGGAAGGAAACCGCTGAGGGATGTCACCATGAGGCCAATAGTGATTTTAAAACAGCTACAGAGTTCATTGGCTGTGATTGGAGAAAACTGAGGATGGATCAACAACATTGTAGTTACTCCACAATAACTACCTAAATGACAGTGAAAATAACAATATAAATATACAGAATATATATTCCAAAACATGCATCCTGCATGCAACAAGGCACTAAATTTATACTGCAAGAAAAATTATACTACAGTCGTGGCCAAAAGTTGAGAATGGGTCTCCACAAAGTTTGCTGCCTCAGTGTTGATGATGGCAATTTGCATATACTCCAGAATGCCATGAGAGTGATCAGATGAATTGCAATTAATTGCAAAGTCCCTCAATGCCAAGAAAATGAACTTAATCCCCAAAAAACATTTACACTGCATTTCAGCCCTGACACAAAAGGACCAGCTGCCATCATGTCAGTGATTGTCTCGTTAACACAGGTGAGAGTGTTGACGAGGACAAGGCTGGAGATCACTCTGTCATGCTGATTGAGTCAGAATAACAGACTGGAAGCTTTAAAAGGAGGGTGGTGCTTGAAATCATTGTTCTTCCTCTGTCAACCATAGTTACCTGCAAGGAAACACGTGCCGTCATCATTGCTTTGCACAAAAAGGGCTTCACAGGCAAGGATATTGCTGAAGGTAAGATTGCACCTAAATCAACCATTTATCAGATCATCAAGAACTTCAAGGAGAGAGGTTCAATTGTTGTGAAGGCGGCGTCAGGGCGCCCAAGAAAGTCCAGCAAGCGCCAGGACCGTCTCCTAAAGTTGATTCAGCTGCGGGATCGGGGCACCACCAGTGCAGAGCTTGCTCAGGAATTCTCTGATGAATCCCCTTTCCGATTGTTTCGGCCATCCGGAAAACACCTTGTCCGGAGAAGATAAGGTGAGTGCTACCATCAATCCTGTGTCATGCCAACAGTAAAGCATCCTCAGACCATTCATGTGTGGGGTTGCTTCTCAGCCAAGGGAGTGGGCTCACTCACAATTTTGCCTAAGAACACAACCATGAATAAAGAATGGTACCAACACATCCTCCGAGAGCAACTTCTCCCAACCATCCAAGAACAGTTTGGTGACGACCAATGCCTTTTCCAGCATGATGGAGCACCTTGCCGTAAGGGAAAAGTGATAACTAAGTGTCTCGGGGAACAAAACATCGACATTTTGGGTCCATGGCCAGGAAACTCCCCAGACCTTAATCCCATTGAGAACTTGTGGTCGATCCTCAAGAGGTCGGTGGACAAACAAAAACCCACAACTTCTGACAAACTCCAAGCATTGATTATGCAAGAATGGCCTGCCATCAGTCAGGATGTGGCCCAGAAGTTAATTGACAGCATGCCAGGGCGGATTGCAGAGGTCAACACTGCAAATATTGACTCTTTGCATAAACTGAATGTCATTGTCAATGAAAGCCTTTGACACTTATGGAATACTTGTAATTATACTTCAGTGTACCATAGTAACTACTGACATAAATATCTAAGAACACTGAAGCAGCAAACTTTGTGGAGACCTATACTTGTCATTCTCAAAACTTTTGGCCACGACTGTACACAAGAAAAGTAATACTACACAGCAAAGGAATACACTTTTTGGACTAAATGCAAAGCGTTATATTTGGTGAAAATCAAACATCCCTAAGTAACTGGTGGTGGCTGCATTATGGTATGGGTATGCTTGGGGAGTTTTTCAGGATAAAAATAAATAGGATGGCGCTAAGCTCAGGCTAAATCCTAGAAGAAAACCTGCTTCATTTCAGACACAGGGAGAGGAATTCACCGTTCAGCAGGACAAACTACAACACAAGGCCAAATCTACACTGAAGTTGCTTACCAAGAAGACAGTGAATGATCCTGAGTGGCCAAGCTTGAAAGACAAATCAAGACAAATCACAGCTGTAATTTTGAATATGTACTGATTCAGGGGGGTGAATACTTATCTAATCTATTAGTGTTACATTTTTATATATACATATATGAAATTTCCCCCCCGGGGGATCAATAAAGTACCTATCTATCTATCTATCTATATATAAATAAACACATTTACATTTTGACAGAGGTTTTTGTATAGAAAAAAAAAGACAATTAAATCCATTTTAATCCCAGTTTGTAACACAATAAAATGTGTAGAAATCCAAGGTGGGTGAATACTTATGATACCCAGTGTAGGTGCATATATCCAACAACAAACAAATGAAACAATCATATAGATGTTCCTTTGACAAGAATGAAACTGCAGTCAGAATATATATTTCTTGGTGTGAATCTGGCTTTGAAACTCAAATCAAATATTCCTTTTCCCATTTCAAATCAAATATTCCTCAGTGAGAGAGGAGAGGTGAAGTTAGATAAAAAGAAAAGTGAAATGGGAAAGTGCAACAATTCAGTGGGACTTTGAGACCCATATATAGCTCCAACTATTTACTCAATGAGGTCATTTCCTTGAGGACAGTGAACAGGCTGCAATAAAGTGTGCATAGTTAGGTCTATGTCAATAAATGCCCTCTCTTTAATGCTACTAGCCCCGAGTGGACGTTTTGGCATTCAAGTTTTATGTTTTAATGTCACATGTACAGTGGCTGATGCTGGAGACTGAAAACAGTTACCCAGTCAGCACTGGTGCTCTGCCAAATAAGAGGGATCAGCTGGGCTGGGGCAAAATACTGCCATCAGTGATGTTTTGCTTCAAGCCTCCATGATACAGTATAAATGTGTCTAAACTGATACAGAGCACTACTGAAATTAAAAGGGTGTGCCCTGGGATTATATTAGATAGCAGTATAGGAGAAAGAGCAACAGAATACAGGAATGCTATTTTACTACACAGTTTTTCAGGTGAAAGTGACTATCAACTGATCTGACTTTGCAAAATATGCCAACGGGGGAGGAATTTTTACACGAGCCCGCAATGTACTCAGCTCATGAAATATCTCAAGTACCATTTTCAGGTACTTTTTTTATACAGAAATAGTAAAAATATATAGCTAATCAAAGTTCAAAATGTCATTTGAACACTATAAAACACTAACTGCATTCCATCCAATAAAGAAAAATAAGTAACATTAACGGATCAATTTGAAAAGTGCCAGAGGGAGAGGAGAAAACCAGCCAACACTGCAGATCAGATCCTGTTGACTGGCCTGAGTTACCCACCCCTGAACCTGTGCTGAACACACCCCACTCTCTCAGCTGCCTGTTTAAAGGCAGGCCATCTGATCCAGTTCACATTCTTAGATGGCAGAATGAATGCCATCTCATTCCTGAAGCTTTCCAGGAGACCTTAGTCAGCCTGCTGCATACCAGACAGGGCAGCAATAGTTGTCCTCCGCTGTGTAGCCCAAACTAGTCTACACACTCCTCCTGATACGAGTTCCCTCCTATCCTCCCTAATTGGATAAAGTACACACTCCATTTAGGTGAATCACAATTCACTAGTACCAATTCAAATACATTTTATTGAATTGCTTTAAAACACTGCATTCTTCAGTCTATTACACACATTCAAGTCAAGACTCCTTCAGTCATTCATAAGATTCACACTGCTCAGTTGTGTAGTGAAACCTTGACAGTTAACTGACAGATCCCAGGCTGCATTCCACTGAATGTAGGCCTAATTTCAAGTGGTAGTCAGTCCTACACTGCATCAGATCACATCAGGTAAAGCCCTGTGATAAGAAGTCCCCCTTTGAAGAGTAGCTTGACATTCCTGAAACACCCCAGCGACATGGAGCTAAACAAGGGATGTGTTTTCAGCCTATTCTCTATTTTAGACTATTATCTCATATGTACATAGTGCAAAACAAGAAGCGTACAGGCAGAAAAACGTTTACAGGAAGTAAGGATATAAAAAGGCCCAGGCATTGTTCTGCTGAGGCAACAAGTGCCTTATCCAGGATAATTGTATGTAAGCAGCTGTTATAGGTGTTAATGGATGTCGATGACTAAGTATGTGTGTTCATAATTTACCATTAGGCAATGTTTTTAAAGTGAACAATAGAGGGTATACTGTGAGAGGTCTGAATGTGAAAGCATGTAGAAGCAGGTCTGGCTGCATTAATGCAATTCCTGTTGCTTGCCTATGTGCCTTCTTCATAGCAGGCAATAACAGAAAGTGAGAGGAGGCCAAAAATGGCTTGGGAGGATACAGCCTGTTCAATCCTACGCACTCTTCCCACTCAACTTCAGTCTAGAACAGTCATCAAGCTTTGATATCTAGCTCCTACTCGTTCCCAGGAAATAAACACTTTTCAGCTGAGGATTCAGTCACTGCATATAAACTACATCCATTATGCACTTTCAATGGATGTATTCTTAATTCAAATGGCTCGGGAATAAATTGAATTCAGGTTCAGAAACTGCTTGACATTTTAAGTGTCTGAGGGAGCTTCACCAGGAAACACTTCAAATCCTAAATGTGTAAATCATGTTTATGATCTTTGTGTGGCTATTTCAGTATGCACCAACTATTAGGCTATCACAATAGGTATATGCAGAATGTTTTCAGGCCTATACACAGATGACAGTCCTCTCGACATTCCACAGTAGTGAGTAGGCTTGTCTCGGTAAACGCTCCTAAATCGTTCACTTGTTTTTATCCTTTTAAACAGTTGGCTTGGGGCGAGAACCCAGTCCTCTCTTTGGCAGTTACTACAACGCATCTGTTTGTAGACAAGCGCGCGTGTGACATGCCGTTGGTACCGGTCTCGTGCCAAGCAGGACAGTGTGGCGCATATCCCATACAAGTCAGTGGGCCAATCCCTTGCAAGGCGGGAGATTGCTCATGGATGTGACCGGAAGAAACGTCTCTATAGAAGTAGCTTAATGTACAGGGATATGCACATTTTCCACTAATCCCCATAATCTTCAAACAGATTTAATGCAGTTAGCCTACAGCTATAGTTGTGTTGTCTGTTGCATCAGATGCCCTCATGTGTCAGAAAACATATGGCTCAACTATTTTCTATCCTTATACCCTTACATAGGCCTACGTTGCCTGGAATACCTACCTTGAATTACATTGAATTCTCCGTCAGGCAGAAATTAGCGTTTGAATCAGGAAACATTAGCATATAGGCTACACATTGTCACAGGATAGGCTACACATGATGCTGTTGTAGGTGACAACTTAACGCTAAAATATAATGATTATGTGCTTAAAATATAGTACAACAGGCATATACTTTTCACATGTAAATGACCTGAATCATGAAAGGCTTGGTGGTGAGGAAGTTAGTTAAACCTTGCCCAACACCGCGCAGCCATAGAATGATAGGATTTGGCTACAATGATACATATATTGGTTAAATGGCGTAAGAAGTCTACTGCTACAATGTATCATGTTGGCTGCCTCAAAGTGCGCGAATGGAAAACAGAATGAGCCCTATTAATAATTAATAAAATATTAGCAAACTTACGAGTAAACTTTCCAAGTTTATCGCAGATCTTGGATCTTTGATCATGGCCTCCAGCTTTTTCAACCGGTTTTCCATCCTTCTCTCTGCACCAAGTGACATTTTTGCAATTGTTTAATGGCCGTTTATTTTACATATAAGACGAGCCTTATGAGAACTGTTTGGGTTTACATCGGTAAAAGTCTTTTTGTTCTTGGGCAATGGCCGTGGGCCTAGCAGCCTCCGACTCGCCTCCTTCTATAATCGCCTCGGAATTGCAGTGTCCACAATGTAGAAAAAAAGTATAATCCACCGTAAACGGAGAAGCGCAGCTCCGCAAACTTGCCAATTAGTCCGGTGATTTAGTTGAACGCAAATCAATATACACATTTATAGTACCATATTCCATATGACTGTTCTCTGTGATCCACACGGCGATTAAGTTAGAATTAAGAAGATTCAGCAACAGGGCGTTTTCTTTGCCCCCCTCCCCTTCTCTTTTTGGGCGCTCCAAAGTGCTTTGCTTACATTTCAAAAATGTGTTTCCAAAACAGTCCGAAGTGTTTAAAAAACAACCTTTGAAACACTCAAATTACATGGATTTTGTAATTGCATCACTGTCATTGACAGAATATGGCGTTCTCCAAAATAGCTTCTGCGATGCAGTTTAGAAAGGTTATATAATCAACTCTTCTCCTATACACTACATAACTATTTCGGTATTTATCCCTGCATGCCGAAAAACGAAGGCTTGTCGGAATGTCGTAACTGCAGTTCGCCACCGTGGATTCCTCGTAGATACTCCACTTCTAGAGCTAGATCTCTCCTCCCTCCTCTGACATCAACATGCAGACACAGCTGCCTCATTTACCCATAAGCCTTCTCCTCAAATCTAGCTGCTGTTCAATGTGGGAAGCTGCACCATGAGGTATGTGATGACAACCCGCCTTAAGTTTTACAAATACATTTTTCACACTCAGTAAAGATTAATCTGATTGACACAATATTTCCACTATTTAATGGCACACAGCCCCTCCCCCCATAACTTGGTATTGTTATAATAGTTACGTTTTTGTGGCTGTATTCAATGATCATGAAGTGTGCAACTTCCAGATGATATCTTAGCTGCAAGTTAATAGATGTTTGAATATGAGTTATTGGATTTAAATGTAAGATCTGGTCTCCCAGCAGCCATCCCACTTCTGACACCAGTGTAGCGATTTGTGGGGCTAGCCCGACTGGGACTTGAACAGGCTTCCCTCCAACTGTCAATGCGACTATACATCGAATACATTACAACAAGACGTTTGAACCTCTTGACAGGTTGCCAGGTGTTGTACTAAGGTAGCTACAATTCTATGTTTAATTGGTCAGCATCACACTATTGCAGTAGCCATTCTTTAGGCCTACACATACTACAATGTGCTGTTGCTCATCGATGTCGATGATGACATTGCTCCCAGTAATTATAATCTATGCGTGCTGTTTTATTGTTGCATTGGGTTTATGTCAATGCATGTAGCTGTGCAGGCCGATGTGAAACCCCCATAGTTTGCTACATGAGGGGCTGATGAAGTCAGCAATGGGAAGGGGGACCCCTGCTGGTGGGTTATTATTGTGTGTAGTTCACAGCGAAGAAAGAGCCATAGGATGGCGCCATAGCCCAGCAGATGGCACCTACTGCGCATACCTGCTGTAGAGTATCAATATGCCACTGTGGTTGCGCTAGTCTCTATGCTGTATAGGCTGGTGCAGACTTTTAGCTGATTGCCACCCCAAGTGTTCTGTGATGCGCAGTGGATGATATGACACAATGTGTCCAATAAATATTTGAGTGTTTATGCTTCACGATGAGAGAAGGAATTAATGTGTGTGTCTGTGTGTGTGTGTGTGTGTGTGTGTGTGTGTCTGCGGTTAAACGGATATTGACAAAGATGAAACAGGTTGGTGGTGTGCCTTTGTTTATTAGTCTCCATAAGCAATTCACTGAATAAAACAAATACTGTTACAGCACAAAATTATTATTTTAAAAGCAATCTTGGCAACAAGTTATAGTAACAACTTCATAATAAAAAGACAACAGTTATATCCATTTCTTGCAGTTTTCTTCACTTTAATTAAATAATACTATAAAATGTACACAAAGGTTGAGAATTCACCACTAGATAAAACATAGAAGGGGAAGGAGGATGTTTGTTGGTGTTTAGGAAGAAGGGTCCAAAATGTGAGGGTTGGGTTTATACAAGTCACAGAAAAGCTGATCATCTATACATCAACACTAGCAACATAACAAAGTAGTTTTTTGTCCATTTCATTTTGTACAAAGTGGGGAGTCTTACAAGCAAGCATCATCGTCTGCACTGTAGAGTACACAAGTGAGAGTTAAGGCAGATTTTCTGTTCACGTTTGACATGTGACATGAGAAATGTCATGTTTTTGTTTTGTTTAGTATTTCTACTCTCTATCAAGATTTTCAATAGGAAGTTTTCATTGCATATCTTAGGCTGTTGACCTAGCCTGTTTAATTCCATTACGCTTATATTCTTCATCTCTCCCCAATAAAATAGACAGATTAAGTTATTTCCACTTCATTCCTGTAAGTAGCATTTGCAAGACTGACGATGCTGGCACTGGAGGGGTGAATTGGCCTTTCGGTCAAAACAATGAAGGTGATATTAAGGTGTGTGTGTGTGGTGTTGTCGGTGTGTGTGGTGTTGTCTCTGTGTGTGGTATTGTCGGTGTGTTAGGGTAAGGAGGACTATGTGTCAGGGCCACTATGCGTCAAAGGTCTGTGGAAGTGCTGGAAGGCGGCACTGCTTCAAAAATCATAGTTGTGAGTATTTTCAGTTCCGCTAGGTTTGCAGGAAAGAATATCTACCCTGACACCTAGTGGCAATTCTTAGCTTCACAGTTTATTTATTTTTTACTAAGATGCCCCCAGTCCAACAGACAAGGGCAGCAGTTGTCAGCTGAGATCAGTTGAACACACGCATGCACACACAGACCCACACACACATTTCTGCTGTCAGACAGAAGCCCGACCTGTTTCATTGTCTCAGTTTCAACTGTCTCCCACATCTGTCAAGAACCGCAGACACTACAAGTTTCCCGTTTCAAGGCTATATTTGTCCAAGTATCTCTGGTTCGCGTTACATATGGTGGTGAGGTCAAGTAAAAGTGAATTAATTAATGGAAATTATTCCTCATTATCTGTGTTTCTTATGTGATCTCTAATTTTGGCTGAAAACATAGAGGATTAGATTAGTCAGTGCATAAGTTATATTTTGCAAATTAACTGCTACTCTTTGAGTCTGGACATTTATTTATTTAAGATATATATTTATATATTTTTTTAAGATGGGAAATTCAAGGAAATAATTACTGTGACACAGAATCCTAGTCTTGGCGAAGCGAAGCCTAAATGCCTGACTATCAACACACATCAGATTGTGTTGCAGTGCTTACTCTGAGTCAACAGTCTCTAATCTGAACATTGGTCTCTGGTTCCACCTGCTTGGCATACACAGACACTGGCAAACACTACTTTCATCAGGGAGGAAGTCAAGATAGAGCAGTTGGAACAATACATGGATGGAGAGAGAATTAATCTCTAAAACTTCATTTTAGTTAGTGTGTGTGCATGTGTGCATGTGCGTGTGTGAGACAGTACATCATGGAGGGTGGTGAGTCGTTGCTGTTATTGTGTGCGTGTCTGCAAATGCACGCATGTATGTGTATGTTTATGTATGTAACTCTCTCATTTTTGTAATAAAACATGCAACCCATAGCTCTGGCTGGTGTGTGCCATTACACTTCACAGCAGCATTCAGAGGAAGAGAAAGACGGTTCAGATCCAAAGGGAAATGGAGAAAGAAGGTGGAGATTTTGGCTGGACAGATAGAGCATGAAAATCAAAAGAGCAAATTTGATGTTGACAGAAGTCTATAGGGAGAAATCTTTGCACCAAAAGATTTTAAGACATACTTTTATTTGAACCTGACAAGCTACATGATGCTCTTCTAATTTCTCTGTGCAACTGACAAACTTAGAGCCTTTTTGACACCCCCATGTGGTACACTACCCACCAATTTGGCAACCTGTACTGTAAGTGCAACTCATTTTGGGCAATAATACATAAGGTTTGGAGGGGGGGTGGGGGTCATTGAGATCTCATATAAAGCCATAGCATGACACCATAACATAGCAAATAAATAGATGGCAAAAATGTTAGTGTCTACCGGCAATATAAACTCTGATGAAGCAAAATAAACACTGCCAAAATGTTATAATGCAGACAGATTAACAAGTGACAACATTTTGAACATGGTGAAGGACAGGGAAGTGAGATGATTCCCCATATCATAATGTAAGTATGACAACATCTCTGACTTTTTAAAGAATTGATTCATTTGTTTCAGTAGTTTGACTTTAAAAATAGTTCTACTTTTGGACCAGTGTTTCTAGAGAATTATCTATGACTGACAAGCAAATTTGATTTAAGAGAGCCAGCTTCCCTTGTCAATGGTAAATCCTAGTGCAGCATTACGACCCTGAGCACTAGTGACGAAACAATGCTAATGGCTGTGGTCTCAACTCTCGAATGATGCAATCCCTTTGTGGTGTGATAAAGCAGCAGTCATATTTTTGCTTCTGTGATGAAAGATGTGGCTGAAGATATATTATTATCATGAATATCATTACGGTGTGAAAAATGTAAATATAGACGTGATGATTAGAATTACACATCTGATTTTGTCTGACCAGGGGCTTGCAGAGAAGCAAAATAGCCTCCACGATGGCAGAGATTGCACATTGTCCACAGTTACCCACTGTTGTTTGCTGGTGAGGTCTCTACCCTGTTGTCCACAAATCAGTGAGTGAGGATGAACTTGAAAATTTGTGTCTTTTATGACCATGAAACTTACTGAAGATGAGCAGTTCAATAGTGCCAAGCTCTCCTTTTATTGTGGAGATATCCCCACTGCTCCACAAGATAAAGGTTCTGTGACGCCAAGGGGCCCCTGGCATATCCAGGAATGGAGAGTGCTACAGTCAGAACACAAGGATTTCACCACTTTTTCCTTGGTATTATTCCTCAACCTGTGAGGCTCAGAAAATGTCTCCCTCTGATTGTTACCATCCATCATGAGATGTCTCTTTTTGGTTACCAGTTCAAAACAAATGTCCTGTCACCATCAGTGGTGGGATGGGGGTTGGAGGTTAGCATTTTGTGCTGGTTGTGATCATGCAAAGGAGAGGGGGGGTGGGGATGACTTTAGCCTGAATGTCTTGCCACATAAAAATGCTACACCTTTCACTTTGGAACAGACTGGCTGGTAAAATGCTACCTTAGGCCTCTTCCAATGAATACATAACTGCTGGTAAACCTGTTGGCTTAGCATTGTGGCTTATCAGTCTGACAGCAGATATTTGATAGAGCATTTGCTTTGGAAGAAAGGGAGAGAGGGGCAGTGTGGGCTAAAGGAATGTCTCAAGAGAAAAGAACACTCCTGGTCTGACTGGGTTAAAGATGAATGCCTCCAAGTTCCACTTCCACTGGTCCAGGGGTTATTGGGGTTGGCCTGTGCCGAGTGGTAAAGATTAGGGTGACAAGGTTATAAATTTGAGTGCTAGTTGGCTGGGAGAGAGGTTCGTGGATTAGAGGAGCGAGTGGCGGTTGGTGGAAGGCTAGTGTTGTCAAGAGCTTCAACAGCATACCTCATTCTGTTGGGGAGTTACTGCCATCTGTCTGAGCTGAAATATGAAACGAGAAAGAGGATCCAGAATTAGACATGTTAGATCAGACAAAGGGAATCCCCATTCTACAGGTCTATTTTTCAACCAGACATCTCTCTCTCTCAGATCCAATAGATTTACTGCTGCATGCTTGACTAAAATAACATTAGCGTGTTATCAACCCAGACTTCAAGATTATATCTTCCTTCATGGTGGCACATTTCTGTCAGCATCCCCTCTCAGATCAGGTCAAAAGCTACAGCAAGGGCAGTAGTGAGGGAACATTGCAATAGGTCTATGCATACAAAAAAGGTGATTTTATGCTTGATGAAGAAACCTTTCTATATATTTAAACAATATGATCAAACATCAAAATATGCTGCAAAGCGGCACAAACACAAAACACCCTACACAGAGTTAAATCGGACATCTTAATGTTTTGAAGGCCTTTTTGAAAAACTGTCAGACTGTTTGATATTTTTGTGATATTTACACACAAAAGCTGATATTTCCACACCCCAGGGCAGAGATGATGGGAGGGGGACCTCTTTGGGTCCTCAGTAGGGGGGCGCCATGAGACCAACCTGTTCTGCCTCATTTATTCTGATTGCGTATTCGCAGGCACCTCCTCTTTAGAGGCGGCTCCAGCTCGGGGCTCCCTGCCCCTGCCGCCAGTGGAGCGCTGATGCTGCAGGACACGATGGCCGTCTTGTCGCTTGGCTTTGGCAGGGGCTGGATGACACAGCCAGCCTTGGGCAGCAGCAGTGCATAGGCGTGGTCGTCATCATCGTCCAGATCCATAAGGTCGCCGTTGGCTTCCAGCTTGCCTTCCCCAGTGCCCCCCTGCACTGCCTCCTCACTTGGGCCCCTCTTACCTGGTTCCCACTCTGGCACCAAGCAGTTGTTCTCCTTCAGCGCCTCCCGCTCCAGCTCGCAGTTGGCCTGCTCGCCTCCTCCTCCTCCTCTCCGGCCAGTGTCAGACAGAGGTGTGGGTAGCGTGCTCCAGCTGGGGCTGTCTGTGGGTTGACTGCTGCCGTTTACTATGACATCACAGGTGGCAGGTGGGCTGCAGGGCTGGGTCAGTGGGGTGCCAGGGTGATTTGTGAGCTGGGTGGTGTAGGAGTTTTGGTTTGGCTTGGGGGATGGTGATGTGGCCTGGCAACAAGGCAGGAAGCTTGGCTCCAGAGAGTCACAAATGGCCTCCCTGACCTCCTGACTCATGTCCTCTAGGCTGCTGTCCCCCTTCACCTGCCCAGAGGCATCCAGAGGGGATGGTTCAGAGGGTGGGGGGCTGGATGAGTCCCCGTCTAGTTCCACCTTCACCTGGACACTGGGCACCACCCTCTGGATGACCTGCTGCAGCCGCGACCGCCGGCCCAGAGTCAGGTCGATCACGCCCTCGGGGAGGGAGGCCACGGCGGCACTCCCCGGACTCTCAGTCTTCACGGTCAGGTCCACCACGTCAGTCCTACTCCTCTCAGAGCCAAAGCGGGCCAGAGCGTAGCCAGAGAAGCCCGGGGAATGCATCCCGGAACTGGAGGGCCCAAACTTGTGATCCCCTCTGGAGGAACCAGGGGAGAAGGGCCTGGAGTCCATCACTGATGCACTGGGAATGGGGTTGTTGTTGTTGTTGCTGGGTTTGTCGTTGGAGGTCTTAGGGTTGAAGGGGAAGGGTATGGGGATAGGGATGGGCACCGGCAGGGGCACGATGACAGGGTAAGGGACCAGCAGGGTTGGCGGGGGCACCAGGGGGGCGAGGGAAGGCATACCAAAGTTCATCATGGGTGGCATAACCATGGGCCCGTTTGGCATCATGTTGGAGGGGAAGGGAAAACCGGGTATGTGTAGGCCTGGATGGGGTGGCATCATCCCTGGTGGGTTCCCTCCCAGGTTGGGGTTGTTGGAGGGGTGGTGGTGGGGTGAGAACTGTGTCCTGTGCATAGGGCTGGATGGGGGACCCAGGGTTCTGGGCGGTGGTGGTCCGATGCCAGGGATCATGGGGTTAGACAGGGGGCTGTTGGGGCCTGGGCCGTGGGGAGGTGGGCGGAGGAAAGGCGGACGCATCTGCTGCATCATCTGGTGCTCCATGAAGAAGGGCAGGGGCACGGGCCCCCGGGGCGTCATCACCATTGGGGGGCTACCCAAGGGGACTCCCATAGGAGGGTGCAGAGAGGGGTGTGGGGGAGGGGGTAAGGTGGGGCTCTCGTGGGGTCTGGGTGTGGGGTTTTTGGCTAACGAGGAGGAAGGGGAGCAAACAGTGCCTGTCTCAGAGGGAGAGGCAGCGGTGGAGCTGGAAGGGACTGGCACAGAGGGGTTTCCCCCAGGGGAAGGGGCTTTGCGGCGTAAGTCACCCAAGGGTGTGCCCCAGGACTCGGGGGTGAGGAGCTGTGCCCCGGTGCTGCTCTCCGACTTGCCCTCCACAGGGCCGTGTCCTGGGTTACACAGGCCCCCTGGCAGCGCCGCCTGAGTCTCTTTGTAGAAGATGTCCATCTTGTACTGGTTCAGGCATTTGGCACTGCAGAACTGCAGCCTCCTTTCACCAGCACCAAAGTCCAGGTACTCCTTGGTGTGCCGGATGTGTTTGCACCAGTCACACACCTGTAACACAAAACACAAGACAAAAGACATCATCAGGTACAATGCATAACAGACACTACACATAAGCAGTTAAAAAAAAGTCAGCAACATTGCCCTTTTGCCATGTGGTTATTAAAACAACTTTGGTAACCAGAATGTAATCTCTCAGCCTCACACAGTATCTGCAGATAATGAAACACTGGATTGGTCAAATTCTGTTTTGTTACACCAAGTACATAAAAGTCTATAAAAGCATTCTGCATGGCATGTTTATATCCTCATTAGGGAAACCCATCTGTATTTCTGTGCTTCCATTGCATAATGGCACATGTATAGTCTAGAATATATATAAATATATATGTGTGTATATGTATAGTGAGTGAGACAGAGAGATTTCAGACTAACTTCACACTGCTATGATAATTAAGGTACAGGTAATTTATAACACATGGTAACATCTTGATAAATGCTTACAACTTGAGGAGAAAGTAGCTATTAACTGGCTTTAAACGTAAGTGGAATTCTGGATGGGCGTACTTAAAGCTTTTTAATGAAGAACACTTTGTCCAGAGGTGTAATTCACATTTACACCTGCCATGGGGTTTTCACCTATTAAACTTCCTTCATAAGGAGGAACCACTCAGATAAACATTAAGCCACTGAGCCGTGTGTGACAGTGGTCACAGGCACAGCCGCAGGACATTACAGCCTCAAGTAAAAGGTTTTCCCTGTAAGGCATGATCATGAGTGGGGGTAGGTGAAAGTGGTGCCTGGGTGAGATGGACAGATGGAGACAGGTGAACAAACTGCCAGTAGGGGGCATGGAAGTGAGAGCAACAGCTGGGTGGAGTTTTACATAAAAAAATGGCTGCTGAGCACCACCTAGGTGGGTGCTATGATGCATAACTATTCACTACTGATGTGCAACTTTAATGAGTGTTTGGGATATTTGTATTGCATAAAAATACTCTGATTCATGAATTGCCTGCATTAAAATGGAATTGACTGCATTAAAGTGGAATTGACTGCATTAAAGTGGAATTTACTGTGTTTAAATGGAATGGGATTATCGAACCCTACCCCGGGGGCATTACACACATTGGGCAGGGCAGGGGAGCAGCCTGGCACAGCTTGTAAACACTGTGGGATGCCAGGGCCTTGTGATGCCAGGATCCTTTTCACTGGCTACAAAAGTTTCCAAAATGCTCCCTGTGAACGTTCAATCCTCATGTGGCCATTAGTTTCCAAACGGTTAGTTTCATTAGTGTACCTGAGATAATGAACATGACCCTGGTGAGTGGATGGCAATGGGTGGGCCAGGGAGATGGGGCACAGCCCGGCACACAACTCACTCTGCCAGCTCAGAGACATGACAGCGACTCACTGAAGATAATTAAGGCATTAATCAGCTGTCATGCCCCTCAACGACGTCCATCCATCACACACATCATAATCCCCCTTGTTGAATGCTAATAAATTGTGGGATACTACTGGAAGATGACATGTATTGTATGATCCTTGTGATCCTGCGCATTAGATTTTTCAGAGCTCACATATATGCCTGCCACACTTCAGTCAAAAGTAGATTTGAACACGCATACAAGCACGCAGACACACACACGCGTTATAACAACTTGAGATTTGGAATGGTCATGGAATCCTGATCATTTTGTGTCATCCTCCTCTGAACCCTCTGGCCTCATTCATTGATTTGTACCTCATTTGTCACTCTAATACTTTAAGATCTTCTATAAAGTACTTAGATCTCAGTAGATAGGCCACCCTGATTCATTCACTCTTTTTTATCTCGCTTTTCCATCCCTTCCCCCTCTCTCTCAATTTACAGGTCACACATGTCAAAGAGATGGAAAAATCAGTCAATGACAATCTTGTCCATAATGGGATTTTAAACAGAGGTCTCCTCCATCACTAGATGCCAGTCAAATGGCCACTGTTGGAAAGGCTGTTATAATGTAGACATGACCATCAGAGACCATCTCTGTAGTGCTCTGTACTATTATACTGGCGCAGCATTACAGGATCAATATACTGTCAGCCTGGTTTCATAAACTAGACGTAACATAGTAAACAAAAACCAGAGACACTCAAATTAGAATAATATGTTAAGTTTGGTATGGGTACATAAGACGGAAGGTTACTTAAGGTTGATTGTTCGAATTTCATCACAGACAACATTAGCATTTTAGCTAATTATAAACTTTGCAACTACTTACTTTTTTTCTCTACTTTGCAACTAGTTAACATGTTAGCTAACCCTTCCCTAACCCTAACCTTAACCCTGTAACCTAAATCCTAACCCTAACTTTAACCTTTACCCCTAGCCTAGCTAACTTTAGTCACCTAGCTAAGGTTAACGTTAGCCACCTAGCTAACGTTAGCCACAACAAATTTGAATTTGTAACATATCATACAAATTAATGTTACGTCTACCCCTGAGTCCAGGTTGATACTGTAGCTAGGTACTCTTACAGGTGAGTGATCAATAGTCAGCCCTTTAGCCTTAACATCAGTAGTCTTCTTTATAAACTGTCCATTTGGAACGCAATGAGCCATAGCTAAAAAAGTCTGAAAAGTCCTCTGAGAGTTGGGTTCAATGATGGTAAGCCTGGGTATTTAAATTTTTAAATGTGTTGAAATTTTCTTGGGCTAAAAAAGAAGACAGATGGAGCGCAATTAACGACTTTCTGCACTGTGAGTGAAATTTCACTGTGCATTACCCTAATGGAGTTATTTTTTTCTCTCTCTCTCCACTCTCTTCCTCTCCTGCACAAAGATGTTTACAGTTTAATGTAATTATGGTAATTTATTTCAACCACGGCCATCCTACTGGCGGTCGCTCTGGCTCGGTTTAACCATTTTCTTTGCTGTATGTAATTACCTAGCTACCTATCATAGGGCGATTTATATAGTTCTTTAATTGTTTTTCTTGAATGGACCTGTTACACGATTTCAGTCTTGTTTCTAGTGCTACTTGTCTCGAATTTACGGTAATTAATTAAAGAGTCATTAATAGATAATTATTGTGTAGTTACCACTTTGCCATGGCATTGTTTTAAGTACTTGTAATACTGATTTCTAGTTTGTCTAGTGAATTTAGTTTAGAAAACCTGTCCATCTCGCTAACCGTCTGGTTAAACACTTAGCAAACTGATCAGCAAGGGAACACATTGTGATACTGTGTGTGATAGTATGCGTTGGAGGAACAATATCTGATGGGGGGAAAGTATTATTTGGGACAGTATATTATGGGGACCAGTATCTGCTGGGGGAACAATATCTGGATCATGATGATCTTATGAAGGCTGGAAAACAAAGTGGGTATATTCCATCACAAATCATTTAAATGCAGTCGTTGAACCAGACACGATTCAAATAGAAAATGGCCAATATTGTAGAAGTAATCTTTACATGTGAATCATATGTCCAATTCTATTACTGGATTGAAATGTATTGAAATGCCACCAAGCCCAAAATGTTTAACAGAAAATTGGCAGAAAATTCCCCATTATGGATCTATGAAGAGAGAACACAACATCTGAATGTAACACAATGCAGAATGAAAATGAGAAAATAACACCATTTGAATGAAAAAAGTTTGTGATTCACTTTAAATCAATGTAACAAAATAAAATAAATAAAAATATATATAACTAAAGGCTAACAGCACATTCTCTAAAAACAAACATCTTTACATTATGAAAACACATCAAACAGTCATGAACATCAAAATATTACATTTCTAGCCATTAAAAACGTAAACTCTATCTTTGTTAAACGTTTTAGTCCTTACAAGCACATCGCTGTTTGTCTTGAAGACAAGCCTGGGCGTATCCTTAGAATAGCTGTGCTGGGGTAATTTCTCACCACGGCCGTCTTCGTCTCTCGCCTGAGGGGAGAAATAACGTCCTCTTTTTACGAACGGACAAAATAAACAGGTGGACAGAAAAGAAGGGAAAACAACAACAAACTTATGAATGGAAAGACACTGACAAAGGTCAAATGGATGGAAAGACACTGACAAAGGTCAAATGGTGAGCATGCATTGGGCTGTGGAATCATATGCAGGTTCTCATCATCATAAAAGAAAGCCATGAGGAAAAGTGGAAAGTGTGTGTGTGTGTGTGTGTAGTAACTATAGTTAATTGTTCACATTGACAGCTGAAGAGCCTAGATGTTATATTGGCATTATCATTATGAACTGTGAAAGAAGTGAATTCTATGAGATTGCACGTGAATCTAAACATTGTTATCTGGGGAGTAAATGCTGCATTAATCATATTTAAAGACTGCCAAGGTGAAACAACTGTTTCACAATATCACAAGTAATGTTCCAGAAATAAAGGGTTAAAGGGAAGAGGATATGGGATTTAAAATCCACCAGCACCCCTGAGTTGATGGGATAATCTCTCTTTTTACTTTGGCACTAGACACTGTGCAGTCACATCGATAAGCATTGAAATTTACACACACACACCACACACACACACACACACACACACACAGACACACACAGACACACACACACACAGATGTGTCATTGTGTCATTATCCAGTCTCCATTTGTGCTGTGACCCTCTGGCCCTGTGCCAATTCATTTACATATAGTGCTAATGAGGTGCTGGCACAGTGAACGAGGCATGAGGGAAACACACACACACACACACACACACACACAGAGAGGGAGAGAGATCAACCAGCACCAGATACAGTGTACAGTCATACAATGGGGACACAAGTCCTTTACTGGGAATCAGGCACAACAGTGTTGTATGACGAGACTCAGAGTATGAAGGAAAACAGACTACCTGGTAACCCAGACATGGGCTATGAAAGTGCCTACCCACCATGGGTAAAAGATTTGTCCATCCAGAGAAGTCAAGCCGCCTTTTGAAACAACCTTCCTTCCAAAACATCATAGAATCATTGGCCATCATTTCTTATCATCGGTTGCTGTCGTAGTGATTATGGGTGACGATGTCCCACTTTCCACTTTTTGGAAGGAAAGCTGTTTTAAAAGTTACTCTTCCTCAAATTACTTCTTGGCTATTAGATATTTACTCATTCAGTAACACTTGTTATCACAGAAGAAATGTGATGTCTTATTGTTGGCAACAACTAAATACAGTTGCAGTCGGGCCTCCCGAGTGGCACAGCGGCATCGCAGTGCTTGAGGCGTTACTACAGATCGGGGTTCGATCCCGGGCTGTGTCGCAGCCGGCCGCGACCGGGAGACCCATGAGGCGGCGCACAATTGGCCAAACGCCGTCCGGGTTAGGAGAGGGTTTGGCCGGCCGGGATGTCCTTGTCCCATCGCGCTCTAGCGACACGGTCGCCAGTTGTACAGTGTTTCCTCCGACACATTGGTGCGGCTGGCTTCCGGGTTAAGCGAGCAGTGTGTCAAGAAGCAGTGCGGCTTGGCAGGTTCGTGTTTCGGAGGACGCATGGCTCTCGACCTTCGCCTCTCCCGAGTACGTACGAGAGTTGTAGCGATGGGACAGGATTTGGGGAAAAAGGGGTGAATAGACAAAAAGTCTGGCTAAAGTGTCCAGTGTAAACATGGCATCACAGTTCCGCACCACCGGTATCTGTGCCCATTGGTGACTAAAATGCCCAGAGTCAGTGGCACACCAGCTGTCGCTGTGCAAGCCTCCATCTGGGCATCTGTGCCTGCCCAGGTGTGTGTGCGTTTCACCTGCCAAGAGGTGTGTTTCGAAAAAGGTATAACCTCACAAATATACACACACACACATACCCACAGAAACAAGATTGCACATACCCCCATTGCACAAATTCACACAAAAACACACACACACTCAAACACATCTAGCACAAATTCACAACTTTCCACCCACCTGGGACAACACACATCTTTGGGCCAACCCCCTCCTTCTGTCCTCTCATTATATTACCCAGCTAACAGGAAATGTTCCTTGAACATTCTCTTCTTGTTCCCGTTTTGGTTGTGGGATAACAAGCTTGTTTACGCTAGTTAAGTAACTGATGTACTGTACTGCTGTTGTAAAAGTGATATTCATGTCATATTACAATGTTCTAGGAAGTCATATTTATCTGGCTAACAGATAAATAATGAAAACATGTATTATGTGTTGTGATCAACCTTTACAAAAAAAATGTTTCTAGATGGGATAGTTAGACTTTCAGAGGAAGAGAGAGAGCATGATATGACCATGTCTGTGTAGAGCAAGTTCAAACTCCAGTTTCCTCCCTCTAACTCCTATTTAAGTTCCCCCCTTTTCCTTCATTTGTATTAAATCGCTGTCAGCTACGAAATAATCACCTCCCTCTCTACGCTTTCTGCTGCGACATGGGGGCCTATAGGCTTCCTAGCCAGGACTGAATCACAATGCGGACAGGTGACACACTTCATCAAACACACATCTTAACCAGTGTGTCTTCCTTGAGTGTGTCAGAGCAGTGCAGGCAACCGCCAGCCTGTGTATAAAGATTTGTGTCTGTTTGAGGTGATGTCACATTACTAAGGTTGACGTAAAGAAGCACTTGCCTGGGGGGACCTCAGAGACAAAGACAGAGATGGAATTTTACAGCTCTCTAGAGGTGTATGGAAAGATTCCTGAGCCATTAAAAAAAGGTGTATTGCAGCAGAAATGGGCTGTAAAATACAAGCTTGGGTCTCTTCACTTGGACTTTCACATGATGTGAGGGGAGGGCTAAGAGAGAGAGAGTGTGTGTGTCTATCTTGAATGTCTATGTGAAATAAACCAGACTAGTCATTAGATGAGCTCTAAACTGGATCAAAACTCTTCTACCCCCAGCCACCCCATCATGTGTCTGAATGTTGGTATTATTCCTGGTGCATTGGATGGATGGTGTTGTACAGTGGCAATGGAAGAAACTGAATCCTCCCCACCCGCGCTCGCCATAAGAGGAGATTGGGTTACGCGGACGAGGCAGCTGTAGATATTTAGCGAAACACGATGCATCTCCACTGCCCACCCCTACGCCACCCTACTTGCTATGTCCTGGCTCACCTTTCAGACACAAACAGACAAGATACGTTTTCAGCCACGCCATTTTTTTTGTTGGAAAAACTGGAGGGTTTGGAGTTGTGGCCAATCTTGTGGGTGCATGAAAAAAGAAACATGTGGATATCACTTACACAAATGGCCTGCATGAATGTGAGAGTGTGAGACATAATATAGAATCTGAACCACCTCAGCAGACAAGGTCTTTCTGTGCTCTAGCCATGTCTGTTTTCTTAATGTGGGAATTCTGTCCCTTGGATAGCTCTTCACTTTGGTCCTTAGTCACTGAAATGCAATATCTCTTCAATTGTGCTTTTGTTTATATACTGTACCAGTCAAAAGTTTTGGCCACACTTAAGGGTTTTATATATATGTATATGAAATAACACATATGGAATCATGTAGTAACCAAAAAAGTGTTAAACAAATCAAAATGTATTTTATATTTGAGATTCTTCAAAGTAGCCACACTTTGCCTTTATGACAGCTTTGCACACTCTTGGCATTCTCTCAACCAGCTTCATGACATATTTACCTGGAATGCATTTCAACTAACAGGTGTGCCTTGTTAAAAGTCAATTTCTTTCCTTCTTAATGCGTTTGAGCTAATCAGTTGTGTTGTGACACGGTAGAGGTAAAAGACCAAGTCCATATTATGGCAAGAACAGCTAAATAATAAGCAAAGAGAAAGAACAGTCTATCATTACTTTAAGACATGAAGGTCAGTCAATCCGGAAAAGGAAGACACAGAGTTACCTCTGCTCCAGAGGATAGGTTCATTAGAGTTACCAACCTCAAATGCAGCCCAAATAAATGCTTCACAGAGTTCAAGTAACAGATACATCTCAACATCAACTGTTCAGAGGAGACTGTGTGAATCAGGCCTTCATGGTCGAATTGCTGCAAAGAAACCACTACTAAAGGACACCAATAAGAAGAAGAGACTTGATTGGGCCAAGAAACACAAGCAATGGACATTATACCGGTGGAAATCTGTCCTTTGGTCTGATGAGTCCAAATTTGAGATATTTGGTTCCAACCACCGTGACTTTGTGAGACGCAGAGTAGGTGAACGGATTATCTCCGCATGGAGGAGGTGGTGTGATGGTGTCGGGGGGCTTTGTGGTGACACTGTCGTGGTTTATTTAGAATTTAAGGCACACTTAACCAGCATGGCTACCATAGCATTCTGCGGCGATACGCCATCCCATCTGGTTTGCACTTAGTGGGACTATCATTTGTTTTTCAACAGGACAATAACCCAAAACACCTCCAGGCAGTGAAGGAGAGTGATGGAGCGCTACATCAAATGACCTGGCCTCCACAATCACCCGACCTCAACCCAATTGAGATGGTTTGGGATGAGTTTGACCACAGAGTGAAGGAAAAGCAGCCAACAAGTGCTCAGCATATGTGGGAACTCCTGTTGGAAAAGCATTCCTCATGAAGCTGGTTGAGAGATTGCCAAGAGTGAGCAAAGGTGTCATCAAGGCATTTGTTTAACACCTTTTTGGTTACTACATGATTCCATATGTGTTATTTCATAGTTTTGATGTCTTCACTATAATTTTACAATATAGAAAATAGTAAAAATAAAGAAAAACCTGTGAATGAGTATGTGTGTCCAAACTTTTGACTTGTACTGTATCTACATACAGCACTCATAGAAGTGTCAAATAAACTTTTAGTGTGAACTTTCACTTTACGACTAGCAATACTTAACAAAAGTGGGGGGGACCACAGCAGGTACAAGGCAACTCATGCTATGAAAATAGATAGTGTGAACAGAAAAAAACTGGATTCAAGTACAATATCTTAAATTATCAGACATATGTATACTTCCATTTCACCAGCCGGTAGCATACAGAGCTATGCTAAGTGATTATGTTTGGATGAAAAAAGGGAAAGGAATAAAGACATAAATAAAAACATATCATACTTACACTGTAATTCCTTACATATCCAAGCTTAGGTGTAAGAAAGAAAGCAGAATGTTTAACTTCAGAAATCAGGACAAATTAAAACACTATTTAACGTAATGGACTTTCTGTCATTGGAAAGATAATATATACTGATAATTGGAACCAATGCATGTTTGAAACTCAACTGATTTGCATAGGGTATGAGGGTTTAAATTACTGAAACTGTGTTTCTGCATGTTCAATGATGAAACCATAAGCCAAGGATTGATATTGGTTTCGTGTTAATATACTACAATGGGTACTCAGAAGCGAAAGGCCAAAACTCAGGAGTGAAATATCCAAAGTACCTAAGCTTCTGGGCTCCTCACCCAGCCATCTAGTGGAGATACTGTACAAAGCTGAAAGTTGGTAAATACAATTCCTAACGATTGACAAGTGTCCTACAGCGTCGTTATCTGAGAAATCAGGAAGAGTGGATGTAGGGAGGAAGTGATGTATGTCAGTACATGTATGTATCACATGGTCTTGTGTGCACTTGCATAATTGGTTAATTAATGAGATAGGAGTGTTAAGAAGGAGTTTACCTTGTTTCTCTTGAAGTAGGCTCTGCGGCAGGCGGCAAAGCACTTCTCACTGCAGAAGCTCTTCAGCTCAGTGCCCATGTTGAGGGAATAGCGTTTGACGCCAACCTTCTGACACCACGCGCACATGATCTGGACATTAGACACATCCTCGTCTGGGGGACCACAAACAAAAAGACACAATGTGACACACCTCTCATCTTAAACAATGGTTGCTGGGTAATTGACATTGTTGTTTTTTTAGCCCCTCAGTGTTGTACTATGTGGAGAGACTTCTTCCTGTGAGACTCACAATTATCACATTATGACTAAGTGTGTGCAAAGGTGAAAGAAAAATGTGCCCATTAGTCTTTCACCTCCGCTCACTTCCTTATCATACCGTGGTGGGTACTGGGAAGGCTTTTTCCCTCTGGTTAAGCTTAATGGATCTATAGTGCAAATCTGTTTTAAAGGAAAGACATTTTCAATTAAGGGGAATAACTCCCGGGAGGCCCAAAGATAGCAACGTGGCCACAGCATGCATATTTTATGCTCCTTTATGCTCCGGCTGCATGGCCCATATTGAGAGCTCTCTGTAGAGGTAGGTGTGATTGGGGGTAGGAGCCCCAGTGAAACATATTGATTTCTTCTTTCTAGAAACTATTCCTGGGGACGTTCCCCCTCTACATCCCTCCATTATTGTACCGTTTTAGAAAATCTATGTTCAAAAGTCCCATGGCAACCTGGCAGTAATTAAATCAAATATTTGGCAACAACAAACAAGTTGAAGTGTGGCAGGTAGCCTAGCGGTTAAGAGCGTTGGGTCAGTAACTGAACGGTCACTAGTTCGACTCCCCGAGACTAGGTGAAAAAAATCTGTCTGTGCCCTTGAGCAAGGCACTTAACCCTAACTGCCCCTGTAATTTGCTCTGGATAAGAGCGTCTGCTAAATGACTACAATGTAAAGTGTTAATTTGAGATACATTTGAAAGTATCTCATTATGTTTGCGTTCAGATTTTTCGGGCCTTTTTCTCGGCTCTCGTTGTGCATTTCCTTAAACAACTCACACCTGCTGGGAGAGAGCCTTTTACTGTAATTACGCAGCGCCCATATTAAATACCTCTATCATCCAGTGTACCTGCACCTCAAAAGCCCCTCTGTTGCTCTTGCAGGGCATATGAATAATTCAAAAGGGGTACAAGTTGGATGGGTGGATGAAGGGGGAGTGCGGGCGGTTGGTGCTGAGCTGTGAGAGAGGGACCATAACATCTGTTTTTCTCCCTGTGCTGTGTGAGGTTGTGTGAGGCTGTGATGACACCTCGAGGGTGATGCCATGGAACTCTCCCCATGCAGGCTGATGAGCCTCTGGAGTATCACGGCACACTTGTGGTTCAATGAAGCTCTCGGTCCATGTACATTTCCACTGAGAGTTGACCAGGTGATACTGTCACTTAAAGAGTTGAAGGAGGGTAACCAGGGGTGTGTGTTTATGTATCTACGGACCTTTGTTCCTCATTTATCAAGTGATTGTAAAACTGACCGTGGATTTGAGCACTGAAATGGCAGTGATTCATTAGATTTGTATAACATTGTTTTGCATATTTCGTATACGATTGTAGGATCCATTCCGATAGTCCTTAAAGTGCAAGCTTAAACACATACAGTATGTTTATGTTGTTTTTAGGTGTGTGTGAGGTGTTTTACCTGCTGGTGTCTTGATCATGGGTGGTGGGATCAGTGGAACTATGATGGGCATGTTCCCATGCTCTCTGGTGCTGGGTGTGGAGGTGGACGGGGTGGTGGAGGACTCTGTCACTCCGTTCCTCGATGTCGGTGTAGAGTGGGAGCTATTGGCTTGGTTTGGGGAGACATCACTGTTCTCCCCCGATCCTCCTGGGATTTTTGGCAAAGAATTTTCTGAGGGAGACAAAAGTATAAAGCAATGGAATTGGACATCATTGATCACTTCAGCTCTGGATGATTTGCAGAATAGGTTTTTGTTCTAAACTGTAAACATTGTTGTGGTGTGTGCATGAATCCAAACAAATATGCTTTTGACGGCAAACCCGGTTAGCAGCTTTGATTAGATAACGCCCTATGCTTGCTCAATGCCTGACGTGAATTTCTCAAATTTTCTCCAACATTATAATCAGGGGTCACCATGTAGAGATTCTAGAGACACCCGTTTAATCAACAATGAAAAAAGCTAAGTGCAGTTTCCTGCTGAAATACAACTACACCATAATGACTGGATGATGCAACTACAGCAGGTTTTGAACTGGATAGCCTGACTGAATTGCCTCATCAATCATGGTAAACTACTGCCAAATTGCAGTAGAGTATTCAACTCAGCACAGACAGTAAATGTCACATTTTACATCACTTGTATGACCACTTGCAAAACTCTCATATTTTAGATGACGAAGTATGCTCATGTGCACAGAAAAATAGCTTATTCAATGAATCAACAAATGCAACGACCAGATAAATAAATATTTGTCTCCATGGTTATGCTCACCTTTCAGGACAGAGACGTGTTGTTGTACTTCTCCATCTGGGTAGTTCCGTATGTCGATGTTGTCCTGGTCTCTCAGGTCCACCTTGTCATAGCCGTACCAGCCAAGCAGCTCATTCATGGTGTTCTCCGCAAAACTCTGCAAGACAAGAGACACAATATTTGCCATTAGGATTAACAAGCACAAACCCTGTTTTACATCACAGTGTAACGAGGGGGGGGGGCAATGAGGGGATAAAAGGGTTTGGTTGCATATGAACAAGGTTTCCCCTCCCAAAACACACAATAAAGGAAATGCAGTATTATATGCTTGTTATATGAAACCAAGTTGCATGTATTTTGAACAGGCTGCTTCAATTTCCTGAAACCATAACGCAATAATGCTTAATATATTCACAGTAGCAATTATTCACTGATGGCAGAATCCTAACTAGAGATATGTGCACACGTACTGTATAAGGACAACTTGACAGTTGACTTATCCCAGACTGGTTTGATCAAGGCCTCAATTCACCAGCCCACAATATAATTGTTTTTTTCATAGCTTTTTACAATTGATTTCCAAAAGCAATCCACATGAGTAGCATGTTACATTCCACAAATAGCCTATACTATTCATACAATACATTATCATACATTGTACAGAATTCCCAACCCATCAAACCATGACTGAGCACTACCACATATTTATTTTCACTGCACTTCCACTGCAAATCTACACAGGCAGTAATATCCAATCAACCCCACCTCACATCCTTACATGTAAGGAGCACAATAGTGTTATTCTATTAAGACAGAACCCTCAGCCCCCGTACATTAAACCTGAAAATCTCAGACACTCTCATAGTAGCACCAGAATCGTATGTAGAGTGTTTGGTAATATTTAGTTGTGCTACTATATGTTAATGTTGTAATTCTAACAGTTCAATTAGCTATCTAATTAGTGAATGTTAGGCTACCCAGGAAACATTAACATGGCTGCCATATAATTATGTGATGTCATGTAAATGACATAAATACAGTTTCTTGCCTGAAATTTCAATGGACAATCTCTCTCTCTCTCTCTCTCTCTCTCTCTCTCTCTCTCTCTCTCTCTCTCTCTCTCTCTCTCTCTCTCTCTCTCTCTCTCTCTCTCTCTCTCTCTCTCTCTCTCTCTCTCTCTCTCTCTCTCTCTCTCTCTCTCTCTCTCTCTCTCTCTCTCTCTCTCTCTCTCTCTCTCTCTCTCTCTCTCTCTCTCTCTCTCTCTCTCTCTCTCTCTCTCTCTCTCTCTATATATATATATATATATATATATATATATATATATATATATATATATATATATATATATATATATATATGGCTTAGAGTAGCACTATTGTCTCCCACGGACAAAGGGGCTCACCATGGAGTAGGGCGGGTTGCCATGGAGATCACCCGCCTTGCCTGCCCATGGGTGGGCCCGCTCAGCCCGGACCTGATGAGACACGAGTCATTTCATTACATTCTGGCATTGAACTGTCAATCAAATAGTACTCAATCAAGCATTTAATTGTCAATTACGGGCTGCCCTGTCAATACCACTGGATCAGGGAAGTAATTTCATTACATGAAAGCGTAATCAACATCAGTTATAACATCAGCTCGGAATCAAAAACTACAGACGTGGAATCACAAGGCATGAAATACAAGTAACATTTAGTCAAAGGCAATGTTTTAGAAATACGAGCACTGATAAACTTCTATCTTACACCAGACTGAGACAATACTAGGCTAGCTGCTTCACATATATTCATATCACATCTAGTAAAGCCAACACCATGTCAAATAAATAATCATTTTGTTTTCATTATGACATTTGTAATCTATACCCCAACCGATTAATTGCTTTTCAAAAGTTGCCTAAGCATCCAACGATATTACTGCCAGTCTTTAGCAGGGATGACCGGCACCTTTAAGTGGGGTTATTCTTACAATCAGTTGGTCCAACACATTCGTTCAGGGTGAGGTGAGTTACCCCAACATAAATTCGGAGTGCAGCTGCATGAGACACGATGATAATCCTGTGGTAATTGAATATCCTTATGGGGCTAGTTAGGGACCATCCATAAATTACACAATGTACATGGGACAATATGTTCAAATTCCAATAGCTCCAAACTTCAATTACTTAAAAACCTCAAACCAACTATAAATCATATAAATTCATATACAAATCTTGAAATCATTTAATGAGAGAACTAAAAGGTGTGCAACATGAAAATCTCATTTACATTGTGTAATTTATTGACGTTTCCTAACTAGCCCCGGAGCTATCCAAAGTCCAACCAACTTTGCCACAGTCACACATCAGCCAGCTGAAGCTAAGTGGCTAAATCATTTGGCTAACTCTTCCCACCTGCAAACACACACAAGAGACACCCATAACAAACCACACCATGAAACCAACCCACCTTTGAATCCAGGCATAGCCACTAGCATTTCTTAATGCAGGGTTTCCCAAACTCGGTCCTGGGGCCCCCCCCCCGGGTGCAGATTTCGGTTTTTGCCGTAGCACTACACAGCTGATTCAAACCAACTCATCAAGCTGTGTAGTGCTCCCAGGGGTGGGGGCCCAGGACCGAGTTTGGGAAACCCTGTCTTAATATACCAAATCTAAAATGAGGCCAGTTGAATAATCCAGTCACTAGGTGTCACCAAGGACACTGAGAGGCATATCCACCACTTCGCTGAGACTTCTTAGTCAGTACACTCACAACAACATAACATCACCAGTCAATACAAAAGATATAAACACATCAATAGTTAGTGAAAACAAAATCTAAGACATCATGACATCAAACACAAAAGGCCAGTTGAAGTATGCCTGAGACAGGTTCATTGAAAGAGTTTGTGGTCACTACTATTGTCTTGGTTCGATTCTGCTGCACTACTTCTTTCAACAACTTCTGAGGTTTTTACATGTTACAGAAGAACATTGACTCTTGCTGGCCCATTGACTAACGGCTTGTTTGACTCAGATGTGACTGGATCACATTACTCAAACAAAATGAAAGGGTATAAAGCCAGCAACCGTCATCTGTCTGTCTCTCTCTGTCTTCAAGAAGGTTTGCCCTCGTCTTTGCTCCCTGTTCCCTCTGTCACCCTGCCACTTCCAAAAAGAGGGAGTGGTAACGATAGTGGAACCCAATCTGTATGGCTGGTCATGAAAGCAGCACACAGGCTTGATGAGGTGGGAGGCAGTGCTTTGGTGCTGTCTGGACGGTGACTGTCAACTGTTCATTGCAAATGTGCAAACTTTTTGGACTGGACTAAACCTCCTCTATGGCTATCCAATTCATCAGGCTTGTATTACAGAGTGTCCTTCAACCCTGATTTTGTTCCCAGGACTAACACACCTGATTCAACTAACCATCAACCTCTTAATCAGTCATATCAACAGAGATCAAAAGTGATCAATGTAGAAACAGAAGTTTAAACTTTATATATACGAAATGGTCGCAAAATACTACTATTCAACCCCAATCACTGCTCTGCAAAACACTGACTTAATGCCAATGTTCAACTTTGGAACAGACAAAACTTTAGACGTTTAGAATAATTATATTATATAATTATTATATTTTTTTACAAAAGCTTGTTTCCTTCTGTTAGCAAGATGTGTTGGTAGGGGCAAGCAGGGGGAATCCGATACCTTGGGCAGAAACCAGAGTAGGTCACAGTACACCATGATAAAAGTCTCATTGAGTGGGCCCTCCTTCAGACTCTCCTAGCCCAGACTTTCTCCCACTGCTCCGCTTTCATTTCCCCCTACCTTCCTTGATATCTGATCCTGTGCAGACGCTCAGGTTTCAGTTTTTACAGCTTAGGCAGCCTATTGCTGTATACATTCCTTTCTCCCCTGCTCTTACCCTGCACTATCCCCTATCCCACCAAGTATCTCCTTGATTACTTACTGTGGCTTATTTTACCAAGGTGCACATTAAAGCGGCACAAGATGAAGGAAACACTGTCAGACTGTTTGGGTTTTCTGTGGTATGATCTCTCACAAGGGCACATTGTGTGGTGTTTTTTTTTCTTGCTTGCTTTTTCAAACAAATGAGAGAGGAGGGAGAAAAGAAAGAAAGAAAAGTAGCTAAATTATTTAAGTAGCAAACAGGCCTTCAGTTTATGGTTAAGGGAGAGAGTTATACTGTAGCATGTTTGGCAGAGAATGTTGAAGATAGTGGCTTTTGAGATAAATACTGTATCTTATTCTGAACATGGAACTAGGGCTACCTTGTCATCTGTATCCGCTGGTGTTGCTGGTCTATGTTTAGCAGTAACAATTTTGTCACACTGTGACATACAGTGCCTTCAGAAAGTGTTCATACCCCTTGACTTTTTCCACATTATGTTGTCTTACAGTCTGAATTTAAAATGGATTAAATTGAGATTTTGTGACACTTGCCTATACACAATAAACCACAATGTCAAAGTGGAATTATATATATATACAGTGCCTTCGGAAAGTATTCAGACCCCTAGACTTTTTCCACATTTTGTTATGTTACATTCTTGGCATTCTCTCAACCAGCTTCATGAGGTACTCACCTGGAATGCATTTCAATTAATAGGTGTGCCTTGTTAAAAGTTAATCTGTGGAATGTATTTTCTTCTTAATGCGTTTGAGCCAATCAGTTGTGTTATGACAAGGTAGGGGTGGTATACAGAAGATAGCCCTATTTGGTAAAAGACCAAGTCCATATTATGGCAAGAACAGCTCAAATATGCAGAGAAATGACAGTCCATCATTACTTTAAGACATGAAGGTCAGTCAATCCGGAAAAATTCAAGAGCTTTTAAAGTTTATTCAAGTGCAGTTGCAAAAACCATCAAACGCTATGATGAAACTGGCTCTCATGAGGACCGCCACAGGAAAGGAAGACCCAGAGTTACCTCTGCTGCATAGGATAAGTTCATTAGAGTTACCAACCTCAGAAATTGCAGCCCAAATAAATGCTTCACAGAGATCAAGTAACAGACACATCTCAACATCAACTGTTCAGAGGAGACTGTGTGAATCAGGCCTTCATGGTCGAATTGCTGCAAAGAAACCTCTACTAAAGGACACCAATATGTTAATAACTTGGGCTCCCAAGTGGCGCAGTGGTCTAAGACACTGCATCTCAGTGCTAGAGGCGTCACTACAGACAACCTGGTTCAAATCGACCATGATTGGGAGTCCCATAGGGCGGCGCACAATTGGCCCAGCGTCGTCTGAGTTTGGCCGGTGTAGGCCGTCATTGTAAATAAGAATTTGTTCTTAACTGACTTGCCTAGTTAAATAAAAGTAAAATAAATAAAAAATAATAATAAGAGACTTGCTTGGGCCAAGAAACATGAGCAATGGACATTAGACCAGTGGGAATCTGTCCTTTGGTCCGATGAGTCCACATTTGAGATTTTTGGTTCAAACCGCTGTGTCTTTGTGAGACGCAGAGTAGGTGAACGGATGATCTCTGCATGTGTGGTTCCCACCGTGAAGCATGGAGGAGGAGGTGTGATGGTGTGGGGGTGCTTTTCTGGGGACACTGTCTGTGATTTATTTTGAATTCAAGGCACACTTAACCAACATGGCTACCACAGCATTCTGCAGCAATACGCCATCCCATCTGGTTTGCGCTTAGTGGGACTATCATTTGTTTTTCAACAAGAAAATGACCCAACACACCTCCAGGCTGTGTAAGGGCTATTTGACCAAGAAGGAGAGTGATGGAGTGCTGCATCAGATGACCCGGCCTCCACAATCACCCAACCTCAACCCATTTGAGATGGTTTGGGATGAGTTGGACCGCAGAGTGAAGGAAAAGCAGCCAACAAGTGGTCAGCATATGTGGGAACTCCTTCAAGACTGTTGGAAAAGCATTCCAGGTGAAGCTGGTTGAGAGAATGTCAAAACTGTGCAAAGCTATCATCAAGGCAAAGGGTGGCTACTTTAAATAATCTAAAATCTACACTATTTTTATTTGGTTAACACTTTTTTGGTTACTACATTACTACATCTTTCCATATGTGTTATTTCATAGTGTTACAATGTAGAACGTAGTAAAAATAAAGAAATACCCTTGAATGAGTAAGTGTGTTTGGACACACATTCAAGGGTATTTCTTTATTTTTACTATGTTATACATATACATATATATATCAGCTTTTCATTTCTAATTATTAATTTCTAATTAATAAAATAATATATATATATATATATATATATATATATTGTTTTATGTTTTTATTTTATTAATTAGAAATGAAAAGCTGAAATGTCTTGAGTCAGTAAGTATTCAACCCCTTCGTTTTGGCAAGCCTGAATAAATTCAGGAGTAAAAATGGGATTAACAAGTCACATAATAAGTAGCATGGACTCACTGTGTGCAATAATAGTGTTTAACATGATATTTGAATGACTACCTCATCTCTGTACCCCACACATACAATTACACTATCTGTAAGGTCCCTCAGTCGAGCAGTGGATTTCAAACACAGATTCAACCACAAAGACCAGGGAGGTTTTCCAATGCCCCGCAAAAAGGCACCTATTGGTAGATGGATAAAAATGTAAAAAGCAGACATTGAATATCCCTTTGAGCATGGTGAAGTTATTCATTACACTTTGGATGGTGTATCAATACATCAACTCACTACAAAAATACAGGCGTCCTTCCTAACTCAATTGCCAGAGAGGAAGGAAACCTCTCAGGGATTTCACCATGATGCCAATGTTGACTTGAAATTAGTTACAGAGTTTAATGGCTGTGATTGGAGAAAATTGAGGATGGATCAACAACATTGTAGTTACTCCACAATACTAACCTAAATGACAGAGTGAAAAGAAGAAAGCCTGTACAGAATAAAAATATTCCAAAACATGCATTCTGTTTGCAACAAGGCACTAAAGTAAAACTGCAAAAAAATGTGGCAAAGAAATTAACTTTATGTCCTGAATACAAAGTGTTTGGGGCAAATGCAACATAAAACATCACTGAGTACCATTTTTCATATTTTCAAACTTGGTGGTGGATGCATCATGTTATGGGTACGCTTGTCATCGGCAAGGACAATTGAGTTTTTTTTAGGATAAAAAGACACGGAATAGAGCTAAGCACAGGCAAAATCCAAGAGGATAACCTGGTTCAGTCTACATTCCAACAGACATTGGGAGACAAATTCACCTTTCAGCAGGACAATAACCATTAACAGAAGGCCAAATATACACTGGAATTGCTTAACAAGATGACAATGAATGTTCCTGAGTGGCCTAGTTACAGTTTTGACTTAAATCGGCTTGAAAGTCTATGGCAAGACTTGAACATGGCTGTCTAGCAATGATCAACAACCAACCTTTCAGAGCTTGAAGAATTTTTAAAAGAATGTGCAAATATTGTACAATCCAGGTGTGCAAAGCCCTTAGAGACTTACCCAGAAAGACTATGTAATTGATGCCATGTATTGACTCTGGGGCATAAATACTTATGTAAATAGAAAATGTTTCAATAAATTAGCTAAAATTTCTAAAAACAGATTTTCACTTTGTCATTATTGTATTATGTGTAGATGGGTGAGAGAAAAAATGTATTTAATTAATTTTGAATTCAGGCTGTAACCTTACAAAATGTGGAATAAGTCAAGGGGTATGAATACTTTCTGAAGGCACTGTAAACGGCATACATAATAAAATCCATGAACACTTTCAGGGTCAGATTTTATTTAGTACCAGGTGCAAAGTTTAAACCTTGTTTTTCCAAATGGAATTACTGCATCTCAGACAACATAAAGTAAATTGTAATTGTGGCCCCATAAGAGTCTTGCTGGTCAAGAACAGCTTGTTGACACTACAGCACATCCTATAGCCACAAACTGTCTAGGAACGCTATTTGATCGGTCTCTAATTCTATTACCACTTCCTTGATAATCACTTATCTGGAAAGGCCGACATAGAACTGGAATTCACAGTAGTAATTGAAAGATGTACATTGTACTTAATAATAAAAATCTGAGTATGCCTGGGTGTATAGCAGCATCTGTGACGTTTGCTGTTGTCTGGCTGCCACCAGATCTGAATTGGAGTTGTGTTCTTCAATGTTGAAGGATAATCAATTAATATTATATTTGGTTGTACAGGAGACATCCAGAATGCTCTACACATGCTGATAATTATACTGTAGATGTGTCACCTTCCACGTTTTAAACTAACGGAATTGCTTTAAACTAAGCTCATTGATGAGGAGATGGAACAGATGGATATGGCAGCTTTGCTCTGAGTAGTTTTTTACAACTGTTGTCAGTCAGTCACTTAAGAGAATGAATATGACGATCGAGTCATTTTCCCAACAACGCAGAAAACTTTGGTCTGTCTGACACTATGAAATACATTAAACACTTGGACAGCATTTCATAATTTGATTGATGTAGACAAAGAAACTAAATCATATACACAGAATACCATTATGTGCTGGTCAAAATAATTCACATTTAGAATGCTTGTTGGTCCATAGCCTCTGACTGGGCACACAACGGTTGAATTGACGTTGTTTCCACGCATTTTGTAGAAATTAAAAGGAACCAATAAATAAAGATGGCATCTTAAATGCAAGAGGGCTGAATGTACCACGCATGAGACCAATATTCAAATCCAAATACTGTATTTAGCATGCCTCCATACAGCGAAAAAGGGGTGTTCTCTGAAACCCAGTACACACACCTCTTGGACGAGAAGAGACATGATGCACACCAAAACGTCTGCAGGCTTTCCTGACAATCTTTGTTCATAATTCCTCTAAATAAATATAATATATTAATATATAAATATCAAAAATAAAACCCATACTCTAACAATCGGCTCATATCGGACTGGGAATTATTCTGCACTGGCAATTATTTTCTCAACCCAGGCATAGAATGTGTACAAACAATGAACACATGATGAAACCCTCAGACAAAGCAGCGATAGGTTCCCTGCATGCCATGCCCTCTTCACGTTTTTTACACAATGTACGACAATTCCATCACAGCAGGAAAATCTTTCTTACTGCAAAATATTTAGATCAATACATGGCATGCATAAGTGTACCATCAGGTAGGCTTATAATGTATGCAGAAAAGCATAACGCACGATAAACAATGTGCTCTTGTCCGGCGTCTGTAGACACATCTGGAAGCACAGCGCTTCGGCTCGTCCACGGCTGGAAAGGACAGATATCGTTTGGCTTGAGTTCACCATGCAGTCTAGAGACGATGTCTGGCGTTAATGATTTGCATTAAGTGTATCTCCTTTCATAGATCTTGATAGTCTCCCCACGCTGTTTTATTTTAAATGCGTAGGCTACGCTCAGTGTTGTTTCTTTGGGAGTAGCGGTAGTAATAGTATAGTGGCACTGTTGACGCCTTGACTGACGCACTGGATTTTCCATTTACTCCAATGGAACCATGTGGGCTAAGGAAAACCACACAAATTACAATAATGGGGTGCTAATTCTCCAGAATATTTTTTCCCATTCAGTGACAAAAAGTTAATGTAGGCTACTGGTAGGCCTATATTGAACAACAAAGACGGTGTAGCCTATGCTGTATTATAACGCATGGCAAGACATTCTACCCTATCCATTTTATTCAACATGCTGTGGACACTGGACTATGAATGGGTTTAACGAATTGCCAAAAATTAATATGACGTTGAACTTATTCGCTATTCATCCAATACATTTCATCAATGAATCAGGTATGCTCTAAAATGTGAAAGAGGATGCGCGCTTTACGCATCCACAGATATCACGCGTTTTAATGAGTGCTCTGTTTCCATGCGTAATCACAGCCAAGTGGTCCAATATCGATCACTTACCTTCATTTCTTCGTTGATTGCCCTTTTCACGGGGTGAGCCGGTTTTCTGCTTCTTTTATTTTCGGGGGGTCTGCCCTCTTTTTCCATCTCTGCCATTTTTTATAATAGCTCTGTCAATATTTGCGGTAAGGGTAGACTGGACAAGTGCGAGGCGGGGCCGCTTTAAAGTTGCCCAACGGCTAATGTCAAGCTGGAGAACAGTCCGGGTGAAGTTGATGATGCCGTTGAGGGCTTGCGTTGCCCTGTTAAGTCAGCCATCTTCTGCCCCTATTTTTCCACGGTCTGTGCGCAAGTTGGTGTGTGTGAGCTGCCTCTGAGTCAAATGAGAGGTTGAGTGAAAAAAAATCTAGACAGGGGGAGGAGCGTCCACTGTAACATAATATGACGCTGCTGATCAGAGGTGGGCTATTTCCTCTCTATTTTCCGTAAGGTTTTAACTTTGGGCCCTCCTCACCTCACACATGCAATCCTTGCAACCTAGTCTGGTGGGCTCTCCCACTTCATGAAGGCATTTGTGCCCTATCCTGTCTGCCACTGCTGGACAGATGTTGCTTATCTGTAGCCATTACAGATGTACAATAGAAATTGTGCAAGCCTCTGACAGGTGGTCCCAGTCAAGTTCCTCTTAGGTGTGATAGAACCAAGGAGTTTAGGTAGAACTCAGTTGCAACAAAGGCAAAGCCCTAACACATCTTTCTATGGTGAGAAGAGGCACATGCCCTCCTACTTAACATATTAGCTCCAACTAATATCAAGTAATGTACTTTCCACAGGTTGTATCTACTGTAAGGTGCTGTGTAGGCTATAATTTATTTTACTATCCTCAATGCAGATGAAGGAAAGGAGGGCATCATCATTAATCCATAGAGGAGTCCCAAAAAGGGATGCTCCTTGTTCTAAAAGAAAATGTCCTTGAAATAATCTCCCTGTCTAGTCTCTGTTCATAAGCAGATAGTGTAACTCAATGAGTGCATTGTCGTACGCATGCATGCACAGACAGACAGGCAGACAGGCAGACAGACAGATACACACAGCCTGCAGTTCAATATTGTTCCATTGTAACATGTTACATGAATTGAAACATAATTGTGTTTTTCCTGTAGAATAGTCAACACAAAATGTAATGTAACACAGCTACTTCCACTCAACCAGATCCTCCAGACATCTGCAATTAGTAGGCCTATTCGAGCAACTTGATATAAAGTGTCAAAATGTTTAATGAAAGTAATCACATATTTAATGAAATTATAGCTATCAGTCATATTTAATAGATTTCAATTGTTTCCTAGATTCCATTCTCAATGGCTGCATTTACACAGGCAGCGCAATTCTGATATTTTTTTCAACAATTTTGTCTTTTGACCAATCAGATCATCTCAATTGGGCAATAGATCGGAATTGGTCTGTCTGTGTAAACGCAGCCAAATATGCTCTAAGGCTGCGTTTACACAGGCAGCCCAATTCTAATTGGTGTTTTGAATCAGATCAGCTCTTTTTCCAATAATTGGCCAAAAGATCAGAATTGGGCTGCCTGTATAAATGCAGCCAAAGTTCACTGAATTAGAGTGGATTTACAAATGTGTCCCATCGTGAAGATCCTACGCTTATAGGGTTCTTAAAGGTGGACGATATGACATACAGTGGAGAGAACAAGTACTGCCGATTTTGCAGGTTTTCCTACTTACAAAGCATGTAGAGGTCTGTAATTTTTATCATAGGTACACTTCAACTGTGAGAGACGGAATCTTAAACAAAAATCCAGAAAATCACATTGTATGATTTTTAAATAATTAATTTGCATTTTATTGCATGACATAAGTATTTGATCACCTACCAACCAGTAAGAATTCCGGCTCTCACAGACCTGTTAGTTTTTCTTTAAGAAGCCCTCCTGTTCTCCACTCATTACCTGTATTAACTGCACCTGTTTGAACTCGTTACCTGTGTAAAAGACACTTGTCCACACACTCAATCAAACAGACTCCAACCTCTCCACAATGGCCAAGACCAGAGAGCTGTGTAAGGACATCAGGGATAAAATTGTAGACCTGCACAAGGCTGGGATGGGCTACAGGACAATAGGCAAGCAGCTTGGTGAGAAGGCAACAACTGTTGGCGCAATTATTAGAAAATGGAAGAAGTTCAAGATGACGGTCAATCTCCCTCGGTCTGGGGCACCATGCAAGATCTCACCTCGTGGGGCATCAATGATCATGAGGAAGGTGAGGGATCATCCCAGAACTACACGGCAGGACCTGGTCAATGACCTGAAGAGAGCTGGGACCACAGTCTCAAAGAAAACCATTAGTAGCACACTACGCCGTCATGGATTAAAATCCTGCAGCGCACGCAAGGTCCCCCTGCTCAAGCCAGCGCATGTCCAGGCCCGTCTGAAGTTTGCCAATGACCATCTGGATGATCCAGAGGAGGAATGGGAGAAGGTCATGTGGTCTGATGAGACAAAAATATAGCTTTTTGGTCTAAACTCCACTCGCCGTGTTTGGAGGAAAAAGAAGGATGAGTACAACCCCAAGAACACCATCCCAACCGTGAAGCATGGAGGTGGAAACATCATTCTTTGGGGATGCTTTCCTGCAAAGGGGACAGGACGACTGCACCGTATTGAGGGGAGGATGGATGGGGCCATGTATCGCGAGATCTTGGCCAACAACCTCCTTCCCTCAGTAAGAGCATTGAAGATGGGTCGTGGCTGGGTCTTCCAGCATGACAACGACCCGAAACACACAGCCAGGGCAACTAAGGAGTGGCTCCGTAGGAAGCATCTCAAGGTCCTGGAGTGGCCTAGCCAGTCTTCAGACCTGAACCCAATAGAAAATCTTTGGAGGGAGCTGAAAGTCCGTATTGCCCAGCGACAGCCCCGAAACCTGAAGGATCTGGTATGGAGGAGTGGGCCAAAATCCCTGCTGCAGTGTGTGCAAACCTGGTCAAGAACTACAGGAAACGTATGATCTCTGTAATTGCAAACAAAGGTTTCTGTACCAAATATTAAGTTCTGCTTTTCTAATGTATCAAATACTTATGTCATGCAATAAAATGCAAATGAATTACTTAAAAATCATACAATGTGATTTTCTGGATTTTTTAGATTCCGTCACTCACAGTTGAAGAGTACCTATGATAAAAATTACAGACTTCTACATGCTTTGTAAGTGGGAAAACCTGCAAAATCGGCAGTGTATCAAATACTTGTTCTCCCCACTGTAGATGTAGAAAGTAAAACAGCATAGTGGGTCGATTTCCGCAACAACTAACAGCAACTAACAGCAACTTCTCCGCTGTTTTGGTGCACTGGCTACCATGCTGTAAACAGCATGAATCGAACCCATGCACATGCGCAGATACTGTGTGTGACTGTGTGAGAGCCAAATCTCAAATCGAATCAAATGTTATTTGTCACATGCGCCGAATACAACAGGTGTACACCTTACAGTGAAATGCTTTCCTACAAGCCCTTAACCAACAATGCTTTAAGAAGTTTTATGAAAAAAAAAGAAGAAAAATAGAAAGTAAAAGTAACAAATAGTAAAACATCAGCAGTAAAATAACAATATACAGGGGTACCGGTACAGAGTCAATATACAGGGGTACCGGTACAGAGTCAATATACAGGGGTACCGGTACAGAGTCAATATACAGGGGTACCGGTACAGAGTCAATATACAGGGGTACCGGTACAGAGTCAATATACAGGGGTATCGGTACAGAGTCAATATACAGGGGTACCGGTACAGAGTCAATATACAGGGGTATCGGTACATAGTCAATATACAGGGGTACCGGTACAGAGTCAATATACAGGGGTACCGGTACAGAGTCAATATACAGGGGTATCGGTACATAGTCAATATACAGGGGTACCGGTACAGAGTCAATATACAGGGGTACCGGTACAGAGTCAATATACAGGGGTACCGGTACAGAGTCAATGTGTGGGGGCACTGGTTAGTTGAGGTAATTGAGGTAATAGATAGATAGATAGATAGATAGATAGATAGATAGATAGATAGATAGATAGATAGATAGATAGATAGATAGATAGATAGATAGATAGATAGATAGATAGATGATAGGTACTTTATTGATTGTACATGTAGGTAGAGTTAAAGTGACTATGCATAGATAACAAACAGAGAGTAGCAGCAGCTTAAAAAAGGGGTCTGGTGGCCCTTTGATTAGCTATTCAGGAGTCTTATGGCTTGGGGTTTGAAGCTGTTAAGAATCCTTTTGGACCTAGACTTGGCGCTCCGGTACCACTTGCCGTGCGGTGGCAGAGAGAACCGTCTATAGGTTGACTGGAGTCTTCAACAATTTTTAGGGCCTTCCTCTGACACCGCCTGGTGTAGAGGTCTTGGATGGCAGGAAGCTTGGCTTGGATGCGGTGCTGCTCGTGGCAACGTCATTGTGCTGAGTCTACCTTTAATTAGGCAAACTTTTTCATTGGTAGCATACTGGTGCTCCCAACATGAAAAGTTTGGAGCGCCAAACATTACTTAGCAGCACCAGAAAAAGAGATTAGGTGGATTATTGGTGGAAAACTGAGCTGGTTGAGCATGGGCCTAACTTGAAATGTTTTGACAATTACATTTTGTTTTTGCTTTTAATTGCCCCTCCCTGTTGCACACAACAAGCTTCCATTACCCCTGTCACGAGAGGATTTATGGCTGATTTTAGATTAAATCATCAACCCTGTTATGGTCAAACCTGTTACTTTATTTGGCACTTAATAGGGACTTACTATACAGTCTTTTTTTTTTCTCTTGAGGTGTGAAAGCATGTTTTTTTTATCAAAGTGAACATGTGCTCTGTTTGACAGAATGTTAAAATTAGGTGAAATCAACGTTTTTTTGTTGTTGAAAACGCACCAATTAGTGGAACGACCCAAATAGGGCTAAGTACTTTTATCAACTTCCACTGTCCTCCCAAGAGTTTCTAAATTCCCTCAGGTGTGAAATTATAGGCTACAATTTATGGACTTTGCTCGCCACTGATACAGATGTAACAACAGCCAAAGCGCACCAGAGATGAACACTAATGTAACAACTGATGCCAATGACAAATTCTAGCCTACAGTACATGGTGGTATCATGTCAACTTTGTTAGCCTAAATGACTTTTCAATAATCATATTATATCAAGACATATACGAATGTTGGATACTTCTCAGTTATTAACATGAAACAATGTTTTATGTTTTGTCAATTTTTCTACAGGCAAGCCTAATCTTTTTTTCTAAGTTGCGTGACGGTTTGTACTGAGTGACACGTTTCCCCCCAAAACGTTCTCGGACAGACTTTGAGGTACGTTTACTCCATTTGGTGGGTGTGGTGGATGTGGCTTGAAGTAATGAGTGACTTATTCAAATGCCAGCAGTGCATTTTGCAAACCCCTTCCCGTTTTTCAACTGGTTGTTCTGAACCGCATAGTTTCCGTTTAACTGAACGTTGCACACATTTTTTTGGCTCTCCACTAGTTAATAAGCCACCAGGTTAATAAGCCACAAAGTAATTTTATTTTTTATTTATTTAACCTTTATTTAACTAGGCAAGTCAGTTAAGAACAAATTCTTATTTTCAATTACGGCCTACCAAAAGGCAAAAGACCTCCTGCGGGGGATGGGATTAAAAATAAATACAAATAAATAAAATCTAACTATAGGACCAAACACACATCATGACAAGAGAGACAAAACAACACTACCAAAATAGATACCTAAGACAACAACATAACAAGGCAGCAACGTAACATGACAACAACATGGTAGCAACACAACATGTTGGCAGCACAAAACATGGTACAAACATTATTGGGCACAGACAACAGCACAAAGGGTATAAACCCCACCCATTTCTACACTGCTAACTTTATGCCTACCATAGCATTAAATTAAGACCAAAAAGCAAATGTTTGTTTTCATACATTTTTACGACACAATAGTGGCTGTGTTATTTAGTGGAAACCGTTTTTTCGTACTGAACGCAGCCAAGGGCACGTCAAGAACTGTTCTACGTTTTTACGACATACCGTATTGCGTTTCGTCAAGATGGCGGCATCCTGTGTCAATGCTTAACATTTTAGGTAGTGTGTTACGGAATATTTACAGGATATTTTATAGGATATCTCAAAGCGAATAAGTATAAAATTAAGTAGGGTGATAACATTATGCATAATATTTATTTCAGTTAATGTGACATTGTCGACAGCGAGGATGATATCCATCATAATAACATTAGGTTCTGCTATCATGATAACGTTACATGTAAATATGGATGGATAGCTATCTACATATCTAATTTAGTCAGTTAATCTAAGTTTCCTGCCACCGTTTAGTTTATTATTTTATCGACTTAGCTATACTAGCTTGTGTTAAGCTTGGATATAAACCTGTCAAGGGTTTACGTTACATTTGTTTAAACTTTAATTAGTAAAAGAGCATCAGCTGTAAAGATGACAGTAATTTGGTCTCGACTCACGTACATCGTTTTGCTAAACCGTGGACAGAGGAACATTTCAAGTATTTTCTCCAACACAACGCCTTCTAATTGGAATAAAGTGGTCTCGGAAGCAGAGAAAATCGTGGGTTATCCGACTTCCTTTATGAGCCTGCGCTGCTTGCTGAGTGATGAACTCAGTAATGTAGCAATGCACGTGAGGAAATTGGTTGGAACAAAACACCCGTTACTCAACACTGCAAGGTATGGTTTACACACAATCATATAGTACTGTATATATTACATAATGTTTAATGCAAATATCAACTCTTCCCATACACAATTTCATCATACACAATGCGACTGTTGGCTGTTGTTTTAGAAGACTTCATGATGTCAATCACCATCTTCCCTACCATAACTTCTGCTAGAGCTGATCTATCCAACCCCACAACAATGCCCCTCAATGTAGGCACACTAAAGGGCCTGCTTTTTTGTTGTTGTATATAGGCCTGTCACAGCTGGCACCATATGCCATCGGCCACTTCAGCTCACTTTTAGTGACCCAAGCCATGCTGCAGTTACTGATCACCAGTCTGTTTGTGACATCATGGCACTCCTTGTCATGGAAGTTGACATGATGGCACAAACATATCTGGGACCAGGCAATGCTGCAGTTAGTCACATAACGTGATGATGTCTTTAAATTATGTAGACCACACCACGCACATTTACATAGACAAAATGCTAAACGTCCCTTATTTGTCACAAATGTTAAATACAATTATATTTAAACTTACTCTGTTGATTGCCCGTGATGTTGGTGGTCCATCAGCTGGTTGAAATTTTAGACAAAATACCCACAGGAAATTATTATTAAACCTACTTCAAAAAGTGGTGCAGCGGTCTAAGACATCACTACCGACCCGTGTTCGATCCCAGGCTGTGTCACTGGAGACCCATGAGGTGGTGCACAATTGGTCCAGCGTCGTTAGGGGAGGGTTTGGTCGGCCGGGATGTCTTTGTCCCATCGCGCTCTAGTGACTCCTTGTGGCGGGCCGGGCGCCTGCAAGCTGACTCGGTCGGACGGTCTTTCCTCAGACACATTGGTGCGACTGGCTTCCGGGTTATGCGAGCATTCTGTCAAGAAGCAGTGCGGCTTGGCAGGGTCGTGTTTTGAATGTCAACTTTAACAAGTTGGGTAAACAATTCTTTTTTTTGGGACCAACACTACGGACAATTGGCAGAGTGTAAGTTCAAATCTCATTTTATTCAACATTCTGGCTTGTAGAGGACCAATCCATGATCTTATATTTGGTGCACCTACTCTGTCATGTTAGGTTCTATTTTGAGTGGACAATCCATTTAATTGATTTAATTATGAATTTAATTATGATTTAATTAGAAACCCCAGTGTTTCTGGCGCCTCAGTACAGTCTACGCAAAGGGTATTCAACTCTTACCCTACAAGGTCCGGAGCCTGCTAGTTTCCTCATAATTAATTGAACCCACCTTGTGTCCCAGGTCTAAATCAGTCCCTGATTAGAGGGGAACAATAAAATAATGCAGTGGAACTGGTTTTGAGGTCCAGTGTTAAGTTTAAGGGGTCTACGCTATAGCCTACGTGTGTCAAAGATGCTGATATTGAGAGCAGGTGTGATTGACTGGATGGTTGTCACAGGCAAAGCCCCATAATTAACCATCCTTATGTCTCAGAAAAGTTTGTATTTCTTGTTTTATTTCATGGTTGCTTTTACTGTTCCAAGAGTAAGATGCTGGTGTGTCTTCTCGTTTCTCTGAGATGTAGAGGACTGAGCTGGGTAGAGTGGCTACCCCCTTGTGGCTTGTACTGGAAATGTACAAGCCACAAGTGCCTGCTTGTATTGTGTGCAAAGTTATGTGTGGACTTGAGTGACCTCCTCTGACAAATAGTGTCATCCAGTACATGTAACAAAAAAAGCCTGTGATTAAATGTAAAGATAACAAAACAGATTGGCTTACTTGCACCTGAAAACAACCTACAATAAATCAAATGGAGGATTGAAATAAAATAAAAAACTAAATGATGCATAGTGGATGATGGAATGACAACTAAAAGAAAGCCAATTTAGGTGATTTTCCTTCAGTGAATTGTAGTCCACTAAAAGGCGAAACAAACTAAACTTTGTTTTGTTTTATTATTCCATTTCTCAAATTGTGTCTAATTTCAATTAAAAGTCACATGGAATCTGTGCTGTGTAGATTCTGTTAAATGATCAACCCCAAATGAGTGTGTGACATTGACAGCGTGACATTAACTCATCTAAACATTTGACCTCTGTTAGTGGTTAACTTTGAATTTGTAGTAAACCTATCACTTAGTTCAAATTGATTCATTACCAAGCCTCATAGCTGAATTTGACCAAATTACCCCTTAAGCATTTACCCTCCAACCACCTCAACAAAGGTATTGCAGGGGAATATATCATATTTTTTACCTCTCTAAACTATCAGCTAGATGCAGTGCTTTCGGAAAGTATTCAGACCCCTTGACTATTTCCACATTTTGCTATGTTACAGCCTTATTCTAAAATTTATTAAATAATTTTTTGACCCCTCGTCAATCTACACACAATACCCCATAATGACAAAGCAAAAACAGGTTTTTAGATTATTTTTTTTTACACAGTACTTTGTTGAAGCACCTTGGGCAGCGATTACAGCGTCGAAAAGAATAGCGCCGGAGTAGATGGCTGCATTTTTACGGGCTCCTAACCAATTGTGCTATTGTGTGTGTTTTTTTTTTGCGTTATTTGTAACTTATTTTGTACATAATGTTTCTGCCACCGTCGCTTATGACTGAAAAGAGCTTCTGAATATCAGGACAGCGATTTCTCACCTCGTACTGGACAAAGATTTTTTCTTTAACGAGTCGGACGCAGATTTTCTTCAGACACCCGACAAGGCCCAAATCCCTGTCATTTGCATGAGAAAGAGACAGAGATATCGAGGATGTAGGTCGGGTGTCTTGTAAGGATCCGACGGCTGGTGAGTAATCTGCCTCTACCATCAGTCTTTATTAGCCAACGTACAATCATTGGATAACAAAATAGACGAACTACGATCACTAATATCCTACCAACGGGACAGTAAAAACTGTAATCTTATGTTTCACCGCGTCGTGGCTGAACGACGACATGGACAACATACAGCTGGTGGGATATACGCTGCATCGACAAGACACTACAGCTGCCGCTGGTAAGACAATGGGTGGCTGTCTTGCCTCTGGTAAGACAATGGGTGGTGGTCTGTGTATATTTGTAAACAACAGCTGGTGCAATCTAATATTAAGGAAGACTTGAGGTTTTGCTCACATGAGAATCTCATTATAAGCTGTAGACCACACTATTTACCAAAATAGTTTTCATCTATATCTTTCGTATTTGTCTATTTACCACCACAAACTGATGCTGGCACTAAGACCTCACTCAATGAGCTGTAATAATAATGGTTTGCTTAATATACAGTCTGGTTAAATGAACAGGTAAGTGAATATTTGCATGGTTACATTAACTGTACAGGTAAATGACAGGAAGAGATACTTAAATAGCTAAATGTGTGTATGATATCATTTAGGGTAATAATAATAATTCCCTTAAAATACAGTCCTTAGTGCGCAGGGTTTAATTACAGATAAATGCACGAATTGCACATTCGATATACTAAAAGCAATGAAAAAGATTCAACTGACAGGATACTAATATGCAATGTTGCACGTGATATGTACATGAATATGTATATACAGACCTGAATGAATAAATAAGTCCTGAGTGAATGAGTGATTACAGACCAGAGTTACTCACGGATGGATGCATTATTGTTAAACTAGGTCCTAACACTCCAACAGTTCCAGGTCTATGTTGATTAAATAGTCTAATAGCCGCCGGCAGCAAGGACCTCCTGTAGTGCTCTCTGGCACACCGTGGTGGGATCAGTCTGTGGCTGAAGGTGCTCCTCTGCGTCATAACCATGGCATACAGAGGGTGGGTGACGTTGTCCATGATGACCAGCAGTTTGGCCAGGATCCGTCTCTGCCACATCCTCTAGAGTGTCAAGGCTAATCCCCAGAACAGAGCTAGCCTTCTTGATCAGCTTATTTACCGAGAAGCATCACCGGCTTTAATGTTTTCTCCCCAGCACACCACTGCAAAAAAGATGGCCACAGACTGGTAGAAGGTATGCAGTAGTTTACGGCACACGTTGAAGGACCTGAGCCGCTTCAGAAAGTAGAGTCGGCTCTGGCCCTTTTTGTATGGAGCCCCGGTGTTACCAGCCCATTCCAGCCTGTTGTCCATATGGACTCCCAGGAACTTGTATGACTCAACCATTTCCACATCCATCCCCTGTATAGGGACTGCTGTCCTATATCGACATAACCTGAAAGGCCGCTCAGCAAGGAAGAAGCCACTGCTCCAAAACCGCCATAAAAAAATCCAGACTACGGTTTGCAACTGCACATGGGGACAAAGATCTTACTTTTTGGAGAAATGTCCCCTGGTCTGATGACACAAACATAGAGCTGTTTGGACATAATGACCATCGTTATGTTTGGAGGAAAAAGGGGGAGGCTTGCAAGCCGAGAACACCATCCCAACCGTGAAGCACGGGGTGGCAGCATCATGTTGTGGGGGTGCTTTTCTGCAGGAGGGACTGGTGCACTTCACAAAATAGATGGCTTCATGAGGAAGGAAAATTATGTGGATATATTGAAGCAACATCTCAAGACATCAGTCAGGAAGTTAAAGCTTGGTCGCAAATGGGTCTTCCAAATGGACAATGACCCCAAGCATATTTCCAAAGTTGTGGCAAAATGGCTTAAGGACAACAATGTCAAGGTATTGGAGTGGCCATCAAAAAGTCCTGACCTCAATCCTATTTAAATTTTGTGGGCAGAACTGAAAAAGCATGTGCGAGCAAGGAGGCCTACAAACCTGACTCAGTTACACCAGTTCTGTCTGGAGGAATGGGCCAAAATTCACCCAACTTATTGTGGGAAGCTTGTGGAAGGCTACCCAAAACGTTTGACCCAAGTTAAACAATTTAAAGGCAATGCTACCAAATTCTAATTGAGTGTATGTAAACTTCTGACCCACTGGGAATGTGATGAAAGAAATAAAAGCTTAAATAAATCATTATCTTTACTATTATTCTGACATTTCACATTCTTAAAATAAAGTGGTGATCTTAACTGACCTAAGACAGGGAATTTTTACTAGGACTAAATGTCAGGAATTGTGAAAAACTGAGTTTAAATGTATTTGGCTAAGGTGTATGTAAACTTCCGACTTCAACTGTATGTGAGAATGCTATTCATTGAGTACAGCTAAGCGTTCAACACCATAGTGCCCTCAAAGCTTATCACTAAGCTAAGGACCCTGGGACTAAACACCTCCCACTGCAACTGGATGCTGGACTTCCTGACGGGCCGTCCCTAGGTGGTAAGGGTAGGTAACAACACATCTGCCACATTGATCCTCAACACAGGGGGGCCCCTCAGGGGTGCGTGCTCAGTCCCCTCCTGTACTCCCTGTTCACCCATGACTGCATGGCCCGGCACGACTCCAACACCATCATTAAGTTTGCCGACGACACTACAGTGTTAGGCCTGATTACCAAGAACGATGAGACAACCTATAGGGAGGAGGTCAGAGACCTGGCCGTGTGTGGCCAGGATAACAACCTCTCCCTCAACATGATCAAGACAAAGGAGATGATTGTGGACTACAGGAAAAAGAGGACCGAGCATGCCCACATTCTCATGAATGGAGGCCACTGTATTCTTAGGGACCTTCAATGCTTCATAATTGTGTGTTTGGACAATTCCCTCGACCTCATGGCTTGATTTTTGCTCTGACATGCACTGTCAACTGTGGAACCTTGTATAGACGGGTGTGTGCCTCTCCAAATCATGTCCAATCAATTGAATTTACCACCGGTGGACAATCAATCTCAAGGATGATCAGTGGAAACAGGATGGACCTGAGCTTAATTTTGAGTCTCATAGCAAAGGGTCTGAATACTTGTGTAAATAAGGTATTTCTGTTTTTTAATTTTAATACATTTGCAAAAATGTTTAAATCTGTTTTCACTTTGTCATTATGGGGTATTGTGTGTAGATTGAGGGGAAAAAAATATTGAATCCATTTTAGAATAAGGATGTAACGTAACAAAATGTGGAAAAAGTCAAGGTGTCTGAATACCTTCCGAATGCACTGTTAGTTAACCTCCAGTGCCATCTCTCTTCATTGAGGATGAATGGCTCCTCACTGTAAGAAATGTATTTTATTTATTTAACCTTTATTTATCTAGGCAAGTCAGTTAAGAACAAATTATTTACAATTACTGCCTACCAAAAGGCAAAAGACCTCGTGCGGGGACAGGGGCTGGGATTAAAAATAAAAATAAATAAGGAAAGGGACATGGAATGATAGTGCTGGAATCCAATCCCACCATTGCAGACAAGTGTGTTGGAAACCGTAGCTCAAGGGTGTAATAACCTATACACCTAAATCTGATATGACAATCCATTTCAGTGTTGTAGCACAGGGGTGAAGTGGACCTCTGACAGTCTGACTCCTCACTGTCAGCTTGGATTGGCTGGTTCGTATTACCTACGGTGTCTCCGCCCAAGACGGGGCGCAGATAAAAATATCCACAATAACAGACAGGCAGACCCTTGTGGAGTTGTGTTTCGGTTTTCCCTTTCCTTTCATTCTAAAATATGCAGCTCAGCTAACTTTGCCCAAAGTCTGGAGTTACTGTGTGGCCATGCAGGACAGAGGAACTTTCACTTTGTAGCAGGGAAAGCCCTTGACACAGTTTGACTTTTCTCTTCAAGTGGCTTCCATAGTTTTCAAATTAGTTTTTGTGTTGAGTTTAAGGAAATATTTAGAGGTCGATGTAAAATCCTATTTTGGACACTAAGAGTTTATCCAAATGTTACTTTTAATTGATTAAGACTTGAGTGATTGTACTCACTTAAGAAATGGTTATTGGTGCTTTGCCTCAAAAATATGCTAACTCGGCCTACATGCATGACATTTGAATAATTGTGAAAGTCTAGGTAGAGGACTGGTAGATAAGATTCAGAGAGCACTGTAATAAATGGTGGATAACAGGTAGTCTTACCCATTAAAATTACATTCACTCGTCTCTCTTTCTCTCTCCCTCTTTCCTTCTCTCCCAGCACTCATGTCAGCCCCACCCCTCTGCAGGAGGGTGATTATGATTGATTGATTGTGCCATGTTGTAGAGACTGGCATGCATATTAATCATTTGTCATCTTCAGGCTGCAGACTTGGCCATTTTTGGCGTGGTTGCGGTTGTTTCGTTCAAAGCAATAGGAATTCCAGTGTAATTTCACCCCTCGTAATGCCAGTTTTGTTTTACCTTTGAATAAATATTTTTGGGTTACATAAAGTGCTTTGAGAGGCTAGTCAAAGACCATATCACCTCCCCCCTTCCCAACGCACTCAACCCACTCCAATTCGCCTACCGCCATGACAAATCCATGGACGACGCAATCGCCATTGCACTGCACACTGCCCTTACCCACCTGGACAAAAGGAATGCATATGTGAGGATTCTGTTCATCAACTACAGCTCGGCCTTCAATACCATAGAGCCCTATAAGCTCTTCACAGCCCTGGGTCTGAACTTCCTGACGGGCCGCTCCCAGGTGGTGAAGGTAGGCAACATTACCTTCTCGACACTGATTCTCAACACATTGGTGCGTCCTCAGTCCTCTCCTATATTCCCTGTATACACACGACTGCTTGGCCTCACACAGTTCCAACTCCATCAAGTTTTGCTGACGACACAACATTAGTAGGCCTGATTACCAACAACGACAAGACAGCCTACAGGGAGGAGGTAGGCGATGTGGTGCCAGGTAAACAACTTCTCCTCAATGTTAAGCAAAACAAAGCAGCTGATTGTGGACTTCAGGAGAATCCAGACTGGACACGCCCCCATCAACACCAGGTGTCGCAGGAAAGCCAAGAAGATCATCAGGGACCACAGCCACCCAAACCACGCCCTGTTCTCCCTGCTTCAATCGTTCAGACGTGGGCAGTACAGGAGCATCGTGGTGAAAACTTGAAGACTGACCAATAGTTTCTACCCTCAGACCGCCAGGCTGCTGAATAGCCACCACTAGTCAGCTACCTTTCCCCCCACACCCCTTCAACGGTCACTTACCTTAACCTGCTGCTCCCCCTATGGACCCCCCCCAATCATCACTGATGCAGTTGTTAATATGTATATTACAGTTTTTATTTTATTTCACTTGGTCCCCAACTCCCTCAATGGTCATGCTGATCCCCATATGGTCATTCCCCCACCCCCTCAGTCTTTACTCTGCCAACACCCAATGGACATTTATTTATTAATCACGGCTAAAGTTATTATGATGTGTATGTAGTGCTATTTATATTGTAGTTTTTTTTATATTACCATTTTCATTCTTTTATTTCACTTAGTCCTGCGTATTGGAGCTCGGAGCCTAAGATTTTTACTGTACCCTGCAATCACAACTGCAACCCTGTACATGTGACTATTAAAAACTCAATCTCTAAATCTGATGGAGGTATTTTAGAAACCTGGAAAAAGTGTGTTGAATTTTGTTGTTTCACTCACCTAGGTTACATGCTGTTCTTTTTGTTACCATTACGAACACTGGAAAGTATCAGACCACAACTTACATTATTTAATGTGTTGGTTTTTGTTAGGGTCCATTGGATTTGACTGATCTAATTAGACTTGTCTCTTACCTCACTTATCTATTGCACTTACCGTATCTCCTACCATCTCCCCTTTTTTATTTCTCTCTATTCCCCTCTCCCTGCCCGTCTCTCTCCCCTCCCCTTCCTTCTCTCTCTCTTCTTCCTCTGCCTTTTTCTCTCTCCCTTCATTTTCTGTCTGTCTCTTTCTTCCCCTCCTCTGCCTCACTCTCTCTACCCTCCCTGTGGTGCAGGGCTGGGTCAGGGGGAAGGGAGACTGTCTTGTGGAGGCTGGTGTCTGGGCTTGAGCAGAATGGGCGGTGCTCAGTGTCTACTAGGGGCTCTAACGAGAGTGTGATTCATGGCACAGGGGGCTCCCTGGGGACAGGATTAGATGTGCTCTGTCTAAGCGCTCCCCTGGGACCACAGATATTTTATCTCCAGAGTGGCCAGCCCAGTGCTAGCCTTTGCAGCTCTGCTTGAACTGTGTGTTGTGCCGCAGCTGATCCATATGGTTCAGTCTTTAATTAATCATTAGTCTCTTGTCGAAGCGTGCTTATTTAAAGCTACTCTGTGAGATATACAGTACACTACAGTTCAAAGGTTTGGGGTCACTTAGAAATGTTCTTGTTTTTGAGAGAAAATAACATTTTTTGTCACTTTTAAATGTATTTTAAAATAACATCAAATTGATCAGAAATACAATGTAGACATTGTTAATGTTGTAAATGACTATTGTAACTGGAAACGGCAGATTTTTTATGGAATATCTACATAGGCCTACAGAGGCCCATTATCAGCAACCATCACTCCTGTGTTCCAATGACACGTTGTGTTAGCTAATCCAAGTTTATCATTTTAAAAAGCTAATTGATCATCAGAAAACCCTTTTGCAATTATGTTAGCAGAGCTGAAAACTGTTCTGATTAAACTGGCCTTCTTTAGACTATCTGGAGCATCAGCATTTGTGGGTTCGATTACATGCTCAAAATGGCCAGAAACAAAGAACTTTCTTCTGAAACTCATCAGTCTATTCTTGTTCTGAGAAATGAAGGGTATTCCATGCGAGAAATTGCCAAGAAACTGAAGATCTCGTTTACTACTCCCTTCACAGAACAGCACAAACTGGCTCTAACCAGAATAGAAAGAGGAGTGGGAGGCCCAGGTGCACAACTGAGCATGAGGACAAGTACATTAGTGTCTAGTTTGAGAAACAGATGCCTCACAAGTCCTCAACTGGCAGCTTCATTAAATAGTACCTGCAAAACACCAGTCTCAACGTCAACAATGAAGAGGCGATTCTGGGATGCTGGCCTTCTAGGCAGAGTTGCAAAGAAAAATACATATCTTCCTCTGTCCAGTGTCTGTTCTTTTGCCCATCTTAATCTTTTATTTTTATTGGCCAGTCTGAGATATGGCTTTTTCTTTCAACTCTGCCGTGAAGGTCAGCATCCCAGAGTCGCCTCTTCACTGTTGACGTTGAGACTGGTGTTTTGTGGGTACTATTTAATGAAGCTGCCAGTTGAGGACTTGTGAGGCATCTGTTTCTCAAACTAGACACTAATGTACTTGTCCTCATGCTCAGTTGTGCACCTGGGCCTCCCACTCCTCTTTCTATTCTGGTTAGAGCCAGTTTGTCATTTCAGCTACTGAAAATGTTTATCTAACTAAACATTATTTACTGAATAGAAAGCCCCTCCACTATTTGCAACGATGTAGCCCAAATAATCTTTGGCAATGCAACTGAATTAATGATGATCTTGAAAAGCAGTTGTCTTCATGAGTGTGCTGACCTTTCTTTATGTGTCACCCCCATGAAGCAGCAATTAGTCATTTTGTTTGCTTAGCAATGATGTGAGTGAGAGGGAAAAAAGGGATTTTTGGGGCACCCCTGGAGAGAGGCGGTGAAAGCTACACACAACCTCATTAGCATAGTCGCACCACATCTCATTTCCATACAATTACTGGCCATTTTCTTCATTGTTAAGAGGTTGCTTACTTAGCCTGCCATCCCAAGCCAATTCCCTGCTTGTCAGAATGGATTTTTGGATGTTGAAAATGTTTTAGTTTTTTTTTTACCCCTAAAGGACATTTCATTAAATGTGTGGGAACTAACAAATATCCTACATGAAATGGCCAATTTATTCAAATTCAAGACGTGGCCCAAGGGATGCCTGTTTTATGGATTTTCTGTGTATGAAACAGCATATTCCTACATGTATAAACCCTTACCCAACAATAAATGTGTAATTGATGCCTGTCCCTCTTCTCAGGGGCTTCGTCTATGACAGTAGAAACAACCTTCAGATGAGGGGCCTGGTGGTCCTACTGATGTCCAAGGCAGCCGGTCCCAGCCAGCACACAGCCTCAGATCTCCTCCTCCAGGACATGGTCAGCGGCATCTACCCCAGGTAAACACACCTCTCTGGGGCTTTGTCTTCACATTCCTCTATAGCTTCCTTTCCTTAACTCCTTTCCTTTATTACCACTGACTTGGTGAAAAAACAGAAAAATACATTTCATTGCTCCTGATTTGACAGCACCCACACACACACCAGCTCCATTTTTTTCGATGAGGACATTCACTCACGAGCGCACACAAGCACAACGCACATACACAGCATGTTGCCCAGAACAGAGATCGTTGTGTGAATAACTATTCTACACCCTTGCCAAGTGGTTACCAGAAGTCACTGTTGTGTTTGGCAGGTGATGCACTAGGTGTCTGAATGACCCTTTTCTCGCACCTATCTGGCAAGCAGCACTGCCTCTACTATAGGGTCAGTGAGGTAGTCTGTCAAGCAGGGCGGGTGGGGGGATATTGTGAGGTGGCTGTAATGAATATGCTTACAGTCTGAAGTTATTAACCATGGGCAAGATTAGGGCATTTGAAAACTACTTCTGTTTTTTTTTTCCTGGCGGAGAAAACCTAGGAATACATTGAATGCATAAAAATATTCGGAGTGGCTGCGGTTCCTGATTTTCTGGAACCCGGAAGTTTTGGACTAAAGATACAGAGGTTTATCCGCATGTGCAGGATCCGCTGTGCTTCCCCCCTCAGAGTCCTTCCAGCTGTGCTCGCTCACTCGGTGACTGCGCTGACGCATGATCGAACAAACGTAGTTCTTTGTCTGTTGTAACAGTGATCAACTCAAACATAAGCATGACACAATAGGCAGTCTATAGAGATTTCATGTAATTTTTTCAGTAGGGGAGTTAGCCTACATACAGCTATTTAGGCAAGATACAGATCGACAGTCAATAGCGATTTAATGTGCTAACATTGGCTATTGGGAGGCAGTTCTTTTTTCAGCAACTCTGGCTATATGGCAGCATAACTATAAAGATTACATCATATAAAACGCTGATAGTTTTTCCCCAATGCAATGTATAGACTGCGTCTTGCTTGTGTTACGGCAATATCCATTACAAAATACAGATAGCCTACATATATGTGGGAATGTTCGTTCAAATCGCCACCGAGGTTTTATTTGAGCTGTTCAGTAAACTATGAGGCAGAGGCTATCATCATGTCGATCAAATTGGTTTAGGGGTTCAGAAAAGGATGAGTAAAGCATAGAGTAAAGAGAGAAACTTTAACGTGTGTGTAAAATGACACATGCGCATAACGTGATTCGAATCTTTAGTTTTGATAAAGACGTTACCAGGGGTGCGTAATGGGGGCGTGCATGTGAGTTGCGCACTCGTCCCTTTCATAGTGAAACTGCACGTACAAATTCGTAACATACTGTATTGTACGCTTTGGAATTCGTAACAAATGATGCGAATTGGAGGACCTAACATGTCAATCATACGAAATGATAAAGCACATCCACAAATGCATACGAAACGTATCATATTAAATAGAGGGACACAACTGAACTTGTTAAGTTGGAAGATAATTGTCAACACGATCAGAAACACTGTGCTCACAACCTTTATCTCCTAAATTGTGTCGCTGGTGTATTTTGTTTTGAATTTTTTTAATTGTGCAGTAGGCTATAAGGCTTTTACCAGGCACGAGTCCATTTATTTATCCTGGTGGCGACACAGCACATTCAACTTTTATGCGCTCGAGAAATATATACTGAAGCAAACTTTCACCCACTTTTTATATAAGAAAATATCGACATACATTTTTGTTATGTCAACCATGCATCATAATCAAATAATTCCATGTGTTCGCCTTTTGTCTTTATAAACGTTAACACAAGTATTCCATGATATGGGGTAATCTGGTCACATAAACTGTTGATTGCCTGCGGCAGGTAGCGCTGGGCCATTAACCGAAAGATCTCTGGTTCGAATACCTGAGCCGACAAGGTGAAAAACCTGTCGATGTGTCCTTGAGCAAGGCACTTAACCCTAATTTTCTCCAGGGGCTGACCCTGTGTGTATGCTGTCATTGTAATTAAGAATGTGTTATTAATGACTTGCCTCATTAAATAAAAACTTTAAAAATCATCCTTCATCACTTAACACATTTTTATCAAAAAATAAATAAATATACAGTCGTGGCCACAAGTTTTGAGAATGACACAAGTATTGGTCTCCACAAAGTTTGCTGCTTCAGTGTTCTTAGATCTTTATGTTAGTAGTTACTATGGTACACTGAAGTATAATTACAAGTATTCCATAACTGTAAAGGCTTTCATTGACAATGACAATGACTTATGGCAAGGTGCTCCATCATGCTGGAAAAGGCATTGGTCGTCACCAAACTGTTCTTGGATGGTTGGGAGAAGTTGCTCTCAGAGGATGTGTTGGAACCATTCTTTATTCATGGCTGTGTTCTTAGGCAAAATTGTGAGTGAGCCCACTCCCTTGGCTGAGAAGCAACCCCACACATGAATGGTCTGAGGATGCTTTACTGTTGGCATGACACAGGACTGATGGTAGCGCTCACCTTGTCTTTTCCGGATGGCCCAAACAATCGAAAAGGGGATTCATCAGAGAAAATGACTCCCAGTCCTTAGCAGTCCAATCCCTGTACCTTTTGCAGAATATCAGTCTGTCCCTGATGTTTTTCCTGGAGAGAAGTGGCTTCTTTGCTGCCCTTCTTGACACCAGGCCATCCTCCAAAAGTCTTCGTCTCACTGTGCGTGCAGATTCACTCACACCTGCCTGCTGTCATTTCTGAGCAAGCTCTGCACTGGTGGACATAATCAGAATGACGGACTGATCTCCAGCCTTTTCCTCGTCAACACTCTCACCTGTGTTAACAAGACAATCACTGACATGATGGCAGCTGGTCCTTTTGTGGCAGGGCTGAAATGCAGTGGAAATGTTTTTTGGGGATTAAGTTCATTATCATGGTGAAGAGGGACTTTTCAATTAATCTGATCACTCTTCATGACATTCTGGAGTATATGCAAATTGCCATCATCAACACTGAGGCAGCAAACTTTGTGGAGACCAATAATTGTGTCATTCTCAAAACCTTTTGCCACGACTGTACACTACCGCTCAAAAGTTTGGGGTCACTTAGAAATGTCCTTGTTTTTGAAAGAAAATCTAAATAACATCAAATTGATCAGAAATACAGTGTAGACATTGTTAATGTTGTAAATGACTATTGTAGCTGGAAATGGCAGATTTTTTAATGGAATATCTACATAAGCGTACAGAGGCCCATTATCAGCAACCATCACTCCTGTGTTCCAATGGCACGTTGTGTTAGCTAATCCAAGTTTATCATTTTAAAAAGCTAATTGATAATTAGAAAACCCTTTTGCAATTATGTTAGCACAGCTGAAAACTGAAATGTAATGATTTAAAGAAACAAGAAAACTGTTCTTCTTTAGACTAGTTGAGTATCTGGAGCATCATCATTTGTGGGTTCGATTACAGGCTCAAAATGGCCAGAAACTAAGAGCTTTCTTCTGAAACTCGTCTAGTTTGAGAAACAGACACCTCACAAGTCCTCAACTGGCAGCTTCATTAAATAGTACCCGCAAAACACCAGTCTCAACGTCAACAGTGAAGAGGCGACTCTGGGATGCTGACCTTCACGGCAGAGTTGAAAGAAAAAGCCATATCTCAGACTGGCCAATAAAAATAAAAGATTAAGATGGGCAAAAGAACATAGACACTGGACAGAGGAAGATTGGAAAAAAGTGTTATTGACAGACAAATCTAAGTTTGAGGTGTTCAGATCACAAAGAAGAACATTCGAGAGACTCAAACCAAAAGAAAAGATGCTGGAGGAGTGCTTAATGCCATCTGTCACTCATGGTGGAGGCAATGTGATGGTCTGGCGGTGCTTTGGTTGTGGTAAAGTGGAGGATTTGTACAAGGTAAAAGGGATCTTGAAGAAGGAAGGCTATCACTCCATTTTGCAACGCCATGCCATACCCTGTGGAGGGCGCTTAATTTGAGCCAATTTCCTCCTACAACAAGACAATGACACAAAGCACAGCTCCAAATTTTGCAAGAACTATTTAGGGAAGAAGCAGTCAGCTGGTATTCTGTCTATAATGGAGTGGCCAGCACAGTCACCGGATCTCAACTTTATTGAGTTGTTGGACACAATTATTATTTAAATTAAAAACCTTGTCAACATCTAGACTATATTTCCTATTTTTTTTGCAACTAATTTAATATATGTTTTCATGGAAAACAATGACATTTCTAAGTGATCCCAAACTTTTCAACGGTATTGTGTATATATACAGTTGAAGTCGGACGTTTACATACACCTTAGCCAAATACATTTAAACTCAGTTTTTCACAATCCCTGACCTTTAATCCTAGTAAAAATTCCCTGTCTTAGGTCAGTTAGGATCACCACTTTATTTTAAGAATGTGAAATGTCTGAATAATAGTTGAGAGAATGATTTAATAAAGCTTTTATTTCTTTCATCATTCCCAGTGGGTCAGTAGTTTACATGCATTTAATTAGTATTTGGTAGCATTGCCTTTAAATTGTTTAACTTGGGTCAAACATTTTGGGTAGCCTTCCACAAGCTTCCAACAATAAATTGGGTGAATTTTGGCCCATTCCTCCAGACAGAACTGGTGTAACTGAGTCAGGTTTGTAGGCCTCCTTGCTCGCACACACCTTTTCAGTTCTGCCCACACATTTTCTATAGGATTGAGGTCAAGGCTTTGTTATGGCCACTCTAATACCTTGACTTTGTCGTCCTTAAGCCATTTTTCAACAACTTTGGAAGTATGCTTGAGGTCATTGTCCATTTGGAAGACCCATTTGCGACCAAGGTATAACTTCCTGACTGATGTCTTGAGATGTTGCTTCAATATATCCTTCCTGAGTGGTATGGCGGCTGCGTGGTCCCATGGTGTTTATACTTGCATACTATTGTTTGTACAGATGAACGTGGCACCTTTAGGCATTTGGAAATTGCTCCCAAGGATGAACCAGACTTGTGGAGGTCTACAACCTTTTTTTCTGAGGTCTTGGCTGATTTCTTTTGATTTTCCCATGATGTCAAGCAAAGAGGCTTGACATCATAGAGTTTGAAGGTAGGCCTTGAAATACATCCACATGTACACCTCCAATTGACGAAAGTGATGTCAGTTAGCCTATCAGAAGCTTCTAAAGCCATGACATCATTTTCTGGAATTTTCCAAGCTGTATAAAGGCGGAGTCAACTTAGTGTATGCAAACTTCTGACCCACTGGAATTGTGATAAAGTGAATTATAAGTGAAATAATCTGTAAACAATTGTTGGAAGAATTACGTGTCATGCACAAAGTAGATGTCCTAACCTACTTGCCAAAACTATAGTTTGTTAACATGAAATCTGTGTAGTGAAAAATTAGTTTTAATGACTTTAACCGAAGTGTATGTAAACGTCCGACTTCAACTGTGTGTGTGTGTGTGTGTGTTATATATATAATTTTTTTTTAAATGTGTGGGGGTCTTGACTGTTTTGCATGTTATTTTGGCATTAATACGTGTCACATCAATTTGCAAACAATTATAAATACAAATATATATATCATTGAGTTATTAAAGCCGCATACAAACATGGTTTCTTTTTTTTGTTTTCTTGAGTAAAGCAGCTCCAACATGCAGGTGTTTCATCCTAGCTCAGTGCTTTCTGTTGTGGTGGGGCAAGCCAGTGTTGGGGACACTACGTCACCACCAAGTCTAAGTCCTTAGTAAGGGTAGACATTGAAAATGTAAGCCCTTTTGGTCCTGCCATAGAGTTACATTAGAAGTGCCCTTCCGAAAAGGCTCAAGGTCATTGGCTGCAGATAAAATGACGTCAAATCCTGTTATTTCTACAGTAGCTTTGATTGGACTGATCATGTCAACATCTTACTTTCAAAATCTTAGCTAGCAGTCATCATCATGAATCAAGTTGACATTCTACTGGCAAATCCTCGTCATATGAAGAGAAATTATAGATAAAACATATCGGTGCTCATTAAACATAAACATTACACAACAAGTTGGAAATAGCCAATTCAACAATGTGTGGTTTGGAAGGAATCGTTGATAGTGGCTAACTGCAAACATTGCAACTAGGAAGTCGGGAATAAACGAGCTCAGAATGGGAAAATATGTTTTGAACGGTCTATCAACTCGAAATTGTAAATCCGGCCTCTTTCTTTGATGACAAAATCTGCCCAGTAGGACTGCCGCGCCACCTTCCTGTTCAAGTGAGCACAGCACAACAAGGTGAGTCCAAAAATGTCTTATATACTGCTGCATAAATTATGTAATATGCCGGGGAGATATGTATACTGTAGCTAAGAAAGTGTAGTAAGCTGTTAGTAGCCCATGTACCTCACCCTAGTAATTTGGTCTATTTCACCTCTTAATTTTGCCTAATGTTCTGACTCGGTGGTGCACATGTAGCCTATAACCTGTTTTAGAGAAATGTAATCATCTAATATTGTAAGAGCTTTCATTGTCTGTTTACATACCCCCTTTATTTATCCTACGGTTCTGACTTGGTGTACAGGTAGAACACTAAGAATAGCCCATGTTCTGAATTCTGTCGCTGTATATTTCAAAAGTGCTGAACAAATAGTTATATTGATTAGGTCCGTCCTAGCTCGCTCATTATTGCCTTAATCTAAATTTGCTGGCATGCATCCCCCCCCCAAAAATGTTTCCCCCGCCAAGATTTACATGCTAAAATCGCCACTGTATATAATCTATACACAACTTCCAAGGAATAGGGTATTTGATGCAAACATAAGTAACATTTTTCCATTGTATAAATTTACATTATCACCTTCGCTCGCTCGCTCGTGGTTGGCAATTTGGCCCTGGCTTGCAAACGAAATCCGTTGCATCATGTTGTAAATTATTGTCATTTGATTTACCCCAATAAAACAATGGGACCGCAAGCATAAATCGCATTTTAATACAGTCGTATGCAAAAGTTTGGGCACCCCTGACAATTTCCATGATTTCCATTTATAAATAATTGGGTGTTTGGATCAGCAATTTCATTTTGATCTATCAAATAACTGATGGACACAGTAATATTTCAGTAGTGAAATCAGGTTTATTGAATTAACAGAAAATGTGCAATATGCATCAAAACGAAATTAGACGGGTGCATAAATTTGGGCACCCCAACAGAAAAATCACATCAATATTTAGTAGAGCCTCCTTTTGCTAATATAACAGCCTCTAGACGCTTCCTATATCCTCTAATGAGTGTCTGGATTCTGGATGAAGGTATTTTGGACCATTCCTCCTTACAAAACATCTCCAGTTCAGTTAGATTTGATGGTTGCTGAGCATGGACAGCCCGCTTCAAATCATCCCACAGATTCTCAATGATATTCAGGTCTGGGGACTGGGATGGCCATTCCAGAACATTGTACTTGTTCCTCTGCATAAATGCCCGGGTAGATTTTGAGCAGTGTTTTGGGTCGTTGTCATGTTGAAATATCCAGCCCCGGCGTAACATCAACTTTGTGACTGATTCTTCAACATTATTCCCAAGAATCTGCTGATATTGAGTGGAATCCATGCGACCCTCAACTTTAACAAGATTCCCAGTACCGGCACTGGCCACACAGCCCCACAGCATGATGGAACCCCCACCAAATTTTACTGTGGGTAGCAAGTGTTTTTCTTGGAATGCTGTGTTCTTTTGCCGCCATGCATAACGCCCCTTGTTATAACCAAATAACTCAATCTTTGTTTCATTAGTCCACAGCACCTTATTCCAAAATGAAGCTGGCTTGTCCAAATGTGCGTTTGTGGTGTGTGTGCAGAAAAGGCTTCTTCCGCATCACTCTCCTGTACAGCTTCTCCTTGTGCAAAGTGCGCTGAATTGTTGAACGATGCACAGTGACACCATCTGCAGCAAGATGATGTTGTAGGTCTTTAGAGGTGGTCTGTGGGCTGTTTTTGACCGTTCTCACCATCCTTCGCCTTTGCCTCTCCGATATTTTACTTGGCCTGCCACTTCTGGCCTTAACAAGAACTGTGCCTGTGGTCTTCCATTTCCTCACTATGTTCCTCACAGTGGACACTGACAGCTTACATCTCTGCGATAGCTTTTTGTAGCCTTCCCCTAAACCATAATGTTGAACAGTCTTTGTTTTCAGGTCATTTGAGAGTTGTTTTGAGGCCCCCATGTTGCCACTCTTCAGAGGAGAGTCAAAGAGAACAACAACTTGCAATTGGCCACCTTACATACCTTTTCTCATGATTGGATGCACTTGTCTATGAAGTTCAAGGCTTAATGAGCTCACCAAACCAATTGTGTGTTCCAATTAATCAGTGCTAAGTAGTTACAGGTATTCAAATCAACAGAATGACAAGGGTGCCCAAATGTTTGCATAGCCTATTTTTCACATCTGATTTAATTTCATACAACTTAATATTGCTACACTAAAAATCTTTGTCTGGACAATACCCCAGTACTCAGCTTTTATTAGAAAATGAATGGCATGCCACTGATCATTTTCTCATTTTCTGTGACGACAGAGTAAATTATTATGCAGCCTCAGAGGGGTGCCCAAACTTTTGCATAAGACTGTATATGCATCATTAGGCCATCTATTAGCCTATCTGAAACGAGGAAATTATTTATAGATACAAGGTGCTTTCATTTCTAAACAGTAAAACAAAGTTGAAAATACCTTCAAATAAAATGTCACATTCTGTACTGTCACCTCATATGAAACGTTTGATTTCAAATCCAAAGTGCTGGAGTATAGAGCCCAATTAAAAGTTTTGGCTTCACTTTCCAAATAAATACAGAGGGTTGTGTATGTTCGCTGTCAGCTGGTGGCTACTATAGGAAAGTTACAATCTAATGAAACATTTGTTAAATAACAAATTATTTTAGTCCAGGGGTCCGTTAACCCAGGATTCTGCGCTTTTCACGCAGAAATCTATTTTGCTGCATTTTTGTAAAAGCAGATCTAGAATGCTTCTTATTGTAAATTATGCACGTCATCAATCAGGGTTCGCTCCAAATCATGCTCTTGTCATTGGATCACCAGACAACACACTGACAACACACTGACTGTGATTTTCTCCGGTAATTTCCTCTGGTGTAGTTTTTCTCTGTTAAAATGCAAGATTAACTTGAAGCAAAACTGTAGGAAATGTAGCTGGCTACATTCTTGCTATGATAAACAGTAGAATTATCAGGTAGCTTAGTGGTTAGAGTGTTGGGCCCGTAACTGAAAGGTTGCCGGATCGAATCCCCGAGCTGACAAGGTAAAAATCTGTCTTTCTGCCCCTGAACAAGGCAGTTAACCCACTGTTCCTAGGCTGTCATTGTAAATAAGAATTTGTTCTTAACTGACTTGCCTAGTAAAATAAAGGTTAAATAAAAAAATAAAAATAAATCTCTGTACCCCACACGTACAATTATCTGTAAGGTCCCTCAGTCGAGCAGTGAATTTCAAACATAGATTCAACCACAAAGACCAGGGAGGTTTTCTAATGGTTCACAAAGAAGGACTCCTAAGCAGATATTGAATATCCCTTTGAGCATTTTGTAGTTATTAATTACACCCAATCACTACAAAGATACAGGCACCCTTCCTAACTAAGTTGCTGAAAAAAGAAGGGATTTCACCATGAGGCCAATGGTGGTTTTAAAACAGAGTTTAGTGGTTGTGATGGGAAATAACTGAGGATGGATCAACAATATTGTAGTTTCTCCACAATATTAACGTAAATTACAGAGTGAAAAGAAGGAAGCCTGTAAATAATACAAAATATTCCAAACCATGCATCCTGTTGCAGTGTGGCACTAAAGCAATACTGCAAAACAATGTGGCAAAATATTTTGGGCATATCTAACACAACACATCACTGAGAACATATTTTCAAGCATGGTGGTGGCTGCATCATGTTATGGGTATGCTTGTCAGGTCTGTATATACATACCCATGTACAGTTGTTATATTATATCACATGCAATATTGTAAGTAATTATTGGACCTAGGCATTCACTCAGGAATGCATATTAGTATCCTGCCAGTTGCACCTTTTCTCATTGCTTTTAGTATATCAAATGTGCAATAAGTGCAGTTGTCTGTAATTAAACCCTGCGCACTAAGGACTGTATTTTAAGGGAATTACTATTATTACCCCAATGATATCATACACACATTTAGCTATTAAAGTATCTCTTCCTGTCATTTACCTGTACAGTTTGTGTAAACATGCAAGTATTCACTCATCTGTAAATATAACTGTATACCTAACTGTACAGCTAATTTAACCATGCAAAATTTTCACTTACCTGTTCATTTACCCAGTCTGTCTATTAAGTAAACTATTATTACCCTCGCTCATATCATACGCATTAGCTACTGAAGTATTTCTCTGCCATCAACCTGTATAGTATAGTTAACCATCCAACATCCACCAATGTATAGTGTACATATTCAGCCAACCACTCATACTATGCAATGTCCTTTTATAGCTTTTTTTTTGCACTCCAGATATCCTGTATTTCTATACTTTTTCATACTGCCGCTCTATGTATCATGTACCGTGTATCTGTCTTTTGTGTACTTTCGTTGTGGCATTTTGCACCTGCCCTGTGTTTTTGTTGTAGCTGCTTGATAATGAAATTTCCCCCCCGGGGGATCAATAAAGTACCTATCTATCTATCTATCTATCTATCTATCTATCTATCTAGAGCTAAGTACAGGCAAAATCCTAGAGAAAAACATGGTTGTCTGCTTTCCAACAGACATTGAGAGACAAATTCACCTTTTAGCAGGACAATTAGCTAAAACACAAGGCCAAGTATACACCGGAGTTGCTTACCAAGTGGACATGTTATGTTCCTGAGTGGCCTACTTACAGTTTTGACTTAAATCGGCCTGAAAATCTGTAGCAAGACTTGAAAATGGCTGTCTAGCAATGATAAACAACCAACTTGTCAGAGCTTGAAGAATTTAAATAATATTGGACAAATATTGTACAATCCAGGTGTGCAAAGCTCTTTATAGACTTATCCAGAAAGACTAGCAGCTGTAATCACTGCCAAAGGTGATTCTAACATGTATTGACTCGGTGGAATGAGTACTTATCTAATCAAGATACTGTATATTGGCGTTTTATTTTCCATACATTTTGTTATAATTTTATTGTATTTTGTTCAGATCATTGACAAGAAATGACAATTAAATACATTTTAATCCCACTTTGTAACACAACTAGTTGTGGAACAAGTCATGGTGTGTGAATACTTTCTGAAGGCACTGTATGTGAGATTGTGCAAAATTTTCAGGGACCCTTTTTGGCTCTAGAGTGATACTTTTAAAACTACTGGCTTAAAGGGGACCGAGTGGCGCAGCGGTCTGAGGCACTGCATCGCTGTGCTAGAGGCGTCACTACAGACCCGGGTTCGATCCCAGGCCGTCCGTGATCCGGAGCCCCATAGGGCCGAGCATAATTGGCCCAGCGTCGTCCGGGTTAGGGGAGAGTTTGGCCGGGGTAGGCCGTTCTTAACTGACTTCCCTGACTTGGTTAAATAAAAATTTGGTGTCACTTTAAAAAAAAAAGGATCCTCATAATGCAAGATGTTGCATCCAGTTTCATGACCTCATGCGTCTTCTACTATGTCATGTGTCGTGACTCATGATGACTAGTTGGTCAAATTTGTGTTTGTTTACTGTTCTTGTGGGGACACGTCCACATGACGCATGCTCAGGCTGGGTCACCTCATTTGCTCCTTTCACTCTTTCTTTCTTTCTGCACCACAACCCCCCTTTTCCTCTCTCTCCTTCTTTCTCGCCCCCCCTCTTCCCTGTCAGAGGGTGGGCTCATTAGCACCTGGGCAGGGGCACTGATGGGGGGATTGATTGATACCTCTAGGGGAATGTCCTCCCCCCTCCTGACAGCCAGCATTTGTAAAATGTCTCCCACTCCAGTGCCCAATACTGATGGCTCACCAGGGAACTAAACATAGAGAGAGAGCTAGAGCTGTACAGAATCGGAGAGAGCGAGAAAGACCGACAGAATCAGAGAGAGTGATAAAGACCGACAGAGAGACAGAGGCCAGATACACAGCTGTATTGCATGGTAATGGGGACCCTGTAGAGGGAGGAAAATGGAACCGAACACTCAGGACAAGGGGCGTGTTAGGGGCGGGGACACCTCAGCAAGATGGCATCAGTTGCTATGCAACCATGTACCGAAGCTATTTATACACAAGTCCCCTTTTTCCTCTCCTGGCGAAGACGCTGCTTATCTTGAGTTGTAGATATAAGGCAGAGAACGGGTGAGGATTCTGTAGGGGTCCTAGGGTGGGAGGAGGAGTGGTGGGAGGAGTGGTGGTGTCGGAATAGCTCCTAGTGCCAACATTTTTATTATTTAGCCGCATTTGTACAGGATCTACTCAATATCCTGCTTTTTACTTTTGCCGCAGTAACAATGTGTTCGGTGTTTGTACCAAGGTTACTATTTGATGTAGGGAGTATGACCAGATAAATTATTAAACTGCATTGAATGTTGAATCAAATAGGCCTATTTTGAATGTAAGGTCCAATTACATCATGTTCAATTAGATCTATTGTTCTCAACATTTAGGCTGTCATTTTCATCCCTTACTTGAATTGTCTGTTAAAACATCAACAGCAACACAATTGACTCCTGTCTGTGTTAACAATAACATCAATGCAGTGGCAGGGATTGAAATGAAAGACATTGCCAAATGTTCTCCTCTTCACAGAAGGGGGACAATAGATATGATTGAGCAGAGAAAAAAATGACATTAATGCATTTTAATAACAACTCTCTCCGAGCAACTGTGGAACATGTAATTACCTGCCGTTAGACAAAGCACGTATGTGTACGGCTATACAGCGTATTATAGGCTGGAACAACTAGAATTGACAGACGACTGGAATTGAAATGTCTTATCAGGGCTGTTTCACACCGGCTGAAAGATGGTCGTAAGTGGCCATCAGCGCACCCATCCTTGGCTCCCTCCACAGACAGATCCCCCTGTCTGTCTTGCCCTGGCAGGCTCAGCCCATATGGAGAGGGACGTAATTATCCACCCGCAATGAATGAATCAACATTTGATTATAGGCTTCCTCAGGCCAAGTTCAAAGGCTCCATTCAAAAACCACTTGCACGTCTTTTTTCTGGTAATCAAGAATAGCTGTTATTTCTAAGGACCATTATGGCACTGAGTAAAGGCTTATTTATATTTCCTTAATAATGGTATAACTCTGAAAAATGTTCTAATTTGTAGAATGTGTGAACATGCTTTGGTGATGAAATTTCACTTCCTTATGCTATAAAATACATTTTTACCAAGACAAATATAATTATTCATGTTCTGAATCTTTACAGTGGGGTTTTTCTCTAACATATCATTAACATATCCAAAAAGTTGTATTTCGTAAACTAATGCATAATAATTATCACCAAGCTCTGTTGGAAGGATGTGGAGTTTGAGACTTGACTTAGTATTTTAGTATACGATTTGCAAATTCATTTGAAATTCCTGTTCTTTTTCAAAGATTTCTAACAAATACAAACATATCTCTGAGCGCTGAGCGTATAACCAAGATTTTTATTTTCAAAGTCTTTTACATTTAATTTTGCTCTGTTGACATAGCGGTGCAGGTTTCTCGTAACAACTTTTGAGGATTTTACATTTTGTGGTCGTCGTCTTCAAATTTGTTTCCGCGTGTCGCAAAATCCAACATTAGCATGACAGAGCTAAATAAAATGTAAAATACTTTGATTATACGCTCAGTGCTTCGTTGAAATTTCAGAGATATATGTTTGTTTTTGTTAGAAATCTTTGAAAAAGAACAGGAATTTCAAATTTTTTTAGAGGATTGTCTCCAGAATTATTTTACCCTTTGGTCAAAATATGGGTTTTTGATTGGACACCCTATAATTGTCTTTTGATCTTTAAACCATTGGAACTCATAACATTTGATACATGTTTTTGTAGAAGTGAATGAAATACAATGAGCTCCAAGTATTGGGACAGTGAGACATTTTGTTGTTTTGGATTTGAAATGATACAATGACTATAAGGTTAAAGTGCAGACTGTCAGCTTTAATTTGAGGGCATTTATTTTCTATCCATATCGGGTGAACCGTTTAGAAATTACAGCATTTCTTTTCATAGTTACCCCATTTTAGAGAACCAAAAGTATTGGGACAAATGTACTTATGTGCATTAAAGTAGTAAGAAGTTGAGTAAACAATAGTACGCAAGTATTAACACCATGGGACCACGCAGCCATCATACCGCTCAGGAAGGAGACGCGTTCTGTCTCCTAGAGATGAACGTACTTTGTTGCGAAAAGTGCAAATCAATCCCAGGACAACAGCAAAGGACCTTGTGAAGATGCTGGAGGAAACAGGTACAAAAGTATCTATATCCACAGTTAAACGAGTCCTATATCGACACAACCTGAAAGGCCACTCAGCAAGGAAGAAGCCACTGCTCCAAAACAGCCATAAAAAATCCAGACTACGGTTTGCAACTGCACATGGGGACAAAGATTGTACTTTTTGGAGAAATGTCCTTGGAGAAATGTCCTTTGGTCTGATGAAACAAAAATAGAACTGTTTGGCCATAATGACCATCATTATGTTTGGAGGAAAAAGGGGGAGGCTTGCAAGCCGAAGAACACCATCCCAACCGTGAAGCACGGGGGTGGCAGTATCATCTTGTGGGTGTGCTTTGCTGTAGGAGGGACTGGTGCTTTTCACAAAATAGATGGCATCATGAGGAAGCAACATTATGTGGATATATTGAAGCAACATCTCAAGACATCAGTCAGGAAGTTAAAGCTTGACCGCAAATGGGTCTTCCAAATGGACAATGACCCCAAGCATACTTCCAAAGTTGTGGCAAAATGGCTTAAGGATAACAAAGTCAAGGTATTGGAGTGGCCATCACAAAGCCCTGACCTCACTCCTATAGAAAATGTGTGGGCATAACTGAAAAAGTGTATGCGAGCAAGGAGGCCTACAAACCTGACTTCGTTACACCAGTTCTGTCAGGAGGAATGGGACAAAATTCACCCAACTTATTGTGGGAAGCTTGTGGAAGGCTACCCTAAATGTTTGACCCAAGTTAAACAATTAAAGGCAATGCTACCAAATACTAATTGAGTGTATGCAACTTCTGACCCACTGGGAATGTGATGAAAGAAATAAAAGCTGAAATAAATAATTCTCTCTACTGTTATTCTGACATTTCACATTCTTCAAATAAAGTGGTGATTCTAACTGACCTAAGAGAGGGCAATTTTACTAGGATTAAATGTCAGGAATTGTGGGGTTGGCTAAGGTGTATGTAAACTTTGGACTTCTACTGTATATGCTAACCTCCCCTCTTATTGTAATAGTGAGAGGTTAGGTTGTCTTGGGAATGATATTTGGTCCCCTAAAATGAGGGGACTATGTACAAAAAGTGCTGTAATTTCACCCGTTATGTATAAAAATACCCTCAAATGAAAGCAGATACCCACAGACTTCCAGTCATTTCTCTAACGCTAGTTAGTATCGGCTCATGAAACTATCTTTAACTTGCTTCATACTGGACACAGCGGTATCCACTAGTTAATCTGACTCTGGGGAAGTATTTAAAGGGCCTCATTGCCTAAATCCCAAAAGATCTCTTTAACCTCATTGTATCATATTTAAATCCAAAGGGCTGGAGTACAGAGCCAAAACAACAAAATTGTCACTGTCCCAATACTTTTGGAGCTCACTGTAAATTGGATGTTTTATTGATGTCATAAAGTATGTTTTTCTCCTCTGAAGCCAGCGGAACCTGGCTGAAATCACAGAGCTCATCCACACGGCTTTCCTGGTGCACCGTGGGATTGTCAACCTCAAGGAGTGGACCAACTCAGACGGACCCCTGAAGGACATGCAGTTTGGAAACAAGATGGCCGTTCTCAGTGGGGACTTCTTGCTCGCTAACGCCTGCACCGGACTGGCCCAGCTAAACAATACTAAGGTATGAAATAGTCCTCATATAACAAATTGTGTTGGAGATTGCCCTGTAGTTTTTTTGTTCTGCGTTCAAATGAGTCTTCCAAAATGCAATATGAATTCAGTCTTACATGTGTGAGATCTCAATAGATTTTCAGTTCGATTAAATGATACTTTACAATGTTGAGATTGTTGCAGTATGGCTAATGATATTGATGAGAACACACAGTCTAAGCGGAGGAGTTTATACACCACTTAATTTTTCCTGGCTGTTGTGGAATGATTTAATCAACAAATCTATTCTCTCACTTAGGCCAATGGCAGGAAGACAGATACAGTACGTAGAAGCGGTTGTGTTCTCGTACGGCATTCTACTCAATCTTACCAAGCAAATCTGCAGATTATGTGCGTGCTTGTGTCTGTGTCTGGGTGCGGGGCATGGGGGTCACGGATCACTTCCAGCACGTACGCTGGCAACACTTTGCTGAAAGAATCTGTCACCAAGCTCAAATGTCAGAATGTGGCTGCACAAAATAGTTTAAAATCTAAATCTTAACAAATTCTCCCCCCTGTATAAGCTCAAATGGTTCATGCTCAGATAGAAAAACAGGCATTTAAAATGTCATCCAAAGTCATGGTGATCATGATAAAGATGATAGAAGTACTTTTTTTCTCCATTCTCAAATACATTTGGGCATATTACAGCAAAAACACATCTGTCAGCTTTCAGAGGTTGTCAGTGACAATGAACATAGGCATTATTACACCTTACATGAACATCATGACCTTATCTTATTTTTTATAATTTCTTGACATTCTATAGCTCCCCCTGCTGGACAGACATGCATGTCAAAATATGTTTGGGTGGGAATAATGCACTATATACACAGTAAGTAGAAGAGGTTGCGTTCCCGTATGGCCTTCTACTCATTCTTACCAAGTACCCACTTTTGCCCTCAGATGAAATCAAATAAAATGTTATTGGTAGTGTACACATATTTAGCATATGTTATCGCAGGTGCATCAAAATGCTTATGTGTATAGCTCCAAAAGTGCAGTATTCCTAACAATATACCCAAATCCCAAAAATAAAAAGAAGAAATTAAGAAATATCAGAGCGTGCAATGGCATAGCACGGAATGAATACATACATACATACATACATACATACATACATACATACATACATACATACACACACACACACACACACACACACACACACCCACCCACCCGCGGTCAAAAGTTTAGAATATTACTCATTCAAGGGTTTTTCTTTATTTGCACTATTTCTTACATTGTAGAATAAAAGTGAAGACATCAAAACTATGACATATCACATGGAATCATGTAGTAACCAAAAAAGTCTTAAACAAATCAAAATATATTTTATATTTGAGATTCTTCAAATAGACACCCTTGATAACAGCATTGCACACTCTTGGCATTCTCTCAACCAGCTTCACCTGGAATGCTTTTCCATCAGTCTTGAAGGAGTTCCCACATGCTGAGCACTTGTTGGCTGCTTTTCCTTCACTGTGGTCCGACTCATACCAAACCATCTAAATTTGGTTGAGGTTGGAACCACAAATCTCTAATTTGGACTCCAGACCAAAGGACAGATTTCCACCGGTCTAATGTCCATTGCTCGTGTTTCTTGGCCCAAGCAAGTCTCTTATTCTTATTAGTGTCCTTTAGTAGTGGTTTCTTTATAGCAATTCGACCATGAAGGCCTGATTCACACAGTCTATTCTGAACAGTTGATGTTGAGATGTGTCTGTTACTTGAACTCTGTGATGCATTTATTTGGGCTGCAATCTGAGGCTGGTAACTTGAATTAATTTATCCTCTGCAGCAGAGGTATTTCTGGGTCTTCCATTCCTGTGGTGGTCCTATTTGAGAGAATGCCATGAGTGTGCAAAGCTGTCATCAAGGCAAAGGGTGGCTATTTGAACAATCTCAAATATAAAATATATTTTGATTTGTTTAACACGTTTTTGGTTACTACATGATTCCATGTGTTGTCATAGTTTTGATATCTTCACTTTTATTCTATAATGTAAAAAATTGTGCGCAAGGTTATTTTCCTTAAACCACTCAGCCAGGGCCCTCACCTCCTCCCTGTAGTATTTGTCATAGTTGGTAATTAGGCCTACCACTGCGTCGTCAGCAAACTTGATGATTGAGTTGGAGATGTGCGTGGCCACGCAGTCATGGGTTAACAGGGAGTACAGGAGGTAAAAGTTTCACAAGCGTTGTAAAGAATAGCCTTGTTGACACGGCCTCCTAAACCAAAGGACAATGACAAATAGAGAACCCTATTCAATCCTTGATGGAGAATAAAATGTTTTTTAAAAACTCACCAATTGCTTGAGGTGTAATGATGTTAAATTGTATAATTTTTTTCTTCCACAGATGTTTGTGTGTGTCACTAAGACAGACATGACTGTAGTAGCAGTCGTAGCATTAGTGCTTGGAGGTTTCACACAAAAAAAAGTAGGGGACCTATTCATCTGGATTATGTGTCCTGGCCTTGAGATGAATCCTGGGCCAGTACTTGTATAAATGGTAAAGTGATCTCAGAGCCCAGCTCTGGTTTCTCTCCCTCACAGACCTGTCGGCAAAACACGATCCGCCTGGATTTGGGAATAGAGTAAGGGGGAGGCGGGGGCTTATCTGATACTTTCCAAAAAAAGCACCCCCCACACACACACACACACACACACACACACACACACACACACACACACACACACACACACACACACACACACACACACACTCTCTCCCTTCTCTTAATTTTCCTCATTCCCAGCCTAGCAAAGACCGCACATCTGGTAGCACTGTAGGTGTATTGTCCACTGTAGAATAGTGAAGACATCAAAACTCTGAAATCACACATATGGAACCATGTTGTAACCAAAAAGGTGTTAAACAAATCAAAATATATTTTATATTCAAAGTTGCCACACTTTGCCCTGATGACAGCTTTGCACACTCTTGGCATTCTCTCAACCAGCTTCATGAGGTAGTCACCTGGAATGCATTTCAATTAACAGGTGTGCCTTGTTAAAAGTTAATTTGTGGAATTTCTTTCCTTAATGCATTTGAGCCAATCGGTTGTGTTGTGACAAGGTAGGGGTGGTATACAGAAGATAGCTCTATTTGGTAAAAGCAAAGACAAAGCAAAGACCAAGCAATAACAGCTCAAATAAGCAAAGAGAAACAACAGTACATCATTTCTTTAAGAGGTCAGTCAATCTGGAGAATGTCAAGAACTTTGAAAGTTTCTTCAAGTGCAGTCGCAAAAACCATCAAGCGCTATGATGAAACTGGCTCTCATGAGGACCGCCACAGGAAATGAAGACCCTCTGCTGCAGAGGATAAGTTCATTAGAGTTACCTGCCTCAGATTGCAGCCCAAATAAATGCTTCACAGAGTTCAAAATAACAGACACATCTCAACATCAACTGTTCAGAGGAGTCAGGCCTTCATGGTCGAATTGCTGCAAAGAAACCACTACTGAAGGACACCAATAAGAGGAAGAGACTTGCTTGTGCCAAGAAACACGAGCAATGGACATTAGACAGGTGGAAAACTGTCCTTTGGTCTGATGAGTCCAGATGTTAGATTTTTGGTTCCAACTGCTGTGTCTTTGTGAGACACAGAGTAGGTGAATGGATGATCTCCGCATGTGTAGTTCCCACCATGAAGCATGGAGGTGTGATGGTGTTGGGGTGATCAGATGACCTGGTCTCCACAATCACCCAAGCTCAACCCAATTGAGATGGTTTGGGACAGAGTGAAGGAAAAGCAGCCAACAAGTGCTCAGCATATGTGGGAACTCCTTCAAGACTGTAGGAAAAGCATTTGTCATGAAGCTGGTTGAGAGAATGCCAAGAGTTTGCAAAGCTGTCATCAAGGCAAAGGGTGGCAACTTCGAAGAATCTCAAATATAAAATATATTTTTTGGTTACTACATGATTCCATATGTGTTATTTCATAGTTTTGTTGTCTTCACTATTTGTAAAAATAAAGACAAACACTGCAATGAGTAGGTGTGTCCAAACTTTTGACTGGTACTGTACGTAGAACTGTGCCCATACGCTGTTATTTCTGAGAAATTGGTTGTGGAAGAAGATAAAGCTAACCATGGAAAAATCATGTTTGAGATTATTTTAACGATCATATAAAATAAGTTGTCTGATTGAATTTACTTTTGAGGATTAGTATCATATGTGTGAGCGAAGGTGCTATTTAAAATGTAGTCATGGATGCCCCTGCATGAGGAATTTGGCAACTGCAGACAGATGACACAAAGGTTTAGTGGAGCTTAATGAGACAAAGCTGTTCAGCCTCCCAAAATCTTTGACTTGGCATCCCAAAGGTCACAATTTTACCTCGGGCAAGTTGAATTCTAAATAAGAAAATAAATTAAGTAAGAAGAGCCTTTCCTTTTTGAACATTTATTCCACACACCTGAACCTAGTAGACTGCTAGTGCTAGTGAAGAACATCTTGATCATGATGAATGTACAATACCACCCAGCGACACACTGTTGAACGGAGTGAAGTTGTATCTAAAACAAAAAGGTACCAATACTGAGTTGGGTTCTTAATGACAAAGAGCCGCAGCACCAGATGTCAGACCACTGCTCAAGAGCCTCATCAACACCCACAGCCCCCATGACATTTCCTGATTTCTGCCTTGCCATCTGCCTTTCAGCTCCTCAGATTTGACACCTGATAAAGCCTCATAATAATACAGTTTAAACTGGAGGTTGCTATAAATAAGATAAACATGTTCTAAGTTCAGTCTGGGTGTGCTTAATGAAAACAGCAGGCAGTCCTCAGCCAGTCCACACTGGTCCGATAATGAGCTGGCAATGTGAGGAGTTGGAGCTGGTCAATTCACAGCCTAGACACCCACTAGAGCTCCTCTACACCAAGGATCATCAACTAGATTCAGCCGCGGGACAATTTTATTTTGAGCAGATGGTTAGGGCACCGGAACATAATTACAAATAATTTGTAGACTGCACATTTCCTGCAAGAAGCCTAAACAAATATAATATTTGGGTAGCTCTTTATTTGACACCCAGCATCATAACACGTTTTGACACGACCATCAACAAGTCCAGAACGGACTATGGGAGGAGCACAGTACTACATAGAGCCGTGACTACATGGAACTCTCAGGTAACTGATGCAAGCAGTAGAATCAGATTTTTTAAAATGCACCTTATGGAACACCGGGGACTGTGATGAGACACACACAAAGGTACAGACACATGCATAAACATACTTTTGACAAGTAGGCTATGGTTTAATAGAATGTTTGCCTTATGTGGTAGGTTTTGTGGGCTTTGACACTTATGTTGTCATAACCAGCCATAAAATAATGCAATATATGTCACAATAGTTCTAAATATATGTAATGACAGTGTTATGACCATATTATGACAGGTTGTCAGCTGTTATGATATTATGACATGGTTATGACTGTCATAATGTGTTATGACACTAGGTGTAAAGTGCTACCCAATGACTAAAACATAATTTCAAACCTTGCTTACATTTGTATACAATCACATACTGTATAGATCTCTATTATGTGTGGGAATACCTTGGGGGAAACATTTCCAACATTAAAATCACTTGGAGAGAGCGAGAGATTTCAATACTACATAAAGTGCTTTTTTTTGTGTGTTCGACAGGTTGTGGAGTTGATCTCGAGTGCCATTGGTGACTTGGTGCAGGGAATCTACCATGAGATGCACAACAGTTTGGAGGTAAGACAATTTCCATACCACTACCAGGGACACCCTCACCAGCTACAGTATAGCTAGTTACAAGTAGTTAGTTAGCTGTAAACTCACCTAAACAAACTGCGCTATCAATTTAAGAGTCTACAATCTCACCTTGTTCAACCTGCAGATCGATGTGCCTAACAGAGTGGAGTCTTAACATTCACAACAGCAAATATACTTCAAGGAGTAAACAGAAGTCTAAAACCCAACATTAGCACGAATGTCATCAACAAGAAGAAAAAACGTTACAAATATTTTCTGAGATGTGAGATAATTAACTTGCTATCTGTAATATCGAATAGCTTTGGAATCGTGACTTGATGTACTTTCGAGGAACATAGGCACCTTTCCTCAACATATACACTGACTTTGAGAAGGGATTACGTGACGTAGGATGACAACGTGAATGCGATTAATCGGGTCAGTCTGCTGGGTGGGGTGTTATATGTTCCTTCATTCATTGGATTCCTGTCTCCTTTCTATAATACCTCTGGCAACGCACCAGAGGCAGACAAATATGAAAAATGTGCTAGACCCTCCGTTAAATTACATATTGAAATCAATACGGACAGTATTGAAATCTGACGCCAATAACTCAGAGACACATGAAAACATGAAATTACCCAGGGAATCGAGATGCACAAAAACAATATAAAAAACAATGTGTGAACCTTTCGTTTAAGTATCTGTCATATGTAATCACACCAAACATCATACTAGTTTGAGTGTCTAATTTAGATGTACTATGTTAAGTCTGTTCTGTGAGACCAGGCTGCCAGAAAGGTACATTAGCAGGCCACTCACATTATGTATTTTGTCAGGATGTAGCCCAGTGTTAAGATTGGCATATAGGAAAATCTCCTTTCCAACTTCCCGCCCGTTCCTAATGCTATAGGCTATTTTACATTCAGCAAGCAAGAGCAATCATGCATCTCTCATCCGATAAGCTATTAGTAGGTTAAAGAAAATAAGTCAAAATAAGAGTCCAACAAGCTTTTGTAGGATAGTTTGGCTTTTCCTGGGACTCCATAATATTTAAGAAGAAAAGCTTTGGCAGAGGCCTCATTTATAACCGTTGTGTGAATGTAACACTAAATATCTGTGTGCACACAAAAATATTACGATTTCTAAACTTGGTGCAGGCCATACTACGCATGTTTCCTGTTATTAATCAGACCTGTTGTGAAAGTGTGCACACGTGAACTAGCATTTATAACTCCACCATAAAAAGCCAATCATTTACCTTTTATGGTGACAATCATTCATCTTTTATGGTGACAATAAAGTATTCAGACCTCTTGACCTTTTTCCCCATATTTTTACGTTACAGCCTTATTCTAAAATGTATTTTTTTTCTTTTCTCATCAATCTATTCACAATAACCCCATAATGACAAAGTGAAAACAGGTTTGTAGTAATGTTTGCAAATGTATTAACAATAAAAAACTGAAATACATTATTTACATAAGTATCAGGCCTTTATGGTAGAGTGGCCAGCCACTCCACAGTAAAAGACACATGACAGGAGTTTGCCAAAAGGCACCTAAAGACTCTCAGACCATGAGAAACAAGATTCTTTTTTTTGTATTAATTGGTTTTTATTTCACCTTTATATAACTAGGTAAGTCAGTTAAGAACAAATTCTTATTTACAATGCCGGCCTCCCCTAACCCGGACGACACGGCCAATTGTGCACCGCCCTATGGGACTCCTGATCACGGCCGGTTGTGATACAGCCCGGGATCGAACCAGGGTCTGCAGTGATGCCTCTAGCACTGAGATGCAGTGCCTTAGACCGCTGTGCCACACAAGAGCCCAATTCTCTGGTCTGATGAAACCAATTTTGAACTCTTTGGCCGGAATGCCATGCGTCACGTATGGAGGAAACATGGCACAATCCCTACGGTGAAGCATGGTGGTGGCAGGATCATGCTATGGGGATGTTTTTCAGAGGCAGGGACTGGGAGACTAGTCAGGATCAAGGGAAAGATGAACGGAGCAAAGTACAGAGAGATCCTTGATGAAAATCTGCTCCAAAGCGCTCAGGACCTCAGACGGGGGCGAAGGTTCACCTTTCAACAGGACAACGACCCTGAGCACACAGCCAAGACAATGCAGGAGTGGCTTTGGTACAAGTCTCTGAATGTCCTTGAGTGGCCCAGCCAGAGCCCGGACTTGAACCCGATTAGACATCTCTGGAGAGAGCTGAAAATAGCTGTGCAGCGACACTCCCCATCCAATCTGACAGAGCTTGAGAGGATCTGCAGAGAAAAATGGGAGAAACTCCCCAAATACAGGTGTGCCAAGCTTGTAGCGTCATACCCAAGTAGATTTGAGGCTGTAATCTCTGCCAAAGGTGCTTCAACAGAGTAAAGTTTGCTTACTGTTTAACTCTGTGTTGTTTTTTGTCGCACTGCTTTGCTTTGTCCTTTGTCTTGGCCAGGTCGCAGTTGTAAATGAGAACTTGTTCTCAACTGACCTACCTGGTTAAATAAAGGTGAAATAAAAAAATAAAAAGGCTCTGAATTTATGTAAATGTTTTAATACATTTGCAATTTTTGGCTTTATCATTATGGGGTATTGTGTGCAGATTGAGGGGGGGGGAAACAATTTAAGCAATTATAGAATAAGGCTGTAACGTAACAAAATGTAGAAAAAGTCAAATGGTCTGAATACTTTCCGAATGCACTGTACTTTGGAAGTATTGGAATTAGGCCAAGAATTAGGAAATAGCAGTGCATGGCATCACACGTCTTTGGAGGGGTTGACAGAATGCTTTCTTTTGCAGTGACATTTGCTGTATCTGACAGTGTCTTAAAGACAAAAATAATTGCACAATTTTGCGGACCTGTAAACAAATCGATTGAATTAAATAATGTTTTGAATTTACTTTTTCCCGAACCTAAATATCCTGCACTGCCTGCGAATTCTGAAACATTGTCTACTTTGATAAAAAAAAAAAATATATTTTTTATTTTATTTCACCTTTATTTAACCAGGTAGGTCAGTTGAGAACAAGTTCTCATTTGCAACTGCGACCTGGCCAAGACAAAGCAAAGCAGTGTGACAAAAAAACAACACAGAGTTACACATTAAACAAACAGTCAAAAACACAATAGAAAATCTATATACAGAGTAGTGGTAGTCTAAACACAAATGCAAAATATCCAATCATCTGTTCACCTGTTAAATTCTACTGTATGTTATAAACTACGCTCCCTTTCAGATGCAAAAACCTGAAATTATAATAGGCACAATGAGAGATGCGCATAGTAATATGTTGTATGGTAACTTCAGGAGTGTATACTCATCATAGCCAGAAAAAATGAGGAATTTAATCAGCAATGGTTATAGATAGATAGATAGATAGATAGATAGATAGATAGATAGATAGATAGATAGATAGATAGATAGATAGATAGATAGATAGATAGATAGATAGATAGGTACTTTATTGATCCCCGGGGGGGAAATTTCATTGTCAAGCAGCTACAACAAAACACAGGGCAGGTGCAAAATGCCACAACGAAAGTACACAAAAGACAGATACACGGTACATGATACATAGAGCAGCAGTATGAAAAAGTATAGAAATACAAGATATCTGGAGTGCAAAAAAAAGCTATAGAAAGACATTGCATAGTATGAGTGGTTGGCTGAATATGTACACTATACATTGGTGGATGTTGGATGGTTAACTATACTATACAGGTCGATGGCAGAGAAATACTTCAGTAGCTAAAAATGCGTATGATATGAGCGAGGGTAATAATTGTTTACTTAATAGACAGACTGGCTAAATGAACAGGTAAGTGAAAATTTTGCATGGTTAAATTAGCTGTACAGTTAGGTATACAGTTATATTTACAGATAAGTGAATACTTGCATGTTTACACAAACTGTACAGGTAAATGACAGGAAGAGATACTTTAATAGCTAAATGTGTGTATGATATCATTTGGGGTAATAATAGTAATTCCCTTAAAATACAGTCCTTAGTGCGCAGGGTTTAATTACAGACAACTGCACGAATTGCACATTCGATATACTAAAAGCAATGAGAAAAGGTGCAACTGGCAGGATACTAATATGCATTCCTGAGTGAATGCCGACGTAGGTTAAGTCCAATAATTACTTACAATATTGCATGTGATATAATATAACAACTGTCCATGAGTATGTATATACAGACCTGTATGAATAAATAGGTCCTGAGTGGATGAGTGCTGACGGACCAGAGTTACTCACGGATGGATGCATAATTGTTAAACTAGGTCCTAGCACCCCAAAAGTTCCAGATCTATGTTGTCGACGGCACGGCACCCCGGTGAGGCATTATATAGTCTAATAGCCGCCGGCAGGAAGGACCTCCTGTAGCGCTCTCTGGCACACCGTGGTGGGATCAGTCTGTGACTGAAAGTGCTCCTCTGCGTCATAACCATAGCGTGCAGAGGGTGGGTGACGTTGTCCATGATGGCCAGCAGTTTGGCCAGGATCCGTCTCTCCGCCTCCTCCTCTAGAGTGTCAAGGCTCATCCCCAGGACAGAGCTAGCCTTCCTGATCAGCTTATTTACCCGAGAAGCATCACCGGCTTTGATGTTTGCTCCCCAGCACACCACTGCAAAAAAGATGGCACTGGCCACCACAGACTGGTAGAAGGTATGCAGTAGTTTACTGCACACGTTGAAGGACCTGAGCCTACTCAGAAAGTAGAGGGCACCGGTGTTACCAGCCCATTCCAGCCTGTTGTCCATATGGACTCCCAGGAACTTGTATGACCCAACCATTTCCACATCCATCCCCTGTATAGGGACTGCAGTCAGTTGTGCCTTGGTTCTCCTGAAGTCCACCACCATCTCCTTTGTTTTGCTAATGTTGAGCTGAAGGTGGTTCTGCTCACACCACAACACAAAGTCACTGATTGTGCTCCTGTACTCCTCCTCCTGCCCACCCCTGATGCACCCTACAATAGCAGAGTCATCCGAGAACTTCTGTAGGTGGCATGTTTCAGAGTTATATCTGAAGTCTGAGGTGTAGAGGGTGAACAGGAAGGGGGACAGGACCGTACCCTGGGGGGCCCCTGTGTTGCTAACTGCCCGTTCTGACACACAGCTCTGTAGTCGCACAAATTGTGGCCTACCGGTCAGGTAGTCCGTGACCCAGGAGACTAAGGGTGCTTCCACTTTCATCCTCCTCATCTTCTCACCCAGTAGCAGGGGCTGAATGGTATTGAAGGCACTGGAGAAGTCAAAAAACATAACCCTCACAGTGCAACCTGCGTTGTCCAGGTGAGAGTAGGCCCTCTGCAGAAGGTAGATGATTGCATCATCCACCCCGATGTTGCGCTGGTATGCAAACTGCAGGGGGTCCATTGATGAACACACCAGGGGTCTGAGGTGAGCGAGGACTAACCTTTCCAGGGTCTTCATGATGTGGGATGTTAGCGCTACAGGTCTGAAGTCATTCAGGACAGTGGGGTGTGCCTTCTTGGGCACTGGGACGAGGCAGGATGTTTTCCACAGCACAGGGACCCTTTCTAGGCTCAGGCTAAGGTTGAAGGGACGCTGGAGTATTCCACACAGTTGGTCAGCACAGACCCTCAGCACCCTTGGGCTGATGCCATCAGGGCCCGTCGCTTTCCACTGGTGTAGTCTCTCCAGCTCTCTCTTCACTTGGTTGGTGGTGAAAGCCAGCCCAGGTGGGGAGGTGGGGGGAAGGGGGGTGTTGAGGATCAGTCCAGGCGAAGCAGGGGCGGAGGTGTGGTCACTGATTGTCTCAGCAGAGGTGCTGTGAGCAAAGTGGGGGTGGGACAGCCGTGAGGGTGTGTGGTCTGGGGAGCTGGAGGGGAGGTGGACAGGGCCAGTATCAAACCTGTTAAAAAATTGGTTCAGCTCATTGGCTCTGTCCTGGGTCCCCTCCGTCTGCCCACTGTTTGACTTTTTGAAGCCAGTGATATTTCTCATACCTTTCCACACCTCTCTCACCTGGCTCTGCCTCAGCTTGTCCTCCATCTTCTCCTTATACACTCTCTTCCCCTCAGCAATCCGCAACTTCAGCTCCCTCTGGACGCATTTCAATTTGTCCTTGTCCCTCTCCTTGAAGGCTCTCTTCTTCTCATTCAGCAGGGCCTTCAGGTCGCTGGTTACCCAGGGTTTTGGGAAACAGCGTACCTTCCTGGTGGGTACAGTGTTGTCTACACAAAAATTAATATAGTCTGTTATGCAGTCAGTGAGTCCATCGATGTCCTCCCCATGAGCCTCACAGAGCACATCCCAGTCTGTTGTTTCAAAACAGTCCTGTAGGGCCTCATTCGCCTCCGGGGACCATCTCCTAATAGTCCTGGTGGTTGCAGGCTGCTGTTGGACCAAAGGCCTGTAGAGTGGGGTGAGGTGGACAAGGTTGTGATCCGATCTACCGAGGGGAGGGAGTGCAGTGGAGTTGTATGCATCCTTCACATTAGCATATAACAAGTCCAGAGTTTTATTATTCCTGGTTGGGCACTTCACGAACTGTTTGAACGTGGGCAGCGTTGAAGAGAGAGATGCATGGTTAAAATCCCCCGAAATGGCAAAGAAAGCACTGGGATGCGCTGTCTGTAACCTCGCGATAACAGAGTGGATGACGTAACACGCTGCGTTTGCGTCAGCAGAGGGCGGGATGTAAACAATAACAGCAATGGCCGCCGTGAATTCCCTCGGCAAATAGTAGGGTCTCAGGCTAACGGCTAACAGTTCAATGTCCGGGCTACAAAACTTTTCCTTAAGAGTAATATGGTTTGGATGACACCATCTGTTGTTAACTAATAAAGCCAGCCCACCACCCTTACTCTTACCGGAAGAGACGCGATCCCTGTCCGCTGTGATGGTCTGGAAACTGTCGATAGTGACGTTCTGTATGGGGATGTTATCGTTCAGCCAAGTCTCAGAAAAAAACATTAGGCTTGTTTCCCGATAAATCCTTTGTCCACGAACAAGTCCCTCCAACTCATCCATCTTGTTATGTAGACACCTCACATTGCCCATAATAATAGATGGTATAGCCGGCTTGTACTTGAACCTCCTCCGCTTTGCCTTACATTTCAATCCCGCCCTACGTCCACGGCGTCGTCTTTTCAATTCGTCCGGAATATCAAACTTTTCCCTGGGGAGCAGCAGCGCTGCGTGGGCTAAATCCAGGAGCTGGGCTCTGTTGTAAACAATAACAGTTGACGACTCCTGTCGACGTTCAGCTGCGAAAACGAACTAAAACAACAATTTATGCACGAACAACGGGAGCTGCTTAACAGGGCGACCACTCAGGGCGGCGCCAAACACATATGATATACAGTACCAGTCAAAAGTTTGGACACCTACTCATTCAAGGGTTTTTCTTTATTTTTACAAATTTCTACATTGTAGAATAATAGTGAATACATCAAAACTATGAAATAACACATGGAATCATGTAGTAACCAAAAAAGTGTTACACAAATCAAAATATATTTGAGATTCTTCGAATTAGCCACCCTTTGCCTTGATGACAGCTTTGCACACTCTTGGCATTCTCTCAACCAGCTTCACCTAGAATGATTTACCAACAGTCTTGAAGGAGTTCCCACATATGCTGAGCACTTGTTGGCTGCTTTTCCTTCACTCTGCGGTCCAACACACCCCAAACCGTCTCAATTGGGTTGAGGTCGCGGAATTGTGGAGGCCAGGTCATCTGATGCAACACTCCATCACTCTCCTTCTTGGTCACTGCCCTGTTGAAAAACAAATTATAGTCACACTAAGCGCAAATCAGATGGGATGGTGTATCGCTGCAGAATGCTGTGGTAGCCATGCTTGTTAAGTGTGCCTTGAATTCTTAATAAATCACTGACCGTGTCACCAGCAAAGCACCATCACACTTCCTCCTCCATGCTTCACGTTGGAAACCACACATGCAGAGATCATCCGTTCACCTACTCTGCGTCTCACAAAGACACACCGGTTGGAACCAAAAATCTCAAATTTGGACTCATCAGACCAAAGGACAGATTTCCACCGATGTAATGTCCATTGCTCGTGTTTCTTGGCCCAAGCAAGTCTCTTCCTCTTATTGGTGTTCTTTAGTAGTGGTTTCTTTGCAGCATTTCGACCATGGCCTGATTCACACAGTCTCCTCTGAACAGTTGATGTTGAAATGTGCCTGTTATTTCAACTCTGTGAAGCATTTATTTGGGCTGCAATTTCTGAGGCTGGTAACTCTAATGAACTTATCCTCTGCAGCAGAGGTAACTATGAGGCTTCCTTTCCTGTGGCGGTCCTCATGAGAGCCAGTTTCACAATAGAGCTTGAGGGTTTTTGCGACTGATTTTCCAGATTGACCTTCATGTCTTAAAGTAATGATGGACTGCCGTTTCTCTTTGCTTATTTGAGCTGTTATTGCCATAATATGGACTTGGTTTTTTACCAAATAGGGCTATATTCTGTATTCCACCCCTACCTTGTCACAACACAACTGATTGGCTCAAACGCATTAAGAAGGAAAGAAAGAAATTCCACAAATTAACTTTTAACAAGGCACACCTGTTAATTGAAATGCATTCCAGGTGACTACCTCATGAAGCTGGCTGAGAGAATGCCAAGAGTGTGCAAAGCTGTCATCAAACCAAAGGGTGGCTACATTGAAGAATCTCAAATATAAAATAACTAATATACTAAGCTAAAATATGGAATTATTTAAAGATTTTCGAGATGGTCTGACAAACAGTGCTATAGCTCGGCCACCGTCCACCACAGATGCGCAAGGCCGACATAGGTGGATGCGGTGGATCGAGATGCAGCCCATGCAAAAAGATATCTCTAGCTTAAAAGGACAGATTTTTGTATTATGTTACTCAGATTGACGCACAGATGTGTTAAGGGTTTTAAACTGCGCTTCGGATTGGATCAAATAGAGCAAAATACTTTAAATAGCTTATCTATTTACTACTGTGAAATGGGTCCAAGTAAATGAAACATGGGACGAATGGTAGCCTATCCTAACTTGTTGTAGGCCTATAGGCTATTTCGCAAATATGAAACCATCACAGTCAGAAAAGGTGAATTTATTCTGCAATGTTCATGGAAATGAAATTTCCCCCCCGGGGGATCAATAAAGTATCTATCTATCTATCTATCTATCTATCTATCTATCTATCTATCTATCTATCTATCTATCTATCTATCTATCTATCTATCTATCTATCTATCTATCTATCTAAATAATGTAAATAGATGCCTATTTCTAATTATTTTAGAATGCAAAGATAAAATAATTGCATCTTAATTAATAATTAATAATTTTTTTGTTATGAATAAGATTGTCATCATATATTCCTGCAAAAGGCTACTACTAGGATAGGCTGAGTACGTAACGTTTGATGTAAACCGCTATTTTCAGGACAATAGCCTGACTGATGACGTCAACATGGTCACGTGGGAGGAGCAGAGGTTCTTGTCCCATGGTGCCTTGCTGGCGAAAAGCTGTCAGGCAGCGATGGAGCTCGCCAAACATGACAAAGATGCCCAAGGACTGGCCTACAAATATGGCAAGCATCTATCACTGGGCCACAAGGCAAGTACTGCATGTTATGTCTCGTGGTTTTCATCTTTATAACAATTCAATAATGATGAGACGGAAGGGGCTTCCGAGTGGCGCAGCGGTCTAAGGTACTGCATCGGAGTGCTACAGGCATCACTACAGACTCTGGTACGATCCCGGGCTGTAACTCAACCGGCCATGATGGGGAGTCCCATAGGGCGGCACACAATTGACCCAGCATCGTCCGGTTTAGGGGAGGGTTTGGCCAGGGCTTTACTTGTCTAATCGCGCTCTAGCGACTCCTTGTGGCTGGCCAGGCGCCTGCAGGCTGATGAGGTGTTTCTTCTGACACATTGGTGCGGCTGGCTTCCGGGTTAAGCGGGCGGGTGTTAAGAAGCACGGTGTGGTAGGTTATGTTTCGGAGGATGCATGTCTCGACCTTTGCCTCCCGAGCCCGTTAGGGAGTTGCAGAGACGAGATTGAAATTGGGGATAGAAAAATAATTTAAATTTTTTATTTTAAATAATGAGACGGAAGACAGGAATCAGTTCAACCATTATCTTGAACAGGGATGGGCAACTTCAAATAAAATGTATTGGTCACATATACACGTGTTTAGCAGATGTTATTGTGGGTGTAACGAAATGCTTGTGCTTCTAGCTCCGACAGTGCAGTAATATCTAACAAGTAATATCCAACAGTTACACAACATGTACCCAAATACACATAAGTAAGGAATTAATTAAGAATGTACATATATGGACGAGCGATGTCAGAGCGGCATTGGACTAGATACAGTAGCATAGTATAGAATACAGTATTTACATATGAGATGAGCGATGCAAGATATGTAAACATAATTAAAGTGACTAAGATACTGTAGAATAGTATATAATACAGTTTGTACATATGAGATGAGTAAAGCAAGATAGGAAAACGTTATTAAAGTGGCTTGTTTTCCATTTCTTAAAGTGGCCAGTGATTTATAATCTATGTCTATAGGCAGCAGCCTCTGATGTGCTAGTGGTGGCTGTTTAACAGTCTGATGGCCTTGAGATAGAGCTGTTTTTCTCTCGGTCCCAGCTTTGATGCACCTGTACTGACCTCGCCTTCTGGATGATAGTGGGGTGAACAGGCAGTGGCTCGGGTGGTTGATGTCCTTGATGATCCTTTTGGCCTTCCTGTGGCATCGGGTGCTGTAGGTGTCCAGGAGGGCGGAAAGTTTTTAAAGGGTGGTGAGGGCCACTCATCATGAGGGTCTGCAGTGGCTCGCGGGTCTGTGTACCCACATCCATACACACACATGCAGTCAGAGCAGGCCCTAGCCTTTTTGGGGCCCTAAGCAAAATTTTTTTGGGGGCCCTCCCTCCCCACCTTGCAATCAAAACATTTTAGCTGCCCCCGTCTTGACAGTGGAGAGTGTTTTTTAAGTTTGAGTTAATTTCCTGCAATTCTACACATTTTGCCATGGGGTGTCAAGAAGATTTAGCAATTGTATTATGAATTTAATGCAACTTACTAATTTTACCATGGGGTGGAAATACATTTGATCTTTTTGTTGAAGGTACTATGCTGCGTACAGACCCCCCTGCGCACTCAATGTTTCGGGGAAACTGAAGTGAACTTATTGCCTGTTTTGTGTTTGATTCTTTATTAAAATATGATGTAACATTGTTGTGTATTTGCTGCTTTTAAAATAAATCATGTAGCTGTTGTGTCTCTAAAATAAATGGTTTCATATGGGCATTTTGTAGCATAGGTTACCGAATTTATGAAAATGTGAAAATATTCAGATCTGGTAAAAGGCCGACATTTGGTTGTTTCAATAAAAAAAAAAGGACTGTCGCATGACAATAGAAATGGAGGAAGTGTGATTTTAGAGACACAAAGTAACAATAGCCTCTGATTAAAGGGACCAGAGGCCATCTGTTACTAAGCTCTCACCACCATTATTATTTACATAATTCAAATTCACCATCATTTTGTTTATAAGCCCACTAGGCTACTCATTTTTTACATTAAATGTTCTGTATAATAGAAAGGAAAATGCTGTTGGGTGTTTACGCAATAGCCTATCCTACACAATTGCACACAGTAGCCTACTGTACCTCTGTGTCCAATCCGATACACAGAAACATATGAAAACATTAACTCATTACCTTGATGCTTTCTTTGTTAAATCTTCTAGACCCTGCTGTAAATCAAGCAGACAATAGCAGATAATCAACATAAATGTAGGAGTATTGGATTGGATCCAACATGGATCACATCTTTTTTTATTGAACCTTTATTTAACTAGGCAAGTCAGTTAAGGCCAGGCACTACAGGCAAAAATAGTGCTTTTTCTTACATCTGTACATTTTCAGATTTTGGGATATTTTGCAACTATAACTTCCATACTTTAATAAAATGTACAAATACATCGGCATTAATGTATATAAAGACTTTATTTGTAGCATTTTATCCCGACTCCGTCAACTAAACCAACCATACATTTTGTTCTTGTTCGCATGTTTCATGTAGAACTTCAACCACTACTCTCCATGTTGAATCATTCAAAAGCTTTTTTTCTGGAGCATACCGTTAGCTAGTCCATACATGGCTATATCCTTTGTAGACGTAGTGCTTTGTGCTGAAAGATGAGTAATTACCTGGCATCCGATTGGCTACTGGCATTTAAAGGCCCTTTCCCGCAACCTGATTGGTTAAAATGCCTCACGTGCCGCGAGCACTTCCATGTTTGAAAATATCTCCAGCAAAGAATCCACTTAAAGAGACAGAAAATGAGAATCTCAAAGAATATACCTACAGTATGTGAATAAAATATGCGATCTCAGTTAGCCAATGCGAGAAAAGCAGTGAATTAATGAAAAAACTTGCTTGATCAGCAGATCGAAGCAGTACAGGTAACTAGAGGAGGAAAAGGATGCAGCCAGCGCGTCGAGACGCAAATTAGTTGAGATGAAGATGACAGCTATCAGACGGAAGCCAGCCAGCCAGCCAGCCAACAGTGGCTTTTATTCCACATGTCACAAATAGACCAACGTGTACACTGGACTGAAAATCACCATAGACCCCACCAACCAGGGATTCTGTAATTTTGTCATGATAGAATGGGCACACTGTGAATGTGATCGTGAGGAGTGTTTACACTTCCTGCAGGAGTGCTCCAGGGGAGATGTGGCATTTGATAAAAATGTGAGGATGGTTCTTCCAGCCCACAAACTTGGACGTGGTTATGCAGCTCTAAAGAAAATAAGCAAAGTCCTTCCTTCCTTGCGGTCTCAGCTCATATCAGAGTGTAGCCCATTATTGTCAGGTGACTTGCTGTGTATAAATAATATTTATTACCTTGCTCCAGCAAATGTATTCAAAGTGAATAAAACACAGTGATAGGAAAACATAACTATACAATGGGACTGTCACATAGGCCTACAGTGTCATAGGGCTGTAGACTACTGTGATTACTGAAAAATGTGCTTTACATAAAGTAAATACAGTTGAAGTCCTAGTAAATAATCCTAGTAAATATTTATTTATATATTTTTATACATACCGGGTGAACCTCTATAAATTACAGCACTTTTTGTACATAGTCCCCTCATTTTAGGGGACCAAATATCATACCCAAGACAACCTAACCTCTCACTATTACAATAAGAGGGGAGGTTAGCATATACAGTAGAAGTCCGAAGTTTACATACACCTTAGCCAAACCCACAATTCCTGACATTTAATCCTAGTAAAAATTCCCTCTCTTAGGTCAGTTAGAATCACCACTTTATTTTAAGAATGTGAATTGTCATAATAGTAGAGTGATTTATTTCAGCTTTTAGCAAAGCACCCCCACATGATGCTGCACCCCCGTGCTTCACGGTTGGGATGGTGTTCTTCGGCTTGCAAGCCTCCCCCTTTTTCCTCCAAACATAACAATGGTCTTTATGGCCAAACAGTTCTATTTTTGTTTCATCAGACCAGAGGACATTTCTCCAAAAAGTAAGATCTTTGTCCCCATGTGCAGTTGCAAACCAGTCTGGCTTTTTTTTATGGCGGCTTTGGAGCAGTGGCTTCTTCCTTGCTGAGCGGCCTTTCAGGTTATGTCGATATAGGACTCGTTTTACTGTGGATATAGATAATTTTGTACCGGTTTCCTCCAGCATCTTCACAAGGTCCTTTGTTGTTCTGGGATTGATTTGCACTTTTCACACCAAAGTACGTTCATCTCTAGGAGACAGAATGCGTCTCCTTCCTGAGCGGTATGACTGCTGTGTGGTCTTATGGTGTTTATACTTGCGTACTATTATTTGTACAGATTAATGTGGTACCTTCAGGCGTTTGGAAATTGCTCCCAAGGATGAACCAGATTTGTGGAGGTCTACAATTTGTTCTCTGAGGTCTTGGCTGATTTCTTTTGATTTTCCCATGATATCGAGCAAAGAGGCACTGAGTTTGAAGGTAGGGCTTGAAATACATCCACAGGTACACCTCCAATTGACTCAAATGATGTCAATTAGCCTATCAGAAGCTTCTAAAACCATGACATCATTTTCTGGAATTTTCCAAGCTGTTTAAAGGCACAGTCAACTTAGTGTATGTAAACTTCTGACCCACTGGAATTGTGATATAGTGAATTATAAGTGAAATAATCTGTCTGTAAACAATGTTTCATGCACAAAGTAGATGTCCTAACCGACTTGCCTTAAACTATAGTTTAACATGAAATCTATGGAGTGGTTGAAAAATGTGTTTTAATTACTTCAACCTAAGTGTATGTAAACTTCCGACTTCAACTGTACATGCTGAAATGTTAATATTTATATAGTGCTGATATTTAGTCCTGCAGTTATGACTGTAATGTCGACAGACATAAGTACTTTCCCCCCCCACTTAAATTGCAGAGATTCCGAGAGGGCTACAGTCAATGGAGAGTGCTGCAAAGCTAATTAGAAGAGCATACGCAGATATAGACCCAGACATAGCAGAGTTGCTGAAGGAGGATGGTACTTGGCACACTGGCCTTAACAAATTCTTATTTACAATGCCGGCCTACACCGGTCAAACTCTGACGACGTTGGGCCAATTGTGCGCCGCCCTATGGGACTCCCAATCACGGCCGGTTGTGATACAGTCTGGATTCGAACTAGGTTGTCTGTAGTGACGCCTCTAGCACTGAGATGCAGTGTCTATGACCACTGCGCCACTTGGAAGCCCTTAATCTGCCTTCACTGGCGCAACAAACAAGATTTTGGATACATAATTTTGGGTTTGTGTGCCCATGAAAACTGTTTTCACGGCGTAGGCTAAAATATCAATATGAGCATTTGATAAAGAGGTGCTGCCGTTTATTAGCGCACCATCTCATAGACTCCGCAAGATTTTTGGCCGACTGATGGCTCACTGATGGCCCAGATAAGGGGTCGATGGGTTTCTTATCATGACTGATTCGAATTAAGCTTCCAGAACATTCACACCTAGCCTTCCGGTCAATCAGCTCACAGTCGTCTGGACACTTTGCTATGTGCAGTGCAGGTCAGTCATATTTCCGTCTCCTTGGCCTATGATGAGTTGCTCTTTTTTTATATATATATATATAAAAAAAGAGCAACTCATCATAGGCCAAGTTTTATTATATTGACAATCAAATTCTATAGAGCAAATTGAAAGATAATTAATTATTACAAGGTTGAAATAACTTTTCTTTACATGTGCAAATGTTTTATATATTCATTCATGTATTAACGGTAGCTAACGCACTTCTGTAAATCACACTGTTCTGTACAATTTACCTTATTTTAGCGCCCAAAAAAAGTAATACTTCCAGGTCAACTGTAATATGAATACCATTGTAAATCACAATTTGTCCCCTTTCCAGCAAAATCAATGAAGAGACCTTCATGCTGCCCATCTATGCATGATTGAACAAGGCAATGAGCTCCGTCGGGTCTTTTTAAAAATGGCGGGTGTGGAAGCGAAACCTACTGTGTGATAGTGAAAGGGGAAGATCTGCCATGTGGGGAAACTGATTTGTTCACCCGATCTGTCCAACTTATCACCTCTAAAATGTAAATAAAACAATACATTTATAAAGTTTATATAATGTGCCATTACATACCCCCTTCCCGCAGGAGGTATTTTGCCTTTTGGTAGGCCGTCATTGTAAATAAGAATTTGTTCTTAACTAACTTGCCTAGTTAAATAAAAAATACCTATTTGAAGGTTTGTGTCAAAATTGAATCAGGTTTTTAGGGCAGCGCTAAAGTTATCTTCAGAAGTTATTTTATTTTATTTAACCTTTATTTAACTAGGCAAGTCACTTAAGAACAAATTCTTATTTACAATGACGGCCTACCTACAGGGACAGCCATAGTAGTATGTAGCAAATTAGTGCCTTGCTCAAGGACACATCGACAGGTTTTCACCTTGTCGGCTCGGGGATTCGATAAGGATTCGATCGGTTACTGGCCCAACGCTCTGACCACTAGGCTACCTGCTGCCCCTCAAAAGCGGCTGTCTCAGTTGTGCAAATTTGTACAGAATGGGGTTAGTCACTGTTGGTAGGCTTATGCCAATGGATTTTGAAGTTATTCTCACCTTCCCTGTTTTTTATTCTGTCTAAAAGGAATGCAACATTTTTATTTTGTTTATTTTATACAGTATTCTGCCCATATACAGTGGGGAGAACAAGTATTTGATACACTGCCAATTTTGCAGGTTTTCCTACTTACAAAGCATGTAGAGGTCTAATTTTGACATTGTATGATTTTTAAATCATTAATTTGCATTTTATTGCATGACATTAGTATTTGATCACCTACCAACCAGTAACAATTCCGGCTCTCACAGACCTGTTAGTTTTTCTTTAAGAAGCCCTCCTGTTCTCCACTCATTACCTGTATTAACTGCACCTGTTTGAACTCGTTACCTGTATAAAAGACACCTGTCCACACACTCAATCAAACAGACTCCAACCTCTCCACAATGGCCAAGACCAGAGAGCTGTGTAAGGACATCAGGGATAAAATTGTAGACCTACACAAGGCTGGGATGGGCTACAGGACAATAGGCAGGCAGCTTGGTGAGAAGGCAACAACTTAGCGCAATTATTAGAAAATGGAAGAAGTTCAAGATGACGGTCAATCTCCCTCGGTCTGGGGCACCATGCAAGATCTCACCTCGTGGGGCATCAATGATCATGAGGAAGGTGAGGGATCAGCCCAGAACTACACGGCAGGACCTGGTCAATGACCTGAAGAGAGCTGGGACCATAGTATCAAAGAAAACCATTAGTAACACACTACGCCGTCATGGATTAAAATCCTGCAGCGCACGCAAGGTCCCCCTGCTCAAGCCAACGCATGTCCAGGCCCGTCTGAAGTTTGCCAATGACCATCTGGATGATCCAGAGGAGGAATGGGAGAAGGTCATGTGGTCTGATGAGAGAAAAATAGAGCTCCACTAAACTCCACTCGCCGTGTTTGGAGGAAGAAGAAGGATGAGTACAACCCCAAGAAGACCATCCCAACCGTGAAGCATGGAGGTGGAAACATCATTCTTTGGGGATGCTTTTCTGCAAAGGGGACAGGACGACTGCACCGTATTGAGGGGAGGATGGATGGGGCCATGTATCGCGAGATCTTGGCCAACAACCTCCTTCCCTCAGTAAGAGCATTGAAGATGGGTTGTGTCTGGGTCTTCCAGCATGACAATGACCCGAAACACACAGCCAGGGCAACTAAGGAGTGGCTCCGTAAAAAGCATCTCAAGGTCCTGGAGTGGCCTAGCCAGTCTCCAGACCTGAACCCAATAGAAAATCTTTGGAGGGAGCTGAAAGTCCCGAAACCTGAAGGATCTGTATGGAGGAGTGGGCCAAAATCCCTGCTGCAGTGTGTGTAAACCTGGTCAAGAACTACAGGAAACGTATGATCTCTGTAATTGCAAACAAAGGTTTCTGTACCAAATATTAAGTTCTGCTTTTCTGATGTATCAAATACTTATGTCATGCAATAAAATGCAAATTAATTACTTAAAAATCATACAATGTGATTTTCTGGATTTTTGTTTTAGATTCCATCACTCACAGTTGAAGAGTACCTATGATAAAAATGACAGACTTCTACATGCTTTGTAAGTGGGAAAACCTGCAAAATCGGCAGTGTATCAAATACTTGTTCTCCCCACTGTAATTGTTTTTATTTTATTTTAGGGCATAAGCGAACCAATATATGAGAGCCGGCGAAAGAGTCGCCGACGAAAGGAGTTTGCTTCTGCTGCAGCCTTCGCTGTAAAATACAACTTGTTGCGCCGGTGCTTTGCACACTTGGACTAAGAGTGACTAACAAAATCAACGGTGGCCCCCTGGTCGGTAATTCGACCAATTACCGCAATTTGAGATAGCTGGCCGCTAAACTAACTTTAACTCTATCGCTGGTTTTCATGGTACGGGGCAAGGCCCCTTAGTTCCAGTGAAGGGAAATCTTAACACTAAAGCATACAATGTCATTCTAGGCTATTCTGTTCTTCCAACTTTGTGGCAACAGTTTGGGGAAGGCCCTTTCCTTTTTCAGCATGAAAATGCCCCCGTTCACAAAGCGAGGTCCATACAGAAATGGTTTGCCGAGATCAGTGTGAAAGAACCTGACTGGGCTGCACAGTGGCCTGACCGCACCTTTGGGATGAATTGGAACGCCGACTGCAAGCCAGGCCTAATCGGCCAACATCAGTCCCTGACCTCACTAATGCTCTTGTGGCTGAATGGAAGTAAGTCCCTGCAGCAATGTTCCAACCTCTAGCGGAATGAAGAGTGGAGGCTGTTGTAAGAGCAAAGTGGGGACCAACTCCATATTAATGCCCATGATTTTGAAATTAGATGTTCGATGAGCAGGTGTCCTCATGCTTTTTGTCATGTAGTGTATGTCCTTACGAACTCGTAGTCCTTCAATCTCTAAGGTCGCATCCAAGTTCTGGAGATGGTCCTCTTCGTCTTTCCCAGTAACAAGGTGTCATCCAGGTAGCATTGTACTCCTGGCCTGGTCTTATCCTTCTCCCTCTAGAACAGCGCTGGCGCACTTGTGATTCCAAAAGGTAGATGACAGTCCCTGAAGAGTCCCTGAAGAGACCGTGTCACGACGGTCAGAAGCTCCTTTTGACTTTTCTGAACGTTAGACCCCGGCTAAGCCTATGAAAAGGTTGTGTTTGTGAGTTAGCGGATACTACTTAGTTTACAACACAGGGTTAACAGTAACGTTAAAGTCTCCACATATCCTAATTCCACCATCTTTTTTAAGGACCGTTACAATGGGTGTTGCCCATTCACTCACGCTGACCGGCTCCAGTGCTTTGTTCTTGACTAGAGTGGCCAAGTCAGCCTCGACTTTTGGTCTTATAGCATAAGGTACAGGGCATGCTTTCAGAAACTTTGGTTTACTGTCTAGCTTAATGCTAACCTTCACTGTAATGTATTTCATGCTACACAGCTCTCCATTAAAGACTTTCCCATGTTTCTTTGAGATGACGGGTAGGTCTGTCTCCATTTGTCATTGTACACACGGATGGCCAGTTCAGTGTGATTTTCTCTAAACACAAACATCCCAGTAGTGATGGATAGTCTCCTTTCACGATGTAGTGGCAGCTTTTCACTTTGTCCGTTTAACTGAACTGTGACATCAGTGATGCCTCTTACGGTGACACAATGTGTTCTGGCTGAAGTGGAAAGTGTTTGTGTCTTTTTGTAGACTGGGTCTGACACAAGATACAGCCTGTATCAATCTCCATACGCACTGGCTGCTCCTCTAACAAGGGAGAGACATAGTAGCTGTGCGGCCCCACAGAAACAGTCAGTACATTCAGTGTGACTTCCTCGTCTGAGTCACTCACCTCAGTGTTCTGCTCAACAGCGTGAACATGTCTCTTTTTCTTTTGTTGGAATGTCTCGTTCTTGTTTCCAGTATTTGGAGTTTTCTCTGAGCTCTTTGTTTCTGCAAGCTGTTTCAATGTGGCCCTTCTAACCACAGGCTCGGCAATACATGTCCTTATACCCGCATGTAGACGCCTGATGTCCCGCTTTGCCACAGCGGAAGCATCTGCCTTGATTTCCCTGTCTCTGATTTTTAGTTGCAACGCTGCACTTTTCTCGATGAACTTAACTGCTGAGCCTCTTGTCCTTTGCCAAGGTCAGATTAGTCTCTTTTGTGTAGCTTCACTCCATAGCCCACATACTATGTTGCTAATGGTGTCATTAAACTCAGTGCTCTGGTCGTTTCTTTAACTCAGCAGCAAACATTATCACTGATTTCTCTCCCTGATTTCTTCTGTGGAACCTAAACTTTTCAGAAATAACTAGTGGTTTTGGTGAAAAGTGTCCTTTTCAGTATTTTCACAATATCCCCATATGTCTTATTACCTGGCCTGTGTGTCTGTAGCTCACTGCGTAGTCAATTAAATGTCTTTAGCCCCATTAAACCCAAAAAATGTAGCCACAATTTTGTCCTCATCAATGTCATTTGCAAGAACTAAATATTCAAAACGTTCTGTATATGAGCTCCGCTGCTCAATACTTTCAGCAACCTGTCCAATGTTTACAACAATTCCAGCCATTTTTAATTTCTCAATTGACTCCTTATTGTCACGCACTTCAATATTGTCCTCAACCACTGCAACATTTTCCTGTCACATGATCTTCATCCACTTCACTCATTGACGTTTCATCCTTAATTTCCCCAAAGTTCTTCCTCACATGTCCTTTCCTTTACTCAATGTATATTCCTCCTTTTTTTAATCACTTTGTTTTCTTGTCTGACGTCCGTCTCAAATACTTTTCTGCCTTCCATGATGATGCAAACTATCTCTCTTAGATAGCTCGACTATGCACTTGCCTCTGCTAGTAATACACTGTGCCTACATTAGCTTAGACTGTACCACAGAAAATAAGTTTAAAACGTGTAAAAACCGACTTCTTCTGGACAGTATAGTTCTCGTAGGTTCAGACTCGTTGCCTATCTTTTGTTATTTCTCGTGGATTTCATAACCATGTCTTTATAACAATTCAATAATAATGAGACAGGAGACAGGAATCAATTCAACAATTTATCTAGAACGTGCTCGGTCTCAACACATAAACCCCCATGATGCTATGTGGCACAACCCCAATACACCACACTGCAGGAAACCTGATTGGCTTTGCTGAAAAGTAAAGAATCGTGCTGCTTTCCTTTTAATTCTTCCTGAAATGTGAAAATGCGAGTGAAAAGGGCATAATAGTACAGCTGATTCAACTCATCATCAAGCTTTGATTATTTTAATCAGCTGGGTAGTACTAGGGCAAAAAACAAAACGTGCGGTTGAACCTTGAGGTTTGTTTGAACCTTGAGGTCCCCGGGACCAAGTTTGGGAAACGCTGTAGTTGGTGAGATGTGACATGTAAGGATCATGATTAGGCTGTCATGATTGACTAATGCTGTAATTTCCCACTCTTTAGTTGAACTCTGACCTGCAGCCATTTGTGAAGAGCAGTTCAGCAGACCCAGTAACCTTCAGTTTGAACTCTGCCCCTGTGGTTTTCCACCGGCAGATTGTGGGGCAGGAGAGATGGCGTCATCAGCTGCAACAGGTACTGAACCACTTATCCCATGCCATTTACTTTTTCCTGACAGTTTAATTGGTATATATAACCACAAGTTAAAGATGTACACTGAGTGTACAAAACATTATGAATACCTTCCTAATATTGAGTTACACCCCCCTTTGCCCTCAGAACAGCCTCAATTCATCGGGGCATGGACTCTACAAGGTGTCGAAAGTGTTCCACAGGGATGCTGGCCCTTATTGTCTATAATGCTTCCCACAGTTTGTCAAGTTGGCTGGAGGTCCTTTGGGTGGTGGACCATTCTTGATACACACGGGAAAAACTGTTGAGTGTGAAAAACCCAGCAGCGTTGCAGTTCTTGACACAAACCAGTGTGACTGGCACCTACTACCATACCCCCTTCAAAGGCACTTAAATCTTTTGTCTTGCCCATTCACCCTCTGAATGGTACACATACACAATCCATGTAGTGAATTTAACAAGTGACATCATTAAGGGATCATAGCTTTCACATGGTCAGTTTGTCATGGAGAGAGCATGTTTTTTTACACTCAGTGTATACTTACTTTAAATAATGTCTTTCCCTTTTTCTCGCTCTGTGAACAGGCAAAAACTATTGGAACTATTGACTATACAAAGGTAAGCTGGGTGGATGTACATACATACAATTAATGTTTATTATTGTGGTATGGTAGCAAGGTGGGTTGCAAGACTGTCAAAGATGCTTAGAAAGGGTTGATATCCACTCTAACCAATGGGAAGTTTGAAATTTCCTTCCCAAAGTCAGTTGGAGGGAAAGGAGGGGACAGACGGAGCGCAGGAAGAAACAACAGAGGCGGGGGGATCTCTGGTCACATCTGAAACCAGATCGTGGGGGATTAGGTACCTAGGACTATTTGTGGAGGAGACAGAGAGACTGAGACAGTGGCATTGTCAGATAATCTCCTTCATGAGGACATGAGGGGGGATATGGGGAGAATGTATCCTCCTAACTGCACCCCAGTTATTGTAGTTACTAAAGCTTCCATTTCCATATAGATTAGTACTTAGAATAGAATACATTTTGTCCTGCTTGCCTGGGCTTTACTCTGAAATGTATATTGTGTCAAACACTAGGTGTGCCCTGTGCACTGCTTAATCTTAAATTTAATGCAGTCTGAAACCACGGAGAAAGTCTGTCAGACCATATTTTGGAAATATCTGCCACCTGTTGTTCGACATAGGACAATAAAGTGGTGGACAGAGAAGGACAGGGCCTTTCTGAGAAGTAGTGGAGTGTGGAGGAGACCCTTGGAGTGTGCTGTGTCCCTGTTTCGAAACTGACGAGCGTGCACACACATTAGCGCATTGGAGCAACGCTCCCTGCCTGCTGTTTATTTTTTTTAAGCGAAGGCCCACAGGGGCTTTTCGGTCCCAGAATTTATTAGGTAGAACGCCCTGAGCAAAAAAGATGTCATGACAGAGCTAGAGCAGCAGGAGGGAAAGACACCTAAGATTACTCAGTGTGTCTGGGAGGGGGGTTCCAATGACCAATGTACAGTTTTGTCATGACCGCTGCACGTTCCATCCTCCGCATTCACAATAGGCTGCTCATTTCAACATTTGCTTACATAAATAAATGCTCCCAAGTGGTGCGGTGGTCTAAGACACTGCATCTCAGTGCTAGAAGTGTCACTACAGACAACCTGGTTCGAATACAGACTGTATCTCAACCTGCCGCAATTGGCCCAGCGTTGTCCGAGTTTGGCCGGTGTAGGCCGTCATTGTAAATAAGAATTTGTTCTTAACTGACTTGCCTAGTTAAATAAAGGTTACATTTTAAAAAATAACAATGTCTTATGGTCTCTTCCTGGAACAGCTGTGGTCTACGATCAAGTTGGAGGAAGGTGTCACCTCAACAATGGACCTGTGCCGTTACCACGGCAACAAAGCTCTGGAGTCCATCCAGTGTTTCCCTTCCTCTGAGGCACGCTCAGCCTTGGAGAACATCGCTAGCACTGTCACAAAGTTCTGACCCCCCTATTACCCTGTGGCCTCAGCACAAATTGCACAATCAATTGATGCTCAAACACATACACAAAAGGAAAAACACCTTTGTTCTAGCAGAACACTCGCAATGACCCTTCCCCTCAGTCCTATAGACGTTTATCAGAAATTAAACTACAGATTGCACCTTTTAAAACTAAATGTATCTGTTTGCTATTAAAACAGTTCACATCCAGTCATCTGTTGAGTTATTTTATTATATTTGCTACTTTACTACTATTATTACTTTGCTATGTCACTGTGCAACAGCAAAATAAAATGTAGGTGGGAAAAATGTCATGAAGCTTTCCTTGGCCCTGTCACGAGAAGCACACTTGAAGCTCCACAAGCAGTAATTATTAATGAGGCTCATTCCCGTGACCTGCAGCAAATGGACAGGAAATGCAAGGGTATTGATTGGGCCGCTGTACGCTGCGGGCTGGCGCCAGGGTGGTGGCCTGTGGTTTCCCAGGCACTCTCGGTGGGGACAGCCAAGGTGTGAAACTTGGTGGAGGAGCGTCATTACTACCACCAGTGTCTGTCTGTCACATGCAGCCCGGCCTGAAGGGCACGCGGCTCAGGGGAAGGAAGGGGAAAGGACAAGGACGGAGAGGCTGATCCAGGAATGCAGAGGGCATTTCAAATTCAAATTTGGATCTTAGTGGATGGTAGTTTGAGTCCGCTCCTGCTATGTTTCTGGCTCGGTTAGGTTCCTTCATTCAGTAGGAACTGTGTACAAAGGCAAGCCTCTGGCCATTGATTAAATATTCATCCATGTTGTGAGCAGATGGAAAAGAAACATGGGAAGTTAAAGGTACCTGCTTTATTATAACTAAGAACATTTTTGACTGAGAACATTTACCTGTCCTTGAGATCCTTGCCACAGGGCTACAGGGCCTGAATTACATGTGTGGATCTCTAGTTAAAATTGGGTCCTTACAGATTAGTGATAACTTCAAGTCAGGGAGGAAGGAAGGTTGCCTTTTAGAAGCCACAGCTCCATGTACAGTATCATACATCTGAAACCCAAGACTCTGGTATTGTTCATAGAGATTATTTTTGTGGTTTGCCATCTGTCGTACCCAGACTGCTCGGTTGTCAAGAGGGCTGAATTTACACAAATGTTGTGGAGGGGGCAGCAGGCATCAGCTACCCCCCGTGGGTTGGTGTCTGTGTGTTGTAATTACAGATGGGGAGCAGTGGCGAGCTAGCCAGCGCAGCAAAACATATTCCATTACAGCATCCCCACATCATGCTCCTACAGACAGAGGACAATACGACTTCAAAGTCCACAAAACTGAGACTTCAGACTTCAATGAGTGTGTCTTCGAGGGGCAGAATCCCCATATGCCACTCAAATGAAGATGAGTACTCTGTGGCCTTGTCTGCTAATGTTACAGCATATTTGAAGGAAACCTCGCTGACAGGAGGGGGGGTATCCATTCGTTCATTCATTGGTTTGGCTGCATTCTAGACCAAATGATAACTGAAGACCTAGGCTACCCCTTTGCCTTGCATTTACCATTTTATTTTGTGTGCATTGAAAACATGAAGCGTAAAAAGAAATCCGATGCATAATAGTGCCGTGGGATATTAGACTTTTAATTAGTCTTTTTACAAATGACCTCTCCGTGAACACCTGTTAATACGATCACATAGCTGACTGATGGATGAAACCACTCAGCGCAATAGGAACAATATGCTGTTCTCTCTTCAACAGAAATGAGCATATTGTCCAAAAATTGCATTTTAACGAGCACTTCTCAGTGTTCAGTGCAGAATCCCAGCCCCTCTTTGCAAGCCATCGCTTCAGTGACCCCCGACTCGGCTTTCCAGCATAGGTCTCACACTTATTGGCTGGCAGATTAGACTGCTGCGCCACACACTGCTACTGAGCCAGCTCATTACCTAAATGATGACTGTCGCACCGTCTCAGCTGCAGTGTCTTGTTATATACCCAACATGGACACATTTGTGACCAGTCAGTGCTAGAACATTGGGTACTAGAGTGTGTGTGGATGTTAAATATGACATGTCCTCTACAGAAAGAGATCAAGTTGTGCTCCCTACATTGTGACGGAACCAATTAATGAAATCTCTTTGTTAATTTGCAGAATCCATATGTAATGCCGTGGAATTTGGGTCTGGGCTTTGGAACCTGTCCAATTATTTATTTCCATTAGGTGACTCCTTTTGCTTCGAGCAACCCAGGAGCGATAGGTTCTTATGGGGAGATTCTCAAATGGTTTTGCTTGCCTCTTGCATGAAATGACTCCTTGTCCACTAGGGAGCCATCAGACAAATTACTTTTTTACAGAGGAGGAATCCCAAAATATATGAGTAGTGGTCAAAAGAAATGTAGCTAGTTGTGCCAGGCATGTTATAGATAAGATAAGTACCCTATAATTTTTAAATATGCACATGCTTTTCTCCTCCGATAAAACAACCAATGTTTCAAAGGAGATGAGGCATATTTCTAAACTCTTCCGCATAGGATGCATCCTCTGCCAGAGGAGGTAATCGAAGAGAGGAGCAAACTCCTCTTCACCTATTAATAAATTTACACTTCTATTATGGCAACCACTTTTCAGTTTCCGGGTCACGGAGGATGGAGGAGTCAAGGAGAGGACTGACTATTACCCAATTGAGAATCTCCCATTGCCTCCTCTTGTACAGTCTCTTTAGCTTAAAGAGCAGTTCATATAATTTAAAATTGTAGAATAGTAGGATAGTAATCCTTCTTTAACCTGTCTCCTCTCCTTCATTTACACTGATTGAAATGGAAAGAGCAGGTGTTCATAAGATTTTGTGCATGTCCATTGCGCTGCACACATTTTATGCATGCTAAGATATACCAGAGATAAGTGACTGTTGATATTGCAACCACACAACTCAAACACCGGTTCACCAGTATGAATGAAATCACAAACTGCTTGTTTTGTTTGAGCCCTCTGTTTGGCTGTCCAGTATCCAGCCGACCTGTCCCCAGAGCTTCCTATACAGTTAATCTCTTTCGGTAACGTGTTGAGGCTGGCAATTAAGGAGAATGAGAGGCTCAATTAAAGATGTTGCAGAACTGCTGTATTTGAAGCACCACTCTCCTCTGCCATGTTTCCCTGATGTTGCTATGGCAATCAAGCTGTTTTTAACCATCCCTGTAACTGTTGCTTCTGCGGAGAGATTTTCTCAACTAAAACTGATAAAGAACTAGGCCTACCTAAGAAGCATTAGGCTCAGTCTGATATGCACTTTTATAATGCTGCCACTCAGAAACCAATATTTTTTTAAATAATTATTGCGAGATAAGATCACTTTATTACGAAATAATTATAACTCGTTATAGCAAAATAATTATCTTGTTATTACAAGAAACATTTCATAATGAGAAAGATGTTATTATGAAATAACCTGGTTGCATGTTATGAGAAATAGCCTATGCCTATTATGCTAAAATATTAGCATAGGCTACAAGGCAAGCTTGGCTTCCTCTAACGCACAGGTTGACATTAGGGCTGGTTTTCTTGAGTTTATAAACTTTTATTTTCTCAGTTTGAGGCATTGGGAGATATTAGTGTCATTGAGCAATATAGATGGTGTTGTCATTAGTTTACATACATTGCGGGAAATTCTGAGTTCTGTAAAGCTCAACAGCTGATGGAAAAAAACTAATCAGACCTCCTTGACCGACATGGGAAGCTTCATGGATTCAAACTAATGCATCTTAAATGCATCGAAACGGAATATGTAGTTACCCAAAGTGCAGTCATGTGTTTACTCCTATTCTAGACCCCATGGAGTGCACATTTGGGCAGAAGTCTCTGGGAACTAGATTCTTTTTATTTTTTTATTTATTTTATTTCACCTTTATTTAACCAGGTAGGTCAGTTGAGAACAAGTTCTCATTTGCAACTGCAACCTGGCCAAGACAAAGCAAAGCAGTGCGACAAAAACAACACAGAGTTACACAGTAAACAAACATAGTCAAAAACACTATAGAAAATCTATATACAGAGTGCAAAATGTAGTGCAAAATGTAGTAAGGTTAAGAGGTAGGACAATAAATAGACCATAGTGGTGAAATAAATTACAGATTATCAACATTAACACAGGAATGAAGGATGTGCAAATTATGATGTGCAAATAGATATACTGGAGTGCAAGATTTGTGAAAATAACAAAAATAAATAGAATATGGGGATGAGGTAGTAGTGTGGGCTATTTACAGAAGGGCTATATACAGGTGCAGTGATCGATAAGCAGCTTTGACAACTGATGCTTAAAGTTATTGAGGGAGATAGGAACCTCTAGCTTCAATGATTTTTGCAATTCGTTCCAGTCATTGGCAGCAGCGAACTGGAAGGAATAGCGGCCAAAGGAGGTGTTGGCTTTGGGGGTGACCAGTGAGATATACCTGCTGGAGCGCATGCTACGGGTGGGAGTTGCTATCGTGACCAGTGAGCTGAGATAGGGCGGGGATTTACCTAATAAAGACTTATAGATGACCTGGAGCCAGTGGGTTTGGCGACGAATATATAATGAAGGCCAGCCAACGAGAGCATACAGGTCGCAGTGGTGGGTAGTGTATGGGGCTTTGGTGACAAAACGGATGGCACTGTGATAGACTACATCCAATTTGCTAAGTAGAGTGTTGGAGGCTAGTTTGTAAATGACATCGCCGAAATCAAGGATCGGTAGGATAGTCAGTTTTACAAGGGCATGTTTGGCAGCATGAGTGAAGGAGGCTTTGTTGCGAAATAGGAAGCCAATTCTGGATTTAATTTTGGATTGGAGATGGTTGATGTGAGTCTGGAAGTTGAGTTTACAGTCTAACCAGATGCCTAGGTATTTGTAGGTGTCCACGTATTCTAATTCGGACCCGTCGAGAGTAGTGATGATAGTCCGGTGGGCGGGTGCTGGCAGCGTTCGATAGAAAAGCATGCACTTAGTTTTACTAGCGTTTAAGAGCAGTTGGAGGCCACGTAAGGAGTGTTGTATGGCATTGAAGCTTGTTTGAAGGTTAGTAAACACAGTGTCCAAAGAGGGGCCAGATGTATACAGAATGGTGTCATCTGCGTAGAGATGGATCAGAGCGTCACCAGCAGCGAGAGCGACATCGTTGATGTATATAGAGAAAAGGGTTGGCCCAAGAATTGAACCCTGTGGCACCCCCATAGAGACTGCCAGAGGATCGGACAATAGGCCCTCCGATTTGACACACTGAACTCTGTCTGCAAAGTAGTTAGAGAACCAGGCAAGGCAGTCACTTGAGAAACCAAGGCTGTTGAGTCTGCCAATAAGAATGCGGTGATTGATAGAGTCGAAAGCCTTGGCCAGGTCGATGAAGACGGCTGCACAGTACTGTCTTTTATCGATGGCGGTTATGATATCGTTCAGTACCTTGAGCGTAGCTGAGGTGCACCCATGACCAGCTCGGAAACCAGATTGCATAGCAGAGAAGGTACGGTGGGATTCGAAGTGGTAAGTTATCTGTTTGTTAACTTGGCTTTCGAAAACTTTAGAAAGGCAGGGTAGGATGGATATTGGTCTATAACAGTTTGGGTCTAGAGTGTCTCCTCCTTTGAAGAGGGGGATGACCGCGGCAGCTTTCCAATCTCTAGGGATCTCAGACGATACGAAAGAGAGGTTGAACAGGCTAGTGATAGGTGTTGCAACAATTTTGGCTGATAGTTTCAGAAAGAGAGGGTCCAGATTATCTAGCCCAGCAGATTTGTAGGGGTCCAGACTTAGCAGCTCTTTCAGAACATCAGCAGTCTGGATTTGGGTGAAGGAGAAGCGGGGGGGGGCTTGGGCAAGTAGCTGCCGGGGGTACAGAGCTGTTGGCCGGGGTAGGGGTAGCCAGGTGGAAAGCATGGCCAGCCGTAGCAAAATGCTTATTGAAATTTTCGATAATCGTGGATTTATCGGTGGTAACCGTGTTTCCGAGCCTCAATGCAGTGGGCAACTGGGAGGAGGTGCTCTTATTCTCCATGGACTTAACAGTGTCCCAGAACTTTTTGGAGTTAGTGCTACAGGAAGCAAATTTCTGTTTGAAAAAGCTGGCCTTTGCTTTTCTAACTGACTGTGTGTACTTGTTCCTGACTTCCCTGAATAGCTGCATATCGCGGGGGCTGTTCGATGCTAATGCAGTGCACCACAGGATGTTTTTGTGTTGGTCTAGTGCAGTCAAGTCTGGGGTGAACCAAGGGCTATATCTATTCTTAGTTCTACGTTTTTTGAAAGGGGCATGCTTATTTAGGATGGTGAGGAAAGCACTTTTAAAGAACAACCAGGCGTCCTCTACTGACGGGATGAGGTCAATATCCTTCCAGGATACCTGGGCCAGATCTAATAGAAAGGCCTGCTCGCAAAAGTGTTTTAGGGAGCGTTTGACAGTGATAAGGGGTGGTCGTTTGACCGCTGACCCATTGCGAACGCAGGCGATGAGGCAGTGATCGCTGAGATCCTGGTTGAAAACAGAGGAGGTGTATTTGGAGGGCAAGTTAGTCAGAATGATATCAATAATGGTACCCATGTTTACGGATTTTGGGTTGTACCTGGTGGGTTCCTTGATAATTTGTGTGAGATTGAGGGCATCTATCTTAGATTGAAGTACAGCCGGGGTGTTAAGCATATCCCAGTTTAAGTCACCTAACAGTACAAACTCTGAAGATAGATGGGGGGCAAATCAATTCACATATGGAGTCCAGGGCAGAGCTGGGGGCTGAGGGGGGTCTGTAACAGGCGGCAACAGTGAGAGACTTATTTCTGGAAAGGTGGATTTTTAAGAGTAGAAGCTCAAACTGTTTGGGCACAGACCTGGACAGTATGACAGAACTCTGCAGGTTATCTCTGCAGTAGATTGCAACTCCGCCACCTTTGGCAGTTCTATCTTGATGGGAAATGTTGTAGTTGGGGATGGAAATTTCCGAATTTTTGGTGGCCTTCCTAAGCCAGGATTCTGACACAGCTAGGACATCAGGGTTGGCGGAGTGTGCTAAAGCAGTGAATAAATCAAACTTAGGGAGGAGGCTTCTAATGTTAACATGCATGAAACCAAGGCTTTTACGGTTACAGAAATCAACAAATGAGAGCGCCTGGGGAATAGGTGTAGTACTGGGGGTTATAGGACCTGGGTTTACCTCTACATCACCAGAGGAACAGAGGAGTAATAAAATCAGTATTCGGCTGAGGGCTTTCAGAACTGGACGTCTAGTACGTTGGCTACATAGAATAAAAGGAGCAGATTTCTGGGCGTGGTGGAATAGGTTGAGGGCATAATGTACAGACAAGGGTATGGTAGGATGTGAGTTCAGTGGAGATTAGCTAGCTAGTGACCTTACTTTCACAACCATGAGGACATAGAGGAACAGCTTAGGTAAGTGTCCTTTTTGTCTTGTAATTTCACATTTGGAAGGTGCATTGAAAGGCCACAATTTGCTGTGTGTCAGAACGAGCATTGAGAAACACAGGGGCCCCCCCAGGGAACGGTCCTGCCCCCCTTCCTGTTCACCCTCTACACCTCGGACTTCAGATATAACTCTGAAACATGCCACCTACAGAAGTTCTCGGATGACTCCGCAATTGTAGGGTGCATCAGGGTTGGGCAGAAGGAGTAGTACAGGAGCACAATCAATGACTTTGTGTTGTGGTGTGAGCAGAACCACCTTCAGCTCAACATCAGCAAAACAAAGGAGATTGTGGTGGACTTCAGGAGAACCAAGGCCCAACTGACTGCAGTCCCTATACAGGGGATGGATGTGGAAATGGTTGGGTCATACAAGTTCCTGGGCGTCCATATGGGAAACAGGCTGGAAGGGGCTGGTAACACCGGGGCTCTGTACAAAAAGGGCCAGAGCCGACTCTACTTTCTGAGGAGGCTCAGGTCCTTCAACGTGTGCAGTAAACTACTGCATACCTTCTACCAGTCTGTGGTGACCAGTGCCATCTTTTTTGCAGTGGTGTGCTGGGGCGCCAACATAAAGGCTGTTGATGCTTCTCGGGTAAATAAGATGATTAGGAAGGCTAGCTCTGTTCTGGGGATTAGCCTTGACACTCTAGAGGAGGTGGCGGAGAGACGGATCCTGGCCAATCTGCATGCCATGGTTATGACGCAGAGGAGCACCTTCAGTCACAGACTGATCCCACCACGGTATGCCAGAGAGCCATTCACTCGGGAATGCATATTAGTATCCTGTCAATTGTATCTTTTTTCATTGCTTTTAGTAATTCGAATGTGCAATACGTGCATTTATCTGTAATTAAACCCTGCACTAAGGACTGTATTTTAAGGGAATTACTATTATTACCCTAAATTATATCATACACACATTTAGCTATTTAAGTATATCTTCCTGTCATTTACCTGTACAGTTAATGTAACCATGCAAATATTCACTTGCCTGTAAATTTAACTGTATATTTACCTGTACAGCTAATTTAACCATGCAAAATATTCACTTACCTGTTCATTTAACCAGTCTGTATATTAAGTAAACTATTATTACCCTCACTTATATCATACGCACTTTTAGCTATTTAAGTATTTCTCTGCCATCGACCTGTATAGTATACTTAACTATGCAAATACTCCTTATTTATCTATATCAACTTGCAATATTATATAATTTTTTATTATTTTTCACCTAACAATTTATATTTATTGAAAGTGGATTACGCTGATGAAATCAAACGTCACAACAGGTTCTAAAACTGCTCTGGTGACAAACACACTTTTTGCCTCGTCTCCATTCGTCGACATGGTTGCTGGCTGCAATTTGCTACCGTTGACAATTGCTACCATTGAAGATTGACGATTATTTAGTTTTTGTAATGACCCAAAAAACAGAGGCAGTGGGAGAACCTATACAGTAATTAAATACATGTAGAAAATGTTAAGAAATTATGTATTACAGTACTAGTAGGCCACTTTGTAGGCCAACTCAACTGAGCTGCTAGCTAATTTACACACTGTTTAGCTAAATTAATTACAAGTCTATTCAGCTTGCATTTACACAAGTGGCTATTCAAGTAATTGAATACATTTTGTATGTTAAATTACAGTACTAGTAGGCCAACTCAACTGAGCTGCTAGCTAACTTTTCACTGTTTAGCTAAGTGAATTAAATGAACTTTCTATTAGCTAACTATCTTGATGTAATCATTGTAAATTAAACAGTCTAATTTGAGTATAACATGCTGACGACATGCACATACAATAATTTATTAAATCATTTCATCCAAACTGCTCTCGCGCGTCAACAAGCGTCTGCATTGCCAGGCGCTAAAATAGAACTTGGTTCTATTTTTGACGCTTGACACGCTGCAAGTACCGCCTCTCCCATCTCCTCATTGGATTTTAGGAGCATATACCCACGTGGGTGATTGAAAGATGAACAGAGGTCCACACTCCAGTCCAGTTGGTGGTGGTAATGCACCTTAAAGTTGGTTTCCAACTGCCATATAAAGTCCAAAGAAGAGGAAGAAGACAATGCGAAGAGATTACTAGAAACTAACTAGTTTTACCCTTTTATCTGTGGATATAAGTAGAGGACCTTGTGCATTTCAGGAAAAATAACAACCCAATGTTTATATCGCAGGACAAATTAGCTAGCAACAGCAAGCTAGCTAAATGTCCATGAGTGTTTCATCCGTTTCGACCTGTCCCCAAATTAATAGTTGGTTCAGAGTTTGTTTTGATATTTCAACAAGCGCGTCCTGATCGCGTCTGGTATGGATGGACAAAAGCAACATGCGCGTGATGGAACAAGCGCATGCCCGGTCTAGTCAGAATGTAATGAAGCATGTTTCTTTGTGATGTTTTTTGTCCTCAGATATGGAAAGCTGTGAAAGACTGTGTTTGCAGATGAAGAGAGAGGTCCCAATGAATGTCCCAAGAGACTAATGGCACATTTCCATGCAGGATTTACCCCAGTTTTACCCAAAAGCTCAAACTTTTCTGTTTCCATCTACGCAGGCCGGCACGCGTGTCTCACTGGGCCATGGCTACAGCGCACCTGCTCTCACTTTGGGCCAATGCCAAACCACTGGTACTTGCATTTACATAACAATGTAAAAACATTTGTGAACCAGGCAAGGCAGTCACTTGAGAAACCAAGGCTGTTGAGTCTGCCAATAAGAATGCAGTGATTGACAGAGTTAAAAGCCTTGGCCAGGTCGATGAAGACGGCTGCACAGTACTGTCTTTTATCGATGGCGGTTATGATATCGTTTAGTACCTTGAGCGTGGCTGAGGTGCACCCATGACCAGCTCAGAAACCAGATTGCATAGCAGAGAAGGTACGGTGGGATTCGAAGTGGTCAGTGATCTGTTTGTTAACTTGGCTTTCGAAGACTTTAGAAAGGCAGGGCAGGATGGATATAGGTCTATAACAGTTTGGGTCTAGAGTGTCTCCCCCTTTGAACAGGGGGATGACCGTGGCAGCTTTCCAATCTCTAGGGATCTCAGATTACACAAAAGAGAGGTTGAACAGGCTAGTAATAGGGGTTGCAACAATTTCAGAAAGAAAGGGTCCAGATTGTCTAGCCCAGCAGATTTGTAAGGGTCCAGATTTTTACAGCTCTTTCAGAACATCAGCTATTTGAGTGAAGGAGAAACGGGGGGGGGGGGCTTGTACAAGTTGCTGCGGGGGGTACAGAGCTGTTGGCCGGGGTAGGGGTAGCCAGGTGGAAAGCATGGCCAGCCGTAGCAAAATGGTTGACATTTTCGATTATCGTAAATTTATCAGTGGTGACAGTGTTTCCTAGCCTCAATGCAGTGGGCAACTGGGAGGAGATGCTCTTATTCTCCATGGACTTTACAGTGTCCCAGAACCTTTTGGAATTAGTACTACAGGATGCAAATTTCTGTTTGAAAAAGCTGGCCTTGACCTCCCTGAAAAGTTGCATATCGCTGGGGCTATTCGATGCTAATGCAGTGCGCCACAGGATGTTTTTGTGTTGGTCAAGGGCAGTCAAGTCTGGGGTGAACCAAGGGCTATATCTGTTCTTAGTTCTGCGTTTTTTGAAACGGGCATGCTTATTTAGCATGGTGAGGAAAGCATTTTTAAAGAACAACCAGGCATCCTCTACTGACGGGATGAGGTCAATATCCTTCCAGGCCAGATCGATTAGAAAGGCCTGCTAGCAGAAGTATTTTAGGGAGCGTTTGACAGTGATAAGGGGTGGTCGTTTGACCGCGGACCCATTACGAACGCAGGCAATGAGGCAGTGATCGCTGAGATCCTGATTGAAAACAGAGGAGGTGTATTTGGAGGGCAAGTTAGTCAGGATGATATCTATGATGTTACCCATGTTTATGGATTTAGGGTTGTACCTGGTAGATTCCTTGATAATTTGTGTGCGATTGAGGGCATCTATCTTAGATTGAAGGACAGCCGGGGTGTTAGGCATATCCCAGTTTAAGTCACCTAACAGTACAAACTCTGAAGATAGATGGGGGGCAATCAATTCACATATGGTGTCCAGGACACAGCTGGGGGCTGAGGGGGGTCTGTAACAGACGGCAACAGAGAGAGACTTATTTATGGAGAGGTGGATTTTTAAGAGTAGAGGCTCAAACTGTTTGGGCACGGACCTGGACAGTATGACAGAACTCTGCAGGTTATCTCTGCAGTAGATTGCAACTCCGCCTCCTTTGGCAGTTCTATCTTGATGGGAAATATTGTAGTTGGGAATGGAAATTTCAGAATTTTTGGTGGCCTTCCTGAGCCAGGATTCAGACACGGCTAGGACATCAGGGTTGGCGGAGTGTGCTAAAGCAGTGAATAAATCAAACTTAGGGAGGAGGCTTCTGATGTGGCCAGGTCGCAGTTGCAAATGAGAACTTGTTCTCAACTGACCTACCTGGTTAAATAAAGGTGAAATAAAAAAATAAAAAAAATGTTAACATGCATAAAACCAAGGCTTTTACAGTTACAGAAGTCAACAAATGAGAGCACCTGGAGAATAGGTATAGTACTGGGGGCTACATCACCAGAGGAAGAGGAGGAGGAGGAGTAGGAAAAGGGTACGGCTGAAGGCTTTAAGAACTGGTCGTCTAGTGCGTTGGGTACAGAGAATAAAAGGAGCAGATTTCTGGGCGCGGTAGAATAGATTGAGGGCATAATGTACAGTCAGGGATATGGTAGTATGTGAGTTCAGTGGAGGTAAACCTAGGCGTTGGGTAATGATGAGAGGTTGCATCTCTGGAGACACCAGTTAAACCAGGTCAGGTCTCCGCATGTGTGGGGGGTGAGACAAAGGAGCTATCTGAGGCATGTTGAGCGGAACTGGGGTTTCTACAGTGAAATAAAACAATAACAGCTAACCTAAACAGCAACAGACAAGGCATATTGAAATACGAAAGAGGCATAAAACAAACACAGTTAATCAAGAGAGCTAAGACAACAATGGGTAATGGCGATGAATGGACAAAGAGGGTCAGATAGAGAAATTGATGTGCTACACACAGGACCTGAGTTCAAACCTGAGGCCTAGAGGATAAACAGAATGAGGTACCATTTAACAGAACAGTCCAGCAGGCATCAGCTGTGTAGCCGAGTCATCATAAGGTCCGATGAGCAGCAAAGAGGTGAGCCAGGGAGCAGTTCAGTGGGCGCTGCACTAGGCGAGCGGGAGGCACGGCGTTTAGAGTGTTAGCGGACCGGGGCTAGCAGATGGATCTTCGGCGACGTCGCAGAGGAAAAGCCTGTTGAGACCACTTCGGACGATTACGTCGGCAGACCAGTCGTGATGGCTTGGCGGGGCTCCGTATCGACATTCGAAGGTCCATACGGTTGGCAAAGGTACTGTAGCCCGGGAATTAGCTAGTACACGTCGGCTGGCCGGGAGATGGGCCTAGCTTGAGGCTAGCTCAAGGCAACTGGTGGTAGCTTCTGGACAATGTGTTAGCCAAACAACTCCAGCCACTCGGTTGCAGCTAGCTATCTGCGATGATCCGGTGTGATGGCCCTGTGATTTCTATCGAAATCCAGTGAAGTGGAAGGGAACGCAATGCATTATGCGCTGAGTTGGTAGCGCGCTGTGCAGACTGGCCGAAATTGTCAGAACTAAAAGCTGGCTGATGCAAGCAGAGCAGTGGTGAGGACAGTTAGCAGTGGTTAGCAATGGCTAGTAGGTAGTTAGCAAGCTAGCTAGCAGGCTAGCTTCTGTCTGCGGTTCAGTTAAATGATGAAGCAGTAAAGAAAATAAAGAAGATAGTAGATCCATTCCACGTTGGGTGAGGTGGGTTGCAGGAGAAGTATATGGGGAAAATATATGGAAAGACTAATTACAAACTATTTACACGGGACATGAGACAGGACAAAAAAAAACATGTCCGCACTGTTACACCATCTTGGATTTAGCACGTGTTGTATACAAAAACATCACACACAATGTATAAACCTATTACAATTGGAGCAGGCCAACCTTGCTGGATGTCTGCTGGGTGTGCAGGGTTCTGTTTCAACCCAGCAATAACACACCTGATTCAACTTAACAAACCTAATGAGTTAATAATCAAATGTGGGGCTGGGCTGGAACAGAAGTCTGCTCACCCAGTAGATCAGAGATCAGTGGAGCAAGGTTGGCCCCCGCTGGTATAGTTTTATGCTTTAGTAATAATTGCATATGTGTTACTACTCAATTATCCATTGACTATGTCTAATCTTTATATAAGTTATTTGTACATTTTGATGAAGTATTGATTCTTAGAAGTCAAGTGTTTAAACTTGTTTTAATTGTTAAACTATTTCAAATGGACTAGGGTCAATGTTGATTAATCACATATCACAATCCTGCAAAAAAGAGGGGAAGGGGTTCTGTCTCTGTGTCTGTGTTTGTTGTATTCTCAAATTAACATTTCTTTTTTGTCTAGTTGTAAGATCTCCAATCTGTTTTATTTGATTGTCACTCTCTCAATATATCAGCTATCTGAATCCATGTAGCAGATTATCATCAGTGGTGGAAAAAGTACCCAATTTTCATACTTGAGTAAAAGTAAAGATGCCTTTAATAGAAAATTACTTAAGTGAAAGTCACTCAGTAAAATACTGCTTGAGTAAAAGTCTAAAAGTATTTGGTTTTAAATATACTTACCTATCAAAAGTAAATGTAATTACTAAAATGTATGTACATATCATTTCAAATTCCTTATATTAAGCAAGCCAGATGGCACCATCTTCTTGTTTTTAAATGTACAGATAGCTAGGGGCACACTCTAACACTGAGACATAATTTACAAACTAAGCATTTGTGTTTAGTGAATCTGCCAGATCGTAGGGATGACCAGGGATGTTATCTTGATAAGTGCGTGAATTGGACCATTCTTCTGTCCTACTAAGCATTCAAAATGTAACAATAACTTTTGGGTGTCTGGGAAACTGTATTGAGTAAAAAGTACATTACTTTCTTTAGGAATGTAGTGAAGTTAAATATAAATAGTATAATTACAGATGCCAAAAAATTTACTTTACACCACTGCTTTTCATAATATTATGGCATGTGTCGCCATAGGCCTACAGCAGCATTTCCCAAACTCTGTCCTCTGGACCCCAATGGGTGCAAGTTTTGTTATTTGCCATAATTTAAAATGAACTTGAAAAGCTTGATGATTAGTTGATTATTTGACTCAGTTTTGTAATGCTAAGGCAAAAACCTAAACATGCACCCCTTCCCTTGGGGTCGCGAGGACAGAGTTTGGGAAACCCTGGCCTACAGTATGATGGCAGTACTGGCCTTATGGGGATCTGTCATCTGAAGCAGAGAATAGCTAAACTCACACATTGTTGAGCTCTATGTTCCAAATTTAAAATGATACCAATAGACAATGTATATGAGGCAAATCAAAAAGTATTTTGATCTTTGAATTATGTGTTACCACACACACATATGGTTAAGACCACACCAGACCAATTTTCTTATCTTTATGGAAGGCTGGACCCTCCTAAGTTTCTTTCTAATGTTTTCTAATGATTTGCACTTGTTTTGGTCATCCATCGCCCCCACTTCGGCCAATCAGATCACATCTGTTCCTACTCCCCGCCTACAAGCAACAACTCAAGAGGGAGACACCAACACAGAGATGCTGGACAGAGGAGGCAGACTCAATGCTGCAGGATTGTTTGAGAATACTGATTGACTTTGGACACACAACTGAAAAGATTGCGCCCTACTGGATGCCCGCTGTTTTGCAAGCTCAGAACCAAGTTTGCTGTTTTGTAAGCTCAGAACCAAGTTTGCTGTTTTGTGATTATTTTGTCATTTATTTTTACTTTTATTATCTCAATCTATTTGCTACTATTTCTTAATACTGACATTAACTTTGGAAAATCAGATTGGCAGTTACCTCAATTCTGGCTTCAACTTCGACTCATCTGCCCTGGGCTCTTTCTGTAATTCTGACCCAATTTTCGGCCTACCCAAGAGGAAATTGGACGTTAGAGGCAAGAGAGGGGGGATCCTTGCAAGATTAAGGCGAAAGGAGACCAGGCCACCTCTTTCCTCCATTCTACTTGCTAATGGAAACATGGCTCTTGGACAAGATATCCCCCATGGCTATCCAACTCGATGGATTCTCAATTCACCATGCTGACAGGAAATTGGAGTCGGGGAAATCGAGGGGAAGGGGTTTGCCTCTTCATCAACAAAAACTGGTGTGCTGACTTGAGTGCGGTGGAAGTATCGACCCATTGTTCACCCGTCTTGGAATACCTGATGGTCCAATGCTGACCCTTTTACCTCCCAAAGAGTTTTCAGCTGTTATCGTGGCTGTTGTACACATTCCACCTCAGAACAAAAAAAATAATAAACTGGAATTTTACAAACTGTACGAGGCTACAACTAAGCAGGAAAACTTGCATCCAGAGGCTGCTTTTCTGGTTGCCGGCAATTTTAAATCCATGTCATTAAGACGTCTCCCTTGCCACTAGGGGAAATAAAGTCGTAGACTATTTATCTACCCACAAGCAAGCATACACATTCGGCAAATCAGATCATGACTCCGTACTCCTGCTTACTTTTTACAAACAGAAACTCGAACAGGAATGACCTGTGACTCACTGGTCTCCAGAATCAGAGATTATACTTCAGGACTGCTTTGCTAGCACTTTGGAATATGTTTCGGGACTCCGCCGATAACATTGACGAGAGAACCACTTTTATCACCGATTTCATTAGGAAATGCATTGGCGATGTTGTCACCACAGTCCCCAATAAAAAGACCCACTCCAATTTGCATACATCCAAGCTTAGGACCCTGGGACTGAACACCTACCTCTGCAACTGGCTCCTGGCTTTCGTCCACAGGGGTTTGTGCTTATTCCCCTACCGCAGTGGTTCCCAAACTTTTTATAGTCCCGTACCCCTTCAAACATTCAACCTCCAGCTGCGTACCCCCTCTAGCACCAGGGTCAGCGCACTTTCAATTGTTGTCTTTTGCCACCATTGTAAGCCTGCCACACACACACTCTACGATACATTTATTAAACATAAGAATGAGTGTGAGTTTTTGTCACAACCCGGCTCGTGTGAAGTGACAAAAAGCTCTTTTAGGACCAGGGCACAAATAATAATATAATAATTATCAATAATTCTGCTCTTTATTTAGCCATCTTACATATAAAACCTTATTTGTTCATAAAAAATTGTGAATAACTCACCACAGGTTAATGAGAAGGGTGTACTTGAAAGGATGCACATAACTCTGTAATGTTGGGTTGTATTGGAGAGAGTCTGTCTTAAATCATTTTCCACACACAGTCTGTGCCTGTATTTAGTGTTCATGCTAGTGAGGGCAGAGAATCCGCTCTCACATAGGTACATGGTTGCAAAGGGCATCAGTGTCTTAACAGCAAGATTTGCCAAGGCAGGATACGCTGAGCAAAGCCCTATCCAGAAATCTGGCAGTGGCTTCTGATTAAATTCAATTTTCACAGAACTGCTTGTTGCAATTTCGATGCGTCTCTCTTGTTCAGATATCGGTAAGTGGACTGGAGGCAGGGCATGAAAGGGATAATGAATCCAGTTGTTTGTGTCATTAGTTTCAGGGATATGTCCTGCGTAATTGCGCACCCAGCTCACTCAGGTGCTTCACATTTGACATTGTCCGTAAGCATGAGTTAATTTGCACACACAAAATCATACAATGATGGAAAGACCTGTGTGTTGTAGACAGAGAAGAGCTCCAACTTCTTAATCATAGCCTCAATTTTGTTCCGCACATTGTACATAGTTGTTGGAGAGTCCCTGTACACCTAGATTCAGATCATTCAGGTGAGAAAAAACATCACCCAGATAGGCCAGTCGTGTGAGAAACTCATCATCAGACAAGTGAAAATGATGGTCATTAAAGAAAACTTTAAGCTTGTCTCTCAATTTAAAAAGAAAAATGTGTCAATACTTTGCCCCTTGATAACCAGCGCACTTCTGTATGTTGTAATAGCTTTACATGGTCGCTGCCCATATCATTGCATGATGCAGAAAATACACAAGTTCAGTGGCCTTGCTTTAACAAAGTTAACCATTTTCACGTCTTTCATGCTGTAAGGTATTCCCTTGGCAGCAAGAGCCTCTCGGTGGATGCTGCAGTCTACCCAAGTGGCGTCGGGAGAAACTGCTTGCACGCACGTTACCTCTCCACTATGTCTCCCTTTTGTGGCATCAGTATAGATACCAACACATCTTGACAACCAAAGTCCATTTGATGTCACAAAGCTGTCCAGTACTTTAAAAATATCCTTTCCTTAATTGACCCCCCCCCCCCATAAATGTAACGGACACATACCAGGAGCTGTGCCAGGCCCGCCACGTCTGTTGACTCATCCAGCTGTAACGCATAGAATTCACTGGCTTGTATGTGAAGCAGTTATTGTTTCAAAAACATCTACTGTCACTGATGCGTCATGAAACAGTGTTGTTTGATGAAGGCATTGTCTGTATAGTTTTTTTAAGTGCCTGTCCTAGCCACTCGGTAGCTCACCATATAAGACAACATTAATAAGGAGGGGCTAGAAGTATCTGTTGCTTTTATACGTGTCTTACTACTCGAAAGTCGTCTTAATTCTCACTCAAAAAACTCCCGTGGCTTATTTTTCAAATTGGCATGTTTCGTTTCTAAATGTCTGCGCAAGAGTGAAGGTTTCATCGAGTTGTGAGATAGTACTTTTGCACATATAACACACTGTGGCTGAGGAAAGGCACTACTTCCAATATAAGTGAACCCCAAACCTCTTCGATGGTCCAACGTCCCTTTCTGTTTTTCGGTGCTTTCCCAGGTAAGGGGGTAGTAGCTCTTCGGCTGCATCAGATTCACAATTGTCAGTGTCCATGCTAGCTGGGCTAGCAACAAATGTAGAATTACTGATGCTAGCATTAGATGTGCTCGTGGAAGTAGAACAAGTTGTGTCATCGACAGGTGTAGTACTGCTGATAGTAGTAGTACTACCAGTAGAGCTGGTATGTCTCTATGGACGCGGGGCTTACTTTTTTTGAACCATTTATCCATTTTTGAGCAAACGGAATGAGCAGCAGCTACGTTTGGCAACATACAGACCGTATGGATGTTAATTATTTGACTAGGCTACCTGTATATGATTTCGCTGAACAATTTTATTTTTGGCAGTGAAACAAGGCTACTCAGGCGAGAGAAAAACATCACCCAAATGTATAGCCCCGTTGGAAAATCTAAATGGACTGTTTGAATCACATTTTTATTTGGCGTAACCCCGACGGCATTGCGCGTACCCCAGTTTGGGAATAGCCGCCCTACCGGACTCCCTGTTCACCCACGACTGCGTGGCCATGCACATGACTGTGGTAAGCCTGATCACCGGCGACGATGACACAGCCTACAGGGAGGAGGCCAGTGACTTGGCAGTGTGGGGCCGGAACAACAACCTCTCCCTCAACATTAGTAAGAACAAGGAGCTGATCGTGGACTACAGGAGACAGGGCGGGGGAAAGCACGCCCCCATCCACATTGATGGGGCTGCAGTGTAGAAGGTTGAGGACTTCAAGTTCCTCAGTGTCCAAATCACTAAGAACTTAAAATGGTGCGCATAGTCGTGATGAAGGCGCGATAGCATGGGTCCTCAAATCCTCAAAGTTATTTCACTTATAATTCACTATTTCACAATTCCAATGGGTCAGAAGTTTAAATACACTAAGTTGACTGTGCCTTTAAACATCTTGGAAAATTCCAGAAAATTGTCATGGCTTTAGAAGCTTCTGATAGGCTAATTGACATAATTTGAGTCAATTGGAGGTGTACCTGTGGATGTATTTCAAGGCCTACCTTCAAACTCAGTGCCTCTTTGCTCGACATCATGGGAAAATCTAAAGAAATCAGCCAAGACCTCAGAAAATAAATTGTAGACCTCCACAAGTCTGGTTCATCCTTGGGAGCAATTTCTAAACACCTGAAGGTACCACATTCATCTGTACAAACAATAGTATGCAAGTATAAACACCATGGGACCACGCAGCCCTCATACTGCTCAGGAAGGAGACGCGTTCTGTCTCCTAGAGATGAACGTACTTTGGTGCGAAAAGTGCAAATCAATCTCAGAACAACAGCAAAGGACCTTGTGAAGATGTTGGAGGAAACAGGTACAAAATCATCTATATCCACAGTAAAATGAGTCCTATATCGACACAACCTAAAAGGCCGCTTAGCAAGGAAGAAGCCACAACTCCAAAACCGCCATAAAAAAGCCAGACTATGGTTTGCAACTGCACATGGGGACAAAGATCGTACTGGAGAAATGTCCTAAAGTCTGATGAAACAAAAATAGAACTGTTTGGCCATAATGACCATCGAAGAACACTATCCCAACCGTAAAGCATGGGGATGGCAGCATAATGTTGTAGGGGTGCTTTGCTGCAGGAGGGACTGGTGCACTTCACAAAATAGATGGCATCATGAGGAAGGAAAATTATGTGGATATATTGAAGCAACATCTCAAGACATCAGTCAGGAAGTTAAAGCTTGGTCGCAAATGGGTCTTCCAAATGGACAATGACCCCAAGCACACTTCCAAAGTTGTGGCAAAATGGTTTAAGGACAACAAAGTCAAGGTATTGGAGTGGCCATAACAAAGCCCTGACCTCAATCCTATAGAAAATATGTGGGCAGAACTGAAAAAGCGTGTGCGAGCAAGGAGGCCTACAAACCTGACTCAGTTACACCAGTTCTGTTAGGAGGAATGGGCCAAAATTCACCCAACTTATTGTGGGAAGCTTGTGGAAGGCTACCCGAAATGTTTGACCCAAGTTAAACAATATAAAGGCAGTGCTACCAAATACTAATTGAGTGTATGTAAACTTCTGACCCACTGGGAATGTGATGAAAGAAATAAAAGCTGAAATAAATCATTCTCTCTACTATTATCCTGACATTTCACATTCTTAAAATATAGTTGTCATCCTAACTGACCTAAGACAGGGACTTTTTACTAAATGTCAGGAATTGTGAAAAATTGAGTTTAACTGTATTTGGCTAAGGTGTATGTAAACTTCTGACTTCAACTGTATGTCACATAGTTAGTTAAGCAGTCATTTACACAAATGCACTTCTGCCGTACAATCTTAAATGTTAATAAGTGTGAAAACATTTGAATGTTCGAATTAAAATCTTACCATCAAAATATTCCTCTTCTGCACTTTTTTGAGGCAAAATCATCATCATGATGTCATCATAGGACATGTGTTTCCCCACGTCCTGATTTATGCTCATGATGGCCAGACCACTCAAACATTCCTGTGACATGGAAGACCTGGAAGACCTAGCTTTTGATGAGCTTTAATTTGGAAAAGCTCCTCTCTGCCAATGCTACTGTTACTGGTAGTGTGACTGCAATTCTTAGAGCTATCCAAAAGGTTAGGATAGAGAAAGGAAAGCAGCTCAAATGCAGTCATCTTATTTGATGGCAGATCAGGTAAATTCTGAATCTTGTGTGCCAAGATCCATGCCACTGATGTCACAGTCATCTCTGAAGGTTAAGAGTGTTTTCAACTTCCATGCAGTGAACCTTTAAAGATTCACTGAACATCTGAGAGGCAGTGCTGAAGTTCAGCAGCACTCCATATTTGGTTTTCACCTGGTTTAGTGTTTCAAATCTCTCATCCATGGATGTCACAGCAGAGTCGACCACCATGTTGAAGTATTTGACTTCAAGGTTTTTCAGTGCATCAGTCACAGTGCATCAGTCACTGGTTCATCAGCAGCCTCATGGCTGAAATGCCTCTTGCTGTTTCTCAGTCTCTTCTCTTTCAGAACAGCCTCCACATTAATTTCTTCACAAATGCTTTTGGCTGTTGGCATCTTTGTGTACCAGCTGAAAATAAGGTGAAGAGCTTTTGCACATGCCCAAAAAACCCAACTGCATCTTTTGAAGATTTAGCAGCATCTGCAATGACAAGGTTTAAAGTATGTGCTCCACATGGGACGAACACAGCTCTGGGATTTTTTTTGAGCAGTCTGGCTTGTTCTCCTTGGTGCTTGCCTTTTTATGTTGACCCCATTATCATAAGCTTGCCCTCAGCAATCTTCAAATGGAATCTTCAGCTCGTTCAGCTTATCTAAGATGACAGTGGACATATTCAAGCCTGTTGTAACCTCAACATTCACAAAGCAGAGGAAATGCTCCTTGATCTCTGGCTTTCCCTTTAAAGCCACGCTTCTCAGAATAATGGTCATTTGCTCCGGGTGACTAAAGTCAGGTGTACAGTCCAAGATAATGGAGAAGTACTTTGAGTCCCTTACTTGAGTCACTATTGCTTCCAGAATCTTGTCACACACAATCTGTATCAGCTCATTCTGTGTGCGCTTCCCAAGGTAATGAGCATGTGTCTCTCCATCTTTAATTTTGCTGAGATGATGTTCCATAACGGGGTCAAATTTTGCCAGTAATTCAACCTCTTTTGGGAAGTTTCCATTGTCTGGTTGGAATAGTTTGTCTGATGAACCCCTGAATGCTAGGTTTCTTTCAGCCAGAGACTGGGTGATACTTTTTAAACGTGTAAGGACATCCCGCCATCTCTTTCTTTCAGCATCCAAAATTGTCATTTGTATCTGGTCAAGAGTCTGTCCCCGACTTAGGCGCACATCAAATTCTCTCCACTTAATCATATTGTTTGTGTGTTCAGGACGACCCTCATGGTGTTTCAGAATGGTGTTGATATTTGACTAGTCATTCACGCCTTCCTTTATTATTTTATAGTCTTTTGTAGAAAAGAGCTTACAGCTAAAACAATACACAGCGTTGTTTTTGATTGAGTATGAAAGCCAGCTCCTGGTCATCTTTCCCCATCTCTGTAATAAGCCTGAATGGAAACCTCTTCTAGACTTGTCTTTAGGGTAAGAAAAATTCAGTCCTGGTTTGAATGGACCAGTATGAAAAAAGTATGCACTAACTAACTGTAAGTCGCTCTGGATAAGAGTGTCTGATAAATGACAAAAATGTAATAAAGTCTGTTAAGACTGGGGGCCAATCTGCTGGGTCATTTGGTGGAGCAGCAACTGTTCTATTAGGGTCTGAGCTGCTTGTATCTGATGCTGGCTGTACACCTCTGGTTGTGTTAGTACTGGCTGAGGCTCCCTGTACTTCACCTGGGTCTGTGTTAGTACTTGCTGAAGATGGCTGTATTGGGTCTGTGTTAGTATTTGCTGAAGCCAGCTGTACTGGGTCTGTGTTAGTATTTGCTGAAGCCGGCTGTACTGGGTCTGTGTTAGTACTGGCTGAGGCTGGATGTGGATCAACTGAGTCTGTGCTTGTACTGGCTGATGATCCAGCATCTCCTCTACTGACAAACGTAAGCATAGCACCTGTAAATTATAGCTAACAATACTATTATTAATTTTATCAGCTGCATCAGGCCCATTCAATCCATTGCTTTCCATCTTGCATTAGTCCAGAGTTGTAACTAAACCTTGACTGAGAGACTAGATAATCATTGTCTTGTTTTAAAATTATGTGCGACTATGAGGAGTGCCATCACGCCCATATATTGTCTGGTCTGGTCCCCACAGAGGTTGCTGCTGGAAAGCACGAGTTTCACTTCATGCTCGCGCATATGAACGCATGTTCACGCGCGATGCAGTTATCTTTCACAAGATGTTATAAACACTGTTGCCCGTTGGCGTTTATCAAAGTAATAGATAGTTGTATTTCACTCTGTTTTATCAGGCACAAAGTCACAGAACACAGTCCTGGAAGTGGTTGGCAAGCAAGCAAGACACAGACAGACCAAGAGATGCACTGCCCAGCTAGGTTATCAAGACGTTAGTTAACGTTACTGTTATTTGTTGACATCAAACTTGGAGAGGAGAGAACACAAGTGTACCTGATTGCTGTTCCCGCAATATACTCTCATGGTGTTTTTTTCTCTCTTTTCGTGACCAGAAGGATAGTTCCGCGTCATCCACTCATCGAAGTTGTAAACATTGACACCCGCTTTGACACGAGTGGGAGGCGGGGCCCTTGCGTAATTTGCGGGGCCTTACGCAACTTACGTAGTGAGCGTATAGGGCAGCCCGGCTCTGCATGTTACAAATAAAATTTGATTTGATTCGACAACTCAGACTACACTTGGCCTACATGGGAGGTCAGGAAGGAAGAAGCCTCTGCTCTCAAAAAAGAATATCAAGACACAACTGACTTTTGCCAGACAACACCTGGGTAAAGTCAGTTGTCTTGATATTATTTTTTGAGAGCAGAGGCTTCTTCCTTCCTGACCTCTCATATAGGCCAAGTTTGTGCAGTCTCTTTCTGACAGTGTACCCATGCAATCCGACATTGATTGTGGCAAGAGTAAACTACTGCATACCTTCTACCAATCTTTTTTGCAGTGGTGTGCTGGGGCGCCAACATAAAAGCCGGTGATGCTTCTCGGGTAAATAAGCTGATCAGGAAGGCTAGCTCTATTCTGGGGATTAGCCTTGACACTCTAGAGGAGGTGGCGGAGAGACTGATCCTGACGCAGAGGAGCACCTTCAGTTACAGACTGATCCCACCACGGTGTGTTAGAGAGCGCAACATTGGACGTGCCACCTGTTCATTGGATGTGCCACCTTGTCCCAGACCTGCTGCACACATCTCGCTCTCTCTCTACCACACCTGCGCTCTATTGCACTGAAAAGCCAAGACATTCACTCCTGATGTATATACCTGTTGCAACCTCCACAACTACTATTATTATTATTTGACCCTGCTGGTCATCTATGAACATTTGACCATCTTGGAGAAAGAACTGGCCTTAATGGCCATAAATTGTTATAATCTCCACCCGGCACAGCCAGAAGAGGACTGGCCACCCCCCAGAGCCTGGTTCCTCTCTAGGTTTCTTCCTAGGTTTTGCCTTTCTAGGGAGTTTTTCCTAGCCACCGTGCTTCTACATCTGCATTGCTGGCTGTTTGGGGGTTTAGGCTGGGTTTCTGTATAGCACTTTGTGACATCGGCTGATGTAAAAAGGGCTTTATTAATACATTTTATTTGATTTGAACAGGAGGTCCTTCCGGGGTGCCGTGCCGTCGTCAACATAGACCTGGAACTGTTGGGGTGTTAGGTCCTAGTTTAACAATTATGCATCCATCCGTTAGTTACTCTGGTCTGTATTCACTCAGGTCTTATTTATTCATTCAGGTCTGTATATACATATTCATGTACATATCACGTGCAATATTGCATATTAGTATCCTGTCAGTTGTATCTTTTTTCATTGCTTTTAGTATATCGAATGTGCAATACGTGCATTTATCTGTAATTAAACCCTGCGCACTAAGGACTGTATTTTAAGGGAATTACTATTATTACCCTAAATTATATCATACACACATTTAGCTATTTAAGTATCTCTTCCTGTACAGTTAATGTAACCATGCAAATATTCACTTTCCTGTAAATTGAACTGTATATTTACCTGTACAGTTAATTTAACCATGCAAAATATTCACTTACCTGTTCATTTAACCAGTCTGTATATTAAGTAAACTATTATTACCCTCACTTATATCATACGCACTTTTAGCTATTGAAGTATTTCTCTGCCATCGACCTGTATAGTATAGTTAACCATGCACCATACACCAATGTATAGTGTACATATTCAGCCATCCACCCATACTATGCAATGTCTTTATATAGCTTTTTTGCACTCCAAACTTCTTGTATTTTGATACTTTTTCATACTGCCGCTCTATGTATCGTGTACTGCCGCTCTATGTATCGTGTATCTGCACCTGCCCTGTGTTTTTTTCGTAGCTGCTTGACAAAGAAATTTCCCCTTGGGGATAAATAAAGTATTCTATCTATCTATCTATCTATCTATCTATCTATCTATCTATCTATCTATCTATCTATCTATCTATCTATCTATCTATCTATCTATCTATCTATCTATCTATCTATCTATCTATCTATCTATCTATCTATCTATCTATCTATCTATCTATCTATCTATCTATCTATCTATCTATCTATCTATCTATCTATCTATCTATGAGAGGCCTGTAGATTCCTTGATGTTACCCTGGGGTTCTTAGAGACTTCTATGAGCATCTTTCGGTCAGCTCTTGGGCTGAACTTGGTGGGACGACCTGTCCAAGGTAATTTGCCAGTGGTCTGGAATTTTCGTCGGACAGTGGAATGATGTACTTTGAATTGCTTGGAAATGCAATGATGTACTTCGAATTGCTTAGAAATGGATTTGTAACCCCTCCCAGACTCATGGGCATCAATAATCTTTCTTCTGAGGGCCTCGGGTAGGTATTTTGATCTTTCAATTATGTGTTACCACACACCCATATGGTTAAGACCAAACCAGACCAATTATCTTATCTTTATGGAAGGCTGGACTTGTTAAATTGGGTAACCTTTATCTGTCAATAGTGTTGAAGTGAAGATTACATATCCATCTGTCCAAATATGTAAAAAAATTAAAAAAGGGAACTTTCCAGGGGGTGTACTTACTTTTTCAAATGACTGTATGTGAGAATGCTGTTCATTTACTACAGTTCAGCTTTCAACACTATTGTTCCCTCCAAGCTCGACACCAAGCTCAGAGCGCTGGGTCTGGAACCACCCTCTGCAATTGGATCCTGGTCTTCCCGGCGGGGGGAATCCCACAGGCTGTGAGGATTGGCAACAACACCTCCTCCACTCTGACTCTTGACACAGGGTCTCCCCCCTTGAGTGTGTCCTCAGTCCTCTGCTGTACTCCCACAACTATGTGGCTTTACAAAAAACCAACTCCAAGTTTGGTGACGACACCACGGCTGTAGGCCTGATAACCAACAACAACAGTCAGCCTATAGGGAGTAGGTAAGTGGACTGGCATTGTAGTGTCACAACAACAAGCTCTCCCTCAATATCAGCAAAACAAAGTTGTTGATTGTTGGAAGCAGAGGAGGGAACATGCCCCGAACCACATCAATGGGACTGTAGTAGAGAGTCACAAATTGTAATTTCCTTGGTGTCCACATCCCCCCAGTCACGAGCTGTTCTCTCCCTTACCGTTGGGCAGACGGTGTCAGAGCATGAGGTCTCTGAGCCTGTTGGTATCTACAAGCCATCAGACTGCTGAACACTTGAACTGGACTGACCACCTGTCCTGCACCTGCTCTGATTCTCCGCACTCTAAGACACATCAAAACTGCTGCTATATTATACACTTGCCCCCCCCCATTTCTCCCTTCCCCAATACACATGTAAATATTGTATTACCCTTATGCTAAAAAGTTTATTCTATTGCTGCCATTTACTTTGTATTCTTATGTTTTACTATTTCTTATTGTTGTTGCCTTGTCGAGAAGGAACCTGCAAGTCAGCATTTTGTTGGACAATGTATACCATGCGTATCCCGTACCCACGAGTAATACAACTTGAACTATTTGCGTGCAATTTAGGCCTTCCTTTCTCACCGGTCATCATGCACACGGCCACCTTTGTGACGCTACCCACAATAAGTATTAGTCACGTGAATGGAATTTGCTGTTCACCTTCAAAATGAAACTGATCCAAACGGATCCAAATAGTGGAATAGTTTGGAACAAGTTTGGAATGTAGTTATATAACTTTAAAATTACTACAATAATTAAATAATTTCACAAATCCTACTGTGGATGAATTAGACTGCATAAATGCATTGGGGGCATACAGTTATGCACTATACAGCCTTGCCCGAAAACTCTAGGCGGCATTCTGCCTTATCCCTACAGTTTTTATCTATTAGCTTTACAATCCCGACGCTGTGTTTTAACGTTTAGAAATGACCATCTTAATATGTCTGTAGATGTGTACGAGTGTTGGTATGTAAATTGGTATGTATGTGTGGGTATGTATATACAGTGGGGAGAACAAGTATTTGATACACTGCCGATTTTGCAGGTTTTCCTACTTACAAAGCATGTAGAGGTCTGTAATTTTTATCATAGGTACACTTCAACTGTGAGAGACGGAATCTAAAAAATCCAGAAAATCACATTGTATGATTTTTAAATAATTAATTTGCATTTTATTGCATGACATAAGTATTTGATCACCTACCAACCAGTAAGAATTCCGGCTCTCACAAACCTGTTAGTTTTTCTTTAAGAAGCCCTCCTGTTCTCTACTCATTACCTGTATTAACTGCACCTGTTTGAACTCGTTACCTGTATAAAAGACACCTGTCCACACACTCAATCAAACAGACTCCAACCTCTCCACAATGGCCAAGACCAGAGAGCTGTGTAAGGACATCAGGAATAAAATTATAGACCTGCACAAGGCTGGGATGGGCTACAGGACAATAGGCAAGCAGCTTGGTGAGAAGGCAACAACTGTTGGCGCAATTATTAGAAAATGGAAGAGGTTCCAGATGACGGTCAATCTCCCTCGGTCTGGGGCACCATGCAAGATCTCACCTCGTGGGGCATCAATGATCATGAGGAAGGTGAGGGATCAGCTCATGACCTGAAGAGAGCTGTGACCACATTCACAAAGAAAACCATTAGTAACACACTACGCCGTCATGGATTAAAATCCTGCAGCGCACGCAAGGTCCCCCTGCTCAAGCCAGCGCATGTCCAGGCCCGTCTGAAGTTTGCCAATGACCATCTGGATGATCCAGAGGAGGAATGGGAGAAGGTCATGTGGTCTGATGAGACAAAAATAGAGCTTTTTGGTCTAAACTCCACTCGCCGTGTTTGGAGGAAGAAGAAGGATGAGTACAACCCCAAGAACACCATCCCAACCGTGAAGCATGGAGGTGGAAACATCATTCTTTGGGGATGCTTTTCTGCAAAGGGGACAGGACAACTGCACCGTATTGAGGGGAGGATGGATGGGGCCATGTATCGCGAGATCTTGGCCAACAACCTCCTTCCCTCAGTAAGAGCATTGAAGATGGGTCGCGGCTGGGTCTTCCAGCATGACAACGACCCGAAACACACAGCCAGGGCAACTAAGGAGTGGCTCCGTAAGAAGCATCTCAAGGTCCTGGAGTGGCCTAGCCAGTCTCCAGACCTGAACCCAATAGAAAATCTTTGGAGGGAGCTGAAAGTCCGTATTGCCCAGCGACAGCCCCGAAACCTGAAGGATCTGGATGGAGGAGTGGGCCAAAATCCCTGCTGCAGTGTGTGCAAACCTGGTCAAGAACTACAGGAAACGTATGATCTCTGTAATTGCAAACAAAGGTTTCTGTACCAAATATTAAGTTCTGCTTTTCTGATGTATCAAATACTTATGTCATGCAATAAAATGCAAATGAATTACTTAAAAATCATACAATGTGATTTTCTGAATTTTTGTTTTAGATTCCGTCACTCACAGTTGAAGAGTACCTATGATAAAAATTACAGAAAACCTGCAAAATCGGCAGTGTATCAAATACTTGTTCTCCCCACTGTATGTAGGTGCATATGTCAATAGGTGGATGCCTGTATATTCTGTTCCTGTGCAGTTTTATTTTATTACGAAGTGGAATGAAGCCCAATCTCAAGGTGACTTTGTGTTGTGTTTTTGCAATGTTAATTACCTGTTATGGTATGTTAATGGAAATAAAGTTATTAAAAAAAAGAAATGACCATCTTTGCTTGCGATACGGCTTTCGAAACATATGGGCCTTACCTTTCATCAGAAAGAATCCTTTAAGTAAAAAATATTCACTGGACTGTAGCAGTTTTGCACAGATCCATACAGCTAGCTGGGTGCCTCCATCCAACGGAACTACGCCTCCGATACACTTCCCGGTTTATGCCCGGTGTTCACTAACACGCGGTATATTGGTGTGCTGGCAGCATATAGCAGCACGTTCGATTGTGCGTCAAGAATTCGGCATAGCAAGTTTTTTTATGAAGGTGTGGTTATTAAATGGGTAAATAGTAATATGCTCTAAAACGCTCTGGTGACAAACAAACTTTGCTGCCCTGTTTCCAATCGTCCACATGGCTGGGAGAACCTATTCAAGTAAGTAAATACATTTCGAAAATGTAAAATAAACAATGTATTATTAGCTAACTAGCTAAGTTACAATGCAGGCTAACTCAAATGAGCTGCTAACGTAGCTATCTAGACAACTTTACATACTTATAGACAGCTAGCTAAGTGAATTAAATATCACCAGCTACCTAACTTCATATTAGATAGCTACCTTGACGTATTTATCACTGTAACAAAAGAAAACTTCAAATGCATTTGTAGGGAGCTAGCTAACATCCTTGGAGGAGGGTGAAAGGATAGCAGCCCCAACTGTCAAAGTGAGAGAGTAGGCTATTCTGGAGAGGGCATGTACTTTTGTGTAGTTCTAGTCCCTAGAAGAAGTGAGTACAGAGATAATAGTAACATAATATTCAGTGCGGTCTAATTTGAGTATAATGAAGTCTGTTTCTTGTGAGGTTTTCTTGCCTCAAAGGGGTGCACATTTTTGTTTTTGCCTTAGCTGATTCAAATGATCAAGTTTTATTATAAAGCTTCAAGTGGTATTTATTTATTCATTTGTGATGCATCCTTGATATGATCCTGCTATTGTCACATGCACATGTCTATCTATCCAATGTTATCATGATTTGTTATAAGGGATATTGTACTTTAGAAATCCACAATGACCTGGTAATGTAAAAGTCTAATAATTATATTATATATTATATTCTGTTGTTTGTCCTCATGTGTCTGTTTTTCAGTATAAAGTACTCTGCAGCCACTCTTTAACAACCTTATTTTCTCAATAAGTATCTCTCCTTCACTTCATCCCTCTCCCCCCTTCTCCCTAAATCCTCTAGGTTATATCAGCTGTGTCGGTGAACCCCTCCCGCATCTAAACTGGCTGACACAGAGGGCACAGCATGATCATAGGTGAGAGGTCACTTGGTTGGGTCAACAGGAAGTATTATTAAAGAGATGCTTTTCATTGAAATACAGATAGAGATGTAGTAGTCCCAGAGTTAATGATCCAAGGTCAGTTTTGCATTTCACCTCCTGATGGTTATGATGCCTGACAGTGTTAGAATAAAAAAAAAACAAGGCTTAAATCATGCTCTCTCTATCCATCTGTCTCTTGTCTGCAGGTATGTTTTGATGTGAGAGAGGAAGTCAGTCCCGTCATCGCCACCTCACCCGCTCTTAAGATAACCTTCGGGCCAACTGGGGGCCCAAGGCTGCTTAGGAGACACTGCTAGAGACACTATTATGTAATTGTGATGAACTGAGATAATATTAGGGTAACACTGTAATTCATTAATCATATGTTGTCTTCCCTGCGCCTCTGTTCTTGATGCTTTCCATTTCTGTCTTCTACATTCTCTCACACCTCTTTCTTCCTCTGTTTTTATAATGCACACCATATATGCATTGAAGTACAGATTGAACTTGTATTATAATATTAGAACACTTAGATAATGAACTTCTTTCAATAAAGTGTTTCACATTATCTGCTGGTTGAAATGAAGTCTGTAATTTGATGAAATACTACACCTATCTTGTGTTTATCAGATGTGTAACCATTGATGTCCCAGGGGACCAAGATTGGTAAACACTGTTGTAAACACAAGTATATAATTGTAATACATACATGCAGACACAGCATCGTTCAAAGACTGGAATTTGATACTCCTGGTATTGTATATGACTACTAAATAATCTCAAAGACATTCATACCTGAACTGCATCTTTATTTGCCATGGTAGAATACATGATCAGTGAATATATTAAATGTACAGGCTACAATGTGGGGATCTCATGCATGGTAATAACTACATGTATATACGACTTGCATCCTTGGCACAAAGTTATATTATACTCTACTCACTCCATTGGCTTCATTAATGTCATTTAGACTGTTTTGAAGTTGATACAACTGGCTATGATAGCTGAGGTTCATAGCTAGGTTCTGAACTAATATGTATACCAAACATTTTAGGGTCCATACACAGATCGGTTACATAACTAGCCACACATCCATAGGCATACAGGTATTTTTAACCTCCACTACACAATAAGCAAGAAAATAGTTGGCTAGCTACTTCACTTCATCTGCATTGCATGGCAAATATCAGCAAGGCAAGCTTACAAAATTGTACATTCAATTCGCAGTAAATGCTTTAGCTAGCTAGATTCTTTACATCCACTGTTTCACAAGACAGCCTGGTTTGCTGGTTGTTTCAGGAGTCCATAAAACATTAAACAATCCGAATTACAATTTCATACTCATGTCACAACACCCATAAAGCTAGCTAATGTTAACTAGTCAGCTAGCTTGCTAAATCGCAATTTTCGTAAATTTACTTTATGACAAAAATATATGCACAACCGTTTGTCTCTACATTAACTAACATATTCCTCTCAACTGTAATTTTTTTGCATGATTCGTTTTGACATACAGACTTACATTTGCTTCCATCCTAGTATTTTTTGTCAGCCATCTTTGATGAAGAAAGTCTCCAGCCTTGGGCATCAAATTCGTAATGGAAACCACTCGATATGATTGGTCACCGCTGGTGATTTCCATAAAGTTGGGCCCACCAGTACCCACCCTCTCCACTTTCCTTCCATTGAAAATGAATGGGAGGCGGTGTTTCACCGTGCGGCACCGCGTGATAGTGTACACAGGGCATTACACACATGCTAGATAGGTAATTAGCGCAGGTGGTTGTCTTCCGTAAACAACCATTGTAACATGGCCGTGTGGGAACACTTACCCTAACCCTATCAAGGTGTGTATCAATTTAACTTTTTGTTTTTTGAAAATAATTTCTCGCTGATATGAAATGTCCTTATGCTTCCAAACGAGGCTGATGCCCCATTTCCATAGTTAAGGCTGTAGATAGCCATTGATCATGACTCTGTTCCATTATGTTACACATAAGAGTCGTTGGACAAAGCCCCGACGCTCAATCTGAACATTAACAACTGTCGCTTGCGGTACGCAAGATCAATGGCTATCTACAGCCTTAACTATGGAAATGGGGCATCAGCCTCGTCTGTGACACCCACAGATTACAATCTCAGAGTTTACACAAATATTAGCGTCATAGCTCTTATTGCAGGACTTTGACCCTGGGAAATCACCACCCCAGTTACGTCTATTGTGTTATTGAACATTCATATTGGACTGTACTATGGAGTGTGCACCCATGAAATGGGGTTATCAGCCTACTCAGTGACACCCACAAAACAATTATGCAGTCTAATACATTTTGTAGGCAAACCGCAAATTCCACTATTGTGGATAATCCTTATTGTGGCTAGCTTCACAGGTCACACAAGACACATACACAGCTGTGCGGAAATGACACAGCATGCGCGCGCCCCGACACGTCACGCGAGACGACACAGACACCCCCCCCCCCCCCCCCCCCAAAATAGAGGAGAAACACGAACAACAGTGTGTGAAATTCCCACGGCATTCGCGGCAGATATGTTAACCACGTCTTCAATTACTGCAAAGGACTACATGAAATCGTAAAGGTGAGTTCGAGCTAAAGCATCTGTGTTTTTATTTTAGATAATTCCACGAAGAGTGGGGAAAAACTCGTCCAAGGATATACACTGCCGCGTCACTAAATAAATATCCCTAAAAAAACAATGATATGCTAGCTTTAATGCGAAATATAAATATATATTCTTTCAGTGTATTCAAATACATCTCATGTCGTTTTTTAATTGCCACGAAAGGCTGAAGTTTCTATTGACAGTGGGAAAAGTAAAACAGTTGTGTGTGTGCTCATGTTTTGTTTCGTGGGCTTCTAGTGTAGAAGAATGAGGAAGTGGATCGGGCAAGTCATAAATTCTCTACAGACTGAGTCCTCTTACATCACTAGAGAACACAACCAGGGCTGGCCCTAGCTATTTTGGGGCCCTAAGCGAGATTTGGTTTTCAGGCCCCCCACCTCACAGGTAAAACTTTTAGGGGTCCCCCTCTTGATGGTAGGTATTTGTTTTATACATTTCCTGTAATTCTCTCCATTTTGCCATGAGGCATAGATAAAATATTGTGGTTTTAAAGCAAATTGGGGGGGGGCGCTAGCGGCGGGGGGCCCTAAGCAACCCCTTATATCGCTCATGCCCAGGGCCGGCCCTGAACACAACTCACCCACTATTAGCATTTAAACAATAGAGCACAAGTTAGTGTCTTATATTTAATTGTAAAATTAACGTAGCTTACTGCGACTCTGCACAATATTTTTGTTAAGTAAACATGCGCCCAAGCAGCTGATCAAATAGCACGGGTTCAGAATATCATCCATGTATGCATATGAACATATAAAACAGGTGCAGTAGACAAGGGCCTGATTGATTACAACAATATTACATAAAATGCTTCACTTTTCTATGGAACAACCTTCACAATGGTTGTTGAAGCATAGAATGGGACTTTTAATATGAAATGCAATCAATGTAATATGCCTATTTAGAGAAATTACAACAGTCAACAAGGTTATTTACCAGTGCAGTGACGTTGGAATTCTGAAAATGGCATAAACAGTTATGTTGCAGGTTTTATTTTATTTTTAGTCTATTGTTTTACTATAGGATATGAATTCCTCTGACCATGGGGAAAACTCAGATGGAGAAACGCTTGAGAGAGGTAATTATAAACCATTTTATATTCCACTGTTATTGCCACTTCACTTGCAAACTGTTTGGATATAGCAACAGCAAAAGTGGGGAAATCGAATCAAGCTGTATATCGGAAATAACATAAAATTGATTTAAAGTTTTTGTTTTGTGCAGAGCGAGAACCCATTCAAGACGTCAAGACAGAGACAGATGAATGTACTATTAGTGAGACAACTGAAGGACCCCGACGATGGTACCTTGGAACTAGTGAGGCCACCAGGAACCGCACTGCCAAGGACATGGGCAGTGACGCTTACAATACAGAATTACACAAGCCTACCAGCAGCAAAAGAGTCAGGCTGTCTAGTGAGGTAAATTAATTAAATGGTGTAATCTATGATTATGACTAACTGAACTTGAAAAATAGACAAATGTCATCAAATAGACATATCTTTATTTAGCTTGCTTATTATTTTTATTTACATGACATTGAAAGTAAATCGTTTTTTTTCTTGAGATAAGAAATGCATAATGTTGTTGCCTCTGTGTAGGCAGGGCGGCGCTTGCTGAAGAGATTGTCTGAAGAGTCCAAGAGGCCTCAACCCCTCTGCCTGACATCTGCGGGGAAGGACCCTGCCCAGGAGAAGACTATAGCCTCTTACAGGAAGCCTCTCTACAGCATCTCTCACAGAATCACAGAGAAGAAGCACACATCAAGCCTGGACCAGCAGGCTCAGCATGAGGGAGGAGTGCTGCCCAGCTACAGCAATCTCTTATCCCCTCAACTTGTCAAAACAGGGGAGCACAGCCAAAGTGAACCCCTCTCTGCCCTGGGGGCGGCAGGGTCCATGTCTTCAACAGACTCTAATCTATACTCCCTCATCGAGAAGATGTTTTTCATCCTCAATACGCTCAACTCAAGCATGACCCAACTGCACAGCAAGGTGGATCTACTTTCCCTGGAGGTCACTCGCATCAAAAAACAGATCAAACCCTCAGAGATGGCATCTGAGTTCCAGCCTCCTCCAGAATACCTGTTGACAAGTGAGGAGCTTAGTCAACTGATGGAGCAGACATCAAATGCTGGCGAGTTGGGTTGTCGACTGCTAGTACACCTCTTCCCAGAACTTTTCAAAGCCAAGGAGTGCACTCCTGGTTGTATCGCCAACAAGAGAACATTGGATTCCCTACAGCTGCAGCTAATACGCAACTATGTGAAGGTGTGTTTTCCTCTGGTAAAGAACAACAACATTTGGCAGGACGAATGCCTATTACAAATTAATAACTTCTTTAACCGCTTCTGGGCTCAGAAGGATATGGAAAGCGGGCCACAGTCATGTGGGAGACAGACTATTACAGGCTTTGGTTTAAAAGCTGAGCGGAACCAGCCCTGCCATTTTATAAATGAGGACGGGAAAGAAATGCACCTCGACTTAGACTCCAATAATGATCACACCAACAATAAAGTAGTAGTGCCAGACCTTGTTTTTGACACTCAGGAGGTTGGAGATCTTGATAAGCTCTCCTCTCCTGAGGAGTTTATGTTTCTTGTAAACAGACTTTTCCCAGAGGTTTTTGAGGAGGGGAGATTGCCAGAGGGTAGTGTGGGAAAGATGATCCTGGACTCGGACAGGATAGAGATTATCCGTAAGTACATGGAAGCAAATTTTCCTGACGTCCCAGAGGATAGTTGGCTGCAGGTGTGTGTGCAGCGCATAGAAGATGCAATAGAGGGTTATCACAGTAACGGCAATGAGCCTGAGAACATGAACGATGAGAGCTATGACTCCACAAGCCTCCCTGATGATGTCTCTATCATCAAGATCAGTGACTTGTGTGACTCTGAGAGACCAGGTCGTAGGTCAAAAAAGTCCTTGCTTGTGCCAGTTGATTTTGAACAACTTGAGATCCCCCTACCAGATTTCAGTGTGCCTCAAGAGTATCTGCTTTCTAGGGAGCAGCTGAGGAACAACTATGATTGTAGCTTGTCAATTGGGAACTTTGCCTCTCGCCTCTTGGTACTTACGTTCCCTGAGCTCTTCACCTACGAGAACGCACGGAAGCATTACAACTGTAGTGGCTCTCTCGGGAAGAAGCAGCTTGATCCTGTGCGGGTCAAACTTATTCGCCACTACGTACAGCTACTATATCCGCAGGCCATGAATGACAGCGTGTGGACCCTGGAATTTGTGGGTAAACTGGACGAGCGGTGCAGGCAACGAGACACAGAACAACGGCGGTCGTACCAGCAGCAACCCAAATTCTATGCTCCTGAGTTGGAGCAAGAGCCTGTGGACTTTGTGGCAGCTTGCCAAGTGAACCAGCTCAACACAGAGCACTTGGAGGACTTTGAGATCCCTCCACTACCCCCTGAAAAAAGTAGCAAAGACTTCTGCATGATCCCCCTGGAGGAATTGACAGTGTCGATTCCAGACTTCCCAGTGCCTTTGGTCTACTTGCTCTCGGACATTGAGGTGCGAGAGATTGTCCAGCAGAGTCTTTCAGTGGGAAACTTTGCCGCCCGCCTACTGGTGCGCCTCTTCCCTGAGCTCTTCACTCAGGAGAATCTGCGGCTTCAGTATAACCACTCAGGCGCCTGCAACAAGAAGCAGCTGGATACTGTGCGTCTCAGGCTCATCCGCCATTATGTAGAAGCTGTGTACCCAGTTGAGAAGATGGAGGAGGTCTGGCATTATGAATGTGTACCAAGCATAGATGAGCGATGCCGGCGGCCCAACCGCAAGAAGTGTGACATACTGAAGAAGGCCAAGAGATCAAATACTGTGTCCTAGTAGTACATAAGCTGAATAGCATAGTGGAGCCTTTGCACACAGTCCTGTGTAGGATAAGGCCAACTTGTAAAGGCTTTTCATTAGTACTGTTAATGAATGTATTTGTAATATTGAACTACAGTATGACAGTTTAGCTTTATCGTCTGCTTGTTTGAGATTATAGACTAAGTTTCTATGTATACACCAAAACAATATTGTCATAGCTAATCTAACTTACCCTGTATATAATATATATAAATACACGTTTTAGCCTTAAAAACAATAACCATGTAAATATCACAAAGACCATAGATCACAGGCAAAGATGGATAAAAATGTTGATCATTTTTTCCATTGCATTTGTCGCATTGATGGTCTTTTATAACAATGTTTCACCTTCTTATAGAGGTCTACTATAAATCTGTATTAAACCATGGCAACAAATCATGTTAACCCATTTGTAATCAAATCAGTTGAGAATTCAGCATTTCACTTTATTATCATTTACCACTCCATAATACTTATCCCACACATATCCCATTGCCTCCGATTCAAACCATGACTATCCATTTCATAATTACATAGTAATACTTGGAGAATGAGTCTTATTAACATTTGTTCATAGAAAATTTGAAACCAGATAAGCCAATGTTGACACATACCAAGAAGACTATGTAAAGAAATGCACCATTCACTTTGATGTAACATCACTTATAGACATAGATATTCCATTTCCCTTTGTCAATGGGGAGCATTATATTAAAGTATTGTAAACTGAAAACTCATTGTTTAAAAGCATCCTGCTTGGGAAGTTCTACGTTTTTCCAGCGCCTCAGAACAACTTTGTACCGGTTTCCATCCTTGGATTCACCCAATTCCTTCTTAATGATGACTCTCAAAAGTGTGACAGTGTCCGTTTCTTTGTTCTCTGACAATACCAGGTCCAAGGTGTCCCCAACTTTAACCTGAAGAGAGATCCAAAGATGGGTACAATTAAGAAACTTGGGGTTCGATTCAATCCGTATTGCTGAAGATCTGCGTTATAATAATATACTGAACAAAAATATAAAGTGTTGGTTTCATGAGCTGAAATAAAAGATCCCAGTAATGTTCCATGCGCACAAAACGCTTCTTAGATTTTGACCACAAGTTTGTTTACATCCCCGTTAGTGAGCATTTCTCCTTTGCCAAGATAATCCAGGTATGGCATATCAAGAAGCTGATTAAACAGCATGATCATTACACAGGTACACCTTGTGCTGGGGACAATAAGGCCACTAAAATGTGTAGTTCTCTCACACAACACAATACCACAGATGTCTAAAGTTGAGGGAGCATGCAGGCCCACCCATGGCTGTGCCCTTGCCCAGTCATGTGAAATTAATATATTGGGGCTTAATTAATTTAAATTGACAGATTGTATTTATATGAACTGTAATGGGTAAAATCTTTGAAATTGTTGCATTTCTATTCAGTATAGATTTAGTTTATATAGAGCTTTTCATACAGAATCTCAAAGTCGATTTTAAAAAAACAAATTCAGGGAGCTGGAAGTTCATGGGAGATGGTCTTCTACAGCTGGATGATGATGGTGGCATAGATGGTACAGGCAGGGAGGGAGAAACATTAATCAGACAGGCAGGCCCAGAGCTGTTCATTAGGCACCTCTGTCTCTCAAGTTCACAGCTACTCCTCCTCTGTAGATAGGCTGGAACCGATCCAACATGAAAAGTTTATCACCCATTTCGTTGATGCTTCGGCTGCTATTACAAGCACGATTTAAATATTACGGTTATTTACCGTGAATGCAGTCTCCGAACACGGAAACATTCGATTTTAAATTTGTCGCGCTATAGTGCAGATCTTCAGTGCTACGGATCGAGCCCCTAGACTTGTCCCTGGCAATGCAGAGCAAGCCAGGGTGTTGGTTGGACTGCTCTACCACTTTGGTTCGCGGGGGGTGGGTTTGGCTCCTAACAGTCTTGTAAGATGTTGAAGGTTGACAGAAATAATGTTTATTTTATACATTATTACTAGGCATAAAAGTAACTCACCGATTTACTTTTCTTGATGAGTTTCTGTCCATTTAGCCAAAGCTTGTTGCCATAGAATGCATCCTCCACTTTGCTGAAATAAAGACAAAAAAAATCAGTTGGCCACTGAGGATAGGCCTAAACTAGAGCCTTTTAAGTAATTCCATATCAATCAAATGATTTCACCTCATCTCTTCATTCAAGCTTTCAGGAGAGAGGTGCAGTGCTCAAAGTCAACCCATTTGGATCCCCTCAAATGATTGCCAATATTGATGCCAAATATTAATGAAACCATTACCCAACCCTCTTGTTTTTTTATCTCCTTGAGTGTATCTATTTTAAAACAGGATATAACTCTCTAACAACTCACTTGCGTGCTATGTCAAGGCCAGCTTTCATGATAACATCATATCGAAAGGACTGCACATATTTCTCTATGTCTTTGTAGTCTTTTGGTACACTGGGGTCATCCTCAAGTTCATCCTCATAGTCACTGTCCTCCAGGTCCTTTTCATCATCTTCCTCCTCCTCTTCTTCCTGTTTGGCCTTTGCACCTCCTTTCTTCTTGCTGCTTTTGAACCTCACGTGATGAAGAACCATCCTGCTCTTAGCTGAATTCCAGCGTGTAGGAAGCTTGTGTGTCCCAAGGGTCAGGAAGGCGGTGGAACCACACAGCTGACGAGTGTGTAGTGTCCTTGGGCACCATTCTGTCCAGTAAGGTCCCTGCCCAGGGTTCAGCAGCTTTCGGGTACTCAGCCTTCCCAACTGTCTCAGGGCCAGTGCCTGTATCAACAATCCCTGCATGCTGTAACTCCTCCTTGTGACTTGAAAAAAGTAGACAGGCGTTTACAACACAATACAGTTATAAAGGGCAGTCGATTGTGGATTTTTGGTATATATGGAATATAAATAGGATACATTGTTAACAGTTATGTTGGTGGCCCACAATGGTAATGGTATGATCACATTTAAGTGGGGTTGTGGCCATAAGAGCAGCATTCATTATGGTTGAATTATGCTTTAGCGTTAACTAACTAGTGCATAAGCTAACATTACCTCGTTTGTTTTTAACTCTACCTCTTCTCGTCCACAGCTAGGGTACATGATATATGTAACTAGCTAACTTAAGTCTAGGTCTAAAAAAATACTACTAATAAGTATATTTAACCTAGGGTAAAGTGAGCTAACTTTGTAACGTTTCACATTAGTTTAGCTAGCTAACTGAAATAAATACCTAGCTACATATATAAGCAATAAAGCTAGTAGCTAATACACGTTGTTTCCCCTCATGATTACTGATTGTAGCTAAGCCCATTCATGTCGTAGTTACCTTTATTTTGAGACGAGTCTCCTTCATTCAGTTAGCTTGATAGCTAGCTAGCTACTTATAACATGGCCCGTGTGAAGGCCAGCAACAGTAATATCACTTCCGTTCAAGTTAGACAATCCTTCAAATTAAAGGTCTACACACAATACAATCTGCACACAGGTATTTTTATTTTATTAATTTTTTTCACCTTTATTTAACCAGGTAGGTCAGTTGAGAACAAGTTCTCATTTGCAACTGCGACCTGGCCAAGACAAAGCAAAGCAGTGCGACAAAAACAACACAGAGTTACACAGTAAACAAACATAGTCAGAAACACAATAGAAAATCTATATACTGAGTGCAAAATGTAGTGCAAAATGCAGTAGGGTTAGGAGATAGGACAATAAATAGACCATAGTGGTGAAATAAATTACAGGTTATCATCATTAACACAGGAATGAAGGATGTGCAAATTATGATGTGCAAATAGAGATACTGGAGTGCAAGATTTGTGAAAATAACAAAAATAAATATGAGGGATGAGGTAGTAGTGTGGGCTATTTACAGAAGGGCTATATACAGGTGTAGTGATCGATAAGCAGCTTTGACAGCTGATGCTTAAAGTTATTGAGGGAGATAGGAACCTTTAGCTTCAATGATTTTTGCAATTCGTTCCAGTCATTGGCAGCAGCGAATTGGAAGGAATGGCGGCCAAAGGTGGTGTTGGCTTTGGGGGTGACCAGTGAGATATACCTGCTGGAGCGCATGCTACGGGTGGGTGTTGCTATAGTGACCAGTGAGCTGAGATAGGGCGGGGATTTACCTAATAAAGACTTATAGATGACCTGGAGCCAGTGGGTTTGGCGACGAATATATAATGAAGGCCAGCCAACGAGAGCATACAGGTCGCAGTGATGGGTAGTGTATGGGGCTTTGGTGACAAAACGGATGGCACTGTGATAGACTACATCCAATTTGCTAAGTAGAGTGTTGGAGGCTAGTTTGTAAATGACATTGCCGAAATCAAGGATCGGTAGGATAGTCAGTTTTACAAGGGCATGTTTGGCAGCATGAGTGAAGGAGGCTTTGTTGCGAAATAGGAAGCCAATTCTGGATTTAATTTTGGATTGGAGATGGTTGATGTGAGTCTGGAAGTTAAGTTTACAGTCTAACCAGATGCCTAGGTATTTGTAGGTGTCCACGTATTCTAATTCGGACCCGTCGAGAGTAGTGATGATAGTCCGGTGGGCGGGTGCTGGCAGCGTTCGATAGAAAAGCATGCACTTAGTTTTACTAGCGTTTAAGAGCAGTTGGAGGCCTTGGAAGGAGTAATGTATGGCATTGAAGCTTGTTTGAAGGTTAGTAAACACAGTGTCCAAAGAGGGGCCAGATGTATACAGAATGGTGTCATCTGCGTAGAGATGGATCAGAGAGTCACCAGCAGCGAGAGCGACATCGTTGATGTATATAGAGAAAAGGGTTGACCCAAGAATTGAACCCTGTGGCACCCCCATAGAGACTGCCAGAGGATCGGACAATAGGCCCTCCGATTTGACACACTGAACTCTGTCTGCAAAGTAGTTAGAGAACCAGGCAAGGCAGTCACTTGAGAAACCAAGGCTGTTGAGTCTGCCAATAAGAATGCGGTGATTGACAGAATCGAAAGCCTTGGCCAGGTCGATGAAGACGGCTGCACAGTACTGTCTTTTATCGATGGCGGTTATGATATCGTTCAGTACCTTGAGCGTAGCTGAGGTGCACCCATGACCAGCTCAGAAACCAGATTGCATAGCAGAGAAGGTACGGTGGGATTCGAAGTGGTCAGTTATCTGTTTGTTAACTTGGCTTTCGAAAACTTTAGGTAAGAGTAGAAGTTTGTTGCTTTTTATTGAAAAGACGTGTACAAATGGATTTACACCGAATGAAAATAATTATTGTTTGCGCCATAACTTTGATTTAATTTCCAACATGTCAATTAAAACAACGTTATCAGTGTTTGTTAATGATTGTTGTAAAACCTAAATGTTGGTTTGTGATCAGTGAGTAGATTTTTTTTTTATCATTCAAAGTATATGAAGTTAATCAAAAACTGGTGACAAGTGTAGCCTATTTATGCTCCTGTACCACCGTTTTTACAATCTCTTGTTTCAAATGCTTTTTGATTTGTGATGATTTTGATGCAAAATCTTATTTACATTGTACAATAATTACCTTTCCCATCACTGTCATAATTGCATATGTTATGTATTTTCCAGACATGTTATACTGTTAATACATGCATACAGTACATTATACACACACACACACACACATGACACATAATACCCCACAATGACAAAGTGAAAACATGTTTTTAGAAATTCTTTCAAATATAGAAATATCTAATTTACATAAGTATTCACACCCCTGAGTCAATACATGTTATACAACGGGTACTGTCTCATCAGCCCAGCCAGGCAATTTATAAACTTGATCTCCACTATAAAAAGCGTCTAGACATTATCTCACATTTCTTTCCGACTAACATTTAGTTTTCAACAGCTGAGATTTGAATAAACCTTGCTGTCTGCCTCTCCGAAATTTGCAACATTGTTTCAATATTCACATTTTATCTCCAGCTGTCCCATAGTAATGAACGTGTCTGAAGTCGGAACGAGACAGACAGGCAGGCAGCGTTTCTCAGCCAGTCGAAATCATGAATCAGCATAATTTGTATGGATATATACAAAGAAATGTACATTGGTTAAATGAAACAAAGTGTAGCTAGTTTGCAGTCTTTCCAGTTTCAGTTTGAAGTGATTGTGTTAGCTGTGTTGTTGGCTAGCTCCTCTGAACAAGTGTCCTGAAGAGAGAGCACATTTTCTATAACAGGCGAAATTACGCCTCATTAGCTCATTGTTGTGGATGTGTCCAAATAAACGCCAATAGAAAACAAAAATGGAAATGCAGCTACTTTGTTGTTATTCTGTCTGCACTGTTTGACGTGACTGTAAGTTAGCCGTAGTTGGCTAGCTAGCAAGCAAGGGATAAGAACGTTGCCAGCCAGTATGGCAATGGAATATTTTGAACGAACGACTGGGTTGCGTCCATAGATACAGAACAAAAAGACTGAACGGCTGGTTCGCATCTCTGGCAACCGAACCGATAGAACGAACGACCAGCCGGCTTGGGTAGCAACCCCTTGTGTGGGACTAGATCTTGTGGAAGGATGATACAGTATGAATAAATTAATCATCACAGTTTGCCAATATATAACAACACTGTGCCAATATATCCTCCAAACACCGGCTTCACTTAAATAGAGCTTTGCACACCTGGTTTGTACAATATTTGCATATTATTCTTCTTAGCTCCATTCCGTTTATGTTTTATCCAGAATAACTCCCCTTGACTTTTTCCACATTTTGTTACATTACAGCCTCATTCTAAAATTGATTAAATAGTTTTCCCCCCTTATCACACAATACCCCATAATGACAAAGGAAAAACAGGATTTTAGAAATATACATTTACATAAGTATTCAGACCCTTTACTCAGTACTTTGTTGAAGCACCTTTGACAACAATTACAGCCTCGAGTCTACTTGGGTATGATGCTACAAGCTTGGCACACTTGTATTTGGGGAGTTTCTCCCATTCTTCTCTGCAGATCCTCTCAAGCTCTATCAGGTTGGATGGGGAGCGTCGCTACACAGCTATTTTCAGGTCTCTCCAGAGATGTCTGATCGGCTCACGTCCAGGCTCTGGCTGGGCCACTCAAGGACATTCAGAGACTCCTGCATTGTCTTGGCTTGGCTGTGTGCTTAGGGTCGTTGTCCTGTTGGAAGGTGAACCTTTACCCCAGTCCAAGGTCCTGAGCGCTCTGGTGCAGGTTTTCATCAAGGATCTCTCTGTACTTTGCTCCGTTCATCTTTCCCTCGATCCTGACTAGTCTCCTGTTCATCTTTCCCTAGATCCTGACTATTCTCCCAGTTCCTGCCGCTGAAAAACATCCCCACAGCATGATGCTGCCACCACCATGCTTCACCGTAGAGACACTTGGCCATCTGTCAGAGTGACCATCAGGTTCTTGGTCACCTCTAGGAAGAGTCTTGAGGGTTCCAAACTTCTTCCATTTAAGAATGATCGAGGCCACTGTGTTCTTGGGGACATTCAACGCTGCAGAAATGTTTTGGTAGCTTTCCCCAGATCTGTGCCTCGACACAATCCTGCCTCAGCGCTTCGACCTCATGGCTTGGTTTTGACATGCACTGTCAACTGGGGGACCTTATATAGACAGGTGTGTGCCTTTCCAAATCATGTCCAATCAATTTAATTTACCACAGGTGGACTCCAATCAAGTTGTAGAAACATCTCAAGGATGATCAATGGAAACAGAATGCACCTGAGCTCAATTTTGAGCCTCATAGCAAAGGGTCTGAATACTTATGTAAATAAGGTATTTCTGTTTATTTTTTATTTTGAATACATTTGCTAAAACTTCTAAAAACCTGTTTTCGCTTTGTCATTATGGGGTATTGTGTATAGATTAAGGGAAAAATAAATAATTTAATACATTTTAGAATAAGGCTGTAACGTAACAAAATGTGGAATACAACAAGGGGTCTGAATACTTTCCGAATACACTGTATATTATACATATAAAGTTGAAGTCAGAAGTTTACATACACTTAGGTTGAAGTCATTAAAACTCATTTTTCAACCACTCCACAGATTTCATGTTAACAAACTATAGTTTTGGCAAGTCGGTTAGGACATCCACTTTGTGCATGACACAAGTAATTCTTCCAACAATTGTTTACAGACAGATTATTTCACTTATAATTCACTATACCACAATTCCAGTGGGTCAGAAGTTTACATACACTAAATTGACTGTGCCTTTAAACAGCTTGGAAAATTCCAGAAAACTATGTCATCGCTTTAGAAGCTTCTGATAGGCTAATTGACATCATTTGAGTCAATTGGAGGTGTACCTGTGGATGCATTTCAAGCCCTACCTTCAAACTCAGTGCCTCTTTCCTCGACATCATGGGAAAATCTAAAGAAATCAGCCAAGACCTCAGAAATAAAATGGGGGAAAAAGTCTGGTTCATCCTTGGGAGCAATTTCCAAACGCCTGAAGGTACCATGGTCATCTGTACAAACAATAGTACGCAAGTATAAACACCATGGGACCACGCAGCCGTCATAGAACTGTTTGGCCATAATGACCATTGTTATGTTTGGAGGAAAGGGGGGGGGCTTGCAAGCCGAAGAACACCATCCCAACCATGAAGCACGGGGGTGGCAGCATCATGTTTTGGGGGTGCTTTGCTGCAGGAGGGACTGGTGCACTTCACAAAATAGATGGCATCATGAGGAAGGAAAGTGATGTGGATATATTGAAGCAACATCTCAAGACAGTCAGGAAGTTAAAGCTTGGTCGCAAATGGGTCTTCCAAATGGACAATGACCCCAAGCATACTTCCAAAGTTGTGGCAAAACGGCATAAGGACAACAAAGTCAAGGTATTGGAGTGGCCATCACAAAGCCCTGACCTCAGTCCTATAGAAAATGTGTGTGCAGAACTGAAAAAGCGTGTGCAAGCAAGGAGGCCTACAAACCTGACTCAGTTACACCAGTTCTGTCAGGAGGAATGGGCCAAAATTCACCCAACTTATTGTGGGAAGCTTGTGGAAGGCTACCCGAAATGTTTGACCGAAGTTAAACATTTAAAGGCAATGCTACCAAATACTAATTGAGTGTATGTATACTTCTGACCCACTGGGAATGTGATGAAAGAAATCAAAGCTGATCAAATCATTCTCTCTATTATTATTCTGACATTTCACATTCTTAAAATAAAGTGGTGATCCTAACTGACCTAAGACAGGGAATTCTTACTAGGATTAAAGGTCAGGAATTGTAAAAAAACTGAGTTTAACTGTATTTGGCTAAGGTGTATGTAAACGTCCGACTTCAACTGTACTGATAATGTTATGCTATACATCTTTGTCAGAATTTAATACGTACTTGCTACAACACATTTTGAGAAGAAATATACATTAACATTCACATACAATTCAGCATTCATAACAACAATTCATCATGTCTAGTGCGTATTATCAGAATTTGAGCAATGTTCTAATTCTAATATGAAATGTACGTATCATATTAAACCAATGGGGCAACCAAACACCCTCTGAAGAGTTTATTTGCATAACTTGCAGGTAAAATCCATAAGATTATCTGTTCAAAAGGTGTTGGAGCACCACTTGCAGATAAAGTAGGCTATGTAATATTTCAATATGTGACTATCATACAGTGATAAAAACAATTAGCAAAAGAAAATCATAGAAATTGTGCCATTGATGTCTGTCTTCATTTGGCGATTTTCTCAACATGTTGTTCCAATCATGAGAGAATGGTGATGTCGTTGTTAGTGCTGTGGATTATTTGTTTTTTCAGATCCCTTTTATTTGAAAAACTTCTCTCCAATGATGTGTTGAATAAATATGTTATGAGGGTTGTTATGTCGTTATTTTGTAATTAAGAGGAATAGTTAGGTCTATTTATGAAAGAAATTCTAATTCAAATATACTCAATACACTTACTTATATGTTAATGTATATAGAACATAGACTGTTTGGTCAGCATTTATCCCCACCGGCCTTGGCATACAACTATAGTTTAAAAAAAAGTTGAATGTTGGTAACATCTCTGCATTTTTGTGTTGTCACGGCCAAAATGTAGCTGAGGGGGTCCTCGTCGTCAGTGGTTAGGCGTCCAGACAGGCAGTGGGTGTTCTCACTGGGACTCAACTTCTCATCCAAACTGTTTCTACTCCGCCCAAGGAGAAGCAGCTGTCGCTGTAGGGCACCCGGTCGACCCGCGGGCTACTGGTGATACATATGCTGAGGGCACTCCTGGAGAAAACGGAGGACTGCTCATTGCACAGTGACAGCGCTTGCAGTTCTGTCAGAAGCCACCAGAGGAGTACTGGGCCATTTCCATAAGACCAGACTCAGAGTAGCTAGGCATCAGCTGCTGGTTGGAATGGATGTGCCACTCCAGCTCTATGCTGTCGATTGTGTTAACCCGGGGGATCCCGTGGCTGTAAGGGTGTTCGTCGAGAGGGGTCACAGGGATGTAATCCGCCCCGAAGAGCTTCTCCACACGGTAATGGATGTAGGCAGTGTGGTACTCTGTGAAAACCCTCAGGGGCCACGAGAAGATGAGAAAGGATGCTGCGCAGAACACATGATGAGACACATACCATGGACGATGGTCAGGGTGAGAAAACACAATCACACACTCCTTTAAGTTGATGTCCTTCAGGTGCATCCCCTCTCGCGCCTCCAAATAGTCATCTAGCCCCTCCTTGTCGGTGGAGAACCTTGCTCTTTGAGTGAGGTAGGAGTTCTCAGACTCCACATTAGCAAAACTAATACACTTGGTGAACCTCAGTTTGTGAGTGGGGCCTTCTCCAGACCAAGCAGTTGTTTTGAGACATCCTTCACCCCACAGTGACCGTAGTCATATTCTGCCTCAGCCACATGGGTGTTGACCCGTTCGTGGTAGACCTGGGTGCTGGTGTAGGCGTCCCCGTTACGGTAGCGTGTGACCTGCCGGGTCCGTCTAACATAGGGGTAGCTAATGGTCTTCCACCAGATGCAGGGTTTAGCTTGCTGCATCCTTTGGACACGTCCATTTTATGCTGCAGCTCAATCTTGGCATGGCAGTGCCGTCACTCCAGTAGGTAGAGCATGAGCAGGAAGGCCAAAGGGGTGTAGATATCAGAACAGGGGCTGTCATGGTACATCATGGACTTCCCTTTGAAGGCACTGTCAAAGTTGAGGCGAGTCACCTTGGTGAAATGACACCACACCGTGGCTCCTATGCAGCCGTACATGAGCATGGAGAGCAGAAGGAATTTCCAGAAACTGTCTCTACACAGCGACTTGTTCAGGGATTGTAGGATACTCAAGAGCCTCTGTTGTTAATTCAAAGCATGCAAAAAAGGGAGGATAGTGTAAGTAAATGTAAATGGACACAGCATTTTCAATTTAAAACCATTCAACATTTGATGACCATTGTTGAGGTCTTCTGATGTTTTATTCACAATTTCCACATATTTAATGCACTACAAGATTGCTTGACTCATATCTACAGGACCAGTCAAAAGTTTGAACACACTTACTCATTCCAGGGTTTTTCTTTATTTTTACTATTTTCAACATTGTAGACAAATAGTGATGACATCAAAACTATGAAATAACACATATGGAATCATGTAGTAAACAAAAAAGTTTGAAACAAATAAAAATATACTTTATATTTGAAATTCTTCAAAGTAACCACCCTGGATTACAGTTTTGCACACTCTTGGCAGTCTCTCAACCAGCTTCATGAGATAGTCATCTGGAATGCATTTAAATTAACAGGTGTACCTTGTTAAAAGTTAATTTGTGGAATTTCTTTCCTTCTTAATGCGTTTGAGCCAATCATTTGTGTTGTGACAAGGTAGGGGTGGTATACCGAAGATAGCCCTATTTGGTAAAAGACCATATTATGGCAAGAACAGCTCAAATAAGCAAAGATAAACAAAAGTCCATCATTACATTAAGCCATCAAGGTCAGTCAATCCGGAAAATGTCAATAACTTTATAGTTTCTTCAAGTGGAGTCGCAAAAACCATCAAACTGGAAACTGGCTCTCATGAGGACCGCCACAGGAAAGGAAGACTCAGAGTTACCTCTGCTGCAGAGGATGAGTTCATTAGAGTTACCAGCCTCAGATTGCAGCCCAAATAAATGCTTTATAAAGTTCAAGTAACAGACACATCTCAACATCAACTATTCAGAGGAGACTGTGTGTCACGAACAGGTGTTTGGAGAGACCAAGGCGCAGCGCAGGGATAGTAGTTCGACATTCTTTATTTGTACTATGTAATATGAAATACTATGTACAATACAAAACATACGACGAACTATACAAAACCGAAAAACAAACACTACAGGAAAAAAACGTCACGTTCACAAAACACACTAATGAAACGGACGTAAAGAAAACACACTTACTTCACTGTGACTGCGACATACATCGATATGTAACGATAACAACCCACACCAAAGTGAAAGACAGACTCGACATATATTGGATCCCTAATTAGAGACAATGCCGTGCAGCTGCCTCTAATTAGGGAACCAACCTAAACCCCACACAGAAACAGAAAAGAACGACACTGTCAGACTCTGACCATAGCTACATAGAGAAGCAATTTGGCTTCTCTATGGCCAGAGCCTGACACTGTGTGAATCAGCCCTTCATGGTCTAATTGCTGCAAAGAAACCACTACTAAAGGACACCAATAAGAATAAGAGACTTGCTTGGGCCAAGAAACACGAGCAATGGACATTAGACCGGTGGAAATTTGAGATTTTTGGTTCCAACCACCGTGTCTTTGTGAGCATGGCCAGCATTCCAACCACCGTGCCTAACCAGCATGGCTACCACACAGCATTCTGCAGCGATATGCCATCCCATCTGGTTTGGGCTTAGTGGGACTATCATTTGTTTTTCAACAGGACAATGACCCAACACACCTCCAGGCTGTGTAAGGGCTTTTTGACCAAGAAGGAGAGTGATGAAGTGCTGCATCAGATGACCTGGCCTCCACAATCACCCGACCTCAACCCAATTGAGACGGTTTGGGATGAGTTGGATCACAGTGAAGGAAAAGCAGCCAACAAGTGCTCAGCACATGCGGGAACTTCTTCAAGACTGTTGAAACTGGTTGAGAAAATGCCAAGAGTATGCAAAGCTGTCTTCAAGGCAAAGGGTGGTTACTTTGAAGAATCTAAAATATATTTTGATGTGTTTAAAACCTTTTGGGTTACTATATTCCATATGTGTTATTTCATAGTTGTGATGTCTTCACTATTATTCTACAATGTAGAATATAGTAAAAATAAAGAAAAACCCTTGAGTGAGTAGGTGTGTCCAAACTTTTGACTGGTACTGTATATTTAAAGAAAATCTGCCTAAACCTATAGGCAATTGAAACAATTTGCTTCATTCTTGGTAGGAAAATACTATAAAAAAAATACTATTAAATAACAGGATGAAATTAATATTCATACCCCCTTAATGTTATAGTTATATAGCTTAATTTCCACCCTGTTCATCCTAGGCTACAACTTAATACAGTATTAGGCCTTAGTAAAAGCAGGCATCTGATGTAGAAATATACTGTACATATTGAATATTTTGATTGCCATGAATATTCTGTCATTTATTGCAACATCTGTGACATTCAACCAGAAATATGGACCGGTGGTGTGAGGGTTTCATTGTGGTTAGGCCTCTGACTCCCACCAAGGGGAGTGGAAGGACCACAATCAAGCCCTCACACCCTAACTAGGGGAGTAATGATCCTCAATCAGAGACAGCTGTACAGGGTTGTCTCTGATTGGGGATTGTATTTAGGCTCCCCACACATCCACCTGTGTGTGGATCATTGTTTGTGCCTGTCTACACTACGTCACAGTCAAGTAAGTCACTTTGTTAGTTTATCCTCTCCTATTTATTTTATGCCTTGTGAATACACCTCATTTAATAAACAAGGATGACACTTCACCAACGCTCTGTTTACCGTCCCATTACTACAAACCGTGACAGAATGATCCACCACCCAGGGACGCAACAGGGATTAACATTGGGAGATATCCTCCTCGGTATGGGGAAGATCAACGAGGGGGAATACTCCAATTATCGTTCGGTGGAGGAGGGCTGGTGTCCGTAGCAGAGGCGCCGAAGAGGGAAAGCTCGACGGGCCAAAAAGGCGAAGGACCAGCCTGGAGTCCAGAAGAACTCTCAAACTGTTTTTTTTGGGGGGGGCTATGGGGGTGGTCGGGGATCGATGGAAAAGAACCCTGACCACTGCACTCGTGGGGGTTCCAGGAGGAGCCCCTACAGCCATGGGAGCAGGAGTACAGAGAGGAGTCGGAGGAAGACGACGATGTGCTGCTGTTCCCTCACTCGTGGGGGTTCCCGGAGGAACCCTCACAGAAGGGTGATTGGCGGTGGAGAGAGGACGACAGGAACAGTCGAACTCCAGCGCCAGTTCCCAGTCCGGTGCCTCCAGCGCCGGTCCAGAGTCGGTCACGGAGGAGACCGATTCAGCGCACCACACTATCTGTGCTGACCAACAGCCCGGTACGGCCTGTACCTGCTCCTCGCATCAAACCAAAGGTGCGTGCCCGGAGCCTCCAGAGAAGGTCAGCAACCCGGAACCTCCAGCGAAGGTCCGCAGCCCGGAGCCTCCAGAGAAGGTCAGCAACCCGGAACCTCCAGAGAAGGTCAGCAACCCGGAACCTCCAGCGAAGGTCCGCAGCCCGGAACCTCCAGCGAAGGTCGTCTGCTCCAGCCCAGTGCCAGAGCAGTCCGCTCCACCGGAGCCCAGTCCGGGGCCGGTCGTCTGCTTCACTCCAGTGCCAGAGCAGTCCGCTCCACCGGTACCCAGTCCGGGGCCGGCCGTCTGCTTCACTACAGTGCCAGAGCAGTCCGCTCCACCGGTTCGCAGTCCGGGGCCGGTCGTCTGGAGCAGAAGAGGAGCAGCCTTCACGCTTTACGTCACGCCCGAGGCCGGGGCCGGAGCCTCCACCATCAACCGCCCCAGTACTCCGCCCGTTCCCCTCCCAGACTTGTAAAACATTTTTGGGGAAAGGGGGGACTATTGGCGGTCGGGAGCTCGCACCTTAGGGGGGGGGGGTACTGTGAGGGTTTGATTGTGGTTAGGCCTCTGACTCCCACCAAGGGGAGTGGAAGGACCACAATCAAGCCCTCACACCCTAACTATGGGAGTAATGATCCTCAATCAGAGACAGCTGTACAGGGTTGTCTCTGATTGGGAATTGTATTTAGGCTCCCCACACATCCACCTGTGTGTGGATCATTGTTTGTGCCTGTCTACACTACGTCACAGTCAAGTAAGTCACTTTGTTTGTTTATCCTCTCCTGTTTATTTTATGCCTTGTGATTACACCTCATTTAATAAACAAGGATGACACTTCACCAACGCTCCGTTTACCGTCCCATTACTACAAACCGTGACAGGTGGGCTTCTTTATGCTTGAAGTAATGAATATGTTTTATTATAGCAAGGCTTGTGGCAATTGTATGGCAGCGTGATATGAGTGGTACCTCTTCTCTTGTGTCATCCTCGAAAACGGTGGTTGTACTGCTCTCACTCGCTGTCGCAGCTGAAGGTGGAGGGGACATCGTGGTAGCGAAAGCAGTAGGGCGTGGATTTGCGAATTGAGTTTCCTTAAATTGCTTGCTCCAACTTTGAGATAGTCGCTTGTGTCTATCCAGTTTCCTTTGTTCATTTTGCACATACAAATCATGATTAATTTGCTTATACTCTTTAGGGTATGTATTTTAAATAAAGGCATGCCTGCTGGCAGACATTTAATCGAATAAAACATGCAGGTAACAGACTAATGAGCCATATCGTTCGTCCATGGAGTCTTGATTCTGAGCTCTGATAAAAATGTCGCGATCATGAAAGCATTTAGACGAGGCGTTTTACAAGAGATCAAGGTAATTAGACGCGTTTGAATTCTCCCTCAGATTGAGGAACGTGACCTTGTCGGTATGCTGAAGTTATCCTCTCCACTAAGCGTCTTGTAGTCAACCTGAGCAAATTGGGTCGTCTCATACACAGCTGTTATAAATACTTTATAATATGAAGTCTAACAATAATAGCCCAATAATAATAATAATAATAGCATTACTAATAGCCCAGTAACAATACAACTGATTCAGCCTACTAGCCTAATACTTGCCTAGGCTGCTACTAATAATAATAGTATGTACTATAATTGTATGTATAAATAAACACTAAAGAAACCACAAAGACTGGTAAGAAAACAAAACGCATACGGGCAAGACATGGTGGAATATGTATGTGATATGTCTTGAGTTCGTTCAGGTTAAAATATTGTTCTGAAATGCAAACCCTCAATGAAACAGCAGATGGCAATGCAGGCCTACACACGTACAATATGAGGAAGTAACGAAGGCAGTAAAACGTGTTAATTTGTTGTGTAGGACTATTTTTATTAACAGGCCTACTGAAAATAGATCAGGATCTTGATGGATAATTTCCTCCGATATGTCTCAGCATATGAATAACAGAAAATAGGTAACTATTTACATTAAGGTACATCAAGGCTCCTTGAAATTATGTATAAAAGAGTTTAAGTAGGTATACTGTACTGGTTAATTATTAGATTAATCCTATATCATGTATTAATCAATAAATAAACTAACACAATATGTGTCCATGTCATTAGCTGCATGCGCTGGCGATAATAACAGGCTAATAATCAATGGTCTACAGTGCATTAATATAAGCTCACTATTTGGCAAGGAACATAAAACAAGCACACCATTTCAACCTATGTGTTTTAACTGTTTATTACAGATTCATAAACTATTTATAAACCCCATATACAATAAGTATGAACAGTTTATAGATTACATTAATGAATACACTAGTTACCGAAATATAAATAGGCTAGCCTATACTTTGGATGGGAAATATGGTGAGACTCAAAGCATCTTGATTGAAAAAGTATCCTACAATTGTTGCTCCTCGCTAGGGGCGCTGGTTGAACACAGTGTAATAGAGAAGACAATATAGCCACTCAGTGTCAGCCAAATCCATGATATTAACACAATCTAAAGAGCAAAGGGGAGTTTCCAAAGTCATCAAACCCGTCCAACTTTCTCATTTACAGCTATAGACCACTGAAAATGGATCCTATTAGGGCTGCTGCTCCTTTGCTATGGCTTTCCCTGTGCTTTGGGAATATTCTGGAGGCAGCGGTACTTGGATCATTGCAGTACCCCTCCGGTGCAGATGATAACGGGCTTGTTTCACATCTGGATGAGCGGAGTCGCAGAGAGCCGACAGCGGTGTCCCGGAAAGATCCTCCGATAAATGATACTATCGTCCCCCATGACTATATGGTATCTCTGTACAGGACACTATCTGAGATAGAGAGCAGAAGGCTTAACAGCAGTGTTCCTCGCACCGCAAAACATGCCAACACCGTGACCAGTTTCGTGGATCAAGGAAAAGGTGGGTGAAAGTTCTCAGTAGACTTATTATTATCACTCAAGGTATACTTAATCATGGTGGTTGTCATTTCTTTTTTGGGTTGAATGCAATTCAAGTAGCTGTCTCTACTGCACGTAATACATTATTTGTGATTCATGGGATACAATCAATCAATTATCCAAATATCCATAGCCTACTGCAAATTGCTGTATCATAGGTCAACCTATGTGGACAAGTCTGTGTTGGAGAAAGATATGGTAAATACGAGACAAGTGAATTTGAAATATTTAGAAAAATGTCTGTCATAGGATAAATGAAAACGTTTTGCCATATTAAAAAACATGATTTCCCATCATTAATTAAAATAGAAACATACATTGCAATATCTTGAAAACCCGGATACCCTTATAGCGAATAGCTTGACAATTTCCTTCTCCAGCATTCATTATTTTAAGATGAATGCATTCATTTGAAATGCGTCCCAACATCTGTCAAATTGGCAACAATGCATTATTGAAAAGTATAAATGAGTCTGAAGTAGGCTACCTACAAATGAAACATTAGTCTGTTTGGGGAGGTAGTCTACATTTGTTTCACATTTATATGGGAGTTTTTTAAATACTCTAAATACTTCCAACGAAATATGAAGTCAAATCTCTCGTATTTCCAACATCTGTGATGTATAAAACCTCACTGGCACCTTGAGCTAAACACTTCGAAAAGGCCTGCTTTCCCCCAGTCCAGGTGTTGCTGATAAAAACATACTTGTAATTTAAAACGGGTGTTCACATAGAATATTTGTTTGAATAAGTATACTCTGTCAGTAGGTCTATTACATCAAATTAAATTGCAGGAATACAAGTAACTAAACTATGTCCAAAACAGTTTTTGGGGCATTGTGCAATTTGTTAATCAGGATTTTTAAGGAATACATTTTCACTGTTTTAGGTTAATGTAAACCTATAAATTATTACAACAACAATACAAGTAACTATAATAACAACAATGATTATTCTAAATGTTGGTTTGTGGACCTGTGTTATAACTGTGTATTATTCTTGTGTGTTAAGAAATGTGTAGTCTATAGTCATTAACATCATCTTTTTGAGGATTCCAAACTTAATTCATCTTTTTTTAATGAACAAACACAATTAGAAAATAAAGGTGGAGGTAATTAAAAATACTTTTAAACTAGATTCCAAAACAGATTCCAAAACAGGCATGAACATCTTTTTCAGTCATTTAAATGCATCAAAGACGAGAAGTATCATTTTATATCTCTTCATGAAAAGTAATTTTTTGCATTTTGGTTTCAGTCAGCAATTAGTATTACAGTCTTAAGAGACAATATTTTAGTTTTTTATTGATGTAATTTAGTTCTGCAAACAAAGAAATCCAGTCAATGTGCACCTGTGTGTGAGTTTAAATGCGTGCACTGACTTTCCTATTCACTTGGCCCCATAAAGCTCACAGAGCAAGTTCACCTCAGGTACATGTAGACACAAAATGGATGAAAAGAATGCAGCTTTATCTTTTATTCACTGAGATTACAACATAGTCTGGGTTATGTCATTGTTTTGTCTAGCAAGCGGATATTTGCTAGGATAGTGCTGCTCCCTTCACCATTCATTGTCTGGGTATTCCACTTAAGCCTGTCTGGCTGGTCTTTCTCAGAGGGGGACGAGGGGTAGAGATCCTCTGCACTCAACAAAGGCTTGTATGTCCTTTTCCAGCAGGAGCCTCACTGTGCACAATTACATCTTATTTTGAGGTCCCTTCCAATAATGCATCGATGACACGACACCGCAATCTGGCCTTGGATTCTTATGCTACCCATCTGTATTGGAGAAGAAAGTCCCTTCATGTTTTAACCATGGAACTGTGGTTTCGTCCTCAGGTTGCACCGTATCCCAGGACCTCTTGCTTGGGCTGAACGTCAACATCAAAACTTTTGAAAGTTAGGCGATAGTCTGTTCCCTCTTAGCAAGCTTTCCCCCCCTGCCAATTGCCACATATCCGTCATGGTTGCATCTGTGGTATGGCTGATGCTGTGAATAGTTGTAACGTGCCAAACTGAATTCTCGGGGGAGGGGAGGACGTGGACGTGACTAACATATCAGATGTATATAAATTATTTAAATATTCTTCTGTTTGTCTTTCTTTCTCATGTATGTGATGCTTCAGCTGTTTGTTTGTGGACTACAGCTGTATGTGCACTCAGCACTATATGAAATCCAAATATTATACTAAACTTACATTACATCCCCATCACTTTGGTATGTTCAAATCTCAAAAGCCACCCCTTCTCTGAAATGTATAACCTCTCTATGAGAAATATGGACCGAAGGAGGAAGAAAGGAAGGGAGCTAAGGCCACTTCAGTTTTCGTTTCTCCAGTGTCTCGCCAAGCCCTCCTCTCAGTCAATCAGTGTAATTAGCACATACTGCCAAGGGCTTGAGCCTGCCTACAGGTCAGCCAAGTGCTTTCCTCCTGGCCTGCTCCTGCAGCTTTCGTCAGCTCTGCTGCTTGCATGTGGCGATTCAGGCCCAAACGGTATTCCCACCAAGAGGGAGACACACAGACAGCGCTTCATGGCCTCAGACTTTCTGTCTACCGTAGAGAGCCACTGCACTTGACCAAAGGAGAGTTTCTTGCCAAATGTTGAAGACTTATTTACATATGGCCGCAGACACTCAAAGAGATTTAAGTCAGCTGACGTCCAGTGCTTGGTTTGCGTTCCCCACACTCTTTTGGAATACGTGTGTTTTAATAACTGTGTATGTGTGTGTTAGTGTGAGATTCAAATGACTAGCCTGTGTTTGATTCCACTACAGATCACTCCTCCTGGGGAAGTGGCCAGCGCTATCTCTTCGACCTCTCCAGCATGTCCAGGACTGATGAGCTTGTGGAGGCAGAACTGAGGATCCTGAGAAAGCCACCGCTGGATCTCCTTCCTGTGCTAACGTGGGGCAGGAATCTTTATCGCCTCCTCCTCTACACATGTTCGTCTGAGGGGAACTCTGGGAGAAGGCTGCTGGATTCCAGGACAGTCGACGTTCGGGATGGCGAGCCTCCCAAATGGGATGTATTTGACGTGTGGGCAAGCGTTAAGGCTCGGCGAAGGAGCCACAGGACAGCAGCAGGCAACGGCCTGCTTGTGGCCTGCTTTGACTTGCTGGTCGTTTCAGAGTTGACCAAAGAGGCAGCCAACCCTCTTACAGTAGGGCTGGGACGCCAGTCTCGGCAGCCCCAGGAGAGGGCCTTGCTGGTGGCTTTTTCTCGCACCCGCAGGAAAGAGAACCTGTTCAAGGAGATCAGGGAGCAGATGAAGGCAGTGCGAGGAGACATGGATTTTCTGGATCCTTTGGACCTTTCTGGTGACGTGGTTGGTCACCTATCCAGGCGACGCAGACGCCGGACTGCCCTGACCAGCAGATCTATAGGTGGAGCTGGTGGGGGAGGAGGCGGTGGTGCTGGAGGAGGAAGGGGTGGTGGAGGCAGCGGGCGCAGGAAGACAAGATGCAGCCGCAGGCAGCTCCACGTCAACTTCAAGGAGTTGGGCTGGGACGACTGGATCATTGCACCGCTGGATTACGAGGCACACCACTGTGAGGGTGTGTGTGACTTCCCCCTGCGCTCACACCTGGAGCCTACAAATCACGCCATCATTCAGACACTTATGAACTCTATGGACCCTGACTCCAGCCCGCCCAGCTGCTGTGTCCCCTCCAAACTCAGCCCCATTAGCATCCTCTACATTGACTCTGGCAACAATGTGGTCTACAAGCAATATGAGGACATGGTGGTGGAGAGCTGTGGCTGCAGGTAGCATAGCAACCGAGGGGGATGTTGCTATTCTTGCGTTGGGCTAGTCGTATCTGGACTCTGGAAAATGTTGCATTGGAATTTTGGGCTTAGGCTAGTAAAGAGGAGTTTGATTGTTTTGTCGGAAAATCCATTGGTGGTTTGATGCGCTTGTTAACGCATGCCTCCCCTATCTCTTCCCCCTAAACCAACTGTATTTTGTGATTAGCTGAAAAAAGTACAGACAAGTGTGCTCATTACTGATCTGCCTTCACTTGAGTGGAACATAATCTAATTTGCTGCTTAATTTATTAGAATTTGTCATTGAGCTGCTATTTAATTTCATGAGCTCTTTAGCATTTCTTTACTCATAACATGCTCTGGCTCGCTCTCTCTGTCCCCTTGGCTCTGCATGTTGTTCGATGCTGCCAACTTTAGTAAATGTCCCATTCTTAAACAACTGCTATGCTTCTGACTTCAATCAGTTTATGATAAGGTTTATAAAACGTTTAATTCGCTGCGCAGCAGACAGAATTAACACCTAGCGTTATGACAACAGCGTTAGAGTACATTTGTGTGCCTATAAGAAAGGCATGGGAGTAAATAATTTGATATCCTTAACTATCAGAAGACATAGTAAGACATTTTGTGTCCACTGAACTGCTCCTGCTGTGCTTGCTCTTAACAAAAACAACATTTCAGATGTATGGGAGGACACAATCAAAAAGGACTTTTGAATATTGCATCACAAGGACAACGGTTCAAATATAGGTTTTAGTTAATGCTGCTGCCAGTATTGAGAAATCTGTTTAGCAAGACAGAAAACGTCTCTCATTTATGGAGCTGTCTGCTGTAGAAATCTGTGTCTATCAGCCCAAGGTGGAGGAACAGTGTTTAGTTAGGAATATGCTATAGGACCCATTTACACCGTTAACTTAGAAAAATAGCTGTGTGTCACAATGCATTTGCTTATATACCTCTATATCATTACTATGCAAAGATCAGAGGTATATGATATGGAACATTTAAGGTATGAATGAAGGAGGTATGAATGAAGGGCGACAAGGAGAATTTGAAGCAGATTTTTATGGCATGACTACGATTTATTATTTCTTGCAACTGAGAAAAGTTTTTTTTATTTTTTTTACAGGGTAGGCTTTCTACTTCAGCTGGTAATGTACATTACTTAAACAAGCAGATCCCGTGCTAACTTTGATATGGCGATTAATTTCCCTGTAAACAGCACAGAACCAATAGGCTATATAATGCCCATCGGAATTCTTTGTCAGGTAAATGGAACATTGGAATTCACCATTTAACACTCCAGGCACTGAATTATAAGAGCACATGATTTTGCTAAATAATATTGATCAAACAGCAACATGTGTTGGTCTTTGGATGTCATTTCCATTTACTCCCTCTTATTATAGAGTTCAGTCCAGAGTTGCATGTTAGCCTGCTGGTCCAAATACACTATATATGCAAAAGTATGTGGACACCCCTTCAAAATAGTGGACTCTGCTATTTCAGCTACACCCGTTGCTGACAGGTGTATAAAATCAAGCACACCACCATGCAATCTCCATAGACCAACATTGTTAGTAGAATGGCCTTACTGAAGAGCTCAGTGACTTTCAACGTGGCACCGTCATAGGATGCCACCTTTTCAACAAGTCAGTTTGTCAAATTTCTGCCCTGCTAGAGCTGCCCCGGGTCAACTGTAAGTGCTGTTATTGTGAAGTGGAAACCTCTAGGAGCAACAATGGCTCAGCCGCGAAGTGGTAGGCCGCTCACGCTCACAGTACGGGAAGCTCGTAGGGCATAAAAATCTTCTGTCCTCGGTTGCCACACTCACTACCAAGTTCCAAACTGCTTCTGGAAGCAACGTCAGCACAAGAACTGTGCGTCTGGAGCTTCATGAAATGGGTTTCCATGGCCGAGCAGCAGCACACAAGCCTAAGATCACCATGCGCAATGCCAAGCGTCGGCTGGAGTGGTGTAAAAATTGCCGCCATTGGACTCTGGAGCATTGGAAACGTGTTCTCTGGAGTGATGAATCACGCTTCACCATCTGGCAGTCCGACGGACAAATCTGGGTTTGGCAAATGCCAGAAGAACGCTACCTGTCTCAATGCATTGTGCCAACTATAAAGTTTTATGGAGGAGGAATAATGGTCTGGGGCTGTTTTTCATGGTTCGGGCTAGGCCCCTTAATTCCAGTGAAGGGAAATCTTAATGCTATAGCATACAATGACATTCTAGATGATTCTGTGCTTCCAACTTTGTGGAAAGGCGAGGTCCATACAGAAAAGGTTTGTCAAGATTGGTGTGGAAAAACTTGACTGGCCTGCACAGAGCCCTGACCTCAACCACATCAAACACCTTTGGGATGAATTGGAACGCAGACTGCGAGCCAGGCCTAATCGCCCAACATCAGTGCCACTAATGCTCTTGTGGCTGAATGGAAGCAAGTCACCGCACCAATTTTCCAAAATCTAGTGGATATCCTTCCCAGAAGTGTGGAGGCTGTTATAGCAGCAAAGGGGGGGACCAACTCCATATTAATGCCCAAGATTTTGGAATGAGGTGTACGAGCAGGTGTCCACATACTTTTGCCTGCCGTGTTTGTTCATTGTCATTCCAAACATACAGGTATCACAGCAAGAAATAAGTTATTACCTGCTTTTCAAAGGTGGTAATTAAGTGTAAATTCCCCACTGTATATTATTTCACAAATCCCAGTGGAATCACATGAATGCAAGGTAAATACATATGCACAGTCAAGACATAGGAAACAAAACCACTTGCAAAGTGTAAATTAGGCACAGATCATATGTGGTGTCCCCAGGAGAGAACTCCCTTGTAGATGTTTCATAGTACTGATGAAAGAGATCAGCCTTTTGCTTCACAATCTCTCTGTAATATCTTTCGTTACAATGCTGTTTGTGTAACGTCATATCACTGAGTCTCAGTTTAAATGTAATTACATTTCCTGTAATTCCAAGTCAAATTCCAACAAAGAGATTGCCAAACCATTCTGATTGCATTGACCCCAGTGTGGTGTGTCGAGATTTATATACATTTGTTTTATTTCTTGAAATATATTCCCATATCTTTGCACAAAAAGCAAATAGGTGATCATTTATGACTACAGACCAGTGCATCTCTATGTACGGGAGTATTTGTACTGATATACAATATATGAGTCAAATGTAATGTACTAATATCATATTTGAGCGTTTGCTGCTTTTGTATGGAATTCTGTTTGTTAAAATATTTCATTTAATTTCTAACCAAAATCCAAAACAGCTTTCTTGCATTTTGTTCCACTTTTTAAAAAATCCAAACCAGAGGTTGTTTAGTATTTTATGGTTTTCTTTTACGATTATGTTCAACCGATTTGGTTCTTTATGAATTAAAACAAAATCCTGCAAAACAGACTATAATGGCATTTTGAACTACAGACTACGCTCAAAAACAAACAAACCGCAAGAAATTCTCTGCTTGTGTTATATTTTCAAACAGCAGAAGAAATTCAGTGGCACATCATTTCCAGGAGGCTGATACACGGCTATAATGCAACTCCCCCAACATCACTGATATAACCTAACAGACATTGAACAATAGCAAAGTTTGAATCAATTTGCCAGCATTTCAAACAAATTTAAACATTAAACTGCCCAAATATTATAAGAAAAAGGGGGTGTAATGATACAACTTCCTGTAAATTCCTGTTGCACACATTTTCAATGTAAACATGATTACTATCATAGTCACAGTTACCCTCCTTATTGAAGATATTTTCAACTGCAGTGATATTCTGCTCAGTGGAAAATAGATACCATAAGAGCTTCTTGATTAGTGTGTATAACCTTTATCTAAATTACATCAATACGGCAAAGGATAATAAAACAAAAGTGGCAGGCAGGAAATAAACCCCAAAAGCTAATTTAGTCCAGAGAGTAGATCTGGTATGCTATGCCTTGATATTAGATACATTTGTATTTTTTCCACTTTGTTTGTGTGCGTGTCCTATTACAACTACTTTGTTTGACTGTTTTTTTCTGTTTCTCTGTGTTCCATAATACCAAACACATTTTCATGAAAATGTCAGGACAAGGAAGTGAATGGGCTGTTCCATACATCATTGCACGTTTACTTCAGCAAGCTTGTCTTAGCATGTCCATTGTCTTGAAATAGTATTCCCCCCCTGCACAGTTGTCACATTTTGTTGAACATTTACTGACTCCACTAAACTTAAATCTGTTTGAAAATCTGTGGCAAGACAGAGTTTGCTGTAAATCAACAATCCCCATCCAACTTGACAAACTTCAGCAATTTTGCCAAGAACAATGGACACATTTTGGGATGTGGAGTGTGGTGTTGTGTTGATCATTGGGGGAAAATGCCTGAAAATCCTAGACTCTAAGGCAACAAAAGGTGAAAGCTGTGCAATGGTTAGGATGGATGTTGTTTCGAGACTCATGGATGCTTGACGAGTACAAAGTGTTGTTGTGAACATATGACCGACTCCTGGGTCGGCTTATCCAAGGATGGTCTCTGTTACAAAGGCACTGTGGGCGGTATTCTGACTTGAGATCTACGTGCTTGATTCTAATTTAACCAGCGGTTTTACCTTGGCAACGTTAAAGTTAGTAGCTGTTAACATTGACAAAATATATTTTGAGTTTTGTTTGTATAACAGCATTTGTTCGTTATTGAATTGGGATTCTGATATAAAATGTCTAGTACTTAACATCTATGCAATGTGTATTTCCTCATAATTCAGCTTTTACCTATTCAAATAATATGATGTCTTCCCCATGCTTTGCAAGGGAAATTCAGATAAAGGTAGCCTTTCTTGAATAGGAGAGAGCATTTGATTTCTGAAAAGAAACACAAATTGTATGAAAGTCCCCAACATATTTTGAAAATCATGTATCCCTATGTATAAAGATTATTGTACAAGTAAAAGCTTGGTCAAGTTTAGAGACAACATGTCATATTTTGTTGAGAAGGGAAATGTTTGAGATTCAACCGTTAGACGGCCATTCGTTTTATATGTGTTCATGTAAAATGCACTGTGTGTATGTATGTATGTATGTATGTATTCTATGGGTTATAAAGGTCTGTACATAATGTAATTGTAAATGAACTGTAAACAGCTCTTTTCTCTTTTGGAAATATTTTATAGTAGTATATATTTGAAAAATAATATGTAAACACACTTTTTATCCTCATTTTATGTTCACCAGTTTTTTGTACAGATGATTTGATTAAATATTGTATTGATGATAATAATATGTCTAATCTTCCTTTGAGTCTTGACATTGAGAGCCTTAGTAATACAGGTAAGAGCAAAAACTGTGACAACCACGGTCTTCCTTGTATAGCACTAGCTAGATTTGAAACACAGACTTTTTGACCTTGGGACAAAAAGAACCCACACAGTGATTTCAGAAAGTATTCACACCCTATGACTTTTAAATTGTTTTGTTGTCTTACAAAGTGGGATTAAAACGGATTTGTAATTTTTTAACAATGATCTACACAAAATACTTGTCAAAGTGGAAGAAAACTTATATCATTTGTAAAAAATGTATGTAAAATAAAACACTAATATATCTTGATTAGATAAGTATTCAACCCCCTGAGTCAATACATGTTAGAATCACATTTGGCAGCGATTACAGCGATTACATTATTAAAATTCTTCAAGCTCAGTCAAGATGGTTGTTGATCATTGCTAAACAGCCATTTTCAAGTCTCGCAATATATTTTCAAGCCGATTTAAGTCGAAACTGTAAGTAGGCCACTCAAGAACATTCAATGCCATCTTGGTAAGCAACTCCAGTGCATATTTGGCCTTCTGTTAATGGTTATTGTCCCGCTGAAAGGTGAATTTGTCTCCCAGTGTCTGTTGGAAAGCAGACTGAAACAGGTTTTCCTTATCCTAAAAAACTCCCTAGTCCTTGCCGATGACAAACATACACATAGCATGATACAGAAACCACCATGCTTAGAAATATGAAGAGAGGTACTCAGTGATGTTTTGTGTTGGTTTTGCCCTGAACATAAGGCTTTGTATTCAGGACATGAAGTTAATTTCTTTGGCACATTTTTTGCAGTTTTACTTTAGTGCCTTGTTGCAAACAGAATGCATGTTTTGTAATATTTGTATTCTGTACAGGCTTCCTTCTTTTCACTCTGTCATTTAAACTCAACTTCCAGACTCACATCAACCATCTCCAATCCAAAATTAAATCCAGAATTGGCTTCCTATTTCGCAACAAAGCCTCCTTCACTCATGCTGCCAAACATGCCCTTGTAAAACTGACTATCCTACCGATCCTTGATTTCGGCGATGTCATTTACAAACTAGCCTCCAACACTCTACTTAGCAAATTGGATGTAGTCTATCACAGTGCCATCCGTTTTGTTACCAAAGCCCCATACACTACCCACCACTGCGACCTGTATGCTCTCGTTGGCTGGCCTTCATTATATATTCGTCGCCAAACCCACTAGCTCCAGGTTATCTATAAGTCATTACTAGGTAAATCCCCGCCCTATCTCAGCTCACTGGTCACTATAGCAACACCCACCCGTAGCATGCGCTCCAGCAGGTATATCTCACTGGTCACCCCCAAAGTCAACACCTCCTTTGGCCGCCATTCCTTCCAGTTCGCTGCTGCCAATGACTGGAACGAATTGCAAAAATCACTGAAGCTAGAGGTTCCTATCTCCCTCACTAACTTTAAGCGTCAGCTGTCAAAGCTGCTTATCGATCACTGCACCTGTATATAGCCCTTCTGTAAATAGCCCACACTACTACCTCATCCCCATATTTATTTTTGTTATTTCACAAATCTTGCACTCCAGTATCTCTATTTGCACATCATAATTTGCACATCCTTCATTCCTGTGTTAATGATGATAATCTGTAATTTATCTCACCACTATGGTCTATTTATTGTCCTACCTCCTAACCTTACTGCATTTTGCACTACATTTTGCACTCTGTATTTAGATTTTTCTATTGTGTTTTTACCATGTTTGTTTACTGTATAACTCTGTGTTGTTTTTGTCGCACTGCTTTGCTTTGTCTTGGCCAGGTCGCAGTTGCAAATGAGAACTTGTTCTCAACTGACCTACCTGGTTAAATAAAGGTGAAATAAATAAAAATAAATTTAGGTTAGTATTGTGGAGTAACTGCAATGTTGTTGATCCATCCTCAGCTTTCTCCAATCACAGCCATTAAACTTTGTAACTGTTTTAAAATCACCATTGGCCTCAATGAAATCCCTGAGCGGTTTCCTTCCTCTTCAGCAACTGAGTTAGGAAGGACGCCTGTATCTTTGTAATGAGTTGATGTATTGATACACCATCCAAAGTATAATTAATAACTTCACCATGATCAAAGGGATATTCACCCTTCGTTGTGAGGCATTGGAAAACCTCTGTGCACGAATCTATGTTTGAAATTCACTGCTCGACTGAGGGACCTTACAGATAATTGTATGAAGTAGTCATTAAAAAATCATGTTAAACACTATTATTGCACAGTGTCCATACAATTTATTATGTATGTGACTTGTTAAGCACATTTTTACTTAACTTATTTAGGCTTGCCATAACAAAGGGGGTTGAATACTTATGGACTCAAGATACAGTGGGGAGAACAAGTATTTGATACACTGCCGATTTTGCAGGTTTTCCCACTTACAAAGCATGTAGAAGTCTGTAATTTTTATCATAGGTACTCTTCAACTGTGAGTGACGGAATCTAAAACAAAAATCCAGAAAATCACATTGTATGATTTTTAAGTAATTCATTTGCATTTTATTGCATGACATAAGTATTTGATACATCAGAAAAGCAGAACTTAATATTTGGTACAGAAACCTTTGTTTGCAATTACAGAGATCATACGTTTCCTGTAGTTCTTGACCAGGTTTGCACACACTGCAGCAGGGATTTTGGCCCACTCCTCCATCCAGATCCTTCAGGTTTCGGGGCTGTCGCTGGGCAATACGGACTTTCAGCTCCCTCCAAAGATTTTCTATTGGGTTCAGGTCTGGAGACTGGCTAGGCCACTCCAGGACCTTGAGATGCTTCTTACGGAGCCACTCCTTAGTTGCCCTGGCTGTGTGTTTCGGGTCGTTGTCATGCTGGAAGACCCAGCCACGACCCATCTTCAATGCTCTTACTGAGGGAAGGAGGTTGTTGGCCAGGATCTCGCGATACATGGCCCCATCCATCCTCCCCTCAATACGATGCAGTCATCCTGTCCCATTTGCAGAAAAGCATCTCCAAAGAATGATGTTTCCACCTCCATGCTTCACGGTTGGGATGGTGTTCTTGGGGTTGTACTCATCCTTCTTCTTCCTCCAAACACGGCGAGTGGAGATTAGACCATCTGGATCATCCAGATGGTCATTGGCAAACTTCAGACGGGCCTGGACATGCGCTGGCTTGAGCAGGGGGACCTTGCGTGCGCTGCAGGATTTTAATCCATGATGGCGTAGTGTGTTACTAATGGTTTTCTTTGAGACTGTGGTCCCAGCTCTCTTCAGGTCATTGACCAGGTCCTGCCGTGTAGTTCTGGGCTGATCCCTCACCTTCCTCATGATCATTGATGCCCCACGAGGTGAGATCTTGCATGGTGCCCCAGACTGAGGGAGATTGACCGTCATCTTGAACTTCTTCCATTTTCTAATAATTGCGCCAACAGTTGTTTCCTTCTCAACAAGCTGCTTGCCTATTGTCCTGTAGCCCATCCCAGCCTTGTGCAGGTCTACAATTTTATCCCTGATGTCCTTACACAGCTCTCTGGTCTTGGCCATTGTGGAGAGGTTGGAGTCTGTTTGATTGAGTGTGTGGACAGGTGTCTTTTATACAGGTAACGAGTTCAAACAGGTGCAGTTAATACAGGTAATGAGTGGAGAACAGGAGGGCTTCTTAAAGAAAAACTAACAGGTCTGTGAGAGCTGGAATTCTTACTGGTTGGTAGGTGATCAAATACTTATGTCATGCAATAAAATGCACATTTCTTATTTAAAAAATCATACAATGTGATTTTCTGGACCTCTACATGCTTTGTAAGTAGGAAAACCTGCAAAATCGGCAGTGTATCAAATACTTGTTCTCCCCACTGTAATACAGCTTTTCATTTTAATTAATTTGTAAACATTTCTAAAAACACTTATTATGGGATTTTATGGGATAATGTGGAAAAAGTAGAGGGGTGTGAATACTTTCTGAAGGCACTGTAGTTGATGTTGTGGGATTTGTAAATGACATGATGTAATTTTGTTATAAAAATTTGAGGGAGGCTGAAAAGAAGCTACCGTATCTTAATGTCAAAACAAAACATAACAAAGGGAAACTATAAAGGTTCTTGATGATTCGTTGCAGACGATGGTGGAACAGGAGAAAGACTGTATATTTCTGGGTATTTTTTGGTCCCCGCATGGGGACCTGCACCACTAAAGAGACATAACACAGTAATGCTTGTTTGATTTCGCCACAGTTTAAACCACCAGGGCAGGATTACTCCATTTCCCGCCACAAAATACCCTTGTCTCATGGTTTAAATCAAGGATAAGCTAATTAAGGGGTTTTGTCATTCCTTTTGATGGGGCCAAAGAGGGAGATTAAAGTAGGCTTGGTTTACACAGGGATTCTTTCCTCCAATGTCTCCACAATGCAGCTGGTGATGGTTTTCTCTATGGAGATGTTTCCCTCTATGTTTTCCATAAGTAAAAACTTTCTTGGGGTTTGGGTAGGGTAAGATATGACATTTACCTAAAGCAGATATTTGAAAGAGCATGCACAGGCACCTCGGCTGTCAGTCCATGGTCAATGCCAAGTCCATTCACAGAAAAAACTAAATGATGACCACGTGGGATATAACAATGTGTAGACAATGCTCAGACCAAGATTTAGTCCTCAGGACTTAATGGAGTTCAATCCATTGATGTCATTCCTGAGCTTGAGTTTATTTAAATCAAGCAAAAACAAAATAGGAACTCCTTGAAAAAACATTTAGTTTTTAGATGACTTTGCCCTAAGGCAAATTAAGAGCCTTATCCTTTTACAGTCCTAGAATTTGCAAGCCTTCAGTTGTCAGCAAGCCCAACACATCCTTCCTGACCCAAAAAAGGGCTGACAGCTTACTCTGATAAAAGTAAATTCTTACTTCCCAGATAAGTATGTTTTGGTCAAATCTTTTTTTAGTTTTTTGTATTCAAAATGTATGATTTAAAAGGCAAAACTGATCCTAGATCAGAACTCCTACTCTTGAGACTCTTTATAAAGGCCCTGGAGTGTTTTTGGTCCCTGCCTCTGTTCAACACGACTGAGGGAAATGCCACTTCATCTTCAGAATGGGGATAATTGTCCTGAATCAGCTCTTGTGTGTTTTGGCTGCACATGTCTATCTCTATTGCCATCTTGTTGTACTTTTATGGAAGAAATTGACTATTTAACCCCTCCTTCTAAAATGTCAGAAAGGAGACACAGGATTTTCTGAACTGTGGGCAATTTGATATAAAGGGACCATGCTATGGCTTTAGAATAGAACAAAACTTTTTAACAATTATATATATATACATATTTTATTTAATATTTTTCATGACAATTACAAAACGTTTAGTAAATACAGGGTATATAATGATTAGTAATTTCACCCCTTGCAACGTAATATAATCTAAAGCACAACTCTCTAAACATATTTTTTGTAGAGATTCAACCACCAATTGCTTTGTTTAATGAATTTCTGTATCTGATATAATTTCTAGTGCATTGTAGTCATGACAAGGAGGAACGAAACCCTATCTAGTCAGTAACTCTCCCTCTCCGCCCACATCTCATCCATCACACTGATATAAACAACATTAGTCTGAGTGTGAATTCAACAGGACCCTAAGCTTCAGAAAACACTAAGCCCTCTATATTCATTTGCATTTCAAAATGGGCAGATATCAAATACATCCAGACAACTAATAAATCAAGATTCCCTGTCAAATACACATATCAAGGAAGGCTTTTTGAAAGTGCTTTCCTGTAAATGGTTACATCACCAGTGGCTGGTGGCCAACAGTGGAAGGAGAGCTTGGGCAGAGGTTGGAGGTCAAAGATGAACACTAAGTCTGCATATTCCACTGTCAGAAATAGAAAAATATAGGAAATCCAACTTTAGATGCAGTTAACCTTTTGGAATGATGAGCATGCCTTTTCGTTATTTCATCATAGATTTAGGGCTAAATTCAATCAAACATGCAATTAAAACACATTGTTCCGGCACTGCACCGTAGGGCAGGAAATGGAGACAAGCTATCTGTATCAGACTGTGTTGACAGAACACAGAAAAATATCAATAAAAAACCATTGAGTTGATCTGCCAACACATTTTGCCATGTGCAATCAAACATGTTCTACACGTGTCTGGGATCATTCAGAAACAACATTCTTTCTTTCCATGCATCAGGAAAGCATGTTTGAGTTAATATGCCTTTGAGTTTGTTTGACACTAATGTGCATTTTTGCAGAACAAAAAGGATGTTGTTTTTTGAATAGTGCCATATGTTACATTACAGTGTAATTAAGAACCTAATCAAATGTATCAATAGTTTCCAGCTGATTTCTCTTGGTCCTCTTCTGCAAACACATAGCATTACTTTACAAAGTGTAGTATCACAATTTCCTGCCAACCCAACAGAAATTTGGCAACAACAAATACATATTTATATAATTGGTGGTCCAATAAAGATATAACAGCGATACGCAAACAAATACAATTAGAATTAATAATCATTTCAAAGTTTTGGCCATTATGCAACACTTAGCTATACAGTATATTGAAATAAAAAATAATAGAAATTGGGAAAAAGCAGACAGAAGAAAGTTTGGGGTCCAATGTCAAAATAAAAGTCAATTTTGAGGTTTTCATAAAAACCATGTGGTTGTTGAAGCCTACCTGATATCTCTGTAACTATAAGGCAGTGATGGTACTGTAGTGGCTATAATCACACATTATAGCCTAGGGAAGTAGTTTAGTGCTTAATTTTTTAATTTCATTACCAGATGTCATCACTCCTTAAAAGTTTTAAATTAATTTAGGAAACATAAACCTACAATATCATTATCCAATTGATATTTCAATGACAATGTCTTTAAATCACGGTCGCACTGTCATGCTGCTTGGAGCGTATTTGAAACTAGCTCCATGTTTGCAAATCACCACGGATCCATTCAAAGATCATACCAGCCACTTCCTTTCCTGCGTCCAAGACGAAGGCATGACGAATTCCTCGACTACATAGTCTGATGTCTCCTTCTGGAAAGTCCCTCTTGATCTCCTGGTAATACTGCACAGGGCACCAGTGGTCACTGGCTCCATAGTAAAACACAAGCTGAAGAGAGGAGTGACAAAATATCCATAACTAACATAGCACTAACATTTTTCAATTTACAACTCCATTTGATCTGTGGATACACTTGGCACTACAGTGTCCCTATCCCTGGAACTGCAAGATTTGAAGGTTTTCATTCACTTATTCTAATTCTCCTATGCACCTTTTTAACCGACAATACATGAAGTCCAAAGACTGTCAACCAGTGCAGATCACTCGCCTCTGCCCAGGATTCTGGTTAATATCACAGAGAGAGAAGTAGTACACTTTCGAGAACACATTCACGCATGCACACACACTGAAGGGAAGACACATTATTCTTGATGAAAAAATTGATAAGAATAAAGTGAGAGAGAGAGAGAGCGAGAGAGAGAGAGAGAGAGAGAGTTGGGCTCAATTCAGAATTTTGGAATTGACTCCCATTCAGCTCATGAGTTGAAACTCCAATTGAATTGGCCACAACACACAGGATGTAAAATTTTAATTTGAGTGGAAAGAAGTAGAATTTAATTCAGTGCAATTCAAAGAAATTCCACTCAGTCATAGAACACAAGAGTTTCAATGAATCTGAGAGGTCACACTTCCAGATACCAAAGAAAATATAACTTTTCTCATGAAACAATGTTCATTGGCCCCTTAGTGGTGCGTGCTCAGTCCCCTCCTGTACTTCCTGTTCAACCATGACTGCATTGCCGGTCACGACTCCAACACCATCATTAAGTTTGCAGACGACACAACAGTAATAGGCCTGATCACAGACAATGACGAGACAGCCTATAGGGAGGAGGTCAGAGGTCAGGATAACAAACTCTGCCTCAAGGTGATCAAGATAAAGGAGATGATTGTGTACTACAGGAAAAGGAGGACCGAGCACGCCCCCATTCTCATCGACGGGCCTGTAGAGGAGCAGGTTGAGAGCTTCAAGTTCCTTGGTGTCCACATCACCAACAAACTATTATGGTCCAAACACACCAAGACAGTCGTGAAGAGGGCATGACAAAGCCCTCAGGAGACTGAAAAGATTTGGCATGGGTCCTCAGTTTCTCAAAAATGTCTACAGCTGCACCATTGAGAGCATCCTGACTGGTTGCATCACTGCCTGGTATGGCAACTGCTCGGCCTCCGACCGCAAGGCACTACAGAGGGTGGTGCGTACGGCCCAGTACATCACGGGTGCCAAGTTTCCTGCCATCCAGGACCTCTATACCAGGCGGTGTCAGAGGAAGGCCCTAAAAATTGGCAAAGGCTCCAGCCACCCTAGTCATAGACTGTTCTCTCTGCTACCGCACGGCAAGCGGTACCGGAGTGCCAAGTCTAGGTCCAAAAGGCTCCTTGACAGCTTCTACCACCAAGCCATAAGACTCCTGAACATGTAATCATATGGCTACCCGGACTATTTGCATTGTGCATACACTAAATTGACTGTGCCTTTAAACAGCTTGGAAAATTCCAGAAAATTATGTCATAGCTTTAGAAGTTTCTGATAGGCTAGTTGACATAATTTGAGTCAATTGCTGGATGTATTTCAAGGCCTATCATCAAACTCAGTGCCTCTTTGCTCGACATCATGGGAAAATCAAAAGAAATAAAAAAAAGTCTGGTTCATCCTTGGGAGCAATTTCCAAACGCCTGAAGGTACCACGTTCATCTGTACAAACAATAGTACGCAAGTATAAACACCACGGGAACACGCAGCCATCATACCGCTCAGGAGACGCGTTCTGTCTCCTAGAGATGAACGTACTTTGGTGCGAAAAGTGCAAATCAATCCCAGAACAACAGCAAAGGACCTTGTGAAGATGCTGGAGGAAACAGGTACAAAATTATCTATATCCACAGTAAAACGAGTCCTATATCGACATAACCTGAAAGGCCGCTCAGCAAGGAAGAAGCCACTGCTCCAAAACCGCCATAAAAAAGCCAGACTACGGTTTGCAACTGCACATGGGGACAAAGACCGTACTTTTTGGAGAAATGTCCTCTGGTCTAATGAAACAAAAATAGAACTGTTTGGCCATTGTTATGTTTGGAGGAAAAAGGGGAAGGCTTGCAAGCCGAAGAACACCATCCCAACCGTGAAGCACGGGGGTGGCAGCATCATGTTGTGGGGGGTGCTTTGCTGCAGGAGGGACTGGTGCACTTCACAAAATAGATGGCATCATGAGGAAGGAAAATTATGTGGATATATTGAAGCAACATCTCAAGACATCAGTCAGGAAGTTAAAGTTTGGTCGCAAATGGGTCTTCCAAATGGACAATAACCCCAAGCATACTTCCAAAGTTGTGGCAAAATGGCATAAGGACAACAAAGTCAAGGTATTGGAGTGGCCATCACAAAGCCCTGACCTCAATCCTATAGAACATTTGTGGGCAGAACTGAAAAAGCATGTGCGAGCAAGGAGGTCTACAAACCTGGCTCATTTACACCAGTTCTGTCAGGAGGAATGGGACAACATTTATTGTGGGAAGCTTTTGGAAGGCTACCCGAAACGTTTGACCCATGTTAAACAATTTAAAGGCAATGCTACCAAATACTAATTGAGTGTATGTAAACTTCTGACCCACTGGGAATGTGATGAAAGAAATAAAAGCTGAAATAATTCATTCTCTCTACTATTATTCTGACATTTCACATTCTTAAAGTAAAGTGGTGATCTTAACTGACCTAAGACAGGGAATTTTTACTAGGATTAAATGTCAGGAATTGTGAAAAACTGAGTTTAAATGTATTTGGCTAAGGTGTATGTAAACTTCCGACTTCAACTGTACATATTACCTCAATTAGCCCGACTAACCAGAGCCCCCACACATTGAGTCTGTACCTGTACTACCTGTATATAGACTCGCTACTGTTATTTTTACAGTTATTTTACTGTTTTTATTTCTTTACTTATCTATTGTTTACCTAACACTTAAAAACTGCACTGTTGGTTAGGGCTTGTAAGTAAGCATTTCACTGTAAGGCCTACACCCGTTGTATTCGGCGCACTTGACAAATACAATTTGATTTGATTTGATAATACTCCTTTAGCCTAGTGCTTAGAATAGGCAATTATATTTCCATCAAACATTTCATTAGTTTGGCTTCTTTTAATAGGGTCTGTGCTATTGCACCTCAATTTAATTCTGATTTGAGCCCAACCCTGATAGAGAGTGGAAGGGGGATCCTTACAGTGACACCTGCTATTATAATCTGACCACACCTGTCTGCACATCATCTATGAAGCAAGAGCTTATCTCACTTTGATCAGCTTGAATGTGACACTCACCTCTCCACTCTCTTTGAAATGGAAGAAAAGGAGTATCTGCCATTTAATGTCTGGCTTTTGTCTTTACTGTGTATGTGTGTGTGTGTATTAGAGAGAAAGAGAGAGAGAGAGAGAGAGAGAGAGAGAGAGAGAGAGAGAGAGAGAGAGGGAATGTGTGAGAATGTTGTAGCTACAGAGTGTAACCCATAAAATATTCACATCTGCCGACAAGGAAACGTTAAAACGTGAGGGTATATGAACAGCAGATTTATGAGACTAATAAAATTGATCAACTGAGACATCTCTTAACTGCAGTTTGTAAGTGTTCCACTGCATTGTGCCAAGAGTCCTCAGGAGTTCAACACCTCCCCGTGAATAGGTAACAGGAAGGTAAATGGATGGTGTGTAGGGGGATATATGCAGGTCCTCCAGTAGTTTAAATGGGTCAGAGAGGGACTAACACTTTGAAAGACTGGCAAATGGGAGAACTTATGTCACTCTGTTTCAAACAACACCTTATCCTAACATGCTGACTAGACCGGGCACATGCGTGCGTCCACGTGCGCCACCAGGCACATCAGACGGGATCAGGACACGCAGATTGAACTATCAAAACAAACTCTGAACCAACTATATTAATTTGGGGACAGGTTGAAACACATTAAACATTAATGGACATTTAGATAGCTAACTTGCTGTTGCTAGCTAATTTGTCCTTGGATATAAACATTGGGTTGTTATTTTACCTGAAATGCACAAGGTCCTTTTTTGGGGGTATCTTTGTTGAATTTCTTCCCATTTTGAGTCACACAAAATGGTATGTTCTCTACTCTTAACTATGAAGCCACAGATAAAAGTTAGTTTCTAGTAATCTCTCCTCCTTCAGTCTTCTTATTCTTCTGTGGACTTTATATGGCGGTTGGCAACCAATAATTTTTCAATCACCCACGTGGGTTATGCTCCTAAAAACCAATGAGGAGATGGGAGAGGCAGGGTTTTGCAGGCGCGCAAGCAGTTTGGATGGAATGATTGAATAACATGTATGTGTGTATATATTTTGCAATGCTCAACGCGGGCAGTGTGGTCAGCATGTAACATGTCAGTCCATTTGATGGCTTTTACCGTCTGTAATCACCCTATATCTATGGGTAAACTTTATCAAGGCCATATCGGGATTGAGTTACAGTGCATTAGGAAAGTATTCAGACCCCTACACTTTTTCCACATTTTGTTACACTACAGCCTTATTCTAAAACGGATTAAATAGTTTTTTCCCCTTATCATCTACACATAAAACCCCATAATGACAAAGCAAAACAGGTTTTTAGACAAATAAAAAACTTAAATATCACATTTCCATAAGTATTCAGACCCTTTACTCAGTACTTTGTTGAAGCACCTTTGGCAGTGATTACAGACTCGAGTCTTCTTGGGTATGACGCTACAAGCTTGGCACACCTGTATTTAGGGAGTTTCTCCCACTCTTCTCTGCAGATCCTCTCAAGCTTTGTCAGGTTGGATGGGGAGCCTTCGATCGGATTCAAGTACGGGCTCTGGCTGGGCCTGACAAAGACATTCAGAGACTTGTCCTGAAGCCACTCCTGCGTTGTCTTGCCTGTGTGGTAAGGGTCGTTGTCCTCTGGAGCAGGTGTTCATCAAGGATCTCTCTGTACTTTGCTCCGTTCATCTTTCCGGTGCCTGGTTTTCTCCAGACGTGACGCTTGGCATTCAGGCCAAAGAGTTCAATCTTGGTTTCATCAGACCAGAGAATCATGGAACTCATGGTCTGAGAGTCCTTTAGGTGCCTTTTGGCAAACTCAAAGTGGGCTGTCATGTGCCTTTTACTGAGGAGTGGCTTCCGTCTGGCCACTCTACCATAAAGGCTTGATTGGTGGAGTGCTGCAGAGATGGTTGTCCTTCTGGAAGGTTATCTCATCTCCACAGAGGAACTCTAGAGCTCTGTCAGAGTGACCATCGGGTTCATGGACACCTCCCTGACCAAGGCCCTTCTCCTCCGATTGCTCATTTTGTCTGGGAGTCCAGCTCTAGGAAGAGTCTTGGTGGTTCCAAAATTCTTCCATTTAAGAATGATGGAGGCCACTATGTTCTTGGGGACCTTCAATGCTGCAGATATTTTTTGGTAGCCTTCCCCAGATCTGTGCCTGTTTCGGAGCTCTATGGACAATTCCTTCGACCTCATGACTTGGTTTTTACTCTGACACGCACCTTATATAGACAGGTGTGTGCCTTTCCAAATCATGTCCAATCAATTGAATTTACCACAGGTGGACTAATCAAATTAATCAAATTGTAGAAACATCTCAAGGATGATCAATGGAAACAGGATGCACCTGAGCTCAATTTTGAGTCTCATAGCAAAGGGTCTGAACACCTATGTAAATAAGGTATTTCTTTGTCATTATGGGATATTGTGTGTAGATTGATGAGGGAAAAAATGTATTTAATAAATTTTAGAATAAGGCTGTAACGTAACAAAATGTGGAAAAAGTCTGAATACTTTCCGAATGCACTGTATATTCCAACAAGATCACATTGAACATTAAATACATACTGTATGTTTCCTACCTTGTCAAGGTTTTGGTTGATGGTGAAGTTGTCTCTCTCCAGAACTTCCAACATCTCTTGACTCCCCATGTACATAGCATTGGCTGAAATAAAAGGGGAAAAACAAGTCATATAATTAAGCTGTTGTTATTATAGTCAGTGGCCAGTTTATTAGGTTAGGGTTAGGGTTAGGTTCATGAAATTTGGCAGTGGCTCGCTATATAAAGCAGGCAGACCGGCATCGAAGCATTCAGTTACTGTTCGATTGAACGTTAGAATGGGCAAAACAAGTGACCTAAGCGACTTTGAGCGTGGTATAATCGTCAGTGCCAGGCGCGCCGGTTCTAGTATCTCGGAAAAATCCGGCCTCCTGGGCTTTTCACAAATGACAGTGTCTAGGGTTTATCGAGAATGGTGTGACAAACAAAAAACATCCAGTCAGCAGCAGTCCTGTGGGCGAAAACAGCTTGTTGATGAGAAAGGTCGAAGGAGAATGCCAAGAATCGTGCAAGCTAACAGGCGGAGTACAATAGTGGTGTGCAGAATGGAATTTCGGAATGCACAACTCTTCGGTCCTTGTCATGGATGGGCTATTGCAGCAGACGACCACACCACACTCCTATCAGTTAAAAACAAGAAGAAGCAGACACTAGACAATTGAGGAGTGGAAAAACATTGCCTGGTCTGACGAATCCCAGTTCCTGCTGCGTCATGCTGATGGCAGAGTCAGGATTTGACATAAGCAACATGAGTCCATGGCCCCATCCTGCCTTGTGTCAACGGTACAGGTGGTTTAATGGTGTGGAGAATGTTTTCCTGGCACACGTTAGGTCCCTTGATACCAATTGAGCAACATTTGAATGCCACAGCATATCTGAACATTGTTGCTGACCAGGTGCGTCCCTTCACGGCTACAGGGGGGTCTGACCGGGTAGTAGATGAGTGTACCTAATAAACTGGCCACTGAGTGTATAACACTGTTCCTTCTATTCTCCCAAGCTGTAAAAACACACAGACAGACATGTAGTATAACACAGGCATGTGTAGTACCATTGTTTTAACATTCAAAGGAAATTCAAAGGAAAGAGTACGAGGACTAAGAAATCAGAGATTAATATATCTCACCCCCCCCACTACCTCCCAATTATCCATCTAAATCTTACACAGCTGGAAAATATAATGGAGGAGAAGGGGGGACATTGATGGCCCATTGGATACCAGAAATGATAACGGTAAAAATGTGAGTGAAAGAGGGGGAAACCCTCCCCAGAGAGCAGCGTAACCCAATGCCTTTGATTCTACGTTCCATTACATTTCCCTTTCAGCAGCATGTACTTTTTATTAAAAACATTAGTTGAGGGACACTTTTTTTGAAGCTGCTCTGGCTGGAAAATATTGCTGCTTTTTCAGAAGTTTTGAGAGGGTCCATAAATAATTCAGACACGCAAGCTGCACGCACACAAACATGCACACAAAATCATCGAACTGAATAGCTAATTTCAGCTCAACACAATGATTCAAGGAAATGTTCAGTGAGAGTAATCTCTAGGCTGTACTCAGTGGGTGGTTGGGGAGGAATATATGGATGAGAAAACTGTTAATATCCTGTACGAATATCCTCCTGTCCAAGTTCTCTCTGAGTGATCACTCACGCCTATCTCCTCACTGCCCCGGTCCCTTTCTGGATGAGGTGGTGGCAGTGGGGGGTTTGTGTGTGTGTGTTGGTGTCAATGACTGTGTGTGGAGTGGGGGGGGCTACTACTCATATTTCCATCTTTTGCTGTTCCGAGGAGGAGGAAGCAAGGGTCCTTTTGCAAATCTGCACCGCTTGTGCGCATATTAATCATAATCTCTGAGCAGTGTCGCCTTGTATTGTGGAGTGCCGGCTTTGAAGCACTTTGTACCTGGCACAGGACTGGAGAGAAAGAATGCTTTTATTTTTTCCACTCTAAAGGCCAAGGGTGAAGGGCAGAAATAGTGAAAGACGAAAAGGTCCAAGTCAGTAAAGAGGGTGCGGTTCCTTCATATATCACTGGGTTGTTTAGTCTTTGAGGTCATTTCCTACATTTGGAGGGCTTAGCCCAGGGTTGTAAGGCAGCTTGTACGTCTCCCAGAGATCCCGGTGAGTTGGGGGGTTTCAACAGCGTCACAGGAACAAGAGGGACAAACTTAGCGCTCTGATTTATGCTGCAGAGGGATGGCCAACAGGAGAGAACGGCCTAGTGAATGCAGCCATTGTGTGTGTATGTGTGTGTGTGTGTGTGTGTGTGTGTGTGTGTGTGTGTGTGTGTGTGTGTGTGTGTGTGTGTGTGTGAGAATTTGTGCAAAAACTTTGTGACCCACAGCAACCTGAAGGATCTCAACAGATGTGCTGCACATACAGTATATTTCTAAAATACAGTCTACCTTGAAAATGAAATTAAAATGTGATATTATATTACCATCTGGCTATTAAATAAGCAATTCAATTGTACATCCAAGATGAGTCAATCATAGCTTATGTGACACTGTACATTCAGACACTCAAAAGACAAAGGGAAAACTATTATAGATCAACTGATAGGAAACATTGAAAACTCACCGTAACCCTGTCTCAATCAACATCAATGACAGGAATCAATGCAACCTCACCGTAACCCTGTATCAATCGACATCAATGATAGGAAACATTGAAACCTCACCGTAACCCTGTCTCAATCGACATCAATGACATGAAACATTGAAACCTCACCGTAACCCTGTCTCAATCAACATCAATGATAGGAAACATTGAAACCTCACCCTAACCCTTTCTCAATAAACATCAATGATAGGAAACATTGAAACCTCACCGTAATTCTATTTCAATCAACATCAATGATAGGAAACATTGAAACCTCACCGTAACCCTGTCTCAATCAACATCTATGATAGGAAACATTGAAACCTCACCGTAACCCTGTCTCAATCAACATCAATGACAGGAAACATTGAAACCTCACCGTAACCCTGTCTCAATCAACATCAATGATAGGAAACATTGAAACCTCACCATATCCCTGTCCCAATCAACATCAATGACAGGAAACATTGAAAACTCACCGTAATCCTGTCTCAATCAACATCTATGATAGGAAACATTGAAACCTCACCGTAACCTTGTCTCAATCAACATCAATGACAGGAAACATTGAAACCTCACCGTACCCCTGTCTCAATCAACATCAATGATAGGAAACATTGAAACCTCACCGTAACCCTGTCTCAATCAACATCAATGATAGGAAACATTGAAACCTCACCATATCCCTGTCCCAATCAACATCAATGACAGGAAAAATTAAAAACTCACCGTAATCCTGTCTCAATCAACATCTATGATAGGAAACATTGAAACCTCACCGTAACCCTGTCTCAATCAACATCAATGACAGGAAACATTGAAACCTCACCGTAACCCTGTCTCAATCATCATGAATGATAGGAAACATTGAAACCTCACCGTAACCCTGTCTCAATCAACATCAATGACAGGAAACATTGAAACCTCACCGTAACCCTGTCTCAATCAACATCAATGACAGGAAACATTGAAACCTCACCGTAACCCTGTCTCAATCAACATCAATGATAGGAAACATTGAAACCTCACCATAACCCTGTCTCAATCAACATCAATGACAGGAAACATTGAAAACTCACCGTAATCCTGTTTCAATCAACATCAAGGATAGGAAACATTGAAACCTCACCGTAACCCTGTCTCAATCAACATCTATGATAGGAAACATTGAAACCTCACCGTAACCCTGTCTCAATCAACATCAATGACAGGAAACATTGAAACCTCACAGTAACCCTGTCTCAATCAACATCAATGACAGGAAACATTGAAACCTCACAGTAACCCTGTCTCAATCAACATCAATGACAGGAAACATTGAAACCTCACCGTAACCCTGTCTCAATCAACATCAATGATAGGAAACATTGAAACCTCACCGTAATTCTGTCCCAATCAACATCAAGGATAGGAAATATTGAAACCTCACCGTAACCCTGTCTCAATCAACATCAATGACAGGAAACATTGAAACCTCACCGTAACCCTGTCTCAATCAACATCAATGACAGGAAACATTGAAACCTCACCGTAACCCAGTCTCAATCAACATCAATGATAGGAAACATTGAAGCTTCACCGTAACCCTGTCTCAATCAACATCAATGATAGGAAACATTGAAACCTCACCGTATCCCTGTCCCAATCAACATCAATGACAGGAAACATTGAAAACTCACCGTAATCCTGTCTCAATCAACATCTATGATAGGAAACATTGAAACCTCACCGTAACCCTGTCTCAATCAACATCAATGACAGGAAACATTGAAACCTCACCGTAACCTTGTCTCAATCCACATCAATGATAGGAAACATTGAAACCTCACCGTAACCCTGTCTCAATCAACATCAATGACAGGAAACATTGAAACCTCACCGTAACCCTGACTCAATCAACATCAATGACAGGAAACATTGAAACCTCACCGTAACCCTGTCTCAATCAACATCAATGATAGGAAACATTGAAACCTCACCATAACCCTGTCTCAATCAAGATCAAGGATAGGATACATTGAAACCTCACCGTAACCATGTCTTAATCAACATCAATGACAGGAAACATTGAAACCTCACCGTAACCCTGTCTCAATCAACATCAATGATAGGAAACATCGAAACCTCACCGTAATTCTGTTTCAATCAACATCAAGGATAGGAAATATTGAAACCTCACCGTAACCCTGTCTCAATCAACATCAATGACAGGAAACATTGAAACCTCACCGTAACCCTGTCTCAATCAACATCAATGACAGGAAACATTGAAACCTCACCGTAACCCAGTCTCAATCAACATCAATGATAGGAAACATTGAAACTTCACCGTAACCCTGTCTCAATCAACATCAATGATAGGAAACATTGAAACCTCACCATATCCCTGTCCCAATCAACATCAATGACAGGAAACATTGAAAACTCACCGTAATCCTGTCTCAATCAACATCAATGACAGGAAACATTGAAACCTCACCGTAACCCTGTCTCAATCAACATCAATGACAGGAAACATTGAAACCTCACCGTAACCCTGTCTCAATCAACATCAATGATAGGAAACATTGAAACCTCACCGTAACCCTGTCTCAATCAACATCAATGACAGGAAACATTGAAACCTCACCGTAACCCTGACTCAATCAACATCAATGACAGGAAACATTGAAACCTCACCGTAACCCTGTCTCAATCAACATCAATGATAGGAAACATTGAAACCTCACCATAACCCTGTCTCAATCAACATCAATGACAGGAAACATTGAAACCTCATCGTAACCCTGTCCCAATCAACATCAATGATAGGAAACATTGAAACCTCACCGTAACCCTGTCTCAATCAACATCAATGACAGGAAACATTGAAACCTCACCGTAACCCTGTCTCAATCAACATCAATGACAGGAAAAATTGAAACCTCACCGTAACCCTGTCTCAATCAACATAAATGACAGGAAACATTGAAACCTACCGTAACCCTGTCTCAATCAACATCAATGACAGGAAACATTGAAACCTACCGTAACCCTGTCTCAATCAACATCAATGACAGGAAACATTGAAACCTCACCGTAACTCTGTCTCAATCAACATCAATGACAGGAAACATTGAATCCTCACCGTAACCCTGTCTCAATCAACATCAATGATAGGAAACATTGAAACCACACCGTAATCCTGTTTCAATCAACATCAAGGATAGGATACATTGAAACCTCACCGTAACCATGTCTCAATCAACATCAATGACAGGAAACATTGAAACCTCACTATAACCCTGTCTCAATCAACATCTATGATAGGAAACATTGAAACCTCACCGTAACCCTGTCTCAATCAACATCAATGACAGGAAACATTGAAACCTCACCGTAACCCTGTCTCAATCAACATCAATGACAGGAAACATTGAAACCTCACCGTAACCCTGTCTCAATCAACATCAATGAAAGGAAACATTGAAAACCTCACCGTAACCCTGTCTCAATCAACATCAATGACAGGAAACATTGAAACCTCACCGTAACTCTGTCTCAATCAACATCAATGACAGGAAACATTGAAACCTCACCGTAACCCTGTCTTAATCAACATCAATGATAGAAAACATTGAAACCTCACCGTAACCCTGTCTCAATCGACATCAATGACAGGAAACATTGAAACCTCACCGTACCCTGTCTCAATCGACATCAATGACAGGAAACATTGAAACCTCACCGTAACTCTGTCTCAATCAACATCAATGACAGGAAACATTGAATCCTCACCGTAACCCTGTCTTAATCAACATCAATGATAGGAAACATTGAAACCACACCGTAATCCTGTTTCAATCAACATCAAGGATAGGATACATTGAAACATCACCGTAACCCTGTCTCAATCAACATCTATGAGAGGAAACATTAAAACCTCACCGTAACCCTGTCTCAATCGACATCAATGACAGGAAACATTGAAACCTCACCGTAACCCTGTCTCAATCAACATCAATGACAGGAAACATTGAAACCTACCGTAACCCTGTCTCAATCAACATCAATGATAGGAAACATTGAAACCTCACCGTAACTCTGTCTCAATCAACATCAATGACAGGAAACATTGAATCCTCACCGTAACCCTGTCTCAATCAACATCAATGATAGGAAACATTGAAACCTCACCGTAATCCTGTTTCAATCAACATCAAGGATAGGATACATTGAAACATCACCGTAACCCTGTCTCAATCAACATCTATGATAGGAAACAATGAAACCTCACCGTAACCCTGTCTCAATCAACATCAATGACAGGAAACATTGAAACCTCACCGTAACCCTGTCTCAATCAACATCAATGACAGGAAACATTGAAACCTCACCGTAACCCTGTCTCAATCAACATCAATGACAGGAAACATTGAATCCTCACCGTAACCCTGTCTTAATCAACATCAATGATAGGAAACATTGAAACCACACCGTAATCCTGTTTCAATCAACATCAAGGATAGGATACATTGAAACATCACCGTAACCCTGTCTCAATCAACATCTATGAGAGGAAACATTAAAACCTCACCGTAACCCTGTCTCAATCGACATCAATGACAGGAAACATTGAAACCTCACCGTAACCCTGTCTCAATCAACATCAATGACAGGAAACATTGAAACCTACCGTAACCCTGTCTCAATCAACATCAATGATAGGAAACATTGAAACCTCACCGTAACTCTGTCTCAATCAACATCAATGACAGGAAACATTGAATCCTCACCGTAACCCTGTCTCAATCAACATCAATGATAGGAAACATTGAAACCTCACCGTAATCCTGTTTCAATCAACATCAAGGATAGGATACATTGAAACATCACCGTAACCCTGTCTCAATCAACATCTATGATAGGAAACAATGAAACCTCACCGTAACCCTGTCTCAATCAACATCAATGACAGGAAACATTGAAACCTCACCGTAACCCTGTCTCAATCAACATCAATGACAGGAAACATTGAAACCTCACCGTAACCCTGTCTCAATCAACATCAATGACAGGAAACATTGAAACCTCAACGTAACTCTGTCTTAATCAACATCAATGACAGGAAACATTGAATCCTCACCGTAACCCTGTCTCAATCAACATCAATGATAGGAAACATTGAAACCTCACCGTAATCCTGTTTCAATCAACATCAAGGATAGGAAACATTGAAACATCACCGTAACCCTGTCTCAATCAACATCAATGACAGGAAACATTGAAACCTCACCGTAACCCTGTCTCAATCAACATCAATGATAGGAAACATTGAAACCTCACCGTAACCCTGTCTCAATCAACATCAATGACAGGAAACATTGAAACCTCACCGTAACCCTGTCTCAATCAACATCAATGACAGGAAACATTGAAACCTCACCGTAACCCTGTCTCAATCAACATCAATGTCAGGAAACATTGAAAACCTCACCGTAACCCTGTCTCAATCAACATCAATGACAGGAAACATTGAAACCTCACCGTAACTCTGTCTCAATCAACATCAATGACAGGAAACATTGAAACCTCACCGTAACCCTGTCTTAATCGACATCAATGACAGGAAACATTGAAATCTCACCGTGCCCTGTCTCAATCGACATCAATGACAGGAAACATTGAAACCTCATCGTAACCCTGTATCAATCAACATCAATGATAGGAAACATTGAAACCTCACCGTAACCATGTCTCAATCAACATCAATGACAGGAAACATTGAAACCTAACCATAACCCTGTCTCAATCAACATCAATGACAGGAAACATTGAAACCTCATCGTAACCCTGTCTCAATCAACATCAATGACAGGAAACATTGAAACCTCACCGTAACCCTGTCTCAATCAACATCAATGACAGGAAACATTGAAACCTCACCGTAACCCTGTCTCAATCAACATCAATGACAGGAAACATTGAAACCTACCGTAACCCTGTCTCAATCAACATCAATGACAGGAAACATTGAATCCTCACCGTAACCCTGTCTCAATCAACATCAATGATAGGAAACATTGAAACCTCACCGTAACCCTGTCTCAATCAACATCAATGACAGGAAACATTGAAACCTCACCGTAACCCTGTCTCAATCAACATCAATGACAGGAAACATTGAAACCTCACCGTAACCCTGTCTCAATCAACATCAATGAAAGGAAACATTGAAAACCTCACCGTAACCCTGTCTCAATCAACATCAATGACAGGAAACATTGAAACCTCACCGTAACTCTGTCTCAATCAACATCAATGACAGGAAACATTGAATCCTCACCGTAACCCTGTCTCAATCAACATCAATGATAGGAAACATTGAAAGCACACCGTAATCCTGTTTCAATCAAGATCAAGGATAGGATACATTGAAACCTCACCGTAACCATGTCTTAATCAACATCAATGACAGGAAACATTGAAACCTCACCGTAACCCTGTCTCAATCAACATCAATGATAGGAAACATCGAAACCTCACCGTAATTCTGTTTCAATCAACATCAAGGATAGGAAATATTGAAACCTCACCGTAACCCTGTCTCAATCAACATCAATGACAGGAAACATTGAAACCTCACCGTAACCCTGTCTCAATCAACATCAATGACAGGAAACATTGAAACCTCACCGTAACCCAGTCTCAATCAACATCAATGATAGGAAACATTGAAACTTCACCGTAACCCTGTCTCAATCAACATCAATGATAGGAAACATTGAAACCTCACCATATCCCTGTCCCAATCAACATCAATGACAGGAAACATTGAAAACTCACCGTAATCCTGTCTCAATCAACATCAATGACAGGAAACATTGAAACCTCACCGTAACCCTGTCTCAATCAACATCAATGACAGGAAACATTGAAACCTCACCGTAACCCTGTCTCAATCAACATCAATGATAGGAAACATTGAAACCTCACCGTAACCCTGTCTCAATCAACATCAATGACAGGAAACATTGAAACCTCACCGTAACCCTGACTCAATCAACATCAATGACAGGAAACATTGAAACCTCACCGTAACCCTGTCTCAATCAACATCAATGATAGGAAACATTGAAACCTCACCATAACCCTGTCTCAATCAACATCAATGACAGGAAACATTGAAACCTCATCGTAACCCTGTCCCAATCAACATCAATGATAGGAAACATTGAAACCTCACCGTAACCCTGTCTCAATCAACATCAATGACAGGAAACATTGAAACCTCACCGTAACCCTGTCTCAATCAACATCAATGACAGGAAACATTGAAACCTCACCGTAACCCTGTCTCAATCAACATCAATGACAGGAAACATTGAAACCTCACCGTAACCCTGTCTCAATCAACATCAATGAAAGGAAACATTGAAAACCTCACCGTAACCCTGTCTCAATCAACATCAATGACAGGAAACATTGAAACCTCACCGTAACTCTGTCTCAATCAACATCAATGACAGGAAACATTGAAACCTCACCGTAACCCTGTCTTAATCAACATCAATGATAGAAAACATTGAAACCTCACCGTAACCCTGTCTCAATCGACATCAATGACAGGAAACATTGAAACCTCACCGTACCCTGTCTCAATCGACATCAATGACAGGAAACATTGAAACCTCACCGTAACTCTGTCTCAATCAACATCAATGACAGGAAACATTGAATCCTCACCGTAACCCTGTCTTAATCAACATCAATGATAGGAAACATTGAAACCACACCGTAATCCTGTTTCAATCAACATCAAGGATAGGATACATTGAAACATCACCGTAACCCTGTCTCAATCAACATCTATGAGAGGAAACATTAAAACCTCACCGTAACCCTGTCTCAATCGACATCAATGACAGGAAACATTGAAACCTCACCGTAACCCTGTCTCAATCAACATCAATGACAGGAAACATTGAAACCTACCGTAACCCTGTCTCAATCAACATCAATGATAGGAAACATTGAAACCTCACCGTAACTCTGTCTCAATCAACATCAATGACAGGAAACATTGAATCCTCACCGTAACCCTGTCTCAATCAACATCAATGATAGGAAACATTGAAACCTCACCGTAATCCTGTTTCAATCAACATCAAGGATAGGATACATTGAAACATCACCGTAACCCTGTCTCAATCAACATCTATGATAGGAAACAATGAAACCTCACCGTAACCCTGTCTCAATCAACATCAATGACAGGAAACATTGAAACCTCACCGTAACCCTGTCTCAATCAACATCAATGACAGGAAACATTGAAACCTCACCGTAACCCTGTCTCAATCAACATCAATGACAGGAAACATTGAAACCTCAACGTAACTCTGTCTTAATCAACATCAATGACAGGAAACATTGAATCCTCACCGTAACCCTGTCTCAATCAACATCAATGATAGGAAACATTGAAACCTCACCGTAATCCTGTTTCAATCAACATCAAGGATAGGAAACATTGAAACATCACCGTAACCCTGTCTCAATCAACATCAATGACAGGAAACATTGAAACCTCACCGTAACCCTGTCTCAATCAACATCAATGATAGGAAACATTGAAACCTCACCGTAACCCTGTCTCAATCAACATCAATGACAGGAAACATTGAAACCTCACCGTAACCCTGTCTCAATCAACATCAATGACAGGAAACATTGAAACCTCACCGTAACCCTGTCTCAATCAACATCAATGTCAGGAAACATTGAAAACCTCACCGTAACCCTGTCTCAATCAACATCAATGACAGGAAACATTGAAACCTCACCGTAACTCTGTCTCAATCAACATCAATGACAGGAAACATTGAAACCTCACCGTAACCCTGTCTTAATCGACATCAATGACAGGAAACATTGAAACCTCACCGTGCCCTGTCTCAATCGACATCAATGACAGGAAACATTGAAACCTCATCGTAACCCTGTATCAATCAACATCAATGATAGGAAACATTGAAACCTCACCGTAACCATGTCTCAATCAACATCAATGACAGGAAACATTGAAACCTAACCATAACCCTGTCTCAATCAACATCAATGACAGTAAACAGTGAAACCTCATCGTAACCCTGTCTCAATCAACATCAATGACAGGAAACATTGAAACCTCACCGTAACCCTGTCTCAATCAACATCAATGACAGGAAACATTGAAACCTCACCGTAACCCTGTCTCAATCAACATCAATGACAGGAAACATTGAAACCTACCGTAACCCTGTCTCAATCAACATCAATGACAGGAAACATTGAATCCTCACCGTAACCCTGTCTCAATCAACATCAATGATAGGAAACATTGAAACCTCACCGTAACCCTGTCTCAATCAACATCAATGACAGGAAACATTGAAACCTCACCGTAACCCTGTCTCAATCAACATAAATGACAGGAAACATTGAAACCTCACCGTAACCCTGTCTCAATCAACATCAATGAAAGGAAACATTGAAAACCTCACCGTAACCCTGTCTCAATCAACATCAATGACAGGAAACATTGAAACCTCACCGTAACTCTGTCTCAATCAACATCAATGACAGGAAACATTGAAACCTCACCGTAACCCTGTCTTAATCAACATCAATGATAGAAAACATTGAAACCTCACCGTAACTCTGTCTCAATCGACATCAATGACAGGAAACATTGAAACCTCACCGTACCCTGTCTCAATCGACATCAATGACGGGAAACATTGAAACCTCACCGTAACTCTGTCTCAATCAACATCAATGACAGGAAACATTGAATCCTCACCGTAACCCTGTCTTAATCAACATCAATGATAGGAAACATTGAAACCACACCGTAATCCTGTTTCAATCAACATCAAGGATAGGATACATTGAAACATCACCGTAACCCTGTCTCAATCAACATCTATGAGAGGAAACATTAAAACCTCATTGTAACCCTGTCTCAATCGACATCAATGACAGGAAACATTGAAACCTCACCGTAACCCTGTCTCAATCAACATCAATGACAGGAAACATTGAAACCTACCGTAACCCTGTCTCAATCAACATCAATGATAGGAAACATTGAAACCTCACCGTAACTCTGTCTCAATCAACATCAATGACAGGAAACATTGAATCCTCACCGTAACCCTGTCTCAATCAACATCAATGATAGGAAACATTGAAACCTCACCGTAATCCTGTTTCAATCAACATCAAGGATAGGATACATTGAAACATCACCGTAACCCTGTCTCAATCAACATCTATGATAGGAAACAATGAAACCTCACCGTAACCCTGTCTCAATCAACATCAATGACAGGAAACATTGAAACCTCACCGTAACCCTGTCTCAATCAACATCAATGACAGGAAACATTGAAACCTCACCGTAACCCTGTCTCAATCAACATCAATGACAGGAAACATTGAATCCTCACCGTAACCCTGTCTTAATCAACATCAATGATAGAAAACATTGAAACCACACCGTAATCCTGTTTCAATCAACATCAAGGATAGGATACATTGAAACATCACCGTAACCCTGTCTCAATCAACATCTATGAGAGGAAACATTAAAACCTCACCGTAACCCTGTCTCAATCGACATCAATGACAGGAAACATTGAAACCTCACCGTAACCCTGTCTCAATCAACATCAATGACAGGAAACATTGAAACCTCACCGTAACTCTGTCTCAATCAACATCAATGACAGGAAACATTGAAACCTCACCGTAACCCTGTCTTAATCAACATCAATGATAGAAAACATTGAAACCTCACCGTAACCCTGTCTCAATCGACATCAATGACAGGAAACATTGAAACCTCACCGTACCCTGTCTCAATCGACATCAATGACGGGAAACATTGAAACCTCACCGTAACTCTGTCTCAATCAACATCAATGACAGGAAACATTGAATCCTCACCGTAACCCTGTCTTAATCAACATCAATGATAGGAAACATTGAAACCACACCGTAATCCTGTTTCAATCAACATCAAGGATAGGATACATTGAAACATCACCGTAACCCTGTCTCAATCAACATCTATGAGAGGAAACATTAAAACCTCATTGTAACCCTGTCTCAATCGACATCAATGACAGGAAACATTGAAACCTCACCGTAACCCTGTCTCAATCAACATCAATGACAGGAAACATTGAAACCTACCGTAACCCTGTCTCAATCAACATCAATGATAGGAAACATTGAAACCTCACCGTAACTCTGTCTCAATCAACATCAATGACAGGAAACATTGAATCCTCACCGTAACCCTGTCTCAATCAACATCAATGATAGGAAACATTGAAACCTCACCGTAATCCTGTTTCAATCAACATCAAGGATAGGATACATTGAAACATCACCGTAACCCTGTCTCAATCAACATCTATGATAGGAAACAATGAAACCTCACCGTAACCCTGTCTCAATCAACATCAATGACAGGAAACATTGAAACCTCACCGTAACCCTGTCTCAATCAACATCAATGACAGGAAACATTGAAACCTCACCGTAACCCTGTCTCAATCAACATCAATGACAGGAAACATTGAATCCTCACCGTAACCCTGTCTTAATCAACATCAATGATAGAAAACATTGAAACCACACCGTAATCCTGTTTCAATCAACATCAAGGATAGGATACATTGAAACATCACCGTAACCCTGTCTCAATCAACATCTATGAGAGGAAACATTAAAACCTCACCGTAACCCTGTCTCAATCGACATCAATGACAGGAAACATTGAAACCTCACCGTAACCCTGTCTCAATCAACATCAATGACAGGAAACATTGAAACCTACCGTAACCCTGTCTCAATCAACATCAATGATAGGAAACATTGAAACCTCACCGTAACTCTGTCTCAATCAACATCAATGACAGGAAACATTGAAACCTCACCGTAACCCTGTCTCAATCAACATCGATGACAGGAAACATTGAAACCTCACCGTAACACTGTCTCAATCAACATCAATGACAGGAAACATTGAATCCTCACCGTAACCCTGTCTCAATCAACATCAATGATAGGAAACATTGAAACCTCACCGTAATCCTGTTTCAATCAACATCAAGGATAGGATACATTGAAACATCACCGTAACCCTGTCTCAATCAACATCTATGAGAGGAAACATTGAAAACTCACCGTAACCCTGTCTCAATCAACATCAATGACAGGAAACATTGAAACCTCAAAGTAACCCTGTCTCAATCAACATCAATGATAGGAAACATTGAAACCTCACCGTAACCCTGTCTCAATCAACATCAATGACAGGAAACATTGAAACCTCACCGTAACCCTGTCTCAATCAACATCAATGACAGGAAACATTGAAACGTCACCGTAACCCTGTCTCAATCAACATCGATGACAGGAAACATTGAAACCTCACCGTAACCCTGTCTCAATCAACATCAATGACAGGAAACATTGAAACGTCACCGTAACCCTGTCTCAATCAACATCAATGACAGGAAACATTGAAATCTCACCGTAACCCTGTCTCAATCAACATCAATGACAGAAAACATTGAAACCTCACCGTAACCCTGTCTCAATCGACATCAATGACAGGAAACATTGAAACCTCACCGTAACCCTGTCTCAATCGACATCAATGACAGGAAACATTGAAACCTCATCGTAACCCTGTCTCAATCGACATCAATGACAGGAAACATTGAAACCTCACTGTAACCCTGTCTCAATCAACATCAATGACAGGAAACATTGAAAACTCACCGTAATCCTGTCTCAATCAACATCAATGACAGGAAACATTGAAACCTCACCGTAACCCTGTCTCAATCAACATCAATGACAGGAAACATTGAAACCTCACCGTAACCCTGTCTCAATCAACATCAATGACAGGAAACATTGAAACCTACCGTAACCCTGTCTCAATCAACATCAATGATAGGAAACATTGAAACCTCACCGTAACTCTGTCTCAATCAACATCAATGACAGGAAACATTGAATCCTCACCGTAACCCTGTCTCAATCAACATCAATGATAGGAAACATTGAAACCTCACCGTAATCCTGTTTCAATCAACATCAAGGATAGGATACATTGAAACATCACCGTAACCCTGTCTCAATCAACATCTATGATAGGAAACAATGAAACCTCACCGTAACCCTGTCTCAATCAACATCAATGACAGGAAACATTGAAACCTCACCGTAACCCTGTCTCAATCAACATCAATGACAGGAAACATTGAAACCTCACCGTAACCCTGTCTCAATCAACATCAATGACAGGAAACATTGAAACCTCAACGTAACTCTGTCTTAATCAACATCAATGACACGAAACATTGAATCCTCACCGTAACCCTGTCTCAATCAACATCAATGATAGGAAACATTGAAACCTCACCGTAATCCTGTTTCAATCAACATCAAGGATAGGAAACATTGAAACATCACCGTAACCCTGTCTCAATCAACATCAATGACAGGAAACATTGAAACCTCACCGTAACCCTGTCTCAATCAACATCAATGATAGGAAACATTGAAACCTCACCGTAACCCTGTCTCAATCAACATCAATGATAGGAAACATTGAAACCTCACCATAACCCTGTCTCAATCAACATCAATGACAGGAAACATTGAAACCTCACCGTAACCCTGTCTCAATCAACATCAATGACAGGAAACATTGAAACCTCACCGTAACCCTGTCTCAATCAACATCAATGACAGGAAAAATTGAAACCTCACCGTAACCCTGTCTCAATCAACATCAATGACAGGAAACATTGAAACCTCACCGTAACCCTGTCTCAATCAACATCAATGACAGGAAACATTGAAACCTCACCGTAACCCTGTCTCAATCGACATCAATGACAAGAAACATTGAAACCTCATCGTAACCCTGTCTCAATCGACATCAATGACAGGAAACATTGAAACCTCACTGTAACCCTGTCTCAATCAACATCAATGACAGGAAACATTGAAAACTCACCGTAACCCTGTCTCAATCAACATCAATGACAGGAAACATTGAAACCTACCGTAACCCTGTCTCAATCAACATCAATGACAGGAAACATTGAAACCTACCGTAACCCTGTCTCAATCAACATCAATGACAGGAAACATTGAATCCTCACCGTAACCCTGTCTCAATCAACATCAATGATAGGAAACATTGAAACCTCACCGTAACCCTGTCTCAATCAACATCAATGACAGGAAACATTGAAACCTACCGTAACCCTGTCTCAATCAACATCAATGACAGGAAACATTGAAACCTCACCGTAACACTGTCTCAATCAACATCAATGACAGGAAACATTGAATCCTCACCGTAACCCTGTCTCAATCAACATCAATGATAGGAAACATTGAAACCTCACCGTAATCCTGTTTCAATCAACATCAAGGATAGGATACATTGAAACATCACCGTAACCCTGTCTCAATCAACATCTATGAGAGGAAACATTGAAAACTCACCGTAACCCTGTCTCAATCAACATCAATGACAGGAAACATTGAAACCTCACCGTAACCCTGTCTCAATCTACATCAATGATAGGAAACATTGAAACCTCACCGTAACCCTGTCTCAATCGACATCAATGACAAGAAACATTGAAACCTCATCGTAACCCTGTCTCAATCGACATCAATGACAGGAAACATTGAAACCTCACTGTAACCCTGTCTCAATCAACATCAATGACAGGAAACATTGAAAACTCACCGTAATCCTGTCTCAATCAACGTCAATGACAGGAAACATTGAAACCTCACCGTAACCCTGTCTCAATCAACATAAATGACAGGAAACATTGAAACCTACCGTAACCCTGTCTCAATCAACATCAATGACAGGAAACATTGAATCCTCACCGTAACCCTGTCTCAGTCAACATCAATGATAGGAAACATTGAAACCTCACCGTAACCCTGTCTCAATCAACATCAATGACAGGAAACATTGAAACCTACCGTAACCCTGTCTCAATCAACATCAATGACAGGAAACATTGAAACCTACCGTAACCCTGTCTCAATCAACATCAATGACAGGAAACATTGAATCCTCACCGTAACCCTGTCTCAATCAACATCAATGATAGGAAACATTGAAACCTCACCGTAACCCTGTCTCAATCAACATCAATGACAGGAAACATTGAAACCTACCGTAACCCTGTCTCAATCAACATCAATGACAGGAAACATTGAAACCTCACCGTAACACTGTCTCAATCAACATCAATGACAGGAAACATTGAATCCTCACCGTAACCCTGTCTCAATCAACATCAATGATAGGAAACATTGAAACCTCACCGTAATCCTGTTTCAATCAACATCAAGGATAGGATACATTGAAACATCACCGTAACCCTGTCTCAATCAACATCTATGAGAGGAAACATTGAAAACTCACCGTAACCCTGTCTCAATCAACATCAATGACAGGAAACATTGAAACCTCACCGTAACCCTGTCTCAATCAACATCAATGATAGGAAACATTGAAACCTCACCGTAACCCTGTCTCAATCAACATCAATGACAGGAAACATTGAAACCTCACCGTAACCCTGTCTCAATCAACATCAATGACAGGAAACATTGAAACGTCACCGTAACCCTGTCTCAATCAACATCGATGACAGGAAACATTGAAACCTCACCGTAACCCTGTCTCAATCAACATCAATGACAGGAAACATTGAAACGTCACCGTAACCCTGTCTCAATCAACATCAATGACAGGAAACATTGAAAACTCACCGTAATCCTGTCTCAATCAACGTCAATGACAGGAAACATTGAAACCTCACCGTAACCCTGTCTCAATCAACATCAATGACAGGAAACATTGAAACCTCACCGTAACCCTGACTCAATCAACATCAATGACAGGAAACATTGAAACCTCACCGTAACCCTGTCTCAATCAACATCAATGATAGGAAACATTGAAACCTCACCATAACCCTGTCTCAATCAACATCAATGACAGGAAACATTGAAACCTCACCGTAACCCTGTCTCAATCAACATCAATGACAGGAAACATTGAAACCTCACCGTAACCCTGTCTCAATCAACATCAATGACAGGAAAAATTGAAACCTCACCGTAACCCTGTCTCAATCAACATAAATGACAGGAAACATTGAAACCTACCGTAACCTTGTCTCAATCAACATCAATGACAGGAAACATTGAATCCTCACCGTAACCCTGTCTCAGTCAACATCAATGATAGGAAACATTGAAACCTCACCGTAACCCTGTCTCAATCAACATCAATGACAGGAAACATTGAAACCTACCGTAACCCTGTCTCAATCAACATCAATGACAGGAAACATTGAAACCTACCGTAGCCCTGTCTCAATCAACATCAATGATTGAAACCTCACCGTAACCCTGTCTCAATCAACATAAATGACAGGAAACATTGAAACCTACCGTAACCCTGTCTCAATCAACATCAATGACAGGAAACATTGAATCCTCACCGTAACCCTGTCTCAGTCAACATCAATGATAGGAAACATTGAAACCTCACCGTAACCCTGTCTCAATCAACATCAATGACAGGAAACATTGAAACCTACCGTAACCCTGTCTCAATCAACATCAATGACAGGAAACATTGAAACCTCACCGTAACTCTGTCTCAATCAACATCAATGAGAGGAAACATTGAATCCTCACCGTAACCCTGTCTCAATCAACATCAATGATAGGAAACATTGAAACCACACCGTAATCCTGTTTCAATCAACATCAAGGATAGGATACATTGAAACCTCACCGTAACCATGTCTCAATCAACATCAATGACAGGAAACATTGAAACCTCACTATAACCCTGTCTCAATCAACATCTATGATAGGAAACATTGAAACCTCACCGTAACCCTGTCTCAATCAACATCAATGACAGGAAACATTGAAACCTCACCGTAACCCTGTCTCAATCAACATCAATGACAGGAAACATTGAAACCTCACCGTAACCCTGTCTCAATCAACATCAATGAAAGGAAACATTGAAAACCTCACCGTAACCCTGTCTCAATCAACATCAATGACAGGAAACATTGAAACCTCACCGTAACTCTGTCTCAATCAACATCAATGACAGGAAACATTGAAACCTCACCGTAACCCTGTCTTAATCAACATCAATGATAGAAAACATTGAAATCTCACCGTAACCCTGTCTCAATCGACATCAATGACAGGAAACATTGAAACCTCACCGTACCCTGTCTCAATCGACATCAATGACAGGAAACATTGAAACCTCACCGTAACTCTGTCTCAATCAACATCAATGACAGGAAACATTGAATCCTCACCGTAACCCTGTCTTAATCAACATCAATGATAGGTAACATTGAAACCACACCGTAATCCTGTTTCAATCAACATCAAGGATAGGATACATTGAAACATCACCGTAACCCTGTCTCAATCAACATCTATGAGAGGAAACATTAAAACCTCACCGTAACCCTGTCTCAATCAACATCAATGACAGGAAACATTGAAACCTCACCGTAACTCTGTCTCAATCAACATCAATGACAGGAAACATTGAATCCTCACCGTAACCCTGTCTCAATCAACATCGATGACAGGAAACATTGAAACCTCACCGTAACTCTGTCTCAATCAACATCAATGACAGGAAACATTGAATCCTCACCGTAACCCTGTCTCAATCAACATCAATGATAGGAAACATTGAAACCACACCGTAATCCTGTTTCAATCAACATCAAGGATAGGATACATTGAAACCTCACCGTAACCATGTCTCAATCAACATCAATGACAGGAAACATTGAAACCTCACTATAACCCTGTCTCAATCAACATCTATGATAGGAAACATTGAAACCTCACCGTAACCCTGTCTCAATCAACATCAATGACAGGAAACATTGAAACCTCACCGTAACCCTGTCTCAATCAACATCAATGACAGGAAACATTGAAACCTCACCGTAACCCTGTCTCAATCAACATCAATGAAAGGAAACATTGAAAACCTCACCGTAACCCTGTCTCAATCAACATCAATGACAGGAAACATTGAAACCTCACCGTAACTCTGTCTCAATCAACATCAATGACAGGAAACATTGAAACCTCACCGTAACCCTGTCTTAATCAACATCAATGATAGAAAACATTGAAATCTCACCGTAACCCTGTCTTAATCAACATCAATGATAGGTAACATTGAAACCACACCGTAATCCTGTTTCAATCAACATCAAGGATAGGATACATTGAAACATCACCGTAACCCTGTCTCAATCAACATCTATGAGAGGAAACATTAAAACCTCACCGTAACCCTGTCTCAATCAACATCAATGACAGGAAACATTGAAACCTCACCGTAACTCTGTCTCAATCAACATCAATGACAGGAAACATTGAATCCTCACCGTAACCCTGTCTCAATCAACATCGATGACAGGAAACATTGAAACCTCACCGTAACTCTGTCTCAATCAACATCAATGACAGGAAACATTGAATCCTCACCGTAACCCTGTCTCAATCAACATCAATGATAGGAAACATTGAAACCACACCGTAATCCTGTTTCAATCAACATCAAGGATAGGATACATTGAAACCTCACCGTAACCATGTCTCAATCAACATCAATGACAGGAAACATTGAAACCTCACTATAACCCTGTCTCAATCAACATCTATGATAGGAAACATTGAAACCTCACCGTAACCCTGTCTCAATCAACATCAATGACAGGAAACATTGAAACCTCACCGTAACCCTGTCTCAATCAACATCAATGACAGGAAACATTGAAACCTCACCGTAACCCTGTCTCAATCAACATCAATGAAAGGAAACATTGAAAACCTCACCGTAACCCTGTCTCAATCAACATCAATGACAGGAAACATTGAAACCTCACCGTAACTCTGTCTCAATCAACATCAATGACAGGAAACATTGAAACCTCACCGTAACCCTGTCTTAATCAACATCAATGATAGAAAACATTGAAATCTCACCGTAACCCTGTCTCAATCGACATCAATGACAGGAAACATTGAAACCTCACCGTACCCTGTCTCAATCGACATCAATGACAGGAAACATTGAAACCTCACCGTAACTCTGTCTCAATCAACATCAATGACAGGAAACATTGAATCCTCACCGTAACCCTGTCTTAATCAACATCAATGATAGGAAACATTGAAACCACACCGTAATCCTGTTTCAATCAACATCAAGGATAGGATACATTGAAACATCACCGTAACCCTGTCTCAATCAACATCTATGAGAGGAAACATTGAAAACTCACCGTAACCCTGTCTCAATCAACATCAATGACAGGAAACATTGAAACCTCACCGTAACCCTGTCTCAATCAACATCAATGATAGGAAACATTGAAACCTCACCGTAACCCTGTCTCAATCAACATCAATGACAGGAAACATTGAAACCTCACCGTAACCCTGTCTCAATCAACATCAATGACAGGAAACATTGAAACGTCACCGTAACCCTGTCTCAATCAACATCGATGACAGGAAACATTGAAACCTCACCGTAACCCTGTCTCAATCAACATCAATGACAGGAAACATTGAAACGTCAACGTAACCCTGTCTCAATCAACATCAATGACAGGAAACATTGAAACCTCACCGTAACCCTGTCTCAATCAACATCAATGACAGAAAACATTGAAACCTCACCGTAACCCTGTCTCAATCGACATCAATGACAGGAAACGTTGAAACCTCACCGTAACCCTGTCTCAATCGACATCAATGACAGGAAACATTGAAACCTCATCGTAACCCTGTCTCAATCGACATCAATGACAGGAAACATTGAAACCTCACTGTAACCCTGTCTCAATCAACATCAATGACAGGAAACATTGAAAACTCACCGTAATCCTGTCTCAATCAACGTCAATGACAGGAAACATTGAAACCTCACCGTAACCCTGTCTCAATCAACATCAATGACAGGAAACATTGAAACCTCACCGTAACCCTGACTCAATCAACATCAATGACAGGAAACATTGAAACCTCACCGTAACCCTGTCTCAATCAACATCAATGATAGGAAACATTGAAACCTCACCATAACCCTGTCTCAATCAACATCAATGACAGGAAACATTGAAACCTCACCGTAACCCTGTCTCAATCAACATCAATGACAGGAAACATTGAAACCTCACCGTAACCCTGTCTCAATCAACATCAATGACAGGAAAAATTGAAACCTCACCGTAACCCTGTCTCAATCAACATAAATGACAGGAAACATTGAAACCTACCGTAACCCTGTCTCAATCAACATCAATGACAGGAAACATTGAATCCTCACCGTAACCCTGTCTCAGTCAACATCAATGATAGGAAACATTGAAACCTCACCGTAACCCTGTCTCAATCAACATCAATGACAGGAAACATTGAAACCTACCGTAACCCTGTCTCAATCAACATCAATGACAGGAAACATTGAATCCTCACCGTAACCCTGTCTCAATCAACATCAATGATAGGAAACATTGAAACCACACCGTAATCCTGTTTCAATCAACATCAAGGATAGGATACATTGAAACCTCACCGTAACCATGTCTCAATCAACATCAATGACAGGAAACATTGAAACCTCACTATAACCCTGTCTCAATCAACATCAATGACAGGAAACATTGAAACCTCACCGTAACCCTGTCTCAATCAACATCAATGACAGGAAACATTGAAACCTCACCGTAACCCTGTCTCAATCAACATCAATGACAGGAAACATTGAAACCTCACCGTAACCCTGTCTTAATCAACATCAATGATAGGAAACATTGAAACCACACCGTAATCCTGTTTCAATCAACATCAAGGATAGGATACATTGAAACATCACCGTAACCCTGTCTCAATCAACATCTATGAGAGGAAACATTAAAACCTCACCGTAACCCTGTCTCAATCGACATCAATGACAGGAAACATTGAAACCTCACCGTAACCCTGTCTCAATCAACATCAATGACAGGAAACATTGAAACCTACCGTAACCCTGTCTCAATCAACATCAATGATAGGAAACATTGAAACCTCACCGTAACTCTGTCTCAATCAACATCAATGACAGGAAACATTGAATCCTCACCGTAACCCTGTCTCAATCAACATCAATGATAGGAAACATTGAAACCTCACCGTAATCCTGTTTCAATCAACATCAAGGATAGGATACATTGAAACATCACCGTAACCCTGTCTCAATCAACATCTATGATAGGAAACAATGAAACCTCACCGTAACCCTGTCTCAATCAACATCAATGACAGGAAACATTGAAACCTCACCGTAACCCTGTCTCAATCAACATCAATGACAGGAAACATTGAAACCTCACCGTAACCCTGTCTCAATCAACATCAATGACAGGAAACATTGAATCCTCACCGTAACCCTGTCTTAATCAACATCAATGATAGGAAACATTGAAACCACACCGTAATCCTGTTTCAATCAACATCAAGGATAGGATACATTGAAACATCACCGTAACCCTGTCTCAATCAACATCTATGAGAAGAAACATTAAAACCTCACCGTAACCCTGTCTCAATCGACATCAATGACAGGAAACATTGAAACCTCACCGTAACCCTGTCTCAATCAACATCAATGACAGGAAACATTGAAACCTACCGTAACCCTGTCTCAATCAACATCAATGATAGGAAACATTGAAACCTCACCGTAACCCTGTCTCAATCAACATCAATGATAGGAAACATTGAAACCTCACCGTAATCCTGTTTCAATCAACATCAAGGATAGGATACATTGAAACATCACCGTAACCCTGTCTCAATCAACATCTATGATAGGAAACAATGAAACCTCACCGTAACCCTGTCTCAATCAACATCAATGACAGGAAACATTGAAACCTCACCGTAACCCTGTCTCAATCAACATCAATGACAGGAAACATTGAAACCTCACCGTAACCCTGTCTCAATCAACATCAATGACAGGAAACATTGAAACCTCAACGTAACTCTGTCTTAATCAACATCAATGACAGGAAACATTGAATCCTCACCGTAACCCTGTCTCAATCAACATCAATGATAGGAAACATTGAAACCTCACCGTAATCCTGTTTCAATCAACATCAAGGATAGGAAACATTGAAACATCACCGTAACCCTGTCTCAATCAACATCAATGACAGGAAACATTGAAACCTCACCGTAACCCTGTCTCAATCAACATCAATGATAGGAAACATTGAAACCTCACCGTAACCCTGTCTCAATCAACATCAATGACAGGAAACATTGAAACCTCACCGTAACCCTGTCTCAATCAACATCAATGACAGGAAACATTGAAACCTCACCGTAACCCTGTCTCAATCAACATCAATGTCAGGAAACATTGAAAACCTCACCGTAACCCTGTCTCAATCAACATCAATGACAGGAAACATTGAAACCTCACCGTAACTCTGTCTCAATCAACATCAATGACAGGAAACATTGAAACCTCACCGTAACCCTGTCTTAATCGACATCAATGACAGGAAACATTGAAACCTCACCGTGCCCTGTCTCAATCGACATCAATGACAGGAAACATTGAAACCTCATCGTAACCCTGTATCAATCAACATCAATGATAGGAAACATTGAAACCTCACCGTAACCATGTCTCAATCAACATCAATGACAGGAAACATTGAAACCTAACCATAACCCTGTCTCAATCAACATCAATGACAGGAAACATTGAAACCTCATCGTAACCCTGTCTCAATCAACATCAATGACAGGAAACATTGAAACCTCACCGTAACCCTGTCTCAATCAACATCAATGACAGGAAACATTGAAACCTCACCGTAACCCTGTCTCAATCAACATCAATGACAGGAAACATTGAAACCTACCGTAACCCTGTCTCAATCAACATCAATGACAGGAAACATTGAATCCTCACCGTAACCCTGTCTCAATCAACATCAATGATAGGAAACATTGAAACCTCACCGTAACCCTGTCTCAATCAACATCAATGACAGGAAACATTGAAACCTACCGTAACCCTGTCTCAATCAACATCAATGACAGGAAACATTGAAACCTCACCGTAACACTGTCTCAATCAACATCAATGACAGGAAACATTGAATCCTCACCGTAACCCTGTCTCAATCAACATCAATGATAGGAAACATTGAAACCTCACCGTAATCCTGTTTCAATCAACATCAAGGATAGGATACATTGAAACATCACCGTAACCCTGTCTCAATCAACATCTATGAGAGGAAACATTGAAAACTCACCGTAACCCTGTCTCAATCAACATCAATGACAGGAAACATTGAAACCTCACCGTAACCCTGTCTCAATCAACATCAATGATAGGAAACATTGAAACCTCACCGTAACCCTGTCTCAATCAACATCAATGACAGGAAACATTAAAACCTCACCGTAACCCTGTCTCAATCAACATCAATGACAGGAAACATTGAAACCTCACCGTAACCCTGTCTCAATCAACATCAATGACAGAAAACATTGAAACCTCACCGTAACCCTGTCTCAATCGGCATCAATGACAGGAAACATTGAAACCTCACCGTAACCCTGTCTCAATCGACATCAATGACAGGAAACATTGAAACCTCATCGTAACCCTGTCTCAATCGACATCAATGACAGGAAATATTGAAACCTCACCGTAACCCTGTCTCAATCAACATCAATGACAGGAAACATTGAAACCTCACTGTAACCCTGTCTCAATCAACATCAATGACAGGAAACATTGAAACCTCACTGTAACCCTGTCTCAATCAACATCAATGACAGGAAACATTGAAACCTCACCATAACCCTGTCTCAATCAACATCTATCTGTCTAGAAAAACTCGACCAGTAACTCCTGTTTGTGAGCCATGTTGAGGTGCGTCCCCGGGTCTACATGAGCTACATTCCACACACATTTTTTACTCTCTCCGTAAATCTTTCACTCTCTGTAAAGATCCAGCTGTAAATTACTTCATGATAGCATCCCCTTGGATCCAAAGGCCTTTAACCTTGTCAAGATTAATACTTTCTCTTCCCACCATTGTGTAATTACTCAGAAATGGTTAATCTACTTACATTTAGTTACACAGCCTCACTGTTGCCTATGGAGCAATACCACATAAAAATAAAGGTTTCCAGCTTATTCCGCTTTGATGGTATGCACATTTGACAGTGTGGCTTTAAGTAAAAAATGTATTGAGTATTACACCAAGGAGTATTACCGAAACCAACTAGATCTTGTTTCAGATAGAGGTTTTACTATTTTGAGAGAATATGCAGTACTGTATATAGTGATATAGGAAAAACCAACCTCAACGCAAAAACACCTTGATTTCAAAGCCTTAAGGCATTTGGGTTGGGTGATGTTTGATCTCTCACAAATGGCCAGTTATCTACGTGTTATGACAGAAAACAAAATCTGTACCCCCTTCCTCCGTGCATGACCATGGTGACTCATGTGTACCCGACAATATTATGTTTAAAATATTCTGTTTACCCCAGCTACTCACATATCCAGTTTGAACATAGTAGACGCTAGGCTAAGTTCCTGGAACACACGACTGAGGACAGAATCCTAACTTGAGGAAGTCAAGGTAAACCATGCATCAATGTCAGACTTGTGATGCAGCTTGAGTTGCATGTAAGTAAATGTGAATTAGAGCAGAGTAAGGAAAACAGATGTGATGACAAAGATAGTAAAAGAAATAGGAAGATAGGAAGACATAGATGTGAAGAAATGCATGTAAGGAACTTGGCGAGAGAGAGAGAGACAACGAGAGAGACTGAGTGAGAGTGAGAGAGACAGAGTGAGAGTGAGAGTGAGAGAGAGAGGGGGGGGGGGGGGGGGTGAGAGCTAAGGGGAGGGAGAATCCAACCTGACAATCTGCAGCAGAGATCTGTTGGGGGAGACATCCCCAGCTGTAGCAAGCTCCCTTATCTCTAGCAGTGGAGTTGGGGGGGGTTGTATTTGCTAGGGCATGGCATTCCAGCCCAATTTACAGCTCCTAACACATGTGACTCATTAGCTAATCAGCAGCACAGATCCCAGATCAGATAGAAACCACTGTCTCACTGCTGCTGCCAGAACTAACAAGTAGCTACAGTGCTTTTCAGTGCAAAACACTCCCACCTGAAATAATCTTGCTGTTTTTGTGAGGTGTTAATCCACCTGTAGCATAACATCGATTTTACAACGTAGAAAATCGCATGCAATCAGCAAAGACCAGTGCGAGGAGGAAGTTGGTATTTCCAGTTACCGTTACCCTGTGTTTAGGTATTGACGGCAAAACATTAACGTTACAAATATCATAGAAAGTTAGTGCAAGAGTTTCTCTTCGTGCTGCATATCCCTCTTCCTAGTACGGAGTATGTGGAGAGGATATTGTTCACTGTGTTACTCTGACTTCCTTAAGAAGAATCAGGTGTCAGAAACAAGGCCAGTCTTCCTCCAGCTGAGTGACGACATTGCTCTCTACCTGATGCTTAGAGGAGTTTAATCCCCTTCCTGCTGTGCTCCTGATGTATGTGCTGCTAACTCTGTTCCACTTGGCCCCTGAGTTTGAAGAGACAGGCTGTGGAGTCAGTCTCTGACTAGATTGCCAGCTCACCAGCAAACAGAGGAGGAATACCAGCAACAAGCAAAGGCATGCAGGAATCAGAGAACAATGAGATGTGTTCAAATAAACTGAAGAACAAAATACATGTTTGAATTCCAAGAGACAGATGGGTGGGATGGAGTGTCTGTGACACAGCTCAGTTAATAAGTCAGCTATACTTACTAAATACATACAATTAATACTTCAAACAATAAAGTGTGAACAAAATTCTATATATTTCTTATTGTATAATAATTGGCATTAGGCTACAATTCATGGTCAATTTGATTGTCTCTAGAGCAGTACGAGCTAAGAAATGGTGTACAGACTATTGCTTTCCCTTCAAAGCCGTATAAGAATGGTGGCGGCCTGTGACTGCTACTGCTACTGAGCACCCAGAACCCTCCTTCAGCACCAACACATCAACGTTCTCCGCTTCCTTGCAAGGGATTTCAGGAAAAATAAACGCTGAAATGTACGCAGGAAATTCCATCTAATCGCAACATGTTTTGATAATTAGGCCTGTCAACTGGCCATTTATTATATGCTGTATGCAACACATGACAGAGAACCACTACAGCTTTCCATCTGTAGCCAGGGGCCAATGTTCAATAGTGCAAAACCAATAAGGAGCTACTCTATTCCACCTTGCGTTTAGAAATCTAAGAAAAAATATCTTATCTTTTTCGAAAAAAGGTATACAACTATTAAGAATCGAGGATGTTTAGAGCCTTCTTTAACTAGTCCGAATATAAATAATTGATCAGGAAAACGCAAAGCATTTTGACCATGAGGGAATACAAATTCCAAAAGCTAATTAAAGGGAAGTGCTAATGATTAAAAACATGCTCAGCAGAGGCTATAATAAGAAGAGGCTTTCTGACCTCACAGGAGAGACTGAGGGAGAAGGAGGGAAGAGGCTTCTGAGGCTGAGACACTGCATGGCAACTTGGCTGTAGAGACCTTTTTTGGCATAGGCCCTCGGGCCGCCACAACATCAATCTCTCCCCTCCCAGGACAGACGGTGAAGGAAAACATAGCACACTTCAAATCCGAGGAAAAGAGAGAAAGAGCTTTCCTCCACTCTGTGCAGGAAGGAGGGTTGGTCGGCTCTTCTCCTTCTCCAAGGAGCGGTCTTAATTACTCCCACTCATACCCATACCCCAGCCATCATCTGGCAAATAAAGAGGAGGGGATATATTCTAGGAGTTCTAATAAATAACATATAATCTCTGACAGTGAAATATGCCATCCTCCTCTTGGCAGCCACTCTCGGCTGGGATTATCTTCGCTTTATATAAACCTAATTACAAACATCGTATCTCCTGATGCTACAGTAATGTATAGCTTCGTTTGCCAAAACAGAGAAACTTTCTTTCAAGACTGGATAAAGCAACATGAGATTCACACGCAACGTTTGGTTAGAAGATAACACTGTAGGAGAATACACACATAGTTGTGAGCATGTGCAGACTATGGAAATGATAACATAGACAGGCATGGACAGACTAAAGTTTGATTGTCTTTACATGGACAGGTTAATCATTGTAGTTTGACAAAGCTTGAGTTCACTGGTTTCCCCTTCTTATTTGACTCTGAAGTGAAATTAAACTGAATAAAACAGAAGGATTGACTTACCAGCGGTGTCCACGTTAATGAGGCTAACAGTAGGCGGCACGGTCGAGTGGTCTAGTGAACGCAGCCCTCCGAAGACCAGCTTCACCATGAAGGCCTTGAGTACGTCAGGCAGAAGAGAGAGGAGGAAGATGGGCAGGTAGGCCACATAGCGCAGGCGGCACAGCACTGGGGTCATGACCCGTCCCTGAGGGGTCACAGCCATGCGCTCGATGGTGGGGAACAGCATCACTGACTTCACCACCTACACAAGAATGTGTAGAAGAAAGGATGTTAGTCATGCCCATATCTATGCTTCTTGGGACATTCTGCTATGCATTCACTAAGTCTGTGTGTCTTACAATAAATATAGAAGCATAGATATTCCATGACATTCATGGACCTTCACCTGTCTTCAGCTTTTTTATGGCTTCAGTTTTAAAGATGGACTATTGCACTTTTTGGGCATCATGTTTTAATAAATATGATGAATTTGGTTTGAGATTTTTTGACAATGTGCAGGTATATTATTGCAATTTTCAGTCTAGAGTTAAAAGTTGTGTGCAGCTCTTATGTTATGCTACACTAGTGCTGCCAGGGGGCACTAAGTGAAGAAGTAGTTGCTTAAGTGGAAGAGTGAAGGCATTAAAGACAAAACAGGTGGACAGAGAGAGACAGAGAGAGCAAGTATGTTGGTTGGTGAGAGCATGTATGTGTCAGAATAGTAGAATGAAAGCGGTAAAAGCGATGAGAGATCCAGGAAAAGAGAGGGCGTGACATGGGCAATGCTTGTTTCTCAATATAAGTGCCTGGGTGTCTGGATTGATGACAGGTTGTCCTTCCTAACACATTTAGAAAATCTGACTAAGAAGCTAAGATTGTTTTTTATATCGAAATAAATAATGCCTTAGTATTAAAAATAGGAGAAAGATTGTTCAAACAACACTTCTCCCTGTATTGGATTTTGGTGATATTGTTTACATGCATGCGGCAACCTCTGTTTTAAAACCCTTGAACGCAGTCTACCATTCCGCAATACGTTTTATCACAGGGGACCATTTTAGGACTCATCATTGTAGTCTGTATACAAATGTGGGATGGACCAGTTTCTGTCTGTAAGAGAGCTGCATTCTCTTTTATTTATTTACGAAGCAATCTTACCGAAACTCCCTCTATATGTAATTAAGATAAGAATCATAAGTTACCAAACCCGTTCACAGGAATGGATAACACTAGATTAAAAAAAACTGCGTTTTATATTTTTGCCCCTAATTTGTGGAACAATATGCAGAGTTCACTGCAACTAGATGTGCTGGTGCAATTCAGGCAGTTTAAATGATTGATTAAGGACCTCTATGTAGTTGAATGTGATTGCTTTTATTACATTTGTTTATTTTTTTTTATTGTGTGCTGAATTATACTGTTTTATACACATATGTGTATGTTGTTTTAATATTCTGTTTTTATTGTAATGTGTACAGGCTCTCTTGTAAAATATATTTTTAATTTCAATGTGACTCCCTGTTTAAATAAAGGTTAAATAAGATGAAGAACAAATAAAAGAGGAGTGAGAAAAAGAGAGAGAGAGAGAGAGAGAGAAAGAGAGCGAGAGAAAGAGAGGGGGGGCTAGATAGATAGATAGATAGATAGATAGATAGATAGATAGATAGATAGATAGATAGATAGATAGATAGATAGATAGATAGATAGATAGATAGATAGATAGATAGATAGATAGATAGATAGATAGATAGATAGATAGATAGAGAGAAAGAGAGAGAGGGGGGGTAGATAGATAGAGAGAGAGGGGGGGTCGGGATAGATAGAGAGAGAGAGAGAGAGATAGAAAGAGAGAGAGAGATAGAAAGAGAGTGAAAGAGAGAAAAGGCACCAGTCCTAGGAAACAGGAAGCACCTGCCCCTGTTTGGCCAGCAGCAGGCTGGAAGAGTGATAAACCTCAACATAACAGTCAGTCATCGACCCAGAGAGAGCAAGGCACACAGATCGGATGTGGATACTATCCATCCTTTGTGGTTGCTGTATTTCTCGCTTTCTTACCAGTTCAAAGCAGGGATTGATTAACTAGCTCCAGAGATCCTTATGGGGACCCGGAGGTTTACCACCTTTTCAAGGACTGCACCAGGGACATAAGGGATGGACGGAGGGATAGGTTTAGATTTAGGGGTTAAGATAGGGAAAGAGAGAGACAAGGAGGTAGGAAGAGAGGAAGGCCATCCTCCAATGTGAGGGAAACAAACTCACTAAAAGACTAAGGCATCCCCTTAAGGTCAGGCAGTATGAAGAAAGGCAGTTTTTTTTTTTACATGGGGAGGGGGACGAGGGCAAGCGACCACATACTTAAGAGATAACATAATAGTACAGTGATCTACTGCTGTGAAACCTGTGACTTTCATAGTTCACCACAGTATGAGTCATACTACCATAAAACTTAGCGGTCAAATGCGGAAATGGTTCCAATCGTTTTTCCACCATTCATTTTATCCATTGTGGATTTTAGAAACACTTCAAATAAGGGCTGTGTTTTTTGGTGGCTTACCCTGGCGTGACGTTTTGATAACCATGTAAATCTCTCTCGGAAAAGGTGACTTTTATCAATATATTTGCCTGTATTTACCACCACCAAAATTAAATGCTAATTAGCTGCTAATGTAACTATCACACAGAACTAAAATTAATGTCTCAAGCTTCACATCACTCACCAGGGCCATGACAATCTGTACGAGCTATCTAATGGTAGCTAAACTTTGTCATTAATAAATTGGCTAAAGTTGTTTAAATTAAAAATTTTGTGAACTGTATTGGGAAAGTTTTACATTGAAAATGGCTGTTATTTAGTTAGCTAGCTCATGCTAAGCTAGTTAGCAACATTGGCCTGGCTAGATGGCTATATTAATGTATTTGTCTAGCTATTTAAATGCATGATAATGTTTGTTTGTGTCTGTGGGTGAGAGGTGGGTAGCCTACTTCAAGTACTACTTTACTTGTAGCTACCCTAGCTAGCTATTTTAGTCTGGCTTTTTGAGAGGTTTCAGAAATGGACTGATTAGCATCCTCTCGAGTCAACAGTGTGCTTACTTTACTGTGGGAAAACATTGATATGTTTGTTGTTACCCTCTGGACAGAAGATCATTAGTAAAGCTAGTAGGCAAGGCTATGTGACCTTATTTATTCCTACTTGCTATGGTGAGTTTAAAATGTATTGGTATTCACACGTTTGTTTTTGAGGTAGAATTACTGTCATGTATACTGTCATGTCATCAATAGATGACAAATCACTAACCTTATTTGCACCTTCTCTATTCCAGAACCAATGGGTGTGCCTGAGTCTTATCACCTCTCAACTAAACTGAACAAAAATATAAACGCAACATGCAAAGTGTTGGTCCCATGTTTCATGAGCTGAAATAAAAGTTTCCAGAAATGTTCCATATGCACAAAAAGCTTATTTCTCTAAAATTATTTGCACACATTTCATTAAATCCCTGTTAGTGAGCCTTTCTCCTTTGCCAAGATAAATCATCCACCTGACAGGTGTGGCATATCAAGATGATTAAACAGCATGATCATTACACAGGTGCATCTTGTGCTGGGGACAATAAAAGGCTACTCTAAAATGTACAGTTTTGTCACACAACCCAATGCCACAGATTGCATGCAATTGGCATTCTGACTGCAGCAATGTCCACCAGAGCGGTTGTCAGAGAAGTGAATGTTCATTTCTTTACCATAAGCCCCCTCTAATGTTGTTTTAGAAAATTTGGCAGTATGTCCAACAGGCCTCACAACCGCAGACCACATGCAACCACACAAGCCCATGACCTCCACATCCGGCTTCTTCATCTGCGGGATCGTCTGAGACCAGCCACCCGGACAGCTGATGAAACGGTTGGTTTGTACAACCCAACAATTTCTGCACAATTTGTCAGAAACCGTCTCAGAGAAGGAAGTTAATCAGCGTGCTCGTCGTTCTTGACCTGACTGCAGTTCAACATCGTACCCGACTTCAGTGGGCAAATGCTCGCCTTTGATGGCCATTGGCACACTGGAGAAGTGTGCTCTTCACGGATGAATCCTGGTTTCAACTGTACCGGGCAGATTGCAGACAGCATGTATGGCGTCGTGTGGGCGAGTGTTGTGAACAGAGTGCCCCTAGGTAGTGCTGGGGTTATGGTATGAGCTGGCATAAGCTACAGGCAACGAACACAATTGCATTTTATCAATGGCAATTTGAATCCACAGAGAAACTGTGACGAGATCCTGAGGCCCATTGTCGTGCCATTTATCCGCCGCCATCACCTCATGTTTCAGCATGATAATGCACGGCCCCATGTCACAAGGATCTGTACACAATTCCTGGAAGCTGAAAATGTCCCAGTTCTTCCATGGCCTGCATACTCACGAGACATGTCATGAGCAGGTTTGGGATGCTCTGGATCGACGTGTTCGATAACGTGTTCCAGTTCCCGCCAATTGAAGAACAGTGGAAAAACATTCCACAGGCCACAATCAACAGCTTGATCAATATTTTAGATTTAGATTTTTGTTCAGAGTAGGTAAGCTTTTTCAACCTGAAACACAATTATATATATAACGCATGCTCCACAGCTGCGAACCAGAATGCTGCAGCCAAGGCAACACTGGTCCACACCTGCCCTGTCTGTCGGGTGAATAGTATTGGTTGATACTGTATGTGCCTTTAGGTTCCTCTCCATGTGTAGGCTATTGTACTGGCCTATGTGGTACAGTCTTTCATTTGTGTAGTAGTTTGTTGCATCGTATTGCTTAGTTTATAATTCATGTCAACTTCAATCTAAGCCACAGATTGTTAACTTCCTCCATTTTGTACTTTAACTTTATAGATGCATACCCAAAGACATTCAAGCAACACTTTGAGAGCAAGCATCCCTAAGTGACCACACACACTCAAATGGACCTACAGCTGTGATAAGATTCTTCCAACATTCACACACAGTAGACATAGTGTAAACCACCATGTTGTCAACAAAATGCTGTCCTCAATGCTTAAGTTGTACTGTCTATGGCTCAATTTGTAGAAATGCTGTGATCACTCATTGTAATTGTCTTTAATGTTGTGATTCACAGACACACAATGACCATGATTTGAATGCTGCAACTAAGACGGAATGACATCGAGGGACCCACGCTGAGACCCCGAGTATGACTGGACATGGGCACTCCAGCACCCCATTTTATGTTTATTCCATAGCCAACTATCTCTCTAGATACCCTTTATTCCACACTATGCCTTTCATGACCCATACTCCCTCAACTTCTGACACTGGAACTCTCCATCTTATCTGTATAAACTCAGCCTACCTTCACCCATTTTCCCTATGTTGCTTCTTTCACTTGTTCTTCTCCTGATTTGATAACATCTAGACTTAGTAACATGTTTAAAAGTGTTGTGGTGTACTGTTTTTACTACCTTCTTTTCACCTGTGCAATGCAGTCCTCCTCCTGCTTATTCTGGGTTTCAGACTGAATGAATGAAGTGGTAAATGTGCTGCTCACAATTGTCAGTAGCAACATAGGACCTGACAAGAAGGGTGTTGATCTAGCTGTGTTTAGGCATGGCTTACTTGTTTTGAGTCTGCTGGAGTTATATAAAACCTACCATACGCATAACGTTTTTCCATTTGTAACTTAAATAAAGACCTCCACCACCTGAAAGAGGAGAAGATCTGTTAAAATAAGTAATGTAATGTTGCTAATATCATCTAAGTAAGTAGCTAGCTAACTAAGCTAACTTTATAGCTTATTTAAATTAAATAAAAAACTAGCCTAGTATTTATGGCACATTATACATATCTTGACTGCTACTAGGATAGTATTCTGTACAAGACACAATACCAAATACCTAAATAAGACAACAAATATTAGTTAAATAAAATATGGAACAGTAAATTTTAGATCAAGGTAGAAAGTAGCTATCTAGCTGACAGCAAAGGAGTCTGCTAGAGATGGCGTGCAGGAGGTTGCATGGATTTGTAGTATTGCATGATGTCTACTTTGATGCTAATTAGCATATTTGAATCTGTAAGTAAATAGAGCCGAATATATTGATAAAAGTCACCTTGTCTGAGAGAGATTTACAAAGTTATCAAAACGTCACGCCAGGGTAAGTTAACACGAAACACAGCCCTTATTTGAAGTGTTTCTAAAATCCACAATGGATAAAATGAACGGTGAAAAAACGATTGGAACCATTTCTGTGTTTGACTGCTAGGTTTTGTGGGTATTATGACGTGTCCACTGTGGGGCTCAATTAGAGGCTCTCCCTTTTAAAACAATCAATGTTGCTTCATCATTAATCTTCCAATTTCATGGCCCGCTTTGGCAAAACATTACGTACCAATGTAGCCTTGTAACTATAGATTAATGGAGATGTTGAAAGATACCAATATGTGGTAGCGTGAGTGTGAGCGTGAAATAAAATGTAGTATGTTTGAGAGCAAAAGAGAGACAGAGAGAAAGAGGGTGCGCAGAGGGACACAGGTGAGCTTTGATGTGTAAAGCGGTAGTTTTGATGGGATACAGCTTCTCTTCCAGTGGAACAGAGGAATGTTCTATAGAATGCAGAAAGAAGAGGCTGGTGCTTAAACACGGAACAAACTGCAGAGGCTCAGACACACACACCCTAATGAAAGAATAATACTAACTAACTAATATAGTAACTAATAACACACACAAACACACACAAAACACAACCAGACAACCACCCACATGCACAGACAAACACACTTTATTCTTTGGTCCTCTCCCTCGAACACACCTACAGTGCCTTCAGAAAGTAGTCATACCCCTTGACTTATTCAACATTTTGTTGTGTTACAGCCTGAATTCAAAACCCCTTAATGACAAAGTGAAAACATGTTTCTAGAAATCTTGCCTAATTAAAAAAAAATGTAATACAGAAATATCTCATTTACATAAGTATTCACAACCCTGAGTCAATACATGTTAGAATCAGCGACTCCAGCTGTGAGTATTTCTGGTAAAAATCTGTCGTTCTGCCCCTGAACAAGGCAGTTAACCCACTGTTCCTAGGCCGTCATTGTAAATAAGAATTTGTTCTTAACTGACTTGCCTAGTAAAATAAAGGTTAAATTAAAAAAAGACATTTAAAAGAGCTTTGCACACCTGGATTGTACAATATTTGCCACATTATTCTTTTTAAAATTCTTCTGTATTTTTTTGATAATAGTCCATTCCATTTCACACATACACTGGGGGCCAAAATTTGGAATATTACTCATTCAAGGGTTTTTCTTTATTTGCACTATTTTTTACATTGTATAATAAAAGTGAAGACATCAAAACTATGACATAACACATATGGAACCAAAAAAGTCTTAAACAAATCAAAATATATTTTATATTTGAGATTCTTCAATTACCCACCCTTTGCCTTGATGACAGTTTTGCACACTCTTGGCATTCTCTCAACCAGCTTCATCTGGATGTTTTTTCATCAGTCTTGAAGGAGTTCCCACATATGCTGAGCACTTGTTGGCTGCTTTTCCTTCACTGCGGTCCGACTCATCCCAAACCATCTAAATTTGGTTGAGGTTGGAACCAAAAATCTCAAATTTGGACTCCAGACCGAAGGACACATTTCCACCAGTCTAATGTCCATTGCTTGTGTTTCTTGGCCCAAGCAAGTCTCTTCTTCTTTTGGTGTACTTTAGTAGTGGTTTCTTTGCAGCAATTCGACCATGATGGCCTGATTCACACAGTCTTCTCTGAACATTTGATGTTGAGATGTGTCTGTTACATGAACTCTGTGAAGCATTTATTTGGGCTGCAATCTGAGGCTGGTAACTCTAATGAACTTATCCTCTGCAGCAGAGGTATTTCTGTGTCTTCCATTCCTGTGGCGGTCCTCATGAAGCTGGTTGATTGAATGCCATTAGTGTGCAAAGCTGTCATCAAGGCAAAGGGTGGATACTTTGAAGAATCTCAAATATAAAATATATGTTGATTTATATGTTTGTTTTAATAAGCTTTGTATCACAACTAAAGTGGCCAAATAACTTCTTAAAATTAAAAACACATGAATCCACTTTTCCAGGGTATAGAGCCTAACTGGCATACATAAGCAGCGCGTGAGTTTCAAGTTTGGGGAAGATAATTTTCACCATAAAAATGCACCTTTATAATAAAAGCATTACATGCATAATTGCATTTGGGGTCACTTTTGATAATGGTGTTTTCCGATTAATGGAAAATTTACGCTTATAGCCTACTACCATGTGCGCATTGCTGATCTTATAATGTGAGGAAATAACCTAATAGTTTATAAACATTTTAAGCTAAACGTTCTGATCTGTTGTTGGGTTTCACATTGCGTGAAAAAGTTTTTTTGATGCTAGTGGTTGTATTAATTTGGGATCTATCGCATCCCACAACTGTCCCAGACTATGTTTGGAATATTTATTTCTTGCACAGAATAGAATAGGTATAGTAGATTGACATAGGCTGGTGCTTTTGCTGTTACTTAGGCCTACTCATCTTGTTGGCTGACGAAAATATCCTTTCTATTTTATTCAGCTATGTTCAATTGTATTCTTCATACTATAAAATAATGGCAGGGAATTCTAAGCAAATCTTGTCTGCTAAATTAACTAGTGTAGCCCACAGTCATATGGTATAGCCAGGTCAGGGCTTAACATAAGGACATCTTCTGAAAGACTAAATTTTCTTCATATGATGTTTCTTCACACCTGTCTAAAATAAATAACGGATGTATTGTGATGGTGTAGGCTATATTACATGGATTTATTAGACTTTTTAAAATGTAGATGTTCCAACGGTCCGCGTCAGTGGCTTGTAGGCTATGCTAAATGTGTTTATGTTAATTACCGTGAGACCGACAATCACCGGCTGACAAAATGTCATGAACGCCACAGCCCTAGTCTCAGGTGAAATACTTGAGCGGTTTCCTTCCTCTCCGGCAACTAAGTTAGGAAGGACACCTGTATCTTTGTAATGACAGGTTATTGGTACACCATCCAAAGTGTAATTAATACCTTCACCATGCTCACAGGGATATTCAATGTCTGCATTTTTTTATACCCTTCTACCAATATGTGACCTTCTTGCGAAGCATTGGAAAACCTCCCTGGTCTTTGTGGTTGAACCTGTGTTTGAAATTCATTGCTCAACTGAGGTACCTTACAAATAATTGTATGTGTGGGGTACAGAGATGAGGTAGTCATTCAAAAATCATGTTAAACACTAGTGAGCGTCCACACATGAGTGTGTGTCGATGCAACTTATTATGTGACTTGTTAAGCAAATTTTTACTCCTGAATTTATTTTGTCTTGCCATAACAAAGGGGTTGAATACTTATTGAATCAAGACATTTCAGCTTTTCATTTTTAAATAATTGTGTACAAATGTCTAAAAACATCATTCCACTTTGACATTCCACCAGTGACACAAAATCTAAATGTAATAAATTTTAAATTCAGGTTGTAACACCAAAATGTGACCCGTTACAGGAAGCTAGGCGTATGTCACACGTCACTACTTCACAGGAGAGGCAGGGAGTCAAAAAGAGAACAAGGACGGCTGTTGTATAAAAAACCTGTCTCTGGATTACATCTTCAAAATAAGGGGAACCATGGCATCCATGACAGAGAGGGAGAAGTGTTCATCCACATCCGGGTAAGAGTATAGCTACATTTTCAGATATTATACATTTCTAATTTGGTCAGAAAGTTAGTTAAAGCGTACTGTTAGCTATGAGTGTTCAATGTTAGCGTGTATGAGCAATGTTGTAATATTATTTGTATCTCAGAAAGCCATTTGCATTGCTAGTTATAGCCTAATGTTAGCTAGCTAACATTGAACCTAGTTGGTTGCTTCCTTTCCTCCACAAGAGCATTAGTGAGGTTGGCACTGATGTTGGAAGATAAGGCCTGGCTCGCAGTCGGCGTTCCATTTCATCCCAAATGTGTTCGATGGGGTTAAGGTCAGGGCTCTGTGCAGGCCAGTCCAGTTCTTCCACACCGATCTCAACAAACCATTTCTGTATGGATTTCACTTTGTGCACAGGGGCATTGTCATGCTGTAACAGGAAAGCGCCAAACCGTTGCCACAAAGTTGGAAGCACAGAATCGTCTAGAATGTCATTATATGCAGTAGCATTAATATTTCCCTTTACTGGAATTAAGGGGCCTTGCCCGAACCATGAAAAACAGCCCAAGATCATTATTCCTCATCCACCAAACATTACAGTTGGCACTATACATTGGAGCAGGTAACGTTCTCCTGACATGTGCAAAACCCAGATTCGTCCGTCGAATTGCCAGATGGTGAAGAGTGATTCATCACTCCAGAGAACACGTTTCCACTGCTCCAGAGTCCAATGACGGCGAGCTTTACACCACTCCAGCCGACACTTGGCATTGCGCATGGTGATCTTAGGCTTGTGTGCGTCTGCTTGGCCATGGAAAACCATTTCAGATGATTCTTAACCGCTACGCGCTTCAGTACTCGGCAGTCGCGTTCTGTGAACTTGTGTAGCCTACCACTTCGTGGCTGAGACGTTGTTGTTTCTAGACGTCTCCACTTCACAATAACAGCACTTACAGTTGACAATCGCAGCTCTAGCAGGGCAGACATTTTATTAACTGACTTGTTGGAAATGTGGCATCCTATGACGGTGCGACTATGAAAGTCACTGAGCTCTTCAGTAAGGCCATTCTACTGCCATTGTTTATCTATGGAGATTGATTTCATGGTTGTGTGCTCGATTTTATATACCTGTCAGCAACAAAATAGCCAAATCCACTAATTTGAAGGGGTGTTCACATACTTTTGTATATAGTGCCTTCGGAAAGTATTCAGACCCCTTGACATTTTCCACATTTTGTTACGTTACAGCCTTATTCTAAAATGGATTAAGCAATCTACACACAATACCGCATAAAACAGGTTTTTGGAAATGTTTACAAATTAAAACAAAATAAAAAAACAGAAATATCTTATTTATAGATTTTAAACATTTTCAGACCCTTTTCTGAGACTCAAAATTGAGCTCAGGTGCATCCTGTTTCCATTGATCATCCTTCAGATGTTTCTTCAACTTGATTGGAGTCCACCAGTGGTAAAACCAATTGATTGGATATGATTTGGAAAGGCACACACCTGTCTATATAAGGTCCCTCAGTTGATAATGCATGTCAGAGTAAAAACCAAGCCATGAGGACGAAGGAATTATCCGTAGAGCTCCGAGACAGGATTAGATAGATAGATAGATAGATAGATAGATAGATAGATAGATAGATAGATAGATAGATAGATAGATAGATAGATAGATAGATAGATAGATAGATAGATAGATAGATAGATAGATAGATAGATAGATGCTTTATTGATCCCCAAGGGGAAATTTCTTTGTCAAGCAGCTACAACAAACACAGGGCAGGTGCAAAATGCCAGAACGAAAATACACAAAAGAGTATGGGTGGTTGGTTGAATATGTACACTATACATTGGTGGATGGTGCATGGTTAACTATACTATACAGGTCGATGGCAGAGAAATACTTCAATAGCTAAAAATGCGTATGATATGAGTGAGGGTAATAATAGTTTACTTAATAGACAGACTGGTTAAATGAACAGGTAAGTGAATATTTTGCATGGTTAAATTAACTGTACAGGTAAATATACAGTTAAATTTACAGGTAAGTGAATATTTGCATGGTTACATTAACTGTAAATGACAGGAAGAGATACTTAAATAGCTAAATGTGTGTATGATATAATTTAGGGTAATAATAGTAATTCCCTTAAAATATAGTCCTTAGTGAGCAGGGTTTAATTAGATAACTGCACGTATTGCACATTCGATATACTAAAAGCAATGAAAAAAGATACAACTGACAGGATACTAATATGCATTCCTGAGTGAATGACTACGTAAGTTCAGTCCAAGAATTACTTGCAATATTGCACGTGATATGATATAACAACTGTACATGAGTATGTAAATACAGACCTGAATGAATAAATAAGTCCTGAGTGAATGAGTGATTACGGACCAGAGTTACTCACGGATGGATGCATAATTGTTAAACTAGGTCCTAACACCCAAACAGTTCCAGGCCTATGTTGCCGACAGCATGGCACCCCAGTGGAGCATTAAATAGTCTAATAGCCGCCGGCAGGAAGGACCTCCTGTAGCGCTCTCTGGCACACCGTGGTGGGATCAGTCTGTGACTGAAGGTGCTCCTCTGCGTCATAACCATGGCATGCAGAGGGTGGGTGAAGTTGTCCATGATGGCCAGCAGTTTGGCCAGGATCCGTCTCTCCGCCACCTCCTCTAGAGTGTCAAGGCTAATCCCCAGGCTAGCCTTCCTGATAGCCTTCCTGATCAGCTTATTTACCCGAAAAGCTTTTATGTTGGCTCCCCAGCACACCACCAGACTGGTAGAAGGTATGCAGTAGTTTACTGCACACATTGAAGGACCTGAGCCTCCTCAGAAAGTAGAGTCGGCTCTGGCCCTTTTTGTACAGAGCCCCAGTGTTACCAGCCCATTCCAGGAACTTGTATGACCCAACCATTTCCACATCCATCCCCTGTATAGGGACTTCAGTCAGTTGGGCCTTGGTTCTCCTGAAGTCCACCACCATCTCCTTTGTTTTGCTGATGTCGAGCTGAAAGTGGTTCTGATCACAACACAACAAAAAGTCACTGATCGTGCTCCTGTACTCCTCCTCCTGCCCACCCCTGATGCACCCTACAATTGCGGAGTCATCCTAGAACTTCTGTAGGTGGCATGTTTCAGAGTTATATCTGAAGTCCGAGGTGTAGAGGGTGAACAGGAAGGGGGACAGGACCGTTCCCAGGGGGGCCCCTGTGTTGCTCACTGCCCGTTCTGACACACAGCTCTGTAGTCGCACAAATTCAGCCAACCACCCATACTATGCAATGTCTTTTTATAGCTTTTTTTGCACTCCAGATATCTTGTATTTCTATACTTTTTCATACTGCCGCTCTATGTATCATGTACCGTGTATCTGTCTTTTGTGTACTTTCGTTGTGGCATTTTGCACCTGCCCTGTGTTTTGTTGTTGTAGCTGCTTGACAAAGAAATTTCCCCCTCGGGGATCAATAAAGTACCTATCTATCTATCTAAATTGTGGCCTACCGGTCAGGTAGTCTGTGACCCAGGAGACTAAGGGTGTTTCCACTTTCATCCTCACCCAGTAGCAGGGGAGGAATGGTGTTGAAGGCACATACCCCTCACAGTGCAACCTGTGTTGTCCAGGTGAGAGTAGGCCCTCTGCAGAAGGTAGATGATAGCATCATCCACCCCGATGTTGCGCTTATATGCGAACTGCAGGGGGTCCAGTGATGTACACACCAGGGGTCTGAGGTGAGCGAGGACTAACCTTTCCAGGGTCTTCATGATGTGGGATGTTACAGGTCTGAAGTCATTCAGGAAAGTGGGGTGCGCCTACTTGGGCACTGGGACGAGGCAGGATGTTTTCCACAGCACAGGGACACTTTCTAGGCTCAGGCTAAGGTTGAAGTGACGCTGGAGTATTCTACACAGTTGGTCAGCACAGACCCTAAGCACCCTTGGGCTGATGCCATCAGGGACCGCCGCTTTCCACTGATGTAGTCTCTCCAGCTCTCTCTTCACTTGGTTGGTGGTGAAAGCCAGCCCAGGTGGGGAGGTGGGGGGAAGGGGGGTGTTGAGGATCAGTCCAGAGGGAGCAGGGGCGGAGGTGGGGTCGCTGATTGTCTCAACAGAGCTGTTGTGAGCAAAGTGGGGGTGGGACAGCCGTGAGGGTGTGTGGCCTGGGGAGCTGGAGGGGAAGGGTACCAAAAGATTTCTGCAGCATTGAAGGTCCCCAAGAACACAGTGGCCTCCATCATTCTTAAATGGAAGAAATTTGGAACCACAAAGACTCTTCCTAGAGCTGGCCGCCCTGCCAAACTGAGCAATCGGGGGAGAAGGGCCTTGGTCAGGGAGGTAACCAAGAACCCTATGGTCACTCTGTGGAGATGGGAGAACCTTCTTTGTAGCACTCCACCTGTCACACCCTGATCTGTTTCACCTGTCTTTGTGATTGTCTCCACCCCCCTCCAGGTGTCGCCCATTATCCCCAGTGTATTTATCCTTGTGTTCTATGTTTGGCCGTTGCCAGTTCGTTTTGTTCATCAAGCCTACCAGCTTTTACCCCTTTACTCCTGTCTCTCTAAAGTGCCTGTTTTCTTGGTTTCCCGGTTTCGACCTTACTCTGCCTGCCCTAACCCTGAGCCTGCCTGCTGCCCCACTACTCTGGATTACCGAATTCTGCTTGCCCCTGACCTGTCTTTTGCCTGCCCCTATTGGTATAATAAACATTTGTTATTACAATGTTGTCTGCGCATGGGTCTCACCTGTATGCTGATAGAATGAACTGGCAACGGCCAAACATAGAACACAGGGATAAATACATTGGGGATAATGAGGAAGATGGGAGACACCTGGATGGGGGGTGGAGACAATCACAAAGACAGGTGAAACAGATCAGGGTGTGAAACCACCAATCAAGCCATTATGGTAGAGTGGCTAGACAGAAGCCACTCCAGGATGGAGATCCTTTATTTGTCACATGCATTAATGAATAATGCATGTGACAAATAAACTTTGATTATACTTGATATTGTGTGTGTTTACCAGAGACGATAATGTGAAGAACAACATGACCTGCACCAAAGTCATATTAGGATATAGGCCAAGGACTAGATAAAGATTATTTTTACTACTACTTTCAGCACTTTTAGTCTTAATAGTTGATTGTTTACTACAATACTTAATTCACTCTGTTTAGCAAATGGCCTCACATGTGAATCCTTAAAGAGATGGGTGAGGCTAAGGCGTAAGAGGGTGTGAACGATGCTGAGTGGGTTTAGACAAAGAAGAGCTCTCCATGGACCATTTTCTCAAAAGAGTTACAAGTTTATCAACTTTAAAAGCAGAATTACTTTCCCATTGTTCCTCAACTGAAGGGTATGATCTACAATGCTCTACTTTTATCCAATGTAAAAAAAACACAATTTAAAATGTTGCCACATAGGGTCACAAACGTGGAAAAAGTCCAGGGGTGTGAATACTTTCTGAAGGCACTGTACACAAGCTTCATGTCTTCCCTTCAATTACTGCTTGTTTTCTTAGGACACCCACGACAAGTCCCTGTGGCCGGGTCAGAAGAATCCTTGAACCTGCAACAGCATCTGGCTATGCTGGACAGAGAGGATAGACGAACGGAGCGGACTTAAGATGTCCCAGTGAAAAGGGCTGATTTCTAAAGACCTGAGCTCAAAATTTGACAGAGCAGGAATGTTAATGTTTTACAGATGCACCAGAGCTGCAGCCAACAGGACACGTACATTTCACTTGGGTGTATGTTCAGTCTGTTCCGTGAAATAAAACACGGCACGCATGCACACGTACGTACTGTTTACTGAAGTCAACTCCTGAAGTCAAACTCCTGACACATGTACAGTGAAACATTTGTAAAGAACACACAAGCTCATAGAGGTACAGCTTTACCCAGGAACTAAGGAAACCAAATGGTTTTCCCGAAATGGGAACAATTTGTCAATGACTAAACCTTCCAGCATTAGTTGTTTTATAGATATATTACCTTCCTTTTTTATTGTTGCTGAGCTGAGAAATAAAAGGAGTAGGAAAGAGAGAAGAAGGGAGGTTCACAGAAGGTTCTGGGAACCGCATGGAACGTTGGTCAGAGGCTTTCAGCCCGCCCTAACACACTCTGTAACGAGGTCCGATGGACCGACAGGCCACGAGTGCCAGGCCAGACCCAGCGCACTGTTTGACAGCAGGTGTTCCTCTGGTCGTAAAACATTGGTGTGCAGGCCACCTGGCCACGGAGCGTGTGGAGGGCCTGGTGCAGCCCATGTGCAGCCGCTGCTGTTAAGTGACAGTGTGTGGGGTTGCACTAAAGCTCTCCTCGCGTACCTCTCTCGCACCTCATAAGAGAGAAGTAGCCTGGGGACTGCCCAGGCTCCATTGATATGCCCAAACTCCCTGCTATAGGCCTGCTCCGTGGGTTTTATGACTAGGAAAGAGGAAGAAACTGGAGACAGGGAAGGATGGAGCTGTCCTTAGGGCTCACTCTCCACTCTCCATGGCGTATGATGTGGTGTCTATGTGTCAGCTGTCTCATCTGGTAAGTGACATCAGGTGGAAAGTACAGATGACAGGTAGATGTTGGGATGACATTTAATGAATAATCCTGATCACAGAAAAAGGTCATGAGAGATCAACCTTTTTCTTGCTCTATAGAAACGCCTTCAATATCAAGATGAAATACAAAGGCAGATTAAAATCTCTCATAATGGATTTATTTATTTAATATTTGTAGAGTGAATATTCCCATCAGGCTGATGAAAATGATCCAGTTTGGAAAACTTGCCAGAGCCCACCCAAGAAGTTAACAAGCCATCAACGTTCTACATTACACTATTACACTCCATTACACTATATAGGGTGTGTGCATTGTATATAGAACCTCGAGAGCAGGGGTCAAACATGAGGCTCAGGGGACATTTTAGGCCCCCATTTGTATAAACTGTTTGTGAATGCAGTCAAGGCAATTGCCAGATTATGGGGTTAAGTAAGTATATAGGCTACATAAGTGTGTAACAATGTAAAAAAATGTTGTCACCAATATGCAGCCCTACTGAAATGTGGATTTGACACTCCTGCTGTAAGGCACTGAACAGCTACAGAGCTGCATTAATGGTATACATTATCTCCATTAAAAGGCATTCAAAACCTTTTTATACATGTCCAACCCATGTCTCCAGTCACTCAACGTTTGAGGCGTGGTACAAAACCTTGGCCATTACTCTCTTAGTTTCAGCATCCACCCAAAAACAGTGACAAAGACTTCATAGGGCTACTATGGTACTGATGATAACTCAGTCCCATAGGAAAACACATTTCCATTTCTAACTACCGCCTCACATTTCCATGTGAAAGATGTTCTGAGCCTGGTGGAGATGTAGAGCCTGGCTTTACGAAGTCAAAACCATGAATAATGGGTGTGATAAAATGTTGCCATTCAACAGAAACAGCTGGGGCAGTTTGAGCTCCTTGGAAAAAATGAGATTTTAAGGGCCTCCCAGACCTGGCTTGTGTTTTGAGGCCTTGTCACCATAGTTTCTAGAAGAAATTCAAAAGATAAATTTTTCCCAGCATTATACGTTAATTAATATGTATCATAACATGAGATTTATTAACTGCTTAGCCTATAACAGGGATTCTCAACCTTTCTCATATTAAGTAATTTGACTGCCATTTGAGAACGTGTTTCGGCCTGAACTAAACTAGACACATTCATAATATTTATGATATTAGTGGTTAACGAGTTGGTGGCAGCTCAATTCTATGTGGCTATGGTTGGGTCGTGATAGCAGTCTCCCCTTACGACGGTTTGCGCTGCGGTCCCAATATTATAATGCAGGTCGGGGGTACTACTAAGCTATATGGAATTGTTTTAAGAAGGTCATACCAAGGATAATTTTGCTATTTGATTTAGAATTTGAAGACCCCTTGAAGTATCCCCCCCCAAAATATGAAAAAATGTATTAGCCCATACAAATGCATTGAACAACAGATTCACTACATGGAACAAGAGATGGTCCCCAAAAAAAATCTAAAGGAATTTTGTTCTGAAGTGTCCGACCTATATCTGAGAAATATAAGAAAGATCAGGAAACATTAGTTATTTTTTTGGACATGTATTTAACCCCTTATTTTTGGCACCAAACAGTCTAAGGCCTGTCTAAGCTGGTGGAGGAGGGAACTGTTCGGTCGCTACAGACAATATGCGGAAGTGTTACATAGACGGATGCGGTGGATTGAGACGCATCCAATGCAAGAAAACAGATACTTTTTGGGAGGTTTTAATGCTAATTAGATTTCCGCGGTGGTGCGAATATCGACTTCAGGGGGCTTTAATGCACTAGCACTAAAAGGTTTTCTATAAGAAATGTGGTTAATAACACCATAATTATTACATTGGTCTCCCGAGTGGCCCAGCATCGTCCAGGTTTATCCAGGGTAGGCCGTCATTGTAAAAAGGAATATGTTCTTAACTGACTTGCCTAGTTAAATAAAGGTTAAATAAAAAAAATATATTGTTATTTGTTATTCACTGTGTATTTATTCCTCATGTCATAATTTTATTTTATAATTTTACTCTACATTGTTGGAAAAGGACCCGCAAGTAAGCATTTCACTGTTAGTCTACACCTGTTGCTTACGAAGCATTAGACAAATAGCATTTGATTCAATTTAAGTTTCCTGTTAAAGTTTATTTAACAGGAAACTCTACATTGCAGTTAGAAATGTTGATTACACGCTGGATTTTCCTTTACCTTTTTCATGCAGTCGTTCAAAGGAGGGTGCTAAAAGAGAGAGTGAATGTGGACCAGCAGACCAGCGTGATCATCGCCTCAGGTTAGGGCCCAGCACTGAAGAGAAAAGGATGTTGCATTTTGAGTGGACTGGAGTATCAACTTCCTCGTAACTGGAGCCTCACTTCACCATAACTTGGGAATCTTGCCCGTTTTCTGGAAAAGTTCTCTGAAAATGTATGACTTTAGTATTCTGATTCAAGTCATCAGGGAAGGTAGTATTAAAGAGGGAAGCAGCAGCTTCCTTCCAATTAGAACAAGTTCCAAATTAAAAGTTCCAATTTCCAAGATAATTTGGGGACTGGCAAAATGTGACTGGCAGAATGGGTGTTGTATGTGGAGGATGAGGGTTGCAGTAAGGTATCTCAAATAGGGGGAGTGAGGCCTAAGAGCATTTTATAAAAAAGCATCAACCAGTTGGTCTTGCGCCGGATATACAGAGATGGACAGTTTACAGAGGAGTATAAAGTGCAGTGATGTGTCCTATAAGGAGCATTGGTGGCAAATCGGATGGCCGAATGGTAAAGCACATCTAGCCGTTCGAAAGCACACTTACCTGCTGATCTATAAATTACGTCTACGTAATCTAGCATGGGTAGGATCATCGCTTCACAGAAGCGCCATTTTAACGTTTTTTTATTTTTAAGAAATGCCTTCTGGAACATGTGAACTTTCATGTGCCTTAATAACAAACTTGTATGCCATCTATAAATACGAATACACTTGTTAAATTACGTTATGAGTTGGGATTATGGTTCATTGTTTAGCTAGCTAGCTAGCTACATGTCTAAACAAAAGACTCCACTATGCAAGTAACTATTTAAAGAGAATGTTTATGATGTCACTGCAACAACTGTCGATAAGACGTAGCTGGTCAATTCTGACGGATTTACGAGCACTTAACACCCATTGAATATGGCCGGTGTCAGTAAACGTTGGCAAAAAGGCGTAATTAAATTGTTGCCAGCAGCACAGTTGCAGTCACCAACGCTTTGGATAACATAAAAACAGCCTAACCAGCTCTGCTAGGGTGAGTAAAATGGTCAGAGTGAGCTGTTCTCTCATTTGTGTCTGGAAGTAGCTAGCAAGCTAGCCAACGTTAGCCAGTTAGCTTGGGTGCTTGACTGCTGTCAGAACGCTCGGATCAACCCTACTCCTCGTCCAGAGTAGGGTTGATCCGAGCGTTCTGACAGCAGTCAAGCACCCAAGCTAACTGGCTAACGTTGGTTAGCTTGCTAGCTACTTCGAGACACTCTGAATGTACGAATGGACAATCTGACAACACTCTAAGTTTACGAACGCCAAGAGCACACTCTGGCACTAAATTTACGAACACACCCGTAGTATAAACCAGCCTTTAGTCCTGAAATCTTTGTTTTTTTAGTACATAGCCTCACGTGAATCCTTAAAGAGATGGGTGGGGCTAATGCTTAAGAGGGTGTGAACAATGCTGAATGGGTTTAGACAAAGAAGAGCTCTCCAGTAGGTATCAAAACATTCTGCTTTTCCGCTCTGTCTATCTTTATTTCTCTGCCAATCTGCTTCTGTCTGTCTGGCCTGATAATGGGCCCCTGGAGATGAACATAAACAAGTCAGTGGGGGTTACCAGTGAAATCACTGTTTTGGCATATCATATCCAATGCTCTTCCAAACAGTGCTAAATCACAATCACAACGTAGCCTACTAAAAAGACAGTTTAGTGTAGACAGAATTTATCCAAATACTGTAAGCACACACTCACACAGAACACATAGTATTGATCTATTACAGTTAATAGCCCACATAAACATAGACAGACTCAAATATAAACTCTTGTCCACTGATATGGCCCCTGAACTGCGTGCGACCATTGTTTTCACAGCTTCCAGCACCCCCTGTTGCAGTGGGTTGTGAGGCTACATTCCTGCGGCATATTTCTCCTGACCCCTCAGGCTATCAGCTCTTCATGCCTGCACTCCAGCAGGGTTCCAGCTATCCCCTGCTACTGCACTGTCTGCTTCTGAAGTTTGGGAAACCAAAACCCCAGTAGTATTTGCACAGTAGCATAAACATTAGACATGGGGGCAGGCAGTAAACAAATGCATAAATGTTCAACATGCTGTTTTGAATCTAGCCTTCCACTGCCAATCAAAGATGGCGTCTCAATATAGTAGTCTCCCACTTAAGACCACTCTTGGCAGCTGTGCTCTTAGTCTTGGCCTCAGACAATGATCTCAGGGGAGACAGATGTCAATGTTTAGCATAGATCGTTGTCTTCTGACAGGTGGCGTCATTCTAACGTGAATCACAGCATTAACTCAGTGACGGGCAGCCAGAAAGCTCCAGCGTAAGCCTCACTCAACCCACACTCCATTGAACCAAAGTGCCATTGTGGAAACATTGTGAGGATTTCCATTTCAAATAAGACAGACTTGGCTCCTTGTAGCCTGCTGTGCTGTGCCCAGTATCAGGATATCACCCTCTCCATTACTACAACAAGCCTTGTGGTGAAAGGCGGTAGGAAGAGAGAGCTGCCACGCTAAACATATTTGGAGGCAGCTGGTTTCCTTAAAGTCATATTGGATGTATACAATATGATATGATCTCGCACCAACATACAGTAGTCTAACCTGTCATTTCACATTAATTGGATTCCAGTTAGAACTGCTGAAAATGATTTAGAACGGTCCTCTGACTCGAGAATCGCCAGACTCCTTTCTTACGTTCTAACTGTATGAGCAAGATGGAAAGCCATCTGTTGTCGTGTTAACAGAAGATGGTGTTTGTGTGTAAATGACAGGTACAGAGATTGAAAAGGGATAGGGTTAAGTGAGTTGGCGTCTAAATAGCTTTTTGTTTGACTCAGTTCTCTGTGCCGGTAAGGAGAACCTGATGGTGCTGCCAGGAAGATGGGACTGATTTTTTAACCAATATACAGTACACCGAGTATACCAAACATTAGGAACAACATCCTAATAATTCGTTGGGGCATGGACTCTACAAGGAGTTGAAAGCATTCCACAGGGTTGCTGGCCCATGTTGACACTGATGCTTCGCACAGTTGTGAAACCCAGTTGCAGTTCTTGACACAAACCGATGCGCCTGGCACATACTACCATAGCCCGTTCAAAGGCACTTAAATCGTTTGTCTTCACCCTTTGAATGGCACACATACGCAATCCATGTCTCAATTGTCTCAAGGCTTAAAAATCCTTCTTTAACCTGTCTCCTCCCCTTCATCTACACTGATTGAAGTGGATTTAACAAGTGACATCAATAAGGGATCATAGCTTTCACCTGGTCAGTCTATGTCATGGAAAGAGCAGGTGTTTATAATGTTTTGTACACTCAGTGTATGGAACAGAGCATTCAGAAAGTATTCAGACCCCTTCACTTTTTCCACATTTTGTTACGTTACAGCCTTATTCTAAAATGGATAAAAAAATAAAATCCTCATCAATATACGCACAATACCCCATAATGACAAAGCAAAAACAGGTTTTTAGAAATGTTAGCAAATTTATAAAAATAAAAAAACAGAAATATCTTATTTACAGTTTTTACAAATTTTAAGACCCTTCGCTATGAGACTCAAAATTGAGCTCAGGTGCATCCTGTTTCCATTGATCATTCTTCAGATGTTTCTTCAACTTGATTGGAGTCAACCTGTGGTAAATCCAATTGATTGGACATGATTTGGAAAGGCACACACCTGTCTATATAAGGTCCCTCAGTTTACAGTGAAGGTCAGAGCAAAAACCAAGCCATGAGGTAGAAGGAATTGTCTGTGGAACTCCGAGACAGGATTGTGTTGAGGCACAGATCTGGGGAAGGGTACCCAAACATTTCTGCAGCAGTGAAGGTCCCCAAGATCACAGTGGCCACCATCATTCTTAAATGGAAGAAGTTTGAAACCACCATGACTCTTCCTAGAGCTGGCCGCCAAGACAAACGGGGGAGAAGGGCCTTGGTCAGGGAGGTGACCAAGAACCCGATGGTCACTCTGACAGAGCTCCGGAGTTCATCTGTGGAGATAGGAGAACCCTCCAGAAGGACAACCATCTCTGCAGCACTTCACCAAGTAAAAGGCCACTCAGTAAAAGGTATATGACAGCTCGCTTGGGGTTTGCCAAAAGGTACCTAAAGGAGTCTAAGACCATGACAAACAAGATTCTCTGGACTGATGAAACCTACTGTAGACTGGCCTGAATGCCAAGCGTCACGTCTGGAGGAAACCTTGCACCATCCCTACGGTGAAGCATGGTGGTGGCAGCATCATGCTGTGGGGATGCTTTTCAGTGTCAGGGACTGGGAAACTAGTCAGGATTGAGGGAAAGATGAACAGAGCAAAGTACAGAGAGATCCTTGATGAAAACCTGCTCCAGAGCGAAGGTTCACCTTCCAACAGGACAAGGTCCCTAAGTACACAGCCAAGACAATACAGGAGTGGCTTCGAGACATTTCTCTGAATGTCCTTGAGTGGCCCAGCCAGAGCCCGGACTTGAACACGATCGAACATCTCTTGAAACTTGAAAATAGCTGTGCAGCAACGCTCACCATCCAACCTGACAGAGCTTGAGAGGATCTGTAGAGAAGAATGGAAACTTCTAAAATACAGGTGTGCCAAGCTTGTAACGTCATACCCAAGAAGACTCAAGGCTGTAATCGCTGCCAAAGGTGCTTCAACAAAGTACTGAGTAAAGGGTCTGAATATTTATGTAAATATGGTATTATATGTTTTTTTTTAAATTTTATTAGCAAAATAAAATTATGGGGTATTGTGTGTAGATTGATGAGGCAAAAAAACAATGTAATCAAATTTAGAATTAGGCTGTAACTTAACAAAATGTGGAAAAAGTCAAGTGGTCTGAATACTTTCCGAAAGCACTGTACCTTATACACACACACACGTGCACACAGACCCAAACAACAACTTCTCTTCAAATTGTGTCAGATGTAAAGCAAAGCTTGTAGTACTGTATAAACATGATGTTAGAAAGACCAGGCCAAACATAAAGCCTAGTCTTCATAATTAACCTGGGCATAAACCAGACATTCTCATCTGCCCTTCCTACAAAATCTAATTTTCAGGGGCAGGCAGCGTGCCAGATGCTTTGCTCTGGAAGTGCGCTAACTCACCCCAGGCTGGTCCCTGCTACAAGCTGAACTTGGGACTCCTTTTCTGTCCGTAAGTACACTAAAACCCCCGCCACCGCTTACCTAGGCCTCGCCGATGTCCCATAAGGCGAGCCATTATTCCAACACAAATACCTGAGACCCAAAGGAACAGGAGTTTCTGATTATCACACATCATACGTTACAGGACATAATCGCTTGTGTTTTCTTCTTGGCAGCCTGCAATCTTCAGTGGGAAAGGAAGTATTTTTCTCCTCATTCTTTTTTTGCCTACAAGAATATGGCAGAGCCGGCTGGACCACAGAATGAGCTGTGCCAAATCTCAGGAGGAGATACTAGCTCAATGACAGACAGAGAGGGTGAGTGACGCAGCTCAAGGTTGATGCATAAACGTGTAGCCTATTTATGTGGTCTTGGGGTATTTGGGTAACACTACTTAAAGCCAACTGGTTGTTTACATTTTTAATTAGAGAACATGAGATCCAATAAAAGAACCTGATAGAATTAACTATTATTATGTAATGAATGTTTTCAGACTAAGCACTTTATGATTCATTGCTTGACTATTACATATCTGCATATCTATAAAGGTCTACATATCACTAAGCACTATTTGCGTGAGGAAATTTTAAAGATAGCACAATTAAGATTAGACAGAGCAGTTGCCAATGTTTCTACATTTAGGTCTCTACACCACGTAGAACATAGGAAAGAGCCCCACAGAGAGGGGGAAATCACAGACAAGTAGAGAACCAAGACAAAAACAACCTGTGAAAAGGCCATATTCTCTCTGAAATAAGAGCCGGGGGAAAACAATTATGAAGAACTTGTCTGAGCGAAAGAGGAATGCCCCTCTCTTGTTATTCAATCCGTTAACCTTTAATGTTGGGAGCGGAGTGGGAAGGTTACGGGGGGGGGGGGGGGGGTACCATCTCCGCCTAGGATGTTTTCACAGGCCGTCTCTAACATGTACTTCACCCATGCTGAGAACTTTGCAATGTGCCATGCTCCCACCATGGGACCAGCCTAACCCCTCACTGGACAGCAGGGTGCCATGAAGCAGAGGCAGCTATATGGGAATCAATGCTCAGAGGCCCATATACACCAATTTGGCTGACAAATGTAGGCAGCCTAAAGACATCCTTTATCACAGAGGTAAATTAAATGTAATAATTCAAAAAAATGTATGCTGTAATTCAGTGTATGAACATTAAAAGTGGGTCAAATGTGGGTCAAGAAGGTTGTAGAGATCTATGAAAAACCTTCATAGTTCACTTAAAGCTTGACAAATCTCCATGTTATAGACGTTACACTACAACTTCACTTCTATAATAGTACTTGAATCAAAGTGGGGTCTCACCTGCAGCTCAGGATCCCTCTTCATCATCTCCAGGATGAGGTAGCAACCGATGGAGTGGCCCACCAGGATCAGGCGAGTGTCCCTGGGAACATGCTCCCTGAGGAAGGCCAGCTTGTGCTCTATCTGCCCGTTCAGACCAAACACGTCCCCCGCTGCCGTCACTGATGGGTCTGCAAAGATCAAGGTTCATCATTAGCATTCAGTATTACATCAGTATGACATAATCTATTTTACCATCACCCAAATCATTCTGATCAAGGACATGAAACCAGCATCATTCATCAATGTCTCTCTGTACACAAGCACATGGATCACCCCAACAACATCATGATATGGTAATGTTCACTGTTTAATTTAATGACGTCCTAACATTAGTAGCACTCAGGACCCTTTGATAACAAAATTAGGAAGTATTCCAGAAACATCTTGATTTAATGTCTGTAATCTTTTTGGAAATATATTTAACAATACTGTAAATCTAGCCCCAGAACAAAGTTTTGAAGGAAGCGGTTAACAATTCCCTACCTGTGCAGAGCAGTCAAATCCAAGACAATGTTACGATTAGAGAGAGGGTATGAGAAAAGGAGATCGAGAGACGATGAAAGAGAGGGAAAGGAAGACCGGAAGGAAGTATAGAATGTGTCTATGGTGATGGTGGACGGGACTTAGCGGGCGGGAAAATACAAATTCATTTTGCGAGGGGGGGGGTAATGTAAGGGTTGGGAATATGCTTACTGTATAATGGAAAAAACAAAATGAGTGCAAATTGTGATTAATGGGTCAATAAAGAATAACATATGGCAAAGACAAATTCCCCCACACAACATAATGATCCTCTTGGCAAGAGAAAGGCAGGAGGCTGGGGCGGCCTGTTAAGCGATTAAAGCCTTCTCACAAATGTGCAATAAATGTGTGCTGCATTTTTTCGTCCAGGGAAAAGGTAACTGATTTCCTATGTGTCAAAAGAAACCTCACTTGTGGTGTTACTGATTGTAACATGGGAGGTGTAGGCTCTTTATTTTATTTTTACTCTCTCCTCTGTAATTTGGTGTGGTTGCACTTGCAAATATTAATGACGCTGGCGAGGATACGGTATGAACACATCTCAGTGTAGTTTTGAGAGAAAGAGATGAAGAGATTAGCAACAGCCTTGGTCCTGTACTGCATTGTGCATACTTCCTCTCAGCTCACAAACTTCCTTCTCAAAAGGGTTTGTGAAGCTGGGTTCAACATCTGTACCACAGTGGTAGTCCACAGTTGTCAACCTTGCATAAAAAATTAGAGATCAAGCAACAAGATAAAGTGAAGGTTGTCTTGAAATTATTTGATCAGATTGAAAAGCTGGGCATCACACCAAAATGTCATAAAGTGGTGGTAAACAAAAAAGTTAAAGTCATTATTGCACATTTCTACTGCTTTATGCCATTTTTCTCCAACACTTATTTTCAAAAGAAATGCTCAAAGAATCAACCAACCAATATTCATGGCACAAATCACATGGAGTTGTAGTCGTGACCGACGATAGCAGTGGGAGCATAACTGGAATCAGAGACTCCATAAAAACCTCTCGTGATATTAGACCTTGGCTGATGTAGCATTTTCTTTTGGGGGGGGGGGGGGTTACATTTTCTGAATGCATGTTTTAGTACTCTGGACATTAATAATGTGCAATTTAGCCATATCAAAGTGAGAAAGTTGCTGGTGAAAAGTAGCGTTGCAAACTCATTCTGACAAAATGAATGAGATCTGAGGCCCCTGGAGGATCCCGTGACCCAGGAATGGATTATTGATGTTGGCACGGGGAGAATGTTCCCTGTGTTTGCATTAACAGATATTTTTACAGTCATCAAAACCATCAAGCAAAACTTGCCTTGCCACAGGAACACTTCTACCACTGGAAGATTTGGAATAGAACCTTTAATGCTACATTTTTTTTACTCTTTGTTTGTTTTTCCAAAACCGGAAAAAAAAGTTCAACTTCATCAAGTATGCATTAGCTGTTAATAATAATAACTGCCCGTCTTTAATTTGCACAAGTCACTGGAAAGTCAGAGGAGGCCCAATCAATGCTGTATGGGTTCCTCTGTATTGGCGAGGTCTTTCCCTGGATGTCCCAGAGGTTTCAGAGGCCGCTGCTCTACGATGCCACCCTATCCCTCAGCAAACTGAACGCTCTTTGATGAGTTGTAAATCAATGGCAAGCATTCAAGGGCTTGACCAGGGTGGTAAATTACCAAAGGCTTGGATTGAAGCCGCAGAAGAGGGGTGAAAAGGAAGCTGATATGTCAGACATTTGTGTTTCCGTGTTGGTTGTGGGTAATAGTCGAGTGGATATGGAAAGTGCCATCCAAAGGGTAAACACCTAGTTAGTAATGTTAGAATAATACTGCATGATGACCACATGAGCATGCAGGTCTAGCCTGGCAATCAAAGTCCCAAGCAGAATAAGTATTTAGTAGTATTTACAGTAAATCCTGATCATAGTGAGCAGATTTCCCTGGATAAGGACTATTGAGGGATATTGAGGTGAACACAGACATTTGAGCCTCTCTCTGCGTTTCTCTGGTCTTAAATCAGGGCCGTTGTTCAGATCAGATGAGGTTTTGGGGTAAAAGATGAGTCCTCCCCCGCCCATCTTGAGATTGGGCTGCTGCTCATTGTCACCCCCTGGAACACCAGGCTGAACAGTGTGGTTTTAATTTATTCTCTCTGATGATCGGATGACATGCTACGACTTGGCAGGGTTGTATGATTTAATTTTTCACTGTATCTATTGACTATCTCCAGACTTTGCCTTGTGTGTTCCATGAATCATTTATGAGTTGGAAGTTTCGACAAGTGTGTGCCATGTGTTTACAATAAAACAGGAACTGTTCAATGCTTCACTTTGTTACATGGATGTCTATATAACCTAGACCAACTCTATCAAACCTCTGGAAAATACTAATTATTATAACAAAAAAACATTTTTTAATAGTGTCGTGACCATAATCATTTGACATCTGCAAATTCAACCTCGGTATCTATATGGTCAAAATAGGTTGTCTGATTGGCATGACAAAGTCACATAGTCTCCAAACTTTTAAGCTATGTGAAGAGAAGCCTGGAAATCATCAGAACTCACGCTAGTTATCGCACATCCCAAATGAGGCTACCTACCGGGATACACTTTGAGAGAATGTTACACATTCTGACACTTATTTGTCCTTTACAAACCCTCAAGATGGATATATTTGTCCTTTGTCCTTCTCAAGATGGGCAGATCCAAACTGTACCGTTCCATCCATCTCATGAGCCCTCAGAAAAGGCATTTAACTTACTACATGGCTTGGTAATGTCTTTCCCACGTATCAGGCACAATAAAAACGTCCTCACTGCTTTATGAATGAATATTACAGGGCTCAAATGCTTGTGCTGGCTGGAGAGGGAGAGGGAGAGGCCCCTTAGCTCACTCGTCCAGCTCAGTTAACATTCCTCTTGTCCTGCGCATCGTCTTTAGCTAACAAGGATCTGCCCATTTCAAAGCTAGCTAATCAGGCATCAGTGGTCAGGAGATGTGCTGTTGATGTGGCTAAGTGCAAGTTGATCCGTGTTGATACACCAGCAATAAGGCCTCATAGAATGTCCAGCTGCACAAATCACTCTCAATAAGAGATACTAATTAGTTATGTACCTTCAATCATGTCCATAGTATCAGGAGGCACACAGTGGCCAGCATGGCTCACTGCCCACACAGGGTAGCGCCGGCCCAACGTCTGGTGAAGCGTCTGCATGAAGGTCTTGTAGAAGCCAACCACACCTGGGTTACCTGCAGAGATGATGACAACACTATAAACATCATAAAGTGCTCTGAAAATGTAACACCACATGATTAAAAATAGGGATGAAACGATTCACTGATTCAAAAGTTTAAGATATGACTGCATTCGTCCGTTGACTCAAGACCGGTCTCAGTCTCGAGACCACATATTGAGTGTCTCTGTCATGTCTTGGTGTTGGATACATAGACAAAAAACATAGGCTACATTTTGTGAAGTGCACCAGTCCCTCCTGCAGCAAAGCACCCCCACAAAATTATGCTGCCACCCCCGTGCTTCACGGTTAGGATGGTGTTCTTCGGCTTGCAAGCCTCCTCCTTTTCCCTCCAAACATAACGATGGTCATTATGGCCAAACAGTTCTATTTTTGTTTAATCAGACCATAAGTACGATCTATGTCCCCATGTGCAGTTGCAAGCCGTAGTTTGGCTTTTTTATGGCGGTTTTGGAGCAGTGGCTTCTTCCTTGCTGAGCGGCCTTTCAGGTTATGTCGATATAGGACTCGTTTTACTGTGGATATAGACACTTTTGTACTTGTTTCCTCCAGCATCTTCACAAGGTCCTTTGCTGTTGTTCTGGGATTGATTTGCACTTTTCGCACCAAAGTACGTTTATCTCTAGGAAACAGAACACGCCTCCTTCCTGAGCGGTATGACGGTTGCGTGGTCCCATGGTGTTTATACTTGTGTACTATTGTTTGTACAGATGAACGTGGTACCTTCAGGCGTTTGGAAATTGCTCCCAAGGATGAACTACTACAATTTTCTTTCTGAGGTCTTGGCTGATTTCTTTTGATTTTCCCATGATGTCGAGCAAAGAGGCACTGAGTTTGAAGGTAGGCCTTGAAATACATCCACAGGTACACCTCCAATTGACTCAAATTATGTCAGAAGTTTCTAAAGCCATGTCATAATTTTCTGGAATTTTCCAAGCTGTTTAAAGGCACAGTCAACTTAGTGTATGTAAACATCTGACCCACTGGAATTGTGATATAGTGAATTATAAGTGAAATAATCTGTCTGTAAACAATTGTTGGAAGAATTACTTGTGTCATGCACAAAGTAGATGTCAAAACCGACTTGACAAAACTATAGTTTGTTAAAATGAAATCTGTGGAGTGGTTGCAAAAATAAGTTTTAATGACTTCAACCTAAGTGTATGTAAACCTTCGACTTCAACTGTACGTACATCAACCACACACCACACACACAAGTCAGCTCAGACAGATCCAGCTCAGAGGCCCAGCTCCAACAGCAGCAGATTTTTATTTAGAATGGAAAATGAATGCGTTTATGCAACAAATGTTAGCGCATCGAATCGTATAGCACCGATAATCAAACCGCGTTCTCTAATCAAACCGAATGGCACCGAATTGTTTCATAATCAAACGTATCGTTCCTGTATAGGAGCCCAAGTCTCTAGATATGTATCAAATAGTCTTGAAAGGGAAAGATGCACATCCATAATAAAAGCATAAACTACACTTATTATAAAAAATCTATAAAACAAACCATATAAAACATCTATAAAACCATATAAAACATCTATAAAACATACCATAAAAAACATCTATAAAACAAACCATATAAAACATTGATTCTGACAACCAACCTTACCAACTTCTTAGTATGTTAGTTTTTCTCTCTACTCTTGACGATGTTACGCATGACGACAAAGTGTTGGCCTTGTAATGGTTGTCTGTCATTCCCTGGCCTTTACCAGCAATCTCATTTGTCCCCATACAACAGTATGTCATAGGTAGCACTGTCAGCTCAGCTGCTAGCTAGGAACATTATTTAGCTTATGGTACAGCTGATGTCTTCACACAGAACAAAGAGGGACTTTTATTCCACAGGTAAAAAAGGAGAGTTTCTCCTGGGTGGGGGTTTATTTGTGCGATAAAAGTGCAAAAAACTGTATAGCAGCTGCTAAAGAACAATGGCTACACTGTGTGGTCTGTCTTTTTTGTCCAATAGGAGAGTGACATTTCTTTTAGACTACCTGTATGTTCGTTGATGTTTTGTATAGTGCTTGTTTGAGTTGCTCGTATGCATACAGTGGGGAGAACAAGTATTTGATACACTGCCGATTTTGCAGGTTTTCCTACTTACAAAGCATGTAGAGGTCTGTCATTTTTATCATAGGTACACTTCAACTGTGAGAGACGGAATCTAAAACAAAAATACAGAAAATCACATTGTATGATTTTTAAATAATTAATTTGCATTTTATTGCATGACATAAGTATTTGATCACCTACCAACCAGTAAGAATTCCGGCTCTCACAGACCTGTTAGTTTTTCTTTAAGAAGCCCTCCTCTTCTCCACTCATTACCTGTATTAACTGCACCTGTTTGAACTCGTTACCTGTATAAAAGACACCTGTCCACACACTCAATCAAACAGACTCCAACCTCTCCACAATGGCCAAGACCAGAGAGCTGTGTAAGGACATCAGGGATAAAATTGTAGACCTGCACAAGGCTGGGATGGGCTACAGGACAATAGGCAAGCAGCTTGGTGAGAAGGCAACAACTGTTGGCGCAATTATTAGAAAATGGAAGAAGTTCAAGATGACGGTCGATCTCCCTCGGTCTGGGGCACCATGCAAGATCTCACCTCGTGGGGCATCAATGATCATGAGGAAGGTGAGGGATCAGCCCAGAACTACACGGCAGGACCTGGTCAATGACCTGAAGAGAGCTGGGACCACAGTCTCAAAGAAAACCATTAGTAACACACTACGCCGTCATGGATTAAAATCCTGCAGCGCACGCAAGGTCCCCCTGCTCAAGCCAGCGCATGTCCAGGCCCATCTGAAGTTTGCCAATGACCATCTGGATGATCCAGAGGAGGAATGGGAGAAGGTCATGTGATCTGATGAGACAAAAATAGAGCTTTTTGGTCTAAACTCCACTCGCCGTGTTTGGAGGAAGAAGAAGGATGAGTACAACCCCAAGAACACCATCCCAACCGTGAAGCATGGAGGTGGAAACATCATTCTTTGGGGATGCTTTTCTGCAAAGGGGACAGGACGACTGCACTGTATTGAGGGGAGGATGGATGGGGCCATGTATCGCGAGATCTTGGCCAACAACCTCCTTCCCTCAGTAAGAGCATTGAAGATGGGTCGTGGCTGGGTCTTCCAGCATGACAACGACCCGAAACACACAGCCAGGGCAACTAAGGAGTGGCTCCGTAAGAAGCATCTCAAGGTCCTGTAGTGGCCTAGCCAGTCTCCAGACCTGAACCGAATAGAAAATCTTTGGAGGGAGCTGAAAGTCCGTATTGCCCAGCGACAGCCCCGAAACCTGAAGGATCTGGAGAAGGTCTGTATGGAGGAGTGGGCCAAAATCCCTGCTGCAGTGTGTGCAAACCTGGTCAAGAACTACAGGAAACGTATGATCTCTGTAATTGCAAACAAAGGTTTCTGTACCAAATATTAAGTTCTGCTTTTAAATGTATCAAATACTTATGTCATGCAAAAAAATGCAAATTAATTACTTAAAAATCATACTATGTGATTTTCTGGATTTTTGTTTTAGATTCCGTCACTCACAGTTGAAGAGTACCTATGATAAAAATTACAGACTTTTACATGCTTTGTAAGTGGGAAAACCTGCAAAATCGCCAGTGTATCAAATACTTGTTCTCCCCACTGTATATTTGCTATGCTATTTTGATGTACACTGTAAGTGTGAGTGAGTATTATCCAGATGTGTGTAATGATGATTTTGCCTGTATGTGTAATTTCATAAGCTTGTATAAGCAATGTATAACTACCTCAGTGAGAGCGTGCTGAGAGAGAGCCACAGGTGTAATCTGTGGAGGAAAACTCACATTAGGAGTGTTAAAACAACACATACAACCACTCCACAGATTTCATGATAACAAACTATAATTTTGGCAAGTAGGTTAGGACATCTACTTTGTGCATGACACAAGTAATTCTTCCAACAACTATTTACAGACAGATTATTTCACTTATAATTCACTATTCACAATTCCAGTGGGTCAGAAGTTTACATACACTAAGTTGACTGTGCCTTTAAACAGCTTGGAAAATTCCAGAAAATGTCATGGCTTTGGAAACTTCTGATAGGCTAATTGACATAATTTGAGTCAATTGGAGGTGTACCTGTGGATGTATTTCAAGGCCTACCTTTCAACTCAGTGTCTCTTTGCTTGACATCATGGGAAAATCAAAGGAAATCAGCCAAGACCTCAGAAAGAAAATTGTAGATCTCCACAAGTTCATCCTTGGCAGCAATTTCCAAACGCCTGAAGGTACCACGTTCATCTGTACAAACAATAGTACACAAGTATAAACACCATGGGACCACGCAGCCGTCATACCGCTCAGGAAGGAGGCGTGTTCTGTTTCCTAGAGATAAATGTACTTTGGTGCGAAAAGTACAAATCAATCCCAGAACAACATCAAAGGACCTTGTGAAGATGCTGGAGGAAACAGGTACAAAAGTATCTACAGTATATTCACAGTAAAACGAGTCCTATATTGACATAACCTGAAAGGCCCCTCAGCAAGGCACCTCAGCACCATAAAAAAGCCAGACTACGGCTTGCAACTGCACATGGGGACATATATCGTACTTTTGGTCTGATGAAACAAAAGTAGAACTGTTTGGCCATAATGACCATCGTTATGTTTGGAGGGAAAAGGGGGATGCTTGCAAGCCGAAGAACACCATCCCAACCGTGAAGCACGGGGCTGGCAGCATAATTTTGTGGGGGTGCTTTGCTGCAGGAGGGACTGGTGCATTTCACAGAATAGATGGCAAAATTATGTGGATATATTGAAGCAACATCTCAAGACATCAGTCAGGAAGTTAAAGCTTGGTTGCAAATGGGGCTTCCAAATGGACAATGACCCCAAGCACACTTCCAAAGTTGTGGAAAAATGGCTTAAGGACAACAAAGTCAAGGTATTGGAGTGGCCATCACAAAGCCCTGACCTCAATCCTATAGAACATTTATGTGCAGAACTGAAAAAGTGTATGTGAGCAAGGAGGCCTACAAACCTGACTCAGTAACATCAGTTATGTCAGGAGGAATGGGACAAAATTCACCCAACTTATTGTGGGAAGCTAGTGGAAGGCTACCCGAAACGTTTGACCCAAGTTAAACAATTTAAAGGCAATGCTACCAAATACTAATTGAGTGTATGTAACTTCTGACCCACTGGGAATGTGATGAAAGAAATAAAAGCTGAAATAAATAATTCTCTCTATTATTATTCTGACATTTCACATTCTTAAAATAAAGTGGTGATCCTAACTGACCTAAGACAGGGAATTTTTACTAGGATTAAATGTCAGGAATTGTGAAAAACTGAGTTTTAATGTATTTGGCTAAGGTGTACGTAAACTTCAGACTTCAACTGTAGGCAATCATCGTTCAATGACATGCCACATTTAGGCTAAAGGTTGTAGAACAATTAGTTAAAGCAATCTAACACTTTTGGATAATAGTTGAAATTTTAACATTCATAAAATTCACCTGGGTGATTTTACGTGTTTCTTAAAATGGTGTTGAGTTGTTTGTTGTTTGGATAGTTCTTATGCCACTGTTAAAAATGTAATGTTGGAATGTTTCTTGGTGGGAGAAAATACTTTAAATGCTTCTGTTACATACATTTTTAATCCATTATCCCCAAAATACATGCAATTAGTTTTATGCATATTGGGTGTGTATAATATGCATATGAAATAACTGGCAACACGCAGACCCCATACTTTTTCCCCTAGTGTGTCCTCAGGATGAAGTAAAGCCATTGCAACACACAGATGTGAATCTAGATGTTTTTGTATTGAAGAGCTCTACCGTCTTAGATTTGAACCCACATGTTTTGCATTCTGAAAACATGCGCCCATCAAGTAACAATCACACATAGTTAATATCAGCTAAATAATTAACTTGTCTTATTTTGCTTGGATTCCTTGTGAAAGCTGATGCAATCTTGAAATAATCATAACAATTTAGTTCAACTCTATTCTTCTAGGGTGGGTGACGGCAACCATAAAGTACATGGAACTAGATGAGGCTTTTGTGGGAAATAAGGATAAACAGTGGTTTGAGGGTGAGGGATATGGGATATGCGATAAAATCTGTAGTCTGAGTCTGAACTCTCACTACTGTGGGCCCAAGTTTAGAACACTTGCCGCAGTTCTCGGTAGTGTTTTCATATTTTCATTCACATATCTTGAGTCATTATTCAAGAGCCAAATGCAGCTGAAGATGTTGCACAACTCTTTGTGTGAGAGCAAGCAAGCTTCTCAAATAGACTTATAAGAGTACAGATACAGTGCCTTCAGAAATAATTCATACCCCTTGACTTATTCCACATTTTGTTGTGTTACAGCCTGAATTCAAAATGGATTAAATATATATTTTTTGTCACCCATCTACACACAATACCCCATAATGACAAATTGAAAACATGTTTTTAGAAATTTAGGCAAATGTATTGAATATGAAATACAGAAATACATAAGTATTCACATCCCTGAGTCAATACTTTGTAGAACCAACTTTGGCAGCAATTTCAGCTGTGAGTATTTCTGGGTAAGTCTCGAAGAGCTTTACACACCTGAATTGTGTAAAATTTGCCCATTATTCTTTTCAAAATTCTTCAAGCTCCATCAAATTGGTTGTTGATCATTGCTAGACAACCACTTTAAGGTCTTGCCATAGATTTAAGCAGTTTTAGGTCAAAACTGTAACGAATATAACTTTCCTTGTCTTCTAGTTAAGCAACTTGGCCTTGTGTTTTAGGTTATTGTCTTGCTGAAAGGTGAATTCATCTCCCAGTGTCTGGTGGAAATCAGAATGAAGCAGGTTTTTCTCAAGGATTTTGCCTGTGCTTAGCTCCATTGCGTTTCTTTTTTATTCTGGATAACTCCCCAGTCCTTAACAATTACAAACATACTAATAACATGATGCAACCACCACTGTGCTTGAAAATATGGAGAGTGGTACTCAGCAATGTGTTGTATTTGTCCCAAACATAACACTTTGTATTCAGGACAAAAAGTTAATTGCTTTTGCAGTATTAGTTTAGTGTCTTGTTGCAAACAGGATGCATGTTTTGGAATATTCCTTCTTTTCACTCTGTCAATTAAGTTTGTAATATGGAGTAACTACAATGTTGTTGATCCATCCTGAGTGGTTTCCTTCCTCTGCAGCAACTGAGTTAGGAAAGAAGCCTGTATCTTTGTAGTGACTGGGTGTATTGATACACCATCCAAAGTGGAATTAATAACTTCACCATTTATTTGTTTTATTTATTTAACCTTTGTTTAACTAGACAAGTCAGTTTAGAACAAATTCTTATTTACAATGACGGCCTACCTACAGGGTCAGCACCTGGAGCAAATTGTAACGAATGCCCCGCGCAGAGCGGCAGGCCCTCCTCCTCTCCAACGATCATCCTCGCCGGCGTTCTAACCGGCGGTCGGGGGAAGATGGTAGTAACAAATAAAGACGGCAATACACAATACAATAATAACCGGCGAGGGTTGAAACAAAATACACAGGGTTAAGTAGTGACCCTGATGACCAATGGAGAACACCTACTTAACCCTGTGTATTTTGTTTCAACCCTCGCCGGTTATTATTGTATTGTGTATTGCCGTCTTTATTAAATGTTATCAACTAAATCCTTCATCTCCTATTCATCTTTTGCCTCTACACTCACTTTCACCCCTCACAATATCACACAAATTAGGGTTAAGTGCCTTGCTTAAGGACACATCGACAGGTTGTTGTTTTTTTCACCTTGTCGGCTCGGATATTCAAACCAGCAACCTTTCGGTTATGCTCAAAGGGATATTCAATGTCTGTTTTTTTTTTTACCCATCTACCAATAGGTGCCCTTCTTTGCAAGGCATTGGAAAACCTCCCTGGTTGAATCTGTGTTTGAAAAACACTGCTCGACTAAGGGACCTTATAGATAATTGTATGTGTGGGGTACAGAAATGAGTCAGCCATTCAAAAATCATGTTAAACACTATTATTGCACACAGAGAGTCCATGCAACTTATTATGTGACTTGTTAAGAACATTTTTACTTCTGAACTTATTTAGGCTTGCCATAACAAAGGGGCTGAATACTTATTGACTCAAGACATTTCAGCTTTTTATTTTTAATGAATTTGTAAAACATTTGAAAAACCTAATTCCACTTTGACATTAGGGGGTATTGTATGTCAGCCAGTGACAGACAATCTAAATTGAATCCATTTTAAATTCAGGCTGTAACACAACAAAATGTGGAAAAAGTCAAGGGATCTGAAGGCACTGTATTTATGAGGTACAAGTTATTATGAGGACAATTTCCCCTAGTAATAGTTCAGGGAGGTGGAAACCTATTCAGTCTTATTCATTTAATTGACAGGAGTAAGCCTAGGTTGTGCTGATCAGTGAAAAAACAACTAATTTGCAGCTCATGAAGCTCATGCCCCCACTGTAGTAGATGTCCATAATTCCGTTAGAATGGACACCATGTCCATTTCAGTATCTAGGAGAGCTTCTCGGTCACTTTGTTTTGACCTTTTTGAACGTGAAATCCAACTTTCCCCTTTAACCGACCATGACAGATAAGGCCCCCTCTTTTCTCTCATCGCTGGGCAACCTTTTTCAATATCTGCCAGGCTCCCGCAGTTGAACATTGTGTCGACTCTCTCCTGCTCTCCACAAGCTGAGTAAACAGTAAACTCCCTCTTTCGCCCAGACAGTGGGGAGTGTGCAGAGGATGGGCTGTCCTTAAATGCAGCAACCTTTTCTAGACTCCGTCCACAGCTCCTCCTAGCCTACTAATTAAATACATTTGTATGTTTTTATTCACGCTGGGTTTCCAAATCTCTCCCAGATGGCCCAAGACATGCTCAAGAAGTAGGCTTTCAGAAACCTAGCCCATACCAGAGATGTGCCATTGGAAATGACAGTGCTATTTTTGCTAGTCACCACAATAGACGCCCCCATTCTCCCGCTTGTGGCTTGCACTCCCAAGAGGAGAAGTAATGAAGGCCCCCCAAATCCCACTGTTACACAGATTGAATCGGTTTGAACTCGAGGCAAGTGTAGAAAGGAAAACAGCTTTATACTGTAGCAGTCTGGGACCACTCCTCAGACCACGCTTTTGTAAGGAGACAGGTTCCCAAACTTGAACACATTATTGGGATGTGAACAGATGAACTTTCAACTGATTCTTGGTCTTCATGAACATAAGCTTGAGTATTTGTATGCGTTTTGGGCCCAATATCTGTCTCTATCAGCAAAGCGGAGATTGGAATGTTCACAGCCAATTGAGGGACGAGGGGCGGATTACACGTTGCGACGAGTGTGCCGCTCACTCAAGAGGTCATGAAGGAGACTGCAGAAGTCCCCTTTTGTGAATAAAGAGGACAAAAACAGAAATGAACATAACAAATGACAAAGCAAAAAACTAATTACATTAGTACACAATGTTAAGTCTGTGGGCTGAAAGAGAGGGAGAGCACATAGTAAGAAACCTGAACTAACAATGGGTTACAAATTAGTTGATGGAGGCTGAGGTCTCACAGAGTCATGAGTCAGTGGTTGAGAGGGAAAAGCCTGAACACTTAAATCCACAATAAGACTCTTCAGAATAGGTGGTGGTAGTAAACACCTGAGTACTGACTGATTCATGACTGAGAGGTATTGGAGTAGGGGGAGCAAAGAGGGTTTCCGATTGTAGTACTCAGATAGGTAAAGCACAATAGCAGGACTAATTCAGATGTCATTGTTTTCAATGAGAGAGCGATGGGAAATTCCATCGCTCTCTCATTGAGATGTAGGCCAGCCCTCAAACAAGTCATAACTAATATAGACTACAATGAGGACTTCACAAGCACATTGTACCCATATATTTTTTATTTATTTTACCTTTATTTAACAATAATGACAGTTAAGAACAAATTATTTTCTACAATGACGGCCTACCGGTGAACAGTTGGTTAACTGCCTTCTTCAGGGGCATAACGACAGATTTTCACCTTGTCAGCTCGGGGATTCGATCCGGCAACCTTTCGGTTAATGGCCCAACACCCTAACCACTAGGCTACCTTCCGCCCCAAAAGAAATTGGGAAATGTAAAACAATTTTTGAATTTCAGCAAAGAATTGCTAGCAAAAATGTAACTGATAGAATAAATATTACCGACTACAGGGAGATAAAGGATATGCAGGGAGATGAAGTATAAGCAGCATGCTAGTCTTCACTGCTTCATTCTTCATAGCTGTCTGTGACGCTGCACAATGCTGCTAAGGGGTTTTGACTTGATCGTCATCAATCACTATCTCTTCATTACTCAAGCTCCTCTCACACCCTACTCTCTTGGGGTTCTCACAGACGGCCTTCTTAAAATGTATTTTAAATACATAATTCTAACTCTTGATCAAATAAATGGGAGAGAAAAACTTGAAAGGGTGACGAGCCAGTTAGTAATGTAATGTCTTACTATAGTATATAAATAATATATTGTTTATTTAACCAGTCAGAGTGAACTACATGCTACTTAAGTCTGCAGGGTCGACCCAGACAAATTATGAGGCTATAATGGTATTTCATTCAGCCTAAGGAAGAAGGTGTTTACTTTATAAGGCTTTAAAGAGATCTGTGGGTCAAAGTATCAAATACCAAGAGAGGTCCTGCATCTGTTCAAACTGCAGACAATAGGTAGAGAGAGAGAGCTGTCAGGCATGAATCCACACTTTAATTAGTTTCCCTTCCCCAATTATCACTGTGTGACAGTAACACCACTCTATAGGCTGAAGCAGACAGCCTATAGAAGGAAAGAAAAGTCAGAAGTCTTCTTGATTATGGAATATGTTAGTAAAAGATTAAAGTTAGTAAAACAGTTATACCTTCATTATTATCACTATATGTTACATTGTTGTAAATATCCATTCTTTAATCAGAAATCATTTGTTTCTAAGATATCATAAGTCAATATAAGAACATTATTATTGTTTTAGTGTGTCTGTCGCGTTAAAGCTGAAATACAGCGCCTTCGGAAAGTATTCAGACCCTTTGACTTTTTCCACATTTTGTTAGGTTACAGCCTTATTCTAAAATGTATTACATTGTTTTTCCCCCTCATCAATCTACACACAATACTGAATAATGACAATGAAAAAAAACAGGTTCTGATTTTTTTGCAAATTTAAATTTTTTAAAAACTGAAATATACATTTACATAAGTATTCACACCCTTTACTCAATACTTTGTTGAAGCACCTTTTGCAGCGATTACAGCATTGAGTCTTCTTAAGTATGATGCTATAAGCTTGACACACCTGTATTTGGGGAGTTTCTCCCATTCGTCTCTGCAGATCCTCTCAAGCTTTGTCAGGTTGGAATGTTGCTGCACAGCTATTTTAATCAAATAAAATAAAATTGTATTTGTCACGTGCACCAAATACAACAGGTGTAGACCTTACAGTGAAATCCTTACTTACAAGCCCTAACCAACAGTGCAGTGTTTAAGTAAAAAATAAGTATTAGGTAAACAATAGATAAGTAAAGAAATAAAAAGCAGTAAAATGACAGTAAAAATAAGAGTAGCGAGTCTATATACAGGTGTTACCGGCACAGAGTCAATGTGTGGGGGCACAGGTTAGTTGGGCTAATTGAGGTAATATGTACATGTACAGTTGAAGTCGGAAGTTTAAATATACTTAGGTTGAAGTAATTATAACTCATTTTTCAACAACTCCACAGATTTCATGTTAACAAACTATAGTTTTGGCAAGTCGGTTAGGACATCTACTTTGTGCATGACGCAAGTAATTCTTCCAACAATTGTTTACACACAGATTATTTCACTTATTATTCACTATATCACAATTGTATTGTATTTCAAGGCCTAACTCAGTGCCTCTTTGCTCGACATCATGGGAAAATAAAAAGAATCAGCCAAGTCTGGTTCATCCTTGGGAGCAATTTCCAAACGCCTGAATGCACCACGTTCATCTGTACAAACAATAGTACACAAGTATAAACACCATGGGACCACGCAGCCGTCATATCGTTCAGGAAGGAGACGCGTTCTGTCTCCTAGAGATGAACGTAATCAAAAAGTGCAAATCAATCCCTGAACAACAGCAAAGGACCTTGTGAAGATGTTGGAGGAAATAGGTACAACAGTATCTATATCCACAGTAAAACGAGTCCTATATCGACACAACCTGAAATGCAGCTCAGTAAGGAAGAAGCCACTGCTCCAAAACCGCCATAAAAAAGCCAGACTATGGTTTGCAACTGCACGTGGGGACAAAGAAATGTCCTCTGGTCTGATGAAACAAAAATAGAACTGTTTGGCCATAATGACCATCGAAGAACCGAAGAACACTATCCCAACCGTGAAGCATGGGGGTGGCAGCATCATGTTGTTGGGGTGCTTTGCTGCAGGAGGGACTGGTGCACTTCACAAAATAGATGCCATCATGAGGAAGGACAATGACCCCAAGCACACTTCCAAAGTTGTGGCAAAAATGGCTTAAGGACAACAAAGTCAAGGTATTGGAGTGGCCATCACAAAGCCCTGACCTCAATCCTATAGAACATTTGTGGGCAGAACTGAAAAAGTGTATGCGAGCAAGGAGGCCTACAAACCTGACTCAGTTACTCCAGTTCTGTCAGGAGGAATGGGCCAAAATTCACCCAACTTATTGTGGGAAGCTTGTGGAAGGCTACCCCGAAACGTTTGACCCAAGTTAAAAAATGTAAAGACAATGCTACCAAATACTAATTGAGTGTGTGTAAACTTCTGACCTACTGGGAATGTGATGAAAGAAATAAAAGCTGAAATAAATTACTCTCTACTATTATTCTGACAATTCACATTCTTAAAATAAAGTAGTGATCTTAACTGACCTAAGACAGGGATTTTTTACTAGGAATATGTCAGGCTCTGGCCATAGAGATGCCTATTTGCTTCTCTATGTAGCCATGGTCAGAGTCTGACAGTTTCTATTCTTTCTGTTTCTGGTGGTGGTTTGTGTTGGATCCCTAATTAGAGGCAGCTGTAGCGCATCGTCTCTAATTAGGGATCCTACATAGGTTTGTATGTTTCATACTGGGTTGTGGGTCATTGTAGATGTCATTGTATGTTTCGCTGTATATTATATATGTCGAAGTCACGGTGAAAAGGAAGTAAGTGTGCTTTATTACGTTTTGAGATCGTGTTTGATTTTGACGTTACGTTTGTATATCGTGTGATTTTTGTTTTTGGTAGTTTTAATTGACATTTTAATTGAATACTCAGTAGACTAAAGATAATATCGAACTACTATCCCTGCGCTGCGTCTTGGTCGATGTATGCACCCTCTTGTGACAGACCTTGGGCTATGTATGCGCCCGGTCGTGACAGAATAAGTTTAAATGTATTTGGCTAAGGTGTATTTAAACTTCTGACTTCAACTCTAGGTATAGTTAAAGTGACTATGCATAGATGATCAACACAGAGTAGCAGCAGGGGGGGACAAAAAATACAAATAATCCAGGTAGCCATTTGATTACTTGTTCAGGAGTCTTATGGCTTGGGGGTAAAAGCTGTTGAGAAGCCTTTTGGACCTAGACTTGGAGCTACGCTACCGCTTGCCATGCGGTAGCACAGAGAACAGTCTATGATTGGGGTGACAAGTCTAGGGCCTTCCTCTGACACCGCCTGGTATAGAGGTCCTGGATGGAAGGAAGCTTGGCCCCATTGATGTACTGGGCCGTGTGCACTACCCTCTGTAGTGCCTTGTGGTAGGAGGCCGAGCAGTTGCGGTACCAGGTAGTGATGCAACCAGTCAGGATGCTCTAGATGTTGCAGCTGTAGAAACTTTTGAGGATCTGTGGACCCATGACAAATCTTCTCAGTCTCCTGAGGGGGAATAGGCTTTGTCGTGCCCTCTTCACAATTGTCTTGGTGTGTTTGGACCATTCTAGTTTGGTGGGAAAGGGCAGTGTGGAGTGCAATAGAGATTGCATCATCTGTGGATCTGTTTGAGCGGTATGCAAATTGGAGTGGGTCTAGGGTTTCTGGGATAACGGTGTTAATGTGAGCTATAACCAGCCTTTCATAACTTCATGGCTACAAAAGTGAGTGCTACGGGTCTGCAGTCATTTAGGTAGGGTACCTTAGTGTTCTTGGGCACAGGTACTATGGTGGTCTGCTTGATACATGTTGGTATTACAGACTCAAATCAGGGATGTCAGTGAAGACACTTGCCAGTTGGTCAGCGTATGCTCGGAGTACACGTCCTGGTAATCCGTCTGACCCTGCGGCCTTGTGAATGTTGACCTGTTTAAAGGTCTTACTCACAACGGCTACAGAGAGCGTGATCACACAGTTGTCTGGAACAGCTGATGCTCTCATGCATGCCTCAGTGTTGCTTGCCTCGAAGCAAGCATAGAAGTGATTTAGCCCGTCTGGTAGGCTTGTGCCACTGGGAAGCTCGCGGCTGTGCTTCCCTTTGTAGTCTGTAATAGTTTGCAGGCCCTGACACATCCGACGAGCATTGGAGCCGGTGTAGTACAATTCAATCTTAGTCCTGTATTGGCGCTTTGCCTGTTTTATGGTTCTTCTGAGGGCGTAGCAGGATTTCTTATAAGCGTCCAGGAAGGCGGTAGCTCTACCCTTTAACTCATTGCGGATGTTGCCTGGAATCCATGGTTTCTGGTTGGGTTATGTACTGTATGTACAGTCACTGTGGGGACAACTTCGTCGATGCACTTATTGATGAAGCCAGTGACTGATTTTTAGGTCTCTCCAGAGATTTTTGATAGGGTTCAAGTCCAGGCTCTGGCTGGGCCACTTAAGGACATTCAGAGACTTGTCCCGAAGCCACTCCTGTGTTGTCTTGGCTGTGTGCTTAGGGTCGTTGTTCGCTTAGGGTCGTTGTCCTGTTGGAAGGTGAAGCTTCTCATGTTCTGAGAGTCTTTAGGTGCCTTTTGGCAAACTCAAGCGGGCTGTCATGTGCCTTTTACTGAGGAGTGGCTTCCGTCTGACCACTCTACCATAAAGGCCTGATTGGTGGAGTGCTGCAGAGAGGTTATCCTTCTGGAAGGTTCTCCCATCTCCACAGAGGAACTCTGGAGCTCCGTCAGAGTGACCATCGGGTTATTGGTCACCTCCCTGACCAAGGCCCTTCTCTCCCGCTCAGATTTGCTGGACGGCCAGCTCTAGGAAGAGTCTTGGGGGTTCCAAACTTCTTGCATGTAAGAATGGTGGAGGCCACTGTGTTCTTGGGGACCTTCAACTCTGCAGAAATGTTTTGGTACCCTTCCCCAGATCTGTGACTTGACACAATCCTGTCTCTGAGCTCTATGAACAATTTCTTCGACCTCATGGCTTGGTTTTTGCTCTGACATGCACTGTCAACTGTGGGACCTTATATACACAGGTGTGTACCTTTCCAAATCATGTCCAATCTATTGAATTTACCACAGGTGTTTTTTCTGGATGTTGTTTTTTTTTATACATTTGCAAACCTGTTTTTGCTTTGTCATTATGGGGTATTGTGTGTAGTTTGTTGAGAAAAAAATATGTAATCAATTTTAGAATAAGGCTGTAACTTAACAATAGTGCAAAAAGTCAAGGGGTCTGAATACTTTCCGAAGGCACTGTATGTAACATTTTGGGCGACCCGACCAAATTCACATAGAAATGTGAGTTATATATCTGTCATTCTCATTGAAAGCATGTCTATGAAGCAATAGATCTGTTCTAAGTGGGGTATTTCTATGCTTAAGTTACATTTTTGCATCTTTTACTTTCAGTTTTGTACAACAGCTTCAAAAAGCTGAAAATAGAATATGTTTGGTTATGGAAAATATATTTCACAGCGGTTTAGATGGTACAATGATTCTCTACACTATACTTGCTTGCCTTGTCACATAAACTGAGATTAGGCGATAAATTAGAATGTTAGCAACCAGGAAATGGTGGAGCCATTTCTGCACAGTGCACCTTTAAGGGAATTCCCTGTTACCCACAGTTCAGGTCGTAAATCACGTTAGTAATGGCAACAGCAGTTAACAAGTATGCAAGTGCTTCTTGAGGCATATAGCAGACACTGGCAATAAGAGAGTTACACATGATGATACACTATTAATGTAGTGACATACTGTAACTGCCTTAATACGAGACTGACACATTGCACAATAGTACATTGGCTATCTATTAGGCCTAATTCTTTAAATACAGATGTCTCATGACCAAATGTATCAGTATTTGAAGAGGACAACTCCTGAATCCCTCCAAGCTTGAGCAATTCAAGGAAAAGTCAAACCAACCCCTCCATGTCTTTTCCACTTGTTATCTTTCCTCCCTCACTAGAAAGGGTGCTTTTCTAGAGCCTATAAATTTGGGCCTGCTGAGCTGAACACTGTGCAGACCTCTCTCCCTAGCGTCTTTGACCTCTCGGCTTGGTGCCTGAAGTACCTCAGCACTGACGTAGTCCCGCACCTGCAGTGCACTTAGAACTTCCAAAGATTGCGTTATACTTCCAAAAACACATTTACCTTGTAGGCCTATTCTGCGATTCTATATTTTCTATTTATTTTCCCTTTATTTAACCAGATAAGCCAGTTGAGAACTAGTTCTCATTTACAACTGCGACCTGGCAAAGTTATCAATGAGCAGTGGTAAATCTTACAGACTGCAGTCACTGCACCTTTAACTCACTTTAATCACGGCGGTATTACCGGCGCACAATTCAGAAGTTTATCTAATACTGACATGCCTGGTACTGCTAATAGCATTGTGGCATGTGGATTGAGGGCTAACAATGGAATGTCAGCAAGTTATTGGTTTAGCTTTTTTCATGCATTGTTGAAATATTTTGTGGAATGATTTTGGAATGTAACCTGGAGGTAACATTTGATTGCCATTCCCTCCCTTGATCTTCCTGACCTTTTAGGTGGCCAATGAGGGTGGCCTATGTATCAAGTAGGCTATCCTATCCATTTACCCTTGAGGCTAAAGTGAGCTGCTCTTGGTTACTTTTTTTATCCGTTGAATTGTATTTCATTTAACTTTATTGATCCTCAGGAGGAAATTAGGATGTCACAGGCACACACACAACACAATCACACAGAACACTGGCCTACACATTACAAAACACATTAGGTGCTGGTATTAAAAGTTTGCAAACTTTTTACAAACACATTTTTCATGTAAATATTTGGAATAGTAAAACACATTTTACAAGGAATAAACACTACCTGACCAAAAGTATGTGGACACCTGCTCGTCGAACATTTCATTTCAAAATCATGGGCATTACTATGGAGTTGGTCTCCCTTTGCTGCTATTACAGCCTCCACTCTTCTGGGAAGGCTTTCCACTAGATGTTGGAACATTGCTGCGGGGACCTGCTTCAATTCAGCCACAAGAGCATTAGTAAGGTCGGCACTGATGTTGGGCGATTAGGCCTTGCTCGTAGTCGACATTCCAATTTATCCCAAAGGTGTTCGATGGGGTTAGGGTCAGGGCACTGTACAGGCCAGTCAAGTTCTTCCACACCGATCTCAACAAACCATTTCTGTATGGACCTCGCTTTGTACACGGGGGCATTGTCATGCTGAAACAGGAAAGGGCTTTTCCAAAACTGTTGCCATAAAAAGTTGGAAGTCGTCTAGAATGTCATTGTATGCTGTAGTCTTAAGATTTCCCTTCACTGGAACTAAGGGGCCTAGCCTGAACCATGAAAAACAGCCCAAGACCATTATTCACCCTCCGCCAAACTTTACAGTTGGCACAGCATTGGGGCAGATAGCGTTCTCCTGGCATCCGCCAAACTCAGATTAGTCCGTCGGACTGCCAGATGGTGAAGCCTGACTCATCACTCTAGAGAACGCGTTTCCACTGCTCCAGAGTCCAATGGCATCGAGCTTTAGACCACTCCAGCCGACGCCTGGCATTACACATTGTGATATTAGGCTTGTGTGCGGCTGCTCGGCCATGGAAACCCATTTCATGAAGCTTCTGACGAACAGTTCTTGTGCTGAAATTGCTTCCAGAGGCAGTTTGAAACTCAGTAGTGAGTGTTGCAACCAAGGACAGAAGATTTTTAAGCGCTGCACGCTTCAGCACTCAGCGGTCCCGTTCTGTAAGCTTGTGTGGCCTACCACTTCATGCCTGAGCCATTGTTACTCCTAGACGTTTCCACTTCACAATAACAGCACTTACAGTTGACCGGGGCAGCTCTAGCAGGCCAGGAATTTGACAAACTGACTTGTTGGAAAGGTGGCATCCTATGACGGTGCCACGTTGAAAGTCACTGAGCTCTTCAGTACAGCCATTCTACTGACAATGTTTGTCTATGGAGATTGCATGGCTATGTGCTTGATTTTATACACCTGTCAGCAACGGGTGTGGCTGAAATAGCCAAATCCACAAATTTGAAGAGGTGTCCACATACTTTTGTATTTATATTGTATCTACTGAATGTCTATAATTCTAGTAGGCTACACTCATTTACATTTTAGAATGATTGGCTGTCGCACCTGTGTTCTATCGAAACATTAAAAAAAACATACGTTTCATTGGAGGTCATCATCCTCTATTCAAGTCATCATGGTTTCCATTCGTCAATCAAAACACACACACACCTACAGAGAACACAGATGCACCTGTGAGTGCTTTAGGGTATGAAACACCGGTTGTACCTAAGGTTGGACACAAAGATCATTGCTCTGATCACAGGGAAAAGGGCAGCTGGTCTACAATAACAGGGCCTTCGCGGTGTCTCTGTCAGCCATAAAGGGTCCATTGAGCCCCATGCTCAGTGATATTCAGAGGGCAATGAACGAGCTTCAGTCACTGCGACCTTTCAAAGGTCACTGGCATGACTGAGTCTCCCCCTGACTCTTTCTCAATGTTTCCCAATTTAAACACATGAAGTGGGCGACATAGGCAGAGTAGTATCGAGGCACACAAGACCCAAATGATGTTTGTGTACTATTTGGTCCAGACGCGGTGAGTAGTATTAGCAATACCACTTTTATGAATCAAGTTTAAAGGGATAGCCCACTCAAAATAACTTGGCTGTAGTCGATTTACCAATACAGTTTTGGGATGAAAACTACCCAATAATCGAACCAGGAATAACATAATGCATTTTCCCTGAATTAAGAAAATGCTTTAAAGAGACTCACCTGGAATGATGAGAAAAAGCACTTTAGGGGGATTGCCAGAGTGTAGGTTACGAGTGCCCAATTTGAGGACTTCTGTGACAGCACCACAGCAGTATAGGTGCTCTGTGCAGGCCTCATCCTTATCCTCCATCATTGAGGATCCCATCTCAAAGGCTAGCAAGAGAGGGAGAGGCAGGACAGGGTTATGTATTGTTATTTCATACTGTACATCTGGAAATGTTACAATATGTTTGTTATGAAACAAAAAAGGGGCTTTTATTCATAGGATGAATAGTGGGTACTAGCCTTCATTATTATGGAGATAATCAGACATTCACCCTATGAAATACATCCTATCCTTAGAAATAGTTTTACAGAAGTAGCCTAATATTTTCTATGCATCTCAACTGCACAGCTACTGTAGCTAGTACAGGCTGTCCTTTCGAGAATGGTCCAATTTCACTGAGATTAATAGAACAATCCACTCAACCTTTCACCTATTTGTTATCAGCTAAACGTGTTATGAACTTTGACACCCAGTCATTGTAATACATTAGCTATATGATCTTATAAGCATTATCTGAGCATTTAGGGAATCGTTTTTATGTTGTTTGACATGACATGTCTTGCATTTGAAGTCACAGCCTGGGCAGCTGACATTAGCTAGCTAGCTAACTTGTTAGATCATTGCATATGAACATCTCTGTCTGTGAGCTGGCTAGCTACCATTATGTTGCTAATGTTGGCAATAGGTTAGCTAGCTAGATTTTCACAGCGATAATTACCTACCAAATTCTTTCTCGAAATGAAATGTTTTGCCGCAGCTACAGTATTCCAAATGCTTTGCTACACTGACGATGGTGATGCCTTTGCTACACTGACGATGGTGATGCCAGTCTAGTGTGCCAGTGAGACTGAAGAAGCACGAGCGTTAGCGCGCACCCGGCTTTCGAGCTGGTCCAGTCTGACAGTCTAGCAACATTCTAACACTGTTCAGCAAATTATAACACTATTGAAGACACGACCACATTTGTGCGGACCGGAGACCATCCAGGTGTGTATCAGATCTCTTAAAACATGGAAGCATTGTTTAATACGGCCGAAATCCCATCAATATTTAACGATTGGATAATCTGTGCAACCCGACTGCAATGTAAACGGCCTGAAACGTCACCGTTTGCTTCGTCTTCTTCTTTCTCGCTGAGGTTTAATACCAGTGTGCAAAACAATGTTTAAGATCATTACCGCCACCTACTGAGATGGAGTGAAAACATTGTTCTTCTGATAAACAGATATATTCTCCAATATTTAATGCTGGTTGTTGTTGATGTGAATGCCTCTGCCTCTGCGTGTGCGTGCGTGTGTGTGTTCGCGTGTGTGTGCGTATATGCTTTGATTTCAGGAAACACGTTAACATGCAGGACCGAGAGCCTCCCTCGGGAGAGGAGATAAAACTCTCCTCAACTCGTTGGATCTGGCCTAAACCTAAATCACTTAGCCACATTTCAGAGCTTTCACTATGTAGGGGCTGATATATGCCTGACCAGGTCCATTAAACAGCAGCTGGGCAATCATTGAGAAACATGTAAGAACCGTAGCACGCTTACAACCACCGACCATCACATCCATTGTCCAGCAAAATTCATGATCACAGTACTTACTGTTACACCTGCACCTTGTCAGATAGGGCAGCACATTCAAAAGTTGGTAAACATGTCCTGTTTGGCGGTTTCATTTACATAACAACTATCCACCCCCACCCCATCAATTGCTCTCTCTCTCTCTCTCTCTCTCTCTCTCTCTCTCTCTCTCTCTCTCTCTCTCTCTCTCTCTCTCTCTCTCTCTCTCTCTCTCTCTCTCTCTCTCTCTCTCTCTCTCTCTCTCTCTCTCTCTCTCTCTCTCTCTCTCTCTCTCTCTCTCTCTCTCTCTCTCTCTCTCTCTCTCTCTCTCTCTCTCTCTCTCTCTCTCTCTCTCTCTCTCTCTCTCTCTCTCTCTCTCTCTCTCTCTCTCTCGACACTTCCCATATTCACGCTGGCGGGCTGCTGTCAGACATTTCCTGCTGAGTGTTACGCTGCACCAGCTGTGATCCCCAATGTGGCAAAGGTGATGCCCCCATAGGCCATGAGTGGGGAGCCAGTGATGTGCAGGCTACAGAGACACCTGCAAGTCATTTGGGTCCAGCTGTGAAGAGTTCAATCAGAGAGGAGCTAGGCTTTGTGCGTCACAAAATTGGATGTGCTCCCAAACCTGCAGGGAGAGAGAGCAGCCTGTGGGAGGCAACACTGGTGGTGAAGTTGCTGCTGTTTCCAATGGAATGTGGTGTGATGTGGTGTGGTGTGATGGGGTGGCTGAAAAGTTCCCAGACCTGACCTCGTTATTATTTAGAACCACAAGCTAGGAGCAGTTAATGTTCCGTGGCTGAATGAGAAGGCGATATCAGCACCTTGTGTGTAGCAATGAAATCACTCCTCCTCCCAGGTAGTGGGATGTCCCTCTCCTTCTGTCATAGGTGCCTCTCTTCCATTTGCAGATTTGTTCTTTGGCTGTTTTTTGGGGGCATCCTTCTTAGTAAGGGAGGCAGAACTTTACTTTACAGTAATGATACAAACAATAATGACATTTAAAAAGCTTGCACACAATTATCATGAGTATCATGCCACAATATTTCAGAGTTGTGTTTATTTGCCTTTATATGAAGTTTGCGTTAGGTGAGCTCAGATTGACTTCAGGAAAACCCTTTCATTTCAAGAGCGGTGGGTGTCAGCAGGTGCGAGAAGGGAGCTACTGGATGGCTTTGGTGTCTTTCTTAAGTACCAGTGTGTCTTCCCTAAAGGAAAGCAAACTGACCTTTTGACTAATATGATCCTGATGCAAGGTGCTGATGACAACCAAATGCCAAGGTCTCTGAGGAGTAAGGCTCCATCTGATCGTGAAGGTCAAATTAGGACTGATATGAAACATTGCAGAATTTACAATCATTCATATGATTTTTTATCACTGTCAAGTTCAACAAAAAGCTGCAAATGCGCAGGTGGAATATTATGGGATAGTGGTGGGGGTGTCACAGTGGATGTTTCATTGCCTTTTACGCACCCTGTAAAACACAGTCATTTTGTTTTTGATTATTCAAGGCTGTAGTGTAGCGGGTCGAGAGTTTCAAGTTCCTTGGTGTCCACATCACCAACGAACTATCATGGTCCAAACACACCAAGACAGTCGTGAAGAGGGCACGACAACACATTTTCCCCCTCAGGAGACTGAAAAGATTTGGCATGGGTTCCCAGATACTCAAAAAGTTCTACAGCTGCACCATCGAGAGCATCCTGACCGGTTGCATCACCACCTGGTATGGCAACAGAGGGTACTGCGTACGGCCCAGTACATCACTGGGGCCAAGTTTCTTGCCATTCAGGACTTATATACTAGGCGTGTGTGTGTGTGTGTGTGTGTGTGTGTGTGTGTGTGTGTGTGTGTGTGTGTGTGTGTGTGTGCGCGTGTGTGCGTATATGCTTTGATTTCAGGAAACACGTTAACATGCAGGACCGAGAGCCTCCCTATAATTTAGGGTAATAATAATAATTCCCTTAAAATACAGTCCTTAGTGCAGGGTTTCATTACAGATAAATACACGTATTGCACATTTGATATACTAAAAGCAATGAAAAAAGATACAACTGACAAGATACTAATATACAGTCCTGAGTAAATGACTACGTAAGTTCAGTCCAAGAAATACTTACAATATTGCACATGATATGATATAACAACTGTACATGAATATGTATATACAGTCCTGAATGAGTGCTGAATGAATAAGTACTGAGTGAATGAGTGATTACAGACCAGAGTTACTCACGGATGGATGCCTAATTGTTAAACTATGTCCTAACACCCCAACAGTTCCAGGTCTATGTTGCCGACGGCACGGAATCCCGGTGAGGCATTAAATAGTCTAATAGCCGCGGGCAGGAAGGACCTCCTGTAGCGCTCTCTGGCACACCGTGGTGGGATCAATCTGTGACTGAAAGTGCTCCTCTGCATCATAACCATGGCATGCAGAGGGTGGGTGGCGTTGTCCATGATGGCCAGCAGTTTAGCCAGGATCTGTCTCCCTGCCACCTCCTCTAGAGTGTCAAGGCTAATCCCCAGAACAGAGCTAGCCTTCCTGATGAGCTTATTTACATGAGAAGCATCACTGGCCTTTATGTTGGCGCCCCAGCACACCACTGAAAATATGGCACTGGCCCCCACAGACTGGTAGAAAGTATGCAGTAGTTTACTGCACGCGTTGAAGGACCTGAGCCTCCTCAGAAAGTAGAGTCGGCTATGGCCCTTTTTGTACAGAGCCCCGGTGTTACCAGCCCATTCCAGCCTGTTGTCCATATGGCCTCCCAGGAACTTGTATGACCCAACCATTTCCACATCCATCCCCTGTATAGGGACTGCAGTTGGTTGGACCTTGGTTCTCCTGAAGTCCATCACCATCTCATTTGTTTTGCTGATGTTAAGCTGAAGATGGTTCTGCTCACACCACACCACAAAGTCATTGATTGTGCTCCTGTACTCCTCCTCCTGCCCACCCCTGATGCACCCTACAATTGCAGAGTCATCCGAGAACTTCTGTAGGTGGCATGTTTCAGAGTTATATCTGAAGTCTGAGGTGTAGAGGATGAACAGGAAGGGGGACAGGACCATTCCCTGGGGGGCCCCTGTGTTGCTCACTGCCTGTTCTGACATACAGCTCTGTAGCCTACCGGTCAGGTAGTCTGCAACCCAGGAGACTAAGGGTGCTTCCACTTTCATCCTCTTCGTCTTCTCACCCAGTAGCAGGGGCTGAATGCTGTTGAAGGCACTGGAGAAGTAAAAAAACATAACACTCACAGTGCAACCTGCGTTTGTCCAGGTGAGAGTAGACCCTCTGCAGAAGGTAGATAATTGCATCATCCACCCCGATGTTGCGCTGGTATGCGAACTGCAGGGGGTCCAGTGATATACACACCAGGGGTCTGAGGTGAGCAAGGACTAACCTTTCCAGGGTCTTCATGATGTGGGACGTTAGCGCTACAGGTCTGAAGTCATTCAGGACAGTGGGGTGCGCCTTCTTGGGCACTGGGACCAGGCAGGATGTTTTCCACAGCACAGGGACCCTTTCCAGGCTCAGGCTAAGGTTGAAGGGTTGCTGGAGTATTCCACACAATTGGTCAGCACAGACCCTAAGCACCCATGGGCTGATGCCATCAGGGCCCGCTGCTTTCCACTGATGTAACTCGGTTGGTGGTGAAAGCCAGCCCAGGTGGGGAGGTGGGGGCAAGGGGGGTGTTGAGGATCAGTCCAGAGGTGGGGGGAAGGAAGGTGTTGCAGATCAGTCCAGAGGGAGCGGGGGCGGAGGTGGGGAGGGGGTTGCTGTTGTGAGAAAAGTGTGGGTGGGACAGCCGCGAGGGTGTGTGGCCTGGGGAGCTGGAGGGGAGGTGGACAGGGCCAGTATCGAACCTGTTAAAAAAATGGTTCAGCTCATTGGCTCTGTCCTGGGTCCCCTCCAAACTCATACAGATACTTGTCCAAGCTGGACATGCGACTTAGACACTTGAATCTGAAGAAGATTACTCATAATGAAGTAATACATGAAGCCAACAAGACAAGGCATTATCAAGATGGTGACCGGGTGTTTGTTTGAAATATCACTGGAAATAATCGCATCTGCAATCTAAATGAAAGAACGGTAAATTCTCAGCAACTTCTCAGTTATGCCAACACTTTTGATCGCATCCAGTACTTCGGATTTGGAAGGAATGTTATGTACCAAACTTTCATTACACCTTGGCACAAACCAAAATGATCATCGAAGGCCAGTCTGAAACCTCAAATGAATGGGGGAGATCTTATAATAACTCTATGCATTCTCTTCTCGGGTGATATCTGTCAATGCCCTGGACCTCAATTTATCACAAACACCATCAAACGGTCTATGCACCTCCTGTGAACGTTGGGTTAAGAGTAACAGCAAAGCTCTGGTATGTTTGGAATGCGCGCAGTGGATTAATCTAAAATGCAGCGATCCTAGCTTTGGGCATGAGGTCCATAAAACTTACCTGTGCTGTACCCGCGGGGTGTGTGAGCACTGAAGTTGGAGTGGGACCAGAGGACCTTACCTAGGATGGAGAGCGCACCAGAGGAGGGGGAAGCCTTTAAATGTAGATTCCTTGATGTGGTGAATGTGATGGCTCCCATTAGACGGGCCAGAGTAAAGCAGAGATCTAGCCCTTGGTTTAATCATGAGATTCTAGAATCTATCCAAGCAAGGAATAAGGCCTTTAAGAAATGTCTGATCTCTCAAGAGCAGCCAGATTCTGTCCTATATAAACATCACAGAAATGAAGCACAGAGCAGGATGGATAAAGCTAAGAGGGGTTACTTTGCTGATATAATCATAGAGAACAAAAATGACCCTAAAAAGCTTTGGAAATCATTTAAGGCTTTAGTAGGACAGAATCAAGAGCAGCCTGATTCTGTCCTATATAAACATCACAGAAATGAAGCACAGAGCAGGGTGGATAAAGCTAAGAGGGGTTACTTTGCTGATATAATCATAGAGAACAAAAATGACCCTAAAAAGCTTTGGAAATCATTTAAGGCTTTAGTAGGACAGAATCAAGAGCAGCCTGATTCTGTCCTATATAAACATCACAGAAATGAAGCACAGAGCAGGATGGATAAAGCTAAGAGGGTTTTTTTTTCACTTCTTGCCAGTTCTGGTTTGTATGGAAATGACCAAGTCAATAAGTATTATGCCGAGTTAGGGGTTCAGCCAAACTCTTTTCTTTTGCAAAGGTAGCAACAGCCAAAATAGCCAGTATGCTAGCAGGGCTTAAGTTCTCCAATGCCACAGGCCTGGATAATATTCCTGCAAGGTTTCTTAGAGATTCTGCTGAGCAAATTGCCCCTTGTATTATGCATATCGTTAACCTATTGATCAAGGCATCTTTCCCAGGGACATGAAATAAGCTAAAGTTATACCTCTGTATAAGAACAGGATAAAGTCGGACCCTGGGAATTACAGGCCTGTATCTATCCTCAGTATAACATCAAAGATCCTGGAGAGAGTTGTACATGACCAAATTTATGAATATATCAACAAATAAAGTCTAATGTATGGTTTTAGAAAAACATACTTACATACTTTACTTGACTGACTTCATCAGGAAAGAGATTGATGAGGGAAATCTCTGTTGAATGGTACTGCCTGACCTACAGAAGGCCTTTGATACAATGAACCACTATCTCCTAATCTCCAAATTGGAGGCGCTGGGGTTAAGCTGTATCCCTCTAGGCTGGGTAATATTTGTCATTTAGGGAGCAAGTAGTAGAGGTTAATGGTTCACTGTTTCAGGCAAAACCATTGAGTTGAGGCGTTCCGCAGGGGAGCATGCTTGGGCCTCTACTGTTTTTACTGTATATAAACGATATGAAAGATGCTTGTTCTTGCCATCTTTTCCTTTATGTGGATGACTCTACACTTCTGGTGTCTCGCAAAAGTTAAACTATGTGGGAGAGCATACTTAGCACAGAGCTTACTAACATTAGCAAATGGCATGGAGATAATAAGCGATCTCTGCACTTATGTAAAACTGAGTCAATTATTTTTGGTTCCAGACCTAAATTGTGTAGGTCCTCTGAAATCAGAGTGCAGTTAGGAGGTGAGGTGCTGACTACTAAAATCTCTGTTAGCTACCTGGGATGCATCCTTGATGGAAGCTTGGGAGGTGTGAGCATGGCCACTAAAGTGTTAGATAAGGTTAATGCCAGGACTAAGTTTCTGGCTAGAAAGTCCAAGCTGCTTGATAAGGACTCCATGAGAGTGCTAGCCACTGCCCTGATTCAATGCCATTTTGACTACGCTAGTACTTCCTGGTTTAGGGGCTTATCTAAGCTTCTAAAGGGGAAGCTCCAGATAGCCCAGAATAAGCTGATCAAGGTATTATTGAAGGTGAGTCCACATACTCACATAGGCAGGAGCTGCTTTCAGGAACTCAACTGGCTGCCTGTTGAGGCTAGGGTGTCCCAGATTAGACTGGGTTTGATTTACAGGAGTATTTATGGTTCTGCGCCCAGATATCTAACTGATTACTTCCCCATGTTAGGTATGCACACAATCACAATCAATGTACCCTACAATTGAACTGCAATGATGAGATATATGTTCTTCTTTCTTTGTTTTTATGTTTTGGTATCTCGCTGTCATACTGTGACAACCGTGTTCGATCTTGCCTAGCCATCTTGTTTCAAGAGGACCACAATGGAAATAAGTCCTTGACTATATTGTGTGTTATCCTCAATTATTTTACTCATGTGCCTATGTATCTTTTTTTTAAGTTTTAGGTGTGCGTTTTTAAAATGATATTTAACATTTTAGGTGGTCGAAATAATAAACTTAACTAAATCCTTTCTAGCTTCCCTTTCCAGCGATGATCTTTACCTTTTTTAGTCTAATGTGAGTTATTTATAAGATATAATTCATTTCCATATTTTGATATTGTTGATGTTCATACAGTTTGACGTTTGAGCAAAGCTCAAACATAACACTTTTTGATAGACTACTGTGGGAAAAGCAGCACGCTCTGGCAACCAACACAGCCCTGAATTCCAAACAGGTGACAGCCACCATGCTTAGCAACATTTGTTATGGGCCCCTCTTTGGGAGAGTATATGAAATAGCAGTGGGGGGCATTAAGTGTCCAACCAGGTAACCAGGGGAAATAAGCAGGGGGAATGTGGCACACAGTATGAAAGAGGGCAAGAGGCTGTATGGGATATTTGGAGTGAGAAAGAAGGGAGGGTAAGAGGGAGAGAAGAGGCAGGGTGAAGGGTGAATAACTGGACCTAGCAAACAAAGGTTTTTAGCTTCCTATGTTGTAGACAGCTGAACTTTTAAAACTATAAATATTCCAATGAGTTGGACTACCCTGCCATCTAAGGGCCACACCATTTCAACAACAAAAAAAGAGTCTTGGAGTCTTTATGTGTGTGAACCATCTTCCTTTGTTGGGATGTAAGAATCCCACTTGAATGCATTGTTGATCATAGCTTGGAATAGAAAAATGTATTACAGTTGTGCTGTAAAAATGTCATTTTTGTCTCAATTAACATGGTCATCAAAAAGAAGCAGCATGCTACATGAATTGTTAATTGTTCAGGCATTAAAAAGCAAAACAAGCTCATTTTTTCTATTCAATACAGAGATATATAATAACAGCTCAAACATAATGTATATGTGTTAATATAATATTTTTGGGTTTTCAATAGCAAAGTCACAGCGCAAGCATAAAGGATATGTTAGTATAGTGTTTTTTTCATATAGCACAGTCAATGCAGTTAGCTGTTCTCATTCAAGTGGTGATAATCATTGCTCACTCACTGCCTGATCTGTGATGGCCACTCACTGAAAGACTTCCAGAAGAAGGGAAGGGAAAAATCAACGTCTTTTTTAAAGTTACTCTCATGTATGGAGCCGTGCTTTGCAATGCCTGCTCCATTAGGTCGATAAATGTATTGAGTCCCCGATAAAAGTGAGACTGTAAAATATCGACAAGCTCATTGAGGTCACTGTTCACACGCTCCATGGTCACTTCATTATAGATTTCCTGGATCTTCATTTTGGCAGTGTCTTTGTACTCGCCAGCTTCAGATCTTCACATCCAAGATTTTGGGGTTCATTTCCTCGATTTCCTCCAATTTGAGGAACTCTCATGCCATCTGCAGGAGTTAACTCACTGCCTGGATCAGCTCTCCTGCCATCTGGAAACATAGCTGCAGGAGTTCATTCACTTCCTGGATCAGCTCCTCCAGACTCACATCCTCCAAGTCGCTCTCTTCGTCGGTTATATAATCTTGGATGGCAGACCTCAGGTCCTTTCCATTGACGAGTACATTGCTACCAGGGAGGGTAAACTCAAAGCCTTTAATGAAACTTTCCATGTCAGTTATGGCCTCCATGAGATTTGAGAACCTTTGGGCAGCCCGGTCAATGGCTTGAGACAGAGCAACTGGCCCTCTCATAGAGCTCCTGTCCAGAAAGTCTCTCCTCTAATCTGGGAAGAGCTAAATTGGTCTAACACAAGAACGTAAGAACTTAAAACCTAGTGGTATACGTGTCGCTCATTTCAGTGATATTGATAGACTGTTGTTAGCTGCATTCCTAAACATCTCTTTCGTAGAATTCTGTAGTGTATCGAGACCCATTGGGACCTCATGATAGGCTCTCTCAATGATGTTGGAGACAGAGTTCTTCAGCTTCATGTAGGCAATGTTACATCAAAGCCTAAGTGAGCTGTGTGATAGATAGATAGATAGATAGATAGATAGATAGATAGATAGATAGATAGATAGATAGATAGATAGATAGATAGATAGATAGATAGATAGATAGATAGATAGATAGATAGATAGATAGATAGATAGATAGATAGATAGATAGATAGATAGATAGGTACTTTATTGATCCCCCGGGGGGGGGGAAATTTCATTGTCAAGCAGCTACAACAAAACACAGGGCAGGTGCAAAATGCCACAACGAAAGTACACAAAAGACAGATACACGGTACATGATACATAGAGCGGCAGTATGAAAAAGTATAGAAATACAAGATATCTGGAGTGCAAAAAAAAGCTATAAAAGGACATTGCATAGTATGGGTGGTTGGCTGAATATGTACACTATACGTTGGTGGATGTTGGATGGTTAACTATACTATACAGGTCGATGGCAGAGAAATACTTCAGTAGCTAAAAATGCGTATGATATGAGCGAGGGTAATAATAGTTTACTTAATAGACAGACTGGCTAAATGAACAGGTAAGTGAACATTTTGCATGGTTAAATTAGCTGTACAGTTAGGTATACAGTTATATTTACAGATAAGTGAATACTTGCATGTTTACACAAACTGTACAGGTAAATGACAGGAAGAGATACTTTAATAGCTAAATGTGTGTATGATATCATTTGGGGTAATAATAGTAATTCCCTTAAAATACAGTCCTTAGTGCGCAGGGTTTAATTACAGACAACTGCACTTATTGCACATTCGATATACTAAAAGCAATGAGAAAAGGTGCAACTGGCAGGATACTAATATGCATTCCTGAGTGAATGCCTACGTCCAATAATTACTTACAATATTGCATGTGATATAATATAACAACTGTACATGAGTATGTATATACAGACCTGTATGAATAAATAGGTCCTGTGTGGATGAGTGCTGACGGACCAGAGTTACTCACGGATGGATGCATAATTGTTAAACTAGGTCCTAGCACCCCAACAGTTCCAGATCTATGTTGCCGACGGCACGGCACCCCGGTGAGGCATTATACAGTCTCATAGCCGCCGGCAGGAAGGACCTCCTGTAGCGCTCTCTGGCACACCGTGGTGGGATCAGTCTGTGACTGAAAGTGCTCCTCTGCGTCATAACCATAGCGTGCAGAGGGTGGGTGACGTTGTCCATGATGGCCAGCAGTTTGGCCAGGATCCGTCTCTCCGCCACCTCCTCTAGAGTGTCAAGGCTCATCCCCAGGACAGAGCTAGCCTTCCTGATCAGCTTATTTACCCGAGAAGCATCACCGGCTTTGATGTTTGCTCCCCAGCACACCACTGCAAAAAAGATGGCACTGGCCACCACAGACTGGTAGAAGGTATGCAGTAGTTTACTGCACACGTTGAAGGACCTGAGCCTCCTCAGAAAGTAGAGTCGGCTCTGGCCCTTTTTGTACAGGGCCCCGGTGTTACCAGCCCATTCCAGCCTGTTGTCCATATGGACACCCAGGAACTTGTATGACTCAACCATTTCCACATCCATCCCCTTTATAGGGACTGCAGTCAGTTGTGCCTTGGTTCTCCTGAAGTCCACCACCATCTCCTTAGTTTTGCTGATGTTGAGCTGAAGGTGGTTCTGCTCACACCACAACACAAAGTCACTGATTGTGCTCCTGTACTCCTCCTCCTGCCCACCCCTGATGCACCCTACAATAGCAGAGTCATCCGAGAACTTCTGTAGGTGGCATGTTTCAGAGTTATATCTGAAGTCTGAGGTGTAGAGGGTGAACAGGAAGGGGGACAGGACCGTACCCTGGGGGGCCCCTGTGTTGCTAACTGCCCGTTCTGACACACAGCTCTGTAGTCGCACAAATTGTGGCCTACCGGTCAGGTAGTCCGTGACCCAGGAGACTAAGGGTGCTTCCACTTTCATCCTCCTCATCTTCTCACCCAGTAGCAGGGGCTGAATGGTATTGAAGGCACTGGAGAAGTCAAAAAACATGACCCTCACAGTGCAACCTGCATTGTCCAGGTGAGAGTAGGCCCTCTGCAGAAGGTAGATGATTGCATCATCCACCCCGATGTTGCGCTGGTATGCAAACTGCAGGGGGTCCATTGATGAACACACCAGGGGTCTGAGGTGAGCGAGGACTAACCTTTCCAGGGTCTTCATGATGTGGGATGTTAGCGCTACAGGTCTGAAGTCATTCAGGACAGTGGGGTGTGCCTTCTTGGGCACTGGGACGAGGCAGGATGTTTTCCACAGCACAGGGACCCTTTCTAGGCTCAGGCTAAGGTTGAAAAGACGCTGGAGTATTCCACACAATTGGTCAGCACAGACCCTCAGCACCCTTGGGCTGATGCCATCAGGGCCCGCCGCTTTCCACTGGTGTAGTCTCTCCAGCTCTCTCTTCACTTGGTTGGTGGTGAAAGCCAGCCCAGGTGGGGAGGTGGGGGGAAGGGGGGTGTTGAGGATCAGTCCAGGGGGGGCAGGGGCGGAGGTGGGGTCACTGATTGTCTCAGCAGAGGTGCTGTGAGCAAAGTGGGGGTGGGATAGCCGTGAGGGTGTGTGGTCTGGGGAGCTGGAGGGGAGGTGGACAGGGCCAGTATCGAACCTGTTAAAAAATTGGTTCAGCTCATTGGCTCTGTCCTGGGTCCCCTCCGTCTGCCCACTGTTTGACTTTTTGAAGCCAGTGATATTTCTCATACCCTTCCACACCTCTCTCACCTGGCTCTGCCTCAGCTTGTCCTCCATCTTTTCCTTATACACTCTCTTCCCCTCAGCAATCCGCAACTTCAGCTCCCTCTGGACGCATTTCAATTTGTCCTTGTCCTTCTCCTTGAAGACCCTCTTCTTCTCATTCAGCAGGGCCTTCAGGTCGCTGGTGACCCAGGGTTTATTGTTTGGGAAACAGCGTACCTTCCTGGTGGGTACAGTGTTGTCTACACAAAAATTAATATAGTCTGTTATGCAGTCAGTGAGTCCATCGATGTCCTCCCCATGAGCCTCACAGAGCACATCCCAGTCTGTTGTTTCAAAGCAGTCCTGTAGGGCCTCATTCGCCTCTGGGGACCATCTCCTAATAGTCCTGGTGGTATCAGGCTGCTGTTGGACAATAGGCCTGGAGAGTGGGGTGAGGTGGACAAGGTTGTGATCCGATCTACCGAGGGGAGGGAGTGCAGTGGAGTTGTATGCATCCTTGACATTAGCATATAACAAGTCCAGAGTTTTATTATTCCTGGTTGGGCACTTCACGAACTGTTTGAACGTGGGCAGCGTTGAAGAGAGAGATGCATGGTTAAAATCCCCCGAAATGGCAAGAAAAGCACTGGGATGCGCTGTCTGTAACCTCGCGATAACAGAGTGGATGACGTCACACGCTGCGTTTGCGTCAGCGGAGGGCGGGATGTAAACAATAACAGCAATGGCCGCCGTGAATTCCCTCGGCAAATAGTAGGGTCTCAGGCTAACGGCTAGCAGTTCAATGTCCGGGCTACAAAACTGTTCCTTAAGAGTAATATGTTTCGGATGACACCATCTGTTGTTAACTAATAAAGCCAGCCCACCACCCTTACTCTTACCGGAAGAGACGCGATCCCTGTCCGCTGTGATGGTCTGGAAACCGTCGATAGTGACGTTCTGTATGGGGATGTTACCGTTCAGCCAAGTCTCAGTAAAACACATTAGGCTCGTTTCCCGATAAATCCTTTGTCCACGAACAAGTCCCGCCAACTCCTCCATCTTGTTATGTAGACACCTAACATTGCCCATAATAATAGATGGTATAGCCGGCTTGTACTTGAACCTCCTCCGCTTTGCCTTACATTTCAATCCCGCCCTGCATCCACGGCGTCGTCTTTTCAATTCGTCCGGAATATCAAACTTTTCCCTGGGGAGCAGCAGCGCTGCGTGGGCTAAATCCAGGAGCTGGGCTCTGTTGTAAACAATAACAGTTGACGACTCCTGTCGACGTTCAGCTGCGATAAAATCCATAAAATCCATAATCCTGAACTGTTATAGTTCGACTGTAGCAAAATTAAAAATAAAAATAAAGAAAATAGACGAAAGAAAACGAACTAAAACAACAATTAATGCACGAACAACGGGAGCTGCTTAACAGGCGACCACTCAGGGCGGCGCCAAAACTTTTCCTCCAAACATGATACTTGTTTATGAACTAGAGCAGCACATCTGTGATGACAGGCATCCGCTCACTGAGCCCTTCAATGGTGGAATGCATGGTATCCATGTTCCAGGCAAACCTGGAAACTCAACTTCTCAGAGTTCTTCAGAGTGGCTTTGACACTCACAATGTCCGTATCCTTGTCGGGGTTAGACTGGATAGATAAGGAGCAAGAGGGGATCAGAATTTTTGTCTCATACTTTTAGTATAAACACTAATTAAGGCAAAAATAATGCAATATATTGTGTCCATAAAAAAGAACATTGAGAAAACTCTAAGCTTTCAGTATGACAATTTAAAGGAGAGAGGTGTGTAGTATGTACTGTACAATATATAAAAGTGCCAGTAATTCAGGTGTTTCTTACCAGGTAGCAGCTGAACACCTTTCTGTACACCTGTGAAGGTGACCTCCGTGTAAGAAGGAATACGAGGAAACCAACCGATGAGGAAGCCATGGAGGTGGTGATGCCATCCTTGTGGGAAGCATCGCGGGAGCACACATCAACATAGGTTGCGCTGGTGATATTCACATTCAAAGTATGATGATATGACCTGAAAGATAATGGAACATTTAGATAGCAATTTGCATAGGTCAGATCTGGGAGGTCAGATACAGTTGAAGTCGGAAGTTTACATACACCTTAGCCAAACACATTTAAACTCAGTTTTTCACAATTCCTGACATTTAATCCTAGTAAAAATTCCCTGTTTTGGGTCAGTTAGCATCACCACTTTATTTTAAGAATGTGAAATGTCAGAATAATAGTAGAGATATTTCTTTCTTTCAGCTTTTATTTCTTTCATCACATTCCCAGTGGGTCAGAAGTATACATACACTCAATTAGTATTTGATAGCATTGCCTTTAAATTGGTCAAACGTTTCGGGGTAGCCTTCCACAAGCTTCCCACAAGTTGGGTGAATTTTGGCCCATTCCTTACTGGTGTAACTGAGTCAGGATTGTAGGCCTCCTTGCTCGCACACACTTTTTCAGTTCTGCCCACACATTTTCTATAGGATTGAGGTCAGGACTTTGTGATGGCCACTCCAATACCTTGACTTTGTTGTCCTTAAGCCATTTTGCCACAACTTTGGAAGTATGCTTGGGGTCATTGTCTATTTGGAAGACCCACTTGCAACCAAGCTTTAACTTCCTGACTGATGTCTTGAGATGTTGCTTCAATATATCCACATATTTTTCCTTCCTTGTAATGCCATCTATTTTGTGAAGTGCACCAGTCCCTCCTGCAGCAAAGCACCCCCACAAAATGATGCTGCCACCCCCGTGCTTCACGGTTGGGATGGTGTTCTTCGGCTTGCAAGCCTCCCCGTTTTTCCTCCAAACATAACGATGGTCATTATGGCCAAACAGTTCTATTTTTGTTTCATCAGACCAGAGGACATTTCTCCAAAAAGTACGATCTTTGTCCCCATTTGTCCCCCATTTTTATGGCGATTTGGAGCAGTGGCTTCTTCCTTGCTGAGCAGCCTTTCAGGTTATGTCGATATAGGGCTTGTTTAACTGTGGATATAGACACTTTTGTACCTGTTTCCTCCAGCATCTTCACAAGGTCCTTTGCTGTTGTTCTGGGATTGATTTGCACTTTTCGCACCAACGTACGTTCATCTCTAGGAGACAGAACGCGTCTCCTTCCTGAGCGGTATGACGGCTGCGTGGTCCCATGGTGTTTATACTTGCGTACTATTGTTTGTAAAGATGAACGTGGTACCTTCAGGCATTTGGAAATTGCTCCCAAGGATGAACCAGACTTGTGGAGGTCTACAATGTTTTTCTGAGATCTTGGCTGATTTCTTTTGATTTTCCCATGATGTCGAGCAAAGAGGCACTGAGTTTGAAGGTAGGCCTTGAAATACATCCACAGGCACACCTCCAATTGACTCAAATGATGTCAATTAGCCTATCAGAAGCTTCTAAAGCCATGACATCATTTTCTGGAATTTTCCAAGCTGTTTAAAGGCACAGTCAACTTAGTGTATGTAAACCTCTGACCCACTGGAATTGTGATATAGTGTATTATAAGTGAAATAATATGTCTGTAAACAATTGTTGGAAGAATTACTTGTGTCATGCACAAAGTAGATGTCCTACCGACTTGCCAAAACTATAGTTTGTGAACATGAAATCTGTGGAGTGGTTGAAAAATTTGTTTTAATGACTTCAACCTAAGTGTATGTAAACTTCCGACTTCAACTGTAGGTAAAGTGCTCTCAAGTCTTCAAAGATGGCCTCGGGTGGAGGCATTTGATCCTCATATAATCTTTAGTGCATCCAGAACACCATCCACAACCTGACTGATCTGGTTTAACATATCTTGCGGATTTTCTCAATTAGTTTGTTGAACTGAACAGAAATGTAGGCGACCTTGTTGGTGAAGGAGTCGCTTGCCCTTTGCAGATAGATGAATATCTCCTCTCTAATGTTCATGCCATTGACTCTATCTCTCATGTCTAAAAGGGCTTGCTGTAAGTATCAATCACATCCGTCATCATCTTTACGACAATCTTTGCCTCTTTGAGTTGTTACAAGTATTTGAAGATTCTCTGGAGGAGCGATTCCATATGCTTCAATCTGATTATTAACATAACTTGTTAGTTCACCAATCTTCTTGTTAGCATCGTCAACAAACACATTTTAGTCAAATTCCTTTATGGTTTTGATGACTGCAGAATACCCTAAATTTAATTTAGGGTATTAATACTAATTTGCTTAAAATTCAGTCCTTAGAACAGGGTTAATTAAAGATAAATGCATGTATTGCACATTCGATATACTAAATGCTATGGGGAAAAAAAGATACTACTGACAGGATACTAGTATACAGTCCTGAGTGAATGACAACGTAAGTACAGTCCAAGAATTAGGTCCTAACACCCCAACAGTTCTAGGTCTATGTTGCTGACGGCATGGCACCCCGGTAAGGCATTAAATAGTCGCCGGCAGGAAGGACCTCCTGTAGCGCTCTCTGGCACACCGTGGTGGGATCAGTCTGTGACTGAAGGTAATCCTCAGTGTCATAACCATGGCATGCAGAGGGTGGGTGACGTTGTCCATAATGGCCAGCAGTTTGGCCAGGATGACGGATTGGTATCTCAATGCATTCTTAGTCTAAATTATTGTACATTTTGCAGTGTGCAGACCTCCACAATTAACCTGATACCACAAATAAATTATTTTGGATAAGCCTAAATCCATTACGGGCACGGTTGACCACCTCCCGCCCTCGCGGCACTCATCCTTCTGATGTTCCTTCATGTTCTTCTTCAGATAGTGTTTCAGTTCGTCCTCCCAAAGGCACATGTTCAAAGTAGATGGCCCTTGATAATGTCTCTCACCTGAGCCGCCACTGTCCTTTACAGTCCATTATGTTTTTGTCCATTTCTTACCAGTACACCAGCAAGTCTCTCCATGCTCACTTCACGTGGACCCATGTCACACTCCTGAGAGAAAAGGCATGAGAGAAAAGGCAGTCAGAAGAGGACTGGCCACCCCTCAGAGCCTGGTTCCTCTCTAGGTTTCTTCCTAGGTTTTGCCTTTCTAGGGAGTTTTTCCTAGCCACCGTGCTTCTACATCTGCATTGCTTGCTGTTTGGGGTTTTAGGCTGGGTTTCTGTATAGCACTTTGTGACATCGGCTGATGTAAAAAGCGCTTTATAAATAAATTTTGATTGATTGATTGATTGATAGCTTCGACTAGATGCTGTGTACAGGTTGCTGGCTCGGACTCAAGTCTCACGGTAGAAGTGGTGAAGGACCATACTGAACGCCATTGTCACCATTGCTTCAGCAGGGGGTGTTGAGGTTCTCACTGTTCTTGGTCAAATTTTCCCTTCCATGCATCTAGACACCATCTGTGGTAACCTTCGCCAGAACCAGACCAGAACAACTGTTTAGTTTAGGGCATTTATGATTCAGGAAATTCAGACAAATTATTTACTGTATGACAAATTATTACTACTACCAATATTCTTAATGCAGAGTTACAGAAATCCCGGACATCCAGCAGACTCAATCTGGTGAGATTTGTTATTGAAGCAAGACAAAATAAAATAAAATAAAACAACAACAGCAATACACATACTGTATATAACGTGATGTGGGGAAAACTTCAATCCATTTGGAGTAACTGTCAACCATTACCAACATATATTTTTTCCTTTTACAGGCAGGCATTTGAAGAAAATGAATTTGCATATTTACAAAAGGGCCCCAGGGGACTGGTAATTCCCCCTTTGAACACAGGGAATCGTGTTCATCGTGATTCATGCGTCCAAAAAAAAAAAAAAAAAACACTGCCTGTTAAATAAAAAATAAAAAATAAGAATAACAAATCAAATTAGAAATTAAACTCCATAACAAAATAATTGTATTCCTTAGGTAATGGTAAAATAGACTAGAGACTGGTGTCTCTCATTTTCCGAATCACACATGGGATTATTGATCAATTATAAACTTCTTCTAATTATTATTGTTTACATAGCCATTTAAATCTCACCCAATGTCTCCAGTCTTTCGAGTGAGGGTGATCAGGCCTCACCAGGAAGTCAGAACAGAGGTCCGAGGTTAGTCAGCCCTATTAAGTGAGTGTTTGTTTTCCTGTGCCTCAGACATTATTTAAAGATATTTCAAACATTTTGTGTATGTCAGGGCCTGACAGTAGAGTTTTAGTAAACTCTATGGTGTTATTTTGTGTTTGGTCCCCAATTAGAGGCAGCTGCTATGCGTTGTCTCTAATTGGGGACCCTATTTAAGTTGGCCTATTTCCCATCTGCGATCTGGGACATTGTTGTGTTATTTTTCTTGTGTGCCTAACACACACGTCACCTTGGTTGTATGCTCCGTTTTCTTGTTTTCTGGTCAAATAAAGTTGACTGATTATTACTGCGCTGCGCCTTGATCCATCTTTAAACACCAGCGTGACAGTGTATCAGGTTTACATTTCTTCTAATCAAGAGAATTTATATGTGTGCACCCAATACTCTGACAATAGAAACTACAGAAAATGTCATTAAAGCAATTTTGTGTACAGCATCCTAAAACCAAAATAAAAAGACCCCACACAATAGGTCAAGCAGAGTATTAACCACTAACAAATATTAATTTACAGGTGGGTTTTGTGTGGGGGCTGGCGTGTATATAGTAAAAATTATAGGGTAAAAACAGAAAAATTATCAGTTCTCACTTAATTTGGGAGCTCCCTTAACAGCTGGATCCGGGTACCTTTAACTGCTCTCATAAGGCACTTGCTTTAGTAAGCCTTTCAAAGGGAGAGATACAGAATCTTGGTAGCGGACATTCCATCAGTTGTATACAGAGTTATACTTCATACACATCAGATGATACAGTGTCTTATTCAATTATTCTCACCTCTGTCCCAAATTTCCCCACGGTGTCCCTTACCCCCACTGTGTCCCTTCCAGCCAGTTTGAGTACAGTGTGTACCGGCGGCTATCTATTGTTACACAGGAAGCTTATCTCTAACCCAAACAACAGATGACTTAAGCACGAGAGCAGTAGACCAGGCCTTTAAGAGTGAGTGGCCTCTAATTTAATATCAGTCCCAATGCTCAATCCCTGTGTCTTACTTATTCAAATTACTCAAATATTGCATTATTGGAGTGCTATCTGAAAGCCAATTACCATTAACTTTGTTACTTTCACTAGTTTCAATATCTGTTTCCTTCAACTAGGACTCCCTTCCCAATAGGAAGACCTCAATCACTACTGCTAATACACACGGATCACTCTCAAACAATGTTCTACTTTTCCCCTTATTGCTACAAACACACGCCTTGCACACTCCTGCCTGCATTTAGCTTATCTAGGGTGTAATAATTAGTCCAACAGTTGCAAACTGTAAGGTCTCTAGGCATCTTTATGGTGTATGGAGGTTGCTGTCAGGACTTGACAGTAGGGTTGTCTAGGCGATTCTATGTTTGTTTTTTGTTGGTCCCCAATTAGAGGCAGCTGTCCTGCGTTGTCTCGGTACTAAAAACATTTACTTGCTTCAAATTAAATTCTGGACACAGCTCACTCATACTATGCAATGCCTTTTTATAGCTTTTTGCACTCCAGACTTTTTTTTACACTTTTTCATACTGTCGCACTATGTATTATGTACCGTGTATCTGTCTTTTGCGTATTTGGTTCTGGCATTTTGCTCCTGCCCTGTATTTTTCGTAGCTGCTTGACAAAGTAATTTCCCTGCGGGGATCCATCCATCCATCCATCCATCCATCCATCCATCCATCCATCCATCCATCCATCCATCCATCCATCCATCCATCCATCCATCCATCCATCCATCCATCCATCCATCCATCCATCCATCCATCCAATTGGGGATCCTATTTAAGTTATTGAGTTTCCCACCTGCATGTGGGTTATTGTTGGTGCATGTAGCACTCCAGTTCATGGTTGCTTCATTTCCTTTTGTTGTTTTTGTATTTCCGACAAAGTATGTTGATTTACTACAGCTATGCGCCTTGGGTCCTGCCTACCACCATCTGTGAAACAAACAATTTCTTTTTATCCCCGTTTGTTTGCTTTCATTTAAGAAACGTTCAACAAAATTGGCGGAATGAATACACCCCTGATCATAGCAGCCACGTTGTATTCATTCTAGCCTCTATGCACTCTCCTCCTCTCACCTTTTCCCTTTGTTTGTGGACTTCAATGAACAACAAATCAGTTATATGTGACCAGGAAAAAAAAAGTTCCAAGCCAAACCATGTCATAAACGCTACACGCAGCCTACATCGTTGTCCCCATATTAGCTAAAGTAATGTCCTAGTCAACATAGCTAATAGAACTAATGTGTTAGTGTTAGTAAACCCTTTACAATCATGCAGTAACATTACAGTGTATGGTCAGTAAGCAGTTACACCGGCGGGCCCCGGTGGCCATAAATTAATAAAACCAAAAGCTTACCTTGACTTGGAAGAGTTCCAGTGTTGTGTTGGATATTCATAGCCAGCTAGCTAACATAGCATCTCTCTGTTTGAACCGGGTGTTTGAGTAAATAAACTAGCCAGCTGCATTTGCTAGCTAAGTAAGTGAAACTGAAAGTGGAAAGAAAAATTACAATCTCTGTGTCTCTCTCTCTTGCTTCTCCTTCATTTTTGAAGAAACTCATTTGTTGAAAACTATAGTCTTTCTCTCTTTTTTGAGTCAACTACTCACCACATTTTATGCATTCTCTGATCCTTTGATTGGGTGGACAACATGTCAGTTCATGCTGCAAGAGCTCTGATAGGTTGAAGGACGTCCTCTGGAAGTTGTCATAATTACAGTGTAAGTCTTTGGAAGGGGGTGAGAACCAAGAGCCTCCAAGGTTTTGTATTGAAGTAAATACACCAAGAGGAGGACGGAAGCTAGCTGTCCTTCGGCTACACCGTGGTGCTACCCTACAGAGTGCTGTTAAGGCTACTCTAGACCAAAACAGTGTGTTTTAATCCATTATTTGTTGACTTGAATATATTTTTCAATGTTTTAACATTTTTGTTGTTATGAAATTCACTGAGGATGGTCCTCCCCTTCCTCCTCTGAGGAGCCTCCACTGGTATATAGACAGGTGTGTGCCTTTCCAAATCATATCCAATTAATTGAATTTACCACAGGTGGACTCCAATCAAGTTGTAGAACCATCTCAAGGATGATTATTGTACGTTTGTTTATTTCCCATGTGTAACTCTGTGTTGTTTTTTGTCGCACTGCCTTGCTTTGTCTTGGCCAGGTCGCAGTTGCAAATGAGAACTTGTTCTCAACTGACCTACCTGGTTAAATAAAGGTGAAAAAAAAAAAAAAAAAAAAGATCAATGGGAACAGGATGCACCTGAATTCAATTTCGAGTCTCATAGCAAAGGGTATGAATACTTATGTAAATTAGGTGTTACAGCTTTTTTTTATTTGTAATACATTTGCTCTAAAAACCTGTTTTCACTTTTTCATTATGGGGTATTATGTGCAGATTGATGAGGATTTTTTATTTATTTAATCCACTTTTTTTTTTTTAAGACTGTAAAGTAACAAAATGTGGATAAAGTAAAGGGGTCTGAATACTTTCCGAATGCAATGTAGGCCCCAATTGATTTTATGTAGATAATAGTGGATATGAATGGCATTTATCAGTCTTAATTTGATATTTTTTTCTCCATTAGACACACATACCTTCCACCCTCTTTGTCCTCTGAGAGTTTCAGAAGTAATGGCAGCAGTGTATTCTGTGACCTCCCCTGTTGATTGGATCTCCACAGCAAGCCTAATAGATTGATAAACGTGTCTCTTAAAGATGATCCTTTTAATCAATAGAATGATACAGTTGAAATCAAATCCAGGCGATGGACGCAGCCTTCACCTGCTCACCCCTGTAAGCGGGTAGTACGGAGCATCGTCTGTTGAGCTGGTGTTGGCGTAACACAGTGTGGTGCATATATTCATACCAGTAAACAGGGGCTGGTACTCAGTGGAGTCTGTCATGCCCTCTCCTATTGAGGGCACCATCTTAGTCTGGGTGGAGGACACTGACAGGTGCAGGAAAATAATTCAAGCATATTTAATATTCCTTTTTACATCATATAATAATGCTTAATATAACTGATGCAAGTTGTGGCTGGTTTAAGTAATTCCCACCTGACGCTGAATAGCTGAGTGGTTCCATTGGGTGCAGGGATGGAGAGTTTGATAACATTCCTGCTAATGGTGATTTTGGTGTTCAGGTAACTCTCATGGTAACTCTGTTGGTGTGCATCTCGATGCCAGCCACCACAAACTCAGGAATGAAAGACAGCTGCTGCTACAGGTAAGAAAGGCATAATTGACACAATAAATCACCTAGGATCCTAAATAAATGCATCCCAAAATGTTTTCCCATAAGGCCTAAACATTTAACTGAATAGAAACAAAAGAGCAGGCAGTTTACCATGCCAGGGGAGAAGTTCAGACCTCCCTTAGCTCTGGGGCTCCAGGGCCGGAGCCTCCATCCGAGCCGGTGCTCAGTCCAGGTCCGGCATCCAATCCAGCTCAAGGGCCGGAGCATTCCTCCACGCCGGTGCTCAGTCCGGGACCGGCATCCTGTTCAGCTCCAGGGCCGGATTCTCCCTTTCAGGGGTAAGCCAGACGCGGAGGGCAGGGAAAAGTTCTCATCCAGGAAGATATAGTGGGCATAAAGCTCATTGTCAATGCTGGACATTAGAGACTGCATGGCCTGTTCAAAAATAAAGAAAATAAGGCAAATTTAAACAAAGGGACTTTGGGTGTGGGTCAGTTACAATGTAAATGTGTAGAAATTATTGAAATAATGTTTAGCTTTGTTTGTAATTTACTGTTTTGTTTAGTTATGTAGTTTCCACATACTGTGTATTATTATAGCCTATGCTTTCCCCTTAGAATGACCTATTCAGTCAACAATGATTTACCATAAGAGGCATTATCTTGAAGAACACATCAGTACATAGCTAGGGTCAGGGCATGTGCTCCCTCTCTCTGGACTTGATGTATCCAACTTCATCTCCAAGAATCCTTAGGTAGACCATGGCCTCAGCGGAGTCTTGAGAGTGCAATTCCGTGACAAGCTTTTGGAAGTTCTGTCCAATGTCTCTTATGAGGTCCTGTGGGGCCTGTAAGATATGGATGATTAAAAATGTCTTTAAATACTTCAGCTCACACTGAAAAGCCAAACTAAAAGACTATTCCTTGAACATCAATATATCAAAATATACAGTTTTACCTGTATTTTCCTTCTCTCACTCCTCAAGGGGGCAATCCAGTTCTCCAGCATCTTGAGACCAGCCCAGTACATGGCCTTGGAGACAGAGTCAGGGAAGAAACCTTGCTCTCCAAAAAGGGCCTCAAGGCTCGGTTCATATACATTACCTTCAATACCGACCTTGAAAATGGAAGTGGAAAAAAGGGGGAGACCAGATATCAATGGAGTCACACCAATATACAGTGGGGAGAAGAAGTATTTGATACACTGCCGATTTTGCAGGTTTTCCAACTTACAAAGCATGTAGAGGTCTGTAATTTTTATCATAGGTACACTTCAACTGTGAGAGACGGAATCTAAAACCAAAATCCAGAAAATCACATTGTATGATTTTTAAATAATTAATTAGCATTTTATTGCATGACATAAGTATTTGATCACCTACCAACCAGTAAGAATTCCGGCTCTCACAGACCTGTTAGTTTTTCTTTAAGAAGCCCTCATGTTCTCCACTCATTACCTGTATTAACTCCACCTGTTTGAACTCGTTACCTGTATAAAAGACACCTGTCCACACACTCAATCAAACAGACTCCAACCTCTCCACAATGGCCAAGACCAGAGAGCTGTGTAAGGACATCAGGGATAAAATTGTAGACCTGCACAAAGCTGGGATGGGCTACAGGACAATAGGCAAGCAGATTGGTGAGAAGGCAACAACTGTTGGCGCAATTATTAGAAAATGGAAGAAGTTCAAGATGACGGTCAATCTCCCTCGGTCTGGGGCACCATGCAAGATCTCACCTCGTGGGGCATCAATGATCATGAGGAAGGTGAGGGATCAGCCCAGAACTACACGGCAGGACCTGGTCAATGACCTGAAGAGAGCTGGGACCACAGTCTCAAAGAAAACCATTAGTAACACACTACGCCGTCATGGATTAAAATCCTGCAGCGCACGCAAGGTCCCCCTGCTCAAGCCAGCGCATGTCCAGGCCCGTCTGAAGTTTGCCAATGACCATCTGGATGATCCAGAGGAGGAATGGGAGAAGGTCATGTGGTCTGATGAGACAAAAATAGAGCTTTTTGGTCTAAACTCCACTCGCCGTGTTTGGAGGAAGAAGAAGGATGAGTACAACCCCAAGAACACCATCCCAACTGTGAAGCATGGAGGTGGAAACATCATTCTTTGGGGATGCTTTTCTGCAAAGGGGACAGGACGACTGCACCATATTGAGGGGAGGATGGATGGGGCCATGTATCGCGAGATCTTGGCCAACAACCTCCTTCCCTCAGTAAGAGCATTGAAGATGGGTCGTGGCTGGGTCTTCCAGCATGACAACGACCCGAAACACACAGCCAGGGCAACTAAGGAGTGGCTCCGTAAGAAGCATCTCAAGGTCCTGGAGTGACCTAGCCAGTCTCCAGACCTGAACCGAATAGAAAATCTTTGGAGGGAGCTGAAAGTCCGTATTGCCCAGCAACAGCCCCGAAACCTGAAGGATCTGGAGAAGGTCTGTATGGAGGAGTGGGCCGAAATCCCTGCTGCAGTGTGTGCAAACCTGGTAAAGAACTACAGGAAACGTATGATCTCTGTAATTGCAAACAAAGGTTTCTGTACCAAATATTAAGTTCTGCTTTTCTGATGTATCAAATACTTATGTCATGCAATAAAATGCAAATTAATTACTTAAAAATCATACAATGTGATTTTCTAGATTTTTGTTTTAGATTCTGTCACTCACAGTTGAAGAGTACCTATGATAAAAATTACAGACTTCTACATGCTTTGTAAGTGGGAAAACCTGCAAAATCGGTAGTGTATCAAATACTTGTTCTCCCCACTGTAGATGCAATATTATTTTAAATAATAACATTTTAATTAAATGTTCCATTTGTAAAAATTGTATATATATATTTAAAAATGTATAAGTTTCTAATGTCTTTTCAAACCTTACCTCTAACATATCACTGTTATACCCAAAGGCTTTGAGGGAGGTCTCCAGCAGGATTTCCTTTGGCAGGGATGCAGTGGAATCAAAGATCATGTTGCTCTTTATGGAGCACATGGCAGTGTCCATTTTGTAGTTGCGGGACATTGTGGCGAAGGGGTTAACAGAGCGCTGATGGTCTTGCAATGCTTCCTCGATAGACTTACTGTCTTATTCTTGAGGAAGAGTGCAAGAGAGCACTTTTCAGAACCCACAACTTGTTAGTGTTGCACAAGTGATTATGGGGATTATAAAGGGTATTATTTTGCTGCGATTCTACTGAACACAATCAAGCCCATGATTTTGCAGCTGGACAGACAGATGAAAAATAGAAACTCAATGAAGGTGATTCTCTTAGCCAGGTGTCAAATACATATACAGTAGGAGATACAGAAAACATCAACACCTTCCACCACTGTGATCACATGTAAATGAAGAGGGAGTGACTGAACATATCATACAGAAAACAATCACTTACTGTTGCATTTTGGGATCATCAGAGTGGCGGATGTTGTCAAGGTGGCAGGCCACAAAGCTCCTGACCTGTGGGTCCTGCTCGTCTTTCAGCGTGGTGAACACCTTCCTAAGCAGCGCATTGTCAGGATTCTTCGGAAGCATCAGATAAGCTACCACACGTTTCTGGACGGGGCTCTCGTGGGTGTGGTGGTAGGTGTGGAATCACCTCCTGGTCGATGTCCATGAGTCTGAATGCCTGAATTGCTGCCTTCTGGACAGATAGAGAAGCACCCTTCTGCACACAGTTGATTATAGATTCCTTTAAGCTCAGACAGACATCCTCTATAGATTTCACTGCTTTACCCATGCAACCTAGAAAATGAATGAGAAAAAATCTGGTTATTCAAACACTTTCCACTAAAGTTGCAAGGTGCAATATTGACTAGCTGTATCTGTATATTAGGTATAAAACAACACAATACTTAAAACATTACTTGTAATATTGCTTATATGCGGTTGTATTCACTTAGTATCAGGAAAGTGATATCCTCATCCCCTGAGCAGTCTCCCAACATGATATCCACAAACTCTTTCACCTATTTGACCTCAGGGGTGGGATGTTCTGGGTGAAACCTGCGGATGATTTGGGGCGGCAGGTGGCCTAGCGGTTAGAGTGCTGGGCAAGTAACCGAAAGGTCACTGGTTTGAATACCTGAGCCGATGTGTCCTTGAGCAAGGCACTTAACCCTAATTTGCTCCAGGGGCACCCTACTACTACGGCTGACCCTGTAGGTAGGCCGTCATTGTAAATAAGAATTTGTTCTTAACTGACATGCCTAGTTAAATGAAGGTTAAATAAAAGATGAATGTTGGGAATATGTTACCCACTAGTTCTGAATTTTGTTGTGATGTATTGCCCTCTGGTGGTTAACTTAACAAATACTTGAATCAAAAAATCTAAATGGTTAAAAAGCTGTTATGGTTGTTATGGTCAAAATAACATCAACCATGTTTCCAGATTTAAAAAGAAAAAAATAAAGGCAATTGATGAGATATGTATGATTCCAGTTATTTTGAGACGAAAGACTGTAATTTAACTTACTTCCTGACTGTGTATGCCAGAGCGTACATAATGGCTTTACTCTGTTTTTACTGGGCCACAATGAGCATATCTCTGACCCAGTGGGAGTCAGTGCTGGACTGTAGGCCCAAGGCGTACACAAAAATGTCCCCCTCCACAGCTGTGCTGTTCATCATCCTGATGACTTGGAGTATGGAGAACCGTTTTACAAGAGGGATATATTCTATGTACAAATTATCAATAGATGTTTTATCTTTATGGTAAATGTTTGCACTGACTTCTCCATTGCAGCCTGGAAGTCCTCAGCTCCTGCGGCCTGTCTATACACAGCCTCTCCCTGGGGGTCGCTGACCGACACCTCACTGAGGGCACAGTCCACCGTGTGAAGAATGGAAGCTGCATTCTTGTGGGACTTCCGAGTTCCACCTGAATGAGGAGGATGATAACAAGTGAGGAAGGGTCAGGCAAACAGAGTGAGTAGGGATCAGTAAGTTAACAGTTCCCCCAGTTACTATAAGGAACAGGTACAAGTCGAGCCACAAAAACAAACAGACATAGGCTTACCATTCCTGAGGTTGGATGTACCAGTCACGTAATTTTGTCTCTCTGTCATGTATTGGTAAACATACAGTACTTCTTAAAGGTCTTTAACCTTAGTGGCACTGGAGATCACACATAATGAACAAACTATTTTACTGCATGTACTATATCAAGTATTATATCACTACTATCAATATTTCTCATATACTACCTACTAGCCCCTAAAGTTTAGATGTACTTCTATATGCCCTGACATATGTATTTATTCTCAATCCTTTATATGTGTGTTACAGTTGAAGTCGGAAATTTACATACACTTAGGTTGAAATCATTAAAACTAATTTTTCAACCACTCCACAGATTTCATGTTAACAAACTATAGTTTTGGAAAATTGGTTAGGACATCTACTTTGTGCATGACACAAGTAATTCTTCCAAGAATTGTTTACAGACATATTATTTCACTTATAAATTCCTTTAAACAGCTTGGAAAATTCCAGAAAATGATGTCATGGCTTTAAAAGCTTCTAATAGGCTAATTGACATCATTTGAGTCAATTGGAGGTGTACCTGTAGATGTATTTCAAGGCCTACCTTCAAACTCAGTGCCTCTTTGCTCGACATTATGGGAAAATCAGAAGAAATCAGCCAAGACCTCCACAAGTCTGGTTCATCCTTGGGAGCAATTTCCGAACGCCTGAAGGTACCATGTTCATCTGTACAAACAATAGTACGCAAGTATAAACACCATGGGACCACGCAGCCGTCTTACCTCTCAGGAAGGAGACGTGTTCTGTCTCCTAGAGATGAACGTACTTTGGTGCGAAAAGTGCAAATCAATCCCAGAACAACAGCAAAGGACCCTGTGAAAATGCTGGAGGAAACAGGTACAAAAGTATCTATATCCACAGTAAAACGAGTCCTATATCGACATAACCTGAAAGGCCGCTCAGCAAGGAAGAAGACACTGCTCCAAAATCGCCATAAAAAAGCCAGACTACGGTTTGCAACTGCACATGGGGACGAATATCGTATTTTTGGGAGAAATGTTCTCTGGTCTGATGAAACCAAAATAGAACTGTTTGGCGGAAAAAGGGGTATGCTTGCAAGCCGAAGAACACCATCCCAACTGTGAAGCACGGGGGTGCAGCATCATGTTGTGGGGGTGCTTTACTGCAGGAGGGACTGGTGCACTTCACAAAATAGATGGCATCATAAGGAAGGAAAATGATGTGGATATATTGAAGCAACATCTCAAGAGATCAGTCAGGAAGGTAAAGCTTGGTCGCAAAAGGGTCTTCCAAATGGACAATGACCCCAAGCATACTTCTAAAGTTGTGGCAAAAGGGCTTAAGGACAACAAAGTGAAGGTATTGGACTCACAAAGCCCTTACTTCAATCCTATAGAACATTTGTGGGCGGAACTGAAAATGTGTGTGCGAGCAAGGAGGCGGCCTACAAACCTGATTCAGTTACACCAGTTCTGTCAAGAGGAATGGGCCAAAATTCACCCAACTTATTGTGGGAAGCTTGTGGAAGGCTACCCGAAACGTTTGACCCAAGTTAAACAATTTAAAGGCAATGCTACCAAATACTAATTGAGTGTATGTAAACTTCTGACCCACTGGGAATGTGATGAAAGAAATAAAAGCTGAAATACATCATTCTCTCTACTATTATTCTGACATTTCACATTCTTAAAATAAAGTGGTGATCCTAACTGACCTAAGACAGGGAATTTTTACTAGAATTAAATGTCAGGAATTGTGAAAAACTGAGTTTAAATGTATTTGACTAAGGTGTATGCAAACTTCCGACTTCAACTGTAAATGTTGTGAAACTGTTAGTCATTATTGTTAGATAGTACTGCACTATCAGAGCTAGAAGCACAAGCATTTTGCGACACTCGCAATAACATCTGCTAACCATGTGTATGTGACCAATAACATTTTATTTTATTTTATATAATGAGAAAACAACACAAAAAAGCTTTTCTCCAATATTGTTTAAGACAACATCCTGGGTTCACAATCGATGTCCCACAACACCACTTGAACTCTGAACCCTTTACGTACTAGATGGTAAATCTCTTAATTAATAACATAAATCGTACTGAATAACAAAACATCATGGCGCAAGGGTTCAGATCCAGTCAGGTCCAGCTCTGTTATCTCCAGTTCCACTAAAACTAAAAAAAACAGGCCAGGCATCAATCCAAAAGCTGAGAATTAAGCTGAGGTTATCGATTAAGGTCAGTGTACAGGAAACATGCTTGTACCTTGTTTTCTAATAAACAATGAACATAACTTACTATTAACTGAATGTAAGATGAACAAATCAAGAAACCCTTAGAGACTTACATTGGCATGTCGACATCTGTTCATCAGCATTCTTATTGCCTTTCTCTAAAAAGCAAATAAAAAAGTCCTCATGTTAGTGAAAATGTTTACATTGGTGTTGCATTTATTTATTATTTAGTTACATTGAATCTGTGTACAGTGTATAGGACACCAACTCTGAAACCTGCTTTATGCTAATGAGAGCTTGAGGGAACACCAACTTTTTACAGAGGATGAAAAAGGCTATACACAGATGATGTTCTGGGTCAATAAATACATGACTTCAACCACCTCACGCCCTGTTGTAAATCAAGGAGAGAAGATTCATGTCTCCATATCCAATGTTCACAAGAGGAATGTGCCTTTGTTTCCACAGACTTTTCCCCGCAAATACTGGAAAAAAAATTCTAACAGAACGTGGGGAATGGTCAGAGGATAATCTATAGGACACTAACGTCAATTTGTTTGTTATTTTGTGATGTCATTAAAAATATAAAGGAAATACTGTAACTTGGAAAGTATACCCACTACATGTACGACGTTTCCATCCGATGCGTTGTGCATGAAATATGGACAATTATTAAAGTGTTTTTGTTAAGAGAGGGATGTGATTTGAGAAGCTCTAAGAGATCATGGTTTTTCATAACTTTACACTGTTACTAGTCACCACCCAAAGTGAGGTCAGTGTCAGGCTCTGGCCATAGAGAAGCCTATTGCTTCTCTATGTAGCCATGGTCAGAGTCTGACAGGTCTATTATTTCTGTTTCTGGTGGTGGTTTGTGTTGGATCCCTAATTAGAGGCAGCTGCAGTACATTGTCTCTAATTAGGTATCCTACATATGTTTGTATGTTTCCACACCTGGGTGTGGGTCATTATTCTCCAGTCACGGTGAAAGTAAGTGTGGTACGTTTGATATATCGTGTTTTTGTTTGCTAGTTCGTCATTTTGGAAGTGTTATTATATAAATAAATGTCAAACTATTACTGCGCTGCGCCTTGGTCTCTCTTTCCACCTACTTGTGACAGACAGTAAGCGTGTCAGCCTGACGAAACCGCCCCTTTTGACCAGAGTGTATAAAATATGGGTAAAGAAATTAACATATCAGACCAGAAAAGCATGAAGTGGGAGCTACACGTTTAAAATGGTTGGAACTCTGAATTGCAACATGAGGTGGAGAGGAAAACTCACCTCCCGGACAATCACTGGTACGGCTGATTAGCTGTCCTAAGTAAAATATCTTTGAAAGTGAATTTAAGGACAATAAACTCTGTAGTTCTGTTCAGGATTACACAGAGGAGAACAGTAGACTTGTTGGAACTTTTTGGGCAGTCAGAGCCTTACAAGCGAGCCGTGAGAGGCCCAACTCCCTTTCCAGGGCAGTCCTGTCCACAGAAAGAGATACACGTAAAACCAGGCATTTCAAGTAAATACATTCATGATTTCTTCGTATATGGATACTGTAAATGAGAGTAGTTTATGAATGTACCAATTTTAAGTGTCTCTGTCCCTATCTCCATCTCTTTTGTAACAAGCAGCATTGTGTTTTCAATGTATTAAGTCTCAAGTTAATAACTGGTGCATTGTATGTTTATCCTATGTTCCCATTTAATTAGCTAGTAAATAAATAATTAAACCAACTTGTAGTACTGAATCATAAGTAAGGCTAGAGTTTTTGCAGATGCAGGAGGTTACGACTGTTCAGAATGGTGATATGATACGAGGTTATGATTAATACGTTGACGGTTTATAGATGTGATAGGTAAAGACCTTTTAGAGTTTAATTCGGGAGATGGTAACTCTTTACAGAACCACTCTCGTGGTGCCCCTAATGAGTTAATTATTACATGATTAATTTAATCGGGTAACAATTAAACATAGTTGGTTAATTAGAGAAATAACAGTCTTCAAATTAACATAAAAGTCACATATTTTTTTTAAAGGCACACGTATCCTACATATCAATACATACACACAAACTATCTAGGTCAAATAGGGAAGAGGCGTTGTGCCGTGAGGTGTTGATTTATCTGTTTTTTTAAACCAGGTTTGCTGTTTATTTGAGCAATATAAGATGGAACGACTATATAATACTGTAAGCTTTCTTTAATTTGTTCTGGATTTGGGGACTGTGAAAATTGTCTGGTGGGGTATGTGTGTGAGTCAGAACTGTATGTAAGTTGACTATGCAAACAATTTGGGATTTTCAACACATTAATGTTTATAAGTAAGGCTTTTTCTTTGCAACTCTGCCTAGAAGGCCAGCATCCCGGAGTCGCCTCAACTGCTGGCGTTCAGACTGGTGTGTTGTGGGTACTACAGTATTTAATGAAGCTGCCAGTTTCTCAAACTAGACACTCTAATGTACTTGTCCTCTTGCTCAGTTGTGTACCGGGGCCACTCCTGGTTAGAGACAGTTTGCGCTGTTCTGTGAAGGGAGTAGCACACAGCGTTGTACGAGATCTTTAGTTTTCTTTGCAATTTCTCGCATGGAATAGCCTTCATTTCTCAGAACAAGAATAGACTGACGAGTTTCGGAAGAAAGTTCTTTGTTTCTGGACATTTGAGCCTGTAATCGAACCCACAAATGCTGATGCTCCAGATACTCAACTAGTCTAAAAAAGGCCAGTTTTATTGCTTCTTTAATCAGCACAACAGTTGTCACCTGTGCTAACATAATTGCAAAAGGGTTTTCTAATGATCAATTAGCCTTTTAAAATTATAAACTTGGATTAGCTAACACAACGTGCCATTGACACACAGGAGTGATGGTTGCTGCTAATGGGCCTCTGTACGCCTATATAGATATTCCATAAAAAATCATCAGTTTCCAGCTACAATAGTTATTTACAACATTAACAATGTCTACACTGTATTTCTGATCAATTTGATGTTATTTTAATAGACACAATTTGCTTTTCTTTCAAAAACATTGTAGAATAATAGAGAAGACATCAAAAATCTGAAATAACACATATGGGGTCATGTAGTAACCAAAGAAAGGCTAAACAAATCAAAATATATGATATATTTGAGATTCTTCAAATAGCCACCCTTTGCCTTGATGACAGCTGTAATGATCTATGTTCAGAGAAGTCTCTGGTGTTCAGGTTTAGTGTCCAGAGACCTCTCTGGATAACTCTGTGGAGTTTGTGGTTGCTCCCCAATTAGAGGCAGCTGCGCGGCATTGCCTCTAATTGTGGAGCCTATTTAAGTTGAGTGGTTTTCCACCTGGGTGAGGCTCTTTGCGTGTGTTCCTTTTGTGCGTTCCTTTTGTGCACACCAGTTCATGTTTGCGTACGCGCCTTTTGTTGTTTTGTTTATATTAAAAGGTGTTCCTTCACATTACTGCTCAGTGCCTCGGGTCCTCTCTGTGCAACGTGACAACAGCTTTGCACACTCTTGGCATACTCTCAACCAGTTTCAGGAGGTAGTCACCTGGAATGTATTTCAATTAACAGGTGTGCCTTCTTAAAAGCAGCTCAAATAAGCAAATAGAAACGACAGTCCAACATTACTTCAAGACATGAAGGTCAGTCAATACGAAAATGTCAAGAACTTTGAAAGTTTCTTCAAGTGCAGTCGCAAAAACCATCAAGCGCTATGATGAAACTGGCTCTCATGAGGACCGGCACAGGAATGGAAGACCCAGAGTTACCTCTGCTGCAGAGGATAATACCAGCCCAAATAAATGCTTCACAGAGTTCAAGTAACAGAGACATCTCAACATCAACTGTTCAGAGGAGACTGTGTGAATCAGGCCTTCATGGTCGAATTGCTGCAAAGAAACCACTACTAAAGGACACTAATAAGAAGAGACAATGGAGAGCAATGGACATTAGACCGGTGGGAATTTGTCCTTTGGTCTGGAGTCCAAATACAAGGCACACTTAACCAGCATGACTACCACAGCATTCTGCAGCGATACGCCATCACATCTGGTTTGGGCTTAGTGGGACTATCATTTGTTTTTCAACAGGACAATGACCCAACACACCTCCAGGCTTTGTAGGGCTATTTGACCAAGAAGAGATTAGATGACCTGGCCTCCACAATCCCCCGACCTCAACCAAATTGAGATGGTTTGGCATGAGCTGGACCGCAGAGTGAAGGAAAAGCAGGCAACAAGTGCTCAGCATTTGTGGGAACTCCTTCAAGACTGTTGGAAAAGCATTCCAGGTGAAGCTGGTTGAGAGAATGCCAATAGTGTGCAAAGTTGTCATCAAGGTAAAGGGTGGCTATTTGAAGAATCTCAAATATAAAATATATTTTGATTTGTTTAACACTTTTTTTGTTACTACATGATTCCATATGTGTCATTTCATAGTTTTGATGTCTTCACTATTATTCTACAATGTAGAAAATAGTAACAATTAAGAAAAACCGTTGAATGAGTAGGTGTTCTAAAACGTTTGACCGGTAGTGTATACTGTGTGTATGTATATAATCTATAGGGTAACACACCAACATTTCAGCATCACTGTGCTATCTTCAGAATATTCATTATATAGAGTGACTACCTTTAATTTTTATAGCTTACAGTTCCAAGACCAGTCGGAAATGTCCAGCTGACCCTACATCAATGACGCCGGTGGATCTCAAAACTGAACTTGGATCTGCTTTAAGTAGCAACTAATGCCTCGTTTATATCCTAATCGGAACTAGGAAACGCCACAATTTCTGACATACTACAAGATTGTAGTTATACACGTGCCGCGTTCAACCAGTTAGCAAGTCGGAAATGTCTGAGTTTCCTTTCCTATCACTGAATGCAATTGCCACCGTCATTTTACGACGTATATCTCAAACCAGTCTTGACTATTCAACAAAACATCAATAAATAATTTTCAAGTTTCGATACATCAAATTTCCTAGGTACATGATTGTATAACTAGCACAGGAGTTTTGAAGTTGAGGGTGCAGTATTTATGTTTGGCAATGAGAATGAAAACGTACATACAGCGGGTGAAATAAGTATTGAACACGTCACCATTTTTCTCAGTAAATATATTTCCCAAGGTGCTATTGACATGAAAGTTTCACCAGATGTTGGTAACAACCCAAGTAATCCATACATACAAAGAAACCAAAACAAATAAGTTCAGAAATTAAGTTATGTGTAATAATGTGAAATGACACAGGGTAAAAGTATTGAACACATGAAGAAAGGGAGGTGCAAAAAGGCATGGAAAGCCAAGACAACAGCTGAAAACTATCAGTAATTAAAAAGCAATCCAGCCCTCTGTCAGTGCAAATTAATATCAGCTGGTTCAGTCCCAACTGATGGCCTACAAAAAGGTCTCATTGTCACACAAGACACATCTCATGATGGGTAAAAGCAAAGAGCTGTCTCAAGACCTTCGCAACCTAATTGTTGCAAAACATAATGATGGCATTGGTTATAGGCGCATTTCTAAGCTTCTGAGTGTTCCAGTGAGCACTGTTGGGGCCATAATACGGAAGTGGAAAGACAATCATTTCACCATAAATTTGCCTCGACCAGGTGCTCCTCGCAAGATTTCTGACAGAGGAGTGAAAAGAATAATCAGAAGAGTTGTCCAAGAGCCAAGGACCACTTGTGGAGAGCTTCAAAAAGACCTGCAATTAGCAGGTACTGTTGTCTCAAAGAAAACATTAAGTAATGCACTCCACCGCCATGGCCTGTATGCACGCTCACCACGCAAGACTCCATTGCTGAAAAAAAAGCATGTTGAAGCTTGTTTAACGTTTGCTGCACAACATTTGGAAAAGCCAGTGAAATACTGGGAGAATATAGTGTGGTCAGATGAGAGCAAAATTGAACTGTTTGGATGTCATAATACACACCATGTTTGGAGGAGAAATGGCACTCCACATCACCCTAAAAACACCATACCAACAGTGAAGTTTGGAGGTGGGAACATCATGGTGTGGGGCTGCTTTTCAGCAAATGGTACTGGCAAACTTCACATATTTGAAGGAAGGATGAATGGGCAAATTTACGAGGAGCACCTGGTCGAGGCAAATTTATGGTGAAATGATTGTCTTTCCACTTCCGTATTATGGCCCCAACAGTGCTCACTGGAACATTCAGAAGCTTAGAAATGCGCCTATAACCAATGCCATCATTATGTTTTGCAACAATTAGGTTGCGAATGTCTTGAGACAGCTCTTTACTTTTACCCATCATGAGATGTGTCTTGTGTGACACCTTGGCAATGAGACCTTTTTGTAGGCCATCAGTTGGGACTGAACCAGCTGATATTAATTTGCACTGACAGGGGGCTGGATTGCTTTTTAATTACTGATAGTTTTCAGCTGTTGTCTTGGTTTTCCATGCCTTTTTGAACCTCCCTTTCTTCATGTGTTCAATACTTTTTCCCTGTGTCATTTCACATTATTACACATAACTTAATTTCTGAACTTTTTGTTTTGGTTTCTTTGTATGTATGGATTACTTGGGATGTTACCAACATCTGGTGAAACTATCATGTCAATAGCACCTTTGGAAATATATTTACTGAGAAAAATGGTGACGTGTTCAATACTTATTTCACCCGCTGTATTCGAGCTAGCCAGCTAGTTTAGCCAGGTAAAACTAGCTCGGGCTTACACCTTGATCACACCGATAGCAAATGTGATGCAGTATCATCTGGATATGTGTGCAACAAATGTTTCTACATTCAACTTCTGCTACCATTTCTTTCAAGCCGTCTACGCATATAGTTTGACGCATACATTCGATAAATCCAATGTATGCACCACACAGAACGCACTGCAACTGCCTCTGCAATGCAATGCTGCAAGTCAAACGCAGCCTGGAAATTGGAAATCAATCAAAATGCAATGACACTGTCAGTGTGATCAAGGCGTTAGTGCGCATGGCTATTTCAGGACACCATATATGCCCATATCAGGAGCGGCTAAAAATAAACAATTCAGAGACTGAAACAAATAATCAGATTACTTATAATTAAGCAGAGCAAATTTATATATAATCCCGAAATCTACTGTAACTGTCAATCGTAAAACAAAGCTTAAAACGATGTTTGAGAACTCTGAATACAGAAAAGTAATGGTGAATTCACTTCCGGACACGCTAGACTCCTCCTCACCACTCTATACTGTCGAGACAAGCTAGTCTTTACTGCTCCTACATCTGCCTCTCAGTTCACAGTGGATTTGCCCCCTTCCCAGTCATTTAGAGATGCCCTTACAAAAAAAGTTTGCAGTCAGAAGTTACACTGCAAAATTATTGCAGTAAAAAAAACGGTGTTATTGTTGACACAGTATTTGCAACATACTGCAGTTATACTGCACTATGAAGTGCGACCAGTGGCGATTTTAGCATGTAAATCTTGCTGGGGCAAAAAATATATAAAGTGGGATGCATGACAGCAAAGCCACAGCACTAAACAATACAATACATTGCATTATAACGGTGACAAACGGTGCCCACAAACTGTTAGGGCCTACATAAAGCTGTCCCAACAGCAGAGTCCCAACAGCAGTCCCAGCATCTTACCACTGCTACACCTGGCTATCAGCGAAACAGTTTATTCAGCCTCATTTACTGTCTTTTAAAAAAACATAGCTGATATGGCTGACTTGCTTAAACAAATGTGGTTTCTACTGACAATTGAGATGTACAAACTATGACATAAGGGGACAACAAGCGGATAAGAGGCAATCCATGAATGAGCGAGCCAGGATGGACTGGTCAATATAAAGCATGGGCCGTTCTTACAGCATTCTCCCTGTACACCAAGTCAGAACCGTAGGATAAATAAAGGGGGGATATAAGCATACAATGAAAGCTCTTACAATATTCAATGACTACATTTCTCTAAAACAGGTTATAGGCTACCTGTGCACCACCAAGTCAGAACAGTAAGCGGAATTAAGAGGTGGAAATAGACCAAATTATTAAGGTGAGGCACATGGGCTACTAACACTTTACTACACAACATACACTTAGTATTACTTTCTTAGCTACAGTATGCATATATCCCTGGCATAGACATTTTTGCACTTGTTCTGCTGTGCTCACTTGAACAGGAAGGTGGCGGGGCAGTCCATCGTGGGCAAATTTTGTCATCAAACTTTGTCATCAGTCTGGTATTCTCTGGGTTTATGGTGCTTTCAAAACAACTGGGAACTCTGAAAAATACAAGGTTGAATCATGATGATGTCAGTGATCTTCAGGTAGTAGCTCTAGAAAGAGGTCTGAGTTCCAGATTTACAATCCAGAATTGGATGACCGTTAACTTATTTTCCCAGTTTTTTCCTAGAGTTCCCAGTTGTCTTGAACGCACCATAAATCTAGAGAATGCCACTGAAGTCAGATTTCGCCGTTCCGAGTTAACAGTTGTTTTGAGCGCGGCAAATATCATGCTTCATTGACAGCATGGCCAATGTTAAATGTTACAGAATTATAAACTTGGAAAAGAGACCCTTAATCCCAGATATGGGACCACACAGCCACTCCACTGAATAGCAGGCTAGTGATTGCTTTGCAATGCTTGCAGTTAGCCACTGATTCCTTCCAAAACACTCATTGTTGAATTTGCAATTTCCAACTTGTTGCGTAATGTTTATGTCCAATGGCCGATGAGCACCGATACGTTTTATTTAGAATTTATCTTCATTATTTATCTTTCGGGGGATTTTAACCATGCATCTCTCTCTTCAACGCTGCCCACGTTCAAACAGTTTGTGAAGTGCCCAACCAGGAATAATAAAACTCTGGACTTGTTATATGCTAATGTGAAGGACGCATACAACTCCACTGCACTCCCTCCCCTCGGTAGATCGGATCACAACCTTGTCCACCTCACCCCACTCTACAGGCATTTGGTCCAACAGCAGCCTGCGACCACCAGGACCATTAGGAGATGGTCCCCGGAGGCGAATGAGGCCCTACAGGACTGCTTTGAAACACTTACTTGAAACACTGGACTTACTGACTGCATAACAGACTATATTAATTTTTGTGTAGACAACACTGTACCTACCAGGAAGGTACGCTGTTTCCCAAACAATAAACCCTGGGTCACCAGCGACCTGAAGGCCCTGCTGAATGAGAAGAAGAGGGCCTTCAAGGAGAGGGACAAGGACAAGGACAAATTGAAATGCGTCCAGAGGGAGCTGAAGTTGCGGATTGCTGAGGGGAAGAGAGTGTATAAGGAGAAGATGGAGGACAAGCTGAGGCAGAGCCAGGTGAGAGAGGTGTGGAAGTATGAGAAATATCAAAGTCAAACAGTGGGCAGATGGAGGGGACCCAGGACAGAGCCAATGAGCTGAACCAATTTTTTAACAGGTTTGATACTGGCCCTGTCCACCTCCCTTCCAGCTCCCCAGACCACACACCCTCACGGCTGTCCCACCCCCACTTTGCTCACAACACCTCTGCTGAGACAATCAGTGACCCCACCTCCGCCCCTGCTCCCCCTGGACTGACCCTCAACACCCCCCTTCACCCCACCCCCCCACCTGGGCTGGCTTTCACCACCAACCAAGTGAAGAGAGAGCTGGAGAGACTACATCAGTGGAAAGCAGCGGGCCCTGATGGCATCAGCCCAAGGGTGCTTAGGGTCTGTGCTGACCAACTGTGTGGAATACTCCAGCGTCCCTTCAACCTTAGCCTGAGCCTAGAAAGGGTCCCTGTGCTGTGGAAAACATCCTGCCTCGTCCCAGTGCCCAAGAAGGCACACCCCACTGTCCTGAATGACTTCAGACCTGTAGCGCTAACATCCCACATCATGAAGACCCTGGAAAGGTTAGTCCTCGCTCACCTCAGACCCCTAGTGTGTACATCACTGGACCCCCTGCAGTTTGCATACCAGCGCAACATCGGGGTGGATGATGCAATCATCTACCTTCTGCAGAGGGCCTACTCTCACCTGGACAATGCAGGTTGCACTGTGAGGGTTATGTTTTTTGACTTCTCCAGTGCCTTCAATACCATTCAGCCCCTGCTACTGGGTGAGAAGATGAGGAGGATGAAAGTGGAAGCACCCTTAGTCTCCTGGGTCACGGACTACCTGACCGGTAGGCCACAATTTGTGCGACTACAGAGCTGTGTGTCAGAACGGGAAATTAGCAACACAGGGGCCACCCAGGGAATGGTCCTGTCCCCCTTCCTGTTCACCCTCTACACCTCAGACTTCAGATATAACTCTGAAACATGCCACCTACAGAAGTTCTCGGATGACTCTGCAATTGTAGGGTGCATCAGGGGTGGGCAGGAGGAGGAGTACAGGAGCACAATCAGTGACTTTGTGTTGTGGTGTGAGCAGAACCACCTTCAGCTCAACATCAGCAAAACAAAGGAGATGGTGGTGGACTTCAGGAGAACCAAGGCACAACTGACTGCAGTCCCTATACAGGGGATGGATGTGGAAATGGTTGGGTCATACAAGTTCCTGGGAGTCCATATGGACAACAGGCTGGAATGGGCTGGTAACACCGGTGCCCTGTACAAAAAGGGCCAGAGCCGACTCTACTTTCTGAGTAGGCTCAGGTCCTTCAACGTGTGCAGTAAACTACTGCATACCTTCTACCAGTCTGTGGTGGCCAGTGCCATCTTTTTTGCAGTGGTGTGCTGCGGAGCAAACATCAAAGCCGGTGATGCTTCTCGGGTAAATAAGCTGATCAGGAAGGCTAGCTCTGTCCTGGGGATGAGCCTTGACACTCTAGAGGAGGTGGCGGAGAGACGGATCCTGGCCAAACTGCTGGCCATCATGGACAACGTCACCCACCCTCTGCACGCTATGGTTATGACGCAGAGGAGCACTTTCAGTCACAGACTGATCCCACCACGGTGTGCCAGAGAGCGCTACAGGAGGTCCTTCCTGCCGGCGGCTATTAGACTATATAATGCCTCACCGGGGTGCCGTGCCGTCGGCAACATAGATCTGGAACTGTTGGGGTGCTAGGACCTAGTTTAACAATTATGCATCCATCCGTGAGTAACTCTGGTCCGTCAGCACTCATTCACTCAGGACCTATTTATTTATTAATGCAGGTCTGTATATACATACTCATGTACAGTTGTTATATCATATCACGTGCAATATTGCTAGTAATTCTTGGACCTAACTTACGTAGGCATTCACTCAGGAATGCATATTAGTATCCTGCCAGTTGCACCTTTTCTCATTGCTTTTAGTATATCGAATGTGCAATACGTGCAGTTGTCTGTAATTAAACATTGCGCACTAAGGACTGTATTTTAAGGGAATTACTATTATTACCCCAAATGATATCATACACACATTTAGCTATTAAAGTATCTCTTCCTGTCATTTACCTGTACAGTTTGTGTAACCATGCAAGTATTCACTTATCTGTAAATATAACTGAATACTTAACTGTACAGCTAATTTAACCATGCAAAATTTTAACTTACCTTTTCATTTAGCCAGTCTGTCTATTAAGTAAACTATTATTACCCTCGCTCATATCATACGCATTTTTAGCTACTGAAGTATTTCTCTGCCATCGACCTGTATAGTATAGTTAACCATCCAACATCCACCAATGTATAGTGTACATATTCAGCCAACCACCCATACTATTCTATGTCTTTTTTATAGCTTTTATTTTTTTGCACTCCAGATATCTTGTATTTCTATACTTTTTCATACTGCCGCTCTATGTATCATGTACCGTGTATCTGTCTTTTGTGTACTTTCGTTGTGGCATTTTGCACCTGCCCTGTGTTTTGTTGTAGCTGCTTGACAATGAAATTTCCCCCCCGGGGGATCAATAAAGTATCTATCTATCTATCTATCTATCTATCTATCTATCTATCTATCTATCTATCTATCTATCTATCTATCTATCTATCTATCTATCTATCTATCTACATCTATTACTCCAGTGTTAATTATAATTTGTAACTTATTTCGCCACTATGGCCTACTTGTTGTCCTACCTTCCTAACCTTACTGCATTTTGCACTACATTTGCAAACTCTGTGTATAGATTCTCTATTGTGTTATTGACTGTACGTTTGTTTATTCTCATGTGTAACTCTGTGTTGTTTTTTGTCGCACTGCTTTGCTTTGTCTTGGCCAGGTCGCAAAAACCCTTCTTGCTGTTTACCAATCCCTTACAAAAACAATCTAGTTTTGAAACCGCAGTAAAAGTGCAGTATCAGCAGTTGATTGTAGTATTTTGGACGCTGATTGTAGAATGTGTACTGCTGTTGAACTGCAGTTATACTGCACTGTAACTGCAGTTACCATGAAAACACTACTGCAGCATACTGCAGTTATACTGTACATGAGTATGTATATTCAGTCCTGAATGAATACGTCCTGAGTGAATGAGTGATTACAGACCAGAGTTACTCACGGATGGATGTATAATTGTTAAACTATTCTGGGCCTTCCAATCTGGAACGTTGCAGATTGGAAGGCCCAGGATAAAGAAGATTTATTTGAAAGGGATGAGACCCCTGTTGCTGATGCCAGAGTAAAGAAACATGTTCTACCAGTGAAGTCTAGTGAAGAGGAGGAAGAAGATGACGATGATGATGAGTACCTTGGACCTTTAGGCAATGTAACGTAAGAGCATTTTTTTAGGCTGCGTTCAGCTTAGGTTTATTTTTCAATGGGTTTGGCATCTTCTCAAATATCTTTATTTTGTATCAAAACTCATCCCAGGCAGTAAGGGCAACACAATGTGAAAATTGGGATACCTTCTACAGGCACTTTATAATATTTAACGCTATTTACAGTGCATTCAGGAAAGTATTCAAACCTTTTCCAAATGTTAGTACGTTACAGTCTTATTCTAAAATGTATTATATTGTTTTTTACCTCATCAATCTACCCCATAATGACAAAGCAAAAGCAGGTTTTTAGAAATGTTTGCAAATGTATAACAAAAAAAAAACTGAAATATGACATCCCTCGATCCTGTCTAGTCTCCAAGTCCCTGCCGCTGAAAAACATCCCCACAGCATGATGCTGGTATCACCATGCTTCACCATAGGACTGGTGCCAGGTTTCCTCCAGACATGATGCTTGACATTCAGGCCAAAGAGTTGGTTTCATCAGACCAGATAATCTTGTTTCTCATGGTCTGAGAGTCCTTTAGGTGTCTTTTGGCAAACTCCAAGCGGGCTGTCATGTGCCTTTTACTGAGGAGTGGCTTCCGTCTGGCGTCTCTACCATGAAGATGCTGGAGTGCTGCAGACATGGTTGTCCGTCGGGAAGGTTCTCCCATCTCCGCAGAGGAACTCTGAAGCTCTGTCAGAGTGACCATTGGATTCTTGGTCACCTCCCTGACCAAGGCCCTTCTCCCTCGATTGCTCAGTTCGGCCAGGCGGCCAGTCTTGGTGGTTCCAAATGTCTTCCATTTACATTGAGACCTTCGATGCTGCAGAAATGTTTAGGTACCCTTCTCCAGATCTGATTAGGACTCATGAAGTTGTTGTTAGCAGGCCACACAGTAGAACAACGTGATTAGGACTATAATTATAGGTTGACATTCCCCAGGATTATTCCATCAAGGAGGCCTTTTGGAAGTCTGAGTCTAACAAAACATTCTACTGAACATGTGTAGTTGCATTCAGTGGTGGAAATGGGCCAGTGGTCAAATTTGTTTTCTATCCATATTGCTTTCCTACTCTTTATACTGATCATGCTTTATACACATTACCATGATTGAGAAAAAGTGCTTCCAAATGCAATGTCCTTACAAAAAAGCCTGCACAATAATGTTGGATTTATCTAACATAAACATGTAAAAGATAAATTACAACAAATTATCATGGAAACATGTCATGTTTTCACCAAATAAGTCAATTTTACAAAATTGCATTCTTACTTCAATTATAATATGCAACAATTTCAAAGATTTTACTGAGGTAAAGTTCATATAACGAAATCAGTCAATTTAATTAAATAAATTAGGCTCTCATCTGGATTTCACATGACTGGGAATACAGATATGCATCTGTTGGTCACAGATACCTAAAAAAGGTAGGGCCGTGGATCAGAAAACCAGTCAGTATCTGGTGTGACCACCATTTGCCTCATGCAGCGTGAAACATCTCGTTTGCATAGAGTTGAGTCAGGATGTTGGTTGTGGCCTGTGGAATGTTGTCCCACTCCTCTTCAATGGCTGTGTGAAGTTGCTGGATATTGGTGGGAACTGGAACACTGTCATACATGTCTATCCAGAGCATCCCAAACATGCTCAATGGGTGACATGTCTGAGTATGCAGGCGACATGGGGCCATGAATTATCATGCTGAAACATAAGGTGATGGCGGTGGATGAATGGCACGATAATGGGCCTCAGGATCTCGTCACAGTATCTACAGTGGGGAGAACAAGTATTTGATACACTGACGATTTTCCCACTTACAAAGCATGTAGAAGTCTGTAATTTTTATCATAGGTACTCTTCAACTGTGAGTGACGGAATCTAAAATCCAGAAAATCACATTGTATGATTTTTAAATAATTAATTTGCATTTTATTGCATGACATAAGTATTTGATACATCAGAAAAGCAGAACTTAATATTTGGTACATAAACCTTTGTTTGCAATTACAGAGATCATACGTTTCCTGTACTTCTTGACCAGGTTTGCACACACTGCAGCAGGGATTTTGGCCCACTCCTCCATACAGACCTTTTCCAGATCCTTCAGGTTTCGGGGCTGTCGCTGGGCAATAAGGACTTTCAGCTCCCTCCAAAGATTTTCTATTGGGTTCAGAGTGGCTAGGCCACTCCAGGACCTTGAGATGCTTCTTACGGAGCCATCCTTCTTCTTCCTCCAAATACGGCGAGTGGAGTTTAGACAAAAAAGCTCTATTTTTGTCTCATCAGACCACATGACCTTCTCCCATTCCTCCTCTGGATCATCCAGATGGTCATTGGCAAACTTCAGACGGGCCTGGACATGCGCTGGCTTGAGCAGGGGGACCTTGCGTGCGCTGCAGGATTTTAATCCATGACGGCGTAGTGTGTTACTAATGGTTTTCTTTGAGACTGTGGTCCCAGCTCTCTTCAGGTCATTGACCAGGTCCTGCCGTGTAGTTCTGGGCTGATCCCTCACCTTCCTCATGATCATTGATGCCCCACGAGGTGAGATCTTGCATGGTGCCCCAGACAGAGGGAGATTGACCGTCATCTTGAACTTCTTCCATTTTCTAATAATTGCGCCAACAGTTGTTGCCTTCTCACCAAGCTGCTTGCCTATTGTCCTGTAGCCCATCCCAGCCTTGTGCAGGTCTCCAATTTTATCCCTGATGTCCTTGCACAGCTCTCTGGTCTTGGCCATTGTGGAGAGTTTGGAGTCTGTTTGATTGAGTGTGTGGACAGGTGTCTTTTATACAGGTAACGAGTACAAACAGGTGCAGTTAATACAGGTAATGAGTGGAGAACAGGAGGGCTTCTTAAAGAAAAACTAACAGGTCTGTGAGAGCCGGAATTCTTACTGGTTGGTAGGTGATCAAATACTTATTTTTGTTTTAGATTCCGTCTCTCACAGTTGAAGTGTACCTATGATAAAAATTACAGACCTCTACATGCTTTGTAAGTAGGAAAACCTGCAAAATCGGCAGTGTATCCCCACTGTATGTGCATTCAAATTGCCATCGATAAAATGCAATTGTGTTTGTTGTCCGTAGCTTATGCCTGCCCATACCATAACCCCACGCCACCATGGGGCACTAGGTTCACAACGTTGACATCAGCAAACCGGTCGCCCACACGACACAATAGATGCTATGGTCTGCCATCAGCCCGGGACAGTTGAAACCGGGATTCAAACTTGAAGAGCACACTTCACCAGCGTGCCAGTGGCCATCGAAGGTGAGCATTTGCCCACTGAAGTCAGTTACGACAGCGAACTGCAGTCAGGTCTAGACCCTGATAAGGACAATGAGCACGCAGATGAGCTTCCCTGAGACTGTTTCTTACAGTGCAATCCCACAGTTTCATCAGCTGTTAGGGTGGCTGGTCTCAGACGATCCCGTAGGTTAAATAGCCAGATATGGATGTCCTGGGCTTGGGTGGTTACATGTGGTCTGCGGTTGTGAGGCCGTTTGGACGTATTGCCAAATTCTCTAAAACGACGTTGGAGGCAGTTTATGGTAGAGAAATGAACATTAAATTATCTGGTGGACATTCCTGCAGTCAGCATGTCAATTGCACGCTCCCTCAAAACTTGAGACACCTGTGGCATTGTGTTGTGTGATAAAACTGCACATTTTAGAGTGGCCTTTTGATTGTCCCCAGCACAAGGTGCACCTGTGTAATGATCATGCTGTTTAATCAGCTTCTATACCACACCTGTCAGGTGGATGGATTATCTTGGCAAAGGACAAATGCTCACTAACAGGATGTAACAAATTTATGCACAGAATTTGAGAGAAATAAGCTTTTTGTGCTTATAAACAATTTCTGGGATCTTTCATTTTGGCACATAAAACATGGGACCAACCCTTTACATGTTGCATTTATACTGTATTTTTGTTCAGTGCATATTACAGTACAAGTCAGTACAAATTAAATCTGATATTTGCTGAATTTAAGAACAATTTACGTTTTTATTTGTATTTTTTATTCACTACATACAGTGGCTACAGAAACTATTCACATCCCTTGACTTTTTCCATGTTTTGTTGTGTAACAGCCTGAATTAAAATGGATTAAATTCAGATGTTGTTTCACTGGCCTACCCACAATACCCCATCATGTCAAAGTGAAATTATGTTTTTTTTTACCAATTAATAAAAATTGAAAAGCTGAAATGTCTTGAGTCAATAAGTATTCAACCCCTTTGTTATGGCAAGATTAATAAGTTCAGGAGTATACATTTGCTTAACAAGTCACATAATAAGTTGCATGGACTCACTGTGTGCAATAAGTGTTTGATTTTATGACTACCTCACATCTGTACCCCATTATCTGTAAGGTCCCTCAGTCGAGCAATGAATTTCAAACACAGATTCAACCACAAAGACCAAGGGATGATTTCCAATGCCTCGCAAAGAAGGGCACCTATTGTTAGAAAGAAAAAAGCAGACATTGAATATCTCTTTGAGTATGGTGAAGTTATTACACTTTGGATGGTGTATCAATACTCAGTTGCCAGAGAGGAAGGAAGCCGCTCAGGGATTTCACCATGAGGCCAATGGTGACTTTAAAACACTTACAGTTTAATGGCTGTGAAAGGAAAAAACTGAGGATGGATCAACAACATTGTAGTGTAGTTACTCCACAATACCAACCTAAATGAAAGAGTAAAAATAAGGAATCCTGTACAGAATAAAAAATATTCCAAAACATGCAACCTGTTTGCAATAGGGCACTATGGTAAAACTGCAAAACATTTGGCAAAGAAATTAACTTTATGTCCTGAATACAAAGCGTTATGTTATCCAACACAACATCACTGAGTACCACTCTTCATATTTTCAAGCATGGCGGTGGCTGCATCATGTTATGGGTATGCTTGTCATCGCAAGGACTAGGGAGTTTTTTTAGGATAAAAGAAACTGAATAGAGCTAATGCAAAATCCTAAATGGAAAACCTGGTTCAGTCTGCTTTCCATTTAATGTTCCTGAGTGGCCTAGTTACAGTTTTGACTTAAACTGTTTTGACTGAAACTGTCTAGTAATGATCAACAACCAGCTTGAATAATATAGCTGTAGTCATTGCTAAAAGTGATTCTAACATGTATTGACTCAGGGGTGTGAATACTTATGTAAATGAGATATTTCTGGATATAATTTGCAATAAATTTGCAAACATTTCTAAAAACATGTTTTCACTTTGTCATTATGGGATATTGTGTGTAGATGGGTGAATTTATTTTTTTAATTTAGCCATTTTGAATTCAGGCTGTAACACAACAAAATGTGCAATAAGTCAAGGGGTATGAATACTTTCTGAAGGCACTATTGAAAAGTCCTTCATAACTTGGTTATGGTGGTGCCAATCTGAGACAAACTTATTTTTGCAAATTTTTACTCAGCAGACCTTATTGTCCTCAGATATATTCTGTAAAGTAAATCATAAATTTTTGTTTGCTGGGGCCACCTCTAGGAAGAGCTGCAGGAACACAGTGACTTTCTCCAACAGTCCAGGGCACAGTTTGAAGTGGATGAAGGGCACATAAACCAAAACACCACTAAAGATAAACAAGGTGACATAGAGGTACTCTATCGCAGGGTTGTCAATTATAGGTGCCAGCACAAGGAAAATTGCTGCAATGATGACCAAGATGGGGATTACAATGGGAACCTGGTTGAACAAACAAAAACAAGAGGCTTGGACAGCAGATAGGACCATTTGCGTAATTCAATTGTAACAAACCAATGTCTTGTTCAAATGAACTCCGACCTTTATTATTAAAAGATATCTAAATTAGATATCCTATGAGACTCACCTTATATGGCCTGGGAATTTCAGGTTTCTTGATCTTCAGGTAGAGGAGCCCAGACAGAGTGATTGCATAGAAGAACCAGGCAGTGAAACTGGCAATATCAATGGAGAGGGATGTAAGATAAATAAAGCAACAAAAAAAGTAAATGTATTGAGAAATGTTAAAGTCATAGCATAAACTACCTGAAAAAGTTGACAATGCTCTGAAAGTCCCCAGGAATGAGAACCACGAGTGAGATAGCCGTGGTGAAGATCAGGGCTGGAGAGGGGGTCAGTCGATTCACATGGGCCATGGCCAGAATATCAGGCTGGGGAAGGAAAAAAACACAAATGTTGACATAAAAAAACTACACACTTACATTAGGCTATGCAAGAGTTTCTTTAAAAAAAATTGGGTTAAAATTGCCTTTCTCATGAATTTGTTTCTCACCATGTGTCCCTCTCTTGCCGCCACAAAGCAAATCCGACCACCACTAAAGAATGTTCCATTCAGGGAGCCAAAAGCAGACAAAGCCGCTGCGATAGACATCACCCATCCCCAGCTCCCGAGCACCTTATTCCTGTTGACGACAACAAGTTAATTTGTCAGCTCACCACAAGATTTAAAGAAATGAGCAAGAGGTGTGTGGATGGAGTCAAGTTCTCTCACCCCCAGGTGACAGCCACTGCACTCGACGACATCAGTTCTGTTGGCGTCATGGCAGCCAGGTAGCTCACATTGACTAGTAGATACAGCATGGTTACCATGGGGATGGCAATCATAACTGCCCTGGGCAGATTTACCTGAGAGGGTGCAAGGTGGAGAAATGTATGTTAAGTCCTTAAGGTCATGCAAGGAAAGATGTTACTTATTACAGTGCATTCTTACCTCAGGTCTTTTCAACTCTTCTGTCACATAGTTCAAGTTGTACCAGCCAGCGAAGGACCAGAGGCCTTGGTAAAAAGCCATCCCTATGGAGCTCACACCCAAGTTCGTACCATCAAAAGCATTTTGTTGTACAGCAACATTGCCCTGTGCAATTATCACTATCCCTCCAATTACTATAACCATCAGGGCAAATAGCTTCGCAACCAAGAAGACTACCTGAATTCTCATGGCTAAACGTACATTCAGGATGTTGGCCATGGCCACAACAAAGATGGCTGAAACAGCAGCACACTTCACTATTAGTTGAGGAGGAGAACAGTCTTGGTAGAAAGGTGCCACAGCGTATTCTGCAAAACTGAGGGATATTGCTGCAATGCTAGCTGGCTTCACCACTAGTAGGAAGGTGAAGGCCGCAAAGAAGGCAGGAAACTGTCCGTAGATTCGAAGAATGTAGATAAAGTCCCCTCCTGATTCTTTAATAATGGTTCCTAGCTCAGCATATGAGAGTGCCCCCAGCATGGCTACAAGGCCAGACAGGACCCAAATGATCAGGCTTGCCCCTGGACTTCCAATGTAGGACAGCACAAACTGAGGGGACATGAATATACCCGATCCAATCATGGTTCCTGCAACCAATGACACAGCACTGACTAAACCCAACTCGCGCTTCAGTTGAAGCCCCTCGGTTTCTGTTTTTGCCATGACCAGACCTCTAATTGATTCAAACAACAGGAAAAACTGTTGTCAACGATATATCCTCTCTTCTTTTAGGCAAGAACAATTATGACAAAGACCTGGCAAATCTTTAATGCTGGGTGCAAAGTCCTTAGTTAATATTAACTTCTCAGGTTGAATAAAGTATATTGTTGTGTCATCGATTATAGCTGTAAAATGGTTCCCATAAAGATTTGTTAAAGATTGATTAGGAGAGTGAGAAAAGGGGATGTTATGCCATCGTACAGTTAGATCATTCCTTTAAAAGTGTATGGATGGTGTAGAAATTCCCTCTTTCCCTGAGGGTTGGAAAGATCAAGGCCAAGGTTGTTGTTATAACTGTTGTTATATGTGTTGGTGATAAAGCCATCTGCAATTGCTGTCCAAACCCATGTGAATATAGAAATTACAGTCTTTTGAGTGTAGACCTGCATACATACTGAAAGTTACACTGTCTTTCCATCCTGATCAGTCTATCAAATGCAATCTAGATAAGGGCACACAGTATCGCTGTCTGTGGGATTGTCCAAAGATCAAAGCATTTTGTCAGGATGCGATAAAGTAGACTTTTTGTCAGGTATTGGTGCAGTTGATTTTCTTGTATATTCCAAACTCTGTATTTTTGGTTTGTTTCATGTGGCCTGTAACCTCAGTAGTACATCAAATTAAATGGTCTATTTTTGCCTACTCCAGGCAAAACATACAATTGTTGCTCTCTCGAAACATCCAGACAAAACAATATAAATGTTTAATTGTTCATTACCTCAGGGCGTTTTAGTTCTTCTGTGATGTAATTCAAAGTGTTCCAGCCATCATAGGACCACAGGCCCTGATAAAGAGAAATCCCAATGGAACTGATTTCCACATTGGTCCCTTTAAAGGAATTCTCAAAGTGTTCAGTGTTCCCCTTGAAAAGCAGCACCACACCTCCAACAATTATTACTGCCAAGGCCACCAGCTTGATCACCATGGAAAATACCTGGATGAACATAGCCAGACGTACATTCATACTGTTCACGATGGCTAACACCACAATCCCTGCTGCAGCCACACACTTGACCACCAGCTCTGGAGGGGTACAGTCATGGTAGAAAGGAGCCACTGCATATTCAGCAAAGCTCAGTGCTATCCCTGTTGCACTGGCAGGTCTCATCACAATGACGAAGCTGAAGACAAACATGAAGGCAACTACTTGCCCAAATATCCGCAGAATATATATGTACTCTCCTCCAGATTCAGAAATGACAGTGCCAAGTTCAGCATAGCAGAGGGAACCCAACGTGGCCAGCAGGCCACATGCTACCCAGATTACCAGGCTGGCTCCTGGGCTTCCTATGTTGACCAGCACAGACTGAGGGGACATAAAAATTCCAGATCCCATCATGGTCCCGGCAATGAATGAGATAGCACTAATAAGCCCCACTTCACGCTTCAGGCTGAGTTTCTGTATTTCAGCTGCCATCCTGAGACGTGGTAGTAGATCTATTGTCAAGGTTTTTTTTTTTTTTTTTCAACAACGAGGTCAAAACTGGGGAGAGGCATAAATGTTTCATCCAAATAGAACTAGGTCACACCTACTATTACATCAGTTAACTATTACTAGAGTGGGGCTAAGTTGAATCAGTGCTGTCAGCTTTAATCTACTAAAGAAGAAAGAAACGTACCAGGAATATGTATACCCATATATTGGGCCTGTAAAGTTGCTGGATCGAATCCCCGAGCTGACAAGGTAAACATCTGTCGTTTTGCCCCTGAACAAGGCAGTTAACCCACTGTTCCTAGGCTGTCATTGTAAATAAAAATGTGTTCGAAAACTGACTTGCCTAGTTAAATATAGGTAAAATTAAAATATATATATGTATACCCATATTACATAATTTCAAACATTCTGGAACAGTAGTAATACCTCAAATAGGTCAGAGGTAAAATGTATGAAGTTTCACTTTGTTATTAATCGAGTTGGTCCTATACCATCCATAGGAGTCAAGGAATACCGCTTTTTGTCTGTGTTAGTGACACAGTTTAAGTAGGGCATGTTATGCTTCCCTGTGCCTTGGAGTAAAGTATGCTGCATTATTGAAAAAACAGTAGATACTGAAAAGATGCATGCACAGCATACCTAAACCACTTCTTGTTCCTTTGAAATCACCCTGTATGAGATATAATGAAAATATTATCTATTACAGTAATTACTTTAAATCAGTACTAATAGAAAACATGAGCTGGCTCACACTTATTTTTTGTAGAGGTGCTGACTAACGGCGAGTAAACTGTAAGCTATAAAAACTATAGAGAGAGTTGCACACTATGTATAAACTCAGAGTAATTCATTGGTTAAATCACCAACGTTTCGGCAACACTGTGCCTTCTTCAGGGTAAGGTCATGAATGCTTGAACCAGGTTATGTAGACAAAACAGTGCAATGACAAGTGAGGGTTGTGTCATAATTATTAAGTTAATTAGAATCAATTGAGTGAAGCTGTTAGTTTCCCAGTCCCTGCCGCTGAAAAACATCCCCACAGAATGATGCCGCCACCCCCATGCTTCACCGTAGGGATTGTGCCAGGTTTCCTTCAGACGTGATGCTTGGCATTCAGGCCAAAGAGTTCTCATCAGAGCAGAGAATCTTGTTTCCCATGGTCTGAGAGTCCTTTAGGTGCTTTTTGGCAGGGCTGTCTTGTGCCTTTTACTGAGGAGTGGCATGCATCTGGCCACTCTATCATAAAGACCTGATTGGTGGAGTGCTGCAGAGATGGTTGTCCTTCTGGATGGTTCTCCCATCTCCACAGAGGAACTCTGGAGCTCTGTCAGAGTGACCATTGGGTTCTTGGGTCACCTCCCTGACCAAGTCCTTTCTCCCACGATTGCTCAGTTTGGCCAGGTGGCCAGCTCTAGGAAGAGTCTTGGTGGTTCCAAACTTCATTCCTTTAAGAATGATGTATGGCCACTGTGTTCTTGGATACCTTCAATGCTGCAAACATTTTAATGGTACCCTTCCCCAGATCTGTGCCTCAACACAATCCTGTCTCGGAGCTCTACGGACAATTCCTTCGACCTCATGGCTTGGTTTTTGCTCTGACATGCACTGTCAACTGTCAACTGTATATAGACAGGTGTGTGACTTTCCAAATAATGTCCAATCAATTTAATTTACCACAGATGGACTCCAATCAAATTGTAGAAACATCTGAAGGATGACAATGGAAACAGGATGCATCTAAGCTCAATTTTGAGTCTCATAGCAAATGGTCAGAGTACTTATGTTTTTTATTTGTAATAAAAAGCGCAAAAATTCTAAAAAACAGTATTTGCTTTGTCATTGTGGGGTATTATGTGTAGATTGATGAGGATTTAAAAAAATATATTATCCATTTTAAGATAAGGCTGCAACATAACAAAATGTGGAAAAAGGGAAGGGGTCTGAATACTTTCTGAATGTTACATATTTATTTATCCTTTTAAGCTTAGAAAAGAGACCCTTAAACCCAGACTTGGACCACACACCCACTCCACTGAATAGCAGGCTAGTGATTGCTTTGCAACGCTTGCAGGTAGCCACTGATTCCTTCCCAACCACTCATTGTTGAATTTGCGATTTCCAACTTATGTAATGTTTATGTCCAATGGCCAATCAGCACCGATACGTTTTATCTATAATTTCTCTTCATTTGACAAGGATTGAAAAGAATTTGCCAGTACCCGTAGATTTTGCGGTGACGTAGTGTCCCCATGAGTGACAGAACACTACCAACTCTACGCTCCGTATTTTCCCCTGGCTGCCCCACCACCACAGAAAGCACTGAGCTAGGCAGAAACGCCTGCATTTTGGAGCTGCCTTACTCAAGAAAGAAAAAAAGAGACCACTTTTGTATGCAGCTTTATTAACTCAATGATTTTTTTTTTACATTGTTTGCAAACTGATATGTATTAATGCCAAAATAACATGCAAAACAGGCAACAGGTCGTCACTGCAGGGGGCTAGCCTGTTCCCCTCAAAACATTATTAGCAAGCAAGCTAACGTTAGCCAACTTGAGAAAAGATCTCAGCTTCCTAACTAGCAAAGTCAACCAACTACAAACCAAATATACACATTCTAATGTTAGTCTCAACCAAATGACAAGTACATAGCTAGACCTATTGCTCTGATACTTAACATAGGAACCACTAGATACAGGCTAGCCAGAAGGCTCTAATGCTAGCTAGATAACTGTGATGTACTACGTATACAGGTACCCGTAGCTGAACTGGAGTGACGTAATGTGTGACGTGTATTCAAACTGTACTTCAGTAAACTGGAGAGTCTAATAGCGTCCAGCTGCGACGTCATCTCTCAGAGCAGTCATCCCTCAGGGTTGCTATGCTGCCGCCTACCAATATGTAATCTCTCAGTGCAGTGAATCTCTCAGGAAAGTGTGAGTTTTGAAAGGGATTTCGAAAGGAGTCTTTTAACACTAGAAGCGCTGGAATTCCATAACTACTAGAACCGCCATTACTTGATATTTCAATTATTATTATTATTTCAAATATTCAATAATAAATAATACATTGTAAAATTAAAGTTAAGGTAGCTAACGCTAGCTAGCATTTACATTTAAGAAAAACGTAAGGTTACATACATTGCTACCGGTAGGTAACGTTTAAAGACCCAGCTCACATTGAGTGAATAGACATTTTCTTTTGCGTAACTGAAATTCCTTACTGTCATCTCTGCAGACCATGACTAATGTCCGAGTGGCACCTTTCGAAAACCCCACTTCTCCTTATATGGTTCCTTTCGAAACGTCCACTCCTTTCGAAAATCCCACTTTTCCTGAGAGGCACTGAGAGATTACACATCGTAGGTGGTAGCATAGAGACCCTGAGTGATGACTGGTCTGAGATATGATGTCGCAGCTGGACTCTAGACAGATCTCCGTTGTCCGGCTCATTAATATTGTAACAATATAACATGGTGTCAGACTAAACCACAAAAAAAGAAGAAGCCTCTAATACAACTACTATTCAGCTTGCCGAAAACTGGAAGATTTGGATACAAAAGTTTGAATTGTTTCTGACCACGAGTGGTGTTGCTGAAAAGGAGGATAATATATGCAATATTCTACGTTCTTTCACGACGCAGGAGAGGAGGCAATCAAGGTATGCAACACGTTTGAATTTGCTGAAGTAACGAAAGACAAGATTGCCGTGCTGAAACAGAAATTCAAAGACTATAGTAAACCCAGAAGGAACTGGGTCAACTGCATGAGTAAGAGATAGAATTGTTTGTGACATAAAATATGACCAAGTACATTTGCTAAAGCTATTGATGTGTGTCGTGCCAGTGAAATCACATCCAGTCAGGTAAAAATGCTCAATGAGGAAGTTGAAGTACAGAAGATAAAAAGTGTCAAAACTGCAGAGGTTCGACAAGAACAGAGCAAAGGCAGCTCAAGATTAACCAAATTTGGATGTAAACTGCAACAGATGTGGTTATAAGCACGAGCACAGAAAATGCCCAGCCTATGGTCAAGTATCTAAACCCTGCCAAGATGTGCAAGTCACAGAGCCAGTAGAGCCAACCAAGGAAAATGCATGCAGTTGAGCTGAGTGAGGACAATGACAGTATGTGGCTAGGCACAGTTGAAGTTGAGATGAGATGACTGGAAAATTAAAACACATTGAAGCTGTCACTGCAGATATGGACAATGACGAAGAGAAATGGACTGAGAAACTGAGAATAAACAACAAAGTTGGGATATTCAACCTTGACACCGGTGCTGAGTGCAACGTAAAGTCTTCAATTAACATGGACTGATACCTCGTTTCCACCAAAAAAGAACTGGTTCGGAACTGGTGCTGGTTCAAAGTTGGTTCAAAGTTGGTTCAACTTGCGAACCTTCTCAGAACCTGTTTGTTTTTCCACTGACTAGAGAGCCCAGCGAACAAAGTCGTTACGTCACTGTGTACGTCGCCATACGTCTTAGCTTTCCCAGAAACGCTTGCGCCAACTTCAAGCATAACAATTACAATGGCGGACTACATCGTCTTTCTGCAAATGTTTCTCCTGGCTTTGCTAATCCATCTTTCTTCAATCGTTGTACTATCTTTCTACTAGTGCTGTGTTTTTAGCAATGGCGGTCACAACCTTTCCCGTCGTGTTGTTGGTCACAATAACCCCGCCCCAGCCCCCGACGTAAGCATGACGTGGTAAAAGAACGGTTCTAGTACAGCAAAGAGTTGGTGCCGCTTTGGAACCAATTTTCCTGGCCGAGAACCGGTTCTTTGGCTGTCGAAACACAAAGAACTGGTTCGCGAGTAGGCACCGGCTCCGAACCGGCTCTCAAAATGCTTTGGTGTAAAAGGGGTATGAGAGAGAAGTTGAAGAAGTCCACCTGCAAACTACTTACCTATTCTGGCCACAAGATGTCGCCATTGGGTCAGAAATCATTTACCTGTGTGTTCAAAGGACAGAGACACAAGACGCTCCAGCAATTCACATGTCACATGTCAACAACTTGGCATGGTGAAGAGAATACATGATGTCACAGTCGAAGACAATGACATACTGAAAGACTTTAAGGATCTGTTTTCTGGTCTAGAGTGCATGTCAGGCCAACATCATATACTGTACAGTTAGACCCTACAGTTGCACCAGTTGAGAAAGGTTCCAGTTGCTCTCAAAGACAAGATCGTAGAGGAACTACACAGAATGGAACAAATGGAAGTGATCACTAAGCAGACAGAACCGACAGACTGGGTTAGTAGTATGTTCATTGTGATCAAACTTAACAAGATCCGGATATGTATGGATCCACAGGACTTGAACAAAGAGAGAGCACTACCCACTGCTCACTGTTGAGGAAGTTGTATCCAGCATGCCAAACGCTAAGCTATTCTCTGTACTGGACGCAAACCAAGGGTTCTGGCAGATAAAACTGGACAACGAGAGTTCCAAGCTCTGTACATTCAACACGTCCATAGGAAGATATAAATTCCTGCATTTACCCTTTGGTGTCTCATCGTGTTGAGTAGAGCCTACCTCAAAGAACAGAATGAAGATCTGCTGGGAGAGGAGTTGGAGGTAAACTGGATAACACCTCCTCCGCCAATCTCAGAGGAGAAGCTACAACAGCAGAAGATCCCGAAACGTAACTGCTGAGAGAAACAACGATGAGCGGATAGCCCAGTGAAAAGAGTGTGGTTCCCAAATAGGTATGTCAACACAGATTGATGATCTTCTCACATCTGAGATATTGCCTCACTTGCTGGTCACAAGCAGGAGCTACTATTCTGAAACCAATTGAACCACTCTACAAACAAACACTTAAGATTTTTGATAACGAAGCAAACAGTTACCACCATTGTCACATCATTCATAACCATAATTGATTCAGTCTGGATAGCTTTAAGCAGTATGTAGATTCAAGCCTTGTCAAGGAAAGCACCTGAAGGATAACAAGGGTAACTAGAGGGGATCTGTTAGAGCTACAATATACTGGAACGTAATGCCCATGGACTGATTGTTGTAAATTGAAAACATGGCTCAAATCTATCCAAACCTGTACATAAGTTATCTGTCGTTCCGGATATAATAATAATAATAATAATAATACTAATACATTATATTTATATAGCGCTTTTCTGAGACCCAAAGACGCTTTACAGAAAAAGAATGTATAACAACTAACAAGAAGAACATTCAGACAATAGAAAAATAACAAAACAAAGACAGGGGGGGTCAAACATAACACAGGACAGGTCAGGGGCTAGGGGTAGGCTTGTTTGAACAGATGAGACTTGAGGCGGTGGATGAAGATGGTAAGGGATTCAGAGTCACGGATGAATTGTGGAAGTGCGTTCCAGAGCCTTGGTGCAGCCCTTGAGAAAGCCCTGTCTCCAAAGCTCCGTAGCTTGGACCGGGGGGTGATGAGCTGGCCAGCAGTGGCAGAGCGGAGTGACCTGGAGGGTTGGTATTTAGGAATAAGGTCCGAGAGATAGACTGGAGCAAGCTGATGGAGGGCTTTGTAGGTGAGCAGAAGAATTTTAAAATCAATGCGCTGGGAGATGGGGAGCCAGTGGAGTTCCTGAAAGATAGGGGTGATGTGCTGCCAAGATTTGGAGTGTGTGAGAAGTCTGGAAGCTGAATTTTGAACTAGTTGCAGTTTACGGAGAGATGAAGAGTTAATGCCGGAAAGAAGGGAGTTGCAGTATTCAAGACGGGTAGAAATGAATGCATGTATTAGGGTTTCAGCAGCAGTGCGGGAGAGGCAGGACTGTAGTTTAGCAATATGTGAAAAAATGAGGATTTAACTGTCTGTTTTATGTGTTGTTCAAAGCTGAGGGAGGAGTCCAGTATGACACCTAGGTTGCGTGCATGGGGGGAAGGAGAGATAACAGTGCCATCAATAGTGAGATTGAAGGTGCCAGCTTTGGCTAGTGTAGATTGTGAACCTAACAGCAATAGGTCAGTTTTGTCACTGTTGAGTTTGAGGAAGTTCTGCTGCATCCAGGTTGTTATTGTTGCCAGGCAGGTTTCAATATGGGACAGAGGAGGGTTGGTGAGCGAGATCTGGTGCTAAGGTAGATCTGAGTGTCATCAGCATAGCAGTGGAAGTCCAGTTTAAGGTGACGGAGGATCTGACCAAGGGGGAGGATGTAGATGATAAAGAGCAGGGGACCGAGAACAGAACCCTGGGGGACACCATGTGTAACTACAGCTGAAGCAGAATTATGACCATTTAGGGAAATGAGTACGATTTGTGAGGTATGAGTGTAGCCAAGAGAGTGTGGTTCCCTCAACACCCAGTCATTTGAGCCTGGTGAGGAGGATCTGATGAATAACTGTGTCAAAGGCAGCACACAGGTCCTGCAGAATAAGGATGTTGAGGGCACCAGCATCAGCAGAGACGAGGAGGTCATTGACGACTTTAAGGAGAGCAGTTTCAGTACTGTGAAGTGGTCGGAAGCCAGATTGGAAAGGCTCAAATAGGCAGTTATTGAGGAGGTGACATTGAAGTTGGGTGGCAACAGTCCTTTCGAGGGTTTTCGCAAGGAACGGGAGGTTGGAGATGGGGCGGAAGTTGCTGAAGTTGGCTGAAGAGTCCAGGCCAGGTTTCTTTACGATGGGTATGACAACAGATGTTTATAGTTGGAAGGGACGATGCCGTGGGAGAGAGAAAGATTTACTATTTGAGTGATGTATGGACAGAGTGCAGGAAGACAGGCCTTGATGAGAGTGGCAGGGAGGGGATCCAGGGAGCAGGTAGTTGTTTTTGATGATGCAATAAGTTTTGTGATATATGCTGAGTTAACTCCCTCAGTAGGGTTTGTATAACAGGAGAGGGTAGGTAATTAAAAGTGGAAGAAGGAACTGGGGGAGATGGGTTAGCCAAGGATGCATCAATGTGTGTAATCTTGTCCTTAAAAAACTGAAGCAAAGAGTTTGCAAGCACAGTGGAGGTTGTGGAGAGCTCACTGTGATGTTGAAGTAGTTTATTGACAGTGGTGGAGGTTTTGATGGTGTCGGAGATGAAAGAGGTTCTGGCAGCATGGAGAGCATCTCTGTACATGGAGAGGTGAAGCTTATAGGCTTCAGCATGAACAGTTAGGCCAGCTCTAGTCCAACGTTCTAGGCGGCGGCCTTCTTGCTTCATGGCACGGAGCTCAGATGTAAACCAGGGTGAAGAGGATGAGAAGAAGACATTTTTTGTTTGAAGTGAGGAAAGAAAATCATCGGGTTGTTGCCAGGTTTCAGACAGGAAAAGAAAGTCCAGGTTATTGTCCAGTAAGAGTTCATGAAACAGGAGAGATTTATTGTTCATAGAACGAGTGTTTAAGAGAGCAAGATTGGTAGTGCGACAAGTTAAGTTAAGGTTGGGGAAAGTGGTAGGTTGGAGGGTACTGTAAGAATACAACCCGGAGGCAGATGGTAGGTCCCACTTGCAGAGCATGCAAATGTTGTTTTTAATATATAATCCAGGAACAGGCAAAAGACGTCGTCAGATGTACAGGCAGAGGTAGTTAACAGGTAGTCCAGAGAAAAAAACGGCAACAGTCCAAAAGGAGCAGGCTAACGGGGTAATAGGAAAACTCGAACAGGTTGGTACACGGGCAGACTCAGGCTAAGGTACAGACTAGGGTTTAGACGGACTCGAAAACTAAAGACAGGAAAAAGGTCAAACTGGTATATCAAACACTAAAGCGTAATGAAGGGCTTAGTAGGGTTGTACATACAAACAATACCTCACACAGAGGGGAGAATGAAGCTGGGATATATACTGATGGGGTAATGGTAAACAGCTGTTTAGAATTCTGGTGATTGGGAACGGAGAGGAGTGTTGCATTCGTGTGGGTTGGGATCTTGGTGATTATGGGCTGTGTCTTCTTGTTGGTGTTGCGGATGTATAGTATCGCTTGCAGACCTTACAGGTACGGAGACAGCTGAAATCAACTGAACGAGAGGAAGGATAAGAATGGATATGGGAGTAGGACCAGAGAGAGATTATGTTGGTGCTAGTGTTAGCATTGACAGACCATTTGCGACGACAGCCCCGATGAATGTAGGGACGTCGGCGTAGAATGCCCAGTGAGCCGGCACGCCTAGTTACTACCGAAGAAAGGCGATAGTTGTTATTAATAGTTTCCAGGGTGCCGGGAGAGTAATGTTTATTGAAGGTAAAAACAGCAGGAGGGAACCATAGTAATCCAGGGCTAAGTGTTGTCAGGAGGAGCAGGGAGAGCAGAGTGGGCAGGTACATGGCGACGAGATGAATTAGCATTAGTATACAGTCAATCCAGCCCAACCCAGGTCACACCTGTCAGCAACAGGGCCAGCTAGCAAAAACCCAGTAAAAGCACGCCCTCACCAGTACAGCAGATACAACGATAAAATGCAAACTTAATCAATGTATGAGATATCTGGGGCACCGTGGTGGCAAACGGGAGGTGACCAGGATGCCAACACAAGAGCCAAAGAGAGAATCCCTTCGGGAGAGAGGCTGTAGAATTAGCTGGTGAGCAGGCAGTGGATTGGGGAGGGTCCTCCAGCATGGTACAGCAGGAGGGCGGTCCAATGGTGGAAGTCCACAGGGAGTTATTGAATAAATACACTAATAAATTATTCCAGTGGTGTGGTGGTAATCCAGTGTAGGGTGAGGAAAAGGTTTTATCCGTGCGTTAGTGCACCGCAGATGTTTAGCTAATGTGTTGCGGGTCGGGAGACAAACTACGACCAAAAACACTGCTAGCTAGCTATGTTCTTGCACAGACAAGCCATGGAGTAGAAAAAATCTAACAAAACAGTAGTCCGAACAATAAAACAAAACGGCGGTTCCAGGGAGAAGCGGCAGTCCAATGCGACGCCAGCAGATACTCTCCGTGGTGAAGAACAAACAAACACAACTACAACACAAGGGGTGCGACTTGAATGTGCGACTCCAAGTAGGTAATATGTAAGACAACAGTGTTTTTATTACGAATAAGTTGTTGTTGTTGTTAGAATGATATATTATTGAATGTAATGTATTTGTGTTTTGTATTGTTTTAGTGTATATTTGTATTGTTGCTGTGTAATTGCCCTTACTTGCCCTGGGACTACAGGTGCAAATTAGCTTTTGGCTAACCCCGGCACATTTACATAGATGTTACATTATTGTAATATTGATGTTGATTAATGTGCATAGTCCCCTATAATTAAATAGATAAATAAATAAATAAATGTATAGTGTATGTGAAAAGAACAGTGTCTGGACTGTGCTGTAATTGAATGATTGAAAAATAAAAATAAGCGTCAGAAGTTGGAAGATAAACCAGTATTGCACATTTGAGGAATAATTTCATGTTTATATCACATAAAAAAAGAAGAGGGATGTGATGTACTACTACAGGTATCCGTAGCTGAACTGGAGTGAGGTAATGTGTGATGTGTATTCAAACTGTGCGTCAGTAAATTGGAGAATTCTATAGAGATCTCCATTTTCCAGCTCATTCATATTGTAACAATATAATATAAATATATATATATATATATATATATATATATATAATAACCAGCCAAGTAATGTCAATAGAAAAGCATCAGCTCTGTAGTAGTAATGGGTCGTTCGCGAACAAGTCTGCTCTAAGAACCGGCTCTTGTAGGTGAACATTGCGAGCCGGCTCGCATATCAGAAGAGCCGAATCAATTTATAATAATAAAATAAAATAAAGATAGGAATAATCAAAAGATTTAAATGAATAGAATTAACTAATTCAAAGAACGAAAAAATAAATAAAATAATATAGGCCTAAATGCTCAAGCGCACACAGATTCGTTCTGACTGTCTGATCAGACTAACAGCCTCACCTGTTGTTCCTGTCAATCAGACACGCAGTGTCAACCAATGAACCAAAGATGCGTGACTGAGGGCCGAGCCAACTCACTCACAGTCACAGCAGCCAAGGAAAAAGAGGAAGGACAGCTGTGAAAACAACAGCTGGAAAATGAGTCGGAAGCACAGTAGCATTTGGAAGCATTTTAATAATGTAGACAAGGTTAGAGCACAGTGTAGAATTTGCCAAAACAAAATCTCATATGAAGCCGGTTCTACGCACAACCTACACCGGCATATGCGAACTGTGCACCCAACTGTAACAGAGCTTTGAGAAACTAGCGGGCCTGCTAGTGATAGTGGTGGAGCCAGCACCTCCACACGTGGAGATGTATCCACTCAGTCAAGTAGGCCTACTCTGCGACCCACAGCAACGCAGTCTTCTATGGACCAGTTTATGCCAAAGTCTATGTCTGTAGCAAAACAAGGCCAAATTGATATTGCATTGGCTAAAATGATTGCCACCGATTTCCAGCCATTTTCGACCGTGGAGGACAGAGGTTTTAGAAATTATAGCAATAGTCTAAATCCAATGTACACAATTTCTAGCCGGAAAACACTTTCCAAATCACTTATTCCACTGCAAGACATCAAGGGTAACCACTTCTTACATGTTGGTTACATATCACTTCATTGAAGATTTTTCGATGTCTAGCTGTCTTCTGGACTACTTTGAGTACAGCGACAGACACACCTCAGAGAACTAAGCAGAGGAACTAAGGAGAGAGTGGCCAGAGAATGGCAGGTAGATGGAAAAGTGGTCTGTTGTGTTAGCGACAATGTAGCTAACATAACCCACGCCATGAACATTTTTAAATGGACCCATCATCCATATCTTGCCCACACAATCAACCTGATTATAAGATATACTCTGAAGGTGACGAAGCCCACTGTGGACAAAGTGAAAGCAGTTGAGGAATACTTCCACAGGAGCACAGTAGGTGCTGAAAAACTAAAGTCTACACAATGCCAGATGGGGATGCCTGAGCTGAGGCCTAAACAAGACTGCACTACAAGGTGGAATTCAACATTTTATATGTTGAAGTGGTTTCTTGAGTCAAAGGATGCCATGATCTCTACGCTGGTCATTGTCAATGCACCTGTTGATGCTCTGACCCAAGAGGAATGGGAGGTGGTGGAGGAGGTGTGCGGAGTCCTGGAACCCTTTGAGCTGTGGAGATCAGTGAAGAGAGGTACAGTAAGCAGTTATTACTACATCATTATTTAATCCAGTATTATATATGTACAGTCATGTGAAAAGGAAGTACACCCCCTGGAAAGTTCTTTTTTTTAAAAACATATTTGGACAGATGGATATGTAATCTTCACTTCAACACTATTGACAGATAAAGGTTACCCAATTTAACAAATCACACAAAAAAAAGCCTTTTCCTTATTGGGAAAAATATAGTACACCCCTACCTTAACCATCACATAAAATGTTTAAAATTAGAATTAGGTGTACCAAAACAAGTGCAAATGATTAGAAAACATTGTATATGAGCAGTAGATGAGAATGTAGTATCAGCAGACAGAACATGAACTAATACGTTACTGTTCTCTCTTTTCAGCTATGTGACAGCCTCAAAAATGATACTCCTGTTTAAGGGTTTGCAGCGAATCACAGCCAGCCGCCAGAGAGCAGATCAGATGGAGCAGAAGCACCAGCAGTAGTGGTCCGATCCTATTTGGAGATCTGCAGATCCTCTGAGCTGGTGGAAGAACAAGGCCTCTGTCTACCCACGGCTTACTAAAGTCATGACAGGGGGACTCTGCATACTGGCCACATCCGTTCCCTCTGAGAGGGTCTTCTCGAAAATGGGACAAATAATTACTGAGAAGAAACAGCATCAGCCCCTCGATAATGAGGCAGCAACTAGTCGAAAAGACTTTGAACAGTAAGACTGGGTTGTCTTTAGGCTACGACATGTCATGGTTTTCGGATTTCTCAAATGTTTGATGTCGTCAACGTTGTTTGCTAGATATGGCATTACTGAGTTTGACAAGAAGGCCATGAAAGAGTTAGTGAATGAGTGTGTGTGTGGTTACGGGCCTTTATGGCAGTTGTCAGTGATCTGAGAGTAACGATTTTAGCATGTAAATATTGGTGGGTTTAAAAAATTTTTTTTTTTTAAAGAGTGGGATGCATGCCACCAAAGTCACTACACCACACTAAACAATACATTAATTGCACTATAACGGTGACAAACGGTGCCCACAAACTGTTAGGGCATACATAATCAAATCCACGAGCTGAAAATGTCAAAATCTGTCGTTCTGCCCCTGAACAAGGGGCACTGTTCCCAGGCCGTCATTTTGCCTAGTTAAATAAAGGTTAAATAAAAAATTATAAAAATAAAGCTGTCCCAACATCTTACCACAGCTATTCCTGGCTATCAGCGGAGCCTCGTCTGGCAGCGAAACAGTTCATTCAGCCTTATTTACTGCCTTTAAAAAAAACATAGCTGAGATGGCAGACTTCCTTAAACAAATGGGGTTTCTACTGACAATTGAGATGTACAAACTATGGCACAAGGGGACAACAAGCGGGTAAGAGGCTATCCGTATTTTCGATTGAGACATTAATGAGCAAGCAACGATGGACATAGTCAATATAACTATTTGTTCAGCACTTTTGAAATGTACAGCAACAGAATTCAGAACATAGCCGTTCTTACAGTGTTCTCCCTGTACACCAAGTCAGAACCATAGGATAAGTAAAGGGGCCATATAAACAGACAGTGAAAGCTCTTACAATATTCAATGATTACATTTCTCTAAAACAGATTATAGGCTATATGTGCACCACCAAGTTAGAACAGTAGGCAAAATTAAGAGGTGAAAATAGACATTGAACGCTGTTTGGGTCTTTGCTGGTCAAACAAAATACACGTCATATAACACTATTTGACGCGTTAAATAAGCTTTTAATTTGTCACGTCAAATAACACAATTCTTTTATAGAATGTTGTGTGTGCTGAATTTACACATGCAAGCCAAGCACCACCATTAGCCAAACAAGCACACACCGGGCTTGAACGATGTGTTTACAATACCGCGTTGGTGAAAACAGACCAAATTATTAGGGTGAGACACATGGGCTACTAACAGCTTACTACACAACATACACTTAGTATTATAAAATACATTTTGGACACAGCGGTCCTTTGCCGGCAAATTTTGTCATCAAACTTAGTCATACCGCTCATGGTGGGAACTCTGAATAAAAAACACAGCCACTCCATTGGATAGCAGGCTAACGTTAGTGGTTTCTTTGCAACACTTGCAGTTAGCCACTGATTCCTTCCAAACGACTCATTGTTGAATTTGCGATTTCCAACTTGTTGTGTAATCTTTATATCCAATGGCCGATGAGCATTATTTCATTATTTCTCTTCATATGACAAAGATTAAAAAGGATTTGTGAGTAAATTGTCGACTTGATGACAACTTATGATGACTGCTAGCTAAGACTTAACTTACTGAAAGTAAGATGTTGACATGATCAGTCCAATCAAAGCTACTGCAGATATAACGTGATTTGACATCAATTTATCTGTGACCAATGACCTGGAGCCTTCTTGGAAGGGCACTTCTAATCTAAGTCTATGGCAGGAGGGCTTAGATAGGGCTCACATTCTTGATGTCTACCCTTACTAAAGGCGGGTGACGTACAGTAGTGTCCCCATGAGTGACAGAACACTGAGCCAATCACGGTGAAATGCTCCTATTTTCTGCTGGCCTGCCCAACTACCATAGAAAGCACTGAGCTAGGCTGAAACACCTTCATTTTGGGGCTGCATGTTTGTATGCGGCTTTATTATCTCAATTATATAAATGTATATATTTTTTACATTGTCTGTAAACTGATGTGACACGTATTAATGCCAAAATAACATGCAAAACAGGCAAGCCCCCCCCCCCCAAAAAAAATATACATACAGTTGAAGTCGGAAGTTTACATACAGTACACCTCACAATTCCTGACATATAAATTCCCTGTCTTAGGTCAGTTAGGATCACCACTTTATTTTAAGAATGTGAAATGTCAGAATAATAGTAGAGAGAATTATTTATTTCAGCTTTTATTTCTTTCATCACATTCCCAGTGGGTCAGAAGTTTACATCCACAAGCTTCCCACAATAAGTTGGGTGAATTTTGGCCCATTCCTCCTGACAGAACTGATGTAACTGAATCAGGTTTGTAGGCCTCCTTGCTCGCACACGCTTTTTCAGTTCTGCCCACACATTTTCTATAGGATTGAGGTAAGGGCTTTGTGATGGCCACTCTAGTACCTTGACTTTGTTGTCCTTAAGCCATTTTGGAAGTATGCTTGGGGTCATTGTCCATTTGGAAGACCCATTTGCGACCAAGCTTTAACTTCCTGACTGATGTCTTGAGATGTTGCTTCAATATATCCACATAATTTTCCTTCCTCATGATGCCATCTATTTTGTGAAGTGCACCAGTCCCTCCTGCAGCAAAGCACCCCCACAACATGATGCTGCCACCCCTGTGCTTCACGGTTGGGATGGTGTTCTTCGGCTTGCAAGCCTCCCCCTTTTTCCTCCAAACATAACAATGGTCATTATGGTCAAACAGTTCTATTTTTGTTTCATCAGACCAAAAGACATTTCTCCAAAAAGTACGATCTTTGTCCCCATGTGCAGTTGCAAACCGTAGTCTGAATTTTTTATATATTTTTGAGCATTGGTTTTTGTACCTCTTTCCTCCATCTTCACAAGGTCCTTTGCTGTTGTTCTGGGATTGATTTTTTTTTTTCACCAAAGTACGTTCATCTCTAGGAGACAGAACGCGTCTCCTTCCTGAGTGGTATGACGGCTGAGTGGTCCCATGGTGTTTATACTTGCGTACTATTGTTTGTAAAGATGAACGTGGTACCTTCAGGCATTTGGAAATAGCTCCCAAGGATGAAACAGACTTGTGGAGGTCTACAATTTATTTTCTCAGGTCTTGGCTGATTTCTTTTGATTTTCCCATGATGTCGAGCAAAGAGGCACTGAGTTTGAATGTAGGCCTTGAAATACATCCACAGGTACACCTCCAATTTACTCAAATTATGTCAATTAGCCTAACAGAAGCTTCTAAAACCATGACATCATTTTCTGGAATTTTCCAAGCTGTTTAAAGGCACAGTCAACTTAGTGTGTGTACATTTCTGACCCACTGGAATTGTGATATCGTGAATTATAAGTGAAATAATCTGTCTGTAAACAATTGTTGGAAGAATTGCTTGTGTCATGCACAAAGTATATGTGCTAACCGACTTGCCAAAACTATAGTTTGTTAACATGAAATCTGTGGAGTGGTTGAAAAATGAGTTTTAATGACTTCAACCTAAGTGTCTGTAAACTTCCGACTTCAACTGTATATATATATATATATTTTTATTTTTTTTCGCCAAAAGTGTGGGGCTCTGCTCCACCTGCCCTGAATGACAGGTCGCCACTGCTCCATCTTATCTTTCAGAGATCAGCATTAACCCACTGCTTCCCTCTGGCCAAGCAGTTGAGTGTGTGTCCCAGAGGACCCAGTTGAACCATGGGGCGGACCTTCTTGGACCTCATCGGGGGCACACACCTCTTCGCCTGCGCCAACTGTGACACCATCCTGACCAACCGCTCGGAAGTCATCTCCCTCCGCTTCAGCCTAACCACCGGCCAAGCCTTCCTCTTCAACATGGCACGCCGCCATGAAACTAGTCTGCTACTACTGCCAGGCTGTATCTATGAATTTGCCACAGAGGACAGCCAGCACTACAAGGTGGGCCGCGCCATCCTGGAAAGGGCACTGGTCAGGGAGAGCTTCGAAAGAGCACGTCCCCTCTGACAACTCCTGAGCTGATGCCCCTGCCCTAACCCTGTTCCCTCACACTCCACAACCTCAAACTCAGCATCCCAGACAATATCCTCTCGGTTCAACCCTCACCTTTGACCTAGCTATGACTTTTTGACCTCTCCTGATTGGTTGGATCTTTTGATGTCGTGTTGGCCTCTCCTAAACCCCTCCTCCAAAGACCCCCTGTCACCTAGAAACTTTGACAGGGGCCCGCTTTCACATAGCAATGGACTCCATGCACACTCGCACACAGGATTTTAAACTACACACACTGCAAGACACACACAAACACTCATAATTACACACAAGACGCTCACATTCATGATTAATAGCGGCAGGGCAAAAAATGAAAACAAAAAAATATATGCTTTAGATTGGGAAATAAATAAAATGCGACTTTGGATGACAACATACTGATGTTTGTTTCCAAAATTAAGGCTGTTTTTCTAAAGAAGTAACATATGCTTCGTGTTTTGTTTCCTTGCCACCATACTAACGAGTATTGCAATACTGGTATCATCCCGGCCCAAATTATTAGTAGTAGATATATTCACTCACTCTGGATATGTTGTCAACTTTATAGTTGTGCTGTGTGTACTACGTATTCTTATCCTCAATCAACCATTCTGGTAGAGATGCACCAAAGGTCCCTCGGTGTGAGTGGGGAATGTGAGCAGCCTGTTGCCTCTTTGTAAGTGTGGTGCTGAGCAGGGCAGTAACATGCCCAAAGACTGTTGGCCTGCTGGGCTGGCCTTCACATGAACTGTTGCTGTTCCTCCCAAACTATGACGATTCCAGCCAATTGGATTCAGTCACACTATATCACTGTTTCCAACCCCTGCCCAGGACAATAGATCGATTTGACACGTTATCAAATCATTATTTCATTAGTTGAGATGTTTTATTAATAGTTACGTATCACTGTATTTTTATTCTTAGTAGTTATTATTCAGATGTTTTTCTTGATATGAGGTAAAAAAAAAAAAAAAAAAAAAAAAAAAAAGATTATTTCCCATTAGTCTACTTTGTCAATTTTTCCTCTGTAGTGAGGAAATAAAGTGTGTAGTCTTGCTGAAAGTAATGTCTCCAATTGTTGTTTTGGTGCAATTCGAGCTATAGATCGCTAGATGGCAGCAGAATACAAATTACATACTGTTCTGTGATGCAATTACGGTAATCCAACGGACAGTCGGCACATTCAACATTACGGCCAAATTTAAAGGCGAGTCGAGACGGATTTATCTACAAATCTCCTTGCATCATAAATAATTACTCAATAGTATTTGTAGGTGTCACAATTTACCCATGATACATAACGGTTCTGATGCTCTCGAACACGGCCAATGTCTTATCAATAGTTCTATATAGACTAAAAATAACAGCAAAGGTGGATGTTTAATCACACTGTTAGTGCATAGCCTACACAGGAGTGACCTTTTTTTACTCATGTACAGCACACTTTAAAATACAGGGAATATGCTCTCCATTAGGGGACAGTGGGAATTAACACAGACAAAAAAATGCTCACAAGAAACTGATAGTGGAGAATGTCAAAGTGGGTACAGAGGAGTGGAAAGTGTGAGAGAATGGGGACCCCCAGTCAACCCAGATAAGGAGACAAACAGGCACAGCTGTGTGAACAGACAAAGCAACCACAAGCACTTCTGTAACTCAACAGGCCACAAAATATCCCCACTATAAAGGGTAAAATTCAAAATTATTATTAAGGCAGTGACAAAGCATTCCTAATCCACCTAGAAATATTAAGAGTTAAGCATGAGGGTTATTTTTAGTTGATCCTTTTGGAAGCCATCTTTGTCTGTGGCTATCATGGATGGTAGAATCAGCAGGGGTCTGGAATCACTCAAATAAGGAACAGAGTGCTACCCAACACTTACCAGGCAGGCTCTCAGAAATACTGATTAACTGCACAGGTTTGGCAGGATAGAATGGGTGGTCCATTTTGTTAGAACTAGGTGGGGTTGGTGTACAGTAGTGTACTTGTAAGGTACTGTATCTCAGGTGATTGAACTAAAGAGGGTGAGGATCAGGAGGTTAAAGGAGGGTGGACTAAAAGATCCACATGGTTATGTCTGGCACTCAACAACTCCAATACTCAAGGTAGACAAAACAATCAGACAGAAAGATGAACAATCTGGTCCCCAATATGCATTGTATTTGTGATCCTTTTCCCTAGCTCTGTTGTCCTTCCCATGCAGTCACACCCGCCATAGTTAGATCTCTCCGCACGTAATAGGATAGAAGTTAACACACTGGGAACTGTGTATGTTGGTAAGCACCATTCATGTATAAGTGACAGCATTATAATTATTGCATAAGCCTTCCTATGTAGTCAGTATGTTTTTATGCAATTTTTAAGAAAGCTACGCTATAAGGTGCCGCTGATTTCATGTTCCTCCAGGGATGCAAAGGAATAGGACCATGTCCACAGAATTATGGAAGCTATATGCATCATCCCACCACCCACTGTCATAGTGACTGTGGACTTCAATTTGGCCAAAGCACAGATGAGAAAGGAAATAGGTAAGGACAAGAATGACAGAATAATTCGACCCATATCCGTAATTGCCCTGTGATTAATAGTCCCTAGGGTGACTATTTTTTTTAAAGTCCTGTATCAGCCTGGTGTCTACGTGAGCATCTTTACAAGCAATTCGCTATAGCCGCAATAGCATCTGCTAAATATGTGTATGTGACCAATACAATTTGATCACTCTCTCAACCTCCATCATTAATGAGCTGGGATTTAAAATCAGAGCAGACTCATGCTTGCAAAGCTCATAGACCCAACCCGGCACGCGCAAGCATGCACACACACAGACACAAACTGGCATAATTCCATTAGCGGTAGAGAAAATAATATCGTACTTTCCATTGACATCATTCTGCATCACGTTGCTAGGGAACGGTGGAGTCAACATGAGTTGCCACAGCAACACCGCTTCACCTTCAAATCTCTTGCCCTCTGTCTGTCAGCGCCACAACAGACTTTTGTGGTGTGTGTATTTATATATAGGGTCTATGGTGTGAGCTCACTATGGCTTGGTGTTGTGTAACATGAGAGTGCAGGGTCTTGTTGATTCATTCACTGAAATGTTTAGTATGACCGCTCCAGGAGTCCACAACTACAAGATTATAATGGTGGTGCAGCTTGGAAAAATGTAAACAATTGTGTATGTACATAGTGGTGATCTGACATTGTTAGGTCAGCAGCCAGAAAGCAAATCAGTGAAGAATTAATTTTACATTATGCATTTCTTAAAGATACGCTGAGCAGGGCATCTGCATGGGTTGAAATGTTATATTTATTGAACAGTGTGATAACTGATAACAGTGGCCAGTAAAGATAGTTACCTGAGGACAGTGATTGTAAAAGAGTCCAGCATCAGCAGTTGATTCTTTTTTTGAGCAACCAAGAAAGATAGAAAAAGGAAACAAAAGACAACAGATGAGAAAGAGATTGAAAGAGACAGGAGAAATTTGGAAATTTTAGCTGGTTCAGAGATTCTAGTAATAGAGAGATGATTAGTAATTTGGTAAACCATTGACATGCTGATGAGAATTGTTAACACAGTCTAATCACAGTAACCAGCCCCTACACTTGAACAGGGCCTCGTATTTCAAAAAACAAAAACAGACAACCATCTATGACTTGGTACATAGGACACTTTTTTTTTCTTACAAAAATGATCATTTGACCTGCAGCATTGAGGTGGTCGGTAGATCAAACAGTGCACAGTGTCATTGATAAAAATGGTTCTGGATTGTGCGAGACAAACCATTCAACTCTATTTATGGCTGGAGGTGGCATTGCGAGCAGTGGCTAGGGTAGTAGTGGACAGAGCACTGCCCAATCTGATGCTCTCATTTGAATTTATTTTGTCTGGCACAACTGGTAGAGCTTTCTCAGCTGTCATTCGCTAATTGAGTTTAGCGCAACGAGAACATAGATGCCAGTTCCCCGGGGGGAGAGAGAGAGAGAGGTGGGCATGAGGCTTTTTTGGATTAGGGTGACGTCAAGGCCAGTTTTCCACTCCAAGTCTGGTCCTCTATGGACGCTGTGGCGTGGTGTTGCCATAATGACATTCTTCGACCCTCCACCCCCTTTCGTTTGGTTCCGAAAAAGTGAAGGAGAAACGAAGCTGACTTTGTAGTTGCTCAGTCTCAGATCTCGAATCCTGAACCATCACCCATTCCATCAAGAGTGCATGATAGTCTTGCTGCAGTCCACAGCAGCTTTGTCAGCAACACGTGATGAAACTGCCCTCCCCAGTTTTGGCAGATAACTACATTCCTTTTGGTTCCTTTGAATATCACATGGCCAATTCTTGCCTTTGGATTTCCTCCTGCAAAATCTATTTCTTCCAGTGTGCATACAAAAATCATCAGGTTTATCAAGTTAAACAATGAAAACAGCTTAACTTAAAGGCTTAAAGCTGCAATATTCAACTTTTTGGGGAACCCGACCAAATTCCCATAGAAATGTTATAGACCTGTATGTCTCATTGATAGAAAGTCTAAGAAGTGGTAGATCTGTTCTATGTGCAGTATTTCTATGCTTGCCGTTCTTAAGTTTTGTTTTTTCATCTTTTACTTTCGGCTTCGTTCACCAGCTTCAAACAGCTGAAAATACAATCTTTTTGGTTATTGAAAATATATTTCATTGCGGTTGAGATGGTACAATGATTCGCTACACTATACAATGTTTTTTTTGTCACAAACTGAAATTAGGCAAACTATTCTAATTTTAGCAACCAGGAACTGGCAAAGCGACTTTTGCATATTGCACCTTTAATGTAAATGGCATGACACTGGCCTTAATGTCTTAGATAGTGTTTAGATTCGACACCAGTAAACAATTCTACACTAAGTGTATAACTGACTCATCACTTGGACAGAAAGCATTAATTTCTACCGGTAATCACTTTGTTTGCTAATGATTGCTTGCGGAAAACAGTGATTCATTTGGCTAAACTAATGGATAATCTACATTGGCTAAACACAGAACAATAATGGTTAAAATATTGGCTAAAATGATGACAGTATACACACATCTAATGAATGAGTGCTGTGTAGTATGGCTCTGTTCCATCACTTAAAATAAATAAATATAACCAAGGGAAACACACAAAACAATAATAAAATCAATTTAAAACTTATGGCTATAACTGAACTAAGACATAATATTTTGTCTATTATCATGACACTCACACACATGTATGGACACTGGTTCTAGAACGATATGAAATAAACATTTGAACAAAAAAGGATGAACGACGATAGTCCTTAATTGTAGACAGCAAAGGTGCTAGACAGAGTCAAACACATGAAGGCCTTACAGCGTAATGGCTGTGATGAGCCACAATGACCCAGCAAGCCAGCAAGAAGAACAACATTCATTCTTTCCTGTGTTTTTTTTTTTTAGCTCACCCTAGAAGCCATGCACACAGCCTGTCGGTTCACTCATTACTCCCTGTGAAGCGAGGGAGATTGCCCATGTGGGGACCCTCCAGCATATGCACCAAGCCCAACTGTGGACATCCCCACTGAACACTGCAGAAACGTTAGCCTCCTGTCGTCCCTTCCTCCTCACTCCTTCTTCCTGTTCCCGTCCACCACCTTTTTCTTCTCGTCCCCAGTCACAGACTTCCAGTAGCGATGACAGGCCAGCTCCAGTAATTCCAGCCCTCCTATCAGCTTCTGCTGGCCAAAGTAGACGCCCATCATCACCAAGAAGTACAGACGGAGCGGGGCCCAGAGCCAGAGGCCTGCGAAGGACAAGGCTATGAAGAAGCTCCAGTAGAACAGAGAGGCTGCCTTGATCAGAGCCACGCGGAGCTCCGTCTTACATGGGGGCACGCGGCACACGCCCTCCCTGTCAAAGCCCCGGGGCTCAGCAGCGTAGAAGTCCCTCAGGCGGACCTCCTTCTCTGCCCAGCGCTCCTGGGTCCAGGCCTGCAGGGCGGAAGAAGATGTGGGCAGGGCGGAGGCCTCGTAGCGCCGCACATGGAAGTGGATCTCCCGGGGGAACTGCCCCAAGATCAGGTGGCGCTCCGTCTGAGGGATGTTCTTGGGATAGGCCACGGTGATGTCATGGACTGCATCCAGGTTGTCTCCTGTAAAGGAGGGGAGGTATGTATGACCAACGTGCATCTTTATTTTAAACGTGGGGTTTGTGCGGATGCTGATGCGGAAGATCCATACCATTCAGTCAGATGTAACAAAGTATATTGCATACATTCTTAGCTCCCACACCGGGCCTGTCTCTTACACAAGCCTGCAGCCCCACTCTCTACCATACCACACAATAATCCGGGGCCTGAGTGAAATATCAGCCTGGGAGGATGACACGACACCTGCCAGCCCTGAGCTCCCACCCACTCCCTACTGTACTGTATGAGAGAGTCAGTGGGTATAAATAGGCCAGGGGCACAGCGCACTCAGACAAAGATCACCTAGATAACATGTCAATCACCAGAGGTGATGGAACAGGGCTAAGTCCGGTGACATCACTGCGGTTCAGAACACCTGCTTGGTGAGTTAGTGCCCAGCTAAGCGCCGCAGGCTGCGGTATTTAAGACTGATGGACTGTTGCCCGGATTAGCTCACAGGGCAATAGGAGATGCCTGGGGGTGCTGTAATGTGTCACAGTGTTAATAAAGTACTAGTCAGATTTCTAAAGAAAAACAAGTAACACTGATGTGGCTTGTTATAATTCCTTCATGCTTGAGTCATTTGACATAGGCTAACTGTTGTCATAACAAGGGATGACAGATGATGACTACAATACAAACAGCCATTTGTTTTCACTTTACTGCATGTTAGGGCAACATGGGCCAAAACTGACAGTGAATATACAAAAAGTTAACCCCTGACCTTTGCGGAGAGTGTCCACGATGAAGGTGAATCCGGTGGTGCGGGGGTGCAGCACATACTCAAACTTAGGCAGGCCGTTCTTTTCCGCAAAGTCATCACTTCTTGCTCTAGTGTAGTCTGCAGGAGAGAGAAAAAAAAAGTATGGCGCTGGCCTAGGGGGAGCGCTACACCTATAGATCCTTAGATATCCTCTCAGGGACAAAGCTAAGACATCTTTGATCCTGAAGGGGTCAAATAAAAGCACACTCTGATCCAAATCCTACAACCAGACTTCCAGGAGAGTAGGGGGAGTGTAGGAACCATTACTAAAACTGTTAGTAAAATGTAATATCTGGCCCTGGGTCTGTAAGTCAAATTGATTTTAAGAGGATTATATACACATACACAGACCACACATACATCCTCAGGGAGTTAGAAAACCGTTGTTAAGAGGCTTGGGGATGCGAGATGGAAGAGGTTGATGCAGGGTGCTAGTGTTCATGTCCTAGCCAACACATCATTGCCTTGGTTGGCTGTGACTGTCACTGAAAGCTGTTACCGGTGAGGTCAGTGCCCTCAGGGAAGAGGAGGAGCTGCAGGGGCTCTCTGATGTCACAGAAGTACTCCAGCATGTTCTCCATGTGGCTGCGGTCCTCCTCCCACCGACGCTTGATGAAGATGAAGCAGGCTACCTGCATGGCCCAGCCTGACAAATTAATCAGATTAATGCCATTTCACACGCTTTTATCCAAAGCAACTTAGTTATGTGTATACATTTTTTTCACTGAGTAACCCATACGGAGTTGTGCACGCACACATGTATGTGTGTGTGTGTGTGTTGCCTTCACCCACCGAAGCCTGGCACAACTTTGAGGGCGGCCTTGAGGCAGATTTTCTCCAGGCGCAGGTAGCTGTACCTCAGCAGGCAGCACCACAGGAACATCCAGTCCAGACGCGTCCGGTGGTTCATGATGATTACACTACGCTCCCCTGGGATGAAGCCATCACCCGTGATCACCACCTTTACCCCAAACACCAGCTCTAGCAGGGCCTGCACAGGGGTAGGGAGGGGAGGGAAACAAGGGAGGGAGGGAGCAGGAGGTACGTAGTAACAGGAAGACTCATTTAATTTGGTTCCAAAACACAGACACCAAGAAAAGTAAAAAACAAAGTCAGTGAGGTCAAAGAACATCAGGGCAAGAGATCAAAGAATGTTAGGTCAAAACCAAAAAGGCGAAACAGATAAAAAACAAACGTGATAAAAGAAGACGGACATAAGTGGATGCAGGCATAAGGAACAGAGACAGATAAGGGGTAAGATGACTTACCACAGGCAGGGTGAGCCAGGTGGCCACGATACGGTCAGTGATCCAGCGGTACCAGGAGGGTGACAGCAGCATTAGGGGTAGCACAGGGCCCAGCATGAAGATGCTGCCAAAGAAACTGCCCAGAAACAGGGTCACCACAAAGAACAGCCCCCGCACAGACACCGCCATACCTGGGAGAGAGAGAGCGATGACTTCACATTTATATTTGGACTCTCCTTATGCATCATTTACTACAGTATTAACATGATCACGAAGGAGATAAAAGTAGGATAAACACTTCTAGATTAGTCTAGTCAATTCTCTAGAATTCTCTGTTGATATGGAACTGCAAATTTAAGAGTAACGAGGAAGGATTGGATGAATCATGAACCAGCCTGACGTAAGACAAATGGAGTTCTATGTCCTCATCAATAGAAAACCCTCCTGTTCTGTGGATCTTTCTACATTTCCACACAAACAGTGGAAAAACCAAGGCAGACATTCCTATTGTGGAATGTAAATAGGGGTCAGGAGTTCCTTACTGCTAAAATGCTGTGAGCAGGGAGACTGGATGTTATGCAGTATGGGGGCCTCAACAGCTCAGTAGTCAAGCATAAACAAATTTAACATAACCTAACAAAAAGGTGTAAAACATAGAGAATGATAAAGACATTATCTTTACACATGTCCCATTATGGCGTTGGAGTGCACGGGCAGCGCCATTGAGGCAATCTCCATTTTGAAGTAGTCCCATTTCGTCTTCTACTACTTCTATGAGTTGGCAAACAAACTGAAAGGGTGCATACTGCCACCTAGAGTGTGCTGTTTGAACAGGTATATAGCCAAGGTTGGCAATTTACTGCTACCTACAGTTCTGGAATGTTTTCTCACAAGTATTATTCATTGGCTGATCTCTCCAGATGACCCAGATGGAATAATTTGTTTCTTCCTTAACCCAGTTGACCATGGCAATGCCCATGCCAAAACGGGTTTAATCCATCTAGAGTCCTCTATTGAACTCTATGGTGAGTTTCAAGTTCTTTGGTCTCCACATCACCAACAAACTATCATGGTCCAAACACACCAAGAAAGTCGTGAAGTGGGCACGACAACGCCTTTCCCCCTCAGGACCGGTTGCATCACCGCCTGGTATGGCATCCGACCATAAGGCGCTACAGAGGGTAGTGCGTACAACCCAGTAAATCACTGGGGTCAAGCTTCCTGCCATTCAGGACCTATATACTAGGCGGTGTCAGAGGAAGCACCAAAAAAAAATTCAAAGACTCCCGGCCCGGTATGGCAAGCGGTACCGGAGCACCAAGTCTAAGTCCAGAAGGCTCCTTAACAGTCTACCCCAAGCCATAAGACTGCTAAACAATTAATCAAAATGCACCCAGACCAATTGAATTGACCCCCCCTCCACCCTTTTGTTTTTACAATAATGCTACTCGCTGTTTATTATCTACAGTTGAAGTCGGAGGTTTACATACACCTTAGCCAAATACATTTAAACTCAGTATTTCACAATTCCTGACAGTTAATCCCGTCTTCGGTCAGTTAGGATCACCAGTTTATTTTAAGAACTCTTTAACAGTTTTAAAACTGTCTTTCCTGCAATTATTATTATATAAATGTTGCTATGTTTACTCAGTATGCAAAAGGGGGGAGCGGGAGTGAGAGACTGAAGCGAAACAGGGACAGAGCATTCATTGCAGGGAACAGGTTAATGCACATTACATAGACCAAATAATGGTTTTAGAACCCCAAATTCAGAAGGAACGTTGTGTAGCCGGCACAAAGTATGGCGCCGACGGAGATGATGTCTTCACGACTAGCTCTTAGGAAACTTTGTGGTATTTTGTTTTTTTATGTATTACATTTTTAGCTCAGAAATTGTTTTGTGTCATTACATACAGCTGGGAAGAACTATTGGATATCAGAACTGCGGTAACTCACCAGAACTACCAGCATTACGACCAGGAATACAACTCTCCCGAAGCAGATCCTTTGTTCGCTCTCTCTAGGGCAATTGAACTGATTCCAGAGGCCGACCCAAAATATCACCGGCGGAGGAGAGGCCAGCTGGTTCGACTTAGGAGGCGTGCATACCACCCACCGCCTCAGAGTACATTACTCGCTAATGTTCAGTTTTTAGATAACAAAATTAATGAGCTCAGGGCAAGGGTTTCTTTCCAGAGAGACATCAGGGCCTGTAACATACTTTGTTTCATGGAAACATGGCTCTCAGAATATTCTGTCGAAATCGGTCCAACCAGCTGGGTTCTCAGTTCATCGCGCAGATAAATATCTCTATGGGAAGTAGAAGGGCGGAGGCGTGCGTTTCATGATTAAATGACTCATGGTGTAATTGTAGTAACATATAGGAACTCAAGTCCTTTTGTTCACCCAACCTAGAATAACGCACAATCAAATGCCGACCATATGATCTCCCAAGAGTTTTCCTCGGTTATAGCCACGGCCGTTTATATCCCCCTCAAGCCGATACCATGACAGCCTGCAAAGAACTTCACTGGACTTTATGCAAACTGGAAACCACATATCCTGAGGCTGCATTTATTGTAGCTGGGGATTTTAACAAAGCAAATTTGAGGACTAGGCTGCCGAAGTTATATCAACATTTCGACTGTTGTACTCACGCGGCTAGAACACCGCTTTTGCAACTTCCGGGATGCTTACAAGGCCCTGCCCCGTCCTCCTTTCGGGAAATCTGACCTCTACTCCATTTTGCTCTTCCCTTCCTATAGGCAGAAACTCAAACGGGAAGTAAACTTGCTAAGGACTATTCAACGCTGGTCTGACCAATCGGAATTCAACGGAATTGATCATGCGGACTGGGATATGTTCCAGGTATCTTGCGAGAATAATTTAAAATAATATACTGAAACGGTGACTGAGTTTATCAGGAAGTGTATAGGAGATGTTGTGCCCATTGTGACTCTTAAAACCTTCGCTAACCAGAAAGTGCACACCTCCACAAGGCAATCAAACAGGCAAAACGTCAGTATATAGACAAAGTGGAGTCGCAATTCAACGGCTCAGACATGAGACATATGCGCCAGGGTCTACAGACAATCACGGAACCCAAAAGGAAAACCAGCCACATCGTCGACACCGACGTCTTGCTTCCGGACAAGCTAAAACACCTTCTTTGACCGCTTTGAGGATAACACAGTGCCACCGACGCAGCCAGCTGCCAAGGACTGTGGGCTCTCCTTCTTCGTGGCCGACGTGAGTAAGACGTTTAAGCGTGTTAACCCTCGCAAGGCTGCCGGCCCAGACAGCATCCCTAGCTGCGTCCTCAGAGTATGTGCAGACTAGTTGGCTGGTGTGTTTACGGACATATTCAATCTCTCCCTATACCAGTCTGCTGTCCCCACATGCTTCAAGATGCCCACTATTGTTCCTGTACGCAAGAAAGCAAAGGTAACTGAACTAAATCGCCCCATAGCACTCACTTCTGTCATCATGAAGTGCTTTGAGAGACAAGGATCATATCACCTCTACCTTACCGGTCACCCTAGATCCACTTTAATTTGCTTACCGCCACAATAAGTCTAGACGATGCAATCGCCATCACACTGCCCTATCCCATCCCGACAAGAGGAGTACCTATGTAAGAATGCTGTTCATTGACTATAGCTCAGCATTCAACACCAAAGAAACCCTCCAAGCTCATCATTAAGCTTGAGTCCCTGGGTCTGAACACCAACCTGTGCAACTGGGTACTGGACTTCCTGCAGGTCGCCCCCAGGTGGTGAAGGTAGGAAACACCACTTCACTGATCCTAAACACTGGGGCCCCACAAGGTAGAGTGCTCAGCCCACTCCTGTACTCCCTGTTCACCTATGACTTTGTGGCCACGCATGCCTCCAACTCAATCATCAAGTTTGCAGACGACAACAGTAGTAGGCTTTATTACTAACTATGACGAGACAGCCTACAGGGAGGAGGTGAGGGCTCTGGGAGTGTGGTGCCAGGAAATAACTCAATGTCAACAAAACAAAGGAGATGATCGGGAAACAGCAGAGGGTAGACCCCCCTATCCACATGGACAGTGGAGAAGGTGGAAAGCTTCAAGTTCCTTCGTGCGCACATCACTGTCAAACTGAAATGGTCCACCCACACAGACAGTGTGGTGAAGAAGGCACAACAGGAGCCTCAGGAGGCTGAAGAAATGTGTCTTGGCACCTAAAACTTTTACAGATGCACAATTGAGAGCATCCTGTAGGGCTGTATCACCGCCTGGTATAGCAACTGCACTACCCGCAGGGCTCTCCAGAGGGTGGTGCGGTCTGCCCAACGCATTACCGGGTGCAAACTACCCACCTTCCAGGACACCTACAGCACCGGATGTCACAGGACATCATCAAGGACATCAACCACCCGAGCCCCTGCCTGTTCACCCCGCTATCATCCAGAAGGCAAGGTCAGTACAGCTGCATCAAAGCTGGGACCGAGAGACTGAAAAACAGCTTCTATCTCAAGCTCATCAGACTTAAATAGCCATCAATAGCACAGAAGCTGCTGCCTAAAGGCACAGACAAGAAATCACTGGACACTTTAAGAAATGGAACACTAGTCACTTTAATAATGTTTACATAACTTGCATTACTCATCTCATATGTATATACTGTATTCTATACTATTCTACTGTATCTTAGTCCATGCCACTCACCCATATATGTATATAGTCCTAATTCATGTTTGGTTTATTGTCCCAGCTCTAGTTCAGTGTTTTCCCTATAATTATTTTCAGCAGCTGTTGCAAACTTATCGTGGTGTACGGTTTTAGAGGTTGCAGAGAGAAAATGTTGCCGTTTTGAATTTAATTTCCTGCAATTCTACATGTTTTGCCATGGGGTGAAGAGAACATTTCACAGTTACGCCCCCATCCACATTGACACGGCTGCAGTGGAAAATGTGAAAAGCTTCAAGTTCATCAGCGTACACTTCACTGACAATTGGAACTGGTCCATCCACACAGACCACAGTGAAGGAAAAGCAGTCAAAAAGAGCTCAGCGTATGTGGGAACTTCTTCAAAAGCATTCCAGGTGAAGCTGGTTGAGAGAATGCCAAAAGTGTGCAAAGCTGTCATCAAAGCAGAGGTGGCTATTTATAGAATCTCAGATATATTTAGATTTGTTTAACACTTTTTTGGTTACTACATGATTCCATATGTGTTATGTCATAGTTTTGATGTCTTCACTTTTATTCTACAATGTAAAAAATAGTGCAAATAAAGAAAAAACATTGAATGAGTAATATTCCAAAACCTTTTAGTGGAGGTGTATATAATTATAATACATATAGAGGAAACACTGTAGTTAGTATTGTCTATCAAATTGTATAGGCTACCAACCCTGCTTTTAAGGCCTTTAAAAATCTGATAAGAGGTCAGTCAAATTAATTTAATGACCCGCAGACAACCTGTAATAAAATCAGAGAAATTAATTACTGTAATTCCATAAGATGAGGGTTGATTAAACATTTATTCAAATCACCATAGCAATGTCCACAGAGCATTGCCTAAAATAAGATCTAGCCTAACTGCAATGCAGAATATCTGCTGTTAGTCTGACCCTGCATACTCTGGCAATCGTATTGCATTCCAGTCTGAGTCTAGACCAGATATCACCATAGAGCAAATGGAAAAGAGAGCTCAACCATGTCTAAACAGCAAGCCGATTCGTGCCCCTTCTTGGTTCTCTGCTCTCTAAACCATTAGCCTAAGTACAGCAAACCAGTAATTAATGATGTTGCTGAAGCACTTGATGAAAAAGCATATTGTGTGGCTCTGTTTATTGACCCGTCAAAGGCTTTTGATACGGTTGATCATTCCATTGTTGAGGAAACTGACCTCCCTGGCTCTGGCTAGGGACACTTACTTGTGGTTTAAGAATTATCTGAGTGATAGAACCCAGACCATTGTAACGGATGGTGTACAGTCTAGTTTCCTAACTGTACAAAAAGGAGTTCCTCAAGGCTCAATTCTGGGTCCTTTGTTGTTCACTCTTTACATAAATGACATTTGTAATACAGTGAGGAACTGCAATAATAATTTTTATACTTATGACAATACTGTATGCTGTTGCTCCAACGCTTGCTCAAACATTTGATCATCTCCAGTCAGATTCCTTAATTCTACAAAAATCCCTTACAGATCTTAAACTGGTGCTAAATGCAAGTAAAAGTAAATATATACTTTTCTCTCCTAAGCGAAGAAATCAACATGTAATTGACCTTAAGATTAATACCGTGGATGGTTCAATTATAGAATGTGTTCAGGCTTACAAATATTTAGGAATTTGGTTAGATGAATGTCTTTCATAAAAAATACGTTACTGAATTGAAGAAGTTCAGGATTAAAATGTTTTTCTTTTAAAGAAATAAAGCGTGCCAGTTTTACCAGCATAAAACTGATATTGTTGAAGCTACCTTTATGGCAGTGCTGGATTATGGTGATCTGCTTTACATGCATGCATCAGCTTCGGTTTTAAAACCTTTAGATGCAGTCCATCATTCAGCTTTGCGTTTTGTTACTGGTGCCGATTTTCGCACACATCATTGTAATTGATATTGACTTATTTTTTTTACTTTGATGTGCACAGGGCTCAGCTGTAAAAGAGACCTTTGTCTCAAGACTGACTGTATAAATAAAAGGACAAATAAAAACATAACATTTTCAATTTTAGTCATTTAGCATACACTTTTATTTCAGAGTGACTTACAGTAGTGAGTGCATACACTTTTCGTACTGCTCCCGTGGGAATCGAACCCTGGCATTGCAAGTGCCATGCTCTGCCAACTGAGCCACACGGGCCCCTAATTGAACTAGTGAGTTAGGCTAGCTGAATAGTCCTCTCTGTTGCAGTGGAAAAACAGAGAGGACCAACCCCTGGGTTCCATAAGCACTATGCTCACAGCTAATTCCTGCCGTCTGATGAGCTGTGCAGTTTGCAGAGAGTGGAGGGTTAGTCAGTCGGGGAAAAAAACAACGCTTTAATGACTTCTTTCCATTGGATCTCCGATAAAGGTCTGGGAGAGTGAAAGGCTTAGTTGTGCTAATGATCAATACACAGCAGGACTCGACCCTGCCCTGGGGAGGTTCTGGAAACCATATCCAGACAGAAATTGAATTTAGGCGTACGTGTGTTTTAACGATGAATCTTTCCTTCAACAGTCGAAGATGTAACATTTGTTTCCCAAAACACCACCTAGAGAGAACGTACTCTCAGTGCGCCATTGAGGCATGTATCGATACTGATAGAATCGAAAGGCAAGCAGCGCTGCTCTTGGGTCAGCTTTCCCCATTCAAAATCTGACAACATATTAGCTTCTAGAGATATTATCAACTATGGTTGCAAGTACAGAGGTGGCTTATTCTAATGCTTACCCTATAATAACGCACTAAATCAAGATTTGGCACATCATTGCACACATGATAGGCTACACAGTACCCAAGTAGCTAAACAAAACTCAAATTGATTTCTATATAATTGAAATACAGTGCATTCGGAAAGTATTCAGACCCATTCACTTTCTCCACTTTGTTACATTACAATAAACACACAATACCCCATTATGACAAAGCAGAAAGTTTTGACATTTTTGCAAATTTATTACAAATAAAATAAACAAAATATAAGTATTCAGACGCTTTACTTTGTTGAAGAACCTTTGGAAGCGATTGCAGCCTTGAGTCTTCCGGGGTATAACTCTACAAGCTTGTCACACCTATATATTTGGGGAGTTTCAGATCCTTTCAAACTCTGTCAGGATGGATGGGGAGCGTTGCCGCACATTCAGAGACTTGTCCCGAAGCCATTCATGCATCGTCTGTGTGCTTAGGGTCGTTGTCCTGTTGGAAGGTGAACCTTCGCTCCAGTCTGAGGTCCTGAGTGCTCTAGAGCAGGTTTTCATCAAGGATCTCGCTGTACTTTGCTCTGTCCATCTGCTCTGACTAGTCTTCCAGTCCCTGTCGCTGAAATACATCCACACAGCATGATGCTGCCACCACCATGCTTCACCGTAGGGACGTGACGCTTGGCATTCAGGCCAAAGGGTTCAATCTCAGTTTCACCAGACCAGAGAAACTTGTTTCTCATGGTCTGACAGATTATTATTATTTTAAAACGGACCTAATATCTTTATTTCTTTACTTTTTCGTAATTTAACTGAATCGCCGTCAGAAGCTAGCCTGCTAACTAGCTACTAGCCTTTGCTAACCACTGCTAGTGGTCCTCACCACTGCTCTGCCTGCATCAGCCAGCTTTTAGTTCGGACAATATCGGCCAGTCTGCACAGCACGCTACCAACCCAGCGCATATTGGATTGTGTTCCCTTCCACTTTACCGGATTTCTAGATAGCTGCAATCAAGTGGCTGCTGCTTTGGCTAACACCATTGTCCATATGCTACCTTGAGCTAGCCTCGAGCTAGGCCCATTTCCTGGCCAGCCGACGTGTACTAGCTAATCTCCCGGGCTACAGTACCTTTGTCAACCTGCCTGGACCTTCTACTGTCGACACGGAGCCCCGCCGTGCCACCACGACTGGTCTGCCGACGTAATTGTCCGACGTGGTCTCAACAGGCTTTTCCTCTGCGACGTCGCCGAAGATCCATCTGCTAGCCCCGGCCTGCTAGCACTCTGAACGCTGTGCCTCCCGCTCGCCTAGTGTAGCGCCCACTGAACTGCTCCATGGCTCACCTCTTTGCTGCTTATCGGATCTTATGATTACTCGGCTACACAGCTGATGCCTGTTGGACTGTTCCGTTACATGGTACTTCATTCTGTTTATCTGCTAGGCCTCAGGTCCTGTGTGTAGCACAACACTTTCTCTATCTGACCCTTTTTGTCCATTCATCGCCATTGCCCGTCGTTGTCTTTAGCTCTCTTAGTTAACTGTTTGTTTTATGCCTCTTTCTTATTTCAATATGCCTTGCCTGCTGCCGTTTAGGTTAGCTATTATTATTATTTTATTTCACTGTAGAGCCCCAAGTCCCGCTCAACATGCCTCAGATAGCTCCTTTGTCTCACCCCCCACACATGCAGAGACCTCACCTGGCTTAACTGGTGTCTCCAGAGATGCAACCTCTCTCTTCATTACCCAAAACCTCCACTGAACCCACATCCTACCATACTCTTGTCGGTACATTATGCCCTTAATCTATTCCACCACTCCCAGAAATCTGCTCCTTTTATTCTCTGTACCCAACGCACTAGACGACCAGTTCTTAATGCCTTTAGCCGTACCCTTATCCTACTCCTCCTCTGTTCCTCTGGTGATGTAGAGGTAAACCCAGGTCCTGTAGCCCCCAGTACTACACCTATTCCCCAGGCGCTCTCATTTGTTGACTTCTGTAACCGTAAATGCCTTGGTTTCTTGCATGTTAACATCAGAAGCCTCCTCAGAAGTTTGATTTATTCACTGCTTTAGCACACTGCGCCAACACGGATGTCCTAGCTGTGTCTGAATCCTGGCTCAGGAAGGCCACCAAAAATTCTGAAATTTCCATTCCCAACTACAATATTTCCCGTCAAGATAGAACTGCCAAAGGAGGCGGAGTTGCAATGTACTGCAGAGATAACCTGCAGAGTTCTGTCATACTGTCCAGGTCTGTGCCCAAACAGTTTGAGCTCCTACCTTTCCAGAAATAAGTCTCTCATTGTTGCCGCCTGTTACAGACCCCCCTAAGCCCCCAGCTGTTCCCTGGACTCCATATGTGAATTGATTGCCCCCCATCTATCTTCAGAGTTTGTACTGTTATGTGACTTAAACTGGGATATGCTTAACACCCCGGCTGTCCTTCAATCTAAGATAGATGCCCTCAATCTCACACAAATGATCAAGGAACCTACCAGGTACAACCCTAAATCCATAAACATGGGTACCATCATAGATATCATCCTGACTAACTTGCCCTCCAAATACACCTCCTCTGTTTTCAACCAGAATCTCAGCGATCACTGCCTCATTGCCTGCGTTCGTAATGGGTCCGCGGTCAAACGACCACCCCTTATCACTGTCAAACGCTCCCTAAAACACTTTTGCGAGCAGGCCTTTCTATTCGATCTGGCCCAGGAATCCTGGAAGGATATCGACCTCATCCAGTCAATAGAGGATGCCTGGTTGTTCTTTAAAAGTGCTTTCCTCACCATCCTAAATAAGCATTCCCCTTTTAAAAAACTTAGAACTAAGAAAAGATATAGCCCTTGGTTCACCCCAGACTTGACCAACACAAAAACATCCTGTGGCGCACTGCATTAGCATCGAATAGCCCCCGCGATATGCAACTTTTCAGGGAAGTCAGGAACAAATACACACAGTCAGTTAGAAAAGCTTCTCCTTCACCCAAATCCAGACAGCTGATGATCTGAAAGAGCTGCTAAATCTGGACAACTACAAATCTGCTGGGCTAGACAATCGGGACCCTTTCTTTCTAAAATTATCTGCCAAAATTGTTGCAATCCCTATTACTAGCCTGTTCAACCACTCTTTCGTATCGTCTGAGATCCCTAGAGATTGGAAAGCTGCCACGGTCATCGATTTTCAATCGAATGCTGCCTGCACCCGCCCACCGGACTATCATCACTACTCTCGACGGGTCTGACTTAGAATACGTGGACACCTATAAATACCTAGGCGTCTGGTTAGACTGTAAACTCAACTTCCAGACTCTCCAATCCAAAATTAAATCTAGAATCGGCATCCTATTTCGCAACAAAGCCTCCTTCACTCATGCTGCCAAACATGCTCTTGTAAAACTGACTATCCTACCGATCCTTGACTTGTCATTTACACAAAATAGCCTCCAACACTCTACTCAGCAAATTGGATGTAATCTATCAAAGTGCCATCCGTTTTGTTACCAAAGCCCCATATACTACTCATCACTGCGACCTGTATGCTATCGTTGGCTGGCCCTCATTACATATTCGTCACCAAACCCACTGGCTCTAGGTCATCCAGTCTTTACTAGGTAAATCCCCGCCTTATCTCAACTCGCTGGTCACCAAAGCAACACCCACCCGTATCATGCGCTCCAGCAGGTATATTTCACTGGTCACCCCCAAAGCCAACACCTCCTTTGGCCGCCATTCCTTCCAGTTCTCTGCTGCCAATGACTGGAACGAATTGCAAAAATTCGAAGCTAGAGGTTCCTATCTCCCTCATTAACTTTAAGCATCAGCTGTCCGAGCTGCTTATCGATCACTGCACCTGTATATAGCCCATCTGTAAATAGCCCACTCTACTACCTCATCCCAATATTTATTATTTTTGCTCATTTTGCACTCCAGTAGCTCTATTTGCACATCTATCACTCCAGTGTCAATTCTAATTTGTAACTTATTTCGTCACTATGGCCTATTTATTGTCCTACCTTCCTAACCTTTACTGCATTTTGCACTTCATTTTCACACTCTGTATATAGATTTCTCTATTGTGCTATTGACTGTATGATTTGTTTATTCTCATGTGTAACTGTTGTTTTTTGTCGCACTGCTTTGCTTTGTCTTGGCCTGGTCGCAGTTGTAAATGAGAACTTGTTCTCAACTGGCCTACCTGGTTAAATAAAGGTGAAATAAAATAAAATTAAAATTAGGTGCCTTTTGGCAAACTCCAAGCGGGCTGTCATGTGCTTTTTACTGAAGAGTGTCTTCCGTCTGCCCACTCTACCATAAAGGCCTGATTGGTTAAGTGCTGAAGAGATGGTTGTCCTTCTGGAAGGTTCTCCCATTTACACAGAGGAACTCTGGAGCTCTGTCAGAGTGACCATCGGGTTCTTGGTCACCTCCCTGACCAAAGCCCTTCTCCCCCGATTGCTGGAAGAGTATTGGTGGTTCCAAACTTATTCCATTTAAAAACGGAGACCACTGTGTTCTTGGGGAACTTCAATGCTGCAGAATTGTTTCAGTAAACTTCCCCAGTTCTCTGCCTCGACACAATCCTGTTTCGGAGCTCTACGGACAATTCCTTCGACCTCATGGCTTGGTTTTTGCTCTGACATGCACTGTCAATTTTGTGTCTCATAGCAAAGGGTCTGAATACTTACTGAAAACTTGTTTTAATAAATTTTAGAATAAGGCTGTAACGTAACAAAATGTGGAAAAGGGGTCTGAATACTTTCCGAATGCACTGTATATAGGCCTATAACCTATACTGTAGGTAGTAATGTCCGTTTTCAATTGAAGCATCTTTTTATCCTTCGCTTGTTTGTAAAAAATGCAAAGACATTGGAAACGTATTTGTAGTCAACTTTGTATTTGTAGGTCACAGAGAGATGGATAAACACCGTGATTCTATGTTTAGCGGAGATCTTCTGTGTATAAAGTGGTGTGGGAGGGCAAAAAAGCATTAGACACACTTAGTGGTTCAACGAGTGGTCTGGGACAGGCATTAGATTACAAGCAACTGCCTGCAGTACAAAAACACTGTTAGCCAAACACAATGGTCTCTAGCTTAATCACTAATAATAACATCCTTTCTGAGATTGTGCAAAGGTTTTATTTTTCCCCTCCAAACAATCAATGTAAATATGACACATTGTTTTGGCCCAGTATATGTTTTTTTATTTTATTCCGGCCAGTAGCTTTCAGTTGGCACTGGCCCGGTGAGTCACTGAGAAATGTACACGAATTTCAAACCATGTACAGCCTGTAAATCTAGTCATTCCATATAGTAGACTAAGGTTAGCCTACTTTCAAAATTAACTGAGAAGATATCAAAAACAACATGTCAACTAGGCCTAACTGTGGCCCAATTATTAACCGGTAGTTAAGGTGTGGCATTATCCATTTCTCACAGTACAATGTCCATTGCACTTGAAATGGATGACGTGGGCTATTCCACTTCAGTAGATCATCGAAGCCAGGGCAATAGACAGGGCACACTGATTGGACTTGAATAGCACAATGGTGCCAGTGTAGTGATGATTTCATATCTGAAAGGCTAACCATTCAGCTAGGGCTCTCATCAGGGTCAGGGCAGTTGGCCAGGATACTGTGCCCACAGATGCCCACATAAAGCACTGTCTTCCCTCCTCCTGAAAGAAACACCATGTGCAGAATGTGTGTGTACTGTGAATGTGTGTGGATTACCTGAAACCTTTCCAAAAATCCCATCAAGAATGAATAGCCCTAGAAGTGTTTGAAATATGATCATTAGATAGCCTGCTCATTTCGCTAATGGACATCACCACTGAGGATTTGTGTTGGTGACAGAGGGCATTTGGGTTTACCAATGGGGTCTGCTTAATCCCTGTGAAAAACTGACTGCGATAAAGCAGTTTAATTAGGTTGATGATTTAGTTTAAACTGAAGAAAAAGCATAGTTAGTAGACTTAATTTGATCATAATGAGCAGAGCCATTTTCACGATCTAATTGTAACCCTTTACTTCAACTCAAAGACAGGGGTTATTGGGTACAATACTGGATAAATCCTTTCTACCTACTGGTTGCAATGAAGCCTATTTCTCCACCTTCACATGCAATTAAAATGTGTGTTCCTGTGAAATAGTGTCAGTTGTAAACATAGCTAATTGTTAGCTAGTTTTTTTTTTTTTTTTTTTTTTTTTACAAACAGAGTTATGCTTTACCTGCAATGTAATCTAATCTGTATTAAGTAACGTATAGGTTTTTCTTTTAACTGCTTAGCTAGCACGCTAAATTAGCTAGGTAATTCAGTTTTGCCAGTCCATTACATTGCAGCTAGCCTGTTAGCTAGGTAGCCTAACTAACAGTTGCTGGCAAGAGTTGGCTTGACAACACAGACTTGCAAACAGTTTCGTATAAGAAAGTTTCACTCAATATCAGAGTATCGTGAGAAATGTAAATATAAAACACAAAAATTGCCACCCACCTGAATGTTCTTTGCACCAAATTCCCTACAAATGAGCACCAGTCGGGTGCGGCCAGACTAAATGTCAACAACTTGGTTGCGACATACTATCCAGCTAGCTAGCGTTAGCAAGCTAGTATAAAACCAGTTGCTGAAGCGAAACCTATTTTTCAGACGCCTGGTTGTAATAAACGCATGCTATGTAGAAGCAAAATTATTATTACCGGTTATAAAAATTAAATTCATGAAAGTTAACAGAGCGAGATGGATGTAAACTTTGCAGCCGTCGCAGCACCAGCAAGCTACCGTTTTACCTCATACTATGACCTCTCAACTTCCAACTCTCACCCGTCACTGCACGCACGCGCCAATAGGGGACGCTGTTTATGTGGGTTGGGTGAGGAAAAGTGGACCGCATGCCTGTGTTGAAGGGGACTCAAACAGCTTTCTTAAACTTCCTCCTCTAATCAAACACCAAGCCTTTTAGAGCAATGCAAACGTTCAACCAGGCATGTGTCATGAGTAGCACTTAGTCAAACTCAAGACTTTCCATGACCTGCTCCCTGTGGCATGCACTTTATCTGAGTGTCTGAGTAGACTGTAGGGTTGACCAGTAAACTTCTCAAGGGTCAGCGCATGACTTCAGAGGGAGCATAAAATCTGTGTTGTGAAACAACCTCACAGCTAGTGATGGGAAGTTCGGCTCTTTTCCGAGAGCCGGCTCTTTTGGCTCAGCTCCCAAAGAAGAGCCGGCTCTTTCTACTCCTGAACGGCTCTTAATTTAGGATTTTTTTGTAGGCCTTTATTTTACCCTAACTTTAAAAAAAAAAAATGGTTTGTGTGTTGAAAACCCTTTCATGTGCAGTGTTTTTATGCATTTATTTTGTTACAAAAGCATTCTTTTGTTATTTTTTTGCACAAATTAACAACAAAAAAACAGCAAATAAACAGAATTGAACTAGAACAGAACTAGAACCAAACTCAAGCAAACAGTATTAATGTCCTCAGTGAAGATTGGCATTCAAAAAAATCAGATGCCTCAGCTTTGATGGACTGATCCTATTTCTTCTTTCTGAGATTATCTGCCCTGTTTTTGAGAAGATTCTCTCTGAAGGAACCGATGTTGCCACAATACACAGTCTCCCTTCCATCACCTTCGCCAGGCGTGGAAAGACTGAGGCCTTGGCCTGCCACCAGCTCAGTGGGTCTTCTGCTCGTTGGATGATGGGCTCCTCAAGATAAGACCTCACCTCCAGTATAGCATCAGCTGTAGGATTTCTTCTTGTAGCATCTCCTGTAGCTCTTTCATCAAAAAGCCTCCAAACAACAGAGGTTTGTGGTTCCTCATACACTTGGCCTTCTAATGGCGGAGCTGGCTGGCTGCTAGGGGTGCATCTTGCTGCTGCACTAATTCTCTGAAGTGCCTCATCAACAGCTCTGTTGTCATTGAATGCAAGTTTTTTAAACCTAGGATCCAATAATGTGGTTTCTGAGTGGACAGTGTTGTACTCCATACGCAGAAATTTCCGGTCCATGGCTGAACAAAGAGCTGCAACCAATTCTTTCCCTTTCTGCATGGTTACAGTCTGTTGGGCTGTCACACGCTGCAAACCTTTGCATAGCAGGAGCATTTTTGAGGCAGAAACATAGCTGAGGGAGAGAAACAGCAACTTTTAAAATGAAGCTTTTTTTTTAAGTATGTGGCATATTATATGTGGCACATTATACTGTATTGTTTCTGCAATGTATAATAGTGACTGAATGGTAGTAGTGAAAAAAAATGGTCCAAGGTACCTGTCTGCACTTATTTCCACAGTCACCTCCTCAAATGGTTGCAGGACGGTGCAGACCTCTTTCACCAGCTCCCATTCCTCTTGACATAGAGCATCAACTGGTGCGTTGATGAGGGCCAGGGTGGAGATGATGGCATCTTTTGTTTCAAGAATTCGTTTCAACATATAAAATGTTGAGTTCCACCTGGTGGCACACTCTTGTTTGGGCCTCAGTTCAGGCATCCCCATCTGGCACTGTGTGGACTTTAGCCTCTGTGTTGCAACTGTGCTTTTGTGGAAAAACTCCACAACAGCCTTCACCTTATCCACGGTTGGTTTGACCACCTTTAGGGCATCTCTAATCATGAGGTTTAGTGTATGTGCCAGACATGGGTGATGGGTCCACTTAAGAATTTTTATGGCTTTGGTGATGTTTGCTGCATTGTCACTCACACAGCACACTACTTTGTCCTCTACTTGCCACTCTTTTGCCACTCTTACTAGCTCATCTGCTAGGTTTTCTGCAGTGTGTCTCTCTGTGAACTCAAAGCAGTCCAAAAGGCAAGATGTCATCTTGTAATTTTCAATGAAATGGCAAGTGACAGCCATGAAAGAGCAGGTTGTTCTGGAGGTCCAGCAGTCAGTTGTCAGGCAAACTGATGGAGCTTGTTTCACCCTTACTTGCCATAATGCCCGTTCTGTGTCATATAGTTTAGGTATTGTTGTTTGGGACAATGTTTTTCTACTGGGAAGAGTGTATGTGGGATTTAAAGTTTTGACAAAACTTTTAAAACCTCTGTCCTCCACAATTGAAAAGGGTTGGAAATCAGTAGCTATCATTTTAGCTAGCTCTACATCAATGCTGTGCTGTTTGGATGGGGTCATCACTTTGGGTATAAACTGGCTTATTTTGCTTTGAGCTGCAGTAGGAGAGGTTATACCTGCATGTGTGGGGAAGCCAGTAGATGCTGCTGCAGTTGCTGTTTTTTGGGGATGAGACACACCAGGATCTGTAGATGGGGTGCTAGCTTGCCCTCTCTCCTCTAACTGCACTGTAGGATGGACAATTCTCATATGTCTATGCAGGTTTGTGGTGGAACCTGCTCTTAAAGTAATTTTCATCTTGCAGTGAACGCACTCTGCTTTGTTGTTTCCATTGTCTTTAATCTGGAGCCAGATGCTGCTTCTCTTTCGGGTGTCACTCATAGTTACGACTCACACACTCTCCTCACCGCTATCTGACAGACAGTGTCGTTATTAACGTTGTTACGACTCATTAACTTGCAGTGGAGTGCCGCTTCACTTCACCCCCCTCTCTGTTTTTACATAATGGTATGATCCCATATCCTCACATCTGATTGGCCGCGATGCGATTGCTGACCAATCAAAACAAAGTTCTGCCTGTAAGCACGCAGCGAAAGGAAAAAAACTGGGAGCCGGCTCTCACTCGATGAGAGCCGGCTCTTCTGATTCACTACAAAGCATCGGCTCTCAGAGCCGCATCTTTTGCGCATGACACATCACTACTCACAGCGTTATGTTTCAATGCCAGCTCACCTATGACAACAGAGAAAGACACACCGATGAGATGACCCACCACACACCCGGCCATTGATGCATCCTTCCTGTCTAATTGTGCCTGCAAGCTCAAGCTGAAACAAAATCAGTGATCATCATTAGTGCCACAGAAGTATTTAAGCTAATGCACCATTTTAAGAGGTGACAGAACAAGTCCCTCCTGAAATACCCTACATGGCTTTTAATTAAACATGTCAATGCGACACTCAGAGGTAGGCTACCCTTCCATGTCTCAGAAGAGATAGATTCTTAATGCAAAACTTGGAGGTCAAATAGGGTGAAAATGTCTGTAATAGCATTCAATATATTAATAACAGTGCAAGAACATAATAATTTCACTTTGTCTTTGACATACTCCGACTGTGAGAGAGACAGATAATGTATTTTTTCAGGCATTGGACAGTGTTTTGGGTTTATTTTGAGTCTCGCTATAGATAGTGCTTTAGTGATGCTTTATTGGTGAGAAAAAAATGTCTTATGTTTTTAGTTTTCTTTTTACATTCTTGTCCCTTCTGACCCCTTGTGCTTTTTTGGAAAAGAGAGAGGGGAGGAGAAAAGGGACAGGGATGATTTAACTCAAGTCTTCTTCCCTTTCACCCCACAATTCCTCTGTACCACCATCCTTTCTTATCTCTTACTGGGTCTACATGTCACTCGTTCTCAGTAATCATAACTATTGCCTTCTTTCTATCCAGATGAATCTGCGTTAAAACACTGATGATAACATTGATTTGACACCTCTAAATGTCCATAGTCACCATTGTTCTGTTCTGAACTGATTACCTCACTTGCCCCCCCCCCCTCTCTCTCACTCATTATCGCTTTCTCTCCCTCTCTCTCTCTCCCTCTCTCTCTTTTTTTAGAATGGTGAGGTGAGCCAGTTTTTTCCATTCTAGTCTTCAGGCATTACAGATCATTACATATGTATATCAATGACAGGTTATGGAGGAGCATAAGTCGGCGGATTAGCACATTAACACACAAAAGTACATGCGTAAGTTGACTCCAACAGACACACATTGATCAAAGCTCATAAAGCTCTACGACAAGATGTCAGTGTACCCTAACATCACCCTATAAAAATAGCAGATGAATCCCTCTGATATGGAATGTTTTGAATCATCTGTCCTATTATGCATGCATTATTGTGCATTTGTGTTAGGCATGTATGCTATGTATTACTGTCTGCTGGGACTGCTTCGGTTGAAGGTACCTTTTCCAAGTATTGACTGTGTTTGACTTTGATTAATTGACAAATTGTTGAGGTTTTGTTATGAACACCAGTCAATGAGTCAGTCTCTTTGCCTCACTGGGTGTATTGAATTAGGTATTTTCACTTGTGTGGGGGAAAGACATTGCCAACAGAACCCAAGAACATTCCTGACCTCAAAGATACATACCCTTTACTGCCTGACCATACATCATATCTCTAGAATGGTTTCTTAAAAAAATCATACCATCATGTGTAACAATGTGCAAGCATAGACTGATTCAATTGACATAATATGATCAGTGACAAAGCTCATTTTCTGTGCCCTTAACTAATTTCTGCTTTCAAATATTCACTTTCCTTATCCTTATCCTATCTTTATCTTACCTTTGTTGGCCTTCTTTGTAAGTTACCAAATAATTAATGTGACTGTTGATGAACCCAATGCAGTGGTGATTTTAGCATGTAAATTTGGTGGGGCAAAAAAAACATGTGGGATGCATGCCAGGAAAGCCACTACACAACACAAAACTAAACAACACATTAATTGCACTATAAAGGTGACAAACGGTGCCCACAAACTGTTAGGGCCTACATAAGGCTGTCCCAACAGCAGAGTCGCAACAGCAGTCCCAACACCTCACCACTGCTACACCTGGCTATCAGCAGAGCCTTGTCTGGCAGTGAAACAGTTCAGCCTCATTTACTGCCTTTAAAAAATGTAGTTGATATGGCTGACTTGCTTAAACAAATGTGGCAATTGAGATGTACAAACTATGGAATAAGGGGATGACAAGCGAATAAGAGGCCATCCATAATTTTCAATAAGACATTAATGAGCGAGCCAGGATGGACTAGTCAATATAACTATTTGTTCAGCACTTTTGAAATGTACAGCAACAGAATTCAGAACATGGGCTGTTCTTACAGTGTTCTCCCTGTACACCAAGTCAGAACCGTAGGATAAATGAAGGGGGCCTATAAGCAGACAATGAAAGCTCTTACGATATTCAATGATTACATTTCTCAAAAACAGGTTATAGGTTATGTGCACCACCGAGTCAGAACAGTAGGGGAAATTAAGAGGTGAAAATAGACCAAATTATTAGGGTGAGGCACATTGGCTACTAACAGCTTACTACACAACATACTTTCTTAGCTACAGTATACATATCTCCCTGGCATATTACATCATTTATGCAGCAGCATATAAGACATTTTTGGACTCACCTTGTTGTGATGTGCTCACTTGAACAGGAAGGTGGCACGGCAGTCCTTAACAGGGACATTTTGTCATCAAAGAAAGAGAAAGAGGCCGGATTTTCAATTCGAGTTGGATGACCGTTTAAAACATATTTTCCCAATCTGAATTTGTTAATTCCCGACTTCCCAGTTAGCCACTGTCACAATTCCTTCCAAACCACTCATTGTTGAATTAGCGATTTCCAACTTTGTGTAATGTGTAATGGGTATGTCCAATGGCCGATGAGCACCGATACGTTTTATCTATAGATTCTCTTCTTTATTTCTCTTCATATGACAAAAATTAAAAAGGATTTGCCAGTAGATTGTCGACTTGATTCATGATGATGACTGCCACCTAAGATGTTGAAAGTAAGATGTTGACATGATCAGTCCAATCAAAGCTACTGTAGATATAACGGGATTTGACGTAATATTATCTGTGGCCAATGACCTTGAGCCTTCTTGGAAGGGCACTTATAATGTAACTCTATGGCAGCACCCAAAGGGCTTAAATGTTTGATGTCTACCATTACTAAGGACTTAGACTTTGTGGTGACATAGTGTCCCCATGAGTGACAGAACACTGAGCCAATCACGGTGCAATGTTCCTATATTCTGCTGGCTTGCCCCACCACCAAAGAAAGCACTGAACTAGGCTGAAACACCTGCATTTTGGAGCTGCCTTACTCAAGAAAACCAAAAAGAGACCATGTTTGTATGCGGCTTTATTAACTCAATGATATACAGTATATCTTTTTTTACATTGTTTGCAAACTGATATGTGACACGTAATAAAGCCAAAATAACATGCAAAACAGGCAAGCCCCCCCCTCCGAAAAAAAACAACCCCTGTATAATTATGTTTTGCCCCACCTGCCCTGAATGACGGGTCGCTACTGACCCAATGAACTTGATATGCTTGCTCCCTTGGCCCAATGTACCTCTCGCTATGCTCTCTTCGCCCGGCCTTGCTCTGATATCCTCCACCCCTCCTTTATGTCTCTACACATTTGTCTCTTTATCTCTTCTGTCTCTTCTCTCTTTATGCCCCTATGCCCCTATCTCTCCCCTGGCTGGAAGTGCCAGCTATGTGTACTATTGGTGTCCAGTCTCCAGACAGGGTATAAATAACTAGCAGATGTTTTGCTTCATGCCCTGAGAGCTCTACTTGCTTCTCACACTTGAGGAACCATGGGAAAATAATCTTTCCCTTACGCACATGGCACACATATACAAGCACTCTTAAACGCACAAACTCTCACACAAACGTACTTGCAAATGTGCACGCACACACACACTGCACACTCAGCAAGCATACCATAGTTGGGCACAAAACAAATAACAAGGTTATGAGAATTTATATAATGTCATGTAACATTACATAACATGTAACGTGAAGCAGTGTATGTAACTGCAGTCAATTGCGGGAAACATACTAGATCAACAGAGCAGTGTGATCTCAGAAAGAGAAAGAGAGAGAGAGAAAGAGAGAGAGAGATAGAGCCAGCATGAGCTCATACTGTCGCATAAGCCACTGTGTCAACCAAGATACAGTACCATGCATGAGCGAGATAGAGGGGGTGTGTGGTGGGAGTGTGAGTGGTCGGGTCCGGATGTGAGTGTGTGAATGTGGGGAATGGTGCTGGGAGTAGAGGAGTGAGAGAATGAGAGAGCGAAGCGAGAGAGTGTGTGTGTGTTGGTGTGGTTGACTTCAGGAGTCATTGAGAAGTTGGGGGGTGGAGGGACAGACTGTGCTGACACACTGGGATCAGTGGCGGATTGTTTCCATCGGAAAGAATTCCAAAAATGGGCTAGAAGAGCTATCAGTGACTGTGCTTCAAGCCTTCTGACCACAGTTTAATACACAGCCAGGCCCCCATTCACACACTCACTAATACACATTCTCACACAACCAGTGCCACAAGCCAACAACGGTATAGGAGACGCAATCTGTCCCCAGTGTCAATTTGGTGCTCTGATGTTATCGCTGGCCAAGTGAAGGCTGTTTCCCTTGCAGCCCCCATGCACTTAAATGGTTGTTCACAGAAGGAAATTGGGAAAGCAATGACATTTAAAGACCAGCAGGAGGGCAAGAGAAACAAATGTATTAAAATCAGATGTCAATTCACCAAGGGGTTGTGTTACGTAACTACAACATGATTAGTTTTAGATTTACTCCAACTTGATTGAGGGATGGAGTGTTGGACCTTTGACCTGAGTGAATTGAATGTTACTGTTACGGTACTGATGCCAGATAACTGATCAGAACAAAAACCTCACTAAACCACTTATAAACAGTTACATCCTGCTACACGTTTTTGTATGTATAGTGTACTGTATCCTATATATTTTGAACATTCTTATCAACAGAGTGGTCCTGACAATGGGCCAGTTTGTTTTGCATGGCCCAGTGCCCCAGGAGGGTGGAGAGTTCACCTATGGAATGGTCTAAAATGTGCAAACCCAGTCCCCCCGGCACACTGGTCCATATGCAAAACAAATTCTCCCAATATAGCAGTGGTGGCGAGACAAAGCAAGTCATAATTACTGATTGGCTGGGCCCAACCTTCTCCCTGCCCTTGTCGTTATGAGCTGACCATGTATTAATAACTTTTCTTGCACCACGTTTTCCAGGAAGAAGGAAGCAGGGAAGAATGTCAGCCATAGAGGTACATAGAGGACTCATATTTGTATTTGTGCCATTATAGCACCTGTGACAGCATGGGCAGCACCATTGAGGCAATCTCCATTTTGAAGTGATAAATGTTCTTCTTCTCAATTGGCTGATCCCTCCTGATGACCTAGTTGGGCATTACTCCAACAGGGTCACCAGTAGGGATCAGCCAATGAAGTTAGAGGAGGATAGAGGCCTCTAGTGACCAAAAGGCTGCATTAACATGGGAAGCGCCATTGAGGACTTCCACCATTTTAATGTAGTCAACTGGGTGGGACTTCCATGTCAGCTCATTGTTCTCTTTCCAGAAAGTGGTATGAGGACATTGGGAGTGTCCTCTGGCCAATCTGAGAGGCCCTTGTCCCCCTCAGGTCTCGCCCTCTTCACCTTTGATTCACCAGTTCCATGTACAAGTCAAACAAACTTGACCAGACCATGTTTATAAGTACAAAGCAGTCAGTCATCTGTAAAGTGTGTTTTCACAGACTCTTAATTTGTTACTGTTAGCCCTCAAACTCAACTCTGGACCTCAAAGCCAGTTCCACTGCACTTTTTTCCATTGTTCCCCTCCAGTCAGGGACTGATTTTTTGTAGAACAAAAATCCAGCATGCTCCAAACCTCGTAGGGTAAGAGCATGCGTGTATTCCTCATTGTACTATAATGTCACTGTTCATGGCACTCTTCACAAATCTTAACTGACTTTAGAATCAGCAATGTGTTTCAGGTGGCAGCAAAAATTCTATAATTTCAGTGTCTGAGAAGAGGGGTGAGGTTAGAAAACAGGAAGTGTGGTCTATGCTGCTATATATATTCTGTATAAATGCATCAAGAAGAAGCTAGACGCAATGATGTGCAGGAAGTAAAACAAAGACACCAGATTCTGTAAACAATGCAGGTGAGGGGGATTTTTTGTACATTTCTTGAAAACAATATGCACTATAGGGTTACCCCAGAAAGTATATTTTGCCCCATAGCAGTGGATCTGCTTATGCAACCTCTGACATAGCACAAGGAATCAGTCAGACAGTTGGAAGCAAATTCAAATGTTTATTTACAACCTCTGCGTTAATCAGAGTAAAGTGATCTAAATACAGCAACAAAAAATGAGCGAATTGGCAGCTATTCTCCCTGAGCTTTACAAAAACAAAGCACAGGACTTGTGTGTGACAGCAGAGAGAAAAGGAGATGTTCTGTACATAGCCCAAATGCCATTTACAGAGGGAGAGACATACGCAAAACTTTATAAGCAGGATTCAAACAATACATAAAGGTATCTTCTTTTCTTCAGAAAACATCATGCCTTTAACAATATACATCTTTCCAAGAAGGCTGAACAGCTGGTGATAGAAAAATAGAAGGCATAACATCATTAGTTGAACAAATTACATACAAACCAGGTGTCAATTTATGAGTCAGGATCAACTAACTGGCTTTAACAAACACGGACAGGTAGCAGTAACTGTTTTTACGATTATGACGGAAGGTACTGTGGACGACAGTAAGTGAACATAGTCCAGTGGAGGCTGCAGAGGGGAGGACGGCTCATAATAATGGCTTAAATGGAATGGTATCAAATACAAACATGTGATTTCCATGTAGTTTATACCATTCCATTGACTTCATTCCAGCCATTATGAGCCGTCCTGCCCTCAGAGCCTCCACTGCCATGAACCATGCTTTATTAACTGGAAAATTGGGAGTGGTTTCAGAAATGTACAAGAGGTAGCTGGCCAAGTCCCTGTCTCTGCATCTTGATATACCTTACTGGTTTAGGGTGACATACCCATAATGGCTGATTTCAAAAGAACAGATAGCATAGATCAGTGAACTCGGAGCTCTGGTGAGAATCACTTTGAACTAATTTAAGTCTCATGAATGTTTAGTGACAATAACAAAATAAACCAATCAACAATAACCTCAGGTATTGGCTCAGAGGGCAAAAATGTCCTTTATTGAGTCTTTGTTCATTTTAGTGACACTGTTGGTTTTAATCACTACATCTAAAATAATATTGATTCATATTGACTAACTGCCACCCCCCCCCCCCCCCTTTCCAATACCTATCAAAAGACATCAGGATGGACAAGACAAGGAAAAAAGCAAAGCACATGAGTGCTTCAGTGCACAACCAGCCTTCATATTAGACTGAACATAGTATGAACGGTTATAGAAATATGGAAGAGTTCCCTCTCTTTCCACCTCAGTGTAAAAAAGTTACTCCTTTGCCCAACGGAGACTAATGGCCGCATTGTGTCGTTCACAGTAACCCCTACTTCCTGTAAATCATCACAATCCACCGAAACGAACAAAACAAACCCCACCAACGTACACACAATACTTTTAAAGACAGACTGCGATCCACAGACGGCAATGGCAATCATGTATATTTAAATCCATATACCGAAGGAAGGTATGAAAAACTGAAGTCTATTTGGGTACCAAAGCATTAGTCTCTATGGATATAAGGAGTCTCTGAAGTCATGTGGCCAACAGATTTGGTGAATGGTGTGGGAATTGTAGTCTCCTGCAGTACTAGATCTGTCCATGGAGCACTGAGCTGCCACCGCTTTACTGGACGTCCATTTTAGGGTGAGACACAGGGGTGCTTGGTGTTGGTATAAACTGTGTGTGTGTGTATTTTCATACATATGGCGTGTGTGTGTGGTTAAGCAACAGAGGTGAAATCCAGAAAGTAGATAAGGTACAGCATGCGAATTGCTTCTCTTGGGAGTGACACTTCGGTGTCAAGGGAAGGAAAGTGAGCATCACTGACATGTGTGCCCCTAGTCAGTCAGTCAGTCAGTTTGAGTGGTTAAGTGCGAGTGGGGTGTAGGTGGGAGTAGGGTCTGTCGTTTGGCCTCTAGTGTTGGTTGTTCTGCGTTGGCTGTCCAGTTTGGCTTTTGCCATGGTTCTCCTTCTCCTCCTCTTCACTGACAATGAACTCCTCAGGAGGCCAACGCAGCTCGCCACTCTCCACTTCACCCTCCGTGGGCTCCACTACGATGGAGGGCAGGCGGTCTTTCAGCTTACAGCAGCGCTCGAAGTCCGATGGGTCTGGAAAGATCTGAGGAAAGCACAAACACACTGTTAAAGTCCTGGGTGTCCTTGGGTCTGATCACAGTCTTTCATGCGGCATCGTACTAAATTTTATAGCTTTGGAAGGCATGATGCCAAAGATCCTTTTAAGTGCTTACAGCTTGTTATCCAACACAGTGTGACTGACAAATGGGGATGATTATGCAAGAGCAAGTCATAGCATTGCACACCTACAATAAGTCTGTCACCTTCAAGAAACCAAGAGCTTATTTATAACTTAACCAAAAGAAAACAAGGTGATAGATAGTCAAGTCAAGTTGTCATATATGCACAGGATACACATGGTACGCAGTGCAATTAAATGCTTACTTGCAGGATCACTCTGTGACAGGATGACTAAATAACAACCAATACCCCGATCATACTGAAAGCTAAGCAATAGGTAGACAAAAATCAATAAAAAAGAGCAGTGAAACCTAGACCCAAATGCGTTGTGGATGTGCAATGCCAGACTTGCTGAAAAAGAATCAGATTATTTTGGATCTAAAAATGAAGGGCATTAGAGATTCCATGCATTCCCTGCCCCCCACCGGCTTCCTTTTGTTCTCAGGACAAGAGAAATGGTCCAAGAACAGCATTCTTTTTTAAAATGTTTGGATAAAGTGGAAGAATATTTTTAGATCTGCATATTTCAGTGGGAGACATTGGAAGGGGAAAGCGATGTCGCTGTCTGGGCAAAAAGCCCAGTGGAAAGAAAGCATTAGATGAGGCTGAGAGGGATGGACAGAGAGTGAGTGGGAGGATAAGAGTGAGGGAGGTATAGAGGGAGAGAGCGGCTGGGAGAGAGAGAGGGTCCAGCTGTGTCCAAGTCTCCCTGAATACCATGAGAGAAGGATGATAAGAGAAAGGGAGGAACAAAATGTTCTGAAAAATGCTGTGTTTGAGTATGTTTAGATGGGCTCATAGTAACGGCTGGAATGGAATACATGGAATGGTATCAAACACGTGGTTTCCATGTGGTTGATACCATTCTATTCATTCCATTCTAGCCATTATTATAAGTCGTCCACCCCTCATCGGCCTCCTGTGGTGTGTGGGTATTATGTGTATGTTAGTGCATGTGTATGCAGGGAGGTTTAGTGTCTGCATCTCCTTGCCTGCGTTGTTAGTGTCTATGCGTCAGCACTGAGGGGAATTGGGCAGAGAGTGACCTTGATATAAGATCCCCAGCAAACACGTCACAGCTCGTTTCACTTCCAACGACAGGAAACGGCAACACATCGCCAGTGAGGCACAATGACAGTTATTTTTGGTTTGGGGTGAATTGGGGGTAGAGGGGGGGTGATAGGGGCGATCAAGATCACTCCAGTGCTGACTCGAACACCAATTGAAGCAGCCACAGAGAAGCTCCCACCTCCGTAACATAATCAACCTCCAGTTACTCTGCTCTGTAAAACTGCCTTCATACATCACTCTTTTGGCAATTCTAAGGGTCAATGCCATTTTGCCTTGCAGAAACACAGCTGGCATTCAGGTGATAGACTCACAAATTGGACCAAAGCCAGCAATTCTGTGGGTTGTGACATTGTGATTCGACAAACTCCTATTCATTTCCTTTGCATGTTTTTAAAGTCTTTGCAATCATCTCTAACTCCCTGCAAAGCTGCACTCCTCCCCACCACAAGGCAAATACAAATTTCTCCACCACACGATTACTCTTTCCTTAAATAGCCCCCATAAAATAAAAGGTTTTATTTGCATAACTTGTAACAACAATAAAACTGATGATTAGACCTCATGATTGGAAAACAAACCACCCATAGTCCCCTGGGTGAGCTGCTTACAGTAAGAGCTATGATGGAACATACAGCTTTGGCTGTCCTTAATCCAACCTCAACCTCTTTTTGTTCAGAGGGTTACTAATAGTGGTGTGGACTTTTGAACAGTGACGTGTGCCATAAACCAATTAAAACTACTACACCTTCTGTCCCCCAATTTGCCCTGGAAACTAGAACTTGTGTGTGCGTGTTACCTGGAAGGAGAGCCGGTCCTTGCTGGGGCTGAGCCTCATGTCCTCCATGGAGGTGCTGCTGATCATCACCTCAGTCATGTCTCCACTAGGCACAAACACTGGGCTGGAGAGAGACATGGGGGAAAGGACTGGGTTATTCCACTATTTAGGATAATGGTGCTGTACAAGAAGTTGCACGATGAAGAACCGATAGGTTGGTGTAATATCATTTACATGTAGCTATTACTTTGGGAAGTAATAGGCAAATTCATCCAATCCATTTAGTGAGATGAATGAGTATGACTTTCGTGAAGTTGATGTGCATGATATATGGCCCTTTGGTATTGTTTGCAATGACAAAGCTACGCATAAGCCTTGTTCAGTCTTTTGTTTGGTCTATATGCATGCGTTTGTTTTTATTTAGTCTGACCACTGACAGACTATGCAGCATAAATGTAGTGCACTGCAAAGCTACACCACGACCAAGATGTGGTTTGTATTGAGTAGCCATGTCTTCATACAGGAAGAGGTATGACTCAACTAGAAGTGAGGGGACACAGTCATAGCAAGAATGCATTGTGGGCGTGCAGTGCAATTTGACTGGAACCCATAACACGAGAGGTACCCAATACCCCCGTTACATCCAAGGTTCACCGAACTTTCCATTTTAGTTAAACAGCAAGATGTTGTTTATCCACTTCAGTGCACTGTACATGCTGAAGCACTGTAAGAAATTACTGAACAGGGGGATTAAACGGAGGTACTTTGTGGGAGGAAAAGTTATTCTTGGGATGTTTGAGAACCAAGATGTCAGCCGAGCAGAGCGGTCTTCTCACGCTTTCTATTTAAAGCCTGGTGGCACAGTGTTCAGTGTCCACAGGACTATGGTCAGGGTGGACTATGGTCAGGGTGGACTATGGTCAGGGTGGACTATGATCAGGGTGGACTATGGTCAGGGTAAGAAAACTACAACTGGGACAGGAAACAGAACATACTGCACATGTAGATGACCACCTGCATCAGATGAGCAGCACAAGCACAAAAACAAGTCAGTCATTTGTTTCTGAAAAAAAATAGAACATTGGGTGCCATTAACCTACTTTTAACCCTGAATAAAAAAAATGTTTTATTATCTTTTAGAGACTATGGAAAGTTAAGTGGTTAGCCATTTAGACATACTCTAGCCATGACTAGTACATTTTTTTAGGTAAAACTATGAAGTGCACTTTAAAAAAAAAAAGGAGCTGAAATTCTTCATCAACTCGAAAATATTTATTTCCCCTATATTTGTCAAGTTTCCCCAGAGGTATTTTGACAGTAATCCTGTGTACAATGTCAGATAATACCCTGAGGCACCTCCACGTCACTTTCGATTTGTGATCTTTCTGTGATCAGAGCATCCACATTTTCCAACATCACCTTCATGTAGAAAGTCTTGTCCTTTTGGTTCAATAATATAGGACTGAGGCAGATGTATACATTCTTTAGGAAATTGAACAAATCCCATATGTATCCTGAATCTGTCAGAAAGAGTCTCAACGGCTTCAAACTGAAAAGGAGAGATGCGCGTGAGAAATCAATTTACAGAGCAACACGTGCATTGCCACACCCTGAAGCAATGGCTACTGTTGTTTACCAATCAATATTTCCATTCCCAAGTTTGCATACCATGTGTCACATACAACTTGGGCAAAGCAAAAATAAATTTTTGCAAGTGGGAGCCGCAGGAGGAAAGCACAAGCCAAGACCCAAGGGCAGAATATGTTTCTGTAATCTTCTTGTACAAGTCAATCGATTTGGTTCGGCGACAACAATCTAAAAATAAAAACTAGTCCAAAGGATATGCAAGGTTGAGTGTGGGAAAAAAATGTCAGCAAAGACATGCTCTTGAATCTATTTCATTCTTGAGAGGGGATAGATTAAGCCAGAGACTCATTGAGACTGGAGAAGGATGGACACAGAGTGGTGACAGTACAGACCTGTGCAGAAGAGAGGGGAGAAAGATAAACACTGCCTTTGCCAGTCATTTCTGCTCGGGGATCGTATAAACATCCTGCTCAGCTAAGAATAACAGAACACCGGCCTAATAAAACATAAAGGGGGCACAATGAGAAGGAAGTGGAGGAGAACACGTAACAATTCAACTCGAGGAGAACATACCACTCAAATACATTATGTCTAAAAGTGTCTGCTCGAGGTTACACAATGTGTCCTTTTTTTGTGGAAATGTATGCCTCAAGGAGCCATGTTAAGTGTTCTGTATAATCAAGAGACTCCAAATTGAAGAGGATAATGGATTACCAAGGCCTCGCATCAGGGATACAGATAGGAAACACTTCAAGTTCAACCAAGTTTGCAGCCATTGTGCCAACTAATTCAAAGGCCAAAAGATCAAATGTCTTGCATTCCTACTTCTACCTTGGCAGGACCAATTCAAGTACACATTTATTCTATACGGGCACCTCAAACCCTCTGTCGAACGCCCACTACCAAAGATCAGTCACGGCACTCCACTTGTCAAGGACACATTTACTCAAAAGGTGCAGTCCAGATTTTACCTAGGATCTTAAATCATTCACCAAGATTGACCTGGAATGGCCCCTTTCTGACTGACCAGGACCATTCAGGTAATTTCACAAGGCAGTATGGCCAAGTAGAACTTCTGGCTGGACTTGCCATTCCATCTTCCATGGGCATGTGACATGATCAGGCACTTCAGTGCCCTCTTTAGCACTGTCCACAGGAACATCTAGGCCTACATAATGTACACAGTCACATGCTCATATGGGCTATTGCCAGCCCTAGACACGCTCCAGTCAGAGGTCTGGCATGGGCATGAGACGCATATCAGACTGACACGTGTCCAGGCTAAACAAATAAAACTAAGGATCACAGAGATTGCCTGCTGCACTTTTAAAAGATATAGGCCAAGTGAGGAGGTTATTTCAATCTAAATGGGCTTTAGGGGAAATCATTATGGCACATTTGTGAGGCCCATGCTTGCCTAAGGTACCGATCGAGACCAAACTTATATCCCCATAGCAATGCGACTCGGTGCACAGGATGGGATATTACATGTTGCATAATTAACATTGTTTCCCCTCTACTCCTCCAGAGTCTTGCTACGCGCATCATAAAAATTAGGCGGAGTGGCGACAACACAAAGCGGCTGCTGACATTCCATGCCATCGCTGGGCTGCCTGGTGGCCAAGTCACAACCTGTAGGTGTGTTGGGGGTGGGAGGGGGCCCACGTCACTCTCTCTGAAATGTGTTGGAATGAATGGGCCATTTCCTGATCAACGCTTTAATCCATAGACTGCTTTAGGGAGCTCAGCTTTCGCAGAATACAGGAAACACTCTTACTGTGTTACTGGCTGGATGGAAGAAGCTCATGTTTATTTCCAACTCAACTTGAAGACATAATGCCATGCCACATGCTTTTCTTAAAAAGATGCCACAGTAGAGGCATTTAGTCCATGATGACTAAGTATCTATCTATCTATGACCTGATCACTTTATAGCAGAATGGCATGTTCTTGTTGAGGGCAAACGTATGAAAAAAATACATTGGACTGCAGTTATATAATCAACTTGAAACACAATAACTAATAAAGTTTTGAAAAAGGAATGGAGAAGTGGTACATTAGGAAACAATAATCAAGAGATCTTAGCAAAAGGATGTAGCACATTCTCTGAAGAACAAAGAAGCATACTGAAAGCGCAGACGAGAAGCTTTGTGGTTACAGTAAGTAACAGGGTCGGGTCTTCACTTCCTGGTGCAGGGAAACCGAGACTTGCAGAGTTAAAAAAAAGAAATAATAAAAAAAATAGCAAAACAAAGTCTTGCACTAAGTCTTTGGACGAAGTCTTAACCTTAATGCAATGTTACTAGCCTATATGGAGGAAAGAGTACACAGAGTAACAAGCCTCCTCTAGGTGATGGACCGACTGTAAATGGGTAAGAGGGTAATTTCATCTCCCTCTATTGTATCCTACCAATAAAGGTCAATAGATGATGTGAAACAGTGGTACATATGGTTTAACACTCATATTGTTGTATCTTTGCTTATCAAGGAACCAAGGTAAGCTCATGTTATGTTCTTACTTCTGCAAGTGTCAGTAGTCTGACTAAAAGGCATTGCATCTCAATGCTCCCATAGCAATGTGAAAACATTGGGTTGCCCATCTATGTCCCCTTATGAAAGGAAAAAGGTGATCCTTAGACACACCTGGATAGACAGTCTTGGTGGGTCGCCTGACACCTCTAGAAATATGGAGTGCGTTTGTGATCTGATCTTTCTTTCAGGTGGTTTTTTATTTTATAAAAACAATGCTACAAATCACATACAACGAAATTCTGCAAAATAAAAAGTTGTTTCAGCAACATTAAGTCACAGGTGTAAAAAATAATACTTACCAGTATATTTGGGGAGAATATACAGACATGAATTCACACCTGCAGTTGATTCTGGTGATCAAGGAATTTATCTGATAATGATGGCTTATTCCCCCAACAACGGAACGCCAGTCACAAGAAAATTAAACGCGAGAGTTTTTTACAGAGAAGTAGAAATCGAAGCGGAGCCGTTATTGAAACAAACAACCCTCAAGTATTTTTGCCAGTCTAATATCCCGACTAGTTTAAATGACTTTTATGTAAGCTGCGTGTACTGTCGCTGAAGACACACCTCCTTCACACAGGCTCCAAATTATTAAATGGCAACAGCATCACTACGGACCAATCAAAGAACAGGTGCCTCGTACCCGCTGTGACGATAGCAAGGGATGAACAATTTCATTGGAAATAGAAAAGATACTGCATCACGCTCTTCATTAGGCATGTTTCCATTGACCCAAGTTAATTCGACAAAGGCAATGTCGCAAGAAAAAACGAAATCATTGCGACGTGTGTAATGGAAACGGCGGATATAGGATACATTTTCTAAAGATCGACATTTTCATCCGTTCGACAAGGGTGGATTATTTTGTCGAACTTTCTTTATTGCGACAAATTGATGAAAACGGTTTAAAAAATAAATAATTATAATGAACATTATAATAACAGTAATGTCACACGTAACTATAAAGCTCCACTCCACACTGCTTGCCAAATCGTTTTTTCAACTGTAAACATGTTTCTTTGCAGGACAAGGATTGTCATGACTTCCAAGAATAGCTGAGTTGCTTCGCCTTGTATTTCTGGTTGGCTGCCAAGTTTCACCATCCAATTATTTCAGATAAGTTTCACCATGTGGGGATTTGTTGGCACATGAGAATTATTAGAATATGGCAAATATTAGTCAATCATTACATTCAGGGGCGGACTGGGACAAGAATTTGGCCCTGGAATTTTATCCACACCAGCCCACATCAATGTGCACGCCTCTGCTCTAGCCATTTTGTTTGCCTCCCCGTTTCAGCATCTTATTTTTTGCTGTCACTTTGTGCTTCATCTTGTTCTCTGTCTGTCTGTATGCCTGCTTAAAACTGCACTATGCAGAAATCACAAAAATTCTAATAGTGTGCCTAATTTCAGTTTATGTGATAAAACAAGTAAGTACAGTGTGTAGAGAATCATTCTTCCATTTAAACGCTGTGAAATATATTTTCCAGAAACCAAAATATTGTATTTTCCGCTGTTTGAAGCTGGTGTACAAAACAAAGTAGAAGACGCAAAAACTAAACATAAGAACGGAAGCATAGAAATAGCGCACATAGAACAGATCTACAACTTCTATAACTCACATTGCTATGCGAATTTGGTCGGGTCACCCAAAAAGTTACATAATGCAGCTTTAAGACTTATACCTAACAAAAGCCAAGCTAACAACCTAACTCTTAATATAATACCCACTGCTAGTAGTCACATATTCATACAACAGTAAATTTAATGTCCTAAAAAATCTTTGCAGTTGTAGCCTACTACACGAGACCTATAGGTCTATGCCCTCGCAATGGCCGGTATGCATTTCACGCACATACAGTGGGGAGAACAAGTATTTGATACACTGCCGATTTTGCAGGTTTTCCTACTTACAAAGCATGTAGAGGTCTGTAGTTTTTTATCATAAGTACACTTCAACTGTGAGAGACGGAATCACCTACCAACCAGTAAGAATTCCGGCTCTCACAGACCTGTTAGTTTTTCTTTAAGAAGCCCTCCTGTTCTCCACTCATTACCTGTATTAACTGCACCTGTTTGAACTCGTTACCTGTATAAAAAACACCTGTCCACACACTCAATCAAACAGACTCCAACCTCTCCACAATGGCCAAGACCAGAGAGCTGTGCAAGGACATCAGGGATAAAATTGTAGACCTGCACAAGGCTGGGATGGGCTACAAGACAATAGGCAAGCAGCTTGGTGAGAAGGCAACAACTGTTGGCGCAATTATTAGAAAATGGAAGAAGTTCAAGATGACGGTCAATCTCCCTCGGTCTGGGGCACCATGCAAGATCTCACCTCGTGGGGCATCAATGATCATGAGGAAGGTGAGGGATCAGCCCAGAACTACACGGCAGGACCTGGTCAATGACCTGAAGAGAGCTGGGGCCACAGTCTCAAAGAAAACCATTAGTAACACACTACGCCGTCATGGATTAAAATCCTGCAGCGCACGCAAGGTCCCCCTGCTCAAGCCAGCGCATGTCCAGGCCCGTCTGAAGTTTGCCAATGACCATCTGGATGATCCAGAGGAGGAATGGGAGAAGGTCATGTGGTCTGATGAGACAAAAATAGAGCTTTTTGGTCTAAACTCTACTCGCCGTGTTTGGAGAAAGAAGAAGGATGAGTACAACCCCAAGAACACCATCCCAACCGTGAAGCATGGAGGTGGAAACATCATTCTTTGGGGATGCTTTTCTGCAAAGGGGACAGGACGACTGCACCGTATTGAGGGGAGGATGGATGGGGCCATGTATCGCGAGATCTTGGCCAACAACCTCCTTTCCTCAGTAAGAGCATTGAAGATGGGTCGTGGCTGGGTCTCGAAACACACAGCCAGGGCAACTAAGGAGTGGCTCCGTAAGAAGCATCTCAAGGTCCTGGAGTGGCCTAGCCAGTCTCCAGACCTGAACCCAATAGAAAATCTTTGGAGGGAGCTGAAAGTCCGTATTGCCCAGCGACAGCCCCGAAACCTGAAGGATCTGTATGGAGGAGTGGGCCAAAATCCCTGCTGCAGTGTGTGCAAACCTGGTCAAGAACTACAGGAAACGTATGATCTCTGTAATTGCAAACAAAGGTTTCTGTACCAAATATTAAGTTCTGCTTTTCTGATGTATCAAATACTTATGTCATGCAATAAAATGCAAATTAATTACTTAAAAATCATACAATGTGATTTTCTGGATTTTTGTTTTAGATTCCGTCACTCACAGTTGAAGAGTACCTATGATAAAAATTACAGACATCTACATGCTTTGTAAGTGGGAAAACCTGCAAAATCGGCAGTGTATCAAATACTTGTTCTCCCCACTGTATATTTGACTAGAGCATAATTATTTCAAACATTGCTTACATTTTATACAGTCACATTAACAGTTGAAGTCGGAAGTTTACAGATACTTAGGTTGAAGTCATTAAAACTCATTTTTCAACCACTCCACAGATTTCATGTTAACAAACTATAGTTTTGGCAAGTCGGTTAGGAGATCTACTTTATGCATGACACAAGTCATTCTTCCAAAAATTGTTTACAGACAGATTATTTCACTTATAATTCACTATATCACGATTCCAGTGGGTCAGAAGTTTACATACATTAAGTTGACTGTGCCTTTTAAACAGCTTGGAAAATGGCTTTAGAAGCTTCTGATAGGCTAATTGACATAATTTGAGTCAATTGGAGGTGTACCTGTAGATGTATTTCAAGGCCTACCTTCAAACTCAGTGCCTCTTTGCTCGACATCATGGGAAAATCAAAAGAAATCAGCCAGAAATGTGTACGCAAGTATAAACACCATGGGACCACGCAGCCGTCATACTGCTCAGGAAGGAGACGCGTTCTGTCTCTTAGAGATGAGCGTACTTTGGTGCGAAAAGTGCAAATAAATCCCAGAACAACAGCAAAGGACCTTGTGAAGATGCTGGAGGAAACGGGTACAAAAGTATCTATATCCACAGTAAAACGAGTCCTATATCGACATAACCTGAAGGCAAGGAAGAAGCCACTGCTCCAAAACCGCCATAAAAAAGCCAGACTACGGTTTGCAACTGCACATGGGGACAATTGGAGAATTGGAGAAATGTCCTCTGGTCGGATGAAACAAATATAGAACTGTTTAGCCATAATGACCATTGTTATGTTTGGAGGAAAAAGTGGGAGGCATGCAAGCCGAAGAACACCATCCCAACCGTGAAGCATGGAGGTGGCAGCATCATGTTGTGGGGGTGCTTTGCTGCAGGAGGGACTGGTGCATTTCACAAAATAGACGGCATCTTGAGGAAGGAAAATTATGTGGCTATATTGAAGCAACATCTCAAGACATCAGTCAGGAAGTTAAAGCTTGGTCGCAGATGGGTCTTCCAAATGGACAATGACCCCAAGCATACTTCCAAAGTTGTGGCAAAATGGCTTAAGGACAACAAAGTCAAGGTATTGGAGTGGCCACAAAGCCCTGACCTCAATCCTATAGAAATTTGTGGGCAGAACTGAAAAAGCGTGGGCGAGCAAGGAGGCCTACAAACCTGACTCAGTTACACCAGTTCTGTCAGGAGAAATGGGCCAAAATTCACCCAACTTATTGTGGGAAGCTTGTAGGAGGCTACCCAAAACGTTTGACCAAAGTTAAACAATTGAAAGGCAATGCTACCAAATACTAATTGAGTGTAAGTCAACTTCTGACCCACTGGGAATGCGATGAAAGAAATAAAAGCTGAAATAAATAATTCTCTACTATTATTCTGACATTTCACATTCTTAAAATAAAGTGGTGATCCTAACTGACCTAAGACAGGGCATTTTTACTAGGATTAAATGTCAGGAATTGTGAAAAACTGAGTTTAAATGTATTTGGCTAAGATGTAAACTTCCGACTTCAACTGTATCTCTCTATTATGCATGGGAATACTTTGGAACAGATTTCCAAAATTAAAATAACTTGGAGCTGAATTGCTAGTGTTTTTTTTCATTATTTTTATTTTTTGCTCAGAAAACTTGGGGGGCCAAACAAAATCACTTTGGCCAGCTGGCTACCAGCTGGGTAACCCTGTGATATGCTACAAAATTAAAACTGAATGATCAAAAAAGTCACACTATTCTCTTCTTATTTATCCTTTACTTAACGATTTATGTTATGAAACTCGGGTCAGAATATCCCGTTTCAATTCACTAACACGTGTCCAAAGAAATATACAGTACATTTGATTTTAAAATATTATTTCACTGTAATAGCTACTGTAAATTGGACAGTGTAGTTAGATTATCAAGAATTTAAGCTTTCTGCCCATAAAAGATAAGTCTATGTACTGGGAAATTTTCTTGTTACTTATTTCATGCTAATCACATTAGCGCACGTTAGCTCAAGCGTCCCGAGGGCGGGACACCGATCCTGTAGAGGTTTTAAGATCAAGAATCCACTACAATATTGAAAATGTGAAGGTCACGTCTTAAGTAGCCCTATACAATATTTGCAAGGCCATGTAAAAGGTTAAAGCTGGAGCTTCCTAGTGTCAAAAACAGATAGCAACCATTTGGCTGACAGGGTCTGTAACGCATTTTATTAAAACTTCATGGTCCTCTGCTAAGCAGAATACAAATTACCTGGCTTCAAAATAGGATACTCTGTGGAAGTATTCTAGCACCATCTTGTGGCCATATTTCTACTAGATTTTAGACCTTTATTCACCAAGTACAGTGCCTTCAGAAAGTATACAGACCCCTTGACGTTTTCCATGTTTTGTTGTGCTACAGCCTGAATTTAATTCACTTGCCTACACACAAATTCATTCAGAATGAAAGGCTGAAATGTCTTGAGTCAAGTAGTCAACCTCTTTGTTATGGCAAGCCTAAATAAGTTCAGGAATGAAAATGTGCTTAACAGGTCACATAATAAGTTGCATGGACTCACTGCGTGCAATAGTGTTTAATGTGATTTTTAAATGGACTACCCCATCTCTGTACCCCACACATACAATTATCTGTAAGGTACCTAAGTCGAGCAGTGAATTTCAAACACAGACTCAACCACAAAGACCAGGGAGGTTTTCCAATGCCTCGCAAAAGGCACCTATTGGTAGATGGGTAAAAATAAATAAAAAAAGCAGACATTGAATATCTCTTTGGGCATGGTGAAGTAATTAATTACACTTTGGATGGTGTATAAATGCACCCAGTCACTACAAAGATAGAGGCGTCCTTCCTAACTCAGTTGTTGGAGAGGAAGGAAACCACTCAGGAATTTCACCATGAGGCCAATGGTGACTTTAAAATAGCTACAACGTTTAATGGGTGTGATAGAAAACGGAGGATGGATCAGCAAAATTGTAGTTACTCCACAATTCTAATCTGAACATGCATCCTGTTTGCAACAAGGCACCAAAGGTGCGGGACCGGCGCACCACCAGTGTAGAGCTTGCTCAGGAATGGCAGCAGGCAGGTGTGAGTGCATCTGCACGCAGTGAGGCAAAGACTTTTGGAGGATGGCCTGGTGTCAAGAAGGGCAGCAAAGAAGCCACTTCTCTCCAGGAAAAACATCAGGGACAGACTGATATTCTGCTAAATGTACAGGGATTGGACTGCTGAGGACTTGGGTAGAGTCATTTTCTCTGATGAATCCCCTTTCCAAATGTTTGGGCCATCCGGAAAACACCTTGTCCGGAGAAGACAAGGTGAGCGCTACCATCAGTCCTGTGTCATGCCAACAGTAAAGCATCCTGAGACCATTCATGTGTGGGGTTGCTTCTCAGCCAAGGGAGTGGGCTCACTCACAATTTTGCCTAAGAACACAGCCATGAATAATGAATGGTACCAACACATTCTCCGAGAGCAACTTCTCCCAACCATCCAAGAACAGTTTGGTGACGACCACAGCATGATGGAGCACCTTGCCATAAGGCAAAAGTGATAACTAAGTGGCTCGGGGAACAAGACATTTTGGGTCCATGGCCAGGAAACTCCCCAGACCTTAATCCCATTGAGAAATTGTGGTCGATCCTCAAGAGGCGGGTGGACAAACAAAAACCCACAACTTCTGACAAACTCCAAGCATTGATTATGCTAGAATGGCCTGCCATCAGTCAGGATGTGGCCCAGAAGTTAATTGACAGCATGCCAGGGCAGATTGCAGAGGTCTTGAAAAAGAAGGGTCAACACTGCAAATATTGACTCTTTGCATAAACTGAATGTCATTGACAATGAAAGCCTTTGACACTTATGGAATACTTGTAATTATACTTCAGCGTACCATAGTAACTACTGACATAAAGATCTAAGAACACTGAAGCAGGAAACTTTGTGGAGACCAATACTTGTGTCATTCTAAAAACTTTTGGCCACGACTGTACTTCTATCGCATGACCTGAAAATGTTTGTCTAGCAATGGTCAACAACCAATTTGACAGAGCTTGAAGAATTTAGAAAAAAATAAAATGGGCAAATTTTCCACAATCCAGGTGTGCAAAACTCTTAGGGGCTTACCCAGTAAGACTCACAGCTGTAATCAATGCAAAAGGTGCTTACAAAGTATCCACTCAGAGGTGTGAATAGTTATGTAAATGAGATAGCAAACATTTCCAAAAACATGTTTTCACTTTGTCATTATGGTGTATTGCGTGTAGATGGGTGAGAATTTATTTTGAATTAAGGCTGTAACACAAATTGTGGACTAAGTCAAGGGGTATAAATACTTTCTGAAGGCACTGTAAAATTACACATTCTCAGAATGCTGCTAGTGATAGACAACATTTAGAGACAGAAGTCAATTTAAATACACCCAAATGTAAAACGAACAGTAAACACACAAGCTGCGACCAAACACTATGGTTGCCTCATCCCATATCCTAAAAGAAGTTGATTGAAAGTGTGTTGGAGCTATTATTTTCCATCATGCAACACCTTCTTGGGATCAATAAATAGGACCGCATATACTGTATGTTAATTGGCGCGGCAGGTAGCCTAGCGGTTAAAACGTTGGGCAAGTAACCGAATGCTTGCTGGTTTGAAGCTATATAGTGTTTGTTTACATTTACTTTGCTTACAAACTTGAGTAAAACAAGCATATATTTGGGGTTCTGATGGGGTATGACAGTTTATTTTTTTATTTTATTTTACCTTTATTTTACTAGGCAAGTCAGTTAAGAACATATTCTTATTTTCAATGACGGCCTAGGAACAGTGGGTTAACTGCCTTGTTCAGGGGCAGAACGACAGATTTTTACCTTGTCAGCTCGGGGATTTGATCCAGCAACCTTTCGGTTATGGGCCCAACACTAACCACTGGGCTACCTGCCGCCCCAGTTGAACTAACTATAAGTTATTCTTCAAGAATCAATGCGTGCATATCATTCATGTAAAGTCATTTATAATGTACGTAGCAACTACAATTTACCTCTATGTCAGAAATGTCTATTTTGGCTTTTCCACCATTTAGTAGTGTTGATGACAACTTTAATATGGTACAAAGTCAGCAATAAACCTCAGCCATTTCTTGCATCAGACTAGTGACACTGCCAAACGCAAGAATGAAAAGTACATGACACATCTTCGTGGTTTTGACTCTGAATTCCAAAAATCCATAAGGATATTTTACACTGACTGGTGTATTACTCAGTAACCTCTAAACGAGCATTAAGAGAATCATAAGATGGTTGACAGTTTATTTAAATATATATTCTTATGCAAAATACAAAAAGAAAAACCAAACCACATATTTCACCGCATAGGTCTGTATAAGCTAAACATCTAAAAGTATGTCTATGAAATATACATTTGGAATACAGTAAAACCACAAATATGTTTACTTTTGATGTCAGTTCCTTTACTCTTTCCAGACTCAAATTACCATATATTTCCTGATAGGTTGGTTGGTGGTACTATCATAAAGGCTTGTAGTCCAGCTTGGATTCCAGTTTCTTAGAATCTGCAACCTTGCGAACTGCCTTCATGAAATCTTCCTGGGTCACATACTCATGGTCAGCACGGATTGCAAACATACCTGGGAAACACACATAGCAGGGTTCGTACAGACAGTGGCAAGTCAAACTCAAGGACTTTTTCAAGCACTAATATTAATTTTCAAGGACCATCAATTTGAAATAGTTCCTGTTATGCAATTGTTTCTAGTCGCCTACAGATGGCAGTATATTGCCACAACCTCATGAAAAACCAACTAAATTACTACTCATCATGGACATAAAAGTTCTACTCAATAATATGTTGAAATCAAGTCAGGACTGATGATTTTGACAGATTTCCTTATATGAACTGTAACTCAGTAAAATTGTTGCATATTGCATTTATATATTTTTTTCAGTGTACATATTTAAATTGTCTTTACATTTAAAAAATGTTTTGGTCCCACAGGCCAATGACATGAAAGTGAATTCTGACAGTGTAAAATGCCATTAGTTGACTCTAAAATGTTGTATTCCATACCCATTTGAAGAGAAACCAGTTTGATAAGATGAAAGACTCTCAGAACCCTATTTAAGTTTGGGAACCACTGTACTACTAACGCCTAGATCACACCAACAGTGTGATTGCGCAAAATGATACGCAGCATCATCTGGATGTGTGCAACAAAAGTTCATCATTCACCTTCTGCTACCATTTCTGTCAAACCGTTTACACATACAGTGTGATGCATAAGTTAGATAAATCCACACAGAATGCACTGCCTCTGCAACGCAATACCCCAAGTCAAATGCAGCATTCCATTAGAAATGAATTAACTTCTGGTGTAACAAAATGCAATGACGCTGTCTGTGTGATCAAGGCGTAACCTCACTCCCCGCTTGCTTTAATGCTTCCTCTCTCTGTGCATCTCCTTTGCCTCCTTCATTACAGCCCGAATTTTGTTATGATAGCTATAGTCAAAAGATGGGCTACTATAAGTTAACTTAATTTCAGTCAACTGCTCCTGCTGCGGTCAGGCTTCGTTCAACGTTAGCTTCTAACTTCATCCTTCTAGCCAGCTAGTTCTGGCTATCTACCTGGATAATAGCCGGAGCCCTTGGAGCTACCTAGCTAGACATCGGACAGAAATATCAGCGACTATTTACCAGTTACACTCATTCGCCAAGAGTTGGTTTGTTTGGGGGAGGTGTCTGTTGACACAGCAGGAGTCGAGGGTTGTTAAAATAATTCCCCGTCAGCGGCAGGCATCTCTCTGTGACTTGGCAGCAGGCGAACGTGAATAATTCATGATTCCCCTCGTTCGCAGAGGTAGGTGTGACAAGAAGCATTGGGACGCTTGGAATGCAATAATACGTGGGTAAACGATAAACTAAATGGTAAACGCCATTTCACAAATAAAAAGGTGCGTAAACGGCGTTAACATGCATTTACCCTCCACTACATCCCTGGTTGGGTCTGGCAAAACCCATCCATAAAAATACATTTCCTGCAGGCAGGATCTAATCTACATTTGCTCTGCATTTTAGCTATCGATGTGACATTTGGCAGCGCTTAATCAGTCAGTTCTGTACCTGCTTGGCGGTGTAGGTGGAATGGGTGAGCTCGCCTGGCAACCAGAGTGCGACACACATAAGGAAATAAAACTCGGCAGTATGCCTGGAAATTAATTTGCATGACCAATACATTTTTCTAACATTTTTATTTTGAACATATTTCATGGTTCTGTTCTTCTCATACGAACTTGAGATTTTCAAGGTATTCTAGTACTTGAATTTCAGAGTGCAAAATTCAAGTACTTTAAGTACCTTATGCAAACCCTAATATAGGAACAGAGTTAAATGGCTTGTTTTTTTTTTTTTTTAATATACAGTTATACAGTGTATTGGATAGGTTCCTAACCTGCTTCAGTGCACACGTTCCTTAAATCAGCTCCATTAAATCCATCAGACAACTTCACAATGGCCTCGTAATCTGCAAAGAAATTCAAGTTAAAGCCCACCATGAAATTCACAACATGCAACTTAAATTTAATCACAAAATGATGTCACATCCACAGCACGATACCCAGTCCCTAAACTAACCCATCTCTCCATGCTTAGTGATTGGTCCAGAGTGTATCTTCAGAATGTCCATCCGAGCCTGCTCATTGGGCAGCTCGATGTCTGTAGAGACAAAGCCAGAAGTTAAGAGTCCTGCTGTTCTTTGTCAATTACCAAGTCCTAGTTACTTTTCAGCCCCTAGCCACTTTCTTTTTTCAACATGATTATCTATGCATCCCAAACCAGGATAATTAAAAGTTGAGATGAAACGTACGGATCTTGCGGTCCAGTCTCCCTGGCCTTAGAAGGGCAGGGTCCAGCGTGTCCGGACGGTTGGTGGCCATGATCATCTTCACTCTATGCAAGGTGTCAAAGCCATCCATTTGGTTCAGCAGCTAGACAGGAACATCAAAACAGTTAGCATCTTCAGTCTCAATTGCAAGATAAAACCAAGTGTTTCCAGGTTTAGTGTTAAACACTTTGAGGATCAATAATATGAGTAGTACCACAGAGTTTCTAAACCCAGAAGCCCAACGTTGCAACACTTCCAGGAACGATTGCGAAGCAGACTCGGCAGATCAGACCGGGGTTTGGGATTTGAAAAGTCAATGAGAGAAGTGAAATTCTTTGTTAGTTATACATTTTTTCATAATCTAAAAAGGCACAACCTGTATTCGAGCCAATGTCTTACAGGGTACTCTCAACCCCAATTTCAGCCTTGGTCCAACCCTTTCAAAAATAAAAAAAATGCATCCAGGTCAGAAGTTGTGGGTTGGGGGAATTGCTCATAAATATGAATTTTGCAGATGGGTAAATGTAGTTGTAACTGATCCCAACACTTTCACACTAAAGCATACTTACCAGAAATCCACTGGCATGCACTGATAATAAAATGATGTGCATTGTGAGCAATTACGGCTCCGGACAGTTCTCACAGTGGTAAGGCACCGAGTTGCTGACATCAATTGCAATTTGCGGTGTAAGTTCGAGAAATGTACAATCACCACCTTGAAAATGAAGATTAGGGACTCAATTCAATCCAACCCACACTGCAGTATCTCTTTTTCCAATGATCAAATTAACTCACAGATCAGTCTTGGGTACTGTATAAAAAAAACCTTCAACTACTACCAGGGCGACCCCTCTCAAAGGTGTGCTTTCCCTTTTCAGAATCATAAGTGTGTGGGCAAGGGATGAATATTGTAAATGAAGGATAAAAAATAAATCAGAATACAAGATACTGCATGTGCCCCATGTGGGATTAGAACTCACAACCATTGAACTATAAGCAAACTGTCTTAGCAGACTGTGCCACCATAGCCTACATGTTTTTTTCTTTGTAAAAGCAAATTATGTGTATGAAACGGTAAGCAAAAATGTAGAATTTGGAAAATGTGCCTTACTGCCTTTTGAACTTTGTGTAACGTCAGTTGTCTAGTCAAGGAAGCATCACCAAAATATATTGGCACACTCTACTTACCAAGACCAAATAAGGCGTGCTGTCACCTGCTTTTATAGTAAGCCTTGAGGTGGTACCACCCAGCACATCTAGAAGGGAGTGTATTTCATACCGAACCCCTCCATTGAGATGAGAGAGGCACCTTCTCAATGTGCCTCTACATCACAATTTCAATGGTAGGGTTGAACCGATAGGGGCAAAAATAGCTAGATTTATTACTACTAAAATACGAAAATATCACTTTTGCAACAAACTGTGAAAATGAAGACAATAATTAATGTTTCGCTATAACTAAGCCTAAAACACCTGGTTTTTGATTAAAAACATGTATTTTCATGAAAGTTTAAGTAGCTGAATATGTTATTACTCCAACCTCATGAAAGTAACAAACTGACACGTTTTTGTGAAAAACAACTTTACATCGAAGGAGTGCCTTTGATTTGACGGCCTCCACATGCGCAGTTCGGCGCGAGACAACCGTTAGACCCAAATAAGTTTCTGCGCATGAGCTTAGCTAGCCAACGTCGCCATTACATCGCCTACAAGGTGGTCAGGGAATTCTATTGGAGAAGCAGTTTCTACATATCTTTATACTAAACCATCTTTGGTAGTACTTTGTGTGCAGTTAAGCTTTGGGTTGTTCTCTGTTGAGACTCACCTCCATCAGTGTCCTCTGGATTTCTCTGTCTGCAGATGTCCCCTCAGAGAAACGACGACCACCTGTTAAACAGACAAAGACTCAGATCATGTGTGTCTGTGTGGAACTCTAAAGAAAAATCAACAAACTGACTGAACAATAGTCTGTAGCTCTAGTTCATTTACCTATGGCATCGATCTCATCCATGAAGATGATGCAGGGCTGGTGGTCCCTGGCATAGTTGAACATCTCTCGGATCAACCTAGCGCTCTCACCAATGTACTTGTCCACTATGGAGCTGGACACCACCTTTAGAAAATTGCAGTCAAGCTGGCTAGCAACTGCTCTGGCCAAAAGTGTCTTTCCAGTTCCTGAAAACCATGAAAAGAAAATGCAGTTAATTATTAAGCACATAATACTGGCATCTGGAAAGCAGCCCTCAGGCTAACATGTAGTGCTATCAGAGAGCCAGGCCTGTTGATCTCCTCACCTGGGGGTCCGTAGAGCAGGCAACCTTTAGGGGGGATGATGCCCACCCTCAGGAAGAGCTCAGGGTTGGTCAGAGGCAGCTCAATCACCTGAAACACACATCAACATCCATCTCTGTCACAATTGGCCCATAAATATATATCCCGCTCTCTCAATTCGATTTGCTCAACTCCTGCATCCTCTCTGGCTTCCTTTTAAAACAAGGGGAGGTGGCGAGTAGAGGGAATGTGGACAAAAATACACTTGTATGAAAGGAGACTCCTTCTGTAAATTATGTTCTCAGGGTGGAATCTCAAAATACATTTCTAAAGTGATAAAAACACATTTAGCTAGTTGTGCAAAACATTTAGATAAAAGGATAAGTAGCATATCCTTTTTAAAATGTTTGCATGCTTTTCTCCTTTGAGAAGACATTGGCTGATTAAAAAGGTAGTACAGCAGATTTCAAAACTCTTCCACAAAGGACTCTGGAAGGGTACACTTGTGCTTCCTTGCCAAAAGGAGTCTATCAAGGAGGTGAGGACTGTTTTCCTACTAACGAATTGACACTCTCCTCGACAACTTATCAGTTTCCGGGTCACGGAGGAGAGAGGAAGGACTTTTCCCAAATGAGAAAAAGTCTCCAGAAAAAGCTAACTCTGTCCTGTGTGGATAAAGTGTGTGTCTGTGCCTCATTGACCTCTCTGAGCTCTCTGATCTGCTCAGCCAAGCCTCCGATCTCAGAGTAGGAGACGCTGCCAGGGTCTTCATGAGACATGTTGTACACAAGGGGGTCCACCTCTCTGGGAAGGTACCTGCATGGGGGAACAGCACAACGATATGTCATCAGTGTGCCATTGTTCTTAGTGATCATATAGGTCATGGTGATATAAGCAGAACACATAATTTGTTTAACTTGAAATGCTTTCAATAGGGAGACTGTTGCAGAAAGTCAAATGCAGGCTAACACAATACACTAGTATTTTGCTTGGTAAACATATTAAATAGTAAGAAGCATTATAGACCTGGGAGGGTAGACCAACTCACCTCATGATAGTCAGAGTGGTCATATCCAATGCAACTCTTGTACCAGGTTTGAGCATAGCCTTGTCCAGCTGGGTGACAAAATATAATGTTGGCACTTGCTAGACCTCAAGCATAATCAATATGAAATGGGAAGTGAAATACCAGTTGCTATGTTTTTTGTAAATATTTTGTTATGTGGCTATGAGTTTTGGCCTACCTGCCGTCTGCATCCAACCACATATCGTGGGCCATTGGTTGCTTTGACAATGACTGAATTCCACGAGAGGATAGAAGAAAACCCCACGTTACACACAATATAGGCAATGCAAACTAGTAGGGACATTTAAACATTTTCATTCATGTAGGCCTAGCGGTAGATTCAGCAAAACAACATCATACACAGCAAAGTGATTGTCAATATAATTTAGAACTTACATTTCTCCTCTGTTAGCTGCTTTAGGACCTCACCAACAATCTAGAGAAACGGAGTAATGAGAGACCGTTGTAAATAAACAAACTTCTATGAAGGGTTCTGATGACTTGGGATTAAACTTGCAGTCACCTGTCCAACACTTTGTAGAGCTTTCAGATCATTTTCTGATTTTTCATACTGTTTTGTCTGTTCTCTCAGCTGTTCACGCACTGTAAAGACAAACAAAAATAAATACAATTATTGACACTCACCACCTGTGTACTATCACACAGGCTGTCATCATCCTCTGGTCGACCAATCAGCTAACACTACCTAACTAATGATATATAAAACTAGCTTGCTCGTTCGGGTGCGTCCTATACATTGTGCATAAATAAAAGGCACACGAACAGTTACACGAGCTAGTTTAGTATAAATAATCTGGTGTTGAACTGCACTGAGTAGCTAGAAGTCAAACTCATTTCCAAGGCTAGCTACATGATAATTGAAGAGGGTTGCATGATGATGACAAAGCGACATGGACAGTTGTTATGGTTGAGTCAAAGAGTGGCTGTAAAAGCCTGGCTATTGACGGAAACGATACATACATTCTTTTAGGCGTCCATCAATTTCTTTGTGCTCAAGCAACTTCTTTCTGTAATCTTGAAGTCCCTTGTCTCTGGGATCCGCCATGATGCCTTGAAAAAAACCGTCTCTTGCCACGCTGAATTGTGGGATTGGAAGTTGTGACATTAGATCACATGTTTTGCCGTGTTTACGGTATGTTGTCACAGGAACGTCGTAATTCATTTTAAGTGGATTTAATTGTGCTTTGATTTAACTTTGCATTGAGAACAGGTAACATTGTAGTGAAGACATTAATTAGAAACAATATGAGAAGTATTTTGTGGAGGTTTTAGAAATTCATTCAGTTTACCGCTTACCTCAATGACAAGTTTCGCGTTCAAGTGCTAGTCAGAACAGGGAAATGTCCGACTTGCTAACTGGTTGAACGCGGCAAGTGTATAACTACTAGTCAGTTAACTTGTCGGAAATGTCCGAGTTTCCTAGTATTTGATGTTACAACAACAAATGTACCATGCCATGGAGTATTCATTTGAACTCAGTGGTCACAGGCGCAGTGGGCTTGCATCAATATGGCTTAAGTCACAATGGGCAGGGATGGTCAGTCAGTGGGGTGATGGAGTTGATACAGGGGGTAACTAAAGGAATGTGACAGTCAGGGTTTAAACTTTAGATTGGACAACTTGGTAAGGGTTTTGGAGTGAACTAGGCCTATCAACTTCCCAAAACAATCGTCACAGGGTTAATTTGGTTGTTTCGTTTTACTTCTGATGGTTCTAATACTTATAACTGAGCCTGAACCTGTAGTTAACCGCAAACGATTGGCAAAAATCAGAGTGGTTGGTTTCTCCCAGCGGAGTGGCGGCCACAGATGCATTCTCAGGCCTGCTGCTCCACATAAACAAAGGCACATCTGGGCAAGGCCGTTGCCAAGCAGCCGTCATCTTCTTGGCCACGTTTCCAAGAAGGTTTTAGTTCCTTCCACACAGCTCTGAACATTCCATGTGCTGTTATTTTTCTTGGTCATTGTCTTCAGCTGCTGGTCATTTTGTATACACACACCCTTGAGTTTGTAAGGTGAATGGTCCTTTGCATGCCACAATTACATTTACGTCATTTAGCAGATACTCTTATCTAGAGCAACTTCCAGTAGTGAGTGCATACATTTTCATACTTTTTTCATATTGGTCCCCCGTGGGAATCAAACCCACAACTCGGGCGTTGCAAGCACCATGCTCTAACAACTGAGCTACACAATGTACTAGTACTCCTAAAGCCAGAGTGGTCAGAAACCCTGTGAAGGGTCAGTTCAGAGCATCCAGATTATGTGTGACCTGTCACCTCTCGGACGTACAGAACATTCAGAAAGTATTCAGATCCCTTGACTTTTTCCACATTTTGTTACGTTACAGCCTTATTTTAAAATTGTCAGGCTACACACAATACGCTATAATGACAAAGCAAAAACTGTTTTTTAAAATGTATTTCTGCTACAAGCTTGGCACCTGTATTTGGGGAGTTTCTCCCATTCTCTGCAAATACTCTCAAGCTCTGTGAAGTTGGATGGGGAGCGTTGCTGCACAGCTATTTTCAGGTCTCTCCAGAGATGTTAGATCAGGTTCAGGTCCGGGCTCTGGCAGGGCCACTCAAGGACATTCAGAGACTTTTCCCGAAGCCACTCCTAAGTTGTCTTGGCTCTGTGCTTAGGCTCAATGTCGCCCCAGTCTGAGGTCCTGAGCGCTCTGGAGCAGGATTTCATCAAGGATCTCTCAGTACTTTGCTCCGTTCATCCTGACTAGTCTCCCAGTCGCTGCCGCTGAAAAACATCCCCACTGCATGATGCTGCCACCACCATGCTTCACCGTAGGGATGGAGCCAGGTTTCCTCCAGACGTGATGCTTTGCATTCAGGCCAAAGAGTTCAGTCTTGGTTTCATCAGACCAGAGGATCTTGTTTCTCATGGTCTGAGAGTCCTTTAGGTGCCTTTTGGCAAACTCCAAGCAGGCTGTCATGTGCCTTTTACTGAGGAGTGGCTTCCGTCTGACCACTCTACCATAAATGCCTGATTGGTGGAGTGCTGCAGAGATGGTTGTCCTTCTGGAAGGTTCTCCCATCTCCACAGAGGAACTCTGGAGCTGTCAGAGTGAGTATTGGGTTCTTGGTCCCCTCCCTGCCCAAGGTCTTTGCTCTGACATGCACTGTCAACAGTGGGACCTTTAAATCATGTCCAATCAATTGAATTTACCACAGCTGGACTCCAATCAAGTTGTAGAAACAAGGATGATCAATGGAAACAGGATGCACCTGAGCTCAAGTTCGAGTTTCATAGCAAAGGGTCTGAATACTTATGTAAATAGTACATTTGATAACATTTCGAAAAACCTATTTTTGCTTTGACATTATGGGGTATTGTGTGTAGATTGATGATGTATATGTGTGTAGATTGATGATATATATATTTATATATATATATTATATATTTTTAATCCATTTTAGAACAAGGCTGTGCATCTTTGTGACATGTTGGTATTTAGAATGCATGCAGTAGCAGTGAATACGTGCATAACTGGTAGGCCCTACATGCTTTTCAAGTTTAGTGTGTCTATGTTCATGCATCTGTGCTTGGGAAATGTTTAGACAATTTTCGTGAGTGTAACTGTGTGCGTGTGTGTTGCGTGTGTAATGGGGGACATCCGATCCCCTCTTTCACCGCATGCCACGCTTGCTTGCAGGTGGTCTGTCCCTGCTCGGCGGCCGGCAGAAGATTTCATATTTCATAGGAACGCAGCACGCCCCTGGACGCCATCATTGAGTCCACATGGCAGGCCGGAAAGGCACTCTGTGAACACTTGGCTGAAATATGTGCCTTGCCAGCCCCTCTTTCCAGCCTGCTTGCTCACTGGGCCTCACAATTACAAGCCAGCTACAAATGTTGGCAGCTGTCTTTAACCCCTTGGATGCCATTCTGGAGCCCTCCTGTTTTAATGACCTCTGTGGGTTCTTTAGTGAATAGTTGAAATTCCTATGGGGATGTGAATGAAGGAGTCACACAGAAGGAGAAAGGACATCTATCTATAGAGGAGCTTTGGTCTGGATAACTTTGTACATTAAGTTTGATTACTAAGTATTGTTCTTTATATCTGTGTATGTCTGTAAGAGAGTGATGGCGGGAGATACAGGGAAAGAACGAGAGCGAGATAAAGAGAGAGAGAGAGAGCTGGGAGAGATGCCATTGCCTACAGCACTTGAGACTGAGGAGCACCAGCAGGCGGAGATGGTTCAGCTCCAGCCATTCTATTTTAATGTCCTCTCCACTTCCACAGAGCATATAAACAGGAAGCATAAACCAAACATGTTTATGAAACGATTACAAAATCTGTTGTACAGAGCTGAAGTTCAGCTAAGTATTCCATTCAACAAGTTCAAGGCAGTGGCGTGTCCAGAACATTTTGAATGGGGTGGCCAAGGTGGGCAGCCTGGTCTCATAGACTAGATGTAACATAGTAAAAGTAAATACGTGACACTCAAATTAGTATGATATGTTACTTTTGGTATGGTTACATAAGACAGATGGTTACTTAAGGCAAAAAAACTAAAGAAGGGTGGTTGGTAACATGAACGTCTAGCAACCCAAAGGGTTCGAATCTCATTATGGACAACTTGAGCATTTGAGCACATAGCAACTTTTCAACTACTTACTACTTTTTAGCTGCTTTACAAGTACTTAGCATGTTAGCTAACCCTTTCCCTTACCGTAACCCTTTCAGGTAAGCCTTCCCTAATCCTAACCTTAACCCTTTAACCTAACTCCTAAACTTAACCCTAATCTTAACCCTAACTCCTAGCCTCGCTAACGTTAGCCAGCTAGCTAACTTTAGCCACCTAGCTAGAATTCATAACATATCATATGTTTAGCAAATTCATAACATATAGACCTTTTTTTAAATTCGTAACATATTGTAATTTGTAACATAACGTACAAAATGGCAGATGGACATCCACAAATTAATACATACCATACAAAACCTAACATATCATACTATATGGAGTGTTTCCTATTTATGTACAGAATAATACAAAATACTCTGAGACCAGGTTGAGGTGTGTCACAGACCCAGTTTAGGGGGGCCATAACATTTTGAACCTAAATAGATGCAAGGTAGATTTTTTTCAATATAATTATTATGGTTCAATGCATTAAATGCTTCAGCTTAGGTTTGGTACATTTCCCTGTTCAATAAAATCATAAATATTTAAGAGATCTTAAAACACACCTTTTTAGTTTTTCTTTTCCTTAGGGGTTTTTTTAGTCGTTCAGTTTTTGCTTGTTACAGTGTTTGCATTCAAGGTCAGGATTTTATATAAGGGTATTAGCGTATAGCAGTACATTTACTTAAAAGTGCCATCCAGAGTGCGAATTATACCATGACATTCGGGGGGGTTTCTTTTTCTAACGGGACCGTCAATGTGTGCACACATTTGCATGTTCACACATTTTTTTTATGGGCTTTATACTAAATATGTAATTTAAATATACAAATGTATTACCTTTTAATGTGTCATGAACACAACCATGATGTTTTCATCTGATTGTCAAACAAATCACTTCAAAAAGTAGGTTAAGTAGGTTACCTGCACATGTCCATCTACTGTACTCCAAAATCAGTTCAGCATCGGAACAGTGCACTGTGCACTCGCCATTTGAATGGATAGGTACATCTATTACAAACACCATAAGTGTAATGACAGCCTACAAAATGGAGTGTATTCATGGATGCCAAGGAAAGCCAGGCTTTCCCAGAATATGTATATTTTTGTCTATCCGTGTTTCATACTTTTCCTTCAATTCGCATGAGGCTGAATCTATTTCACCAGAGAAAGCACCTGAGCGAGGAAGAAGCTCCCCTCTGACTTAGTATCTGTAGCCCATGTATCTGATGCTGTCTTGTCAAATATGATATGACATGTCATGCTCTTTTTGACCAGACAGCATCAGATACATGGGCTACAAGTGCTAAGACAGAGGGGCACTGTGTCGCTCGCTAGGTTGCTTTCTCCGGTGAAACTGATGAGTCTTGCTGTCGGTGCGTGTCTTGATCAAATGTATCAATATTTTCAGAGACGACCTATCAGAATTTCTGGGGTGGCCATTGGTTCAAGGGGCTCAGTACATATAACTTTGAAAAGTGTTTGTTGTACGGCACCGACTTGCATATTGCACAGTGAGTTCAGGTTGGCTCGCAGCCAAAGAGAGCAATACAAGATTGTGCCGTACTGTATGGCTTCCATCTTGCGAGCTCCGACCTAACTTTGCTATTTTGTGATTATTTTTGAATTTATCTACTTTTTTTGCAGTAAATGTATCTGCTATCATTTCTTGAACGTCAGATGGGCAGTTACTAACCTCAATTCCAACTTCGACCCTGGGCTCTTTGTGTAAATACGACCACATTTTTGGGTTATCCATGAGGAAACAGGTGAAAAAGAGGTAGGAGAGTGTGAGCCCTGGTGAGATTAAGGCAAAGGGAAAACCGGCCACCTCTTTCCTCCATTCTATTGGCCAATGTACAGTCTTGATAATGAGATGGAGGACCTCTGATCGTGGATTTGATATCAATAGGACTCTCGTAACTGCAATATTCTCTGTTTTTCTGAAACATGGCTTTTGGTCAAGATGCCCCCCATGGCTATCTAACTCGATGGATTATCCATTCACCGAGCAGACAGGTACATTGGATTGGGGGAAATTGAGAGGGGGAGGGGTATGGCTTTTCATCAACAGCAAATGGTGTGATGACTCTAGTGGAGTGGAAATCTCAACACATTGTGATTTTAATTCTGCGTCATTTAGACATGTAATGCCCAACTTCTATTAACACGTCTCTTTCTCCACTAGGGGTGATAAAGTCCTATACCACTGTTGCTCTACCCACAAGCAAGCATACAAGGCCCTCCCTTGATCCCCCTTTGGCTAATTAGATCACCTGCTTCCTGTCTACAAGCAGAGGTTTAAACAGGAAGTATCCATGATGCGCTCCGTTGAGAAATGGTCCTCCAAATTGGAGGCTATGCTACAGTACTGCTTTGCTAGCACTGAATGGAATATGTTCCGTAACTCCGCCGATAGCATCGACGAGCTAACCACCTCCGTCACCCGCTTCATTAGGAAATGCATCGTCGACATTGTCCCCACAGTGAAGGTTCGCTGCTTCCCCAATCAAAAGTCCTGGTTTAACACTGAGGTTGGCGCCAAGCTAAAGGACAGTGCTACCGCACACAGGGCTACTGTATCCAACCCCGAGGCTACTGCTGAGGACAGGAACAAATAGAAGAAGTCCTTCTGAGACCTCCGCAGAGCCATCAAACAAACAAAAGGACAATATAGGAACAAGGTGGAATCCTATTACACAGGCTCCGACACCCACTGCATGTGGCAGGGACATTACAGATTACAACGGAAGACTCAGCCATGATCTGCTGAACGATGCCTCTCTACCAGATGAATTCAATGCATTTTATGCACGCTTCGACAAAAACAACACAGAGCCATCCAGGGGACTGATCTCGCCCTCAGAGATTGATGTGAGTAAGGTTTCTAATCAGGTCAACACTCATAAGGCCCATCCAGGACTTCTATATCAGGGAGTGTACTGGGCTGTCCACACCATCGTTAAAGACGCCAGCCACCCAAGCCATAGACTGTTCTCTCTACTTCTGTACGGCAAGCGGCGAAGAAGTAACAAGGGCGGCAGGTAGCCTAGTGATCAGAGCGTTGGGCCAGTAACTGAAAGGTTGCTGGATCGAATCCCTGAGCTGACAGGTTGTGTCCTTGAGCAAGGCACTTAACCCTAATTTGCTCCAGGGGTGCCATACTATTATGGCTGCCCCTGTAGGTAGGCCGGCATTGTAAATAAGAATTTGTTCTTAACTGACTTGCCTAGTTAAATAAAGGTTAAAACATTTAAATAAAAATAAAAAACAAGTCTGACACCGCAGGCTCCTGAACAGCTTACATCCCCAAGCCATAAGGCTGCTAAATAGCTAACAAAATGGCTACACCGTTCTATTTTTATTTTTGCGCTGACTATGTACACTCACACACTCTGTTAGGGCTTGGTTGTGGTAAGGCCTCTTACTCCCACCAGAGGGGTGTGAAAGGCACACAATCAAGTCCTCACACCCTAACTGGGGAAGTTAATGATCCCCAATCAGAGACAGCTGTCTAGTGTTGTCTCTGATTGGGGATAGTATTTAGGACCCACACACATTCACCTGTGTGTGGATCATTGCTTGTACTTAGTGTTTGTGTAAGTACTCACACCACAGTGTTTCATAGGTTTATTGTTTTGTTTAGTTTTATTATTTAATATAATAAAACATGTTCGCAACGTCCTCTCGCTCTGGGCCTCGTTCCCTCTACACTCACCGTGACAGAATGATCCACCACCCAGGGAACCCGCAGCGAGAGGAAGAGGAGGAGGATTATCGGTGGACATTCAGTGGACAGCATCGGCGTCGGCATCGGAGACGTCGAGGAGCGAGGACTGTGGAGGTAACACAGTGGGGAGCATCTGGGGCTCATCGACACCTATGGGAGAAGATGAGCTCGTGACTGGACCAGCGTGGGGGCTTGGGACAGAGCCCTTACCAACGGAGCATGAGGAGAGGAAGGACCGACAGTGGACAGCCCCGAAGGTTCCCCATATTAACGGTGGGGTGGGGTTGTGGGGTCCTTGGGATGTGAGGGACAAGGAGGAGGAGAAGCGGCTGAGGAGGTATTTCGGGTGGGCCGAGGAGGACGACGAGAAGACGCGTTCGGTCTCCGGCCCCAGTAACAGATCTCCAGCGCGCTCCCGGCCTGCCCAACCCACGCGCCTCCTCAGCCCGGTGATCCAGCGACAGATCCCTGCACCGGAAATCCAGTGCGTGTTCCCGGCCCATGGACCTCAGTACCAGCACCACACGATCCACCGTCGGTTAGCCACCCCAGATTGGAAGAACAGCTCCCACCACTTCCGCCTCCGACGGCCGAAAACAGGAAGACTCCGGAGGGTTTCTTCAATCGGTCGAAGGAGGAACAAGCGAAGTGGTGGAGATTCTGGGTGGCCCTTCCTCCCGATACCAAGCCCAACCCTCACGTTCGGGAGATCGAGGAGGCGGATAGTTTTGAGGCTAGATTGGCGATCTGGAAGAAGCGTCTGGCTCACCTCTTTCCAGAGGGAAAGAAAGAGGAAGGGTCGGAGCTCCTCGCCAGGCCGGTGCCCAGTTCAGGACAGGCAGACAGGTCGATTAAACACCCGGAGCTGTCATCTACACTGCTGCCTGGGCTGGGCACGGCAACCGATCTAGCTTCAAAACTCGATTCGTCTCCCGGTCGAGGGTCCAGCTCTACATCTCCCGTGCCCACTCCTCACTCCAGACCACCGGTTCACCTCCCTAGTCAGGTACAGCCGGTGCCTGCTCCTCGCACCAGCCCAGTGGTGCGTTCCCCCAGCCCGGCACGGCCCATGCCTGCTCCACACACACTCGACCTACAATGAAGAGTCGAGGCCTGGAGGCTGCAGTAAAGGTTAGAAACCTGGAGTCTCCAGTAACGGCTCAAAGCCTGGAGCCTCCAGTGACGGCTCGACACCCGGAGCCTCCAGCAACGGCCCACAGTCTGGGGTCGTTAACGACGGCCAACAGCCCAGAGCATCCAGCGACGGAGCCTCCAGTGACGGCCCACAGCCCGGCGCCTCCAACGACGGCCCACAGCCTGGAACTTCCAGAGGCCAGCACAGCTCTGTGGCTGGAACCCTTCTCTGCGTCGGTGCCCATGCCGGGCACGACGTACAGCCCCGCTTTGGAGCAGGAGCTCCTTAGCGTGCCGGGGCCCAGTCTGGGGCCGACAGCCAGCCCAACCACAGGGCCGGAAACCACCTCTGCGTCGGTGCCCTGGGTGGGCACAACGACCAGCCCCGCTTTGGAGCAGGAGCTCCTTAGCGTGCAGTCCGCTCCACCGGGGTCCGGGACGGGACCAGACGTCAGCCCCTCTCCAGGGTCGAGGGCTCCCACACCAGTGTCCAGACAGGACTTGGTGCATCGTGGGAGTACTAAGGGGGGAATCATTGCGCTGGGGTTCGGACCGGACCGGGTGTGCAACGGAGAGGTAGGAGGGGAGCTACCCTCACAGCCTTCATCACGCCCGAAGCCGGTACCGGAGCCTCCACCAGCAACCACCTCAGTACCCCGCCATTTCCCCCCTGGTTTTGTGTATTTTTTCTTTGGGGAGGGGGGATCAAGTGCAGAAGCCCGCACCTTAGGGGGGGGGTCCTGTGAGGACTTGGTTGTGGTAAGGCCTCTTACTCCCACCAGGGGGGGGGGGGGGGGGTGAAAGGCACACAATCAAGTCCTCACACCCTAACTGGGGAAGTTAATGATCTCCAATCAGAGACAGCTGTCTAGCGTTGTCTCTGATTGGGGATAGTATTTAGGACCCACACACATCCACCTGTGTGTGGATCATTGCTTGTACTTAGTGTTTGTGTAAGTACTCACGCCACGGTGTTTCATAGGTTTATTGTTTTGTTTAGTTTTATTATTTAATATAATAAAACATGTTCGCAACGTCCTCTCGCTCTGCGCCTCGTTCCCTCTACACTCACCGTGACACACTCACTCTATGCACACTCTACACACTCACTCACGAACACTCATACTGACACTCCCAACACACACGCACTTCATTTTCTCACACACACATAACATGCACACACATTCAAACTGACTCTACATACACACACTCGCATACAATAATCATACAATAGCTTACTTACTTTCTCGTGTTCTTATTTTTATTTCTCTTGTGAATTTTGTTCTACTTTACTTTTTTAATTAATGTTTTATAATACTAATGATATTGAAACTGCATTGTTGGGAAAGAGCAAGAAAGCCATTTCACTGAACTTGTGCACGTGACAATGAAACTTGAAACAACAAACTTAAATTCAACAAACAAATTTAAATTTGGAACCCGAGCCAGAGTCGGGCATCTTGAAACTGTTTATCGGATCTTAAACAGACCAGGGGGACTGTGTACATCTCCATAATTGCACATGTCAATTTATGTACAAACGCTCAGTTTATTCAAGCTCCTTTACACCCCCACTACTAATCATTTCAGTCAAGGGAATATACTGTAAATGTGGTACTAGTATTTACTGTACTTCTCTAGATGATCGAGCCAAACATTTCACAAGAATGTTCTCAACTCAAAATCTCACCACCAAACTCAAATACTATTAACACTTGTAATGCTGGCTGCATTATGGTCATTGTGCAAGAAAATGACAGGTGAAAGGTTATGCACAGTTCTTGACCAAACCCTGACCTTATGGTCCTGTGGTCTGCCCAATGCATTGACCGTAACCAAACCAGGTCAGGGTTCTGCTACTGTCTTGATGTCTGAGGCATGAAGCAGCATACTGTATGTATGACACAACCATTCCCCATTCATGGGAGAGTGACCAAAGCAAACACAAGGCCTTGTTATTGTGGGGCTGTGTGGGCTGTTCCCCATGTCTATGACCTCGTTATAGAGGAGACCACTGACAGGGTTAACACACGCGCACACACACAAACACACGCACCTCTTTCCCCCTTCTACCCCCACTGCCTGTCTCAGGAACATTATCCTGACTTAATTCACAGCTAAAGCAGAACTGGGCAGCAGCGTTCTGGGAGTTTCTCATTAACGGGGCCGGAGGCCTGCCTGGTCACTGGTCTGCATGCTGTGAAGCTGTGCAAGTCCTCCGCTCTGCTTACACACTCCAACGGAGGACCATAAGGACCATAAGAAGCAGGTGTTTGCTGATCCAGCGGCCCTCTGGTCCCCCTGCTAGGGATCCCTGGCCATTTTAGATGTGCTTTATTAGTTTGAGGGAGTGATCCCAGCTCTGGAAACACGCGCCTCTGCAGCATAGGGCTGGCCTGGTGGGGCTTGCAGCTGTGTATGCTAGTCCTAACTAGCCCTGTATTTCTGTTGTTCTTTCTCTTTCACACACTCATCTCTTATTCTCTCTCTCTCTGTCTATATTTCTCTTTCTCTCTCTCTATCTCTACTGTATATTGATGTTCTGTATGATCCCTGACCCCTGGAGTTAATGAACACATCACAGAGACCTCTGCACCTCTGCTCTGCACCAACACAGAGGCACAAGGAAGGGGAGAGGGTTGAGCTCTAAAAACAATGGCCTCTCAGTCCTTGAAGGCAGACATCTTGGATTTCTTCAATGGGCTATGTTTGGAAAGCAATCATCCTGCATACAGTGTTGTATACAGTCACAGGATGAAAGAAAAGACTAACCTTGAGCCAGGTAAACACCTGTGAGGTGGATTACAGGTCAGCTCCTAGTCTCTGGGAAGTATCTCAGTCTACAGTGTTATCCTTCTCTCTTCTTCACTCCCATTTTCATCACTTATACTTAAAGGCAGTGTCCTTGAGCAAGGCACTTAACCCTACTTTGCTCCAGGAGCTGACCCTGTAGGTAGGCCGTCATTGTAAATAAGAATTTGTTCTTAACTGACTTGCCTAGTTAAATAAAGGTTAAATAAAACATTATAATAATATACAGTTCCCATCCAAAACAGTTTGGAACAGTTCAGGCATACTGTATATTATGAAAACATTTTGTGCCGTCTTCAGGAAGTACATTTTTCAGCTGTTAGTGCACACACATTTTTTTATTGAGGCAAGCCGAAGTTCGGTAGCCGAAGTCTATGCCCCTACATCGGTGATTGATCAACCGTAGGTATTCTTCAATTCAGTTTTGTCATTCAATGAGAAACAAATTGTTTTCATGCAAACATCTTAGTTACATGTAAAATTGCACAACTGATTTCCTCTGCAAAAACGTAAAAATGTATGACAGATTTCTTGAGTTATCTTCGATTATTTTTGAAGTTTTTCTCATTTTTTAAGCAAAGGTCTTTTAAGGGAGTATCCGAGCACACTCGTTCCGTTCGGCTAGCCGAGTTCGGCAAGGCACCAGCCGAATGGACTGTGTCTAGGGACTTATTGAAACTATCCAGGGGTGAGTTTCCCAAAAACACAAAGATAATCTTTAGCACTAAGAACATCTTAGTAGAAAATGGACGAATAATGATCTTAATGCTAAAGATTATGTGTTTGGGAAACTGACCCCGGTTCTTTAAAGGATGAAAAGGAGACAAGAACATTAGACTATTGAGATGCTCCCAGTCCCTAGGTGTGGGGGCTTGATCTGTTCACCACTAGAGGGCAGTGTCTTCAAGCGTGGTGAGGTGTGTCCTGACTGCCCAGAGCGCTACCCACTTTTTTCCCGGATGGATACAGCCACAACAATGTGTAAAAAGGCCAGAGACAACTAACAGAGGTGTTGTCACACCAGATCTCAGTTACACAGAGAGGTGGCGGTGTTGTATTATGGGTGCACCTCAAAGACAAAGAGAGTCCCGCCATTCTACAGTTCCATAGAAAGACAGAGGAACATGTTTGCTCATGCCACAATGTTTTCAGAGGAAAAGCAGGAGCGATGAGAGTGAGGTAGAGAGAGAGGGAGAGACGAGGGTGGAGGGAGGGAGGCTGAGGGAGTCTGGTGGCCACATGTCCCTTCTTTTGCTCAGTGCGTGGTTATTGCAGGCTAGGGTTTCATGCTAAACATCCACAGAGAGGCTGAAAATAAACCCTCTCCAAACACAGGGGCTGGGTGGTGTTGTGGTGAGGACAGGTCCAAGACAACCCCCAGCCAAACCTCTACATCCCTTTAGCTCAATTAGACTGCCTATAGCAGGGCTGTCCAACCCTGTTCCTGGAGAGCTACCATCCTGTAGGAACAGAGTTGGACAGCCCTGGCCTATAGCACAGCATACTCTCCTGAACCCGCTCCTCCCAGCTGCATACAGTTGAAGTCGGAAGTTTACACCTTAGCCAAATACAGTTAAACTTAGTTTTTCACAATTCCTGACATTTAATCCTAGTTACAATTCCCTGTTTTAGGTCAGTCAGGATCACCACTTTATTTTAAGAATGTGAAATGTCAGAATAATAGTAGAGAGAATGATTTATTTCAGCTTTTATTTCTTTCATCACATTTTCAGTTGGTTAGAAGTTTACATACACTAAATTAGTATTTGGTAGCATTGCCTTTAAATTGTTTAACTTGGGTCAAACATTTAGGGTAGCCTTCCACAAGCTTCCCACAATAAGTTGGGTGAATTTTGGCCCGTTCCTCCTGACAGAACTGGTATAACTGAGTCAGGTTTGTAGGCCTCCTTGCTCGCACACACTTTTTCAGTTCTGCCCACAAATTCAGATCAGGGCTTTGTGATGGCCACTCCAATATCTTGACTTTGTTGTCCTTCAGCCATTTTGCTACAACTTTGGAAGTATGCTTGGGGTCATTGTCCATTTGGAAGACCCATTTGCGACCAAACTTTAACTTCCTGACTGATGTCTTGAGATGTTGCTTCAATATATACACATCATTTTCCTTCCTGGTGATGCCATCTATTTTGTGAAGTGCACCAGTCCCTCCTGCAGCAAAGCACCCCCACAACATGATGCTGCCACCGCTGTGCTTCACGGTTGGGATGGTGTTCTTCGGCTTGCAAGCTTCCCCCTTTTTCCTCCAAACATAACAATGGTCATTATGGCCAAACAGTTCTATTTTTGTTTCATCAGACCAGAGGACATTTCTTCAAAAAGTCCCCATGTGCAGTTGCAAACCGTAATCTGGCTTTTTTATGGCGGTTTTGGAGCAGTGGCTTCTTCCTTGCTGAGAGGCCTTTCAGGTTATGTTGATATAGGACTCGTTTTACTGTGGATATAGATACTTTTTCAAGCTGTTTAAAGGCACAGTCAACTTAGTGTATGTAAACTTCTGACCCACTGGAATTGTGATATAGTGAATTATAAGTGAAATAATCTGTCTGTAAACAATTGTTGGAATAATTACTTGTGTCATGCACAAAGTAGATGTCCTAACTGACTTGCTAAAAAACTATAGTTTGTTAACATGAAATCTGTGGAGTGGTTGAAAAATTAGTTTTAATGACTTCAAACATAGTGTATGTAAACTTCAACTGTATAATCCCTTACACACACACACACAAAGTAACACTGTCTGGCTGGTATCTGTGCATCTCTTTGGTTGAGGATCACTACGATTAGGCCTTATGCTATTGTCTTTCTCCTTTTACAGATTATTATTCACACGAAACTGCAGGCCTATTAGGATCAAAGAAACCCAAGGTTTTCAGCCATATGTTTTGGCATAGCCTAACATTTGAAATGTAGATAGATAGATAGATAGATAGATAGATAGATAGGTACTCAATAAAGTACCTATCTATCTATCTATCTATCTATCTATCTATCTATCTATCTATCTATCTATCTATCTATCTATCTATCTATCTATCTATCTATCTATCTATCTATCTATCTATCTATCTATCTATCTATCTATCTATCTATCTATCTATCTATCTATCTATCTATCATCTATCTACATTTCAAATGTTAGGCTATGCCAAAACATATGGCTGAAAACCTTGGGTTTCTTTGATCCTAATAGGCCTGCAGTTTCGTGTGAATAATCTGTAAAAGGAGAAAGACAATAGCATAAGGCCTAATCGTAGTGATCCTCAACCAAAGAGATGCACAGATACCAGCCAGACAGTGTTAAAGGAACGCTGTGCAACATTAGCAGCCTGTAAAACATGTAAAGAAGACGTTAATTGCAGTTTGCCGTCCTTTGAAATTCTTCCACTCCTCTGAAGAACACGTTCCCCTGCCAAAATAGAAGTCAAAGTCGGAGCGGAGTTGGGGAACCACATCAAACAGACTTTGAGTATGAATATGTCAGCGTTGAAGGGTTATTACTACAGTAGCAGCACAGTGCCTTAGGGAGGATCCTGTCAATATCCTCATTAAAGGGCCTTCACCTGCACTTGGCTTTAGATGGTTCACTCGAGGCACTTCAACTGTCTCTGTTCTGTAGGCTTTTACATAACCCAGGCCTCAGAGCTTTGTGCTGCAAGCAGGATAATGTGTAAGAAAGAGGGGTAAGTGTGTGTGTGTGAGGGTGTAAGTGTGTGTGTGTGCATTGCAGTGTGCAGACCCATGTCCATTAATTCGTATTGAACATTGTGTATGCATATGCACATGTGTGCGTGTGTATGTGTGTGTGTGTGTGTGTGTGTGTGTGAAAGAGTGTCAGAGGGCCACTTAGGAGCGTCTGTGAAATCAGCACCTACACACTAACACCACTTGACAAGCCAACTCCTGTGAATAATTCTTAGAATTATTAGGGTGCAGTGGGGTACTATCCCCACCAGTGGAATGTGTGAAGGGATAAGTGGGGGTGGTAGAGATGAGGGGGTTGGGGGGGGGTTAGGGGGGGTTAGGAGGAGGCGAGAGGTGAGGTCTCAGGTTAGAGGGGTCGGTAATGATAAATAGTGTTTGTCTGGAGAGTTTGACTAAGTAGAGAGAGAGAGAGAGAGAGAGAGAGAGAGAGAGAGAGAGACCAACAAGCCACAGGCACTCTCGACACCAACCGAGACACAGCACAACCTACAGGACCCACCCACCACCAGATCACCGCTCCCCCTAACGAAGCCGCCAGAATGGACCAGGGCCAATATACTACCCCACAACAGAGCACCACCACTACCAGACAACAGAGTCAGCACCACGACCCAGTCTTGCCCCCCCTTCTTCTCAGGTGGCACTGCAACAGAACCGGCGCAGCTATTTGGAGGCTCTCACTGGACCAGATAACTCTGTGGGACTGAGTGAGATCAAGCAGCTCCTCCACTACATATACACTAAACTACAGTAAAAAAACACTCACACTGACACAACCACACACACACACACACACTCACACTGACACTGACCCATCGTCACTCACACTAACCAGATATAGACACTCACACTGACCCATTCACACACACACACTCACACACACACACACAAACACACACTGACCCATCCACACTCACTCTCGCACAGACACATTAACATACACAATCAATAACTCAAACTCACCCAAACACCCACACATACATTCTCTTACACAGTGGAGGATATGAACAGACACACGTACATATATAAATACCTACATGACACTTTGGAGAAACAATATAATCTGAGGAATGTTCTGTATTGTATCAATTAGCATGTGGAACGTCCAGGGCCTAAACTCGACAGCCTTAGGACTGAAGAGTCTGGCCCTGGAATTCAACAAAAACCTAAAAGATGATGATATCATTATTCTGCAGGAGACATGGTGTAAGGCAGATATAGTCACGCACTGTCCCACAGGCTACAGAGAAATCATTTTACCATTCCAAAAACATCTCTGTCAATAGAGGCAGAGATTCTGGAGGAATGATTATATGGTACAAATCCCAACTACAAAACCTAATTGACCCCCCAAAAATTGGCAAATATCACATTTGGCTTAGACTAAAAAAAGAACTTACACTGACAGGAAAAAACTTGTTCCTGTGTGCAATATATATCCCCCCTCAGAATCCCCCTATTTCTCAGAAGAAATATTCTCCACCCTTGAGGAAGAGACGAGCCACTTCCAGGCCCAGAGAAATGTGCTCATCTGTGGGGACACAAATGCACGCACAGGAACACTACCTGACCAAATGAGCACATGAGGGGACAGCTATATCACAGGCCAAGCTGTCTCTAATCCTTTCCTACAGGAACAACAGTGACAGCATCGTCAACAAGAATGGAAAAGACCTATTGCAGCTCTGTCGAAGCCTGGGTCTGTACTTGTTACAGGGGGACTCTTTAGAAAGATTCACCTATTGCTCTCCTCTTGGCCAAAGCACAGTAGACTACATGATAACAGACATGGACCCTTTCTCTCTCAGCTCATTCACTGTTAAGCCACTAACACCTGTCTGATCACAGCCAAATTACCCTGTTCCTCAAAAGATCAGACATAGAAGCAACCACAAATTCACAGCCCAATAAGCTGTACAACATTAAACATTCATACAGATGGGCTCAAAAATGTACAGAGGAATACCAGAAAGCAATCATTAACCAAAAAATCAAATCAACCCTAGACAACTTTCTGGATACAATGTACGCTCACAGTAAAGAAGGCGTCAATCTAGCTGTAAATAACATAAATCATGTATTTAGGTAAACAGCAAAAGTAGCACAATTAACAACCGGGCCCGGACTGGGCACCGGTGGGGTAAATGGCTCCGGCCAGGGAGCTGGAACAACAACCGGGCCTGGACTGGGCACCGGTGGGGTAAACGGCTCCGGCCATGGAGCGGGGAAAACAACCGGGTCTGGACTGGGCACCGGTGGGGCGGACTGCTCAGGCTCTGGAGCGGAGCAGACGGCTGAACCCGGACTGGGTACCGGTGGAGCGGACTGCTCTGGCGCTGGAGCGGAGCAGACGGCTGGACCCGGATTGGGCACAGGTAGGGCGGACTGCTCTGGCACTGGAGCGGAGCAGACGGCTGGACCCGGAATGGGCACCGGTGGAGCGGACTGCTCTGGCACTGGAGCTGGGCTGCGGACCTTCACTGGAGGTTCCAGGCATTGGGCCGTGGATGAAGGCTCAGGGCTGCGGACCTTCGCTAGAGGTTCCGGGCTGCGGACCTTCGCTGGATGTTCCGGGCTGCGGACCTTCGCTGGAGGTTCCGGGCTGCGGACCTTCGCTGGAGGTTTGGGGCTGCTGACCTTCGCTGGAGGTTCGGGGCTGCTGACCTTCGCTGGAGGTTCGGGGCTGCTGACCTTCGCTGGAGGTTCGGGGTTGCTGACCTTCGCTGGAGGTTCGGGGTTGCTGACCTTCGCTGGAGGTTCGGGGTTGCTGACCTTCGCTGGAGGTTCCGGGCTGCGGACCTTTGCTGGAGGTGCTCGTCTGTCCAGTAGCCTCAGCACTAGTGCCCGTCGGCGCTCGACGTCCTTCTCCTCCTCTATCTCCCGTAGGAATGGGTCCTTCTGAACCTCCAGCGGATGCGTAACCCAGGCTTTCCACCACCTCGTCTGCTCCTCCTCCGGGTATTTATAGAACCCCTCGGGCTTCTCCCGATCCTGATCTGTGGGCAGACGAAGTGGTGTGCGATTCCCCTTCTTCAGCCTCTCCGGGCTCTGGCTGCGCACCAATGCTGTGGTGCTCGCAGCCACGACGGACCTTTGCTTCTCCATCCTCCTCCATTGCTCCAAAACCCTCCCACGGTCCTCAGGCCTCACCCTAGGCCACGTGGGAACTGGTACTGGCGCTAACTCCTCTTGGTCCGTCTCTCCCCAGTCGCGCTGCTTGGTCTCATGTTGGTGGGTTGTTCTGTCACTATTGGGTGGAAGGAGAGACCAAGGCGCAGCGCAGGTATAGTTCGACATTTTATTATACTATGTATAAAATTCACACAATGACGAACTACAAACCAAACAAAACAATGAAATGGAACACACTTACTTCCCTGTGACATGACACGTACAACGACCCACACCAGAGTGAAGGACAGACCAAATTATATAGGATCCCTAATTAGAGACAATGCGGTGCAGCTGCCTCTAATTAGGGATCCAACCCAACACCCACACAGAAACAGAAAAGAAAGACACTGTCAGACTCTGACCATAGCTACATAGAGAAGCAGAGCCTGACAAAAGGTACACTCAGAATCAAGAAATCCCAGTACAACAGAAAGCAACTGACACTAATTGAGGAGTCCATAAATAAAAACAACTTCTGGCAAAATTGGAAAAACCTAACCAAACCCAAACAAAAGGAATTAGCGATACAAAATGGTGACATTTGGACAAAACACTTTAAAGCACTCTACAACACTGTTGACATTCAGGATAATACTGAACAGTGCCAAATTTATGAAAAGTTGAACAAACTGGAAAAATCTATAAAGGACTACCAAAATCCTTTAGACTCCCCAATTACTGAGCAGGAGCTCCTTAAAAAACTTCAAGCCCTCAAATAAAAAAAAGCATGCGGACCTGATGGGATCCTAAATGAGATGCTCAAATTCACTAGTGAAAAATATCAATTGGCTATATTAAAATTCTTTAACTTGATCCTGAGTGTAGGTTACTTCCCTGACATCTGGAACCAAGGACTCATAACTCCAATCTTTAAAAACGGAGACAAATCTGAACCTAACAATTACAGAGGGATTTGTGTGAACAGTAACCTGGGGAAGGTTTGTAGTATTATAAATGTAAGAGTCCTAAACTTCCTTAATAAGCACAATATCCTGAGTAAAAGCCAAATTGGATTTATACCAAAACATAGAACAACAGATCATATTTACACCCTACACACCCTAATAGATAAAAACGTCCACAAAAATAAGACAAAACTCTATTCTTGCTTTATTGACTTCCAAAAAGCATTTGATTCTATCTGGCATACAGGACTGTTCTACAAAGTCATTGAAAGTGGTGTAGGGGGTTAAACATATGACATTATAAAATCAATGTATACAGGCAACATGTGTAGCATAAAAATTGGCAAGAAACAAACTGAATCATTTAACCAAGGGTGGGGCCTCCGCCAGGGTTGCAATCTCAGCCCTGTGCTATTTAACATTTACATCAATGAATTGGCCAATATTCTAGAAAAGTCTTCAGCCCCTGGTGTTAGTCTCCACATTTCGGAAGTTAGATGCCTGCTCTTTGCAGATGACCTGTGCCTGCTTTCACCCACAGCACATGGCGTACAGCAGAGCTTGGACCTGCTAGAGCAGAACTGTCAGACCTGGGCCCTGACAGTAAACCCCAAAAAGGCCAAAATAATGATTTTCCAGACAAATTCCAGATCCCAGGGAATAAAACCAAAGTTCTCAATTGGTGCAAAACATATAGAATATTGCACACAATACAACTATTTAGGTTTAAAAATAAGTTTGACTGGACACCTAAATAATGCAATGAATGAACTGAGAGACAAAGCACACAGGGCATTCTACGCCATTAAAAAACAAATCCAAATTGAAATACCTATTACAATTTGGCAAAAACGAATTAAATGCGTGATTGAACCAATCACACTCTATGGCAGCGAGGTGTGGGGTCCACTTACAAAACAAGATTTTACCCACTGGGACAAACATCCCATTGAGACCTTGCACGCAAACTTTGTAAGATTCTCCTACATGTCCAGAGGAAAACTACAAACAATGCATGCAGGGCAGAATTAGGCCGATATCTACTAATATTAAAAACTCAAAAAAGAGCAATTAAGTTTTGGAAACACCTAAAATACAGTGACCCCCTCTCATATCATTACCAAGCCCTGCAATACCAAGAGTTGAGCAAAGATAAGAGTCATCCAACTGGTCCGGGGGCTGAGTTCACAAACTTGTTCTACTAACACACTGAAGCCTCAGGACCAGAACATCCAATCAATCAGAATTAACCAAATTTCAAAACATCTAAAACAAAACTACATTACCTATTGGAAAACACAAACACAAGCACAAAGCAAAATGCAGTGCTATTTGGCCCTAAATCGACAGTACACCATGGCAAACTATCTGACCATGGTGACTGATCAAAACCTCAGGAAAACCTTGACAAAGTACAGGCTCAGCGAGCACAGCCTTGCTATTGAGAAGGGTAGACACAGGAAAACCTGGCTCCCTGTAGAGGAAAGGCTGTGCAACCACTGCACCACAGCAGAACCAGAGACAGAGCTGCATTTCCTGACAAAATGTAAAAAATATAAATCAGAGAGAGTCACTTCCCCAAATTCGAACAAGTAGTCCGCTTTGAGGACCTCTCTGAAATAGAAAGGCTGCCAATTCTGGGGGAAGGCATGGACAGCTGTACGCTGGCAGCATGCTATGTTGCTGCCTGCCACAAGTTGAGGGACAGTGCCTGACATATTTAATGCCTTTTTTTCCTATGTTGTTATTTTGTTCTCTGATGTAATTATTTAAAAAATTATGTACATTTATACAGCGGGTGAAATAAGTATTGAACACGTCACCATGTTTCTCAGTAAATATATTTCCAAAGGTGCTATTGACATGAAATTTTCACCAGATGTTGGTAACAACCCAAGTAATCCATACATACAAAGAAACCAAAACAAATAAGTTCAGAAATTAAGTTATGTGTAATAATGTGAAATGACACAGGGAAAAAGTATTGAACACATGAAGAAAGGGAGGTTCAAAAAGGCATGGAAAGCCAAGACAACAGCTGAAAACTATCAGTAATTAAAAAGCAATCCAGCCCCGTCAGTGCAAATTAATATCAGCTGGTTCAGTCCCAACTGATGGCCTACAAAAAGGTCTCATTGCCAATGTGTCAAATAAGACACATCTCATGATGGGTTAAAGCAAAGAGCTGTCTCAAGACATTCACAACCTAATTGTTGCAAAACATAATGATGGCATTGGTTATAGGCGCATTTCTAAGCTTCTGAATGTTCCAGTGAGCACTGTTTGGGCCATAATACGGAAGTGGAAAGACAATCATTTCACCATAAATTTGCCTCGACCAGGAATATGTATGTATGTGTGTGTGTATATATATATATATATATATATATATATATATATATATATATATATGTATATATATATATATGTGTTTATATATACACAAAACATTTTTTAATTTAATTTTTTTTTTTAAAGATAAAAAACTTTTGATGTATGATACTTTGGCAATATGTACACAATATGTACAGTGAATTGAATTGAATTGAAAAAATTGAGAGAGAGAGAGAGAGAGGGAGAGCCTGACCCCGACCCCATTGAGGTGTTGTAAGATACCTCCTTTCTCCCCTCCTTACCTCCTCTTTTATTTCTGATAGTAGGACTGATATGACCCACTTACTGATGACAGTGACTAAAACATATATAGTATGATTACATTAAGAAAGTTAAGACATAGGAAGGAAGCATTCCTGTGACATTTGGAAGAGATCTTGAATATTTAATTTCACACTCAAGTCCCACTCTGACACAGTGATTATTTAATCCCACCTAATAACATTATCACCCTCTCTCTAGCTCTGCTTTGACTCAGACTCACGTCTGTCTCTATCTTTCTCTTTCCTTTCCACTCAGAACAACAGAAGCATACCAATGGCTCTTCTCCACCCATCCCTGTCTCTGTCTCTGTCTCTCTATGTTTCTCTCTGTCTGTGTCTCTCTCTCTCTCTCTCTTTCTTTTGTAGAACTCGTAGAGTTCATCTGCGTACCTCTCATTGGGCCAGTCTGCCTGACCCTGACATGCTGAAATTGATTCACAAGATGCTCTCCATGCCCCATGGCTCTTTATATGTCCTGGTGGATCTGGGCCGGGCAGTATATCACATGACCTGTGTTCAGAGAAGAGAGAGAGAGAGCGAGAGAGAGAAGAGAAGGGAAGAAAGACAGCCCTTGTGTTGTGAGACTTAACCTTTAGTGCCTCTATGGTGAAGAGTGCTATGAGACACTCTTTGTTCCCCCCTTGTTCCAATCGTCTGATCTCTGATGTCCTCGGTGACCAGGGGTGTGTGTGTGTGTGTGTGTGTGTGTGTGTGTGTGTGTGTGTGTGTGTGTGTGTGTGTGCACGTGTGTTTCAAGCCCTGATGGCTCCTTCGGTGCACTCCAGGAAACGTTTGTCTGTGCATTGGGTGAGTTCCTCCAGATGTTGTCGTAATTCTGGTGGACCATGTGTGTGTGTGTGTGTGTGTGTACGTACGTACGTGCTTGCATGCCTATGTGTGTATGTGTGTGTGTGGGAGGGGGTGTGGAGGGGCATGCTCCAATTAGCCATGGGTAAACTGTTGATGTAAAAGTAACTAAAGCTAACATTTACAGGCCACATTTACAGGCCATTACAGGCCATGACGTTTCCAATCGCTCAATTTTACTCAGGTCTACATAGCAGAATTATAAGGATCTTTCATTCAAGAGGCTGGCTGGATGTCCAATCAAATGAACTCTTATTTAGGAGCGTCATTTACCTTGCGCAGTGTCCATTTTGGCTCCTGAGAGTGGGGTTGTCATCATTCATTTAGTGTAGAGAGTGTGCATTTTGTCTCCTGAGAGTGGGGTTGGCATCATCCACCTAGCATAGAAAGTGTCCATTTTGGCTCCTGAGAGTGGGGTTGGCTTATGGGACATCCTCTCCCTTCTCCTTCGGCAGATAAGACATGCCCTCTGTCTGGGCGCTGCCTTTCTGGTCTGGGTCCAACATTCACATCCCCAGCTCTGGTCTTTAATAGGCCCAGCTCTCTCAATACGGCCCATTCATTCAGCTAGCCGGTAATTGGCTACGGAAGAGCATACAGTTACAACTGGAAGTAGTTCTCTCCTCAGCCTTCCATATTACACCTGATCAGCTAAAAGTACATTTCCTCACTGAGAGGCTGCCTGGCCTTGCTTTCCAGCCGAGAGCCGGAGGAAAAACAGAAAAACAAAAAATCCCTACTTTTACAAACCCGGTGGGATTTACTGCAGATCTGACCGCGTTTTTATGTCTTTACAGCTTCCTGAGAAAAAGAACAGTAAATGAGTTGTGAATGTAAATACCTGTGGATATAGGGGGTAAAACATCAAGGAGATTTGTGTAAGACGGTAGACTCAATGGTGGAGAGACACACAATGAACAAGTCAAAAGCTCAGGAAATGTCAAGATGAAAATACCTGCATGTCCCCCCAACAAAGAAGGAGGACAATGGGACTGTGATGGTACTGTATCTGTACTGTGTGTGTGTGTGTGTGTGTGTGTGTGTGTGTGTGTGTGTGTGTGTGTGTGTGTGTGTATGTTTGCGTGTGTGAGGGTGCGCACGTGTGTGGGTGCATGTGTGTGTGGGCCTGATGGCGAGCAGGCTGTTCATGGCTATTCTTCACTAGGCTTCTTATCTCCATGTAATCGTCTGACGTCTTCTCTCCATTTCTCATCTGGGCTAAAGTTTAGCCAGAGGCCTCAGCACTATGAGTGTCGAAAAGAGTGCAGCCTAAATCCCCAACTATCCAACTGACAATATGATCAAAGACAGTAAAAATTGTTTTAATTTCACCCATTTTCTTCCTCTTACTTTCATTCTTTCTCATATGCTCCCCCCTTTTTGTCTCTCTACTCCCTCTCCCTCTTGTGTGTTTATGTGTCTGTCTGTCTGTCTGTCTGTCTGTCTGTCTGTCTGTTTTTATCTCTCTCACACACCATCCCTCTCTCTTCTAGTAAGACAGATGGGATCTCTCAAACCCAAAATGTTCTGTTCTGTTCTCTTCATTCCTGTTGTTTGCTGGTGGGACAAAAGTAGAGGGTGGATCGGCAGATGTAAATCTAAAAGCAAGTATTCATCAACGTGTGCACACATAAAAAAGGATACACCTTGCAAGGTGACTCATCCATGTTCTGGATCAAGTAGTGTTTTCCTCTGAACCAGGACTTGGGTGACTGATGGCAATGGTGAATTTTGGATAAGAGTCATGACCCCTAAAAGGTAACACAAGAATGTGTGTGTTAAGTCACGTGATGACTGTGATCTTTTTTCAGTAGCCTTCCTACACTAACAAGCTGACACAAGGCAGGCAGGTGGACCCAAATGCGTATACAGAGGCAGGATAGATTTCAATAGAAGAGGTTGGCAACAGGATAGCACGGCAGAGGTACACTGGGGTAGGCAGGCTCGTTGGTCGGAACAGGGGACATAGAACAGTTAGAGACAGGTTTAATACGAGACACATGAAAGGTAGGGTGAACACGGAGGGTGCGAGGCAACAATAACTTAACAGCCGAGCGGCTGATGACCCGAGCGATCTGGAAGGGCCCGGTGTAGCGGGGAGAGAGTTTGCGGTTTTACACTCGGAGGGGTAGATCACGGGTAGACAGCCACACCTTCTGACCGACCCTGTATTGGCGGGCCGGAGTTCTGCGGCGGTAGGCCTGCCGGCAGTACCTGGCGTTGGAGCGCAGAAGAGTTGACCGGGCTCTTTTCCATGTCCGGCGACATCGCCGAACAAACAACTGGGCGGAGGGAACACTGACCTCCTCCTTCTGCTCAGGGAACAACGGATGCTGGTAGCCCAATGCACGGCTCCAGGTGGAGGGATTGTCCGAAGCTAGACACCGGAGAACGGTTTCCAGGTCCTGGTTGGCCCGCTCCGACTGGCCATTAGTCTGGGGATGAAACCCTGAGGACAGGCTGATCGATGACCCGATGAGGGTGCAGAATGCTCTCCAGAACTGGGAAGAGAACTGAGGACCCCGATCTGAGACGATGTCAATGGGGAGTCCGTGGATTCTGAAAACGTGCTGAATCATCAATTGAGCGGTCTCCTTGGCTGAGGGTAACTTGGGCAGTGGGATGAAGTGGCCGGCCTTAGAAAATCGATCCACGACAGTCAGAATGACGGTGTTGCCATCGGAAGGAGGGAGACCGGTAACAAAGTCCAGGGAGATGTGAGACCAGGGTCGCCTAGGAACAGGAAGCGGTTGCAGGAGACCCGACGGTGCTTGACGTGGAGTCTTGTTTCTAGCACATATAGCACAAGCTGCGACGAATGACGGAACATCGGCCCCCATGGTGGGCCACCAGAACCGCCAGCGGATGAAGTCCATTGTTCGACGGGAGCCGGGGTGGCAGGTGAGCTTGGAGGAGTGACCCCACTCCATAACCCTGGAACGAACTGGGTCAGGTACGAAGAGACAGCCAGGTGGACCTCCTCCGGGGTCCGGGTGTAACTGTTGCGCTCTGCGAACCTCCTCTTCAACACCCCAGACCAGAGACGTGGCCAGGCAGGCAGCGGGAAGAATGGCCTCGGGATCCTGGTGAGTCGTGGAAGGCACGAGCACACGAGAGAGGGCATCTGGTTTGGTGTGGCGCCGGGGCGATAGGACAGGGTGAAATTAAAACGGGTGAAAAGCACCTGCCGGGAATTGAGCCGTTTGGCTGACCGCAGGTATTCCAAGTTTTTATGGTCAGTCCACACCAGGAGCGGGATCCCTGACCCTTCCAACAAATGCCTCCATTCCACTAATGCCGTTTTGACAGCCAACAACTCCCTGTTGCCGACGTCATAATTTCTCTCTGCAGGACTGAGCCGACGGGAGAGGCATGCACACGGGTGCAGCTTCTGGTCGCGGTCCAACCTTTGGGACAATACTGCACCCACCCCGCTGTTGGAGGCATCCACTTCCACTACAAACTGACATGCAGGGTCGGGATGGATGAGAATGGGAGCTGTGGTGAAGTGCCGCTTAAGGTCAGCAAAGGCCTGGGTAGCTTCCGGGGACCACCGAAAGGGAACTTTAGTAGAGGTCAGTGCTGTGAGTGGGGCCGCCAACATGCTGTAGCCACGAATGAACCTCCGATAAAAGTTGGCAAACCCCAGGAACCGCTGGAGATCCAATCGAGAGGTGGGCTGGGGCCACTCAGTGACAGGCTTGACCTTGCCAGGGTCCATTTGGATGCTTCCGGCGGCCACGAGGTAACCCAAGAAGGGAACGACAGAGCGTTGAAACTCGCACTTCTCTGCCTTGACATAGAGCTGATTCTCCAACAGCCTCTGGAGAACCTGTCGGACGTGTGCTGTGTGCTCTTGGATGGAGCGAGAGAAAATCTAAATGTCATCCAGGTAAACAAAGACAAACTTATTGAGCATGTCCCGGAGAACGTCATTAACCAGAGCCTGAAAAACAGCAGGAGCGTTGGTCAACACTAATGGCATGACGAGGTACTCATAATGTCCACTGGCCGTGTTGAACGCAGTCATCCATTCATCCCCCTCCCGTATCCGTACCAGATGGTAGGCGTTGCGTAGGTCCAACTTGGTAAAGATGGTGGCACCCTGAAGCAGTTCAAATGCAGAAGAGAGGAGGGAAGAGGATATCTGTTCTTTGTAGTGATGTCATTCAGACCTCTGTAGTCTATGCAGGGACGCAGTGTTTTGTCTTTCTTGGCCACAAAGAAGAACCCTGCGCCAGCAGGAGAGGAAGACGGACGAATGATTCCAGCCCTGAGCGACGATTCTATATAGTCTTCCATAGCTTTGGTCTCGGGACCAGACAGAGAGTAAAGACGTCCACGGGGGGGGGGGGGGGGGGGGGGGGGGCGCTGTGCCAGGAAGGAGCTTGATAGCGCAGTCATACGGTCGATGAGGAAGCAAGGAGGTAGCACAAGCTTTGTTGAATACCTCCTTTAAGTCCCAGTATAGTGTAGGCACTGTCAAAATATCAATGTCACATGGTGGAGGTGAAACACGGCTATTCAGGGCATGAGGGGCAGATTTCAAACAGTTGGCCAGACAAAAGGAACTCCAACCAGCAATTGAACCCGTTGACCAGTCTATGTGGGGATTATGTTTGATGAGCCAAGAATGACCTAATATCACAGGAACTTGGGGGGAACTCAGGGGTAGAAACTGTATTTCTTCACTGTGAATACCAGATAAAACCAGGGAAACAGGAACAGAAATGTGAGACACACGTCCAACTGAATGACTATCCAGGGCAGTAGCCTCTATGGACGTCTGGAGGGGTTGAGTAGGAATTCCTAGTTGTTTTAGAAGGGTGGAACACACATCAGCCCCAGAATCAATAAGTGCATTAATATCAAGGGATTGGGACCCCCACAGAATAGTGGCATGAAATGGGAACCGAACCTTGGAAACGTAGGGAATTCTTGTTTGGCTCACCCGTACTCCCGTCCTCACGGATGCCCGATCTTTTAATGGACAGCTGGCTATGAAATGTCCCACCTCCCCGCAGTATAGACAAGTACGGTCGATGACTCTCCTTTGCCGTTCCTCTGGTGTCAATCTGGCTCTTCCCCAGTGCATGGGCTCCGATGGACAAGGATCAGCTGCTCTCGGATAACTTCGGAGTGACTCGGTAGACAACGGGAACTCACGAGACAATCCCTCTGCGCCTCGGGCAAGAGTCGGCAGTGTCTGGGCGGGGCTTTGGGATCTCCTCTCCCAGTTGCGTTCTCGCAGTCTGCTGCTAATCCGTGTAGCAAGAGCGATAAGAGAATCCAGATCCGGGGGCATGTCCCGAGCAGCAAGCTCGTCCTTAATAGGTTCCGATAATAAAAAAAAAAATGCGTCGAACAAGGACTCGGAATTCCACAAACTGTCGGCAGCGAGGGTTCGGAACTTGATTGCGTAATCTGCGACACCGCTAGAGCCCTGTTTTAGCCGTAACAGCTGACGTGCTGCATCCCTGCCAGATTGTGGAGCATCAAAAACTTTCCTCAACTCCGCATTGAATGCTTCCAGGCTGTAGCAGATCGGTGAATCTTGTTCTTTGACAGCGGTAGCCCAGTCCAGAGCTCGGCCCGACATCAAGGTGATGAGATAGGCAACTTTGGACTGTTCTCAGGAGAATGACGATGGCTGAAGATCAAAGACAAGAGAACACTGCAGCAAGAAAGGCCGACAGGACCTGGAGTCTCCTGAGAATCGTTCCGGTGGGGGTAAGTGAGGCTCCCGTCGGTGTGTCATGGGAGGTGAATGATTGCTGGGTTGAGATGGGAGAGGAGGCTGATGGGGTGCACTCGGGACAGACAGTGACAGGGTTAACCTCTCCAATCGTTGAGCGATACTCTCGGTAGCTAGCCTCTCGTGCTCCCTCTGTTCCCGTAGCTCCTTCACTAAGGAACGCAGGACCTCTTCGTGACGACCCACAGCAGCCCCTTGGTGTGCCACTGCATGATGTAGACGTTCAAAATCCGCTGGGTCCGTCATGGCCAGAAGGGCTGAGGTACACAGGAGTAGGCAGGCTCGTAGTCGGGTAAAACAGGCAGATATCGACACCGGGGATAACACAGAACTGAACACGGGTAACGGGGAAAAACACTGGTAACATGGAACGCTGGAAACGACTGTACTGGACAAGACGATCTGGCAACTGACAGGACAGAGAACAGGGGTTAAATACACAGAGGACTAATGGTGAATAGGGAACACCTGGTGTGGGGTGAGACAAGACAACAGGTGAAACATATCAGGGTGTGACACAAGCTAAGTGTGTGGGTATATGCATGTCTCTCCTCTAGCAAGTGTACATGTGCTATGTGTATGTGTTATCCACGTCTTCTCCCAGCACTCCTAGGAATTCTAATCCCCCTCTCCCTCTGAAGAGCCACACTTGAGCTGTGACCTCATTTAGGAGGCGAGCACATGTAGAGTGCAAACAATTATCTGATTAGTGGCAAAAGGACAGTTTCACCCTACTTACCTACCTACCTACCTACCTACCTACCTACCTACCTACCTACCTACCTACCTACCTACCTACCTACCTACCTACCTACCTACCTACCTACCTACCTACCTACCTACCTACCTACCTACCTACCTACCTACCTACCTACCTACCTACCTACCTATACCCACCTACCCCCCCAAATAGGCTTTGGTTTCTCCCAGGTCCCACATCTAAGACTGGGGAGTATTTGGGAGGTGTGGTAGCACTCTAAAAGGGAGAGGAGGAAGCAGAGTGATCAATGGTTGACAGAGCTCAGACAAAAAAGGCCTTTTTCTCTCAGACAGCCGGGTGCAGACCATACACACCTGGACAGGCAGAGTAGAGGGGAATCACAGGGAGGGAGGGAGGCTAACCGCGCTTCAAAGCCACACTGCCACCTGGGAGAGGGGGGAAGCAGGGGAGGGGGAGATGAATGTGACACACACATACACAAGCGTCCAGACACACACACACAAGCAAGCAAGCAGACACACACGCACACACACACATACACACACACACTAACACCATCAGGACTCTACCGCTGTATCATATAAATACATACAGACACATAAACCGCACAAAGACATATACTGTTCATACAGGCGATCGGCAGATACATACAAACACCACACTCACACCACCCCACCCCTACGGAAACCACAAGAGGTTGGTGGCACCTTAATTGTGGAGGACGGGCTTGTGGTAATGACTAGAGCGGCATAGGGGGAATGGTATCAAATACAAGGTTTCAATTTGTTTGATGCCATTCCATTTTCTCCGTTCCCGGCATTATTATGAGCCGTCCTCCCCTCAGCAGCCTCCTGTGACAGAAACACACATGCCACAAAACACTCGTACACACATGATGATACACAGAAACGTACACTCAACCTCTCCCCACACATTGGCCCATCGCTGTGGGGCTGCTGCATGCATGGGAACCAGGGTTTGGGGTGCTGCTGTGCTGCAGGAGCTGTTTGAAGCCAGCTGTCACAACCTGACAGGCTGTTGTTTTAGAGGCCTTTGGTATGGCCGAGGGGGCCGAGGGGAGAAAAACAACACCAGGAATGTGTACAAGTCAGGACCCAACAATAAATCCTTCGTCCGTTTCCTCTCTCTCCCACTGCAGACTGAGGAGGGGAGCAGGGTCGGCTGGGGAGGGGAGCAGGGACGTGGAAGCAGAGAGCAGACTCAAGTCGATGCTCAGGCTATGGGACTACAGTTGAAGTCGGAAGTTTACATACACTTAGGTTGAAGTCATTAAAACTCATTTTTCAACCACTCCACAGATTTCATGTTAACAAACTATAGTTTTGGCAAGTTGGTTAGGACATCTACTTTGTGCATGACACAAGTAATTCTTCCAACAATTGTTTACAGACAGATTATTTCACTTTATAATTCACTATATCTCAATTCCAGTGGGTCAGAAGTTTACATACACTAAGTTGACTGTGCCTTTAAACAGTTTGGAAAATTCCAGAAAATGATGTCATGGCTTTAGAAGCTTCTGATAGGCTAATTGACATCATTTGAGTCAATTGGAGGTGTACCTGTGGATGTATTTCAAGGCCTACCATCAAACTCAGTGCCTCTTTGCTTGACATCATGGGAAAATCAAAAGAAATCAGCCCTGACCTCAGAAGAACAATTGTAGACCTCCACAAGTCTGGTTCATCCTTGGGAGCAATTTCCAAACACCTGAAGGTACCACGTTCATCTGTACAAACAATAGTACGCAAGTATAAACACCATGGGACCACGCAGCCGTCATACCGCTCAGGAAGGAGACGCGTTCTGTCTCCTAGAGATGAACGTACTTTAATGCGAAAAGTGCAAATCAATCCCAGAACAACAGCAAAGGACCTTGTGAAGATGCTGTAGGAAACAGGTACAAAAGTATCTATATCCACAGTAAAACAAGTCCTATATCTTCGGTTTGCAACTGCACATGGGGACAAAGATTGTACTTTTTGGCAAAATGTCCTCTGGTCTGATGAAACAGAAATATAACTGTTTGGCCATAATGACCATCGTTATGTTTGGAGGAAAAAGGGGGAGGCTTGCAAGCCGAAGCAGAGCATCCCAACCGTGAAGCACGGGGGTGGCAGCATCATGTTGTGGGGGTGCTTTGCTGCAGGAGGGGCACTTCACAAAATAGATGGCATCATGAGGAAGGAAAATTATGTGGATATATTGAAGCAACATCTCAAGACATCAGTCAGGAAGTTAAAGCTTGGTCGCAAATGGGTCTTCCAAATGGACAATGACCCCAAGCATACTTCCAAAGTTGTAGCAAAATGGCTTAAGGACGACAAAGTCAAGGTATTGGAGTGGCCATCACAAAGCCCTGACCTCAATCCTATAGAAAATTTGTGGGCAGAACTAAAAAAGCATGTGCGAGCAAGGAGGCCTACAAACCTGACTCAGCTCCAGCAGTTCTGTCAGGAGGAAGGGGACAAAATTCACCCAACTTATTATGGGAAGCTTGTGGAAGGCTACCCGAAACGTTTGACCGAAGTTAAACAATTTAAAGGCAATGCTACCAAATACTAATTGAGTGTATGTAATGTGATTAAATAAATAAAAGCTGAAATAAATCATTCTCTCTACTATTATTCTGACATTTCACATTCTTAAAATAAAGTGGTGATCCTAACTGACCTAACACAGGGAATTTTTACTAGGATTAAATGTCAGGAATTGTGAAAAACTACGTTTAAATGTATTTGGCTAAGGTGTATGTAAACTTCCGACTTCAACTGTGCATGGCCACTCTTCTCTCTCTCTCTCTCTCTGATGGTAATTCTCTCCCTCTCTCTCTCTGATGGTAATTCTCTCGCTATCGTTCTCGTGTCCTTACTCATAGTCTGTTTATCACTTCTGAAGCAGTACTCAGTCAGAGCAGGCACACATAAACAATTGCTCAGAGAGAAAGCAAGAGAGGGGGGAAAAAGACAGCCAGACAGACACACACACTCCATGCTACTGTAGTTAGTGAGACATGAGAACATCCTGAGACAGACAAAAGTAGACAGACAGAGAACAAAAACAGCAGGCATGTTGCATTCTGGGAAATCCTGGTTCTATTTCCAAGCTGCCCTACAAGGCTGTTCTTCCCTACCCATCGCCCGCCGCCCTCCACACCTACCGCCCACACCCCAAGGTTCCTCTAAGAAGAGAAACTAACCATCTGTAATGACCTAGGGGTTTACAGCACACTGGAGTAATGGAAACTGTCTGTTTTTGTGCTTTTTTGGAGGGGTGCTCAGTGTATGTACAGTATATGTGTTTTCACAGTATTTGTGTGAGATAGTGTGCATACATGTGTGTGTGTTCACTCCATCCCTTAAACACACACACACACACACCAAAGCCATGTTCCGTGACCCCGGTGGTCTGCTAAGAGCTCCAGGCCCATACATCATCATCCTCAACACTCGGCTCACTCCTCTCCCTGCTTTGAACTGAGCACAGTTCACTGAGCTAACTACTGCTGCTCTATAGGGATACATACAGAAACCCCCACAATTACCCCAAACTATGTGGTGAAACTTTATGGGGCTCTCAATGGAAAACTCAACAGATGTTCAAGGCAGGGTCTTTGTTTTTTATACCTACTATTGTTTGGTGAGTATGTCCTCTCCTCCTTTGCTCAACTGTATATTTCAGTCATTGGGTTTACGGTTGAATATCCGATTACTTAAACAGCCTTACCCTGCCAGTGGCCTACATTGCCTAACATGACTGTGGCTGGGATGAGCATTCGTTGAATAACGGAGGGACTGAGGGTTTTGAAAGTCATGCTGTAAATATCTTTGGCTAGTGAGTGCGCTCCAACATTCTCAATGAGTAATTAAGTGTCTGAGTAATTCCATCAGCTGGCCACAGAGAAAGTCTTCTCCAAGAGGAATGGTGGAGTTTACGCAATTACTCTGTTGCGTTTCCTCTGGAATGGTTGAGGATGTGATGTGTGCTTGTGGGGGGCTTAGAGTGTTTTGATGCCTGCTTAGCTCTGAGGTCAAATGGTGATGCCCTCACTTAACTACACTCTTAGAAAAAAGGGTGCTATGGCTGTCCCAATAGGAGAACCCTTTTTGGTTCCAGGTAGAACAGTCTCTGGAAAGGGTTCTACGTGGAACCCAAAAGGGTTCTACCTGGAGCCAAAATGGGTTCTTTTTTTTTTAAAGAGTGTACTTGAGCTCACATGTTCCTTGTTCATATGGGTACTAATAGTTACAGTGGGCTCGCTGTTATATCATATCACGTGCAATATTGCAAGTAATTCTTGGACTTAACTTACGTAGTCATTCACTCAGGAATGCATATTAGTATCCTGTAAGTTGTATCTTTTTTTCATTGCTTTTAGCATATCGAATGTGCAATACGTGCAGTTATCTGTAATTAAACCCTACGCACCAAGGACTGTATTTTAAGGGAATTACTATTATTACCCCAAATTATATCATACACACATTTATCTGTTTAAGTATCTCTTTCTGTCATTTACTTGTACAGTTAATGTAACCATGCAAATATTCACTTACCTGTCAATTTAACTGTATATTTACCTGTACAGTTAATTTAACCATGCAAAATATTCACTTACCTGTTCATTTAACCAGTATGTCTATTAAGTAAACTATTATTACCCTCACTCATATCATGGCATTTTTAGCTATTGAAGTATTTCTCTGCCATCGACCTGTATAGTATAGTTAACCATCCACCATCCGACAATGTATAGTGTACATATTCAGCCAAACACCCATACTATGCAATGTCTTTTTATAGCTTTTTTGCACTCCAGACTTCTTGTATTTCTATACTTTATCATACTGCCGCTCTATGTATCATCTATCTATCTATCTATCTATCTATCTATCTATCTATCTATCTATCTATCTATCTATCTATCTATCTATCTATCTATCTATCTATCTATCTATCTATCTATCTATCTATCTATCTATCTATCTATCTATCTATCTATCTATCTATCTATCTATCTATCTATCTATCTATCTATCTACAGAAATGCTAACAGTGGTCTTCTGAGCTTAGGGCTCCATGTCAGTGTCCGAACCCCTTTTTAACGGCCCCCTCATTCTCCTCAGAATTCATAGTAGGTGGATCACTCCAGGACTGACCCTGGGCCCGAGGGTTGCCCCGTAGTGCAGGATGGGGGTCCCCACACAACCCCACCCCAGCCTTGGGGGTCATCCCCGACACCTCCCTAGGATGCCCTGTCAAGTTAGGACCTATGGGAACCAATGTTAGTAACCCCCCTCCTCTGGCTCTCTTTCCCCTCCAGGAAACAGGGCCCTTCTCCTCCACCACTCTGGCCGCTGCAGTGCTTGACAGCTAATATTTTTAGGCCAAAATCCGTGTCTGTAATCCGTACTTCCACGCAGGGATCCCGTTACGGCCTGTCTTGAGTATGCCAGCTGTTCAAACATGGTGATTAATTAAAGGAATTCTGTTTGTAAAACAATCCCCCAACCTCTCTCTCTCTTGGCCCCCTTCACCAATCCCCCCTCCCCTTCCCGTACTCTCTCCTCGGACCCCCAGCTCGGCCTCAGCCTCGGCCCGGCGAGCGGTTAGCCATTATTAAGAACCCCAAGCGGCAGAGCGAACGGTCTCCTTGCATTAAGCATGATTCTCCCAGAGGTCCCCCACATTAGCAAGACAAACATCTCAGATGGAGGAGAGGGGAGGGGGTGGTAATGGAAGGGAGGATTGGACCTCTCAGGCTAGCAGGAAAGCAGAGGGGTGGGAGCCGGTAGAGTTGGAGTGGTGGTGTGGTGGGGAGATATATGTTTTATTGCTCCATTCCTTAGCAGGTGAGGTCTCTTGTTGCTGATTTGAAACTGGATGTTCTCTCTTGCCCTCCCTCCTCCGTCTCTCTCTCCCTCTCTCCTTTTCGCTTTTTCTCTCTTCCTGGTTCTCGTGAGCAGTGCAGGTGCTTTCTATTCATCATGAGCGAGTCAGATGCCTCAACTCCCATCAGGCCATGGTAAGCAGTGACCTCGTTCATTCACACCGTCCTGCAGCGCCAGGGCCAGGGCCAGGGGTCACATGGGCTCCAGCGGCACCCTGGCATCTGTCTGCACACACATGCGCATGCACGTATGCACAAACACAAACACTCTAACACACACACTCGCACAGCTGCCTCATCACAGGAACCCCAGAGTACATAAAAGTCTGACAAAACTGCCTAACTTTGGAGACACTAGAGAGTAGGGTGTCCAGTAAAAAGCGCGTCTTTTGACCAATGGGTAAAATAATATGCTATTTGGTAGATAATTTTCAACGAATGGCCCAAACCTCATGTCTCTATCAAACCAAATCAAATCAAATAACATTTTATTGGTCACATACACGTGTTTAGCAGATGTTATTGCGGGTGTAGCGAAATGCTTGTGTTCCAGTAATATCTAACAAGTAATATCTAACAATTTCAAAACATATACCCAATACACACAAATCTAGGTAAGGAATGGAATTAGGAATGTATACATACGTATATGGACGAGCAATGTCAGAGCGGCATGGACTAAGATACAGTAGAATAGTATAGAATACAGTAAATACATATGAGATGAGTAATGCAAGATATGCAAACATTATTGAAGTGACTAGTGTTCCATTTCTTAAAGTGGCCAGTGATTTCTAGTCTATGTCTATAGGACACAGCCTCTAATGTACTAGTGATGGCTATTTAACAGTCTGATTGCAGTGGCTCGGGTGGTTGTTGTCTTGAATGATCTTTTTGGCCTTCCTGTGACATCGGGTGCTGTAGGTGTCCTTGAGGGCAGGTAGTTTGCCCCTGGTGATGCGTTGGGCAGACCGCACCACCCTCTGGAGAGCTCTGCGGTTGCGGGCGGGCAGTTGCCGTACCGGGCGGTGATACAGCCTGACAGGATGCTCTCAATTGTGTAAAAGTTTCTGAGGGTTTTAGGTGCGAAGCCAAGTTTCTTCAGCCTCCTGAGGTTGAAGAGGCGCTGTTGCGCCTTCTTCACCACACTGTCTGTGTGGGTGGACCATTTCAGTTTGTCAATGATGTGTACGCGAGGAACTTTAAGCTTTCCAGCTTCTCCACTGCGGTCACGTCAATGTGAATAGGGACGTGCTCGCTCTGCTGTTTCCTGAAGTCCACGATCATCTCCTTTGTTTTGTTGACATTGAGTGAGAGGTTATTTTTCTGGCACCACACTCCCAGAGCACTTACCTCCTCCCTGTAGGCTGTCTCGTCATTGTTGGTAATCAAGCCTGATGTCATCATCTGTACAAACGTTATTTGAGTTTTTATCCTTGTAGGATGGCCAAAACTAGGGTGACTAAATTAATGGAGACCAGAGAAAAAAAGTGCTAAAAAAAAAAAGGAAAATTACTCTAGCATTGCTACTTTAAGACATGATATGTAGTATTTTCACATTTAAGAAATTCCTGTTCTTTTTAGAAGATTTCCAACAAAAACAAGTGTATCTGTGAGATGTCAACAGAGCGCTGAGCGTATAGCAAGATTATTATCTTCAAAGCCTACATTTAATTCAGCTTGTGTCATCCTAATTAAACCTTTTGTGACTAGAGGAAACAACATGTAAAATCCTCAAACGTGGCTGTGAGGAAGCTGCACCGCTCTGTCAACAGAACCCTGCTTATTATCTGATGTATTAGGTTACGAAATCTGACTTTTTGGATATAATGTTAATGGTATGTTAAAAAAAGACCCCACTAAATGATTCAGAACATGAAGAATCATATTTGTCTTGGTAAAATGTATTTTAGAAAGTAAGGAAGTGTCACGCGTCGGGATGGTGAGAGACCAAGGCGCAGCGCAGTTGAAGTTCAACATGTTTTAATTATAATGATTAATTTCCAAAACAATAAATGACGAACTATACAGAATAACAAATGATTCTGATAAATCTCGATGTATACACGAAATATACAACGTAACCCCGCTACCAGAAAACACACTACTTTAACACTGTGACTTCGAATACACATATATACAATGACCCACAGCCCCGGTGTGGAAACATACAAACATATGTAGGATCCCTAATTAGAGACAATGCACTGCAGCTGCCTCTAATTAGGGATCCCACACAAACCACCACCAGACCCAGAAATGATAGACCTGTCAGACTCTGACCATGGCTACATAGAGAAGCAATAGGCTTCTCTATGGCCAGAGCCTGACAGGAAGTTAATTTTTATCACCAAAGCACGTTTTCGCCCACTCTGGGCAGACACCCTACAGAGAGGTTGGACTGCTCACAGGACATATAGTGTCCTACTGAAAAGATAGTACAGACACCAAGGAGGACGTAAATAGCCTGGGCCGCACCTAGCACACGAGACATGCTATGGATCCTGTACTCTGAACAATGCTACGGGTCTGTCTGCAAATGCTCTCAGATATTTCATCACAGAAACCTAAAGAGCTCATAAAACAAATGGACCGAAGCTCAGCAAACACCACCAAAGGAATCTGAACTTTCTAAACAGCCAATAGGAAGTTCCGTGATTTTTATGAGGAGTCTGAGTTGTGTCTGCCTAATAACATTTTTTAAAAAGGGTTCCAAAAGGGTTCTTCAACTGTCCCCATAGGAGAATCCTTTTTGGTTCCATGTAAAACCCTCTGTGGAAAGGGTTCTACCTGGAACCAAAAAGGGTTCTTCAAAGGCTTCTCCTATGGAGACAGCCGAAGAACCCTTTTACGTTCTAGATGGCACCTTTTTTTTCTAAGAGTGTACACTGCAAAGGACTTGGTGAATGAATTAGGGCACCGACCCATTTCTCCTATGAATGGCGACTCCATCATCCGGTCACCTCGGGTCTCAGACATCAAGCAGACTGCTGTCACTGGCTCTCTCCGAGTCTAAGCGCTTAAATCCTTTTGCTCGACCTGCTTCACACCACAGTCCCAGTCTCAGAGGGGGAACAAGGCCAAATGCCTTCCTTAAAACCCAGCCTTATCTCTGGCCCATGGCCCAAGAGTTAGTTAGACTTACTGGGACAGACAAGCGCTTCTCCACTTAACACAATAGAAGCAATTGTGAGGGAAAAAAGTGTAAATGGCAAGAAATTGTAAAAGACAAATGGGGGATTTGACCGATTTAGTTATTTACGGCAATTGACTTGATCTTTCCAGTCCTGTCTATTGAAATCTACTCTTATTTCCTTCATGTGAGGTAACCAAAGAGACACAGAGTGGGGTAGACGGAGGCCCGGCGCTAAGCTGACAGACTGTAATGCGGAAAGGTGGAACTTATAGTGGTATTACAGCGCTCCTGACCGGCTTATGAGGGCCTGGGCTCTTCCACTCTGGATTCAGGGAAATCTGGGATTCCTGGGAGGTATTACATGACTTTAACCGGAAATCCCCTCTCTTTGACCGCTGGTGTTTGTTTTTCTTAGCCAGGCCCGAGATGGGTGGCATTCCGGGCTAGGCCTTCGCTCTCTCACTTCCAGATGCCCAGGAGTGAATCGTTAGCGCCGGTCTTCATGCCTGGCTGGCATCGTGTGGACGGGATCCAGCCTCTAACAAGCTGAGAAAACCAGCTACAGCTACAGTACACTTCTCCACCACCACCTCCTTCTTCCACATTCACCTAGCCCCTTTGCAAAAATACCACCTGACCGGGGAGAGAACCATGCCATGCAGGATGGTGGCTCAGAGGCCTTCCTGTGTAGTGATGGACACACATGGAGAGACTTTTGGCAAATTGACAATCTCACACCCTCCTCTGTACTGTTATGTTGGCTGCCCTTATACAGTTTATAGGAGTGAGCCAAGGGGCAGGCAGGCAGGCAAAGAGGCAGGCAGGCAGGCAGGCACAGAGGCAGGCAGGCACAGAGGCAGGCAGGCACAGAGGCAGGCAGGCACAGAAGCAGGCAGGCAGCCAAGGAGACAGGCAGAGTGGCAGGAAGATAGAGAGGCAGGCAGCGAGGCAAGAAGAGAGGGAGGCAGGCATCAGAAGCTAGGTATTAAAATTGCCCCCTGGTCGACCAGCAGGGTGGGTTGTGATGACAGAAACCTGTTTTAATGAAGCCAGAGGACTGGGCTTCACTGTGATGTGTGGGGCTGATCTGGACCTGCTGTTCCCCTTCTGCACTGAAGCCCTACCTGCCTGCCTGGAAACAACTCTGAGAAATAGGGAGGGAAGAAAAAAATAAAATAAAAGAGGAGAAAAAAACCTCTTGAGCTGGAAGTGAATCTCGGCTGCACCTGCGATGACAACCCCTTGTGTGCAGTGATTGTGTAATGTTGAATTGGGGGCCTGAGGCTGGGGGCTGAGGGTGGGGGTTGTCATTCAAAATTCTATTTTCTATAACCTTAAACCTAACCCTAACCTTTAACCTAACCTTAACCCTAACCTTAACCTTAACCCCAAACCTCTAACCCTAAACATAACCCTAACTCCTAACCCTATCCCTAACCCCTAACCCTAATTCTAACCCTAACCCTAATTGTAACCCTAACCCTAGACCTAACCCCTAAGCCTAAAATAGCCTTTTTCCTTGTGGTGACTGGCAAAATGTTGTTTTACTATCCTTGTGAGGACTTCTGGTCCCCACAAGGATAGTAAAACTAAAAACACACACACACACACTCTCAAGTTGTTTTAAATCATAATATGTAACCAGGCTGTAATCACATTATTGCACACATGGTGATTTTGACAAGTGGAGGGGAGTCATGTGCTTGGGCTTTGGCAACGTTCACACACACCACTCTCCCAGCTGTGAGCTCAGTCCCCCCTCCCCACCACCCTGCCCCACTCCCAGACCCCAGACTACATGCTGCTCCACTTAATTCGCTCTGCTCATAATTCTGGACTTGTGGCAGCACATTGATGCAGAGTGTAGGCTACATGAAAGGGTGAAGGTATTAATGTGTCCACCTCTATGTTGATGGTAGCTTTCTGACTTTCATTCAAGGTGTTATGTTTGGTACCTATATGTGGCTAGGTATATTTTGGATGTGCTTTACATCTGCCCTCCTATGAGCAAAACACGTCAAATCAAATGAAATCAACGTTTATTTGTCACGTGCGCCGAATACAAACATTGTAGACCTTACAGTGAAATGCTTACTTACAAGCCCTAACCAACAGTGCAGTTTAAATAAAAGTATTATGTAAAAAATAGAAAAGTAAAGAAAAAAAAAACTGTATACACAGGTAGTATACAGGTGGTATATACTGGTGGTACCGGTACAGAGTCAATGTGCAGGGGTACCGGTTAGTCGGGCTAATTTAGGTACTATGTACATGTGGGTATTGTTAAAGTGATTTGCATAGATGGTAAACAGAGAGTAGCAGCAGGTAAAAGAGAGGGGTGGGGACACAATGCAAAACGTCCAGGTAGCCATTTGATTAGCTGTTCAGGAGTCTTATGGCTTGGGGGTAAAAGCTGTTGAGAAGCCTTTTGGACCTAGACTTGGCGCTCCGGTACCGTTTGCCATGCGGTAGCAGATAGAGAACAGTCCATGACTGGGGTGGCTGGAGTCTTTGACCATTTTTAGGGCCTTCCTCTGACACCGCCTGGTATAGAGGTCCTGGATGGCAGGAAGCTTGGCCCCAGTGATGTACTGGGCCATACGCACTACCCTCTGTAGTGCCTTGCGGTCGGAGGCCGAGCAGTTGCCGTACCAGGCAGTGATGCAACCAGTCAGGATGCTCTCGATGTTGCAGCTGTAGAACCTTTTGAGGATCTGAGGACCCATGCCAAATCTTTTCAGTCTCTTGAGATGGAATAGGCTTTCTCGTGCCCTCTTCACGACTGTCTTGGTGTGTTTGGACCATTCTAGTTTGTTGGTGATAGACACTTGCCAGTTGGTCAGCTTATGCTCGGAGTACACATCCTGGTAATCCGTCTGGTCCAACGGCCTTGTGAATGTTGACCTGTTTTAAAGCTCTTATTCACGTCGGCTACGGGGAGCGTGATCACACAGACACCCAGAACAGCTGATGCTCTCATGCATGCCTCAGTGTTGCTTGCCTCGAAGCGAGCATAGAAGTGTTTTAGCTCGTCTGGTAGGCTCGTGTCACTGGGCAACTCGCGGCTGTGCTTCCCTTTGTAGTCCGTAATTGTTTGCAGGCCCAGCCGGTGTAGTGCAATGCAATCTTAGTCCTGTATTGGCGCTTTGCCTGTTTGATGGTTTGTCTGAGGGCGTAGCAGGATTTCATATAAGCGTCTGGGTTAGAGTCCCGCTCCTTGAAGGCGGCAGCTCTACCCTTTAGCTCAGTGCGGATGTTGCCTGTAATCCATGGTTTCTGTTTGGGGTATGTACGTACAGTCACTGTGGGGACGACGTCATTGATGCACTTGATGAAGCCAATGACTGATGTGGTGTACTCCTCAATGACATCGGAAGAATCCCGGAACATATTCCAATCTGTGATTGCATCCTGTAGCTTAGCATCTGCGTCATCTGACCACTTCTTAATTGACCGAGTCACTGGTACTTCCTGGTTTATTTTTTGCTCGTAAGCAGGAATCAGGAGGATGGAATTATGGTCAGATTTGCCAAATGGAGGGCGGCGAAGAGCTTTTTATGCATCTCTGTGTGTGGTGTAAAGGTGTTCTAGAATTGTTTTCCTCTGGTTGCACATTTAACATGCTGATAATAAATTGGCAAGACTGATTTAAGTTTCCCTCTATTAAAGTCCCCGGCATCCCGTTTATAGAAAAATAAGTAATTGTCTAATCCGAGGTTAGTGTCCTGATACAAATAACGAGAAAAAACCCCACATAATAGCACAATTAGTTAGGCGCACGTAAAACGGCTGCCCTGACTCCCGGCGCCATTTTTTTTATCTCCCTAGCTGGTTGGGTCCTAGTCTTTGAGGTACAACAGAAATGGTATCCAACACAAACACTCTGCATCCCCTGCCCCCCCGTACAGTGGGGAGAACAAGTATTTGATACACTGCCGATTTTGCAGGTTTTCCTACTTACAAAGCATGTAGAGGTCTGTAATTTTTATAATAGGTACACTTCAACTGTGAGAGACGGAATCTAAAAATCCAGAAAATCACATTGTATGATTTTTAAATAATTAATTTGCATTTTATTGCATGACATAAGTATTTGATCACCTACCAACCAGTAAGAATTCCGGCTCTCACAGACCTGTTAGTTTTTCTTTAAGAAGCCCTCCTGTTCTCCACTCATTACCTGTATTAACTGCACTCGAAGAAGGATGAGTACAACCCCAAGAACACCATCCCAACCGTGAAGCATGGAGGTGGAAACATCATTCTTTGGGGATGCTTTTCTGCAAAGGGGACAGGACGACTGCACCGTATTGAGGGGAGGATGGATGGGGCCATGTATCGCAAGATCTTGGCCAACAACCTCCTTCCCTCAGTAAGAGCATTGAAGATGGGTCGTGGCTGGGTCTTCCAGCATGACAACGACCCGAAACACACAGCCAGGGCAACTAAGGAGTGGCTCCGTAAGAAGCATCTCAAGGTCCTGGAGTGGCCTAGCCAGTCTCCAGACCTGAACCCATTAGAAAATCTTTGGAGGGAGCTGAAAGTCCGTATTGCAAAGCGACAGCCCCGAAACCTGAAGGATCTGTAGAAGGTCTGTATGGAGGAGTGGGCCAAAATCCCTGCTGCAGTGTGTGCAAACCTGGTCAAGAACTACAGGAAACGTATGATCTCTGTAATTGCAAACAAAGGTTTCTGTACCAAATATTAAGTTCTGCTTTTCTGATGTATCAAATACTTATGTCATGCAATAAAATGCAAATTAATAACTTAAAAATCATACAATGTGATTTTCTGGATTTTTGTTTTAGATTTCGTCACTCACAGTTGAAGAGTACCTATGATAAAACTTACAGACTTCTACATGCTTTGTAAGTGGGAAAACCTGCAAAATCGGCAGTGTATCAAATACTTGTTCTCCCCACTGTATGTCTGTATGTGCGTGGATATGTAAATGATCATTATCGTGTGTATGTATTGATATAATTTGATGTGTACTCGGTGTGTGTGTACTGCACATGTGTGCGTGCAAGTGTGTGTGCGCAAATCGTGACAGTGATCAGATGGAGATGGGGCCCGGGGATGGCCATGCCGTCAGGCCCCAAGCTGCAGGCCAGTTAACTGGCCCCAGAGCCTCCACAGAGCCTCCACAGATCCTCTACGCCTCAGGATAACGTGAGAGAGGAAAGAGGTCGATGGCGGAGCACTCGCTCTTCCCATCTTCTCTTTCATTCTTTCTGAGGTGTGGCCGCACTCACAGCCGCTCTGCTAACAAGATCAGGCTGTGGTGTTGGCCTCCCTCTGCCAGCTGTGTGTGTGTGTGTGTCTGTGTGTGTGTGTGTGTGTGTGTGTGTGTGTGTGTGTGTGTGTGTGTGTGTGTGTGTGTGTGTGTGTGTGTGTGTGTGTGTGTGTGTGTGTGTGTGTGTGTGTGTGTGTGTGTGTGTGTGTGTGTGTGTGTGTGTGTGTGTGTGTGTGTGTGTGTATGTGCGTTGGTGTGTCTATTAGCGGGGGATGACACTTATTTATTTACTTTAAATAAATAAGTGTCTTTACTTATGCAATTTTACCTGCACTCGTTTACTTGTACAGGGGCTAACTGTAATTCTTGCTGTACAGAATCAACATAATGTCACATTTCCATTTCCATGGATGACATGCTTGAAAACAGTGCGGACAAAGTAAGATCTCATCTCTAAATGCTCACATGTTCAACCCTGTATCTTATGAGCTCTCCTTAGTACGATGGTCAAAACAGAAGATAATACTCATGGCCCAGGAATCTCAGGAATGGCTTTGTTTGACGCTCCCGTCAAGGAGAAATACATTGTGATGATGCCTGGAAATATGATGCCCACATTTGCCTCGTATCTATGTTTCTGAGGCCCAAAGAGCCGAAACCGCTCCAACACCTTGCTATCAGGTTTTAATAGCCAGAGAGATAAGTATGGCTTGTAGCTAAGCATGGTGGAGAGAGACCGTGAAACAAACACCTCTTCAGAAATCTCCCAGACTGTTATCTTGTCTCCACCACTTGGGATTGCTGAGTTAACATGTGGGGGAAAAAACTTGTGAGGTATCACGATAAGTTCTGAGGTACATCTCCTTATCAGCACATGTGGGTGTCTTAGCTTTAATCCTAAAAAGGTATTAATGTGTGTGTGTTAGTATTAGTGTTAGTGTTAGTGTTTGTGTTTGTGTTTGCCGACCATTTTGTAAAAACAAGGAATGAGTCTTTTTTATGTCAGTGGAAGTACACAGAATTGAATCTCAAACCAAGAGAATAAGCAACAGGGTTAAGCCTTGAAAGTAAACCATGTGTTTCTGTGAATATGTATTTGCCTGTCTGTTTTGTATTTGACTCAGGGTGTATTCGTTTCAGAAGAAAGATGGCCAACGAGAGCGCACATATGCCATGCCCCAGTTAGTATATTGGCTCTAATTTCTGCTCCCTTTGAAGTGTGTGCGTGTGTGTGTGTGGACGTGTTCAACTATACAGAGGTCCCCACAAGAATAGTAAACAAATAAAGATTTGACCAATTGGGACATTTTGTTGGTTCCCACAAGATCAAATGCTATTTCTAGGAGGTTTAGGGTTAAGGTTAGAAATAGTGTTAGGGTTAGAATTAGGTTTAGGGTGATTGTTAGTTTTAGGGTTAGGAACTAGGGTTAGGTTTAGGGTTAGGGTTAGGGCTAAGGTTAGGTTTTCGGGTTAGGGTAAGGGTTAGGGTTAAGGTTACGGGTAAAGGTTAGGGTAAGGGTTAGGGTAAGGGTAAGGGTATGGGTTAGGGTTAGGGGTGGGTGTGTGTGTGTGTGTGTGTGTGTGTGTGTGTGTGTGTGTGTGTGTGTGTGTGTGTGTGTGTGTGTGTGTGTGTGTGTGTGTGTGTGTGTGTGTGTGTGTGTGTGTCTGGGAAATATAGGTTACATTAAAATATAACATGACTATACTAGCCTACACTGAAATATTCTAGGCCGCTGACCATAGATAAACTGGCACAGTTCAAGGACCTTCCATGTTGCATTTGAGATTCACTGTCATGGATCCTTTGGAGCCAAAATGGTGGACATTTGACCAAACTGTACTGTACATCACTCTGCACACTGCCCTATCCTATCTGGACAAGAGGAATACCTATGTAAGAAGGCTGTTTATTGACAATAGCTCAGTATTCAACACCATAGTACCCTCTAAGCTCATCATTAAGCTCGAGGCCCTGGGTGTGAACCCCGCCCTGTGCAACTGGCTCCTGAACTTCCTGACGGGCCGCCCCCAGATGGAAAAGGTAGGAAACAACACCTCCATTTTGCTGATCCTCAACACTTGGGCCCCACAAGGGAGCGTGCTAAACCCCCTCCTGTACTCCCTGTTTACCCATGACTACGTGGCCACGCACGCCTCCAACTCAATCATCAGGTTTGCAGACAACACAACAGTAGTAAGCTTGATTACCAACGATGACGAGACAGCCTACAGGGAGGAGGTGAGGGCTCTGGAAGTGTGGTGCCAGGAAAACAAACTCTCACTAAACATCCCCCCCAAAAAAAGAAGAGTTTGTGGACTTCAGGAAACAGCAGAAGGTGCACCCCCTATCCACATCGACGGGACCGCAGTGGACAAGGTGGAACGCTTCAAGTTCCTTGGTGTACACATTATTGACAAGCTGAAATGGACCACCCACACAGACAGTGTGGTGAAGAAGGCGCAACAGAGCCTCTTCAACCTCAGGAGGCTGAAGAAATTTGGCCGCAAGGCTCTCCAGCGGGTGGTGCGGTCTGCCCAACGTATCACCAGGGGCAAACTACCCGCCCTCCAGGACACTTACAGCAACCGTTGTCACAGGAAGGCCAAAAAGATCATCATGGACATCAACCACCTGAGCCGCTGCCTGTTCACCCCGCTATCATCCAGAAGACGAGGTCAGTACAGGTGCATCAAAGCTGGGACTGAGAGTGAAAAACAGCTTCTATCTCAAGGCCATCAGACAGCTAAACAGCCATCACTAGCACATTAGAGGCTGCAGCCTATAGGCATAGACTAGAAATCACTGGACACTTTAAGAAATGGAACACTAGTCACTTTAATAATGTTAACATATATGACATTACTCATCTCATATCAATATACTGTATTCTATACTATTATTCGGCATCTTAGTCACTTAATAATGTTTACATATCTTGCATTACTCATCTCATACAGTGGGGAGAATAAGTATTTGATACACTGCCGATTTTGCAGGTTTTCCCACTTACAAAGCATGTAGAAGTCTGTAATTTTTATCATAGGTACTCTTCAACTGTGAGTGACGGAATCTAAAACAAAAATCCAGAAAATCACATTGTATGATTTGTAATTAATTAATTTGCATTTTATTGCATGACATAAGTATTTGATACATCAGAAAAGCAGAACTTAATATTTGGTACAGAAACCTTTGTTTGCAATTACAGAGATCATACGTTTCCTGTAGTTCTTGACCAGGTTTGCACACACTGCAGCAGGGATTTTGGCCCACTCCTTCAGGTTTCGGGGCTGTCGCTGGGCAATAAGGACTTTCAGCTCCCTCCAAAGATTTTCTATTGGGTTCAGGTCTGGAGACTGGCTAGGCCACTCCAGGACCTTGAGATGCTTCTTACGGAGCCCCTCCTTAGTTGCCCTGGCTGTGTGTTTCGGGTCGTTGTCATGTTGGAAGACCCAGCCACGACCCATCTTCAATGCTCTTACTGAGGGAAGGAGGTTGTTGGCCAAGATCTCGCGATATATGGCCCCATCCATCCTCCCCTCAATACGGTGCAGTCGGCCTGTCCCCTTTGCAGAAAAGCATCCCCAAAGAATGATGTTTCCACCTCCATGCTTCACGGTTGGGATGGTGTTCTTGGGGTTGTACTCATCCTTCTTCTTCCTCCAAACACGGCGAGTGGAGTTTAGACCAAAAAGCTCTATTTTTGTCTCATCAGACCACATGACCTTCTCCCATTCCTCCTCTGGATCATCCAGATGGTCATTGGCAAACTTCAGACGGGCCTGGACATGCGCTGGCTTGAGTAGGGGGACCTTGCGTGCGCTGCAGGATTTTAATCCATGACGGCGTAGTGTGTTACTAATGGTTTTCTTTGAGACTGTGGTCCCAGCTCTCTTCAGGTCATTGACCAGGTCCTGCCGTGTAGTTCTGGGCTGATTCCTCACCTTCCTCATGATCATTGATGCCCCACGAGGTGAGATCTTGCATGGTGCCCCAGACCGAGGGAGATTGAACTTCTTCCATTTTCTAATAATTGCGCCAACAGTTGTTGCCTTCTCACCAAGCTGCTTGCCTATTGTCCTGTAGCCCATCCCAGCCTTGTGCAGGTCTACAATTTTATCCCTGATGTCCTTACACAGCTCTCTGGTCTTGGCCATTGTGGAGAGGTTGGAGTCTGTTTGATTGAGTGTGTGGACAGGTGTCTTTTATACAGGTAACGAGTTCAAACAGGTGCAGTTAATACAGGTAATGAGTGGAGAACAGGAGGGCTTCTTAAAAGAAAAACTAACAGGTCTGTGAGAGCCGGAATTCTTACTGGTTGGTAGGTGATCAAATACTTATGTAATGCAATAAAAGGCAAATTAATTATTTAAAAATCGTACAATGTGATTTTCTGGATTTGATTCCGTCTCTCACAGTTGAAGTGTACCTATGATAAAAATTATAGACCTCTACGTGCTTTGTAAGTAGGAAAACCTGCAAAATCGGCAGTGTATCAAATACTTGTTCTCCCCACTGTATGTATATACTGTATTAAATACTATTCTACTGTATCTTAGTCCATGCCGCTCATCCATATACGTATGTATATAGTCCAAATTCATTCCTTACTAGATTTGTGTGTATCGGGGTATATGTTGTGTAGTTGTTAGATATTACTTCTTAGATATTACTGCACTATCGGAGCTAGAAGCACAAGCATTTCGCTACACCCGCATTAACATCTGCTAAACACGTGTATGTGACCAATACAATTTGATTTGATTTACTGTATTTCAATGGCTCAGTCTCTGGACCATACTCTCCTCAGAACAACTAATTTGCCAGATATCCCTGCTCTTCCTGTCCACGGGCACTAGGGCCGCGATGAAAGGATTCAAATCCCTCTACTCAACAATGCAGAGATACTGTAGATGGAAAGGGCAGTAGCCAGGGAGCCATTTGAGGGTACAACTGTGCTGTGGGTGGGTTGAGCCAATATTCCAATGCTCCTATGGTTCATCCACTGCTTCTATGGGTGAGTTGTATGACTTGACCTGGAGGGTCGCTTTTGTAAGGAGGTATTAGTGTGTATGGAAAAGATTGGGGAACATTGTGTGTGTTTGTTTGTGTCTGTGTGCGTATGTGTGTGTGTGTGTATACATGTTTGTGTGAGTGTGTGTCTGGGAGAGAGTGTCACCTTTTTATGGGGAAATGTAGTGAAGCTGTGGTAACGAGGCAGTTTTAGTCAGGGCCTCTGCTTAGTAATACTCCAAGTACAACCCTCTTAGTTGGGAACATCAAAGAATCCTCAAATTAGGGAACCATTTTGTTCAAAACAGCAGGTACCTGGAAAAATTAGGATGTTTCTTTGTGTTGCAGGAAATACAGTGACGCGAGTCATAAATTGACTCGCAAACAGTATCGACTCACAAAGTGACTCAGAAATACAATGGACTCCAAATGACCTTGGGTACAAAGATTCTGTGGCATGCCAACATGTTGTTTCTTTCCACAGTAATTGGCTCAAGATATAGAGTTTTCTGCTAAAGTAGCACAGATATAATACCAGTTGACAGTGTATAGTATAATCCCTAACATTATCTCTTAAGAGAAAAAAGACTAATCTGACCTAACCAGGTCCTATAGGGCCAACCTCCTCGCAAACTTCAGATGGATCATAACAAACTCAAATAATGTTCAGCTCTAATGGAAGCAAATGTCTCATTTGGAAACCCAGCTATCCCATTGTGAATCTCCAGAGTGAGTTTTGCAACATCACCTGAGGGTGGCCATGGTGTGTACTTGTCTGATCTTGCGTCAGGGGCCATCTCCGCCCCTGGGGCCCCCATGGCCAGATAAAGTTCAGTCGAGGCCCAGATAGCGGCCCCTGAGCTGTGAATCCCCATGCTTGGCAGGATGAAGGGCTGTGATAGGGCAAGATAGCTCACCTGTGTGCAGATGGAAGCAGAGACAACGTCCAGCCTAGATTAGAGAGAAGGAGGGGAAGATTTCTAAACGAGATGCATAGTTCCCCCAGAAGGAAAACATGATAAACATACGAGTGAGATGAAAGAAGGTGTTTTGATCTAGTTGTGTTTGATTCAGTGCTGGATCTCTGTGTGGGTGCGTGTGTGCGTGTGTGCATTCATATTTGAGTGTATATATATATAAGGGTGTGGACTTGCATGTTTACAGTGCATTCGGAAAGAATTCAGACCACTTGACTTTTTCCATATTTTGTTATGTTACAGCCTTATTATTCCTCATCAATCTACAAACAATACCCCACAATGACAAAGCAAAAACTGGTTTTTAGAATTTTTTGCAAATGTATTTTTAAAAAGACCCGGAAATATCACATTTACATAAGCATTCAGACCCTTTGCATAGTACTTTGTTGAAGCACCTTTGGCAGCGATTAGATCCTTGAGTCTTCTTGGCTACAAGCTTGTCACACCTGTATTTGGGGAGTTTCTCCCATTCTTCTCTGCAGATCCTCTCCAGCTCTGTCAGGTTGGATGGAGAGCGTCACTGTACAGATATTTTCAGGTCTCTCCAGAGATGTTTGATCAGGTTCAAGTCCGGGCTCTGGCTGGGCCACTCAAGGACATTCAGAGATTTGTCCTGTTGCCACTCCTGCATTGTCTTGCCTGTGTGCTTAGGGTTGTTGTCCTGTTGGAAGGTGAACCTTCGCCCCAGTCTGACATCCTGAGCGTTCTGAATCAGGTTTTCATCAAGGATCTCTCTGTATTTTGCTCCATTCATCTGACCCTGACTAGTCTCCCAGTCCCTGCCGCTGATAAACATCCCCACAGCATGATGCTGCCACCCCCATGCTTCACGGTTGGGATGGTGCCAGGTTTCCTTCAGACGTGACGCTTGGCATTCAGGCTAAAGAGTTCAATCTTGGTTTCTCATGGTCTGAGAGTCCTTTAGGTGCCTTTTTACAAACTCAAAGCGGGCTGTCATGTGTCTTTTACTGAGGAGTGGCTTCCGTCTGGCCAATCTACCATAAAGGCCTGATTGGTGCAGTGCTGCAGAGATGGGTGTTCTTCTGGATATTTCTCCCATCTCCACAGAGGAACTCTGGAGCTCTGTCAGAGTGACCATTGGGTTCTTGGTCACCTCCCTGACCAAGGCCCTTCTCCTCTGATTGCTCTAGGAAGAGTATTGGTGGTTCCAAACTTCTTCAATTTAAGAATGATGGAGGCTGTGTTCTTAGGGACTCTCAGTGTTGCAGACATTATTTGGTACCCTTCCCCAGATCTGTGCCTCGACACACTCCTGTCTCGGAGTTGGCCTGGTTTTAGCTCTGAAATGCACTGTGGGACCTTAGATAGACAGACGTGTGTCTTTCCAAATCATGTTCAATCAATATGAATTTACTACAGGTGGACTCCAATAAAGTTGTAGAAACATCTCAAGGATGATCAATGGAAACAGGATGCACTTGAGCTCAATTTCAAGTCTGCTAGCAAAAGGTCTGAATACTTAAAAAAAAAAAAAAATTACACATTGGCAAAAATGTCTAAAAACCTGTTTTCGCTTTGTCATTATGGGTTATTGTGTGTAGATTGATGAGGAAAACAATATTTTGAATCCTTTTTAGAAAATGGCTGTAACATAACAAATTGTAGAAAAAGGGAAGGGGTCTGAACACTTTTCTGAATGCACTGTATATACTGTATATGTGTGTATTTCAATATTCTGTTTATATTCACCCTCCTGGCCTGTGGCCACTAATATCAAACCACTTGCTAACTCGATAGGAACCTCTCCTTCATGGCATAACTGATTGAAGAGGAGAGTTCCTGAGAGCCTCAATCTCAATCTTATCTCCTGTCCTCTCCCCCTCTCCTCCTGTTGCTTTTGGAGGGATGGTCTGTTGTCACGTAAAGGTCTTCATGGTCTGATGGCAAAAATGTCATTTCAAATAGTTCCACTGTCAGGGCGGGTGAGAGATTGGGCCATCTAATCTCTAACCACAGACGGAATAGGATCTGTTTTGTATGTTTGTAAGAACTGATGTGTGAATGTTTGTGTGTATCTTCCCTGAAGATAAACTCCAGGTGGTGTGATGAAGATGGTGCGATTGGGCCTCTTTGGCATGCCATTGTCAGGATGGCATGAACACTACCCTGAGTGAGTGGACTTATAACCTACGCACAGCTAGTTATAGTTATGTTCTGACCAACAACAATGACCCCAATGGAAAAATCTGTTTAGTATAGTTTTTTGGAGCAAACTGAGTTTAAAAAAGTTTGGGACCAAGATTTTATTTGTTATTTTCTGTTGGGGGGAGGGGGGTACATTGTCCATTTCAATGTATACGTTTATAAAACATGTACCCGTAGGCTGGCACTCAAAAGAAAAATAACAGTAAGAAATACATACAGTTTAATGTAGAAGTGTAAACATATTATTTACAATATTTACAATAAAAGTAACTCCAAAATGACACAATACATTATTTACCTTGAATTTATATTGGGCACGAAATAATCTGAAACACAACCAAGACATACAGCAAATGCATCCATTTTGACTACTTTAATACACATAGAAGTGAAATTGTCCCAATACTTTTGGACCTGTAAAATGGGGGGATTACAATGCCCTTCAGTAATATTGGTCTTTGCTGTATATTCTCTTGGTCTTTCATTCAAAATATTCACAAAAATTTAGGCTTGAGGTCAGGGCTTTGTGATGGCCTCTCCAATACCTTGACATTGTTGTCCTTAAGCCATTTTGCCACAACTTTGGAAGTATGCTTGGGGTCATTGTCCATTTGGATAACCCATTTGCGACCAAGCTTTAACTTCCTGACTGATGTCTTGATGTTGCTTCAATATATCCACATAATTTTCCTTCCTCATGATGCCATCTATTTTGTGAAGTGCACCAGACCCTCCTGCAGCAAAGCACCCCCACAACATGATGCTGCTGTGTTCTTCGGCTTGCAAGCCTCCCCCTTTTTCCTCCAAACATAACTATGGTCATTATGGCCAAACAGTTCTATTTTTGTTTCATCAGACCAGAGGACCTTTCTGCAAAAAGTCAAATCTTTGTCCCCATGTGCAGTTGTAAACCGTAGTTTTTTTATGGCGGTTTTGGAGCAGTGGCTTCTTCCTTGCTGAGCGGCCTTTCAGGTTATGTCGATATAGGACTCATTTTACTAGATATATAGATACTTTTGTAGCTATTTCCTCAAGCATCTTCATAAGGTCCTTCACTGTTGTTCTGGGATTGATTTGCACTTTTCACACCAAAGTACGTTCATCTCTAGGAGACAGAACGCGTCTCCTTCCTGATCGGTATGGCTGCGTGGTCCCATGGTGTTTATACTTGTGTACTATTGTTTGTACAGATGACCGTGGTACCTTCAGGCGTTTGGAAATTGCTCCCAAGGATGAACCAGACAATTTATTTTCTGAAGTCTTGGCTGATTTCTTTAGATTTTCCCATGATGTCGAGCAAAGAGGCACTGAGTTTGAAAGTAGGCCTTGAAATACATCCACAGGTACACCTCCAATTGACTCAAATTATGTCAATTAGCCTATCAGAAGCTTCTAAAGCCATGACATCATTTTCTGGAATTTTCCAAGCTGTTTAAAGGAACAGTCAATTTAGTGTATGTAAACTTCTGACCCACTGGAATTGTGATATAGTGAATTATAAGTGAACAATTGTTGGAAGAATTACTTGTGTCATCCGATACCGGCTTGCCAAAACTATAGTTTGTTAACATGAAATCTGTGGAATGGTTGAAGAATTTGTTTTAATGACTAACTTGACCTAAGTGTATGTAAACTTCCAACTTCAACTGTGTATACAAGTTCAAAAGTTTGGGGTTACTTAGAAATGTCCTTGTTTACCATGAACACATACATGAAATTAGTTGCAAAATGATTAGGAAATATGGTCAAGATGTTAACAAGGCTATAAATAATGATTTTTAATTTAAATAACAATTTTGTCCTTCAAACTTTGCTTTCGTCAAAGAATCCTTCATTTGCAGCAATTACTGCCTTGCAGACCTTTGGCATTCTAGTTGTCATTTTGTTGAGGTAATCTGAAGAGATTTCACCCCATGCTTCCTGAAGCACCTCCCACAAGTTGGATTGGCTTGATGGCAACTTCTTATACACCATACAGTGAAGCTATTCCCAGCTCAATATGTTTGGGATCCGGTGACACTCCATTATAGACAGAATACCAGCTGACTGCTTCTTCTCTAAATAGTTCTTGCATAGTTTGGAGCTGTGCTCTGGAGGAAATTTGCTCCAATTAAGCGCCGTCCACAGGGTATGGCATGGCGTTCCTTCTTCAAGATCCCTTTTGCCCTGTACAAATCACCCACTTTACCACCACCAAAGCACCCCCAGGAGGCATCAAGCACTCCTCCAGCATCTTTTCATTTGGTGTGAGTCCCACGAATGTTCTTCTTTTGATCCGAACACCTAAAACTTTGTCTGTCCATAACATTCCAATCTTCCTCTGTCCAGTGTCTGTGTTCTTTTGCTCATCTTAATCTTTTCCTTTTTATTAGCCAGTCTGAGATATGGCTTTTTCTTTACTCTGCCTAGAAGGCCAGCATCCCGGAGTCGCCTCTTCACTGTTGACGTTGAGACTAGTGCTTTGCGGGTACTATTTAATGAAGCTGCCAGTTGAGGACTTGTGAGGCATCTGTTTCTCAAACTAGACACTCTAATGTACTTGTCCTCTTGCTCAGTTGTGCACCGGGCCCTCCCACTCCTCTTTCTATTCTGGTTAGAGACAGTTTGCGCTGTTCTGTGAAGGGAGTAGTACACAGCGTTGTACGAGATCTTCAGTTTCTTGGCAATTTCTCGCATGGTATAGCCTTAATTTCTCAGAACAAGAATAGACTGATAAGTTTCAGAAGAAAGTTCTTTATTTCTGGCCATTTTGAGCCTGTAATCAAACCCACAAATGCTGATGCTCCTGATACTCAAATAGTCTAAAGAAGGCCAGTTTTATTGCTTCTTTAATCAGCACAACAGTTTTCAGCTGTGCTAACATAATTGCAAAAGGGTTTTCTAATGAATTGCTTTTCTTTCAAAAACAAGGAAATTTCTAACTGACCCCAAACTTTTGAACGGTAGTGTATAAACTGTATTTATTGCTGTGAAAAAGTATTCGACCCCTTTTTAATGTTTTCTTTGTTTGCACACTTTTGAATGTCGTCAGATCTAGACAGGGAACCCAAGTGAACAAATAACACAACAATTACATACTTATTTCATTTATTTCCTAAACAAAATGATGCAACACTCAATGCTCCTGTGTGAAAAAGTAATTGCCTCCTTACACTGAATAACTGGTTGTGCCACCTTTAGCTGCAATGAGTGCAACTAAACACTTCTTGTAGTTGTTGATCAGTCTCTCACGTCACTGTGGAGGACTTTTTGCCCACTCTTCCATGCAGAACTGCTTTAACTCTGCAACATTTGTTGGTGTTTCAAGTCCTGCCACAACATCTCAACTGGGATTAGGTCTGGACTTTGAATAGGCCATTCCAAAACTTAAAATGTGTTGCTTTTTAGCCATTTTCATGTAGACTTGATTGTGTGTTTTGGATCATTGTCTTGCTGTATGACCAAGCTGAGCTTCAGCTTCAGCTCACAGATGAACTGACATTCTCCTGTAAAATTCTCTGATACATAGCAGGATTCATGGTTCCTTCTATTAAGGCATGTTGTTCAGGTCCTGAGGCAGCAAAGCATCCCCAAACTATCACATGTGCTTGACTTTGGTATAAGGTTCTTACTGTGGAATGCAGTGTTTGGTTTTCACAGGTATAATAGGACCCATATCGTCCAAAAAGTTATATTTTTGATTAATCTGTCCATAGAACATTCTTCCAAGAGTCTTGATGATCATCCAGGTACTTCCAGGTGCTTTTTGGCAAACTTAAATCAACTTCTTGGACGAGATGGGTCCCATTATGTCTGGCGCAAACCAAACCCTGCATTCCACAGTAAGAACCTCATACCAACGGTCAAGCATGGTGGTGGTAGTGTGATGGTAATCGCAGTAATCGTCTCTGATTGATGGAGAGATTCAAGGAGCTATCATCGTTAGTAACACAATAGATGCAAAGCGTTGCATATTTAAATTCATGCCCCAGAAGCATTTAACTGCAGGGCACTCCCACATCATATATAGGAATGTGCCTACCTGATTTAGAGGACACAGTGAACAGTTGGGAGTGGGGCTAATTTCATTTTAAAACTTAAAATGTATAAATTGATGGTTCGTATTACGGGATGCCATGGTCATATTTTTACATATTCTGTTCCAGTTGTTCAGATTCAATTAGATCTGTGGACCATACTTGTTTTATGGCTAGCTCAGAATATGAGCTTTCTAAAATATATTTATATATTATAGAGATCAGCCCAGATCATGTATTTATAAATCTCTTCATAGGATGGATTGGTAGTTGGGTTTTCCAAGGGACTCCATAGGCCAGCATAGATTACCTAAATTGTAAATATAGAAAAAATTAAGTTGCCTGGTAATGTGAGTGTATCTTTCAAATCTCTGAATGTTCTTAAACCATTACTGACCATGGTATCGGCAAGGGTACGGATTCCCCATTTGGACCATTGGGGGGGATGCAAAAAGCTGCCCTCCAGATCGCAAGGCATTATTGTGAAATATTGGAGTATGGTGATGCCATTTTGATTCCCAGTGACATTGTTTTGAAATTTCGCGGCAGACAGAAATTGTGTGAGCAATAATAGGACCAAAGCGTGGCTCGCATTGTTTAAAGGATATACTGTGCTTTCAGAAAATATTCATACCTCTTGACTTATTCCACACTTTGTTGTGTTACAGCCGGAATTCAAAATTGATTAAATATATATGTTTATCTTGCCCATCTACACACAATACCCCACAATGACAATGTGAAAACATAGTTTTTAGAAATGTTAAATATCTGATTTACATAAGTATTTACACCCCTGAGTCAATTACAGCTGTGAGTCTTTCTGGATAAGTCTCTATGTGTTTTTCACACCTGTACTGTAACCTGGCCGTTCAGAAACATTCATTATCTTCTTGGTAAGCAACTCCAGTGTAGATTTGGCCTTGTGTTTTAGGTTATTGTCCTGCTGAAAGGTGAATTAATCTCCCAGTGTCTGGTGGAAAGCAGACTGAACCAGCCGGACAATTTTCTCAGGACTTCTGGAAAGAAATGCAGTCGGCATGCTCAACCGGTGTCACTCATTCAGCCGGCAGAAACTTTCAACCGGTTCTCCCCATTAAGCAACGAGTTGGAGCCAGAGGCTTCTCAGGTCTCTCCTCCACCTGTTACGGGGTCTGAGCCACCGAAACCTTCCACCATTAGCTCTGACAAATTGAAAACCCTAGTCATTGGTGACTCCATTACCCGCAATATTAGACTTAAAAAGAATCATCCAGCGAATCATAGCTTCAGCGTGTAAATTAGCTAGAAAGATGTGTTAGCATCAAGTAATTGTCTCTGTGATGAGCTCTACAGCCGAGTCTCACAACTCAATAGCTGGTTGAAAACTGTTTTCTGCCCCTCCCAAAGGATAGAATTTGTAGATAATTGGCCCTCTTTCTGGGACTCACCCACAAACAGGACCAAGCCTGGCCTGCTGAGGAGTGACGGACTCCATCCTAGATGGAGGGGTGCTCTCATTTTATATATGAACATAGACAGGGCTCTAATTCCTCTAGCTCCACAATGCCACTAGCACAGTCAGTGTAGTCAGCTCAACTACCCCCATTGAGACCGTGTCTGTGCCTCGATCTAGGTTGCGCAAACCTAAACATGGCGGTGTCCGCTTAGTAATCTCACTGGAATAAAGACCTCCTCCATTCCTGTCATTATTGAAAGAGATTGTGATAACATCTCACATCTCAAAATAGGGTTACTTAATGTTAGATCCCTCACTTCCAAGGCAGTTATAGTCAATGAACTAATCACTGATCATAATCTTGATGTGATTGGCCTGACTGAAACATGGCTTAAGCCTGACAAATTTACTGTGTAAAATGAGGCCTCTCCTCCTGGTTACACTAGTGACCATATCCGCGCATCCCGCAAAGGTGGAGGTGTTCCTAATATTTACGATAGCAAATTTCAATTCCCCCTACCCAAAAAATGACAGCTTTTCCGTCTTTTGAGCTTCTAGTCATTAAATCTATGCATGGCAGATAACATTGCAAAAATCCTAAACTTTTTGTCCAAAAATGTGGCAGAAAAGCTCATCCATGCTTTTGTCACTTCTAGACTAGACTACTGCAATGCTCTACTCTCCGGCTACCCGGATAAAGCACTAAATAAACTTCAGTTAGTGCTAAACACGGCTACTAGAATCTTGACTAGAACACCAACTGACTTCCTGTTAAGGCTAGGGCTGATTTCAATGTTTTACTGCTAACCTACAAAGCATTACATGGGCTTGTTCCTACTTATCTCTCCAATTTGGTCCTGCCGTACATACAGTACCTACACGTACGCTCCAGTCACAAGACGCAGAGCTATTGTCCCTAGAATTTCTAAGCAAACAGCTGGAGGCAGGGCTTTCTCCTACAGAGCTCAATTTTTATGGAATGGTATAACTATCCATGTTTGAGACGCAGACTCAGTCTTGACCTTGAGTGTAGTCTGGCCCAGGGGTGCAAAGGTGAACGGCAAGGCACTGGAGCAAAGAACCGCCCTTGCTGTCTCTGCCAGGCCGGTTCCTGTCTCTCTATTGGGATTCTCTGCCTCTGACCCTATTACGGGGGCTGAGTCACTGGCTTACTGGTGCTTTCCATTCCGTCCCTAGGAGGGGTGCGTCATTTCCTGTCCGGTTTGTTGCCCCCTCGGGCTTGTGCAGTGGAGGGGATCTTCGTGGGCTATACTCAGCCTTTTCTCAGGGTAGTAAGTTGGTGGTCTGTTGATATCCCTCTATTGGTGTGGGGGCTGTGCTTTGGCAGAGTGGGTGGGGTTATTGTCAGACGGGGCCACAGTGTCTCCTGACCCCCCCCTGTCTTAGCCTCCAGTTTCTATGCTGCAATAGTGTGCCGGGGGGCTAGGGTCAGTTTGTTAAATCTGTTATTATCCGATGTCCTGTGAATTTATGTATCCTCCCTCTAATTCTCTCCCACTCTTCCTCCCCTCCCGGAGGACCTGAGCCCTAGGACCATGCCTCAGGACTACCTGGCCTGATGACTCCTTGCTGTCCCCAGTCCACTTGGTCGTGCTGCTGCACCAGTTTCAACTCTTCTGCCTGCGGTTATGGCACTCTCTCGCTCTACCACACCTGCTATTTCAACATCTAAATGCCCGGCTATTAAAAGCCAAGTGACATTTACTCCTGATATACTTACCTGTTGCAACCTCTACAATCACTATGATTATTGTTTGACCCTGCTGGTCATCTATGAACGTTTGAACATCTTGGAACAAGATCTGGCCTTAATGGCCATGAATTGTTATAATCTCCACCCGGCACAGCCAGAAGAGGACTGGCCACCCCTCCTCTCTAGGTTTCTTCCTAGGTTTTTGCCTTTCGCAGGAGTTTTTCCTAGCCACCGTACTTCTACATCTGCATTGCTTGCTGTTTGGGGTTTTAGGCTGGGTTTCTGTATAGCACTTTGTGACATTGGCTGATGTAAAAAGGGCTTTATAAATAAATGGGATTGATTGATAGATTGATAGTGCCTGGAAATACAATTTAACTTTTGGTACGGATAGTCTTCCTACGTCTTTTCCTCTTTGTAAGTTTGTCCGGGATCATTTACATTGCCATATACATTTTGAAACCGCACTATGAATGTTATCCCAATAACCAGAAGGCGGAGTCGTGTGAAGCATTGAATTCTGCCGTGGCAATATATTAATTTTGATAGATATTGTGCCAGTTAAAGCAACTGGGATATATTTCAATAAACTGAGTTTGGATTTAATTGATTTGAGCATTCTGTTAAAGTTTCTGGCAATGGTGTTGTAAGGGACACAGTCAGGTCCTGACAATCAGAGGGTTGGTGTTGGGTTTTGGGTGATCCCCAACTAGAGGCAGCTGTCTTGAGTTGTCTCTAATTGGGGATTCTATTTATCTTGACCCACCGGTTCGCCTCCACAGTCCGGTACAGTCTGTGCCTGCTCCTCGAACCAGAGCTCCAGTGCGTGTGTCCATCGCAACGCCTCCAGTGCGTGTGTCTAGCCCGGAGCCTCCAGAGACGGCCCACAGCCCGGAGCCTCCAGTGACAGCCAACAGCCCAGAGCCTCCAGTGACGGCCCACAGCCCGGAGCCTCCAGCGACGGCCCACAGCCCGGAGCCTCCAGTGACGGCCCACAGTCGGGAGCCTCTAGCAACGGCCCACAACCGGGAGCCTCTAGCAATGGCCCACAGCCCTCGCACTCAAGAGCCAGTACATGTGTCCAGTCCCGCTCGTGAGCCAGAACTCCTCGCCACACCAGTGTCCAGTCCGGGACCGGTAGCCAGTCCGGTTACAGGGCTGGAGCTCTCCTCTGCGCTGGTGCCAGTCACGCTCAGGAGCTGGAGCTCCTCACAGCGCCGGGGCCCAGAACAGGACTGGCGGCCAGCCCTACCACATGGCTGGAGAACCACTCTGCGCTGGTGTCCAGGCCGGGCACAGCGTCCAGTTACGCTCCGGAGCCAGAGCTCCTCAGCGCGCCGGTGCCCAGTCCCCAGCGGGCACGCCATTCAGTCCCGCTGGGGAGTCGGAGCTCCTCAGCGCGCCGGTGCCCAGTCCGGGACCGGTCATCTGCCCCGCTCCAGTGCCGGAGCAGTCCGCTCCACCGGTGCCCAGTCCGGGACCAGTCGTCTGGCCCGCTCCAGTGCTGGAGCAGTCCGCTCCACCGGGGTCCAGTCCGGGACCGGTCGTCTGCTACTCTACGGTGTCGGAGCAGTCTGCTCCACCGGGTCCCAGTCTGGGACGGGTCGTCAGCCCCACTACAGTGCCGGAGCAGTCCGCTCCACCGGTGCCCAGTCCGGGACCGGTCGTCAGCCTCGCTTCAGTGCCGGAGCAGTCCGCTCCACCGGTGCCCAGTCCGGGACCGGTCGTCAGCCCCTCTCCAGGGTCGGAGTCTCCCACACCAGGGTCCAGACAGGACTTGGTGCGTCGCGGGAGTACTGAGGGGGTGTCCATCGTGCAATGCGGAGGCAGGGAGGGAGCTGCCTTCAATGCCTGCGTCACGCCCGAAGCTGGAGCGCCCACCGGCTTCGGGCGAGGGGGGGGTGGGGGGTGTACTGTAAGGGATGGCCACAGTCAGGTCCTGACAATCACAGGGTTGGTGTTGGGTTTTGGGTGATCCCCAATTAGAGGCAGCTGTCTTGAGTTGTCTCTAATTGGGGATTCTATTTATGTTCACTTCACGTCCACCTGCGTGTGGATCATTGCTTGTATGCCTGTGTGCTTTTGTTAAGCACTAGGAGCACTTCGGATTATTACGTTTGTTATTTTGTTTTCTGAATTCAATAAACTATGTTTTTACGGACCTCACGCTCTGCGCCTCGTTCCCTCATCACTGACCGTGGCAAGTGTTATTTAAGGAAGGAAATATATCTACTTCCAAATACTTAAAATGGGAAACAATTGGGATTCCATAAGTAGAGATAGATTCCTCCATCAGGGCAGTAGGACTGATTTGGTTAGATTAATTGTATAACTTGAGATTAAGCTGAATTTATCTATGATCTTCAATGCGTTTGGGAGTGATTTAGATACATTGTCTAGATATAGTAAATGTCACGATTTGAAGAGACGGGACGAGAAGCAGATCGTTGGTGAAGAGACATTCCTTTTTATTTAACTTGTTCTTACTAACAAGTACCAAAAATAAACAAGGAGAGTAGCCAAACTGTGAACTGACGTGAAACATACACATACAAGAACCCACACCCAGGTGACAGACACAGGAACTTAAATAGAATCCCCAATTAGAGACAATACGAGACAGCTGTCTCTAATTGGGGATGGAAATCAAACCACCACCAAATACACCCTGTGAGGACCGTCAAGCTCTAACCGCGGCCCTCCAACTCCCCACAAGAGGGAGCCAGAGACAATGCCACAGTCAGAACCTGACAGTACCCACCCCCCCCCCCCTAAGGCGCGGGCTCCTGACCGTGCTGCTCCCCCCTCAAAAAACAAACCCAAGAGTCATTATTACAAAAATAAAAGAAAAAAAAACACAAAAACTAATTTTATAAACTAAATGAGGGGACAGAGCGGAGCACTGGGGAGGTTGCTGGTGGAGGCTCGGGATCCGGTTTTGAGCAAGTGACGTAGGCAACGAGGGCAGCTCCCTCCCTGTCTCCCCGTGGCACGCCCTGTTCTCTCCGGACCCTGGCGCAATGGATCCCTCCCCAGTACTCCCCTGACGCACCAAGTCCAGTCCGGACCCTGGTGTGCGGACCTCCACCTCTGGAGAGGGGCAGATCACCGGTCCCGAACTGGACCCTGGTGGATCGGACTGCTCCGTCATGGGGGCGGAGTCGACTACCGGACCCAGACTGGACTCCGTTGGAGCGGACTGCTCCGGCATGGGGGCGGAGTCGACGACCGGACCCGGACTGGGCACCGGTGGAGCGGACTGCTCCGGCACTGTAGCGGAGCAGACGGCCGGACCCGGAGTGGGCTCCGGTGGAGCGGACTGCTCCGGCATGGGGGCGGAGTCGACGACCGGACCCGGACTGGGCACCGGTGGAGCGGACTGCTCCAGCACTGGAGTGATTCTGACCTCCCTTCCAGGCCTGGGACCCGACCCCGTTGATGCTCCCAGCCACATGTGAATGCTGGTTCCCGGCCCGGGCACTGGCACGCTAAAGAGCTACACATTCCCTGCAATGCTGAGTGCTGTGCCCAGCTTGGGCACCAGCGCAGCTAATTTCCCCCGCCATGTGACTGGGCTGGCTACCGGCCCCAGACTGGGCACTGGCACGCTAAGGAGCTCCTGCTCCACAGCGGGACTGTACGTTGTGCCCAGCCTGGTCACCGACGCAGAGGAAAATTCCAGCCCCGTGTCTGGAGCAGGACTGAACGCTGTGCCCAGCCTGGGCACCGACGCAAAGGAAGCTACCAGCCCTGTGGTTAGGCTGGTTGCCGGTCCCAGACTGGGCACCGACACGCTATGGAGCTCCTGCTTCACAGCGGGGCTGTACGCCGTGCCTACCCTGGGCACCGACGCAGAGGTGGTTTCCAGCCCTGTAGTTGGGCTGGCTGTCCGTCCCAGACTGGGCACCGACGCAGAGTTGGACACAGACTTGTCTGGTGCGAGGAGCAGGCACGGGCCATACCGGGCTGTGATGACGCACCACTGGGCAGATGCGTGGAGCAGGCACTGACCTTACCGGGCTGTGGTGACGCACCACTGGGCTGATGCGTGAAGCAGGCACTGGCCGTACCGGGCTGTGGTGACGCACCACTGGGCTGGTGCGTGAAGCAGGCACGGGCTGTGGGTGCGCACCGATGGTGTGGTGCACGGGCCCGGCACGTACCGTACCGGACTCTGGACCGGCGCTGGAGGCACCGGACTGGGAACTGGCGTTGGGGATCCTAGACTTCCCCTGTCGTCTTCTCTCCACCGCCAATCCCCATCCTGTGAGAGCTCCTCCGGGAGACCCACAGAGAGCACATTGTCGTCGTCGTCCTCCGACTCTTCTATGTACTCCTGCCCCCGTGGCTGTAGGGGCTCCTCCTGGAACCCCCACGAGTGCAGTGGCCGAGGATCTTCTCCCTCGATCCCCGACCACCCCCATAGCCCTCCCCCAAAAACAGTTTGGGGGCTTTTCTGGGCTCCAAACTGGTCCGTTGCCTTTTTGGCCCGCTGACGTCTCCTCGGTCGACGGCGCCACTGCTCCGGGCACCAGCCTTCCTCCACCGCACGGTAATGGAGGAATTGCTCCTCTGTAATTTCCCCCATACCGAGGAGGATATCCCCCAATGTTAATCCCTGCTGCGTCCTTTGATGGTGGGTTCTTCTGTCACGATTTGAAGAGACAGGACGAGAAGCAGAACGTTGGTGAAGAGACATTCCTTTTTATTTAACTTGTTCTTACTAACAAGTACCAAAACTAAACAAGGAGAGTAGCCAAACTGTGAACTAACGTGAAACATACACATACAAGAACCCACACCCAGGTGACAGACACAGGAACTTAAATAGAATCCCCAATTAGAGACAATACAAGACAGCTGTCTCTAATTGGGGATGGAAATCAAACCACCACCAAATACACCCTGTGAGGACTGTCAAGCTCTAACCGCCCAACTCGCCACAAGAGGGAGCCAGAGACAATGCCACAGTCAGAACCTGACAGTAAAATATAATCTGCGTATAATAAAATGCAGTTATCAGTAGAGTTTTGAAGAAATGTGTGTTATTTCCTTCGATTTCCGAATTGCCAGGGGTTCCATGGATAATAAAAATAGCAAATGCAAAATTGAATCGCCTTGTGTGATGTTTCTAGTTATTCTGAACGGAGCAGAGCAGATATTGCCTATTAATTTCCATATGTTCCAAGACAGACCAGAGATATTACCATTCTAGTCGATCAACAGTTTTTTCTGAATCGAGAGATAATACAGCAGAACTAACAGTTGTTTCTGATAAAAGAAAAGCTCAACAGCTCAACCAGGATTAAGGGGCAGGGCAAATTTGTGACTGTTGTTGTTTTGGTAATCAGTGGCTGTATTGGAGGGGGAGTGGTTTCACCTCTTTTCTGAGTATATAACCAGCTTCGCAGACTCCATCTCAGTGTACTTTAATCTATAGCTAGAGGAGTCCTGATATCTCCAGGAGTGATAAATAACAATTTTGTCTTAAACTGTTGTTGTCTAGAACTGTCTTTTTGCTAACTAGCTACTAGCTACTAACTACTTTCTTCCCAGTAGCCTACTTGGTGTGTGAACAGCTGAGTGCTCATAACTTGCACTTGATTATTATGAGCCCAATACTGACTTGGTGGTGCACATGTAATCTATAGCCTGTTTTAGAGAAATGTAATTATCCAATATTGTAAGAGCTTTCATTGTCTTCTTATATGCCCCTTTTATTTATACGGTTCTGACTTGGTGTACAGGGAGAATACTGCAAGAACAGCCCATGAATTATGTCGCTGTACATTTCAAAAGTGCTGAACAAATAGTTATATTGACTATGTCCGTCCTAACTTGCTCATTAATGTCTTAATCAAAATTACGGATTGCCTCTTATCTAGTGCCATAGGTTGTACATCTCAATTACCATTAGAAACCACATTAGTTTAAGCAAGTCAGCCATATCAGCTATTTTTTTTAAAGGCAGTAAATGAGGCTGAATGAACTGTTTTGCTGCCAGACAATGCTCCGCTGATAGCCAGGTGTAGCAGTGGTAAGGATTCACTCCGTGGGGCTGAAAAGAAAGCTCTGCTGTTGGGACAGTTTGTGGGAACCGTTTGTCACTGTTATAGTGCAATTCATTTATTGTTTAGTGTTGTATTGCGTAGTGCCTTTGCTGGCATGCATCTGAAACATGCTGAAATCGCCACTGGATGTATCCAAATAAAAGCCACTAGAAAACAGCTTAAACAAATGCAAATGTAGCTACTTTCCTATTATTCTGGCTTTACATTTTGACGTGACTGTAGGTTAGCCGTAATTGGATGGCTAGCAAGCAAGGGATAAGAATGTTGCCAGCCAGTATGGAAATGGAACATTTAGAACAAATGACTGGGTCGTACCATAGAACAAAAAGACTGAACAACTGGGTCGCGTCTCTTTCAACCAAACAATAGAACGAATGGCCAGCCGGCTTGGGTAGCAACCCTAGATTTGTGTCGGGACTCTATCTTGTGGAAGGATGAAATAGTATGAATAAATTCATCAAAATAACGTTTTTAATGAAAATATGTCAATCACTATTTGAATAAGTTGGTAACCCGTTGTATAAAGTGATAATGCCCTTGAAGCCAGTGTTTGGAGGATATAGAGTATTATCACAGTTTGCCGGCCCTCAACTTTTTCCCGGGCCTAACAACACCCGTGCCAATATATCTGGTCGTCGTGTGGCGGCACATGAATACTAATTTCTCCTAAGTGGAAATGTTCTCTTTTCTCTCTCTCTCTCACCTGTCCCTCTCCTCACTCAAGCTTAACATTGTTGTCATCTATCGCCCAGCAGGTGCCCTTAGCGAGTTCCTCGATGAGCTTGACACCTTGATAAGCTAATTTACTGACTTTGGCTCACCACTCTTCATACTCAGAGTTGCTCAGAGTAAATGCAGCATTTTCATGTTTAAATTTGGATTCCTCTTTTGTATTGCAATCTTTCTTCAACCTCCCGACGTCTGCCTTCCGATAAAAAAATGTCTACCTCTTTGTTTCCCCTCCTTGCCTCTTTTGACCTCACCCTTTCTCAGTCACCTCCCATTTACAAGGCAGGCAACCCCCCCTCCAGGTCTCTGATCACTACTTTGCTTCCTTTTCTGTCTCCCTCTCCTTCAAACCCTACCCACTCAGCACCTACCCAAATGCGCCATTGCAATCTTTCTCTCTCCCACTACTCTCTCCTATCATCTCTCCCTTCTGCTAAATCCTTATCCCTTCTGCTAAATCCTTATCCCTCCTGTGTCCTGATTCTGCCTTTTCGACCCTACTCTCCTTCCTTTGCGCATCCTATGACTCGCACTGTCCCCTTCCTCCTGCCAGGCTCGGCCCTCCTGCTCGTGGCTGAGTGACTCATTGCGAGCTTACACAACAGGGCTGCAGGCAGCTAGGTGAAAATGGAGGAAAACGAAACTTCCGGAGGACCTATCATGCTTTCACCCCGCCTCTCTACCTTTTCTTCCTCTGTATCCACTGCTAAAGCCACTTTCTATGACTTAATTTCAAGCTTCTGCCTTTAACCCTAGGAAACTATTTTATACCTTCTCCTCCCTCCTTAATCCTCCACCACCTTCTCCCATTCCTCAGTTCCCTCATCAACTCGTACCCTGACCAGTGGCTGCATCCCCTCTGACTTCAAAAGGGCCAGAGTCGCTCCCCTCCTCAAACAACACTCAACTACTGATGTCAATCATTATTTCTGTCTCTGATCAACTTTCTCGTTATCTCTCTTTCAGAACTATCTTCTTGACCCTAACCAGTCAGGCTTCAAGATGGCTCACTCAACTGAGACTGCTCCCCTCTGTGTCACGGCAGCTCTCTGCACTGCCAAAGCTGACTCTCTCTCTTCTGTTCTCATCGTCTTACATCTATCTGCTGCCTTTGATACCGTGAACCATCAAATCCTCTCCACCCTCTCAGGGCTGGGCGGCTCAGGCTCTGCACACTCTTGCATCCTACCTGGCAGGCCACTCCTCCCAAGTGATTTGGAGACAATCTGTGTCTGCACCATGTACTGTCACTACTGGTGTCCCCCAGGGCTCGGTTCTAGGCCCTCCTCTTTTCTCTATACACCAAGTCACTTGGCTCTGTCATATCCTCACATGGTCTGTCCTATCATTGCTATGCAGAGGACACTCAAATAATTCCCTTCCCCTTCTGACACCAAGGTGGTGACACACATCTCTCCAGATATGTCAGCTTGGATGTCGGCCCACCACCTCAACAAGATAAAGCTGCAGTTTCTCCCAGGGAAGGCCTGCGCACTCCAAGACCTCTCCATCACGGTTGACAACTCCCTGACCCTGGACAACACCCTGCCATTCCCTGTAAACATCAAAGCAGTTACTCACTCCTGCATGTTCATGCTCTACAACATCCGTAGAATACGACCCTACCTCACACAAGAAGCGGTGCAGGTCCTAATCCAGGCACTTGTCATCTTCCGTCTGGACTACTGCAACACGCTGTTTGCTGGGCTCTCCGCTTGTGACATCAAACTCCTGCAACTTATCCAAACGCTGCAGCCCGCCAGGTGTCAAATTTTCCTAAATTCTCCCATGTGACCCCACTCCTCTGCATCCCTGGCTTCCTATAGAAGCTTGCATCTACTACAATACCATGGTAGTTGCCTATAAAGCAATAAGAGGAACTGACCCTCCCTACCTTCAGGCTAGACTCAAACCCTACACCCCAACTGAGTACTTTGTTCTGCCACCTCGGGCCCCTTGGCCCTCCCACCCCTACGGGAGGGCAGTTCCCGCTCACCCCGGTCTTCTCTGTCCTGGCACCCCAATGGTGGAACCACCTTCACCCTGAAGGTAAGACAGCAGAGTCTCTACCCATCTTCCAAAAACATCTGAAATCCTACCTCTTCAAAGAGTAACTTAAATATTCCCACTGCAGGTGTGTACAATTCTCTTATAGAAGCGGGAGAATCTTTGATTTATTCATTTGGGTTCTGATAGTAATTCCCCTGTTTCAGATTCAATAGTTTCTATTGATCATTACTGCATAGCTTATTGGCCAGCAAACAACTAGGATGATTACCATGGAAGTAATGGTTAAGTTTACTCGATAGACAGAAAATTCTGCTCTCTGTCTTATAAATGATATAAATGATTAAATAAAATTCTGTCTTGACTTTGGAAAGTGTAATAGCTACCTAGTCTGAAAAATGTTTGTTGAGAACACTCTAACGCAGTTAACAACATTTCAACATCTTCTTTAATTGTAATTCATTCAACTCTGATGCAAATGCAGTTGTATTATTTTTAATAAACTTTTGGTGGAATCCTATAGAATCCCAGGATCATCGACTTAATTTTTATTGATCAGTATTAATTAATTTAGTTAAATTTCAAATTTATCACAGAATGTAGGATTTTGTAGTAATGAAACATTGAAACGTGATCTTGTAGCTCTTAGAAGATTCTAAGATTTGAAGTTGGCATTAGTAAGTGTGGTGGTCAGGAAAGCTCATGTCGAATTTGTAGATAATAGTATGAAATCGATTCGTGAGAACGTTTTATACCTGTTTGAGTAGAAAGTATACTCTTTTTTGCTTTAGGGTTATGTGCTCGCCAGGCATCAATGAGGTTGCAATCAGAGAGTATATGCTGGAGAGCCTTGGTTGTGTGTGGATTATACTTGGTCTTATTAGAGTTGTCTTGCATGCCCAAAATGGCATTCAAGTCTGTCCCAATAACCAGATGGAATTGAGTTAATTCTAATTATAAACTGGGTGGTTCAAGCCCTGAATGCTGAATGGCTGACAGCCGTGTTATATCAGACCGTATACCACGGGTATGACAAACCATTGATTTTTACTGCTCTAATTACTTTGGTAACCAGTTTATAATAGCAATAAGGCACCTCGGGGGTTTGTGATATATGGCCAATATACCACGGCTAAAGGCTGTGTCCAGGCACTCCGCGATATGTCGTAGATAAGAACAGCCCTTAGCCGTGGTATATTAGCCATATACCACACCCCTCGTGCCTTATTGCTGTTCAGACAATCCAAAAATGAAGGATCATATGAATTTTGAGCGTACACATTAATAAAGGCAATTTTCTTTCCATTATGGATACATTTAATGAAAGGGATTCTGCCTTCTTGGTCTTCACCTTTACCCAAGATGGTGATTTTGAGTTTCTTATGTATCATTATGATTATACCTTTAGTTTTGTACAAATGGTTCTCTATTCTATGTGCGTCTTTTTGGAGCAGGTGTGTTTCTTGGAACATTACTATATATATATATTGGTTCTTGCTAAGATATCAAGAAATCTGGAATGTTTAATAGGACTATTAAGGCCTATTATTAATGATGTTATCGTTAGTATTGATAAGCCCTAAAGCAGGACCCACAGGGAAACCCACCTATTGGTTGTTGCCCCCCCACACCACACCACACCCCCCCCCTCACAGCCCCCCTTCCCTAGCTCTTAAGGTATCAATAAATAAATAAAGTAAAACACAAAATAAGTAACCATTTACCCCTTCAAAACTTTTAAATGTCATTTAGTAGACTTGATGAGTTAGGATGGGTAAAGAAAGACAAAGAGAAAATGTATCAGATATGCATGCATTAACAGTCAAATAGGAAGGCTGTAAGAGTAATAGCGCTTGAGCTATTATTATTTTTGTTAGCAATGTGGTTTAAATCATCTTAAACATAAATGTACCCTCAATTTATATTAAGCATTTAGTTGCTCAATACTATATACAAAAAAAAGATGAGGGTATGTACAAGAAATGCAGTCTATAATATAGATCTTCACAATAATTTATTGTGGCCTGTAGGCCAAGTCCTCCCTGGGAGATAAATTCAGTAGCGTAAACGGAGGGGGACAGCTATCAACAGGAAGGGGAAAAAAGCAAACAAAAAAGTTATTGTGTGGTAGCCCATATGGGACTGGCCATCTATCCTAAACAGTAGTACAATAAAAATTGTAGGGGAATAGCTTCCAATTTATATTACTATATTTAGCTCATATAGGGATGCAATGCGTCGTGTTCTCACGAGGAAGCAGCCCCAGTCTATATGACACTTCAATACATTGTTCATTAATTGGCGTGATGTCATCATTGTCTAAATGTCCTCGACCATAGACAATATAATAATAACGAAGTCCAATGTTCAGCAATAATAGTGCTCCTTTTACCCAATTGAGGGGTATTAATCACAAACTCCTAGCCTCCACTGAACAAATGAGTGTTTTAATGTGGTTTGATTGGCATGAGATCATTCAATTTGGAGTGAGTACGTCAGCCCCACCCATGCAGTGTACATGAAGTCTATTTACCATAATGTAAAACATTATTACACAATACAGAATGACATCATCTTTCACATGGGTGGAGCTCCAACAATGTACTGCTGAGGCCATTCTGAGCTCAGAATCACAAAGGAGAAATAGGTTAGCATACAGCACAAAATTACCAGAGCACCAAAACATCCACTTCCAGCGCATTTAAACCCAAAGACGTGGACATAAACAGTGAATACAAAGTTAGGATAACTCCTACGTAGAGTAAAAATACTTTATGAAATCATATAAATAAAGTCAGCCAAGGAACTAACGAAAACAAATAAACAGAAAGCCACTGAAAAGAAGAAACTCCCAAAGTGCAGGTCTCTCTCTCTCTGTCTTTCTCTCTCTCTCATCTGTCTTTCAGTGTCTCTCGCTCTTTAGTGTGTCTGTGTAGTACAGCATCTGAGAGTATTTATGGACTGGCTCTAAGTGGAAGTCATTACGAGCCGTTTGAGTATACTTGTTGCTGATAGCGCTGGTTCTGAGTCCACCCAAGGCCCCTGACGTTGGTGGTCCCAGCTGGAGAGAGAGAGGGAGATGCAGGGAGAGATGGGGGGAGAGAGAAAGACGAGGGTAGAGAGAGAGGACGGAGGAAGAGCGGGAGAAAGGAGAAAGGTTGAGAAAATAGAGCGAGAGTGAGCAGAACCCTTGGCCTCTGCCCTTCCCCTTCTATTTGCCTCTGCTGCAGATGTGGTTGCACTGAGGGAGGAAAAAATCTCCATAAAGTTATAATTATCCACATGAACGCAGACCACATTTTGAACAGCTACACTCACGCATACGCACATGTATGCATGAACACACACACGCAATAACCTTGACTACATAAGAAAGATAATATGGGAGCCATTCCATATTTTCTAAAGGGTTACCATCTGTAAAGTGATTTTCATGATAAATCGATGTAATAAAGGAATACTAGGAGATAAGTTACTGTTAGAATAATCAAACTGAAACGATCAGGTATTTTCTTCAAAACATTACATGGTCAGTATAGCAACACAAACCTCTTAAATGTCAACATCGATGGAGCAGCTGTAAAAGTTTCTAAGGATCATAGGGGCCATGCCAAATCGTTTCAGCCTTCAGGCTACCCAAGAGGAAAAGCCGGCGAAAAAAAGGCACAAGAGCAGGCGTCCTGGTGAGACTAATGCGAAGAGAAAACCAGCCACCAGTTCCCTCCATTCTATTGGCCACCTAATAATAAGGTGGATGACCTCCGAACGCAGGTTTGCTATCAACGGGACTGAAACATGCCTTTTGGATAAGATAGCCCCCATGTCTCCTCATCAACAACAATTGGTGTGCTTACTCTAGTGCAGTGGTAGCCTCGACCTATTGTTCACCTGTCTTGGAATACTTGATGGTCAAATGCCGACCCTTCTACCCTCCGAAAGAGTTTATCTGTTATCTTAACTGCTGTATAAATTCCACCTCAGGATAACAACAACAACAACGACTATCTGGCACTTCACAAACTGTACGAGATTATAAACAAGCAGGAAACCATGCATCGGGAGGCTGCTTTTCTTAGTGCCGGTGATTTTAATTCCGCGTCATTAAGACACGTGATGCCCAACTTCTATCAACACGTCTCCATCGCCACTAGGGGCGATAAAATCCTGGAACACTTTTACTCAACCCACATGCAAGCATACAAGCCCTTCCCTCGTCCCCCCTTCGGCAAATCAGATCACGACTCTAAAAAAACTCCTTCTTCCTGTTTATGTACAAATGCTGAAACAGGAAGTACCCGTGACACACTCCGTTGAAAAATGCAGGGGCTATTCTACAGGACTACTTTGCTAGCACTGACTGGAATATCGCTCACAGGGCTATTCCAGCCAACCCAGAGGCTATGGTCACTTTTGTTCACACACTCACACTAACACCCACACACGTACACTTACGTACACACACCCACCATGCACACACCCACCCACCACTTATGCTGCTGCCATTTTGATTATTATTATTATGTTATCCTGCTACCAGTCACTTTATCCTAATCCCTACCTAGTGCAAATAAAGAAAAACCCTTGAATGAGTAATATTCCAAACTTTTGGCGCCCAGTGTGTGTCTATATGGGAGTAGCTTGACCTTATGGTATTAGTAGGTGTATCCAAACTTTTGACTAGTACTATATACAGTATATGGTATATATATATATATATATATATATATATATATATATATACCATATATATATCAGTATATATATACAGCGGGTGAAATAAGTATTGAACACGTCACCATTTTTCTCAGTAAATATATATATATATATATATATATATACCATATATATACAGTGGGGAGAACAAGTATTTGATACACTGCCGATTTTGCAGGTTCTCCTACTTACAAAGCATGTAGAGGTCTGTAATTTTTATCATAGGTACTCTTCAACTGTGAGAGACGGAATCTAAAACAAAAATCCAGAAAATCACATTGTATGATTTTTAAATAATTAATTTGCATTTTATTGCATGACATAAGTATTTGATCACCTACCAACCAGTAAGAATTCCGGCTCTCACAGACCTGTTAGTTTTTCTTTAAGAAGCCCTCCTGTTCTCCACTCATTACCTGTATTAACTGCACCTGTTTGAACTCGTTACCTGTATAAAAGACACCTGTCCACACACTCAATCAAACAGACTCCAACCTCTCCACAATGGCCAAGGCCAGAGAGCTGTGTAAGGACATCAGGGATAAAATTGTAGACCTGCACAAGGCTGGGATGGGCTACAGGACAATAGGCAAGCAGCTTGGTGAGAAGGCAACAACTGTTGGCGCAATTATTAGAAAATGGAAGAAGTTCAAGACGACGGTCAATCTCCCTCGGTCTGGGGCACCATGCAAGATCTCACCTCGTGGGGCATCAATGATCATGAGGAAGGTGAGGGATCAGCCCAGAACTACACCGCAGGACCTGGTCAATGACCTGAAGAGAGCTGGGACCACAGTCTCAAAGAAAAACATTAGTAAAACACTACGCCGTCATGGATTAAAATCCTGCAGCGCACGCAAGGTCCCCCTGCTCAAGCCAGCGCATGTCCAGGCCCGTCTGAAGTTTGCCAATGACCATCTGGATGATCCAGAGGAGAAATGGGAGAAGGTCATGTGGTCTGATGAGATAAAAATTGAGCTTTTTGGTCTAAACTCCACTCGCCGTGTTTGGAGGAAGAAGAAGGATGAGTACAACCCCAAGAACACCATCCCAACCGTGAAGCATGGAGGTGGAAACATCATTCTTTGGGGATGCTTTTCTGCAAAGGGGACAGGACGACTGCACCGTATTGAGGGGAGGATGGATGGGGCCATGTATCGCGAGATCTTGGCCAACAACCTCCTTCCCTCAGTAAGAGCATTGAAGATGGGTTGTGGCTGGGTCTTCCAGCATGACAACGACCCGAAACACACAGCCAGGGCAACTAAGGAGTGGCTCCGTAAGAAGCATCTCAAGGTCCTGGAGTGGCCTAGCCAGTCTCCAGACCTGAACCCAATAGAAAATCTTTGGAGGGAGCTGAAAGTCCGTATTGCCCAGCGACAGCCCCGAAACCTGAAGGATCTGTATGGAGGAGTGGGCCAAAATCCCTGCTGCAGTGTGTGCAAACCTGGACAAGAACTACAGGAAACGTATGATCTCTGTAATTGCAAACAAAGGTTTCTGTACCAAATATTAAGTTCTGCTTTTCTGATGTATCAAATACTTATGTCATGCAATAAAATGCAAATGAATTACTCAAAAATCATACAATGTGATTTTCTGGATTTGTTTTTTAGATTCCGTCACTCACAGTTGAAGAGTACTTATGATACAAATTACAGACTTCTACATGCTTTGTAAGTGGGAAAACCTGCAAAATCGGCAGTGTATCAAATACTTGTTCTCCCCACTGTATCAGTATATATATACAGCGGGTGAAATAAGTATTGAACACGTCACCATTTTTCTCAGTAAATATATTTCCAAAGGTGCTATTGACATGACATTTTCAACAGATGTTGATAACAACCCAAGTAATCCATACATACAAAGAAAAACAAATAAGTTCAGAAATTAAGTTATGTGTAATAATGTGAAATGACACAGTGAAAAAGTATTGAACACATGAAGAAAGAGAGGTGCAAAAAGGCATGGAAAGCCAAGACAACAGCTGAAAACTATCAGTAATTAAAAAGCAATCCAGCCCCCTGTCAGTGCAAATTAATATCAGCTGGTTCAGTCCCAACTGTTGGCCTACAAAAAGGTCTCATTGCCAAGGTGTCACACAAGACACATCTCATGATGGGTAAAAGCAAAGAGCTGTCTCAAGACCTTCGCAACCTAATTGTTGCAAAACATAATGATGGCATTGGTTATAGGTGCATTTCTAAGCTTCGGAATGTTCCAGTGAGCACTGTTGTGGCCATAATACGTAAGTGGAAAGACAATCATTTCACCATAAATTTGCCTTGACCAGGTGCTCCTCGCAAGATTTCTGACAGAGGAGTGAAAAGAATAATCAGAAGAGTTGTCCAAGAGCCAAGGACCACTTGTGGAGAGCTTCAAAAAGACCTGCAATTAGCAGGTACTGTTGTCTCAAAGAAAACAGTAAGTAATGCACTCCACCGCCATGGCCTGTATGCACGCTCACCACGCAAGACTCCATTGCTGAAAAAAAAGCATGTTGGAGGTCGTTTAAAGTTTGCTGCACAACATTTGGAAAAGCCAGTGAAATACTGGGAGAATATAGTGTGGTCAGATGAGAGCAAAATTGAACTGTTTGGATGTCATAATACACACCATGTTTGGAGGAGAAATGGCACTGCACATCACCCTAAAAACACCATACCAACAGTGAAGTTTGGAGGTGGGAACATCATGGTGTGGGGCTGCTTTTCAGCAAATGGTACTGGCAAACTTCACATAATTGAAGGAAGGATGAATGGGCAAATTTACCGAGACATTCATGACAAAAATCTGTTGCCATCTACCAGGATGATGAAGATGAAACGAGGGTGGACATTTCAGCAAGACAATGATCCCAAACACACAGCCAAGGAAACTCTCAATTGGTTTCAAAGAAAGAAAATACAGCTGCTAGAATGGCCCAGCCAATCACCTGACTTAAATCCCATTGAAAATCTATGGAAAGAACTGAAGATCAAGATTCATAGAAGAGGCCCACGGAACCTTCAAGATTTGAAGACTGTTTGTGTGGAAGAATGGGCCAAAATCACACCAGAGCAATGCATGTTTCTCAGGAGGCGTCTTGAAGCTGTCATTACCAACAAAGGCTTTTGTACAAAGTATTACATAAATATCAGTAAGTGTGTTCAATACTTTTTCCCTGGGTCATTTCACATTATTACACATAACTTAATTTCTGAACTTATTTGTTTTGGTTTCTTTGTATGTATGGATTACTTGGGTTGTTACCAACATCTGGTGAAAATGTCATGTCAATAGCACCTTTGGAAATATATTTACTGAGAAAAATGGTGACGTGTTCAATACTTATTTCACCCGCTGTATATGGTATATATATATATATATATACTGTATATAGTACCAGTCAAAAGTTTGGATACACCTACTAATTCCAGAGTTTTTCTTTATTTTTTACTATTTTCTACATTGTAGAATAATAATGAAGACATCAAAACTATATACAGTACACTACTGTTCAAACGTTTTAGGTCACTTAGAAATGTCCTTGTTTTCCATGAAAACATACATGAAATGAGTTGCAAAATGAATAGGAAATGTAGTCAAGATGTCGACAAGGTTCTAGAAAATTATTTTTTATTAAAATAATAATTGTGTCCTTCAAACTTTGCTTTCGTCAAAGAATCCTCCATTTGCAGCAATTACAGCCTTGCATGAGCACCGACTAAAATGTCTGCTTCTCGACTAGCTCTTGATTTGATTGTTTTTAATTTGTTGAGGTAATCTGAAGAGATTTCACCCAATGCTTCCTGAATCACCTCCTACAAATTGGATTGGCTTGATGGGCACATCTTACGTACCATACGGTCAACCTGCTCCCACAACAGCTCAATAGGGTTGAGATCCAGTGACTGTGCTGGCCACTCCATTATAGACAGAATACCAGCTGACTGCTTCTTGCCTAAATAGTTATTGCATAGTTTGAAGCTGTACTTTGGGTCATTGTCCTGTTGTAGGAAATTGGCTCCAATTAAGCGTCGTCCACAAGGTATGGCATGGAGATCCCTTTTACGCTGTACAAATCTCCCACTTTACCACCACCAAAGCACCCCCCAGACCATCACATTGCCTCCACCATGCTTGACAGATGGCGTCAAGCACTCTAGCATCTTTTCATTTGGTCTGTGTCTCACGATTGTTCTTCTTTGTGATCCTGTCCATAACACTTTTTTCCAATCTTCCTCTGTCCAGTGGCTGTGTTCTTTTGCCCATCTTAATCTTTTCTTTTTAATAGCCAGTCTGAGATATGGATTTTTGCCTCCGCACTGTTGACGTTGAGACTGGTGTTTTGTGGGTACTATTTAATGAAGCTGCCAGTTGAGGACTTGTGAGGCGTCTGTTTCTCAAACTAGACACTAATGTACTTGTCCTCTTGCTCAGTTGTGCACCGGGGCCTCCCTCTCCTCTTTCTATTCTGGTTAGAGCCAGTTTGAGCTGTTCTGTGAAGGGAGTAGTACACAGTGTTGTACGAGATCTTCAGTTTCTTGGCAATTTCTCGCATGGAATAGCGTTCATTTCTCAGAACAAGAATAGACTGACGAGTTTCAGAAGACATTTTTTTTTATTTCTGGCCATTTTGAGCCTGTAATCAAACCCACAAATGCTGATGCTCCAGATACTCAACTAGTCTAAAGAATGCCATGGTTTTCTAATGATCAATTAGCCTTTTAAAATTATAGACTTGGATTAGCTAACACAACGCGCCATTGAAACACAGGAGTGATGGTTGCTGATAATGGGCCTCTGTACGCCTACGTAGATATTCTATAAACAATCAGCTGTTTCTAGCTACAATAGTCATTTACAACATTAACCATGTCTACACTGTATTTCTGATCAATTTGATGTTATTTAATGGACAAAAAATTTGCTTTTCTTTAAAAAACAAGGGCATTTCTAAGTGACACTGTTTAGTAGAGCATGCAAGTTAAGCATGTCACTGCACCTGTGACAAGAGAACTTTAATAAAAAAGGAAAATAAGGTAGTTGTTATCCAAAAAAGAAATTGCCAAACATTACCAGAAAAACCTGCTCTATCCAACTTTCAAGAGGGGAGGCAGTGCACTCGACACAGGGATTCAACCATCTCACGAGAGGTTCCAATGTGTTTACTATTGCCTGTCTACAACTGGTTTGTATCAGCTTACTTAACAGTATATTTCACTTCAGGACATTGGGAGAAATAACCAAATAAACCTTTCAAGGCAGGAATGTTTCCCAGATCTGCCAGGTTCAAAGCAAAGCTGGGTCCTTGCTGGCCCCTGGGCTGCCCGGGGTGGGTGCTTGCTGCCTGCCTTTCCGAGTGCCAAACATTACCAGAAAAACCTGCTCTATCCAACTTTCAAGAGGGGAGGCAGTGCACTCGACACAGGGATTCAACCATCTCACGAGAGGTTCCAATGTGTTTACTATTGCCTGTCTACAACTGGTTTGTATCAGCTTACTTAACAGTATATTTCACTTCAGGACATTGGGAGAAATAACCAAATAAACCTTTCAAGGCAGGAATGTTTCCCAGATCTGCCAGGTTCAAAGCAAAGCTGGGTCCTTGCTGGCCCCTGGGCTGCCCGGGGTGGGTGCTTGCTGCCTGCCTTTCCGCCTGCGTTTGGGGGTGAAACATGTTTTACCAAGGTCCCTCTCGTCACAGAGGCATGGGGTGAGACGGGGGCACAGGAAGAACATTTAGGATGTGAAGAAGGTAAGAAAAGAGGAAGGGAGATGTGGGGGGGCTGCCCCAGCTTTGACACTTTGCCCAGAAGAGCACACTGAGAATTCAAACAACATCGTCTCTCAGATGTTCCACTTCCTCTTGTAAAGCACAAGAATTCTTTCATGTTACAAGTGCTTTTGTTTTATGGCCACGGCCCCAGCGAGTGGCTCCCTCCTTCGCCTGGTGCAAAGCCCAGTCGCTCGCAAATTTCTCCACCGAGGCACCTTACTCAGGGGTGGGGTGTGTGTGTGTGTATGTACTGGTGGTTTGGACGAGGGTGGATGCGGAGAGGGTACATCCCTTCCCTACTAGCCACTCCATCCATCATGTTGTCCCAGCTGCACCAGGGACCACAGTGCGGTGCATCCCTTTGAAAAGTCAACATGATAAGAATTCCTTGGTTTAAGTGGCAGGACCCACGTTTTTATGGCATCAGGACTGCTTCTTCATAGAGGCCTATGGAATGGTCCGTTGACTGTCTGGGGGACTGACTGTCTGTCTGCTGAAAATGGACTCCGAGGTTGACTCACATTTCAAACACAACACTTCCTGTGTCATCATGACAATGATAGGGTGTCCTGGCAACCAGACTGTGATGTCACACTGACGCATAAAGCAAAAGGAAGCACCACACTCAGTTCTGGTTTACACATGCGGACACACACTCAGACACTGTAAGGTCTGGACTCCCCAACCATCTAATTAAGACTGTGTTTACATGCGTCACCGTGACGAAAGCAGGCGGACCACGGAGGCAAGAGTTGATACCAGCCGCTACACTAACTTTATTGCGACTTGAACTAAAATAATGTTTATTTCTTAATATATGATATTTGATTTGTATAGCATGTTTTCTAAGAAATCTGCCCGCTAGAAACTAGACCAGAAAATAAGAGACACAGTACGCACTCCCTGAATAACAAGCCAAGAAAGTCACATACTTTATTTTCTTAATGGCTGTCTGATATGATCATACCCTTATGCATGATGGATGGAGGGTATGATCATATCACACAGCCATGAAGAAAAAAATGTATGTGACTTCCGTTTCTTTTCATTTAGTGCTCTATGATGCTACAACACGATTGAAATTTTCAGATTGAGCTGCAGTGTTTACCTTGAATGCAGTCTCAGCTAACACGAAAATATTGCGCAGATCTTCAGTGCTACGGATTTAATCAAGCCTCTAAATCTCATATTTTAAAGTAGGAAGAGGATGTATAGTCCAAATTGTGAAGGCACTACACAAAGATCAATGCTCCTCCACTGTTGGGATTTTCTAAACCCTGGACCCCTGTCCTTGTTTTTGTGTTTCCTTCCAATAGAATTCATAATGTGTTCCACAGACAGACAATAAAGGCCAGACACCTGCCATATGGCCTTTCTATCTGCTGCTGCTCATGCGGGAGGGGGGGGGGGGGGGGGGCGACTAGTTGAGCAATTATTACAAGAAGAGGTGAAAGCAGCACAATCTGATGAGTAAAATATTTTGATAAACTATTTTGAACTGGAATAAATGCTGCACTTATTATTAACAATGACCAACACGATTTCAGTCAAAATAGAAAAAAAATAAAAATAATAATAATACTGTAGCCTATCCAACCCAACTCCATTTGTTGACACTATCATGTATCATGCCATAAACGGGGTCGACACTAGTTAACACAGCCACAAAGTCCTAAACCCTGCCCATTTCTAAAATGTATCTCCTTAAAATGTGATCTTAACCCTAACCTTAACCACACTGCTAACTGATATAGCCAGTTTTGACTTAGCTGTGGTAACTAGTAAGGTGTAGACCTTACAGTAAAATGCTTAACCAACAATGCAGTTTTAAGAAAAATAAGTGTTAAGTAAACAATAGATCAGTAAAAAATAAAAGCAGTAAAATAACAGTAAAGATAACAGTAGCAAGGCTATATACAGGGGGTACCGGTACAGAGTCAGTATGCGGGGGCACAGGTTAGTCGAGGTAATTGAGGTAATATGTACATGTACAGTGGGGAGAACAAGTATTTGATACACTGACGATTTTGCAGGTTTTCCTACTTACAAAGCATGTAGAGGTCTGTCATTTTTATCATAGGTACACTTCAACTGTGAGAGACGGAATCTAAAACAAAAATCCAGAAAATCACATTGTATGATTTTTAAATAATTAATTAGCAATTTATTGCATGACATAATTATTTGATCACCTACCAACCAGTAAGAATTCCGGCTCTCACAGACCTGTTAGTTTTTCTTTAAGAAGCCCTCTTGTTCTCCACTCATTACCTGTATTAACTGCACCTGTTTGAACTCGTTACCTGTATAAAAGACACCTGTCCACACACTCAATCAAACAGACTCCAACCTCTCCACAATGGCCAAGACCAGAGAGCTGTGTAAGGACATCAGGGATAAAATTGTAGACCTGCACAAGGCTGGGATGGGCTACAGGACAATAGGCAAGCAGCTTGGTGAGAAGGCAACAACTGTTGGCGCAATTATTAGAAAATGGAAGAAGTTCAAGATGACGGTCAATCTCCCTCGGTCTGGGGCACCATGCAAGATCTCACCTCGTGGGGCATCAATGATCATGAGGAAGGTGAGGGATCAGCCCAGAACTATACGGCAGGACCTGGTCAATGACCTGAAGAGAGCTGGGACCACAGTCTCAAAGAAAACCTTTAGTAACACACTACGCCGTCATGGATTAAAATCCTGCAACGCACGCAAGGTCCCCCTGCTCAAGCCAGCGCATGTCCAGGCCCGTCTGAAGTTTGCCAATGACCATCTGGATGATCCAGAGGAGGAATGGGAGAAGGTCATGTGGTCTAATGAGACAAAAATAGAGCTTTTTGGTCTAAACTCCACTCGCCGTGTTTGGAGGAAGAAGAAGGTTGAGTACAACCCCAAGAACACCATCCCAACCGTGAAGCATGGAGGTGGAAACATCATTCTTTAGGGATGCTTTTCTGCAAAGGGGACAGGATGACTGCACCGTATTGAGGGGAGGATGGATGGGGCCATGTATCGCGAGATCTTGGCCAACAACCTCCTACCCTCAGTAAGAGCATTGAAGATGGGTCGTGGCTGGGTCTTCCAGCATGACAACGACCCGAAACACACAGCCAGGGCAACTAAGGAGTGGCTCCGTAAGAAGCATCTCAAGGTCCTGGAGTGGCCTAGCCAGTCTCCAGACCTGAACCCAATAGAAAATCTTTGGAGGGAGCTGAAAGTCCGTATTGCCCAGCGACAGCCCCAAAACCTGAAGGATCTGTATGGAGGAGTGGGCCAAAATCCCTGCTGCAGTGTGTGCAAACCTGGTCAAGAGCTACAGGAAACGTATGACCTCTGTAATTGCAAACAAAGGTTTCTGTACCAAATATTAAGTTCTGCTTTTCTGATGTATCAAATACTTATGTCATGCAATAAATGCAAATTAATTACTTAAAAATCATAGAATGTGATTTTCTGGATTTTTGTTTTACATTCCGTCACTCACAGTTGAAGAGTACCTATGATAAAAATTACAGACTTCTACATGCTTTGTAAGCGGGAAAACCTGCAAAGTCGGCAGTGTATCAAATACTTGTTCTCCCCACTGTAGGTATAGTTAAAGTGACTATGCATAGATAATAAACAGAGAGTAGCATCAGCATAAAAGAGGGTGTGGGGGGACACAATGCAAATAGTCCGGGTAGCTATTTGATTCCCTGTTCAGGAGTCTTATGGCTTGGGGGTAGAAGCTGTTGAGAAGCCTTTTGGATCTAGACTTGGTGCTCCGGTACCACTTGCCGTGCTATAGCAGAGAGAACAGTCTTTATTTTTGTATATATATATATTTTTTTAACCTTTATTTAACTAGGCAAGTCAAACAATCACCGCCGGATGTGATACAGCCTGGATTCAAACCAGGGACTCTAGTGATGCCTCTTGCACTGAGATGCAGTTCCTTAGACCACTGTGCAAGTTACTAGGGTGGCTGGAGTCTTTGACCATTTTTAGGTTCTTCCTCTGACACCGCCTGGTATAGAGGTCCTGGATGGCAGGAAGCTTGGCCATGATAGTTTGTTGGTGATGTGGACACCAAGGAACTTGAAGCTCTCAACCTGCTCCACTTCAGCCCCGTCGATGAGAATGGGGGCGTGCTCGGTCTGAATGGATACTTCAGAGCTTCTTATCTTTTCTATAACCATAGGGAACACAATATATGGTCTATTCTTGGCATGTATGTTTCTTATTTATAGGTGTCACAAATTGGGATATGGGGGAGGGGAATGGCCAGGGTATATGCCAACAGTATACTACAAAATGTTATAGTAAATACTACACATGATTTAGGGATACTACTGCGTGTACAATACAATAGTATTCTAGTAAACTGTAGTATTTATTTTTTATGTGGGCAGGTACATATACAGCTGGACTGGGGCTCCCAAAACCTCAGATGAATTGACTGAGAATATATCTCTCCTTCAATAATGCTCTCCTTTCCTCCCATCTGCCTCTTTCCTTTCTTCTCCTTTCTTTCTCCCTCGTTCCCTGCTCTCTCTCTCTCTCTCTCCTTCTCTCACTGTTGCCTGTGCACCTGCACTCTGCAGAGGGAGGTTAAGAAATGAAAGGCATTAATCTAGACTTCCAGAGGCTGGGGGAGAAACGCTGCTGCACCGAGGATTGATTTTCCAACCAAATAATTTGTATTCGTTCTAAGGAGCATGGGTGGTGTATGTGAGTAGGTGTGTCCCCGAGTATGTGTCTGAGTGTTTGTACGTGCGCACATGCGTGGTTCAGGAGTGTGTGTGTGTGTGTGTGTGTGTGTGTGTGTGTGTTCTTTCTAGTGTTCATTTATTTATTTATTTGATTATCTGGTCTTGTAATCCTAATAACCTCACACCTCTATAACAGGATGTACCAGGTCATGGTGTTTCCATGCCCAAGATTATCTTTGAAATCTTGATTTCATCTTGTGCCCTGTTTTCTGAATTAGGGGCAAAAAAGGAAAGTAATTACCTGGCATGGGCTCGTTGCGCATGTTAAAGCAAAGTGTAACATCAGACACATGGTTTGATTTACTTTGTTTGGGTAGTTGAAAGTGGACAGACCCCGTAACCCAGTTTATAGGAAACACAAACTCACAAACCACACACACACACGCACACACACACGCACACACATACATACACGTTATGTTCTTCTGTATTTCTATTCAAAATCCAATTTTACCTAACCCCTTACCTAATCCTAACCCTAACCTTAACCCTAACCCAAACTCCTAACCCAAACCCTAACCCTAACCACTAAACCCTTACCCTAACTGCAACCCTAAACCTAACTCCTACATAAAAAAAAAAACCTTTGTCCTCTTGGGGACGTGGGAAATTGGAGATTTTAGGTCCCCACAAGGATAGAAGAACCAACCCCCCCACACACACGTTCGTATGCAGTATGTGATTCACATTGGGTGTCTGATAAGGCAGAACCAGGTGATAGGGTTGGTAATCTGTAACAACCAATCAATCAGGATGTGGCCTGACTCAGACTGTATTTTCTGCCAATTGATCACATAGTTGAAGTATGGAGTAGGCAACCAGAGAAAGAGCTGGCTGCAGTGATTAACAGGTGAGTCTACTCTTCTCTGCATTAGATCAGGAGGAGAATAGGAGGAATGTGATGAGAGAGAGAGAGGGAAGTTGAAAGAGAAGGAGAAACCAAAGTTATCCTATCAAAACACACAAACACCCCTGCTTGAGTGCTCTAATCACCCAAAACACTAGAGACTCAGCATCCCTATCCTCATTCAAACATCCAGTATGACTGCAAAAACACACAAAGGAATTGACTGATTTCCCCTCAAAATGTGCCCTGAGAGTGCAGCAGTGGAGGATTGTGGGTAATTGTTCTATTTGGGTAAGTTCAAGACTGCACATGCTCAGTTTAAACCCTGATGTCGCTGAAATGGCATTTGACCTTTCAGCTGTGGGTTTTGGCCTACTGATGCAGGATAAGTGTACTTCTGTTTATGTCATCTGATATGTCTCACTCAGCTCTCTGTTCCTCATATCCACTCATCTTCTCTCCTGCTTTTTTCTTCAATAGATAGAAGGCCACAGAACCGGACATGATGAATGTGGGATTTGTCTTCTCTCCTCATCCCCCCCGCTTTCTCTCTCTCTCCCTCCCTTTCTCTGGTCTCGAGTGAATCATGTCTGTTTGATGAAACTCCGACAGCGCCAATGTAAGCAGTGGTTTGACGAGAAACACCAAAAACTGTCAAACTGTTGAAGGCTGCAGTCAAAACGGCAGCTGTGTCAAAGGTTTTAGCGCTCTCAGTTTCTCCCTCCCCTCCCTCGCTCTTTCTTCCTCTCTTCTCTACTTTCTTGCCTCTCCCTCCCTCCTCCCCTCCCTGCCTTCCCTCTTTTGTCTGGGCTAGCTGTGGCTAACATGTCAACATAGTCTTATGATGGAAAATCATTTATCACTCCTTTCTGTCTTCTCTCGCATCTCCTTCCTTACATACCTACCTCCATACAAATCATCCCTCTTTTTCTGGGCTAGCTGAGGCTAACATCAATTCTTTCTCATGCCGGTCTTATGCAGGACACCCTCTCTCTGCCTCTCTTTCTCTCCTTTCAGCCCTCCCTCCTTCGTATTTGGGTTGAATTGATACCAGCCTGTGCTTGTAAGAGTTACAGTACCCTGCCTTTAATGCACTCCAGACAGCCCTGACTTCCTAATGACTGGTTGTGCTCTGAGCCTTTCCGGGCACGGCTGTGGCCGCCAGCCACCCTACACACACACACACACACACACACACACACACAAACACACACACATGGTGACCAGTCATAGAGAGCGAGCGCCTCACCCTTTTTTCTTTCTCTCTCTCTTCTCGAGCCGTGTTCCCCTCTCTCTCTTCCTCCCCCTTTCCAACCTGCCCTGTCCTCTTCCTCTCTCTTCCCGCCACTAAAACCCTGACAGTGAACTGGTAAGACAGTTAAGTCTTGATCAACAGTGACTTGTATGGTTAGTCAAAAAAGAGCAACATGAGAGAACTGCTACCAGGTGCACACATCCTTACCAACGGACAAACGACTGATAGTAGGTGACACGCCCTCAGTGTATCCAATGGAAGGCTCCAATCCATTGGGATAGCCAGTCTGGTCTTCATTAAGTTGCTATTCTTTTCATTTCCCTCCTAATGTTGTTAAGGCACATTAGAACAAACCAAGAGACAGAGGCCCTCTAACCTCAAAGTGATAGACCTCCCCACCCTTATGCCTAAACTTTACCCAACTCATAGGCATAGTGCCTATAATCCAGCGTGCCAAGGCAGTGCCAGTAGCACGTAAAAATGGTCACAACCTCACACCTGGATCGTACCCATCCCCCAAAATCCTGAGGGCAACACCTCAGCAGGTCTCTTCCATTACTACGGCAACGGCCTTGTTTGTTTTTTTTTTTTTTATTACAAGACGGAATGGTTTAATTGAAAGTTTGAGTCGCTGTTTTTTCCACTCTTAGACTTTTTGCTGGCCCCAGAGGAAGTATTCACTCACAGGAAAAACAACCATCACAAAGTTAGCAATACAGACAAGAATGCAACGATACTAACACAACCTCCCCAACTCTTACTCTTATCACTAATGATGCCAGATTTAAAGCTCTAATGTGCTTGTTACCAGTTAGACGGCCACTTTTCACTTCCACTGGGATGTTGGCTGAGTTGCCTGGATATGGCTAACTACTAGTAAAATGTAAAGCTGAACATAGTCATCTGTTAAACATGAATCCAGACCATGAGATCTGGACAACAACCATATGAATTATAGATAGATAGATAGATAGATAGATAGATAGATAGATAGATAGATAGATAGATAGATAGATAGATAGATAGATAGATAGATAGATAGATAGATAGATAGATAGATAGATAGATAGATAGATAGATAGATAGATAGATAGATAGATAGATAGATAGATAGATAGATAGATAGATAGATAGATAGATATATAGATAGATAGATAGATAGATAGATAGATAGATAGATAGATAGATAGATAGATAGATAGATAGATAGATAGATAGATAGATAGATAGATAGATAGATAGATAGATAGATAGATAGATAGATAGATAGATAGATAGATAGATAGATAGATAGATAGATAGATAGGTACTTTATTGATCCCCCGGGGGGGAACTTTCATTATCAAGCAGCTACAACAAAAACACAGGGCAGGTGCAAAATGCCACAACGAAAGTACACAAAAGACAGATACACGGTACATGATACATATAGCAGTTATAACAGAACTGCTATGTAATACTTAATATTAATACTTAATATTAATATATTAATACTTAATATTCCATTGTCATTCCCATTTTGATTTCTCTTCACTGTGTGGACATGTTTCTCTCACAGGGAGGGGTGATAGTATTTATACATGACTAGCATTCACTAAGATAGCCAGGGTGTACCCCAGGCTTCAGTGCTGGCCCTTAAGTGCTCCAGCCCATATGTTAATGATCTCACCCTAATGTTCATGACTGAATGTATACAGTTGTGTATGTCCATGCCAAAAGCAACAAGCAGCCTCTTTGACAAACCCTTGCAATGGAGGGAGTGTCAACGTTTGTTCAAGCTTAGGAATAATCTGGGGAAAAGTGCAGGCTTATTTTCACTATTAAAAGTCGTACATGTACAAATACACACACTGATACACTGGTGAATGAAACAATGTCTCTCCACAATTTGAAAATCCAGGGTTTATAAATGTCCAAATCAGAAAGGAGATGGTAATAGTCTGCAAAACAGCCATTAGGTTTTATGTAGCGTTGATGGATCAGTTCTTGTGGTGACATTTTTTTCTGAGGCTAATGTTGTTATTCTTTTTCCAGCCTTCACCCTTCACCCTTCATCTCCAGGTGGCAAGGCCCTTGCATTGCCCCACTCCCTGTGAAACAAACAATGTTGCTTTTGGCAAAGTCCAAACCTCTTACTCAGGTCTCCTATCTTTGTCAAGCTATGCAAGTAGTTGCTGGGTAGCCTGACCACAGAGAAATGTGTCATTGTTTACATTTTACACATTGTGGGTGCTTATATTTGTAATATTTCACACGTGCAGTAATACACCGTGCAGTAATACACCTGTGTAAATTTGATATATGTTTTTTTGCATATCTGAGACCCTCGGAGAGTGGGGTCGCGGCCAGGGTCAGCCAGTATTAACGCCAACCCTGGAGCAATTGGGGCTAAGTGCCTTGCTCAAGGGCACATAGACAGAGCTTTCACCTTGTCAGCTCGGGGATCTGAACTAGCAACCTTTCAGTTACTGGCTCAACGCTCTAACTGCTAGGTTACCTGCCGCCTCACCAGAAGTAGCAAATCGTCCCTGTGTGTGCACCCTCAGTTGGGGGGAAACAACCGGATGCATCCGGTTTTCAGGGTAAATGGAAAGAGAGCCTGTGACACTGCTTCCGCTTTTGGACGTTAACAAGGCGACACTCCAGCTTAACTCCACCTCCACATTTACTGGATTGGTTGAACAGTGCAGAAGAGAACCTCCTCCTCATTTATTTTTTCTCGTCAGGACCAGAAAGAAAGTAACGCCGCTCAGGATTTTCTTTTACGCCTGCTACATTAGGTTACTGTGTGTATGATGTGTGTGTGTGAGCCCACTGTTTGTGGCCAGACACACACAGTGTAATGTTGTATCTCGCCAGCAGAGGGGGCGCATAATGTACCCCTACTGGCTTTGGCTTTACATCTAATGTTGTGACCATCACATGAGTCAACATGAGAACAGTTGTCCCTGATACATCTTACGTATCTTTTAAAGTGCATTTGGAAAGTATTCAGACCACTTCACGTTTTCCACATTTTGTTACGTTACAGCCTTATTAAAAAATGGATTAAATAAAAAAATGTCCTCATCAATCTACACACAATACCCAATACATTTTTTAAAAACTGAAATACCTTATTTACATAAGTATACAGACCCTTTGCTATGAGACTCGAAATTGAGCTCAGGTGCATCCTGTTTCCATTGATCATCCTTCAGATGTTTCTATAACTTGTTTGGAGTCCACCTGTGGTAAATAAAATTGATTGGACATGATTTGAAAAGGCACACACCTGTCTATATAAGGTGCCACAGTTGACAGTGCATATAAGAGCAAAACCAAGCCATGAGGTCGAAAGGAATTGTCTGTAAAGCTCCGAGACATGATTGTGTCGAAGGACAGATCTGGGGAAGGGTACCAAAACATTTCTGTAGCATTGAAGGTCCCCAAGAACACAGTGGCCTCCATCATTCTTAAATGGAAGAAGTTTGGAACCCCCAAGACTCTCCCTAGAACTGGCTGCCTGACCAAACTGAGCAATCGGGGAGAAGGGCCTTGGTCAGGGAGGTGACCAAAAACCAGATGGTCACTCTGACAGAGCTCTGGAGTTCCTCTGTGGAGATGGGGGATCCTTCCAGAAGGACTACCATCTCTGCAGCACTCCTTTCACTCGTGGAAAGCAGCAGCAGCACATGTACAGTTGAAGTCGGAAGCTTACATACACTACATACACAAGTCATTAAAACTCATTTTTCAACCACTCCTCAGATTTCATGTTAACAAACTATAGTTTTGGCAAGTCGGTTAGGACATCTACTTTGTGTATGACACAAGTAATTCTTCCAACAATTGTTTACAAACAGATTATTTCACTTATAATTCACTATATCACAATTCCAGTGGGTCAGAAGTTTACATACACTAAGTTGACTGTGCCTTTAAACAGCTTGGACAATTCCAGAAAATTATTTCATGGCTTTATAGGCTAATTCATAGGCTAATTGACATCATTTGAGTCAATTGGAGGTGTACCTGTGTATGTACTGTATTTCAAGGCCTACCTTCAAACTCAGTGCCTCTTTGCTCGACATCATGGTAAAATCTAAAGAAATCAACCAAGACCTCCACAGAAACAAAATGGTAGACCTCCACAAGTCTGGTTCATCCTTGGGAGCAATTTCCACACGCCTGAAGGTACCAAGTTCATCTGTACAAACAATAGTATGCAAGTATAAACACCATGGGACCACGCAGCCATCATACTGCCCAGGAAGGAGATGCATTCTGTCTCCTAGAGATGAAGATACTTTGGTGCGAAATGTGCAAATCAATCCCAGAACAACAGCAAAGGACCTTGTGAAGATGCTGGAGGAAACAGGTACAAAAGCATCTATATCCACAGTAAAACGAGTCCTATATCGACATAACCTGAAAGGCCGCTCAGCAAGGAAGAAGCCACTGCTCCAAAACCGCCATAAAAAAATCCAGACTACGGTTTGCAACTGCACATGGGGACAAAAATCGTACTTTTTGGAGAAATGTCCTCTGGTCTGATTAAACAAAAATAGAACTGTTTGGCCATAATGAACATCTTTATGTTTGGAGGAAAAAGGGGGAGGCTTGCAAGCCAAAGAACACCATCCCAACCGTGAAGCACTGGGTTGGCAGCATCATGTTGTGGGGGTGCTTTGCTGCAGGAGGGACTGGTGCACTTCACAAAATTGATGGCATCATGAGGAAGGAAAATTATGTGGATATATTGAAGCAACACCTCAAGACATCAGTCAGGAAGTTAAAGCTTGGTCGCAAATGGGTCTTCCAAATGGACAATGACCCCAAGCATTCTTCCAAAGTGGCAAAATGGCTTAAGGACAACAAAGTCAAGGTATTGGAGTGGCCATCACAAAGCCCTGACCTCAATCCTATAGAAAATTTGTGGGCAGAACTGAAAAAGCGTGTGCGAGCAAGGAGGCCTACAAACCTGACTCAGTTAAACCAGTTCTGTCTGGAGGAATGGGCCAAAATTCACCCAACGTATTGTGGGAAGCTTGTGTAAGGCTACCCAAAATGTTTGACCCAAGTTAAACAATTTAAAGGCAATGCTACCAAATACTAATTGAGTGTATGTAAACTTCTGACCTACTGGGAATGTGATGAAAGAAATAAAAGCTGAAATAAATCATTCTCTCTACTATTATTTTGACATTTCATATTCTTAAAATAAAGTGGTGATCCTAACTGACCTAAGACAGGGACTTTTAACTAGTATTATATGTCAGGAACTGTGAAAAACGTAGTTACAAATACATGTTTAAATGTATTTGGCTAAGGTGTATGTAAACTTCCGAATTCAACTGTATGATGATCCTGAAGCAGCCATACTCTAGTCGCTCAGAATGAAACCTAAAAGGCCTGGCTGGGTTCCCTCACTCATCCTCTCTCTTTACCCCTCTTTCAACTCCTTCCTCTCTCTTCTCTTCCTTGTCCATTGCCATTTTCTATTCCGTCCCCTGTCCCCTCTCCACTCCATGTTGTCCATTCCTCCTTTTCCATTCTACCTATTTCTGTCTTCTTTCTTTCTTTCTTTCTTTCTTTCTTTCTTTCTTTCTTTCTTTCTTTCTTTCTTTCTTTCTTTCTTTCTTTCTTTCTTTCTTTCTTTCTTTCTTTCTTTCTTTCTTTCTTTCACTCCCTTCTTCCTGCCATATGGTGCAACTGCAGAACTGCACACTCTGACCCCTCTCTACTCTCACCTCTTTAGCTCCCCCCCATCTTCAGTCCAGCTGCATTTCAAAAACCAGGCCAGAGCCTGGACCCAAAAGCTTCCTTGGAATTTTTTTTGTTCTCTTATTGTGTATTTTTCATCCATTTTCCCCTCTCTCTGAGAAGAATTCCTGACATTTGTATCATATTTGGCTGGCTCTGACACCACAAAAAAGATCTGTTTGTGGGCTATAGAGATGGGAAATGAGGCCAACCCATCGTCAGCTCAGTTCAGCCCTACGGGCCGGTTGTTCATTTTAAACACACACAAACATACACGCATGCACGCACACACACACACACACACACACACACACACACACACACACACACACACACACACACACACACACACACACACACACACACACACACACACACACTTTAAAACCACCCTGGAAACACTGCAACATCCTCTTTAACACACCAGCCCTCTTCAAATAGTGTTCTCCACCGGTGCATCTTGATAACTCCTGCAGTTCTCGTTTAGTTCAGTTTAGAGAAGAGCCAGACCACCACACCCCCCACCCCCAGCGTCCCTAACCGTGTCTGACACATCAAAGGCATTGGTCCGTGGAGGGAAGCACGGGAGGATCTGGGGAATCATGGGAGACAAAGGAAGCGATTAAGAGATAAGGATCAGTCTGAGATATGACATTTCATCCCAGGCAGATCCGGTGGACACACTCCATTCAGGAAAGAATACGGCAGCGAAAGGGAGGGAGAGAGGGAGGAAGGTGGGGAGGTGCTGGTCTCTCCCTGCCTCTCCCTCCCTCCTTCCTTCCCTCCCTCCCTCTCCCCCCTCTAGCTACCCTTCTATGTAAGTCTGCAAACATGGGAAAGGGACAACTGCACTCCGACAAAATTGTTTCCACTAACCTCATGTCCCCCCTCAACTTCCAACTGCCCCCACTTTTTAAAAAAGCAAGGTGAGACAACTTCAAAGGAGCGCACAGCCCAAAAACGACCTTTGGGCACAGCCCAAAAACTCTTTGCCTAACATACGCGGTGCCCATCCATGATTACACCCCAAAAACTACAAGTATGGCTGATTTCATCCATTAGATATATGTTTATTTTCTCTACTGATCCAAAAAATGAAAACATTTCTCCTCGTATTTCCCCCCTTAAGTAGTGTTTAACAGCACAAAAGAGTTGGAAGAAAAAACGGGCTTATTGTTAGCCTAATTGCCTCAAGGTCGCATTACAGCTCCAGTTTCACGTTGTTGCTTTCAAACTGTAGCCCGCAAAATCCCCGGGCACAATCCAGCTGCCTCTCTGAGGGCCCACACAAAGGCTCTACGTACCAACATAGAGGGAGTCTGTTATCAAATAAACACTCAGGTCCAAAGCAGGCAAGCCGCCCTCGGTCGAGTTGTAGCTCAGAACCTATCTCTGTTTCCCTATGTTTACGCAATCTGAATGAGAAAGGTCTGGTAACCTAATTCACAAAGAGAAACTGCTCCGATGTAAACACTATTCTGTCAGTGGATGAGGTTGCATGTCTGACTATGAACCTGACCTCTGTCTGAAAGGTGGATTAGTCAGTTGAAGTGGGTGGTGGCAGATGGGGTAGAGCCCTTCAGCTTTGTGAGCTGCTTTGTCTCTTTAAAGGAGGGTGTTTACAACAGACCAGTTTGCAACAGTTAGCTAGGGCGTTGGTGGACTGGGTGATACTTATAGTGCAACATCGCTTTTGGTGAACTTTCTGCCAGGGATACTGAAGGAAGAGAGGTTGCAAAACCAGAGTCTACCACCCTCATCTCCTTTTCTTCATAATCACAGATTTTCAAACGAGTTTATAGGTGAAAGCAATATTGTCACCTATCCTTGATCTTGAGTTGAAGAACCCAAGTTAAGAGTTGGGGGTCTGGGCTGTCCAGCGGCCATCTTTTCATTAGGCACATCTAATGAAACTGCATAGGGCCGGGCCGGGGAAGAAAGGCCTAGCGTAGAGAAACCCTGCCCTGCCGAAAATTAGACTACAACAAAAGAGGCATTCCATCCACACAGCGACACCGGCACTTTCAATTTCAAAACCTGTCGGTTGTTCCTTCACCAAGTGGAAATTTCCACTGCAATGCCCCTCTCAGTGTGTATTAGTGAGAATACTGTTGTTAAGACCTGGTGGGTTTTAATCACTGTGTGTTTTCCCCCGTGCTGTGTTTCGGAACAGTTGTTAAGGTGGAATATCTGATAGACAAGTGGAGAAAGTAACGGTATTTACGCTACAGAACAAAGAAAATGGGAATTGTATTTCTCTTTTTGTTACAGTAACCATTGACGCCAGAGTTACCAGTGAAGGACTCCTGAACTTCTGCCCATGACAAATTCACCTGTGTGTGAACCACAAAAAGTAATTCTACCCATCCACTCCTCCCTTCACCCATCCACTCCTCCCTTTACGTCCATAAGTGCCAAGGGGTAAGCGCCAACTTTTTCCACTCCTCTGAGAGTGTGTGCTTTGCAGATGACCCTGAGGCCAGTTTATTCCCCTGATGACAGTCTCATCCCCTCAGCATACAAGGGCCTGTCCTGGTACTATGTGTCAGAGAAGAGGTGTGTATGATAAGTGGAGATGAGGTACATTTAGGGGTGAGGGGTAGTGTGTGACACAGATAACCCCTACAGATGGGCAACGACCAGGATCTAGTGTTTCAACCCCCTCAGCTCTGTGTGTGTGTGTGCGTACCATTCCATGAGTGGGAGAGTGAAAGAGAGGCCCTGACCTCCAGTTGCACTGACATCAGCTCTCGTCACTCCCCCACCCAATCCTCCTGCACCCCCACCCAATCCTCCTCCAACCTCACCCAATCCTCCTGCACCCCCACCCAATCCTCCTCCACCCTCACCCAATCCTCCTGCACCCCCACCCAATCCCTGGTAGATGGGGGGTGGCGTGATGCAGGGTGAAGACGGACCATGGAACAGGTTGGAGCCGGGCGACTGGGCGACGCCCCCTTCTAACAACAGGGGATTTTAAGATCTCATTCTAACGTAGGGACACAACCCCTTTTTATTTAGCCATTGAAATCTGGTAGGGGAGAGGGAGAGAGAGAGAAAGAGAGAGAGAGAGATTTGTCCCTAAGCTCTCTGTCCATAAGATCGTTGGTGGGCCCTACATGTATTCGGTCCACAAAAAAAAAGGCTAGCCTTCTTCTTTATCAGCTGTTAAATGTAGTGTTTACTGCCCCAAAGCAATAGAAACTAAACAGAAAGCTGTAGCTAGAGCCCAGGGTTCAGAATAGGAATGTCTGCCTTGGTGGTCTGCTGCCCTGGATACATTTCAGTGATGATAATATTTTTTTGTTAGGTCGTGTGTAGGCTGAATTAGCCTAGCAGTCTACCTGTTATCCACTACCGTTCAAAATTTTGGAGTCACTTAGAAATGTCCTTATTTTTTAAAGAAAAGCAAAAAATGTTTTCCATTAAAATAACATCAAATTGATCAGAAATACAGTGTAGACATTGTTAATGTTGTAAATGACTATTGTAGCTGGAAACGGTTGATTTTTTATGGAATATCTATATAGGCGTACAGAGGCCCATTATCAGCAACCATCACTTCTGTGTTCCAATGGCACGTTGTGTTAGCTAATCCAAGATTATCATTTTCAAAGGCTAATTGATCATTAGAAAACCATTTTGCAATTATGTTAGCACAGCTGAAAAATGTTGTGCTGATTAAAGAAGCAATAAAACCTTCTGTGAAGGGAGTAGTACACAGCGTTGTACGAGATCTTCAGTTTCTTGGCAATTTCTCGCATGGAATAGCCTTCATTTTTCAGAACAAGAATAGACTGATGAGTTTCAGAAGAAAGGTCTTTGTTTCTGGCCATTTTGATCCTGTAATCGAACCCACAAATGCTGATGCTGCAGATACTCACCTAGTCTAAAGAAGGTCAGTTTTATTGCTTCTTTAATCAGAACAACAGTTTTCAGCTCTGCTAACATAATTGCAAAAGGGTTTTCTAATGATCAATTAGCCTTTTAAAATGATAAACTTGGATTAGCTAACACAACGTGCCATTGGAACGCAGGAGTGATGGTTGCTGATAATGGGCCTCTGTACGCCTATGTAGATATTCCATAAAAAAATAATCAGTTTCCAGCTACAATAGTAATTTACAACATTAACAATGTCTACACTGCATCTCTGATCAATTTGATATTATTTTAATGGACATAAAATGTGCTTTCATTTAAAAAACAAGTACATTTCTAAGTGACCCCAAACTTTTGAGAGGTAGTGTAGCTATTTAAAAAGAGAGTCTACTGCAGAGGGCTTGTCAGTAATATAAACCTTGTCTTCCAGGATAGCTAGATTAATAGGCATATAAGTTGTTTAAATGTCTAACCTGCAAATCTCTGATTTATAGAGACGCAATTATCTCCATGAACTTTGAGGAAGAGATTGGAATGAAAAGGATATGGAGCACCCAGTAAGGCCAAGCAAAGTGAGATCATCTTTCCATATTCTTGAAGGACAGTTTATTGTCTATAAATGCTACATTTTACTGCAGAACGTCTGAATAAAAAGCTTTTTGAAGAGGTCATCCAGGAAATTAGTTGTCCCTTGTCAACAGACTAGGTGTGTAATGACTCACCTGCGATTGCGTGAGAATGGCTTCTCGCATGATACTGGCACATCACATCAGAATTAATGACAAAGCACCCCATACGAATCTGTTCTCTAATATAAATATTCATTTTGTAAATCCAACATGGAAAAAATCCAAAGTAATATATTGTCTGCATTAGAACATATGCACAACCATTACAACTGATGTGTCCCCAGCTCAGACTTTGAAGGTCCTACATTGGCTTTTAAGTTAATGGTAGGTTATAGACTATTGGCTCATTACATAAACGTTACTTTCAAGGCATTTTAATAAACATGCGTAGTCTTTGTGGAATGTAGGCTATACACTGTAAAAATAGAAAGTCTCAAAATACCATGATTGTGTCATGAAACCATGAAAAGTAGTGTACCTATGTTGATATCTGGTGTTTGAACGTAAACTCAACAGTGGAGGCTGCTGAGGGGAGGACGGCTCATAATAATGGCTGGAATGGCGCTAATGGAATGGCATCAAACACATGGAAACCATGTATTTGATACCATTCCACTGATTCTGCTCCAGCCATTACCGCAAGCACATCCTACCCAACTAAGGTGCCACCAACCTCATTGTTTTAATACACAGAATGTATTTTAAAATATAAATTATGTACTCTGAAACACCCAAAGTGCTTCTTCAACCTAAATATCTGTGTTTTTAAGAGTGTTGTGAAAACACTTTTTGGGGTTTCAATGCATGTAAAAGGCAGCATCAAAACACAAAAACACTGTTTCTCATACAATCAATGGTTTGGAAATGCAAATGGTTTATAGCCTAAATATTGATTGATGATAAGGGACTATGGAGAATATTTTTTGTGGTATTCCACCTTACTTTTTTCAATGCTTTATTTAGACAGATTGGAAACAGGAGAGGCAGTAAGATGGTACATTTTGTTGGAACTTTACCCACTCAACCACACAGCCACGATGTAAGAACTTATTATGGGTTGAATTGAAATTGACAAAAAAACAACATCAACAACATATACTTAATCAAAATGAAGTCCTGCAGAGCCTGTGGTCTAGCTGTAACGCACTTGGCTTAGTCACCGCTCTACCCAGCGAAGACCAGGCTTCCCCTCTCCAACCCTTCAATCTGTTTCTCCCACCTATCTGTATCCCCTCTGTCATATCAGAACTGTCTCAATAAAGTGTCAAAATATCTTTAAAAAAAATGTATTCATGTTGTTTAAAAGATTTGTTAATTCAATTTGACCGACATAATGTAAGAATAAATCCAACTGAATATGTTGCTCAAAATCTAAGAGGATAACCAAAGAGAGAAAAAATTGAGTGATTTAACTAATTGGAAGTCTTTGGCTTTAATTACCTTGCATTTCCTATCTTTCCAAGTGACTCTATTTTTAGAGGATTGTGGGTAATTCCCCAAAATGTAACTTTATTTTTTCACATATATATGCATGTTTGAAGACAGAAAAGTATATTTATATATTAGTATTAAGCTTGTTGTGCCATGACGTGTAGTGGATCATGATGAATGGATATCAAAACCGTCAGGCAATTTGACATTCAATGAGGACAGCACACAATTTCCACATGGAAGAGGTAAGGGTTGAATCCTAAATTCTTACAGTTCACCTGCCAGTTAGTGTTGGTGGTTTGAAAACTGTCTGACGATGCCTGGAAAAATGATATGAAATGGCAACTTATCAAATACATAAAACAATGTTATACATTAAGGCACTTCAGAAAAAGGGATCTAATTCTGCACTAGACAGGATCCAAAACATCATAATGGTGTTTAGGAGCTTGAGAGAAGCTAAAAGAGAAGTTATCTAATTCTGCACTAAACAGGACTTATTTTATGTTAGTGCTCCCAGTCCCTAGCAAGGTGTTGCACAACACTTGATTTAGTGGTGTTACCACACACCATGTAATGTTTAGAAACATCTCAGGATTATGTGTTTTAATACTCCAGAAATGTTCAGGTTTCGTCTCCTTCAAGTTGGTGGCAGCTCAGTAGCAACAGGTTTTGGTGTTACAAAACACTTCATTTTAACAGTGTATGTGGGATAATGACCAGGCAGACAATTACCATAACTTGCTGATGTTATCTAAACTCAGGAGATCAGTTGAAATGTGTGTAATTGCGCTGTCAAGCTGTTAAAAAGAAGAACTCCGCTCTGCCTTCAGCCACTTCAAAATTAAATTATGTAATTTTCAGCCTCTCTCTTTTTGACGAGGCTACGCCTGATAGAGCCTGAGGTTGACTGTGGTAAACTTCTCTGAGATGTGCAGAAATCATGGTCCAAGATGGAAAGACTAAATAACACCAATCATTTTAAAACCATGCCACACACATTCCATTGCAATATAGAGTAGACAAGTCTACCACATAATTCCACCAGCAAACCTATGATTTAAAATTATAATTGAGTAAACCAAAAATATTGGCACATACATTTGCGTTACTTTAGCAATTGGGAGGTTAATTGAAAATCATTATATATTTTTTAGGTCAAACCCTTCAGAAACAACCGGCTGACCTCAACCATGGCAAAAAGGCTAGTTTGGGTTTGTGTGACACCAGTGGTGATGTATTTTGGCGCGTATTGGAGACATTGCTTTTTCTGAGTCTGTTGCGCATTGGGGAAAAAAATGTATGCCTTCTACTCTTTCCAAGCACACAGGCCTAAAACATTTCCGAGGTAAGCTGACAAAATATAATTTTTCAATAATGCCAAATGTATTTATCTTACGACATGTCCCCTAGCCTATACTAAGCTCATGCAGGGACATGGGGGGAATGCTACATACAGTGTAACGTCCTGAAAAGTTCAAAAGACTCCCCTCTGCAAAGGTTATCACATAATATGGCGCAGTCGTCCGATTGTAAATAAGTGATGTAGAAGTGCATTGTCTAATGGGGCACAAGTTGGAGACAGGCGTCTTTATTCTGTCGGCCTGAGCCGTCTAATACAAAGGCAGGAGACAGACGGTCTAACCTTTGATTCTTCCGAGAACGGGTATCGCCATGTGTCAGTGTATTGCGCATCTTCCACAGTCGTGCCCCCAACGCTAAACCGTCGGAAACAATTGGATCACTTCTCAACTGTCTCCAACAATCAATTTCAACTATTCGCCCAGACGGCAATTGGATTAGCGAGTGTCTAACCACCCCACATGTTAAACTAATTGACAAAAGTGACATTTGAGCATATTGTAGCCTATCCCCAAGTATCCCATGCCTAGGCCTATGTGGTCTCCAACTGTTGCATTATTCTTATGCTTATAAATGGCAAAAAGTGATCTTCATCTTACAAAACAGCTATGTAGAGAAATTACTAAAGTCCTTTACTCAAGTGTGAATCACTCCAAGTTGGATAATGCCAGATATGAAGCCGAACATTATTTTATTTGGGAGAGACAGAGTCATCAGAAAGATTCCTCTGTTATAATGAATTGCAACAATTACTTGAGTACATTTTCAAAAGTATCAGAAACTCATAAAAAACAGTCATGGACCTTTGCTGTCAACTTTTCATTTTTCAAAACCCATATTATCTGATAGATTTTTACAGTTATAACATGTTTTATATTCCTCCTCAAGGGATGTATCTAATAAACATATTGGTTTAAAGATCTATGTAAAGAGGTGAATTAAAATCAATGCACATTTCTGATTACTTCAACTGATTCATAACAAACCAGTGTTGTGATAATTTCACACAGTGCTCTAATTTAAGTACACAATTGGTGCTTCTTGTGATCTGCTCAAAATGTAATATTGGAAGGCAATTTATGTTAGAATTTTTTATTTTAAATGTATATAATATAAAAGCAATAAATATTACCAGTAAATAAACTTTATTTTTATTTTTTATTTTTTTTTATACTATTTTCTCATTTAAAAAAACCTTATACAATCTAATATACATTATGAAAAGTTGTACAGCTTTTTATTTATGTTTAAAATAAGGACTCACTTTTATTTTTTATATGTAGATATAAATATATATATATTTTGTCAAAATATATGATCATATTGTCAAGGAAACCAAAGAATTTGACAAACATACATCGCAACATGAAAGTTATAAATAAAGGTCCAAGTGAAGATTTTTGGGAGAAAAGTAGGGTCTTTTCTTAGCGTCTGTGCTCTCTGCCTCAAGTTGCCCATAGTCAGTGTTAGCGGCAGCCGCACCCTTCCACTACCATTTCCTGGTAGTTTTTTAGGACTACCTTGTCGTGTTCGTCCAGGTAGAGCATGGAGATGGCACTGAGCTCCGTGGGCACGCAGCAGGCCTTGGGAATGTTGGTGTTCACCGAGTTCACCAACGTCTGCACGATGGCGTGGTTGGTAGAGTTCAGGTGGTCCGCCAGGGGGAAAGGGCACTCCCCATGGCAGTAGTATGCCTGGTACCCTGGGGGCGCCACTATCCAGTCATTCCAGCCCACGTCGCTGAAGTCCACGTAGAGCGCGTGACGGCGGCAGTTGCGGTTGCGCTTACGCCCCCGCTGCTTTGGGCTGCGCTTGGCCCGGCGCGTCAATGGGTGGCCCTTGCCGTCGTGGCCGAAGGTGACCAGCAGGGGGCGTAGCTGCTCCCAGTTCTCCCCGGGCTCCTGATGCAGTGAGCGGCTGATGCGCACGTGGCGGCCCTGGTGGCGCGGTGTCTGGTTGAGGTGCTGGACCTCCACAGCCAGCCCGTGGTTGGGCAGGCGCTCCCGTGTCCAACGCAGCACAGCGGGGCTCACGTCAAAACTCTCCCAGCGTGAGGCATTATGGCGAACCAGCCGCGTGTCCAAGAGCCGCGTGATTAGCTGCCCGGCCCGCGGGGGCTTCAGCACCTCGTACACGTTTATCCGGTGGAGCCCCTCCTTGTCCCCCCCGCTTCCCGAAATGGCCTCGTCGATCTGCTGCCGGAACAGACGCAGCTCGGCTGACGAGAGCAGCTCGTCCTCTGGGATGCTGCTGAGGTTGAAGAGGAAGCGCAGTGGGACGGCCTCGCCGTTCTTCATCTGAAGCTCGCCCGGATGAACCCGCTCCATGTGCTCTGAGAAAGAAAACCGGACACAGTCAATGTCAGCACTTTTACCAATGAAGTCTGTACGGGCTGCCATCTTGACTCTAATGAAAGCCTGTATAGGTTTGATTTAAGAGTTCATCCTTGATGAACTGAGTGAAGTGATTGCTTCACTTCAGATTCCAGTTCAATGGGAACAAACTGCTGACCTCTGTGAGCTCTCAAAGGAAAAATATGGTAAAATACTGTATTTTCCTTCCCTTGTTCCTATTCACCGTCAGTTGTTTAAATCGTTCCCTTTCTGTCAATCTTCAGTGTAACATGCTTTAATTTACGCTTGGGATAGCCTCCGGGGACTAAGCATACAAATATAAATTGTCTATACTTCCTTATCTATCCATAAGGATCTTCCAGGACTTCCCACAATGCCTTTCTCTGAGCACTTTGCTGAAACATGCATTACTTAGAGGGTGGTGAGTAACGTACCGCAGCTGCAGTATAAACATTGTAAAGGGTAGCTATTCCATGCACAGTCTGCAGATTTCTGGTAAGATCACCATTGTTGGGTCTACTATTTTTCTGCTCAATCTGGCCCTGTTATTTCACACCCAGGCCTTAATCTTACCCAGGTGTTTCTCATTATTAAAACCTGCTGTGTTTTTTGATTGACTCTGCAGTTTGTTAACTGGGGACATTTATCATTTTCATCATGAATAACCATTACGGATTCCCACAGAAAATCCTTTGGTGGCAGCTAAGATTAAGTGGAGGCCTGAAACAAATTGCATCTTTAACCTCAAGGTGTCTTTGCATGTATCCATGTATAGTTTTTCCCAACGTGAAACTAACATGTTTCTCTTTTCACATAGTTTTCCTTCCATAGCTCTGTCATTGTAAACTTGAACTTGGTGCTTTGGCTAAGTGTGTTATTACCTTGTAGTGATCCTAAATACTAAATTGAAGCGTTATATAATGGAATTTAAAACAAACAACTTAGTTTGATCTTATTTATCCCGCTAAAAAAAAGTCTCCAAGAGTGTTATTAGCATAGTTTGACAGCAGGAAACATAACACCCAAACAGAGCAGTAGAAACAGATCTCCAAGACAGCACACACACACACACACACACACACACACACACACACACACACACACACACACACACACAGACACTCATACACACACATTGCATCATAGACAGGCGGCTGAGCCTCCTTGTTCCTGAGTGGCCTTGGTGCTGTGCTGTGCTGTGTTAGACAGTGTGTTAGACAGGCCCCATTAAGGCTGACTAATACCTACTCCCCCGAGGGCAGACATGTTCTTCTTCAGCCCTTCAGCTCTGCCTGTTTGTCCAGCCCTCCATCCATTACAATACACTACTGTCACACTGTGTATGATCTCTGGATTACACAAGACAAATATCTGATTTAGAGCGCATACTTTAGACACATACATGTATGTTATGGGAAGGTTCTTAGTGCACATAAATATTCTAAATGTTTACTTCTCTTTCCCTCAGTTTTACATGAAGCCTGTTATAAAATGTATCTTTCTGACTGGGCTATCCATATTACACTTACATCTTGTATAGTTCTCAGTATCGTATCTCTCTTGCACAAACTATGGGTAACCAAGGACTACCATGTACAGGTGTGAACGTTTAAATGTTAAAACGTTTAAACGAAATTGGGATCTTTAACTTCTACAAAATGTCTCTTTCTCTTCACTAATGACGCGAGAGTGTGTTCAGTCTTCGGTCTGTTGCGTGTACAATATCCTAGCCTATTCATTGATGATAGGCCCTGCTTTAGTGAAGTTGCGAGACATCTCAAGCCAAGAAATGTCAAAATATTGCATTTCATTGCGAGATATAGTTTATGATTGGTGATAGATAGGCCTAGTGCACGGTTCTGACTCCATCTGCCTGGTGGCCGACCTGCCTATACTGTGCCCCTCCACTCTCTCTCTGTCCCTTGCTAGTTCGCTATGAAAAATGCGAGTGTTTGTGTTCTCGGAAGTACGGCAGCTAATCAGTCTCCCCGTTCCAAACATACTGAATCTTAGGAGTCGATTACTAGCGGAAGATGTGTTTTCTTTCTACTAAATGTCTTGGTAAGTCACAGTATTTAACTAACTTTAAAGTACTTTTTTAGGAGAGAGAGTGGTCTGCGCGCAGGCAGCTCGAGATGATTTGATTGACAGTTCTGGTTGCCTGGTGATGGACGTTAGTCCCACTTCAGAAGCGGCATTCCTTTACGTGGCACTTTAAAACTCCAGAGACGATTTCGTGTACCCTTACAGAGACACAAACATGTTGTAGCCGAGGCGCTTTCAAGGGTATATAATTGTGGTAGATATAACTTTCCCGGCACTAGCAGTCATACATACAGTACGTAATAGGACCATTATTCTGCGTTGTGAATTGACATGGAATTTTAAGATTTTTCTTATTGTTTTAACGATAACTTAGAGAGTCTGCACTCCAGAGTTCTCCAGTCTGTCTGCTCTGCTCCCAGTGCCCACATTGTTGGCTGGAGGGACTTTATTTAGAAGGCTGCAGAGTAACATTAAAGATAATTGCATGTTGAGGAAGGTCCCTCTTAAAGGGCCCTTGCTCCATCTTAACTGGAGACATGAGAGAGAGGCACACTACTGCTGGCCAAAGGCTTTTTTTAAGCCCTTGTGCTGGGTGGGGTGAGAAGTGTAACTCAATAATATGAAGGTATGCTTTTCCTTGAGCTGCTAACCAAACACGCAGCTGGCTTTGTCGGACCGCAGATTCTCTCAGGAGGGGAACTTGTCTAACTGAATTCTTGCACTCTCTTTGGCCACCATTTTGCAACCACATCCTTAGATTTCATAGTTTATGTTGAAGGTGGGAGGGGATGTCTTACATTTATGTTTAAGTGGTGTAGGAAATGTAGCATTTTTCCATATTTTTTTTTAATGAGAGATGGGGATTCTTTGCTTACAGGTCCACACCCAGGCTAATCAAATACGTGGTGGGAGATATGTGTTGCTGCCATCACTATTGGAATGTTATTAAATGGGGATGGACTGTTTATGATTTAGGGAAGGCAGTGCTTCATTCCAAACCATTTGCTGTTTCAGGTGCTGGTTGGCCAATTACCTTGACTTACAGTATATTTTCTATACAGAGCTCTGTACATGGATTCTAGAATGGTGCATATGTCATGCACTGTAACTGCACACCATGAAATATGCACTTTCCCATACCTACCAGAGGTAAGGTTATATCACCTATGGATATCCACATGTACTCAAAATTCTTACATATCTCTCTTTCTGATCAATATATTGATTAGGTTTGATGCATAGGCCAGGGCCCAGAGGATAAGGTATGAAGGTATTTCACAACAGTTATTACCAATGTGGTCCTCTGTACAGACAGACAGACATTTACCCACTCACTCTCTCTCTCTTTACCTTCGTGGTGGAAGCCCCTCACGGTGTTGGCACGGCTAGCCGACCTCTCGGGGTACTCGAAGGCGGCGTCATGGGCACCGGCCTCCTCTGCCTCACCCGACTGCAGTCGGTAGAGGTCCAGCAGGTAGCGTGGCACGGTGGCCGAGCGGCTGGGCCGCGGTCGCCTCTGCAGGCCAAACATGTGCAGCAGCGTGGCCTCAAAGTCCCGCAGCAGTTCATGGCTCTGACCAGCCGTCCGACTCTGCAGGCCCGGGGCTTTCTTCTTCCCTTCCTCAGGTATCAGACTAGCATGGTTGCTCTCTCCCAGCAGGACTTGGCATAATAAAATGACCATCAGCATTCGATTACCAGGAATCATGATGTCTCTGGGAAGGCAAAGACAGAGCAAAAATAAACAAGTGGTTGGTAGAGGGAAGGAGTTTAAAAGAGGACAGGGAGTGTGTGAGAGAAAGGAAATAGAAAGAGAGAGCGAGACTTCTGTTATAAGTGACATTCAACATTTGTCTACCCTTCCTATATCTCCTGATTTTTCTAACATAACCTCCACCCTGTAGGACCATTCACTAATGTTTTCACTGTATATGTCCTCTAATTGGTTATAATTGTCCTGTCTGGCTTGTTTACAGTAAAATGGCCTCCGATCAGATATCCTCCCTATGCAGTTTATCTCTGGCGACATCCTCCAAGAGTAAACAGCTGGTTTAAAAACACAGCTTTTTGAATGGAATCTGGGGGCCATTCTTTTAACCCTCTCTCTCTCGCCCTCCTCCACTATGATTAGACACATAGGAGAAACAGCCCTGGGGTCAAAGCAAATTCTTAACTCGTTAAGTAGCCGAGTCCCTCATAAGTCTGACCCGACCAAGGAGTCAATCAAAGGACCATGTGCCGCACATTCCACCAACATTTTCTCTGTAAAAGTCAGACTAGACGCTTCTCCCTTTCACTAGTGCCATCAAAGTGATTTAATATTAAAATATGACCAACCTCAAATCAATGTTCTGAGAAAAGGAAAGGGAGAAATGCAGAAAGCTGTGGCAATGGTGTCACATGGCATAAATTGAATTAGCCTGGTCCACTTACCGACAGAAAATAAAGCATGGGAAAACAGTCCATGTTTGTTGGGAGCCAGCAATGGACGCGTTCCTCAAGGAAATGTTACGTGGTGCTGGGGGGGCTGCTTGAGAGCGTTGGATTGACCCTGTTCCTGAAATTCACAGAAGAGAAAAAAGACATTGTAGTCATTGTAGTCTAGCTAGTGTAGAGGAAAATATTTCTGGCTTTGACTTAACATGTGTGTGTGTGTGTGTGTGTGTGTAACCCAGTCTCTGTTTAAGGATTTTCACATAGACACCTGGGGTAAAGGGTTATGCTAATGTTCTATTTTCTGTAACTGGCAGGTCAGAGCAGGGAAACAGAATAAGAGCAGTTCACAGACGTTTGATGCCTTTTCAGACACCACACATTAAATAGGACAGAAAATTAAACAGCAAAAACATTTAGTGTAACAATATTATTAAGAAATGTTTTACTCCAAAACCTTCAGACTTCAGCAGACATGTTTTTCAAGAGATCAAGCCACAACATCCATCTACACTTCAAAAGCAATTTGTCTGTCAATTGGAAAACAAAATTGTCTTGCTTTATGTTTGAGGTAGTAGGACCAAGTCATTGTAGAGAGCATACATTTACATCAACACTGCCATGTCTATGCAGAACAGACAGACAGGCAGACAGAGTAGATGGACCCTCCCTCCTCGTTAAGGCCAGCTATCAGATGGTTCATGATTGCTCTGTATTGATTAGTAGTGGATTAATATGCATCCCAATGGCCTCAACAAAGGAGGCCAAAACCGCTTTTTCTAGAACCGTAAAGAGCAACCCCACGATTTGTGTGAACACCCATCTAAGTGCACCCATCAAAAAGAGACTACCCCCACCCCGGTCCTCCCACCTTCCTTCCCTCAGTTGTCCTGAGATCTGTGGAGCCGCTGATGACAGGCCTGCTGCTCTGCTCTTTAACCACACTGGCATAAATAGGCCCAAGGCCAACCACCATGGACTCAGACAGGTACTAATGCGTCTCTATATACTGTCCTCCTGGCCTGCCTACTATAGTGTGAGTTAGACATACTGTATGTGTTTACACACTATCTTTATCTTTAGTACCTCAAAGAAGATCACTGCATTTCTATACTGTAGTCTCAAACCTGTGTGATATGAGTCTGTTGCACCTGGAGGTTTGTTTTCAAACCTGATCAAAAGCACAATTTGCTGTGTGAATGTTTTTATGTACCGGTATGTACATGTATTTTTACGCTGCACATGAGTAGCCCTTCGGGGACAATAAAGATCTATTTAATTGAATAGAACCTTGTTTTTCCAGACCTGCCAGACTTCACATGAATTCACCACTGCAGTATATTAACAACAAGAATCTTGTTATCAAATACAATTCACTCCAGATTGTCACGGCAAGGCAGTTTCAGAACTTAGACAATTCTCTCCAATTCCTCTATACACAGTGTTCTGTCATGTAGATGGTTTACGCCCATCTGTGGGTCTATGACATCACAACAAGAGGGACTTGGCCCTAATGAATCTCTTGCTTAAACACACATTACTGAATCACACTCATAAAATTAACGAGTGTTTGTAAAATAGGGCCTGGACAAACAACAGTACCACAGAGCAGACGCTTCAACTCAATGGGTGAGAGCGACTCTGTGAGCATTTCGTCATCAGTTTGGGGCCCATTGCACTGGAACTGGACCAAGCATTACAACAGCAAAGATGCACATTAACAAGAACATTATGTGTACACTCACTGTGTGTGTGTGTGTGTCTGGGTTCATATCTCAGTGTTTATCTCCCCCCCCCCCCCCCCACTGTACATGTAATCAAGGAAATCTTGTAACTTTTTTTGTAACAAAATTAGACATTGACCTTTGCGTGACCTTGTGTTCTTGGTTGTGTGTGTGTGTGTGCCTGCCAGCCGTGAGAACCATGGCGAAGAGGCAGTAGGGTTCTGAAAATGATCAGCTCTATTACCCACGGGGTGGAGGGATAACGTGTGTGCATCTCTGACAACAAACGCTCATTGTGCCGAGAGGGCCTCTCCCATGATTACAGCAATTCAGACCGCTAAAAACAAAACAGTGACTACAGAACTTATTACAGAGACACTTATTACTTAATGTATGGATGGATTCACCAAGTATGTTGATGACCTACAGCATGTAGCCTGGCGGTTAAGGGCATTGGGCCAGTAACCGAAAAGTTGCTGGTTCTGATCCCTGAGGCGACTAGGTGAAAAATCTGGTGATGTGCCCTTGAGCAAGACACTTAACCCTAATTGCTCATGTAAGTCACTCTGGATAAGAGTGTCTGCTAAATGAGTCAAATGTAAAATAAAATGACTGTGCTAGCTGTTCTAAAGAGCATATAGGGATGTAACCAGCAATGATACAATGATGCTCATCACATTTCTTCCTCATTCTGCTCTTATATTGTAATAACCACTGTATAAGAGGGTGTCTAAAAGGATAAATAACAATATGTTTGAACGCTTTTATTGTGTAGGGTTATTCAGCTCACCAGCTGTGAGGCTGGCCTAAAGTAGCGGAGAGGAACAGTTAGGGAGAAAGCATAAAATTCAAAGTCTGAGTTTTAGACCGAAGGAGAGACAGCGCCATATTTTGCAGCAATGAATGTTCTGTAGCCCAGGGTGCAATTAGGCCTGGGCAGTTTGCTTCCTCTTTATTTGACTCCTCTCCCTCATCTCCCCCCATCTCTACCCTCTCTCTTTTTCTATCCCTCCCTCTCTCTAACCAGAGATAATGTGATCAGACTATGCACATGGCCCTTTAGATGTGTTTCCTGAGGAATTTGACAGGGATGGGGGAGGGGCATTAAATTCACAGCATTCATATTCCATGTTTCTTTTTCATACAGTGGATGTTTTTTATTTGTTTTAAAAAGCAAGGTACACTTTGTGGGTAGGCATATACTTGGTTAAAAGTAAAGCATTATAGCTATACTTATTTCTGAAAATAAGTAACGTTGGTGTACAAGAACAGCAGCAACATGGTTTTGAAGAGTTCTAAGACTACAAATGGATGTTTCCAGTTATGTCTCCAATCATAGTCAATAATTATCAGTTGATCTATTATCTGTCTAACTAGTATTTTATATTTTAACCTTCTTATCAGCTAATTATACATTCTTTGGTGTTTTTAACATTGAAGTTATAATACAAGTGAATGGCCATATCCTTAGGGCCAAGCAAGTTTGTTGTGAAAGCAAAGTTATTTGAAGCATGCGCCAATGCAATTTCGTAGTTATAACCGTTAATGATCACATTTTGTATTCATCCCTTCTTTCCCCTTTGCTGTTTGTTCTTCTTCTTTCTAAGCTATAGGCCTAAGCATCGGTCTGTTTGTACTTAGCAAGGAAGCCAACTTCTCAAAATTAAGAACAGATACGTTTACTCTTACTGTGAGCTCCATGCCCAAATGTTCTCTTAGAATTACTTGCTGTAAACTGTGGAATTCTGGTGGAGTCATTAGTCATCAATTCCTTAATTCAAAAAAATGAGTAATGTAATGATTGAACACTTTGGAATAGGCTAGTACAAATGGATGCCAATTTAACAGTGCGAAGAAACGCTAAATGCGTCGAGGAGACCAAATTGAGTCCGTAGGCCTGTAAATATTTACGGTAAACCTACTGTCCCTCTTTGTATTCATGAGATTTTCTACAAAAACGTCTAAATTCGATAGGCTACATGGATCTTGATTAATTTGTGTATGTAAGTCATTTGTTTGTAGTAGCGGTAGAGATAAACAATGATCCTACATTATTTCTTCTTATAACACTTTGGAGATTGTTGATTCCATTACGTTTTTAAATCCAGGCATTTATTGTTAAATTACCATTGGGTATCGGAATTATCATAAAAAATAAAACAAATAGGCTTTGGCATTTGATACATCTAAAATAGCCTAATTGAACGGTGGAGCGTAGCTAAATTTACGCATGGAAGACCAGTGTCTCTTTGACCAAGGGTGTCCAATCAATGAAAGTAGGCTTCGACTATAGGCCTATATATGGACTCAGTCCAAAATATGACAAAGCAGTAACAACCTGGAGATAATGTGTTGATGAAAACGTGAGGGTAACCATTCCAAACGGTTACCAAATAGAAACTACGCGCACGATACTGTTCGTGCAGGTGTCTAACCCAGTGCCAATTTGTAAAAAAAAATATATATATATATATAAAACCATCATAATGATTTTATGCAAGTTACAACACTTAAAAAATCAAAAAGTAAGTCTTCGTAACATGTTTTTAATAGAAAATTACCTCATTCGTTATTCACTGTTAAACACTCTCTGGCACCATTGTCCTAGCGTGCGTCAGGATATACGGTAATCAATGTATTTCACTTCGGGTCAAATTATTTTCATGAAGTAGCTCCAGTAATCAGATTACATACAATGGGATACATTTAATGTGAAGTATCACGAACATGAAACTGTGTTGATAGGCTAATATGATCAATTATGGTATTTCAATCATTTAAATGTCTTTATAAAAACTATTACACTTAGCCCATCTGAGCCTTCTGCTGCAATTTTGTAGGCTAATCCTGTAGGCTTCGTGGATACAGTTTACCGTAATTGTATAGGCTATATTGTTATGTCAATTTAATCGTATTCGAACATGCCACAGATATTAAGTTGAGCAGGGCTTACCATCAGTAGGGGTACAGGTAGTATCCTCGAGAAAAGTAAATATGACAAAAGAAAGTGCGAGCTCTCCACATGCAATGGAAGTCCAGGTGTAAAGCATATACTGAAAACGCCGAATTAATTTATGGAGAGGTACGGTGGTGCCTTCGGATCATTAATTCCTTAACGACCCCTCTAAAAAACAAGAGGCGAGACGATGCCCGGAGATCGAAGCGGTATGAAGCAGCGTAGGTTTGCAGCGGGGTTCCTATCTCCAGAAGTTCATGAGGGCGGAACACTGCGCGGACAACCGTACTCTCCAACTGATCATGCATCTATTGCCCCTTGCAGTTTTTATGTGTCCGCCCTATTTAGCCTTAATGCCTCCTCCTACCCCCTCCACCCCCATCCCGCTGTTTCAAACACCTTAGATAAACCCCCTCCCCTCTCTCGAAGAGAAACACATTGTGCGCAATTTGTTTTAGCCTATAATAATGAGTTGAAACTGTTATTATTTAAATTGCATTTCGAACTGTAATTTGTCTGAAATATGTAATGCGGCATTGCTACCCTGCAACTAATTATTCCGATTCATTTTTAATGCCAAACTTTTTAGTGCGTACTGTTTTAGAGCGTGAGCGCGTTATTGTGTTTTGACTGCGTGCATCTGGTCAACACACCACACCACATAGCCTAAATTGGCCATTCAATATGTATTTTTTGACTGATGTGCACGGAGCTGCATGCATACGCCTCAGTCCCACATTAGACCCATCACATAGCTAATAACGACATAATTACGTGTCCCATTACGCCTTTCTATCTCCTCAATCTCAATGCCTTTCATTGCCAATGGATAAACTATCTCTTCCCTTTCCTCAGCATATCTTATGCTTAGAAGTCTTATAAAATGGGTTTGAAATAGGCTACATTATAGGACTACCATGTGGAGTAATAAAATGTACAGGGGAATAGGAAGTGTCTTGCTACATTTTCACCAGAATATTATTTTCTACTTCTGAAATATTTAACGTATTAAGCAACCCTCAGACTGAATTAATGAAAGCTTGTAAAATGGTGATAATACAAAAATTATGTAGGCTACCCCACACTAAAAACTCCATGGTTGAAAAATCCTTGATGATTGGGTAATGGTTAAACACGTGTTGCTGCTACACCTTAACCCACGGCCCTTTAGCACCAGTTAAGTCTTTAAGACACATATTTTTAAGACTGCAGGGTAGAGAAATTGGCAACAATTAATCTTAAATCCTTAAATCTGCTCTGGATCTCTCTGGTTCTCTGGCCGGGGTCACGTAAGCGTCCTGAGAAATGTACTCCTATTGAGGGGATTAGGCTGAGATTGAACAGTGGTCTAAACAGGAAACGTTGGCGAGGGAACCTAATGCAAATGGCCACCGTTATTTCTCACGCTGTATTTACTTTAGTTTCCCCTGAAGTCGTACATTAGTCCACCAAGTGGTTTCTGTTTCCGTGCCGTTGACTTTTGCCTAGTTATTACATATTGCCTCGTATGCATCCAGAGTGTCTTGTGGCTTTGTATGGAAAGCTTATTGCACTGTTAGATAATGACTGTCTTGCCTCAGACATAAATATCCATGCAAAGTGGTTATGCAAAAGCTGCAGCTAATCGGTGCAGTAAGCTGTGTTTTTTGGACAAACTCAGAGGGTTGTGGGATTCACTCAAGATACTCTTTGAAGAGGTAGGGTTTCAGACGTTTTCGGAAGATGGGCAGGGACTCTGCTGTCCTAGCTTCAGGGGGAAGCTGGTTCCACCATTGGCAGGACATAGAAGAGCTTTGACTGGTCTGAGCGGGAGCTGACCCCCTTAGAGGTGGGACGGCCAAAAGATGGTGGCAGAAGGAGTACTCGGGTTGGGGTGTAGGGTTTGAGCATAGCCTTAAAGTAGGGAGGAGCAGTTCCCCTTGCTGCTCCGTAGGCAAGAACCATGGTCTTGTATTGGATTTGAGCTTCGAATAGAAGCCAGTGTAGTGTGCAGAGTGGGGTGACATGGGAGAACACCAGGCGGGCTGCGGCGTTCTGTGTAAGTCTTAGGTGTTTGATGGCACAAGCAGGGAGCCCAGCCAACAGAGAGCTGCAGTAGTCTAGACGGGAGAAGACAAGAGCCTGGATTAGGACCTGCGACGCTTCCTGTGTGAGGAAGGGTAGTAATTTACAGATGATGTAGAGCAGTGGTCACCAACCTTTTCTGAGTCAAGATCACTTTCTTAGTCCAAAAGCAAGCAGAGATCTACCGCTCAGACAAAACATTACAGAAAACATTAACCTATTAAAAACAGTTCTGTAGCAATGAGGTTTGTGTAGTAAACTATATGCCCAATACATTACCACTGCATATTGGCTATGCTTGTATTGCCCTGCCAATATTGTTCTTCTCAGACCATTTAGAACTTATGTGAGCCAATTCATTTTTTTATTTTATTTAACCAGGCAAGTCAGTTAAGAACAAATTCTTATTTACAATGACGGCCTACACCGGCCAGACTCGGACAACGCTAGGCCAATTGTGCGCCACCCTATGGGACTTCCAATCACGGCCGGTTGTGATACAGCCTGGATTTGAACTAGGGTGTCTGTAGTGACACCTCTAGCACTGAGATGCAGTGCCTTAGACCGCTGCACCACTTGGGAGCTCATGCGCCAATTAATGTTGTTACTCTTACAACCAGTGAAAGTGAAATATTCCAAGCTGCAAATATTAACAACTCAAGCTTATCGAAACACTTTGCTATACTCATTCATTGCATCTGCAGTGCTGGTTGTACTGTGAGTGGAAGTAGGGAGAACACACATTTTATGGCTTATAAAAGTGTTGAACACATTGTTGACAGTGCTGAATAACTACTTAAACATGAATTTACTTATTAAAAACAGCAGCTCTTTGCTGTATTCATTGAGTCTCTCTCTAGTTTTGAAATCTCACAGTATCAATTTGCTGTTTGCTCGAGGCTTCTTTTTACAGCCTAAGGCTTGAGGAAACAGTGATCTGAGCTATCTGATTGGCCAGTGGTAGGTCTATAGGTGCACTTGATTTGCTCTTTGGGCCTGCTGGGTATGCAGAGTTCTACCTTCAGACACATGAAATGGTTCAAAATGGAACACTTTGCCTTCCCGGCTCTAGGGCTGCTGAATCAAGTGCACCTACCACCAACAGCTCTAAACAAAAAAAAAAAGGCTTTATCATTGTTGTTTTTTAAAGAAATGTTTGGTGATTGACTAGGAATGCCTTGGAGATCGACCAGTCAATCGCAATCGACCAGTTGGTGACCACTTGTAGAGCGTTGATGTTTGCAGAGAATGGCAGTGTGTTGTCCAGGGTCACGCCAATGTTCTTTGAACTCTGGGAGGGGGACACTGTGAAGTTGTCAACCAGGAGGAAGAGCAGCTCAGTGAATTATTTGTGAATGATTCCCTTCTTATGCACTGGCTCTTCCAGAACATTTGGCCTGTTTGGGAACAATCCTATCTCCTAAACATTTCAGCTTGACGAGTCAATCAAGTGTATTACACAATAACACGGACAGCTGATGGAATGCAGACAAGCATGCATGGAGAGAGGAAACAAAAGAAAGTAAAGTAACCCCATGCCCTCAGTTGGCAGGGAGAGTGGAGAGAAGTGAAGGGACTAGATGTTCTGGGTCCACAGGGGCCTTCAGAAGACCATAGGGATCCTCAATCTTCCCACTCTGGAGGGATAAGAGCTTTGCTGGATGTGGGATTTCCACACAGTGCAGGCCTGATGGGTCTGAGGGCACCTGGCTGTGGGTCTTTATTGGAGGTCCCCTCCCAGGCGTTGACCAGGCTTAGCCCCACTGAGCCCCATTAGATCCCTCTGAGATTACCAACCCTAGGTGGTTCAGCCCTACAGGCACTGACTGAACCGCCACCACCACCCATCGCACAGTCAGGGAGGGGGCCTCTGTCAATTTACTCCCCCAAACTGATGTGGAAAATACCCCATTAGCCATAATTTATCTTTATATAGAACAAAAAGTACATCTTGTTGTTCATGCTTGTTTTTACTTTTCGCTTATTGCAGTAGCGTTCCTCTTTTTATGTGAGCATGCTGAGCTGAGTCATCAGGTGGCATCTGCCATTGGGCAATTGAAAAGGTCAACAGTCCTCTGCCGGTGCGTTTGGTGAGAGAGTGGATGATTTCACCTCCACAGCTATGAGTCTCTAAATCCTGCTTGGAGCCACTCACCTGTGAACGCCAGCCCATAATCAACAGGAGCTCAAAGGTAACCTGGGAGTGTAGACCCCTGGCCCCGTGTCATAACACACCTTAGTTTTCTCTTTCTTTTTTTCAGACGCTTAGTGAAGTATTCACTAGTGCAGACACGTGCCACGGCAATTGATCAAACATAGCTTTCACTATAGGTCCCAGGCTTCTCGCTGGAACATTCTTCAACCCAGCCATCTCCTATTTCTGGGTAATGGTCTGTGCCACAGCGCGTTTGACCAGTAATCCCTTAACTCAACCCATGGATCTCAAAGCCAGTAAGTGGCGGGAGGGGTTAAAGGGAGGGAAAGAGGGTGGTGGTGGGGAGTTGAGGAGGGATTGCACAAACTATTTTAATCCCTATAATGGAATTGGCATGTAAACTCATGAACGTAGAAGTAAACACAAAGGAAATGAAGAGGGATGGATGTTGGATTGGTTAGAACAAAGAGAGGTCACTGCCTCTTCCGGCCTGTCTGCTTCAGCCGAAAACACTGTTTAATAAACACCATCAGTTTGCTTTTACACAAAATGTTGAAATATTAAGTCACGGTTAAATGTTTTGTCCAAGTGAATGTAAAGTTTAAGCTATAGTTTTAGCAAGAATGCCTTATTTTGATCACATTTTTTTCCATGGTCAAGCTAACGTGGAAAAGGTTTTCCCCTTGAGATCACTTGCACTGAAGAGCAATTGGAATTTTGAAATCCTAAAGGTTTCGATGACATGCAAGTCAAAAGAAAGTAAAAGAAAATGTTTTATTGGAAATCTAACAGATGCTTCAGCTTGTATTGTTCACCGAAATACCCCCAAATATCTGTTACACCCTATGTTCAACAGTCAAACTCGGGTACCTCAGGCTCAATTAGTGAAACTTCAGTCCTGTGTTTGTGAGCTGAGCTTGGGTCAGTAGATGATGGGAATCGTTGGCCACTCTTTTGCCAAGTGAGTGACAGGTCTTTAATGTCCCTCCATCTGCTATCGCTGGTGCAAAGCTCCTCCATGCAGATGTTATCAAAGGCAACCGCTCAAGTGAGTGGCAGCCCTGGCCTTTTTTTAGGCCGGTCTTTCAGTGCAGAGGGACGAGACACTCTTGCCAACACTGTCCAGACCCTGGCTGAGTGGGGCAACGCCTGATGCCAGAGCTCTAGTGAGCTTTGGAGGGTTACACGGGGGACTTTCTCAATGGATTAAAAAGCTTTTTTATCAGGGCCTTGGATTGGCACTTAGAGATACTCCTTTAATCAGAGAGGGGTATTGAAATGGCCTAGACTTGGGGTCCTAGGAGCCAGAGCTAGGCCAGAAGGAAGTAGAACAAGCAGCCCACCAGTGAGTCCTACTGTTCTGTGATAAAGAGCCATGGTGTTATTGTCCACTGTGGAGAAGAATAGATTGGTATAGAGTGGAGTAGAGTATAACGGAATAGATAGCATAGTTTAGAACACATATTGCCTTTTCTATCATGTGACCATGGCCCTACACAGTGCAGGATCTCTGGAGTCAATCAACCAATCAACTTACTTAAAGGGTATCATAGTCAACCATTCAAATTACTGAAGAGAAGTAACTCGGCACAAAAAGCTGTTCATACATCCAGCAGCATTGACTCGCTGACAAAAGCAAAGCAGAGTTCCATTCCTAAGGCAAAGTTTTCCTAATCCAATTACCAGAGCGTTGCAGACCATCAAAAGTAAACATGGCACCTGACTTTTGACCTGGAATGCCAGAAGAACAGCAATGGCAGCAGGCAGGACCTCTTAACTAACTGAACTTCAGTGGGTTCCAGGCACTATGGTAATGATATACACTACACTACATCTCTGTTATAGTTTAAGCACTGGCTGTGGCAAAGCGCATAATCTTATGAATCCGAAATAGACCGTGGACCAACCCCATGTACCTTTCAGTTACTCAAATTAGTTGAGTAAGATATGAGAGGAACATAAAGTGAGCAAGTCAGTTCATACTCCCTCTTTCTCTTTCTGTTCCGTCTCCCTTTCTTTCTTGTTCTCTGCATATTTATTTGTACTGCACATCTATAGCCTAAAGCCCACTGAACATTTTAGGCCATTGAGAAGCTCTTAAGTGGATGAGCGAGTGTTAACTGTTTCTTTTCAAACCTTGACATTTAATACTCCATATAAATCACTCCGGGGACCTGTTATTCTCACAAGAATGTAACTACATACTTTCAAATAAAACTTGAAAGGGCCCAACAAGTTTTAAAACACAGTGTGCGCTCCTAAAATGGCAGGAAGGAATTCCAAGCAGTCGGAATATGCTAACATCCCAGTGTGGACGAACCATGGGCAGGAAGATGGGACGCCAAGCAGAGAGGAGAGGAGAGGAGAGGAGAGGAGAGGAGAGGAGAGGAGAGGAGAGGAGAGGAGAGGAGAGGAGAGGAGAGGAGAGGAGAGGAGAGGAGAGGAGAGGAGAGGAGAGGAGAGGAGAGGAGAGGAGAGGAGAGGAGAGGAGAGGAGAGGAGAGGAGAGGAGAGGAGGTGGTCATCATGGATGTTGGGATAGGACATGGAGGACTGGTCATACACTTGCTCCTTCCATCTGTAGGGGACCAACCCTCTGTCAATCTAAACAGGGCCTGCCAAACTCAAGGGCAGCACCAGGAAGGGTTTATTTTTATTTTCATGGGCTTCAGTTCCCTGCTGAAAACACCCCCAGCATAGACCAGCATTCATTTCAAGATGATGGTGTTTGCTGGTTCTGGTATTTGCTGGTCCATGCTGGTCAGAGGCTGGTCAAGCTGGTTTGACCAGCATGGTCTAGCTGGTCAAGCTAGTCTGACCAGCATGGTCTAGCTGGTCAAGCTGGTCTGACCAGCATGGTCTAGCTGGTCAAGCTTGTCTGACCAGCATTATCTAGCTGGTTATGCTGGTTGACCAGCATGGTCTAGCTGGTCAAGCTGGTCTGACCAGCATGGTCTATTTGATTATGCTGGTTTACCAGCATGGTCTAGCTGGTTTTGCTGGTGACCAGCCTTTGCTGTCTTTTGGACATGGGTGACCAGCTATCGCTGTGTTTTGGACACTGGTGACCAGCCTTCACTGTGTTTTGGACACATACAAGCTTATGCTGTGATGCTGGTATGCTGGTGACCAAGCTGGTCCATGCTGGAGTATGCTGGTCCAGCATGGTCTAGCTGGTCAAGCTAGTCTGATCATGCCCACCGATATCATATTTCCCAGCATGCTCTATTGCAGTTAAGTCATTCTGAATGCATATTATGGGTAAAGAAAAGTTCCAGTTGTTGGATATCCCCTCTCTGGCAGGATTCCAATAAGAATTATAGAATCAAATCACTTTGCAAGCCTGCATGATCCAAGCTAGTACATTTCATTCCTTGGAAGTTGTAGGAACGTACGTTTTTGGCTTCCTATTGGTTCTGGGAACAAAGCCATACAGTAAGTTTCCTGAAAGTGAAAATGTTGCCTGTTCTGGGAACGTACATTTTTAGGTTGCTGGTAGGTTCTGAGAACAGGACTTTTAGTTTTTTTTGTCTTCCTTAAAACTTTTTCTAAATGTTTCAATAAGACTTTTAATAACACTGCTAGCTTAGTTTGGGTTGACTGTTTCTAACTCCAAGCACAGGTAGGACACATGGAAATGAATTTGCTTATGCATTAATCATGCAAACACATTTATTTTTTATAATGGCACGGCGTCATTGAGATTCAAACCCTATAATCTTCTCTATCCATGGAATTAGTCCACTGTGCCACCAGGATAGAGCTAGCATGCCATGTTTTTTTAACTCTTGCAAAGCAGTTCATTTTAGTCTATTCAAATATACCCCACTTCAAAGGAAACAAGCACTCATTAAGATTAAGTGTAGCCAATTAGTGGGTGCGGCCAACACACCTGAACATACTTCACAAGATAGAGGATAGAGAGAGTTTTGTTGACGCTGATAACTGAATGTATAATTTTTTCAATAACATTTTTAGAACGTTCTTTGAACTTTACTAATGTTTCCTTGTGGTTTATATGTAATGTTTTCTTAATGTTCTAAGAACATGACTTTAAATAGAACCATGGAAAACCTACAGAAAACGTTATGCTGAAGTAATGAAATTCCCACAGAAGAACGTTGTTTCTTAACATTTTCTGAACGTTCAGAAAACATTTCTTTAAATAGAACCATGAGGAAACCTGTAGGAAACGTTATGCTGAAGTACTTCCGAGAGAAGAACGTTGTTTCTTAACATCCTCGAAACTATTTGAAAACATTACCATTTCTAGAATGTTGTGGGAAGGTTGTATGCAAAAAAACATAGGACAACCACACTCTCACCAAGCTTGAATAAACATATGGTTCTCAGAAAGTTATGTGTTAGCTGGGATGTGACAAAGCTGGTTTTGCTGGTGACCAACTTATGCACCAGTGTCCAAAACACAGTGAAGGCTGGTCACCAGCAAAAACACAGGGAAGGCTGGTCACCAGCAAAAGACAGTGATGGCTGGTCACCAGCAAAAAACAGAACGAAGGCTGGTCACCACAAAAACACAACGAAGGCACAATTTTTATTTATTTATTTATTTCACCTTTATTTAACCAGGTAGGTCAGTTGAGAACAAGTTCTCATTTGCAACTGCGACCTGGCCAAGACAAAGCAAAGCAGTGCGACAAAAACAACACAGAGTTACACAGTAAAAAAACATAGTCAAAAATGTAGCGAAGGCTGGTCACCAGCACAACCATAACCTATGCTGTACCAGCCTATGCTGGCCTATGCATGTTTTTTTCAGCAGGGTTATCAGGCCTCAACATCAGATTCAGTGACGTGCAGATTCTGAGGAGTTGAAGGGATGGATGCTGACGGACATCTTTATTATCACCCTTTGTTCTGGTTCTGTCAGCAAAGTTAGCAAGACACTGCTGCTGGATACAACCGACTTGTGCCTTGGCTCACTGTCTAATGTGCATTGTTGTATGTTTATAACATTCTTGATATGTCTAACGTTTTCTGTAAGATGCTCGTGGAATGTGTTTATGTGAAAATTAATATTGATAAAACTGCATTGAGAATACGTACACATCAAGTTTCTATTTAGTTACAGATCATTCATTTTTCTGTAAACCAGAAAACAGAAATGTTGTGTAAGCAACTAGTGGTGATTAATCGGGGGCTCGACGGATATATCAAAACAGTAGTAAAAGCAATGTATTTATTCATTTATAAGGAGTGGCTGAGTTGTTTATCAAACTTGCAGTCTTTTGTTTAATCAAATTTGTTTGTAATGTCAACACTGCACAACAGCTTAATTTGAAAGACTGAAAAGGAAATATGTCATATACTATTTGTACAAGTATAGGACTGTTACGGGGTGGGTTTCATATGCTGTAGGTCCTCTGAAAACTGTACCATTATTATGATAAGACATTGTTATAAGAAAATTAGGTTGGACTGCCAAGTCAGCTAGAAGTCAACTATTCCCCTCTGACACAATTAAATGGAAAGCCTTAATCCACCATGAGAAAAGGACTTGTGTTTGTCAAGGTGTAAAGTCCCCATAGCTAGGCCTCAGCTGTGGATGACTCAAACGTGATATCACAGTTTGTGGTCGGATGCCACACTCGGCGTGCCCAACCTTATGCTTGGGATTTTGTGGAGACGTAGGTGGTCAAGCGATGAGGTCACTGCGCAGCTAAGGGCTTTGGGGAACGCCATAACCTCCCGTTTGGGATCCGTTGTGCTTCCGATCTCTCTGTGGGAACCAATGCCTTGCATATGTGTGCCATGGAAAAAGCACTGCAACTAGAATGGAGTCCAAGGCCCCCAGGTTCCACCCAGCACTACATAATTAAACAAGGAGGGAATTTTACACACTTTAAAGAGAGTCCCTCTCCACTTTACTTAGGGCCAACAGCACGTAATTGCTTTTGCTGGAAAAGCTGAAGTTTTGGGAGTGGTCTAAATATCTTGGTGAAACTGGTAGCAACATAGCTCTCTGTGTAAGTATGGGTCTGTTGAAGTTGTTTGGGAGGAAAACGTTCAGATAAAAGCACTAAGGGACACACACTGATTTGCCCCTGAAAGCAACTAAACACATCCTGCAACTGCCTGTAGAATCTACAACTAGCCTCTTAAATGCATAAACATGCACCCTACTTTTATGGGACTGCAGGTTTGTGACATTCTAAGTAAATAGGGAGTTATTGGAATGTATGGGGGTGTGGGAGGGGGAGGCCAGGGGTTCACAATAATTCCTGTTTGTAGGATATCCTATGATCTTTTTCTGGATGGCTGACTGAAAAGTTCATTTCTAGCTGGTAATTGTAGGTTATTTTGCCCTATAAGTGCAATTTCAGATTTGATAAACGAGTCCCTTTGGCAGTGCAGCGTTTGTTTTCTGTGAGTTGATTTGAGAGCTGCAGCTCAGGGGTGGGATCCAGTCTACCCCACACGTCTGCCTGACTGCCTGCTTGGGTCTAACCTGGGGCATGGCACCCTGACAGGCAGCTCAAAGCCCTACTGTACTGTACTGTTCACCCCACAGCACTAGAAAGGCTTCAAGTTTTAAGGAACACAAAGTGGTTACTGTGAGTTATTTATACAAGGCCTTACTACGACTTTTATCTAAAAGCAGTTTTATTTACGATGCTTCTACTGTATGTGGTTTCTTCAGCCTCCTGAATCATTTATTGCACTTATAGGGTATGCTATGACAATTGGTCAATTTCTAGTTTATTTTGTTTACCTAGTAACGGTGTAGGTTAAAACCTGTTAAACTCTGACCCCCTCTGGTGGCATTTTCTAAACGACGCATAATATTGTATACTACCCTCATAAAGTACATTTTGGTTTCAAAACTATAAACACATGCTTAGTACTGTTAGAAAGGTAAGAACCGTGGGATTCAGATAAAAGTGTCAGAAACAATGTGACTACTACCAAACAAATGAAATGTAAAAACAATATATATATATATTGTTTATTTGGAGGCCCCAGAGCAGGACTGGGCACTGGGTCTGGAGGCTCCGTCCCCAACGCAGGACTGGGTGCCGGAGCAGGGGGAGGCTCCGGCCCCGGATCAGAACTGGACATCGGTTCCGGACTGGACACCGACGCAGAGGGCTCCGCCCTCGGAGCTGGACTGGACCCCGGAGCAGGACTTGGCACCGGGTCAGGAGGTTACGGCCCTGGATCAGGACAGGACATTGGTTCTGGACTGGACACTGACACAGAAGGCTCTGCCCTCGGAGCTGGACTGGACCCTGGAGATACCAGGCTGGGAGCCGGCACTGGAGGTACCGGGCTGGGGACCGGCACTGGAGGTACCGGCCTGTGGATCGCCAACAGAACTCTTGTGCGAGGCGCCGGCACTGGAGGTACCGGGCTGTGGATCGACACCAGGGGCTGGGGACTGGCACTGGAGGTACCAGGCTGGGGACCGGCACTGGAGGTACCGGGCTGGGGACCGGCACTGGAGATACCGGGCTGGGGATCATCACCAGAACCCTGTAGCGACGCGCCGGCACTGGAGGTACCGGGCTGGGGAGCGCCTCCTCCGCCGTCCCCATGTCCGGGAATAGCACCCTCAGACACTCTTGCCAACTTCTCCTGAAGTGCTCAAAAGACTCCTCGTCCTCCTCCTTTTTACCCTGGTCCCGAGTCTGCAGGGGCTCATCAAAGAGCTCCCACGAGTTGGGAGACAGGAGCACCTCGTCCTCCTCCTCCGAAGCCTCTCTGTACTCTTGCTCCCATGGCTGCAGGGGCTCTTCAATGAACCCCCACGAGTGTAGCGGCAGGGGCTCTCCTTCCCGCCCCTCCGACAGTCCCCATAGCCCCCCCCAAAAAAACTGTATGGGGGTTCTTCTGGGCTGTTCGCTGGGCCTGCCCCTCTGGATCCTGAGCTAGACAACAGAGGTACTCCTCCTCGGGGTCTAGCTCCTTACCCCCAAGGAGTTCTTCCATTGTCCAGCTCTGCTTGGTCCTGTTCGGGTGGTTCATTCTGCTCTGGCACGAAGGCAGGACAAGAGGCGCAGAGCCGAAGTATAACGACATACCTTTATTTGGTTTACCAAAAACAACACAAAGGAGCGACCGCAACCACGAACTGTTGTGCAGAAAACACAAACAATGAACCACACACTGGTGGGAAAAACAGCAACTTAAATAGGATCCCCAATTAGAGACAATGTAATGCAGCTGCCTCTAATTGGGGACGAACACAAAAACCAAAAGCATAGAGTCGTCTAAACAACCCTAATCTGAGGCCCTGACCGCAACCCCAAGACAACATAGAGTTGTCCAGAGGTCTCCCTGCAGTCAGGACCTGACACGAATAAGAGATTTGAAAGGTTTGAGATTAAATATGTCACCAATCACTGTTCCCAAAAACAAAACAAAAATAAATAAATAACAGCTCTTTTACCTCATGGTGGTGCTCTAAACATGCACATATTCCCATTGGAACACAGCCATTCCCATTGGAACACAGCCAGGTCTTGTGCTTTGCAATGACCATCAGGGTGTGGGGAGGGGGCAAAACAAGGCCTAAAACAACCGCTCATAGTTTAACAGGTTCAACCTGGTCTCGACCAGATCTATCTTAAATCTGTGGTTAGGGGGCACTATGCAACCTGAGCTGAAGTGTGCTGAGAAGCCCTTAACATCATGGTTTAGTCACATGCTGGAAGTTTACCACAGAATGAGTCTTAGAGTTATCATGCCACACAATGTCAAATTCCAGAATGTTACGTTGGTCATCCTAATGAAGCAAAACCGCAACAAATATGGAACATTTTAAATAAACGTTCAAGTGATGCATTGTAGTTTTCCTCGTCAGGCACTCAGTGCTAATCCGCCTGGCTAACTCAAGCCACATTTTCTGCTCTCTGCACTTTCACAGTGGTCCCTGGGGCTAGTTGACATGACACAAATTTTCCGCTGTCAATAAAAAGATAAATAAATTATAAAATGGTGATTTCAAAATGACTCACAAGCATTAGGCTTGTTTTTTTGTTTTTTTACTGAAGGACCCTTAAGAGGGCTGCAGCTGGAAATCATGCACTTTTACAATGGCAGGGCTGAGGGGACTGGGAGCAGCAGGGAGATGTATGTATGTGTGTGTGTGTGTGTGTGTGCGTGTGTGTGACTAATAGGTTTGACGAACTATATGCCTTATCCGTGCCAAAAGATTCACCATGCCTTCTGCATATTACAAACTAAGCCTTGCATTCTCCGCTTCATACAACATTTTAAGACACCCCTTTCCCTATATGTTTTTTCATGGCTATACTAAACAATTTGGATGGGTTGGAATAATCCCAGTACTCTGGATAAGGTTCACAGCGCAGGGAGTAGAGATAGGATACCATGCTGGATGAAGTGATGGACAGGCTATCCAATGATCAACAATCTTGGATCCTCCTTTTAAGAGTCGGAAACAACTCCTGTCTCAAGCTGCTTTTCCTTCCTGGGTGCCACGGGTGTGAAAATGTGGGCCTCCTGGTCGCTGTGGCAAACGTTCAAACGTGGCAGCGGTTGGTGCTGGGTTAACTGCCAAATTTGTTGCGTTGCTCCGTCAGTTACTCCACCAGTACCTTGCTCCATCAGTGGGGAGCCTGAAACACAGCAGGAAAGAGGAGGTGAGAAGAGAAGGATGGATAGAAGGATAGGAGGGGAAAAAAGGGGCAACCCAGGACCTTCTCTGAGGTCTCCAACCCACCACGTGTACGCTGGCTGGATCCAGAACACACCAGCGTTCCCCATGGTGTCTCTCCCAGCACGGCTCCAGCTGTTAGCAGCTTGTAAAAAAGCCTTTTTATGACAGTGTATCTGTTATTTATTTATCACCCCTGAGTAAGAAACACAAGCAATTAGCTGTAGCACACACAGCCTCCTGGCAGAGAGAGGGACGAGCTACCAGGTTTCAACCACAAGATGACTTTCCACCACTGAGGCCTATTCGTCAAAGCAGCTCCGTAAATTAACCTTGTCTCTTAACAATTGACCGGAGGTAACCAAGGGAGACACCTGCTTTCCTTTACTCCGGCCCAGATACAGCTAAGTCTTTGGTACATTTTCAAAGATACCAAAATAGCGAAATTAAGGCCCCTGAGAGTGGTGTTGACGATACAACAACAAACATTTATAGAAACCCCTCTGCTGGCTTTACATAAAATGAGGCCTGTTGACATCAGAGGGAAGTACAGTAATATGCTGTTTACGTGGTTATTTTTGACTCGATTATGTGCAACTCCACAGCGTTTCAGGGGCTTTGGGACACTCTTCCATCCATTGGGCGTTAGCCGTTGTTATTATTGCCTGCATCTGCTGAAAACCAAACAATGGCGGGTGGTCACCTTTCAACATGGTATGATGGGAATGGGAATGTATTTGGTAATGGGAAACCGTACAACAGCTTCAAGAAAAGTGACATCATTTGCTTATAAACTTGTTTTCTGTCCGTTTTCCAGGGGTGAAGCGAACCATCTGGGGCTGTTGGAGGGGGTATGGTTCAGTCCACTTTTGTTTACATGCCTGTGTTTTGTTTGGGTTTCAGGGCAATTTTTTGAGATGTGTGTTGCCTGACAGTCGTTTCACAGTTATCGTGGTGATTTAAGGGGTTTGCTGAAGGACGAGGTGCAGAATCGTCTGGAATGTTGGATTCACCCACGAACAGACACAGATCATTTGGAGGTGAAGTCACTGAGAGCTGATCTATTCTCAAACAACTGTCTAGCTCTAAACTCTGCCTGATACTGTTCTGCAACCCCACACAGACGCGCAGACAGACAAACAGATAGACACAGACACAGATAAATGTACAGACACACATACCCTGCTACCCACCACCACCCTTCCCCACTCAATTTCAGTCAGTAACATAGCATACTAGAATCCACAGGTCTACCATATAGAGAACTCTGTTGTGCTAGCCCAGACCATGCAGTTGCGCTATCTCACAGCTGTTTGCTGAAGACGGTGAGGTCTCTCTGCATAAATTTCACTGATATCACCTCCATCAGAGAGCCATAAAGCTGATTTATTATAAATACAGCTCTGGTGTGTTTACTGCGCACATTCTTGTGCCTGCAACATCTTTCAAAGTGAGCACTTGCAGGGGCTCCGGCTCAGTCTCTGTGGGGCGGACTGGAATAGAAGCGCAGGGGGAGGGAGGGAAAAAGAGAGAGGAGATAACAAAGGAAGGTGGTGGGGCAAGAAAACATGGCAGCCATTACTGTGGTGATTTAGCTGGAGCTGAGGTGATAAGGATAATGCTCTAAAGTGTTGAGTTATTTTCCGTCCCCACTTTCAGCATCCCAAGAATAAATCTGGAGCTGGGCTGAAGGGTATTTTTCCTAATAGCCTAGAAGCAGATGACATGTTAACATTCCCCATTAGTCAAGGTGTTCACAGGGAATAGCAGGCTAGCTAGCTGTAGCCATCGGTAGTTTAGTTATAGCATTACCAGAGGTAGAGAGGGCTAGCTAGCTAACGGTAGCTAGCAGTAGTTTAGATGTAAAATACCAGAGGTAGCGGGGTTAGCAAGCTAGCCATAGATATAAGTGGTTTAGTTGTAGCAGCACCAGAAGGTTAGCCATCCTTTTTTATCATCATCCATCATTATCTTTTACCTCCCAACTTTAGAGGTACACCTCTGTAAATAATTCATTTGAACTGGTGCCTGTGCTGCTTGATTTCAAACCAATATGAAAATTGATATCCCTAACATCATACAGCCTCAAAATGGAGGCTAGTTGACTTCACTGACCTGGTAGGGAGGATACCAATTTTCCCTCAGGTTGCTATATCTGTAATGTCTCTTTATCTCCCCTCTTTTTCTGATAATGACACTGCAGAAAAGGCTAGAGAGGGAGGGAAGACATCTTCGCTCTGCTTGTGGAACCTTAAGTAGTTCTACAATAATAAGCGAGAGGACAGAGAGAGGAGAAATGTGAGACATTCCAGAAATGCGAGGGAGCTGCTGGCTTTGTGGATACAGCGGGAGATTGACCAAACCTAACACCAGGAACTCTGACCCGCTGATCTGCATCTTTGTGTCTCTCTGCTCTGCCCTAAGTACCTCACACAGCCCCCTTCTCTCACAGACACACACACACACACACACACACACACACGCACATACACACATACACACATACACGCACACATATGACTTGCTGAATGCGAGTGAGAATAAGGAGGAGAGATTATTCTGGCAACATCTCCACACACAAAGCAAAGGAGAGAGTTGTTGATTACCTTGAGGGTCAAAGAGAAGGTCAAAGAGAAGGTCAAAGAGAAGAGTAGAACAGCAGGATCTCCAGATTTTCTGGCATGTGAAGAGAGAGGGAAGATTATGAGGAAATCACTCACTTTGATGGAAGCCTTTTAGCAAACTTGTCAGCTATAAATGTGTTCACTTTTGCATCAGACAGGCTCCCACTCCATCCCACTTCTTCACCTCTAATCTGTTTTTTCTCTCTCTCTCTTCCCCCTTTATTTTCCTTTCTCTTTCTCTCTGTTTGAGAGTCAATCCACGTACAGATGTAGGATCTTCATTTGAGCAATAAAAAAAATATTCCACTTTGAAAATTTAGACTGAATTTGCCGTAGTGAAAAATGGATCAACCCCTACAAACACGTTCATCAATTATAATTATAATTATAATTCACATTTCCTGTTGCTGCAGGATTATTTTTCTGTTGTTGCAAACTGCCTCAAATTGAGATCTTACATCTGTATAAATGCCAGTAACAGCTACAGTACTTTAAACAGTAGAATTCTTCTTCAAAGCACCTGTTTTGTCCACTGTGTGTCAAGATCTCTGTTTGTTTACACACATACACACACACACACACACACACACACACACACACACACACACACACACACACACACACACACACACACACACAAAGCAACGTGTAAACAGATACCCACAAACTACCGCTGGTCACAATCTGGCCTGTGTTTGCTTCCCAGCATTTATTCACGGGGTGGAAATATTTAGCCTTGATGAAACATGCATTTATCCAGCTTTTTTCTCCCGACCACAACCTCTAAAATCAAATAAACGAGAGAGCTGTATTATTTTCTTCATGAAATCCCATCAAGAGGAATGTCTGGTAATCCATGTCCTACTCCTCCATCATCCCCTGTTCCCCTCATTACCCAACATATTGTTCCTATTACGCCTTAACATATTTTATTTTTATCAAGATAAACGCGCTGAGATATAATTTCATATTCCCCTTTTGCTTATTGCCTGCTCAAACACAGGTTCACTAAACTAAACCAATTTGCTGGTGGTTGCGGTGTTGGAGGCATTCTCTCAGAGCATATTGCTTTCACTTCGTAAAAGCTCTATGTGGACAGACGTACTGAGCTTTGTTGGTTTTTTCAACCATAAGGAGTTGTTTACTTGGCTCTCATTAAGGATGGAACATAAGCTGGACGACTTTACGAAGTTACTGAGGACACAGGCGGCTGGTGGCACCTTAATTGGGGAGGACGAGCTCATAGAAATGGCTGGAACGTAATAAATGGAATGGTCTCGAACACATCAAACACATGGTTTCCATGGTTTCCATGTGGTTGATACCATTCCATTTACTCCATTCCAGCCATTACCAGGAGCTGTCCTCCCCGTAGCTGCCTCCTGTGACAGAGGGAAGAAATATAATCCATCAGTATACCAACAGATCACAACCATATCCAGACCAGAGAGGGAGAAGGATAATATGTGTTCTATAAGGAAATGCATCTAAACAAACAAAGGGCCACATATTCCTCCAAAGTCACAGATCAACAAGTTATTTTCTTTCTTCAAAACAGTTCTATTTATTCAAATTCTTTTAAAAGCAACCCAGCTAGCAAACTCACGAGTCTGCCATTTATGGAAGTTAAACACCTCTGTTTAGCCATGACAGGAAAGGGGCCCCAGTTGAGCTCATTGGGGGGTCCCTGTGAGCTGAGATGGCAAGGGCCTACAAGGGAGACTCCAGGGGAACCAGCCAGTGTTCTTCATCACGGCTGTCTGGGTGAAACGGGGAAAAAAGAAAAACAATTAGCCAGTGTGTGAACAAGCCCTTGTTTATTGACTTTCTGAGGAAACTTTATTAACCTGCCCGGCCTTGAATGGAAGACACCTGCTGTTCGCACTTAGGCCATCATTACCACTGTGGAGGGAGCAGGGAGGGTCCCAGTGATGCCCGCTGTAGCCTGCTGTTGCTTTGTCCTATGCCCGTCATCCAGCAATTGAGCACTACGACGGTTACAATGAGATTGCACTTTGTTGGGTATCGTCGCTAAGCTGACAGACTTTTTCCCCCTCACTTGTCGGCAATCAAATTACAGCAGACAACCCCACTGACTCTGGTTTTGTTCCTTTTGTCTGTCTGCAAAAATAGGCAGAGTGCTCTCCATGATTGACTTTTGTGAGGTTGCCGTTGGTGAAGTGGTTGAATGTGAAAGAATCATATTCGGACAAAGCGGATACAAAAACAATTTAAAAAGCAAAGAAACCAGGACGGACCCATTGAGTCATTGTGGCTGAAGTGAAGTGGCATGGTGCATGGGGAGGACTGGGTATTCGGATTTCACACAAAAATCCGTATTGACCGAGGTAGAAACTTTAATTCAACATTGTTATTCCAACCCCCCCTACCCCATTTCTATTTAAACTTTGCCCGGAAAAAAAACTCATATTGCTTAGCAACAGTTGCCCATGCCAGCAAAGTCGGTGGTGGATTCACCCCTAAGAGGGACAGAAACGTTGCGGTCTGTCCCTCCCAGGGCAGCGTGGAATGGGTAAGTCCTCCCAGTGAGTGACACTTCCTCTAAAGTGCATGTGTCAATGGCTAACTTTCAGCAGGACAGATAAAACACAACAGCCTGGCTTTTATCGTCCCTCCAGGGCTCAGGGACCAGAGATACTAGCCATTACAAGGACGAGTGGGCTTTAGCATGTCCGCAGCTAAACGGACTCTGTGTGAGTGTGTGACCATTCTACATGCACTAAAGTCTCATTATATACAGTAAGTGCCTATTTATTTATTTGTTCTAAGAGCAGCCTGCAACCAAACATTCACAAATATACAAGTAGTAGAGATCCAACTATGTAACTTGGCCACGGTTGAGATCCAAAACATGTGAACTCAGACCATGTTCCCCCTATAACAAACTCTGCTTCGATGGTTCATGGTTCAATGAAAATAATATACCTGAGTCCAGTATCAGCTTGTTCTTCCGTCCTCGCAATATCTAGTGACACACTACCCACTGGACACACCACATAATTTCAACGTGGACAATTGGGTAATATTTGGTTGAGATGTAGATTACAACCTACACTATATACACATAAGTATGTGAACACCCCTTCAAATTAGTGGATTCGGCTATTTCAACCACACCCGTTGCTGACAGGTGTGTCAAATCGAGCACACAACCATGCAATCTCCATAGACAAACATTGGCAGTAGAATGGCCTTACTGAAGATCTCAAATACTTTCAACGTGGCACTGCCATAGGATGCCACCTTTCCAACAAGTCAGTTCGTCAATGTATTCCCTGCTACACAAGGGTTCTTTAAAGTGTTCTCCTATGGGGACAGCCAAAGAACCCTTTTAGATTATAGATAGCACCTTTACTTCTAAGAATGTAGAGCTGCCCCGGTCAACTGTAAGTGCTGTTATTGTGAAGTGGAAACGTCTAGGAGCAACAACGGCTCAGCCGCGAAGTGGTAGGCCACACAAGCTCACAAAATGGGACCGCCGAGTGTCTTCAGTTGCAACACTCACTACAAAGTTACAAACTACCTCTGGAAGCAACGTCAGCACAATAACTGTTTGTCGGGAGCTTCATGAAATGGGTTTCCATGGCCGAGCAGTCGCACACAAGCCTAAGATCACCATGCGCAATGCCAAGCGTCGGCTGGGGTGGTGTAAATCTCACTGCTACTGGAGCAGTGGAAACGCGTTCTCTGGAGTGATGAGTTACGTTTCACGGATGAATCTGGCTTTGGCGGATGCCAGGAGAACACTCCCTGCCCTCAATGCATAGTGCCAACTGTAATTTTTGGTGGAGGAGGAATAATGGTCTGGGGCTGTTTTTCATGGTTCTAGGCCCCTTAGTTCCAGGGAAGGGAAATCTTAACGGTACAGCATTCAATGACATTCTAGACGATTCTGTGCTTCCAACTGTGGCAACAGTTTGGGGAAGGCCCTTTCATGTTTCAGCATGGCATACAGAAATTATTTGTCGAGATCGGTGTGGAACCACTTGACTGGCCTGCATAGAGCACTGACCTCAACCCCACTGAACACCTTTGGGATGAATTGGAACGTTGACTGCCTCACTAATACCTCACTAATGCTCTTGTGGCTGAATGGAAGCAAATCCCTGCAGCAATGTTCCAACATCTAGTGGAAAGCCTTCCCAGAAGAGTGAAGGCTGTTATAGAAGCAAAGGGGGACCAACTCCATATTAATGCCCATTATTTTGGAATGAGATGTTCGACGAGTAGGTGTCCACATACTTTTGGTCATGTAGTGTATATTCACCCACTCAAAAAGACAGTGTCTATCACTGCACTTTCAACCATTTAATAGCACAGCAAAGTTGAAATGGGAATACAATGTCAGATATTTTATTTATTTATACAAGACATTTTTGTGTAATTACTGTGCTTTATCTAATAGCAGAACCAAACGACCTGGATTGCAGTTGATATTGCATTAAAAGTCGGCTTACATGGTGCAAGTGATCAATGCCTTTTGAGATTCTGCACAGATTATTACAGCAATTGTGAAGATCTCCACAGAGCTGCTACAACCTATGCAGGCTATCTTGAACATGCACACTTCATATGATTACATAAGAAGAAATATATAGTTACAGTAACCTCAAAATGTGGCCATGGATGGCTACTCATCCATGTGTTCCATCTATTTTTGGTTGAGTTGGAGACGCGAATCCAACATATAATTTGGTAACTTATCAACAAGTTAATAGGCTATTTATTGCATTTCAAAAATGATGTTGAAATGTTGTTGGTTGTCAACATAACCAAATATCAACATATGAAGAATATTTACTGTATCTTCTGCTTGGATAGTTCCATCTGTTCCACTGACTTAGTCTGGCTTTAATTCCAGTTTGTCTACAAATGGATAATTGATATCTCGGATTCACGTCTCCATCTCAACCAAAAGTTAAATAATACGATTAAATTAAATCAAATCAAACAGTAAATGCACTTTAAATAAAGTTTGATTTGATTTAGTAATATTCTTTAACTCAGATGTTTTGTTGAGTGCCCTCAGAACAGTTTCAATTCGTCGGGGCATGGACTCTACAAGGTGTCAAAAGCATTCCACACCCAATCCTTTGGGTGGTGAACCATTCTTCATACACATGGGAAACTGTTGACATAATCCAGTGTGCCTGGCACCTACTACCATACCCTGTTCAAAGGCACTTAAATCTTTTGTCTTACCCATTCACCCTCTGAATGACACACATACACAATCCATGTCTCATTTGTCTTAAGGCTTAAAAATCCTTATTTAACCTGTCTCCTTTCCTTCATATACACTGATAATAGTGAATTTAACAAGTGACATCAATAAGGGACAATAGTTTTTTACCTCGATTCACCTGGTCAATCTATGTCATGGAAAGAGCCGTTGTTAATGATTTGTACACTCAATGTATGTGAAAGTAGTTTAGTGGCCAAAAAAGTGGTTAAATATGGGTAAAAAAAATAAACAAATAATTTCATGATCTTTCTTATATCTCTCAGATATAGAACAGAAACTTCAAAACAAAATTGTTTTTTACTATCTATATGAATATGTTATTCAATTTGTTTCTATGGGCTAATAACAGCAAGGCAAAATTCAATGTTAAATAAAATAATTGTTTAAAAATGTTTCTTATAAACTGGGTGGTTCGAGCCCTGAATGCTGATTGGCTGACAGCTGTGGTATATCAGACCGTATACCACAAGTATGACAAAACATTATTGCTTAATTATACCTACAGGGGACCTAAAATATTTAATAAATAGCCAAATTATCCATGGTATGACCATCGTAAAACAACCCCCTCCAAGGGCTTTGACTTTTATTAACCGCCTTTGCTTATGGAGAGTTTGCGTTGTTAATTAGTTATGGAATGAAGATCTTTTGAACACCCTCTAAAGGCTCCTTTATACATACTGTAGCTGCTATAGACAGATTAATAGATATTGCTAGGCAACGTGAAAGAGGGGTCTGCAAATTCTGCCTTGATGCCGAGTCATTAACAATGTAAAGGCTCAACAAAACAATATTATTATCCATCTTTTAAAATGGATAATACATCTATACATATAACTTAAATTACATGTCAGCATTCAATTATGTTGGTTATCGAAAAAATACAGTTCATTACAAAAGTGGATTGTGGTTATGAAAAGCTGTATATCAAAAATAGTTAAGATACAGGGTTGCAGGAGACAATGAACCTTTAAGGGACTTGGAAACATATGTTATATTTATGCTATTGTTCAGTGTTCTCTCCCATGTGCTAACTATAGCAGATTTGTAACTCTGGCTTCTGATCTGATCTCAACCTTCTGCTAAATGGACAAACTTGTATTCTAGTCTTCAGAGGGCAGTTATTTGTATTATAGTTTATAGACGCCTCCCCCCATCCCTCCCCAATCCTCCTATTCGTCCTCCACTTCCAACAGTATTGTGGTGAGACTCTTCTAACCAGCTCCCTCAAGTGAAGCAGCAGACAGCTCAGTGTAGCTCAGGGCCGCCCATATATAAAAATAGATATTATATCAAAGTCATGGACGATTCGTTGCTCTCTGTCCATCTCTGCACTCGCTCATGTGTTTCATTTTTGACTGGTCCCTCTTTCTGTGGTGCTTTTCAAGAGGAACCCCTTTGAGACATGCAGCTCCAGTGGGACTGGGGACAGGCAGTCGGCCAGCTTCCAGGGTAAACATATAATCATTCCTCGGACGGCTATAATTACATCTGGGACGTGAAGGAGCAGAAGGGAGTGTGAGGGAAGGGACCATGCAGGCAGGCAGATACACAGTAGCTAGCAAGCGGTGGGTGAGTCCAACATACAGTCATGTGAAAAAGTAAGTACACACCCTGGAAAGAAGCCTCATCGCTCAAAAAATAACATCAAGACACAACTGACTTTTGCCAGACAACACCTGGATAAAGTCAGTTGTGTCTTGATATTTTTTTTGTAGAGCAGAGGCTTCTTCCTTCCTGACCTCCCATGTAGGCCAAGTTTGTGCAGTCTCTTTCTGACAGTGTACCCATACACTTCGACAGTGATTGTGGCAAGAGAGGCCTGTAGATCCCTTGATGTTACCCTGGGGTTCTTATAGACTTCTATGAGCATCTTTCGGTCAGCTCTTGGGCTGACTTTGGTGGGACGACCTTTCCTAGGTAGTTAGCCAGTGGTCTGGACTTTTCGACGGACAGTGGAATGATGTACTTTGAATTGCTTGGAAAGGGATTTGTAACCCTTCCCAGACTCATGGGCATCAATAATCTTTCTTCTGAGGGCCTTGGGTAGGTCTTTTGATCTTTTAATGATGTGTTACCCCACACCCATACCAGACCAAATTTCTTATCTTTATGGAAGGCTGGACCCTCCTAAGTTTCTCTCTAATGTTTTCTAATCATTTGCACTTGTTTTGGTACACCTAATTCTAATTTTAGCAATTTTATGTGATGGTAAACGTAGTGGGTGTATAACCTTTTCCCCATAAGGAAAAGGCATTTTTGTTTATTTTAATTGCATAACATTTTCAAAGTTTTTTTTTTTGTGTGTGATTTGTTAAATTGGGTAACCTTTATCTGTCAATAGTGTTGAAGTGAAGATTACATATCCATCTGTCCAAATACGTAAAAAAAAAAAAAAAAAAGGGGGTGTACTTACTTTTTCACATGACTGTACGTTTAATATTTGTTTTCTGCTCTGAAATAAAGATGGGCTGGTGTTTGTGGAGACCTGACGATAGGGGTTAATGGAAAGGAAGGATGAATGGTTGTGGGGATGCTGCTCGCTAGCTCTGTTTTGAGCTGGGGCTATTTTTTGCTAAACATGAACACACATATATGCAGTCACGTGTGCCAAATACAAATATATGCACACACACTCAGACATACACACACACACACACTTGGGTACACACACTTAGGCACACACCTTGAATGCACACATGTCCCCATCCACACGTTACCAAAGAAAACAGTGGGTGGTTTAAGGGCTGGGATGGGGAGCTTGCTTCAGGCCTGTTATTTAATGCACCACCTCTCAATGGAGCATTTCTCCTGTAGAAAGCCAGAGGAGCTTTTAATGCGGTCGATTAACCAGCAAGCTCTGTGGTCACCTACCGTTCCAACGGCCCTGGCTGAAGAGAAACTGATTACAGCTCCTGGTTGGAAAATCTAATTACTTCCAGGATTTCTTATCTGTAATTGAAATAGAATTTGTTGGCATTGCGGGCAACTGAGCAACCAAAATGGACTGTATCCATAAATACCTGGTTTTCTTTGCGTCACCTGACTCTGTTTGAAACTGGGAAAGCCTCTGTCTTTTATGTGAAAGTTCCCCTCTAATTTTCCTCCTCTTTGGTGCCCCGAGGTGGATCGGGTGGGGGTAGGAGAAGGTGACGTCACACCATTTACACAAATTCCATATGAATATAAAAAAACACACAACACAATTCTCCATAAAACAGTGGAAACTCTATTAAGTTATAGGAAGCGATTAGTTGACAATTAAACTACCTTAGCCACCCCACATCCCACCTTCCTTTCTCACCAATCTCTGCTCCCCCTCCCTCCCTTTTTCCAGTGGTTGCAGAGCTAGGCAAGAGCTAGTCAAGGGCTTGTCTCCGGGGCCACAGGTTGATACATTAGAGGTACTGGGGACATGAGACGGAGGTTGAGGCTACAGCTGAGGTCAGGAGAAGGCACGTTAATCACAGCTATCCTGTCAACAACAAAGAGGGGGCCTCACAGCCGTAATAACACCACACCGCTATTACAGGCAGGGAGAGGTGTCAGAGGAGAATGAGACAAAAACTGATGATGCAATTTGAGTCAAAGAAAAACCTCAAGTGGCACATTTTGTTACTTAAGTATCACGTAATTACAACCATGGAGGTGTTAGGGGGAAGACCCCCCCAAAATTAAAATGCTTAACATTTCTGTCGCTGAGAAGTGTTTGAGACGACCTGCTGCTCTGTTGTGCTCTGCCCCACCCGTCACTAAATATATACACCCCCGGTCAACAGTTTGGAATATTATTCATTCATTTATTTGCACTGTTTTTTTTTACATAGAATAAAAGTGAAAACTATGACATAACACATATGGAATCATGTAGTAACCCAAAAAGTGTTTAAAAAATCTAAATATATTTTATATTTGAGATTCTTCAAATAGCCACCCTTTGCCTTGATGACAGCATTGCACACTCATGGCATTCTCTCAACCAGCTACATGAGGACCGCCACAGGAATGGAAGACCCAGAAATACCTCTGCTGCAGAGGATAAGTTCATTAGAGTTACCAGGCTCAGATTGCAGCCCAAATAAATGCTTCACAGAGTTCATGTAACAATCACATCTCAACATCAACTGTTCAGAGGAGACTGTGTGAATTTATGTTTTGCCTTCACCAAGGCACTCTGGTATTCCTTTTCATGTGTATAATTGGTAACCTCTTAGATAACTATTGTCTTTTGAATAACTGTCACTACTACTGGACAGTATTCCCTAACAATGGTCTAACGTCTTCAGTAGCAAATGTCTAACTTTCACGTTAAACTCTCCCTAGTTTATAAGTAATTAGATAAGTAGCCTAACAGGAAACACTTGGAAGGAAATGTTGCCTCCCTCTTTCAATTTATGAGAGAAGAAGTCATGTTGGGAAGAAGAGCCAGACTGGTTTAAATCCCCAGAGGTCATTAACTCTTGGTGGTTGTGATAAACATGGAGCGCTCTCTCTCTCTCTCTCTCTCTCTCTCTCTCTCTCTCTCTCTCTCTCTCTCTCTCTCTCTCTCTCTCTCTCTCTCTCTCTCTCTCTCTCTCTCTCTCTCTCTCTCTCTCTCTCTCTCTCTCTCTCTCTCTCTCTCTCTCTCTCTCTCTCTCTCTCTCTCTCTCTCTCTCTCTCTCTCTCTCTCTCTCTCTCTCTCTCTCTCTCACTCTCTCTCTCTCTCTCTCTCTCTCTCTCTCTCTCTCTCTCTCTCTCTCTCTCTCTCTCTCTCTCTCTCTCTCTCTCTCTCTCTCTCTCTCTCTCTCTCTCTCTCTCTCTCTCTCTCTCTCTCTCTCTCTCTCTCTCTCTCTCTCTCTCTCTCTCTGCTGGTGAAAATGTGTTGTTTCAAGCTTCAGTAACAGAAACACAAGACCTTCCCGTAGTGACCAGACCGTGACACCACCTCGGGTCACCTTACTGAGCAACAGACATGTTAGATTTCTCTCTCCAAAAGAAAACATAATTACGACTTAAGAGTAGATTTAGCTTTTCCCTCATGTCCATGTCTCGGGGCTAACAGCTACATCCCCTATGCAGAATCAGCACCCTTGGACCTGACCTTCAACCTCATGGCCCCAACCAAATGACTCACACACAAGTGCACACACACATTGACACGCAGGTCCGCTTGGCTGCACGCACGCCCGCGAACACACACAAAAACACACTATAGAAGTATACATTTGTATCTACTAGTTCAACTACAATTTTTTTCTTTCTCCCTCGTCTCTGGACTCTCTTACTGCTGCTGTTGTTGTCTCACTCTCTCAGGCTGATAATAGGATCTCATCCAAGTGAAGCCAGAGACAATTTGTTTTGGTCTAAACCATCATTCCATTTCCCAAAAGCTATGCCTCTCCCCTCTCTCTTCAGCCCCTCTTTGCATCTCTTGCCAAGAAATAAAAGTCATAACTTTAGACATTGTTATATGAAGCAGCTGGCCAATTAAAGTTTCTCCAACAAACATACCCACATTTACATTCAGTATCTATTCCTAATCACAAACCACAGGCCATTTAGAGTGCCCTGGGGCCAGAACAGAGCCCTTGCTCAGAGCAGTGGGAGCAGTGGAAGAATGAGCTACAGTCAGCCTCAGGCAGGAAGTGACATCAGCTCCATGATGCTGAGCAGGAGTTGTTTAGAATCTGTCTAAAAAAAATTTGAGGGGGAACAAAAAACGAGAGAGTGAGAAATAGGAAAAATAGATAAGTAATTTGATTACAGTAATTGCCCATAGCAGTATTTCCAATTCTAAACATCTCTTAAGGGATAGGTTTTCACCATTGTTCTCAATGAGGCTGACATGACATAAACACTGTTTTAATCGCTAGATGAATCTTCATTGGCCACCTAAGTAACTAAGTAAATGTTCTAGTTCTAGTTCTGTCTGCATAGCTACACACACAAGCAAACAGTATTGATTCTAATAAAGCTGAAACTCATGTTTATTTTGAATGGACAACAGCATTGACTGATTCCTTCATCCTTAGACGTATTGGCAGAGCGTATGTTTAAGCTTGCATCTGTCTAAAATAATGTCCCAATCACATAGGAAGTAATCACAAATCACTAGGTTGCCAGGCCCACCACACCACAGCAATTACATGTGAGATAACCAAATTAGCTGCCTGCTTGGGACCTCTCCGTGTCTGCGTCCACCCTTACCTCATGGACGAGCCCCCAGAATGTGTACAGAAGGGCTCTGGCCACCAGAAGGAGGGAAGAAGGGGAAAAGAAGGCGTAAAGCTCAATGACCTGCCTGGGGAGAAGAGGAGGAAGACCCGGGGGTGAGGAGCACACATCGCAGCCGGGACCGGGCCTCGTAAAAGATCTGCAGCCGGCTGGACCGAGGGGGAGGAAGAAGGCAATCATGTTATCATGTCAAGGAATAACTAAACACAGGATAAATTCTGAAGGAGAGGAGAGAGGAGGAAGGGAAGAGAGAAGGAAGGAGGTAAGGGTGTATGTTGGAGGGGGGGGGGGGGGGGTTTACGGCTGGCCAGACCACCGCTGAGAAAAGGGGCAGGCCTTCAAGACAGACTACTTCCTACTGCAGTCTGGTTATCCCCAAGAGGCCCAACGAGAACCTCATAAAGAGCTCCTCATTAAGACAAGCCCTTTTATAGGATCTTAATGAGTCTAGGCCACAAAAAGAAGAGAGAGAACAAGGAAGGAAGAGAGAAAGAAAGAGAGAGAGAGAAAGAGAGAGAGAGTTTGCTTTCCACCTTGGGGTCCCTTACTGTCCCTCCAGTCCTTTCAAAGCTCTCTGTCTTTCAACCTGCCCACAGCTAAGCTAATATCAGTCACATCCATCCATTGGTGGTAAATTTCACTGAAAGATGTAGTAATAGAATGGAGGTACATTACAGCACAGTGATCATTTGAACTACAAATTAACTTTAATTAATTAAATGATAAATAAAAAAATTTATCAATATGCCGGTACCATAGTCCCAACCACGAGAGCTGAACTGTCAACACAACATAAACTTTATGATTATAGCCCTATGTCCCTATAGCACTCAATTTCTAGCTGAATATACAGTATACAGTGCATTCGGAAAGCATTCAGACCCCTTCCCTTTTTCCACGTTTTGTTACGTTAAAGCCTTATTGTAAAATGGATTTAATGAAAAAAATTCCTCATCAATCTACACACAATACCGCACAAAGACAAAGCAAAAACAGTTTAGACATTTTTGCAAATATATAAAAAATTAAAAACATAAATACCTTATTTACATAAGTATTCAGACCCTTTGCTATGAGACTTGAAATTGAGCTCAGGTGCATCCTGTTTCTATTGATCATCCTTGAGAAGTTTCTACAACTTGATTGGAGTTCAATTCAATTGTTTGGACATGATTTGGAAAGGTACACACCTGTCTTAATAAGGTCCCAGAATTAACAGTGCATGTCAGAGCAAAAACCAAGTCATGAGGTCAAAGGAATTGTCCATAGAGAAAACAGGATTGTATCGAGGCACAGATCTGGGAAAGCTACCAAAATATTTCTGCAGCATTGAAAGTCCCCATTCTTAAATGGAAGAAGTTTGAAACCACCAAGACTTTTCCTAGTGATGACAGCCCGGCCAGACTGAGCAATCAGGGGAGAAGGGCCTTGGTCAAGGAGGTGACCAAGAACACAATGGTCACTCTGACAAAGCTCCAGAGTTCCTCTGTGGAGATGGGAGAAACCAGGTGGACAACCATCTCTGCAGCACTCCACCAATCAGACCTTTATAGTAGAGCGGTCAGACGGAAGCCACTCCTCAGTAAAAGGCACATGACAGCCCTCTTGGAGTTTGCCAAAAGGCAACTAAAGGACTCTCAGACCACAAGAAAGATGATTCTCTGGTCTGATGAAACCAAGATTGAACTCTTTGGCTTGAATGCCAAGCGTCACGTCTGGAGGAAACCTGGCACCATCCCTATGATGAAGCATGGTGGTGGCAGCATCATGCTGTGGGGATGTTTTTCAGTGGCAGGGACTGGGAGACTCGTCAGGATTGAGGAAAATATGAATGAAGCAAAGTACAGAGAGATCCTTAATGAAAATCTGCTCCATAGGACCTCAGACTGGGGCGAAGGTTCACCTACCAAAGTGAACACGACCTTAAGTACACAGCCAAGGCAATGCAGGAGTGGCTTCAGGACAAGTCTCTGAATGTCCTTGAGTGGCCCAGCCAGAGCCCAGACTTGAACCTGATCGAACATCTCTGGAGAGACCCGAAAATAGCTGTACAGCAACGCTCCCCATCCAACCTGACAGAGATCGAGAGGATCTGCAGAGAAGAATGGGAGAAACTCCCTGAATACAAGTATGCCAAGCTTGTAGTGTCATACCCAAGAAGACTCGAGGCTGTAATCACTGCCAAAGGTGCTTCAACAAAGTACTGAGTAAAGTTTTTTTTAATTTTTAATACATTTGCAAAAGGTGTCAACCAGTGCAGAGCATCTTATAACCTCACTACAAAGCATTTGGTTCAGGTAGTCCCCACCCCTGCACCCTCGTCCCCCAAACCCCACCACACCTGCCGCCTCAGATAGCCAACTGTGACATGCTGCATTCTCTTTGATAAGGACTAAGACCATTGCTTAATAACACCATCCATCCTACAGTACATCCATTCAACTGTTCTTAATTAGAACCTAATGTTTCATTGTGAAATGTTTGGAGAACAACGCAACAAAAATAAGAATAAAAAAACACAATCTTAAGAGCATTCCTCATTTACAGTTTGTCCAACACCACATTTAGTGCCACATTGTAAAACCCCTGTTAAAATAATTGTGCAAATGCAGTGCCCATAAATAGTGCAATAAAAGTGTTGGCATTAGTCCTGGAATCCTTTCACAGGGCACTTCTAATGACTGCAGATGGATTTGTCCCTCTACGACTCCGCAAGCTGAGTGGCACAGTGAGTGTTGTTCTCTTGTCTGAAATAAAGAGGTGTTTTGTTCTGTCAAAAGCGGGCTGAAGGGTGGTATCAGTGCGCCACTTTGTGCCAAAGAGGCAGCTTTCAGCTGGAGAGAGAGAGAGAGAGAGAGAGAGAGAGAGAGAGAGAGAGAGAGTGAGAGAGAGACAGAGACAGAGAGACAGAGAGAGAGAGAGAAAGAGACAGAGAGAGAGACAGAGAGAGAGAGAGAGAGAGAGAGAGAGAGAGAGAGAGAGAGAGAGAGAGAGAGAGAGAGAGAGAGAGAGAGAGAGAAACAGAGATAGAAAGAGAGAAGGGGCTTAAGGCTGCAGAGTGCCTGAGTAATAGCAAAATGAATGACGCCTTATTCTCCCCCAACTGAGAGCAGTCAGAGGGGAAGAGAAGAGAGGTTCTATAATAAGACAGGCTGATTAGAATCTTACACATTTAATAAGATATTTCCCCTCCCGCTGATCTCTTTAGCATTTGAATCCAAGTCCGGGAACAGCAGATTGATTGCCCTTTTGAAAAGAGATGAAGGAATGAAAAACTGTCAGACAAACAAAGAAGCGTTTTTTATTTGTTCCCCCTTTCATTTCGTCAAACTGCAAAAGCACCTTGGAGGGAGCATGAAATGTGGCTCCAATTGTTTCTCTGTGTGTCCACCCATAGTGAGCGCCAGTGAAGGGTTATTGGCAGGGAGAAGGGGGAGAGGGGATGCTGAGCTGAGAATGCCTGGAATGTCCAGTCCTGTTTACAGCCTCGGCCGGTTCACACCTGCAGGTCAGGGTGCTATCACCAGCCCCCCCAGCCCTGTTCTGCCCCCCTCCAGCCCCCCTCATTACAAGAGGGTCAAGCTCAGAGGTGACCTAATTAAAAGCTCATTACATCACAGACAATCTCCATTAGTATGCCAGGCCGGGCTGTTAATCCATTAACGCCACAGAGGCCTCCAGTGCAAGCCTCACATTCCATCTAACCCCTGTGGCCCTCAGCCTCTCTCTACCCCCCAGCACACACACGCACACACAAAAACACACACAAACACTCACTCACACACACACATACGAACGTATGCATGCAAGCACACACACACCTACACACACCTACATGCATTGTTATCAACAACAGTATCTATGAACCAAATTATATGAGCGAGACCCTTAACCATCACTATTGATAGTGTTCCAGCCCAGGCTCAGAATGGGAGGCTCAGAAATCAGGCACTCATATTGGTTCCAACCACCAATCATCGTAACTCACATTCTAAGGAATGCTGGTTCACATGGGGCAGTTACACCATAGATGCTGCAGAAGTCAACTTTTGACTAGAGAACACACAATAATAAACTCTTTCTGTCTCAATTCTCACCCACGCTAACTGGTGTGTCCACTGACGTGTCTTGGTCTCGTGTAGTACAAGAGAGGGCAACCAAGGAACCTAAGAGTTAGCTTTAAGCCACTGAGATGTATCACTTTTATGAAAGCCAACCATTCAAATGAAATGGGCTTTTCCTTCTGTGGGCCCCAGCCAGTACACAAATCTGCCATGTCAATGAAGCTGTGATCGTCTCACACGTTCAGGGTCTTTAGGCACAGTGGGAACGGAGGAGGCTGGAGTGTCAGGTGCTTCTGGGGATTTATACGAGCAGGCCTAGGAGCCCGGAGTGAGCCCAGCTCCACCTGAATGTTTTGGCTAGGAGGGACAGGACAGGCGGACGGGAAGCAAACTCAAACCATGTTTGTTCTCTGTCTAACTACACCTGCAGAATAGTTGCATTTGGATCCAAGATAAATTCTTCCCCTCCTTTAGAACGTAAAAAAAAAAAAATGCTTTGAAAGCTGTATTTCTTCCTCTTTTTTGGGCCACGGAATAGTAAAATTACAACCCTAAATACTTTGGTGTATTTTCTTGATGTCTGCTTTGCATTAAGGTACACTTGACATAAATACAAATGAAAGAGTGAAAAGGGGGGAAAATCTTAAATCTTCTCACAATAGGGGGCAACTTGGGCATATGTCAATTGATTCCTCTCCTTTTTCCTCCACAGGTTCCCAAAAACCATTGGCCCTTCGTCCCCAAAATGCCCTGTCTTTGTTGTGTCCTTTAGAGCGTTTGGTGCAGCTGTGAGTCTGCAGCCCGGTTCTGTGGACTGTAAGAGTCCATATCTATCTCCTCACTGGGGACCTGGGAGACACTGAGCCCCATCTGCCTTCTCTTTGAAACCTCTTTCTGGTGACTGGCAGACCATACAGCGCTCAATGCTTTGTAAGTGACTCTATTGTCAGGGGCAGATTGAGAGGGGAAAAAGGGGCTAGCCTGGGGAAGAAAGAAAGGCAAGGTGAAACAAAAAGGTCTGTTCTGTGGTCTGAAGAGGCCAGGGTTGGATCAAAGGGCTTGACGCTGACCTGCAGCCTTTGTCCATCAGACAGCCCCAGCTTCATTTAACCTCTCTCTGGAGGCCTGCAAAGCCCGCTGGGATATCGAGCTACAGGAACCCATGCCCTGTGGGGACAGCTCACTGCCTCCTCTTCAAACATCCCCTCCGAACTATGCCCCCTTCCACCAATACCCCACGAACCCACACCAGACAATATCACAGGTGAAAGTGGATGGGAGGGGCAGTTGCATATCACCCAAACCTGTCACAGTCCACCACATAGGGAGCTGAGCCATCATCTGTCTGAATACTTATGTAAATGTCATATTTCCGTTTTTTATTTTTAATACATGTGCAAAAATGTCTAAAAAACAGTTATTGCTTTGTCATTATGGGGTATTGTGTGTATTATTTTAGAATAAGGCTGTAATGTAACGTAACAAAATGTGGAAAAAGTCAAGGGGTCTGAATACTTTCCGAAGGCGCTGTATGGAGTCCCACAATGTAAAATATGACAAACACTTGTGCTATAAAATATGGAGTCTTTCAATTAATAATAGCAATTTGCCCGAACAATGGTATGGCATCGCAATACTGTTTGGGGTAAAAAGGCAGAGGCGAGGAGCTTGCAGAGGAGCGTGAACGAAGGAGAGAGGGAGTGGAGTGGAAAGGAGGACCAGAGATGGGGGGTCTAACTATGTTGGGAACGAAAGCACCTAAATTGTTCGCCTTTCATTAGCGCGCTGAGTGAAGCCTCTGCTGAGGGCTTGATTCCCAAGACTCTCAGATAACAAGTGACTTCCCACACTGAGGCTTTCTGTTTCCACCCTCAGTCACACAACCAGCCAGAGAGAGAGGGAGAGAAAGAGGCAGAGAGAGGGAGAGGGAAAGAAAGATGGAGAGGCAGGGTAAGGAGTGATAGACGTGGAGAGAAAGGGGAGAGGGCACCCCCACGGCCCACTGTTATCTGCCCAACACTCAGTCATTGTGGGGGCGGGTTGGTTTATTTTCCCCCAGCCCAATGAATGGCTGTCGACAAGGCATTTCTGATGGCTTTGATAAGGGATGCACAACTGAGCAAGAGGACAAGTACATTAGAGTGTCTAGTTTGAGAAACAGACGCCTCACAAGTCCTCAACTGGCAGCTTCATTAAATAGTAGCCGCAAAACTCAAGTCTCAACGTCAAAAGTGAAGAGGCGACTCCAGGATGCTGGCCTTCAGAGTTCCAAAGAAAAAGGCATATCTCTAATTGGCCAATAAAAAGAAAAGACGGGCAACAGAACACAGACACTGGAAAGAGGAAGATATGGCTTTTTCTTTGCAACTCTGCCTAGAAGGCCAGCATCCTGGAGTTGCCTCTTCACTGTTAGATAGATAGATAGATAGATAGATAGATAGATAGATAGATAGATAGATAGATAGATAGATAGATAGATAGATAGATAGATAGATAGATAGATAGATAGATAGATAGATAGATAGATAGATAGATAGATAGATAGATAGATAGATAGATAGATAGATAGATAGATAGATAGATAGATAGATAGATAGATAGATAGATAGATAGATAGATAGATAGATAGATAGATAGAGTGGGGAGAACAAGTATTTGATACACTGCCGATTTTGCAGGTTTTCCTACTTACAAAGCATGTAGAGGTCTGTAATTTTTATCATAGGTACACTTCAACTGTGAGAGACGGAATCTAAAACAGAAATCCAGGAAATCACATTGTATGATTTTTTAATAATTAATTAGCATTTTATTGCATGACATAAGTATTTCATCACCTACCAACCAGTAAGAATTCCGGCTCTCACAGACCTGTTAGTTTTTCTTTAAGAAGCCCTCCTGTTCTCCACTCATTACCTGTATTAACTGCACCTGTTTGAACTCGTTACCTGTATAAAAGACACCTGTCCACAAACTCAATCAAACAGACTCCAACCTCTCCACAATGGCCAAGACCAGAGAGCTGTGTAAGGACATCAGGGATAAAATTGTAGACCTGCACAAGGCTGGGATGGGCTACAGGACAATAGGCAAGCAGCTTGGTGAGAAGGCAACAACTGTTGGCGCAATTATTAGAAAATGGAAGAAGTTCAAGATGACGGTCAATCTCCCTCGGTCTGGGGCACCATGCAAGATCTCACCTCGTGGGGCATCAATGATCATGAGGAAGGTCAGGGATCAGCCCAGAACTACACGGCAGGACCTGGTCAATGACCTGAAGAGAGCTGGGGCCACAGTCTCAAAGAAAACCATTAGTAACACACTACGCCGTCATGGATTAAAATCCTGCAGCGCACGCAAGGTCCCCCTGCTCAAGCCAGCGCATGTCCAGGCCCGTCTGAAGTTTGCCAATGACCATCTGGATGATCCAGAGGAGGAATGGGAGAAGGTCATGTGGTCTGATGAGACAAAAATTGAGCTTTTTGGTCTAAACTCCACTCGCCGTGTTTGGAGGAAGAAGAAGGATGAGTACAACCCCAAGAACACCATCCCAACCGTGAAGTATGGAGGTGGAAACATCATTCTTTGGGGATGCTTTTCTGCAAAGGGGACAGGACGACTGCACCATATTGAGGGGAATATGGATGGGGCCATGTATCGCGAGATCTTGGCCAACAACCTCCTTCCCTCAGTAAGAGCATTGAAGATGGGTTGTGGCTGGGTCTTCCAGCATGACAACGACCCGAAACACACAGCCAGGGCAACTAAGGAGTGGCTCCGTAAGAAGCATCTCAAGGTCCTGGAGTGGCCTAGCCAGTCTCCAGACCTGAACCCAATAGAAAATCTTTGTAATTGCAAACAAAGGTTTCTGTACCAAATATTAAGTTCTGCTTTTCTGATGTATCAAATACTTATGTCATGCAATAAAATGCAAATGAATTACTTAAAAATCATACAATGTGATTTTCTGGATTTTTGTTTTAGATTCCGTCACTCACAGTTGAAGAGTACCTATGATAAAAATTACAGACTTCTTCATGCTTTGTAAGTGGGAAAACCTGCAAAATCGGCAATGTATCAAATACTTGTTCTCCCCACTAGGTACTTTATTGATCCCCCGAGGGGGAAATTTCCCCTCTTGAGACTAGTGTTTTGCGGGTACTATTTAATGAAGCTGCCAGTTGAGGATTTGTGAGGTGTCTGTTTCTCAAACTAGACACTCTAATGTACTTGTCCTCTTGCTCAGTTGTGCACCAGGGCCTCCCACTCCTCTTTCTATTCTGGTTAGAGCCAGTTTGCGCTGTTCTGTGAAGGGAGTAGTACACAATGTTGTCTTCAGTTTCTTGGCAATTTCTCGCATGGAATAGCCTTAATTTCTCAGAACAAGAGTAGACTGATGAGTTTCAGAAGAAAGTTCTTTGTTTCTGGCCATTTTGAGCCTGTAATCGAACCCACAAATGCTGATGCTCCAGTTTTATTGCTTCTTTAATCAGCTGTGCTAACATAATTGCAAAATGGTTTTCTAATGATCAATTAGCCTTTTAAAATGATAAACTTGGATTAGATAACACAACGTGCCATTGGAACAGAGTGATGGTAGCTGATAATGGGCCTCTGTACGCCTATGTAGATATTCCATAAACAATCAGACGTTTCCAGCTACAATAGTCATTTACAAACAATGTATACACTGTATTTCTGATCAATTTGATGTTATTTTAATGGACCAAAAATGAGCTTTTCTTTCAAAAACAAGGACATTTCTAAGTGACCCCAAACTTTTGGATGGTAGTGTACATGCAAATGAAAGAGACCCTATTGTCACTTCCACCAGCTACTGCTCTTCACAAGTTAGAGGCCTGGCAATGAAGGAAGGCAGTGTTGGGGAGTAGTGAACTATATGTAGTTCAGCTAGTAATTTAACTAACTTTTGCAGTAGCTTGGTGGTAGTTCCACTAAAGTCAAATCTAAGTATTGTTTTCAGTAGTAGCTAACTACTGGAAGTACACACTATTTTTTGAAAAAATAAAATAAAATATGGGTGTCGTAGGCAATGATTAGGGGTTCACAGCGAAGCACACTTGACACGGTCAAATAACTTAAGCATAGATTGTTCACTTTTTTTCTTATTTGGAATACAGAAACCATGGCCATGAGTAACTTTGTATGTAGGAGTCTTTCCTTATGCTGAACATTTGTCTCAAGGACCCATAAGGGTCTTAGAATAATCATAAAAAAAATCTTCTTCTCATGGACTAAAAGTCAGAATGACTCCAAATTAGGTCTTTAGTGCATTCAGAAAGTATTCAGACCCATTCACTTCTTCCACATTTTGCTACGTTACAGCCTTATTCTAAAATAAAAAAAATTCCCATGTGAGGCCATGTGCTAAACAGTAAGTACAGTTGTATACAACCATAGTTTTCAAGACTGAAGGCTGGTTTATACTACTTCTATTCTATCCGACAACTGGTGCATTTTAACACCAATAAACTAATCCTTTTGAAAATGTCAATATAGCAAACCAGTCAACTAAAAGACAACTTTCTAAACAATGTTTTTGGTTAATTTCTAGCTTGTTAGAAGGTCAAAATGGCACAGTGAAATGGTTACTCTCTTAGTGGAGTCTAAACAATTAACCATAATCCCAACTCATAACATTACTACCCTGCAGGAATATAAAAGTGGCTAAAGCTAACCAACTAACTGTCACGGTACGTATAGAAGGGACGGTAGACGGAGCGTTGATGGAGTGACATCCTTGTTTAATTACGTGAGGTCTTATCACAAAGCACATAAAACAAACGAAGGAGAGTGAAAACGAAACTAGTACTCACGAAAACACAGTGATTTGCTGAGTTCTGCTCATAAACAGAGACATACAAACAATGATCCACACACAGGTGGATTTGGAGGACAGTTAAATACTCTCCCCAATCAGAGACAACTCTAGACAGCTGTCTCTGATTGGGGATCATTAATCCTCCCTCACTGATGTGAGGACTGGGTTGTGGCTCAACCACTCCCCTTCATGGGAGTATGCGGCTTCACCACTACCCAGCCCTTACAGTACCCCCCCCCCCCAAGGCGCGGGCTCCCGACCGCGATACCTCCCCCCAACCAAGAACCACAAAGTCCAACATACCAAAAAAAAACAAAGAGGGGGGAACTTGCGGAATACTGGGGAGGTTGTTGTTGGTGGGGGCTCCGGCTCCGGCCTCGGGTGTGGCGTATGTATTGCCGGCAGCTTCCTCCTTGCCTCCCCTTTGTACGCCCGATCCTGTGGAGCGGATTGCCCCGGACTGGGCACCGGTGGAGCGGACTGCTCCGGCACTGGAGCGAAGCAGACGACCGGCCCCGGACTGGGCACCGGTGGAGCGGACTGCTCCGGCACTGGAGCGAAGAAGACGACCGGCCCCGGACTTGGCACCGGTGGAGCTTCAGGGCTGCTGACCTTCACTGGAGGTTCCGGGCTGCTGACCTTCACTGGAGGTTCCGGGCTGCTGACCTTCACTGGAGGTTTCGGGCTGCTGACCTTCACTGGAGGTTTCGGGCTGCTGACCTTCACTGGAGGCTCAGGGTTGCTGACCTTCACTGGAGGCTCAGGGTTGCTGACCTTCACTGGAGGCTCAGGGTTGCTGACCTTCACTGGAGGCTCAGGGTTGCTGACCTTCACTGGAGGCTCAGGGTTGCTGACCTTCACTGGAGGCTCAGGGCTGCTGACCTTCACTGGAGGCTCAGGGCTGCTGACCTTCACTGGAGGCTCAGGGCTGCTGACCTTCACTGGAGGCTCAGGGTTGCTGACCTTCACTGGAGGTCGAGTGCGTGGAGCAGGCACGATCCGTATCAGGCTGTAGGAACACACCACTGGTCTGGTGCGAGGAGCTGGGACTGGCTGTCCCTGGCTGGGAAAACGCACCATAGGGCTAGTGCGCGGAGCAGGCGCGTGCCATTCTGGGCTGTTGTTGCGCACCGATGTTTGGGTGCGCTGAGTCGGTCTCCTCCTCCTCTGGACCGGTGCTGAAGGCACCGGGCTGGGAACTGGCACTGGAGTAGGATTGTCCATGTCGTTATCTTTCCAGCGCCAATCCCCATCCTGTGAGGGTTCCTCCGGGAACCCCCACGAGTGAGGGAACAGAAGCACATCGTCGTCGTCTTCCTCCGACTCTCCTCTGTACTCCTGCTCCCACGGCTGTAGGGGCTCCTCCGGGAACCCCCACGAGTGCAGTGGTCGGGGCTCTTCTCCCTCGATCCCCGACCACCCCCATAGCCCCCCCCCAAAATCAGTTTTGGGGGTTTTCAGGGACCAGCTCCAGGCTGGTCCCTAGCCTTTTTGGACCGCCGACTCCTTCACCGCCGACGGCTCCGCTGCTCCGGACCCCAGCCTTCCTCCACCGCACGATAATGGGAGTATTCCTCCTCGGTAATTTTCCCCATACCGAGGAGGATATCTCCCAATGTCAGGCTCCGTTGCGTCCCGGACGGGTGGATCATTCTGTCACGGTGCGTATAGAAGGGACGGTAGACGGAGCGTTGATGGAGTGACATCCTTGTTTAATTACGTGAGGTCTTATCACAAAGCACATAAAACAAACGAAGGAGAGTGAAAACGAAACTAGTACTCACGAAAACACAGTGACTTGCTGAGTTCTGCTCATAAACAGAGACATACAAACAATGATCCACACACAGGTGGATTTGGAGGACAGTTAAATACTCTCCCCAATCAGAGACAACTCTAGACAGCTGTCTCTGATTGGGGATCATTAATCCTCCCTCACTGATGTGAGGACTGGGTTGTGGCTCAACCACTCCCCTTGATGGGAGTATGCGGCTTCACCACTACCCAGCCCTTACACTAACTAGGTTCAACATTAGCTAGCTAGCTAACATTAGGCTATAACTAGCAATGCAAATGGCTCTGAGTTATGAATAACATTACTACACAGATCATACACGTAATGTTAGCTATGACTTTTGAAACATATAATATCTGAAAATGTAGCTAGCTAGTCTCTCTTACCCGTATACATGGATGAACACTTCTCCCGCTCTGTCAAGGATGCTATGGTTGCCCTTATTTTGAAGATGTAATCCAGGTGTTTTATAGAACAGCCTTCTGTGTTCTCTTTTCGACTCCCTCCACATTTGCGAACAAACGCCTGAATTTTCTCCATCTCCTTAGCTATCATACTCTGCTTCCACCGGGTATATTTCAATGATTTCAAAACTCGGTCATCCATAAAGTGGAGAGCCTTAGCAACAGTTGTGCAGTTCTTTGTGATATCTTTTTTTAAAAGCAGCTTTGGAAATGATTACCTGCACAGACTACGAAGCTTATGTTATAGACAGAAGTGTGCTACATGATAGACCAATCCAAACTCATCTCTCAGCATGTCCAGCCCATCCATTATCTCAGCCATCATAGCTAGTGGGAAGTTCCTGTCTTTTTCTGTGACTAAACCAACTAGGCTCGTAATCACATGTTCCAGAAGGCATTTCTGCCCAAAAAACATATATTTAAAAAATGTAAGTTTAAATGCCTCTCCTGTGAAGTAGTGACGCGCAACATATGCCTAGTTTCCTGAAATGATAGAGTGCTTGCTTTGTCATCCTGTCATCCTGTGAACCCTGTTCATTGCTGATTGCCGCTATATTTTCCTTTATTTTTTGGTATCAGACCTGCCTATCTCTCACTTAAAACATTGTTTTTGTGTTTAATAGGCTAAATTACACATTTTATTAACAAATTACCCCAAAGTGATCTATTCTTACAATTTGGAGTCTATGACATTTCAGATGTACATATGACATTTTTTCACAAAGTAGTTTGGATGTAGTGAACAACTTTTTCAAAGTAACTTTAGTTAAGTAAACTATATTTTTAGTAGCTTCCCCAACACTGAATGAAGGCTATAGGTTAGGGTGGGGTGGGCCCTATCCCAGAAGGCTATCAGGTACAGGTTTCGCCACGTGGCCTCTCTTTCACTGTGTGATGATGTGGATGGACCCATTTCCTCCACCGGTCCCGTTCCTCAGCAAAGGACTGTTACACCACATAAAAAGGAGTGGGGGTTAGTGCTAAGGGGTGGGGGAGAGCTGGTATTCTAGGGGTGCCTTATTTCTTCCTATCTCTACACACGCACATGCGTAACAACCGCCCAAAACCCCTGTCTCACTCAATCCACATACCCGAGAGAAAGAGAGAAATAGAAAGAGAAAAAGACAGAGAGATAAAGAAAGAGAGAGAGAAGAGGGCGGGGAGGGGAGGGGGGGCAGAAGTGCTCCACACCCTATTGCAGAGGCATCTCAGCTCAAGCTGCTTCTCATTTGGTGCATTTGGTGCATTGATGCATCCATTACCAAGCACTTACACAATCAACACAAATACGCACACACACAAAATGGTCCTAGTAGAGGCTGCCAGTAGTGTCCTGTCCTATCCATACACCACAGGAGCAAAAGTGGGATGTAAGGGTGGAGGGGTATTTGTTTGTGCTTGAGAGATTGTGCGTATGTGTGTGTTTTTGTGTGTGTGACAGTGTGTGCTTGTTTGTGTGTGTGACAGTGTGTGCGTGTGCGCTTGTATGTGTTAAATTGTGACCTTCCCCTGGTGTTGTGGTGAGCCTAATGGCTGCCCTAACTGCACCAGCTGCTCCTCGCTCAAGGTGTCTTACTTTAGTAAATGAATGGGTATTTTTAACCTATCCACACCGTGCCCGGGCCTGGGCCTAGCGTCCGGGTGCGCCACAGGAGGAGAGGAGAGGGGGGAGAGGAAAGGAGAGGGCTGGCGGGTTGGCACGCAGCGCTGGCAGTACTCAAGTTCCTGATAGCTTTCAGTGGGCCCTTTGATGTGCTATGCCCCCCCCCCCCCACCCCACCCCGGCCTCCCCCTCGCAGGAAATTGCATTCTGTCCGCTGCCACAGCAGATAAATGAGGTGGGAGAAGGGGCTGCACACTGTCACCAGCCGACCTGGCCTGTCTCACACCGCGGCCTGCAGTGTGTTAGCCGCGTGTGCCTCCATCCGGCACCCACCGCCCTGCCTGGCCCAGATAGGACCACATATAGAATACACACACAGGCATGCATACAGTGCCTTCGGAAAGTATTCAGATGCCTTGACTTTCCACATTTTGTTATGTTACAGCCTTATTCTAAAATGTATTAAATCGTTTTTTCCCTCCATCAATCTACACACAATACCTCATAATGACAAAGCAAAAACAGGTTGATAGACTTTTTTGCAAAATTATAAAAAGAAAAAAAAGAAATGCAGTATGACATTTACATACAGCAAGTATTCAGACCCTTTAGTCAGTACTTTGTTGAAGCACCTTTGGCAGCGATTACAGCCTCTTGGGTATGACGCTACAAACTTGGCACACCTGTATTTGGGGAGTTTCTTACATTCTTCTCTGCAGATCCTCTCAAGCTCTGTCAGTTTGGATGGGGAGCGATGCTGTACAGCTATTTTCAGGTCTCTCCAGAGATGTTCGATCGGGTTTAAGTCCGGGCTCTGGCTTGACCACTCAAGGACATTCAGAGACTTGTCCCAAAGCCACTCCTGCATTTTCTTGGTTGTGTGCTTAGGGTCGTTGTCCTGTTGGAAGGTGAACATTCGCCCCAGTCTGAGGTCCTGAGTGCTCCGGAGCAGGTTTTCATCAAGGATCTCTCTGTACTTTGGTCCGTTCATCTTTGCTTCGATCCTGACTAGTCTCCCAGTTCCTGCCACTGAAAAACATCCCCACAACGGGATGCTGCCACCACCATGCTTCACCGTAGGGATGATGACAGGTTTCATCCAGACGTGATTCTTGGCATTCAGGCCAAAGAGTTCAATCTTGGTTTCATCAGACCAGAAAATCTTGTTTCTCATGGTCTGAGAGTCTTTAGGTGTCTTTTGGCAAACTCCAACCAGGCTGGAGCTGTACGGACAATTCCAGTTGACAGTGCTCTGACATGCACTGTCAACTGTGGGACCTTATATAGACAGGTGTGTGCCTTTCCAAATCATGTCCAATCAATTGAATTTACCACAGGTGGACTCCAATCAAGTTTTAGAAATGGAAACAGGATGCACCTGAGCTCATAGCAAAGGGTATGAATACTTATGTAAGTAAGGTATTTCTGTTTTTTATTTTGTTTGTTTTTTAATACATTTAAAACATTTCTAATGGCTTTGTCATTATGGGGTATTGTGTGTATGTGTGTAGATTGAAGGCACTGTACATACACATTCAAACTCTCTCTCACACACACAGAGTGCAACCTACACACGCAGACATACACACACATTTAAACACACGCATCAACGCACGCAAAGGCACAAAAACATACATGCACACACATTCATACACATACTGTATATAGATGTCACAGACACAAAAAATAATTATGTATAGAAATCCAACATATAAGACCTAAACAATTTACAACACATACAGTGCATCGGATGGACACCTATGGAAACCCAATCCTATGCATCCGAGACTCTGATAGAGATAATTACTCTATGCTCTCAGCAATAACATCACGTCTCATCAAATTACATCAGGGACTAAAAGAGATCGTCTGAGAATGTTGGGACTCAATGTGTCTAAAAGGGGTCGCTCACGCGATGGGGACCCCAATGGCACTTATGGGCATGGATGGGACAATACTTACGGGAAGGTGTCCTGAGCATGTGTGTGTTTGTCTGTGTGTGTGTGTGTGTGTGTGTGTGTGCGTGCCTGTGAATGAAGTCATGTCTTTGTGAGATCATGGACACATGGAGCGAGTGGCCTCAGCCAACAACTATTTGATTAATGCTACATGAAACAGGGTTGGTTCCTGCCTGAGAAATTACTTAGAGCCAAAGTGACGTCAACCCCAGTGGAACTCTATGGGGCTACTCCACCCTCACGCTATACTATAGGCTAGGAGACATTATTCTAGGAGCCTCCAGTAGGAGAAGCTAGTATCATTAAACTACAGCACATGGATGGACTGCTTCCTACGGCTCTATAGCATGTTTATGTCTCCATCTTCTCTCATATCATCCTTCAAACTTCAAATCAGGTATGCCCATGATCTTAGAGGTCAGTCTTTATGTGGCCTCTTCAGGACAGTAAAGCAATGTGGGTGTGTCATGGGTTTGCTTCTATGATTGTGATTACTCTGGGCCTATACTGAGCCATGTGGGGATCTGGCCAATGAGAAATGTGTGGGACCGTATTTAGGTCCATGTTGACTCAGGAAAGTGTTGCTGTTGATGGGAGCGATCCTGGACGTGGTGAGTGAGGAGAGCAAGGACACCATGTGGCCTTCCGACCCAGCACATACAAACGCACACACATACCATACCCTCCCCACACCATCAGCATCTTGACCCCTCCATCCTCCCCTGAGCTGTAGCAGCCCCTCCCCTTTCAGAATCCCTGGGGGTCCCTGACTGACAGGCTGTGAAGATACACCAACATAGTCTCCATTTAGCTCAAGTACCACATCACCACCGCCTCCCTCTTACTCCACTCCCTCCCTCCCTGCTCCCCCTACGTCCCACGAGAAAACACACTTGAGCCAAAGTGTTTCAGAGCAGGAAGTTTCCTGGGGAGAGAAGGTTTCGTTTCGGGTCAATGTGTACCGCTGCGTCAGAGGGTGCTTTTTTTAGGGGGGGGGGGGGGGGGGGTAGTTAGGGAGGAGGGGGAGGGAGGTAGAGGTCAGGACATGCAGAGAGGAGGAGAAGGGGAAGGGTGAATGTTGGGAGCTGCTGGACATTGGGGAGAAGAGAGCCATGACATTGGTGGGGTGTCTGGGCGGGAGGGAGGGAAAGTGGAGGGTGGCTGGGGGGAAGTAGGGGTGTTTAGTCCTGAGAGGAAACATTAGCAAAGCGAGAAGGAAAAGCTGCCAAATTAACTTCTCACCCTTTCAATCACACCCCTGAGAGTTCCTGCCCCACTTCACTTCTGCTGATCTGGCTCTGGTTTTTGGAGAGAGGAGTGGGGGGGGTTTCTATTTTTTTCTTTTTTTGGGTCCCACACCGGGGAGAGACATCACACCCTCAACCGACCCAAGCGCGGCCCTCTGACCCTAACCCCCGGCAGCCTCCATGCACCCACTGGGCAACCGCAGACTACAAACAGAACCACCTCAGCCAATCCGCTGCAAGAACCTACCTTTTACTTCTCCTAGTGGCCAAAGAGAAGGGAGGGAAAGCTTCAAGCATGCCTGTCTATAGCCTCTGCCGAGTCCCCAAAAACCGGATGTTCCAGTTTATGGGGAGATGAAAAGAAAGCCTGTGATGTTACTTCCGGTCTTGGACGTTAACAAGGCGACACTCCATCTTAACTCCTCCTCCACAATTACTGGATTGGTTGAACAGCGCAGAAGAGAACCTCCCCCGACTGTTCTCATACCTTAGTAAACTAATCCACTGCCAAACAAGGGCCAGTGAATCAGTCATGGGAGAGAACAGAGAAACACTTTTCTCTCAATGCTTTTCATTATCCAAGGAGGACAGAACATGCATTATAGTGATTTGAAAAGATTACCCGAAAGAACCGTAATAGCAGATGAATGGTCTGTCTTGACCGCTGCTTTTTTCATGCATGTGCTTCCGTACCAAAAACATGGGCTGGAGTGCGGTAACACAACGTTTCAAACCTCCCTCCGTACTCCCTCCCTCTCTTCTCCTCTCCCTACCTCCCTCCGACATTCCTACACACAGGCACCTGGCTAATTTGTTTGTATTTGTGCATTTTCTGCACTACCTCCCTTCTTTCTCCCCTTTTCTAAAATGTCTCTTTTACACATAACAGATTAGGTGCTTGGTTCATCCTTCTCTTCCAGTTCCCTTCGCTTGAAGAATAGATGATTACGGTCATTCTTCAAGACAAATGTAACTTTTCTGGACACTCTAAATCTGTTTAGGCACATTTAATAGTGTCAATTATTGTGGGGCCAGACAGGGGACTTTGGGTCTTTCTTTAGTCAGGGCCCTTAATAACATTGTGTACAATGAGAAGCAGATGCTGACCCGCTTGGTGCCTTTGAAAGAAGATATTTGAGTAGCTCTGCTTCTAATTTATGAGCCCCTTTCCACATCTGGATTTCTTTATAATTAAAACGTAAACCCCAAAGTTCTACTTCCACCTGTCAAACGTTGAGAAGATGAACACATTAATGGGCTTCTCCACCAATGGTGGAGTGGTGGTGGAGGTTTTCTTTTTTGGGGCGGGGGGAGAAGGAAGGGAGGTGGGTATGGGTGGGGTGGGGCCTTATTTTGTGATTGTTTTTATTTTTTTTGCAGAATACAGGGTCTGTGTCCATGCTTTGGGAGCTACAGTACACCCAGAAAGTTACAGATGCTTAGATAGCTTGGTCCCTCAGGTTAACAGCCATGACACGTTCATTCATGGTTTTTCCCAAAAAAATATTATCCCAAAAGGGTCTCTGTTTGGAAGATCAACTATACCCACACAGAGACTTGGACAACAACGTGGACATATGTTAATTCTAATACAGTTTGTTTTAAACCTGTACTTCACAAGCTTTAGTGCTTGGGGGGAAACATCAGTTGAGACAAAAGCATTCTGAACACTAACAGGAAGGAAACAGAGATTTCCGATCTCACACTCAAAGATCCCGGAAACATCACTGTTAAGCTTAATAGATTTGCTAAATCATTTTATTAGCTACTAATGAAAGCGAAGAGATTGATTTGCCACGGCTGGTGAATAACATAATTGCTCATAATAGGGTTTGTTCCAAAAGATCAATAGGAACCTAAAGAAGTTGGAAGTTCCGTCTGTGTGTGTGTGCGCGTGAGTGTGTGTGTCCGAGCGCTCAGAGCTCAAAGCCTCTCAAACCTCAAGCCCACTTCATTAAATCGAATTAAGATCCAGCACCCAGAAGATTAATTTTCTTAGTCTTCTTTTCTTTTTTATTTCTTTCTATTATTTCCCCCCTCACTTCTTCGGAGCACGAGACAAAAGCAGCTGTGAGAGGAGTTCTGGAGGAGGGAGCGGGAGCTGGCCAAAGTTGGCTAGTGCAGCTCGTGCAGCTAATCCTGCTGTGAACAGGACCATGTGGACAGCATTCCTGCCATTTTCTCCACTATTACCTGATCACTGTAATTAAGTCTTCAGCGTTAACGGGGCAGCAGGGCCTGACCAGGGAGAGAGCTAATCTACTGCAGCTTCCTGTGGCTACTGAACCAATACATACAGTACACACATACATGTACTCACACACCCACAACACGGGCCTCCCTGCAAGAGTTAACCAAGCTCAGTTTAAGCAGCAATTCAGTTTATAATATGATATAATAATATACCTCCAGCAAATTCCCTATACAGAATGCATCTGTTTCAACCAGTGAGAAGGGTCTTACAAGGAGCTGCCATGTTGCCATCAGCCACAAAGCCATCTAATTCTCCCTCCTGGTAACACACACAGCAACCTACACTACATTATACTGTCAGCTGTTAAGGGGAGCTACAATATGTGCAGGTGTGAGACAGTTAAAACCAGACCAAAGCCAGTTCCCAACAACAACATAAAAATGTACAGCCTCGACGAAGGGGGGTCATGTTCAAAGGAAGGAGGTTGCACTGCTGTCCCTGAGGGAGCAGAGTCTTGAAGGAGAAAGAGAGAGCGCGAGGAGAGCGAGAGAGAGAGAGAGGAGAGAGAGAGAGAGAGAGAGAGAGAGAGAAGAGTGAGAGAGAGAGAGAGAGAGAGAGAGAAAATACAGGGGAGGTAGAGGGAGAGAGAGAGAGAGCCATGGGAGGTAGAGGGGAGTTAGGGGAAGAGAGAGTGCTACACAGAGGAGAGGGGGAGAGAGAGAGAGAGAGAGAGAGAGAGAGAGAGAGAGAGAGAGAGAGAGAGAGAGAGAGAGAGAGAGAGAGAGAGAGAGAGGAGAGAGAGAGAGAGAGAGAGAGAGAGAGAGAGAGAGAAGAGAGCGACAGAGAGACAGAGAGACAGAGAGAGACAGCATGCTTGACACGGGAGCAGGACCGGACTACCGCATTTGGGACCCTGGGTACCGACATTTGGGGCCATGGTGCAGAGAGAAACATGAGGCTAAGAGAAGATGTTGCTGCTGCAATTCTACACCTTTTGCCATGAAGCTGAGAGAACATTTTGCCGTTTTTGAGGCTAATTTCCTTCAATTCTACACATTTTCCTATCATATGCTACACTATGTATACAAAAGTATGTGGACAACCCTTCATAGGATGCCACCTTTCCAACAAGTCAGTTAGCTAGAGCTCCCCCGGGTCAAGTATAAGTGCTGTTATTGTGAAGTGGAAACGTCTAGGGGCAACAACGGCAAAGCTGGTAGGCTGAATGGAAGCAAGTCCCCGCAGCAATGTTCCAACATCTAGTGGAAAGCCTTCCCAGAAGACTGGAGGCTGTTATACAGTAGTTGTAATGGGTGGACCAACTCCATATTAATGTCCATGACTTTGGAAAGAGATGTTCGACGAGCAGGTGTCCACATACTTTTGGTCATGTAGTGTATCTAATGTATCTGGGGTGGTCGGGGCTCCAGGGCCGTACATGCCCGTTCGGTAATTCGGGCCCTGCAAGGGAGATAGAGAGAGAGAGAGCTTGACACAGGGGAGGTAGAGAGAGAGAGAGAGAGAGAGAGAGAGAGAGAGAGAGAGAGAGTGCTCGACACAGTGGAGTAGAGTGAGAAAGAAAGAGAGAGAAAAAGAGAGAGAGAAAGAGAGAGAGAGAATGCCCGACACAAGGGAGGTAGAGAGAGAGAAAGAGAGAGAGAGTGTGCTCGACACAGGGGGGAGGTAGAGAGAGCGAGAGAGAGAGAAAGAGAGAGAAAGAGAGAAAGAGAGAAAGAGAGAAGAGAGAGAGAGATGCCCGACACAGGGAGGTAGAGAGAGAGAGAGAGAGAGAGAGAGAGAAAGAGAGAGAGAGAGAGAGAGAGAGAGAGAGAGAGAGAGAGAGAGGAGAGAGATGAGAGAGAGAGAGAGAGAGAGAGAGAGAAGAGAGAGAGAGAGAGAGAGAGAGAGAGAGAGAGAGAGAGAGAGAGAGAGAGAGAGAGCTGGACACTGGGACGTAGAGGGACAGAGGGAGGTAGAGAGAGCTTGACACAGGGAGGTAGAGAGAGAGAGAGAAAGAGAGAGCTCGACACAGGGGAGGTAGAGAGCGAGAGAGAGAAAGAGAGAGCTCGACACAGGGGGAGGTAGAGAGAGAGAGAGGAGGGGCCCCCTTTGTGGATCATTGGCAGATAATGGGCTCATTAGGGCAAACGTAGCTTAAAAGGCTCTCGCTCTCTAAACAAACAGAACAGGCGCTGGAACAGGCGCTGAGGAGATGGACTTAAGGGTCCGACATGGAGAGAGAGATAATGAGGGCCCCCCACCCGTCCCCCGCTCGGCCCCCGCTTCGCTCGGCACAGGAGAGTGAGGCCTACAACATGCTTCTGGCCTGCCCACTTCAAAACCCACACTATTATTCCATCTCTCATCAAGGCCCTGATCCCTTGTTTAGATGCCAGCCAGTAACCAGTCCATCTCCCCATGCACTGCCCTTGAACACTCACACACTAACCCACAGCTTTTCTCAAACAAACACACACAGATCACATACATCTGTACATGCACTGGTTCCATCTCCCTCTCTTACTCAAACATCCCACTGGGCATAGACGTCTATGTTCAACATCTTTTCACGTTGGTTCAACATAATTTCATTTAAATTACGTGGAAACAATGTTGATTCAACCAGTGTGTGCCCAGTGGGATGTTTGCTTGCTGTCACTCTCTCTACCTCTCTCTCTCTCTCTAGTAGTAGTCTGGATCCTAATGGGGGTATAGAGTTGGGTATGTAGTCTTGTTTTCTAATGTGGGTGTAGTGTGTGGAGTATGTTACTAAGGACAGAGTAGCCATCTTGGATCATCTGGTAGATTGATTCTGGCTTCCAGAAACACCTGCAGTGATTTCTTTCCCGTCACCTCGTAAAAGTGGTGAACACGCAATGTCATGCAATATTAATCCCTCATTAAATAACTCAACACTGTCCTTTTCTCCCCTAAACCCTCCAAGGAGCCATATTGCTCAAACCCTCACAAGAACACAAATAAAATGTTATTAAGTGGGCAGGAGAAGAAAAAAATGTATGTTGTTTTAAAACCCAGGCCTTCAGAGAACTTGAATTCTCATTGAGCAAGAGGGAATTCAGTTGCATTCATGAGCAATAGGCAACTGAGTTGCGTTCATGGGCAATATGCAACTGAGTTGCATTCATGGGCAATATACAACTGAGTTGCATTCATGAGCAATATGCAACTGAGTTGCATTCATGAGCAATATGCAACTGAGTTGCGTTCATGAGCAATATGCATCTGAGTTGCGTTCATGAACAATATGCATACTGAGTTGCGTTCATGAGCAATAGGCAACTGAGTTGCATTCAAAAGCAACAGGGACATGAGCTGCGAACTGAGTTACGTTCACAAGCAATAGGGACCTGAGTTGCGTTCACGAGCTATATAGAGAACCCTTTCTGCCCTCCTATTGTTTCAGTGGGAAAAATAAATCCAAATTGATATTGTGTCCTACCTTCCTAACCTTACTGCATTTTGCACTACATTTGCACACTCTGTATATAGATTTTCTATTGTGTTATTGACTGTACGTTTGTTTACTGTGTAACTCTGTGTTGTTTTTTTGTCGCACTGCTTTGCTTTGTCTTGGCCAAGTCGCAGTTGTAAATGAGAACTTGTTCTCAACTGACCTACCTGGTTCAAATAAAGGTGAAATAAAAAAATAAAAATAAAAAGTATAACAAGTCATGCGATTTAAGTCGCCCACTGTAGCATCTACCCCGTAAGGTACCGTGTCTGTAAGCATAATGAGGAGCATTCGTTGAACTGATTTCGTAATTAACTTGGAAGAAACGTTACCACAGAGCAAGACCATCCAACTATTCAAACTGCCATGAGATTTATTGTGAGAATAACTAAAGAGGCTGCTGTTTCTCTGAGAAGCAGCCCAAATACCTTCCTTCCACTACCTTCCCTACTCCCGTTACAGATTGTTAGCATTTGTTTGCCTTTATTAATACCAATATATTAAGCTGGAAAAAAGCCGGAGTGCATTACAAGCAAGAGACAGAGGAGGCGCGGGGCAAAAAAATGGAGGCATTGTGAGGGGGCCGGGGGTGGTTTCTGTTCATCTCCAGCTGCTTCTCTGCTCATCACGCTGTGAGCTAACATGAAACACACTCACGCTATACAGCCTCCTCTCTCTCACACACATCTGTCAGCCATTAGGGACAGAGAGAGAGGGAGGGAGAGAGAGGACGGACTGAGAGCCTCTGTGGAGACTTGTGGTCCATCTCTCAGGTCCATCCTCTCAGGGAGGAAGGGGTAGGAGGTGGGAGAGGGGGAGAGGAGGGAGGAAGCTTGAGGAAGAGAGGACACAGGGATAGAGGAGAGGGGGGGGGGTGAGGAGAGGGGGGTGAGGAGGGGGGATGAGGAGAGAGGGGGGGTGAGGAGAGAGGGAGGGTGAGGAGAGGGAGGTGAGGAGAGAGAGGGGGGTGAGGATAGAGAGGGGGTGTGAGGAGAGAGGGGGGGGGTGAGGAGAGGGGGGGTGAGGAGAGGGGGGGTGAGGAGAGATAGGGGGTGAGGAGGGGGTGGGGGGTTGAGGAGAGGGGGGGATGAGGAGGAGAGAGGGGGATAGATGGGTGGGGAGGTGGGTGATTTGACCAGCCATACTTTGAGCCCTGGATGGGGTTGAAAAGCACATGCACCCGCCTACACCTCAAAGCATCATACAAGGGGGCTGCCAACACTGCCAAACTTGTCATTGAAAAAGCATGTAGGTTGCAACACCGCTAGTCAGCGTTGCTCGTCCCATTTTAGTAGCTATAGTTTTTAACAGTGGGATGCCAGAAATTAAGTTCCATAGGGGGCGCCCCATTTTAGCGGGTCCCCTGGCCATTTTAAACAACATTCCAAGGCCGACTCTGGATGTCTCTCTATTCCCTCTGAAACCTTCTCCACTCAGATAAGTCAACCCTGACAGTGTTAAACAGCTCTAAAACACTGCGGACTGACACTGACACATGTAGGTCTCCACGCAAGGCCACAGAGGTTGGGAGGGCAGAACATTCACCCTGTAAATGGCAGGCAGATCTAAAGGAGAGAATATATTACACACCATCCACACCAGGGCTGGGCCCCCTGTTGGACATATAGGACCACTTGGGGCTGTGGAGGCTATTGAGGCAAAGAACACAGAGGCTGCGGGCTCGCACACACACACACACACACACACACACACACACACAGCAACATCCTTACAGAGGGGCCCAATCCACAGGTCTTCCAGTGCTGGTGGACCCTCCAATTCTACCACAATGATAACCACAATTCCACTCCGCTTACAGGTCAGTTTCTTACTCAACCTTGTTAAACAACTACCAAAAGTTCACTGGTTAATGAAAGATAAAAGGTTACTCATTGCATCAATCCATAGGTCACTATGTGAGGCAAACCCACAGCAGTTAAACAAACAAACTTTTATGGAGGACTTAGGAGGATGCATTTTGAATTGTGGAGAGAAGAGGACAGACATGTTACAGCCATGGTAGATTGAGGAGACACATGGTGAGGAAATGGCTTTTAGAGAGTTTTTGTCCAAACAGGATTAGAACAAGCCTGGTATGAAGTTAGATAATTCTGTCTCTCCACCATATTTACCTCAGCCAACTGCACCACAGGGACGGCCACCCAACACACACACAAACACAGGGAGAAAGAGAGGATGGTGTGAAGGAGAGAAGAGGCACACTTCATTAATCTCTTTGACACTTTTCCACTCTGCCGCTGTCTGTTTAAGCAGCCCTGTTTACTTTTGGGTGAGGTGAAAGTGACTAATACCCAAACCTCACCGCCTCGAAATCCAAAAACGTCATAATTTACACAGTTTGTAATTTTCGTGCCGTCCTATTTTCTTCTGACTCATTCATGTCTCTTAAAATTGAATTTGTGATAAGTTAGGACACAAACTTCTTCTTCCATGACTGATATGTTAAGGAGTACCCACCGTACTCTTTTGACATGCAGTGTGAGTGCACATCAAAACCTACATGTACAGTTACTGACCAGAGCCCTATACTACGAATCAGGTTAGAGGAGTTACAAAACTCTGAGTTCAACTTCACTTGTGTTTCACCTTTTAGCCAGGTACATTTCTATGGCAACGAATCCTTCAGAACTAACCTGCTCTGGGGCAGGCTAATTCAGGCCTAACTCCATTTATCCTAAATTAAGGGTCTGAGCCACGAGTTGAGGACCAATGAAATCAGCTTCCCTCCCTCTTGCAAAGATTGTGTCATCATCCCCTTCATTTTATTAATCAAATGTTTTACATTTACATTTAGTAATGACAGAATGCACAGTATGATTTAATACATAATTGTATCGATAGGACTGGGGAAAAAGGGGCCAAAGCACACCATAGACGGTATTAACGTCTTTTAGCCTATTTCACACCATGGCCTGCTGAATTTGCAAGATAACTTTTCTTTCATTTTGACTTCAACACAAATTAAATTGTGGCACTGACTCTCCCAATGACTCGGATTGAGATGTATTATTTTGGAACTTTTGTGAGTGTAATGTTAACTGTAAATTTGTTATTGTTTATTTCACTTTTGTTTATTATCTATTTCACTTGCTTTGGAAATGTAAACATATGTTTCCCATGCAATAAAGCTCTTTAAATTGATATTGAATGAGAGAGAGAGAGAGAGAGAGAGAGAGAGAGAGAGAGAGAGAGAGAGAGAGAGAGAGAGAGAGAGAGAGAGAGAGAGAGAGAGAGAGAGAGAGAGAGAGAGAGAGAGAGAGAGAGAGAGAGGGGCTTTGCTAGGACGTAAACCAGGTGGCGGACAGACTTGTCCTGCTTACATAAAGGTGTGGTTGATGTGTTCTTTGTTCTGCAGGCAAGGAGAGTTCCAGGAGAGCAGTACAAAGAGACAGAGCCCAGCTAACAGTGTATATCTGCTAGTGCATCTTTATTTATGTCCAATGGGATAACAACATACAGTGCTGTTCCCTTAATTAGTGTCTGTCTGCTCCAAGCAACCAAAAGGAAGCC